>CM076571.1:715433731-716907464 GCA_034641835.2 Pinus albicaulis | reverse complement strand
ACCTGATCTCTGTCTCTCTAGGAGCTTTCCATCCCAATTAAACCTTTCCAAGATCCCTTGTTTCACCTCTAATTCTGTCCAAGTAGGTCTGGAGTTAAATGACGTCTGGTCTGATCTATAGACAGGGTTGATTGGTTCCCCTCCTTTCATTTTCTGTCCTTAATGTCCCATTCCAAATATCTCCTTTAAGATCCATATGCTTTAGATGACTAGCCCAATTGAAAGCTTGCACATTGACCACAGATAAATCCTTTCTTGACTCCATAGCCCAATGGCTTTGATGTTCTTTGAGTTATCTGTCTCTGCCTAAGATCCACCTTTGCTCATCCTTGTCTTCTATTGGACCTTCTTTTCCTGATTCCTTCCAACCAAACCTAAACAATCAAACAAACAACCCTGAGCCTATAACTAGCCTAAGATCATAACACCTGAGCTTCAAAGACATACCCTTTGACTTGCATAGAGAGATCCCTCTCTGGGCCTAGGAGGGCTAGATCCTAAGGTCCGAAAGTGGTTCTATGTTGTCTCATCTTTTGGTCTTTGTCAACCTGGCCAAAACATGGTAACCCCAACAATTTGCATTCTAGCACCATTTATATTATTATTATTTAAGATATTGCATGACAACTCATGATGATCATACAACCACTTCCATTGATGGACTTCATTCATTTTAGACTTTGAAAAGGCTCCATCATATATTGTTAGTGTTTCACAAGGTTGAGTTGAAGAGGTGTTTACTAAATCTTCGCGTCTCTCGAATTAGATAAGGGTCAAATACATATATATGATCACAGACTTACTCTTTAGGCAAGAGGCCACCATCAGATTTGATTAGATTGATGGTTTGAAGGCGTCGGATCATGTTTTATATTCAGAGTTTTAATGGGACATTTCCATAATGTAGATGATCATTTGAGCTCTGGGGATAAAAAATTCTCTTTTTAATTATGTGATAATGGAACTTTATGTAACTCACTTGAATTAGATGTTATTAGATCAATTATCAACGATTCACATTTCGTAATGGAGGGTGCATCAACATCATTTGATGGGATTCATGAGTGAAAGTTATCTCATTCCTGTTGATGGGATTCATGAGTGAAAATGATCTCATTCCTCTTTCTATTTGATAAAATGAAAAAGTTTACCTAATTCCTAACAAATGTGGAAGACAAACCCTAACTACTATTAAATCCAATTCAAATATACAACTATCATTTTTTCTACTTTTTCTACTTAAGTTTCAAAAAATGAGTGGTACACAAAACCTTGACCACCATTAGATTCAGTTCAAATAATTATTCACATTCTATGTTAAATGTTGCAAAATTGTTTATTAAGAATATATGAATTGAGAGAAAAATACACTCTTATCTAATCAATATTTTTATCAACATATAAGATTCCCTATCAAAATTTCATGAAACTCAAATATGAACTCTCACAAATTCCTAAAATCTATTATATATATATATATATATATATATATATATATATATATATATAAGCTTTATCAAAGATAATCACATCACGATTTTGTAACTTTCATATCAATAAGCTCCATCAAACTTAAACACATAAAAATTTTGTTTCCATTATGTCATTACATAAAGTAACCAAAAAAAACACAAACTTCTTTTATCCTCGTACAACATATCCCATACTTATTTTTTGTATTCCTCTTCAAACTATTTCCTTGTATTCTTGTACAACATATCCCATCATTTTTTTTTCAGAATTAAAGTAATGTTCACTCAAATCTACTTGAAAAAAATCAATTGTAAACGATATGGCTAAATAATATAAATGGAAAAATCTTACAATTCTAGAAGCACAAAGAGCAAACATCTAGAGCCCCACGTTAAGTTAGTTATGTCACCTCTACCTTTTAGGTGGTCTAATTCAATGTCTGGTTGAATAAAATGCATTTGTTTTTTCTAATCATGACCTCTCTCATCTCTAGAGTAAAGTTAATTTTGCCAACTTTATATGTACCTCCTGGGGACAATTTAATTAAATATACATATATGTTTATATTTTTCAATGCTTATATGGGGTTGTTAGGATGGCAATTTACCAAAGTTACTAGAAAGTTGTTTGCTTTAAAGTGTAATTGATTTGGCTTGTTTAATATATTAAAATATATTAATAAAGTAAGATTTAAAATATTTAATAAACTTAAATTTTATTTTTATCAATTAATAATAAATTATTTTTTAAATAAGAATAATAAATCAACTCATATTAATATATAATAGTTAATACTAATTAAAATAATTATCGAATAGTTAATAATAAATATCTATTAAACTGTGGTACACTTTTCTACCTTAAACACTAACCAACATAAATCACAAACATTCCAAATATATACACTAGATTCATTGTAGTCTAAAGTTATGGCCGACCTTGTGTTCATTAATAATCATTAATGGTGTGGACAATGACATATTTAACAACTATCTCCCAACTACAATGATGTAATCTCCACCTCGTAAGTGCAATGATTCAATCTCCTTCGGGTAATGTTATGAAGTTATAAACCATTTACCAGTTCAGTTTCCATAGATTATTACTTTTCCCCGAAGAAGAATTAGGCGTGTTATAGAGTTACAAGGTTTTTATTGTGATTTTCATTGTTTTTTTTTTCAATTTAGTGACACATTTTTTTGGGAGTTAATTTCTTGGTTTTATTTCTTTACAATTTAAATAAAAGAGAAGAGTATTTCTAATGTTTGTTGGTTATAAGTAAAATCAGAGTAACAACCATATAGATGTTGTAAAAAAAAAAATTTATTAAAATTAATTTATATAAAGTTGCCACATAACTATCTCTAGAACATGACATATAGTTGGCTATAGCAACATATAGGTTACAAAAAAATAGTTCGGTACAGAAGATTGTCCATAACTGTGTAACATAGAAAAGTGTAAAGTGCAATTCAAAAAATATAGGCATAAAAATATTATGAACTTGGGCTATCATCTTTCTACGAAAGAAGTTGCAGGGGTGGGATTTTAAGTGCTCTGTCCTAGTGATGTTTGTCTCCCCCATTGAATATGTGTCTCTGTATGCGCCAACTGAGTGTCCAAGATGACCAAACAAGATCGTAAATGCTTTTGAACCCACTGAATATCATTGAGATGGATATGTATCTCATTGTGATCTTCCTGCTTTTCCTAAATAACTCTACCCAATATAGTTTTCATTTTCCAATACAAAGTGATAGAGTGGAGGTATTGATTCATGTGATCCCTAGTGTGTATAGGATCTAGAACCTAATCAACATTGTCAGAATGAACCTCATTGTTAGAGTGGGTGTCCCTATCATGAATTTCCCTAGCTCCGAGTAGTCACATTGTAGTGGTGAGTAGTGGTTTGGGATTGTGACTAGGCACGAGGCCTACCAGAGCGTCCTTCGTTTCCTAAGCCACATCTTGGCGACATTTTTTGCTAAGGCATGAAAATAATGAGGAGAATAAACCAAGCTAGAAAACCCCATGAGAGAATAGGAGGTCGAGGGATTGAAGACCAAGGTGAGGCTAGTGCACATCATGCAGAGTGGAGAACTTCAGGGGTAGGGGTAGTAAGTATGTTAGAGGTCAGAAGTCATTGGGGAGTGATATAAGTAAGACCAAGTCTCACATGGTCCTTCTTAGGAAGGAGGAGGGCCAGGTCACCTCTCCATCTGATACCACATTGTGCCTCCACTAAAATATCATGGACCAAACAAACCAGAGCAATGAAACTATAACTACAAAACCACCTGTAAGAAGCTAAAATTAGAATTAATACCAACAAACTTGGTGGAGACAAGCTCCCAAAGGCCCTTGAATAATTCTAGTGTAGATCATTACACCGACAGATGCACGAGTTGACTGCATGTAACTGCACAAACAATTGGAGATTACAAAGAGTCCAACTAGTGATATGGAGTGGATGATAGAAGGACAGACTAGGAGAACCTAGGCCTTTCACAACTGTTAAACCACAAGTGCGGGTATCAAAAAGGAAAAATCCCACAAGAAGCTTGGTAACACAATGATGGCACCAAATATTTGCAACTCGACCTTAGTGGTTCTAGGAATTTGATGAGTTATCTAAAGTTTTTGAATTAATGCTTTCCATTGTCATTACTTATTTACATATGTGATTGCATGAGAGCAACTGACCAGACCATCACCCTCTTTAATGCTTGGAGTGGTGATAGAGTGGAGAATATGTTGAAATGGCAACAAGAATGGCACCACAAGGGGGCTTCTAATTTAATTTTCTCTTAATTAATTTAGAGGTAAATTGTAATTCCACATCACATGATAGCTTGTAAGTGTTAAATGAGACAAGAAGACTTATTTAGCTCATTAAATTCGAGTTGAGGGTCAAACTGGAGGCATGTAGAGGTCACTCTAAGTTTTAGGGGGTCCAATTGTAGTTTATTTTGAGTTGTAATTAGTTAACTCAATTATTTGAGTTAAAATCAATTTAAATAGTTCTAATTGAGAGATGAGATAGTGATAGGTCCAATGAATTAAATATGATTTAATTCACATGCAGTGATCAATCAATTAAATGATAATTCACTATAAATAGTTGTTGCATGTCAATTCTAAGGAAGGCCCAGTCTAGATTGGAGTTAAAGGGAAGATAACTATCAGTTGTATAATTAGGAAATTGTACAATTCATGCATGAGGTCATGAGGATGCCTTGGATGTATTGCTCAATCTATTAATGGGAATTTCCTAATTAATAGGGGCTCAATTAGCCCAGGAATACATGAGCAAGGCTAGTCAGGTAGAGGCAAGGAAGTGGTTAAATATCAAACCAAACTTGCTTAGATCAGAATGAGACAATTAACAAAGTGTAGAGGTTTCTCATGAAGGGAAATAACATTGTATTGTTTCATGTTATTGACTTTATGAAATATAAAAATAGCGGGATTTTTAGTTAAGGCTTTCCCCAGATACATCTTTTGTTGCGTGATTGATAATTCTTTCACTTACTTGTTTATGTGCTTATGCTATCGTAATTGGCTTCTGCAATTGGTAGAATTGATTCAGTATTTTGTTTTACTACCTTACAAGATCAGTTGAATTTATTTAGATATTTATACATGGTATTAGAGCAGTAATCAATGTAGAAGAGAATAACCAGAATTTGTTTTGAATAGGTGAATTGAATTTGTAGATTTATTCTTCAGGATCAACAACAGATCAAGATGTTTTTCACTAGCTTGAGACTTTAATATGCCCTTGAGAGAAATTCTAATTACATAGCATGAAAGGATAGGATGGAGGCAGTAATGGAGCACAACAGAATGAAGGAATTAGGTGATCGATCATGGAACTTTGGGTTCTTGGCCAAATTTATTGCAGAAGTGTTGTCGATCATGAGTGGTGTGGAGTACATTTGTTTCATCTGCAAATCTTACAGGATTTTCTGGAGCCACACAATTTCCTTTGTTGCTTCAGCTGCTGCCACATATTTTGCCTCCATCTTGGAATTTGTTGGAATTGACTGTTTGCGTGATCTCCATGAGACAGCTCCTGATCCAAGACTCATGGTGTAACCTGTAGTAGACACCCCTATTTCTTTTTCGCCATCAAAGTCTGAATCAGAGTATCCGATCAAGCTAAAGTCGCCTACCTATGTATATTTAAGTCCAAAGTCTTGAGTCCCCTTCAAGTACCTTAACACTCTTTTTGCAGTAGACCAATGTCCTTCACAAGGTTTTTGCATGAACCTTGAGAGGATTCCAATAGCAAATGAAATGTCAGGTTTGGTGGTGGTCAGGTAGATAAGAATTCCTATAAGTTGTCTATACTTAGTTGCATCCTCGAATTCCTTCCCTTCAATAGATGTGAGCTTCAAGTTTTGTTCCATTGGAGTGGTTAAGGGATTGCATTCATCCATGCCAAACTTGTTTAAAATATCTCTAATGTACTTCTTTTGAGAAAGAAATATATATTTAGGATGTTGAATTACTTCAATACCCAGATAGTAATGAACATGACCCAAATCAGTCATTTCAAAACCTTTCTTCAATTCTTTCTTCATGGATGCAATATAGCTCTCATTGTTCCCTGTTATCAAAATATCATCTACATATACCACAAGATATACAACTATTTTTCCAAATTTCTTAACAAACAAAGTTGCATCATCAAGATCAAAATGTTTGAAGTCAAGTTTCAGAAGATGCTCGGTTAATTTCTCATACCAGGCTCGTGGTGCTTGCTTGAGGCCATACAAAGATTTTATAAGCTTGAAAACTTTGTGTTCTTGGCCCTTTACAACAAATCCTTCTGGCTGGGACATAAAAACTTTCTCCTTTAGATCTCCATTCAAAAAGGCGGTTTTTACATCCATCTGATGGACTTTCCATCCATTCTGAGCTGCTAGGGCAAAGAGAGTCCGTATGGTGGTCCATTTTGCCGTGGGAGCAAAAGTTTCTTCATAATCGATTCCTTCTTTTTGTGCAAAACCTTTTGCCACAACCCTGGCCTTGTGATTGTCAAGTGAGCCATCTGCTTTATACTTGTTCTTGTAGACCCACTTACAGCCAATTGGTTTTGTTCCCAAAGGCGGATCAACCAGCTTCCAAGTGCCATTCTTTATCAAGGCATCATACTCCTTTTGCATCGCTTCTTTCCATTCATCATGAGAATTGGCTTCTTTGAAGGAAGTTGGTTCATGATCTATAGAAAAACTCAATTCACAGTTATAAGAAATATCCATATCAATAGGAGAATCAAAATTATCTACATCACCTTTGATTTGTTGAGTGGAACTTCTTGTTCCTGTTTTTCCAACCTCATCAGGATGAACATTCTCCAGTGTCTTTGTCAGCCATTTGGGAGGACCTCTCTGAGATGGCACAGGCTGGTCATTTTACTGAGTTGGGATTGATTCAAGATTCAATCTCCCAATTATGTCAATCACATCATTGAATGTGTAATTCGTGGTTGTCTCTTCATGTGGGGGAGAGAGTGCTTCAGGACATGATTCCACAGTTTGATTCAATATTGGAATCCCCCCTTCAAGATGTGGAATCTCATTATCAAATTCTTGGAAAGACTTTGCATGTGTGAATCTATCCAAGCGATCAAGTTGCCGCTCAACAACCTTGTCACTCTTGGAAGATTCAAGGAATATGACATATCTTTCTATTACAAACTTCTTATTTGCTTCATCATAGAGACGATATCCTTTGGAGGTATTGGAGTACCCCAAGAAGATACATTTTCAAATTCTAGCACCAAGTTTTTTCCTTTGACCCTTGGGTATCAAGGCATAACAGGTGGACCCAAAGACCCTGAATTGCTTTACCGAAGGAATGTGGCCATGCCACATTTCAAAAGGAGTTTTGTTTCTAATTGAACTTGAAGGACACCTATTCTTTATGTAAACAGCACATAGAACTGCATCAGCCCAAAACATCAACTTTACATTCTTGAAAAATAACATGGAGCGGACCATATTTAAAATGGTTCTGTTCATTCTTTCAGCTACACCGTTCTGTTGTGGATTATATGGCACAGCTGTTTGATGTTTGATTCCATGTTGACGAAGATAATTTTCAAATTCGTTTGAAGTGTATTCTTTTCCATTATCAGTACGTAGAGAGCCAATATGAGTTTGTGCATCATTTTCAATCCATGCATGAAAATTCTTGAATTTTTGAAAAGCATCAGACTTGTTCTTCAATAAGTAAATCCAACACATTCTGGTGTAGTCATCAATAAATGTCATCATGTATTTATTTCCATTTGCAGAAGTAATAGGCATAGGGCCACATAAATCTGAATGAACAAGCTCAAGTTTTCTATGTGCTCTGGAGTGTGAGTCATGAAATGGCTATTTGCTATGCTTTCCTAGAATACAAGCATCACATTCCTTAGGTTTTCTAGGAATTGTAGGCAGTCCATTAACACCATTTTTCTTCAACAAACAAAGGCTTTCATAGTTTAAGTGTCCAAATATAGCATGCCATAAAAGACTTGATGGGAATGTACCTTCATCATGATGTGAACTGAATGCAAAGTTTTGAGCATGAGTAGATGAACCTTTTAGCTTCAAGAGTCTCCCTTCTTCTATTCCCTCCATGAAAAGTGAGTGATCTAATGCTTTTCTGACCTATGCCTTGCCATCAAACAATTCAATGGAGTGTCCTTGCTGGCGGATTTGGACCAGGGACAACAAGTTTCTCCTCAACTCAGGGAGGTATAGAACCTCATGTAGAATATGATTTGGAAGACTAGGCAACTTAAGCCTGACTGTGCCAAGCCCTGATGGCTTGAGTTTGGATTTATCTGCGAAATATACTGCTCCATCAACTTTGTCAGTGAATTCTTCAAAAAAATCTTTTCTAAATGCCATGTGACATGCTGCTCCTGAATCTAGCAACCAATCATCTCTCCATGAAGTAAATGAAACATCAAACAAGTCTTCAATTACTCCATTTTTACAATGTGATAGAACATAATGAGCGGATTCAGGTGCTTTACCTTTTTCTTTGTCATTAGTTTTACCTTTGTCTTGATTTATTTGCTACTCAATTTTCTCCCAAGGTTTCCTGCATTTGGATGCATCATGTCCATATTTATTGCAACGTGTGCAATGAAGATTGGATTTGTCAGATTGTCTGCACCCCCTTTCTGTGAAGTTTTTTCTTCCTCTGCCTCTTCTGCCACCTCTTCCTCTGAATGAATCTGGAGCATGACTCTTTTCTCTATGTGCCAAGTATGCAGCCTCTTCAGAAGACGAAGGGACTGTCATCTTCCCAAAAGCTTTCTCTCTTTCTACAAACTTTTTCTCAAGTGTATCAAAGGTGATATGTTCAAGGTTTCCACTTGCTTGTAATGACTCAAGATAATGTGAGTAAGTCGGATATAATGCCTTAGCATATGCTATGAGAGGTATGTCCATTTTTACACCAGTGCTATCAATATCATGCATGATAGATCTAACTTCTGAAGCTAAAGCAAGGGGATCATCATTCTTCATTTCAAGACTGAACAGCTTAATCATCAATTGAACATTTTCTAATTCTAAATGTGAGTCATAGAGTTCTTTTAGCTTGCTCAAGGCTTCATAGGCATTTGAGAATGATGAAATATGGCGACTCACCTCTTCATTTACGGAAGCTGCAATCAAGGCATAGGCCTTGCAGTTCTTGTTTTCCCAAATGGCGAGCTCCTTGTCTAAAGTGGGCTTTGCTGGTGGATTTCCTTCTTGTCCTTCACAGATTCCTTTCCACAACTCCTTAAAAATGAGTGTGTGTTTAATCTTCCGAGACCATTCAAGATAGTTCTCTTTGCCGGAGAGAACCACCCCTACAATAGATATGAGAGAATGCATTCTTCTGAAGGGAAAGAATAATTACTTTGCTATAAAAAATTCTTTTGAAGAGGGAAAATTTTGCTAGAAAATTTTCAATTCTGGAAATTTACTCAATTAAAGGGGACAAAAACTCTTTTCTAAAAACACTGAATTCTGCACCCAAAAAAATATATATAATTTTTTGTTTGGAGAAAAAAAAAATTGTATGGGAGGCGGTATTATGAAATGGTTGGGGGGGCAGAAATAGTGGTATTATATAGTGGGAGGGGGCGGAAATAGAGGATAGAGCGCTGTATCATAAACAATGTATTATAAACAAACATCGTATTAAATATGTATCAATGGAAGGGTGGTATCAATGGAAGGGCGGTATTATGTATCAATGGGAGGGTGGTATCAATGGAAGGGCGGTATTGAATAATGTATAAAAGAGCATTGTATTATAAACAATGTATTATGTGACAGAACGATGTATTATATATGACAAACTATATTATTTTTGTGACAGACAGCGCGTTATAAATGGAGGCAACGTATTATGAATGGTGGATGGATATAAGCAGTATTAAAACCATTGAAAAAGCAGTATTAAAAACCGTTATGTAGTGGGGAGGTGTTTGCAGCAGTATTATAAATGATATAACCGTGTGGCGTATTGCATAGGCAGCGGCTTGCTGTAGCAGCAGGGCTGGGAGTTATGGGGAGGTGTTTGCGTTGAGTTCTGCGTTGGGAGAGATCGCAGAGAGGGGGCGCAGGTTGTGTGAGGGCGGGGCTGGAGTGATAAGGTGTGAGGGGGAAGGATGAGGTAGCGGGTTAGGGAGAGCATGGAAGGGAGGAGTGGTGTAAGGATTATGCGTAGAGAGGAGGGAGGGCATTGGAAGTGTAGAGCGAATGGTGTAGAGGAGGGCTAAGAGGCCGTTTTTAAAAAATTTGGAATGGCAGAGTTGCAGGTGCTGAGTTGCAGGAACTACAGAAATTGCAGGAGCTGCAAAATAATCAGATATTGTAGGAGTTGAACGTGCAGAAATCAGAGACTGTAAAATTTGCACAATTTCAGTGTATAGCATCAATCTAATGGAGCAACAAGACTACACATAAAAACTGACTGAGCAAAGGAATGAGGGAGTTACACCATAGGAAAAAATGCCAATAGTGGGACTGGCTCTGATACCACGTCAAACCATGAGGTAACTCCGCAAATTAGAATGTGTATTAGCTGAAGAATGTACATGTATTTATACATGGAGGTGAGGCTATTGGGATTCATCTCCCAATGACTCTTGGCCTTCCTTATTTCCTAATAATGTTTATTATACAATATTACATATCCACACCCAACCCATAGGATTAGGTGTCAACAGAAAGGAAACTCCATATGTTATGTGGACGGCCTTAACATATTTTTCTCATAATAGCAGCAGCCACAGGAAGCTGGCGCTAAAGGAAAGGCTCAGAAAGACCAAGATGGAGAAGGGCGACACGATCCCAAAATACTTGAATAAGTTCACTCAATTTCGATATGAACTTGGAAGTGATGGTGTGATAGTTTACCAAGATTATTTGGTGAGCCTAGCACTTCTTGTTCTTCCCAAGTGTTGGCATACCTACCAAGATTCGGTGAGTGGAAGGGAAAAGCTACCAGAGTGGGAGTGATTGTGCTCCAACTTGGTACAAGAAGAGATTTGGAGGAACACTAGAGATGGATCTTCATCAAATATTTATGATGAGGAGAAATGTGCCTTGGATGGAAAGACAAGGAAAGGGGAAGGTAAAGAATCCACTTCCAAATCAGATTCTGTTCAGGCAGACAAGACGTGAGACTTGTCAAAGTTAAAATGTTTTCACTGTCATGAGCTTGGACACTATGCTACAAAGTCTCTGCATAAGAATACCGAAAAAAAGTCCTTACGAGGAGTAGCAAGTGAAGAAATTTCTTCACAGTTCGAGTTGGATTTCACCCTCATCGCATGCATGGTGTCATCGGTGAAGGGTTTTGTGTGGTACTTAGATAGTGGAGTTTCATTCCATATGACTGAAATAAATAATTATTTAGTAACTTGAAGGAGAAGGATCTCCAAATGCACATCGAGATGGGATATTATGGGAGGTATAATGCTACCAACATAGGTACAATTACCATTCAAAAGGAGTCACATACTCCTCCCACATTAAAAGATGTCATGTATCTTCCTGGTCTAAAGAAGAATTGGTTTTCCATTGCTATGTTGGAAGAGCATGGATATGATGTGATATTCAACGAATGAAAGGTGTTCCTTCGTCATAAAGCCATGAGATAGGTGAAAAATATTGGGGTTCAAGTAAAGAACCTCTACAAATTAGATGTAGAAGACGGTGCTGCCTTGAGCATGAAATCATAGAAGGTGGAGAGTCAAGACATTGGTGAGTTATAGCACAGGATATTAGGCCATCTACACCATGGCGCTTTGAAGATCATGTAACATATTTCTACATGACTTCCAAAGGGTGCACTTGTGCAACAAGATACATGCAAAGGGTGTAAATTAGGGAAGTATACCAAAGCCACCATTTTCAATAAGGAAAGTTGAGCAAAGGTGATCCTCGAGAGAGTTCACTTAGATGTGTGTGTACCATTCTTGATAGCTTCCACAACAAAGCGTAGGAATTATGTGATATTTGTAGATGATTTTTCATGCAAGTGTTGGATTTTCTTCATGTAGAAGAAAGATCATACGTTCTCCAAGTTTGTGAGTTCAAGGAACATGTCAAGAAAGATACATGGAAGAAGTTGAAGGTTCTAAGGAGAGACAATGGTGGAGAATATGTCTCTAATTAATTCAATAAATTTTTTGCTTCAGAAGGATTTCGAAGGGAATTGATAACACCTCATAACCCACTTCAGAATGGGGTTGTAGAAAGGAAGAAAAAAACTATTGTGGGAGCAACACGAGCTATGTTACATGATCAGGGTCAACTTTTGATCTATGGACGGAAGAATGCAATACAAAAGTATTTGCTTGGAATAGAAGTCCTGATCGAAAAGAGAATAGACATGTCACATTTTAAAAATTTTGGTTCATCAGTTTATTTCCATGTGACCAAAGATGTCAGGAATAAGCTAGATCCAACAAATGAGTTGGGGATATTTGTGTACTACACTGATAGACCTCACAACTATCGAGTGTACTTGCCAGCATAGAGGATGACAATGGTGAGAAGAGATATGAAATTCGATGAGAGAAGGCCATCTAAATTTCCCTTGAGAGGGAGCTTCAGTTTCATGCAGTTGAGGAGCTCTTGTATCCAAAAGAATAACCTTAAGATGTGGAGCACCCACAAGAAGAGGTGTAGAGAGTGGAAGCACCCACTCATGTAGAGACATACCGAGATGGAAGGAATCACACCATAGAGGCTAACAAGTTTTTTCTTGATGCTAGAGAGAACGTGGGAGCACCCACATCACAACACAGGCAAAGAAGGTCCCCAGAGTGGTACACTGGATACATGGCTCTTATGAGTGAAAGTGTAGAGATATAACCATTCTCTTTTGAGGAATTAGTGCAACAAAAAATTTGGGTTGATGCCATGGTTGAGGAGTATGACTCCATTATAAAAAAAAGTGTATGGGAAGTTGTCCCAAGACTAGAGGGGAAGTCAGTTATAGGATTCGGGTGGATCTACAAGGTGAAGAAGGAAGCATATGGGAGTGTGGAGAAGCACAAGTCCAGGTTCGTGGCCCGAGGGTTCTCTCAAGTGGAGGGGATAAATTATGATGAGACCTTTGCACTAGTCGCAAGGTACTCATCAATCAGATCCGACCTTGCACTCTCATAGTAGATGGGATGGAAGATACATCAAATGGATGTAAATACATCCTTCCTCATTAGGGTTATTGATGAAGAGGTGTACATTGAGAATCCAGAAGGTTTTGAGACCTTCGACATGGATTCACATGTGTTTAGACTCAAGAGAGCACTGTATGGGCTGAAGCAAGCACCTCGTTCTTGGTACACCAGGATCGAAAACTATTTCACTTGGTTGGGCTTCATGAAGAGTGAAGCAGATGCGAACCTTTACCATATTGTGGTAGAAGGTAAAATTTTTATCATTGTAATTTATGTGGATGATTTGATACTAATAGGTGATGAGAAAATCCTCAAGTCTTGAAAAGAAGATATTGCAAGAGAATATGAGATGAAAGACATGGGGATCTTGGACTATTTCCTGGGATTGGAAATTTGGAAAAGAGATGGGGAGCTATTTGTATCTCAGGGAAAATATGCCAACGATATTATTAGGAAGTTCCACATGGAGGGTAGAAAACCCATGGAGACTCCTCTAGCAGGAAATTGGAGGAAGGAGGATGCTACTTCAGGTGAAGTAGTAGATGCTATTATCTATAGGGAAGCTTGTGGGTTCACTCATGTATTTGGTGAACACATGACGAGACATATTCTATGTTGTTAACCAACTTAGTCAAGCTATGGATAATCATACCAAGCTCTTTTGGAAGGTAGCCAAGCATGTGTTGAGATACCTCAGAGGCACTACAGAGTTTGGGCTATGGTACAGATAGACAGAGGGAGTGAAGCTTCAAGGCTTCAAAGATTTAGATTGGGCAGGGAGTCCACCCTACAGGAAGATCACATCACGGGGCACCTTTTACTTAGGATCAACAACAATTTCCTAGTACAATAGGAAACAAAGATCAGTTGCACTTAGTTCAGTAGAGGCAAAGTACATGGTGGCCAATCATGCAAAATGTTAGGCCATTTGGATGAGGAAGATGCTTTTGGTTTGTTTGGTCGACATATGGATCTGATAGTGATTTATTGTGATCACCATAGTTGCATCAAACTCTTGATTAATCCAACTTTTCATGACAGGTCCAAGCATATTGATATCCAGTATCATCATCTCAGAGATTGTGTGCAGAGGCAGATTATGTCATTAGAGTACATTCTCACAAAGGAGCAGTATCCAGACATCTTGACAAAGGCATTGTCAAGAATAAAATTTGAGTTCCACATAAGTAGAATTGGGGTAGCATACAATCCCTTTCTTGTTGAGAGGGAGTGTTGAAATGGTAACAAGAATGACACCCCAAGGGGACTTTGAATTTAATTTTCCCTTAATTAAATTATAATTAAATTGTAATTCCACAACGCATGACAAGTTATAAGTGTAAACTGAGTCAGGAAGACTTAGTTAGCTCAGTCAATTCGAGTTGAGGGTCAAACTGGAGGCATGTAGAGGTCACTCTAAGTTTTAGGGGGTCTAGTTGCAGTTTATTTTGAGTTGTAATTAGTTAACTCAATTATCTGAGTTAAAATTAGTTTAACTAGTTATAACTGAGAGATGAGTTAGTGATAGGTCCAGTGAATTAAATATGATTTAATTCACATAGAGTGATCGATCAGTTAACCAATAATTCACTATAAATAACTGTTGCATGTCAGTTCTAAGGAAGACGTAGTTGAGATTGGAGTTAAAGGGAGGATAACTATCAATTGTATAATTAGAAAATTATACAAGTCATGCATGAGGTCATCAAGATGCCTTGGATGTATTGCGCAATCTATTGATGAGAATTTCCTAATTAATAGGGGCTAAATTAGCCCATGAATGCGTGAGAAAGGCTAGTCAGGAAAAAGAAAGGAAATGGTTAAATATTGGACCAAACTTGCCTAGATCAGAGTGAGAAAGTCAACAGAGTGCAAAGGTTTCTCATGAAGGGAAATAGAATTGTATTGTTTCATGTTCTTGACTTTATGCAATATACAGATAGCAAGGTTTTTAGTTGAGGCTTTCCCGAGAGACATCTTGTGTTGTGTGATTGATAATTATTTCTCTTACTTGTTTATGTGATTGTGCGCTCGTAATTGGTTTCTGCAATTTGTAGAATTGATTCAATATTTTTTTTAATAGATTACAAATTCACTTGAATCTAGTTAGATATTTCTACAAAATCTGCTCCCCTCCCTCCCTGACACACTTTCCAACACCTCCATTGGGGTGGCATATATTTTGATTATATATATATATATATATATATATATATATATATATATATATATATATATATATATATATATATATATATATATGATTGCATTCATCATAACATGAGATAACATTTAAATTGCTTAAATTTTTTTGGGCAAATTTGTTTTTAAATTTAGTTAAAACTATGTGGTTAGAGTTTCACTTATGTGAGGAGAACTTTTTCCATGAAACTTTTCCCTAAGAGTTTTGGTTAATTTTTAAATGATCCAAATCATCATATTTTTGAGAAAATGATTAAAAAGTGTAAAAATATAAGAAAAATAAGATTCACAAAAAAATGAGTTGATTCGAGTGTTAGATAGTCAAATATCATTCATTACAAGAGTCATGACACACATGTCTATTTATGACTCCCATCAAACAACATATGCGAATTTTGATAGTATAAACGTTTATGCAATTAAATAGATATATAAATAATATGAGTAAAAATATCGACATAGTCTAACTATGATAAATGTTGTTTTTTCTCATTGGAATTTGATAATACAAATTTTGGTGAGATAATGACTTCTGTTTTTTAATGTATAAATGAATTCAACGTCTTGATAAACTTCTACAGCATTTGAATTATGCATATTTCACAACTTAAAATGACGATTCCAACAAATCCCTATTAAATTTCAAACAAAATTGATAAAAAAATAAAGTATAAATCAAAATATTAAAAAATTAAACTATCGCATAATACCCAACTATAAATTTTTAAATACTTTACTTATTAAAATATATAATATATATTATTGAGTTAGAAATAAATTTGAATTTAAATTTGAATTTATCCCTACATATTTGATATCTAAAACATTGATTACTCAATAATTAAATGCTTGCTGCTCTAAACATAAATAATATTAATGGTCTCATGAATGTGTCAAGTATCCTAATATTATACATATGCATCCAGCTTAGAGAGAATCATCAATTCATGTAAACTCATGAAGGCTAATAACATGTGCTTAATCCTTTGAGAGAGATGTAAACTCATGAAGGCTAATAGCATATGCTTAATCCTTTGAGAGACATGTAAACTCATGAAGGATAATAGCATATACCTTATCCTATAAGAGACAAATAAAGGGAGAGAATATTAATGTGCTTTGTGGGGTTATAGTGTTGGACAATAATTCAAACCTTTATGAACGTTATAGATATTTATTTCGTTAATGGACAATTCCTTGAAGTTACAACACTTTCTTTAAAAGTTTTACTTTTAAAAAACAGAAGTACATCACAATGTTAATGATAAGGGAATCCAAAAAAGTGGTATGTGTGCCATTCCTTTAGTGGCTCATTCATTAAAAGATTTTGGAAGAGGTATCGTTAAAATACCTTCAAACAAAATCTCTTTAATGATTATGGAAATGCTTTTTCAAAATTTTGGACTTTATAAAACTATGATCATGATTAGACGAATGCTGTCGTGACTAACGTCCATAAATGATACTTTTCAAATATTCCCTTCATGACAATAAAATTTACTGAAATAGACCATGTATCCATAATAATAATTATATTGTAATTTTTTTAAATTTTGATTTTTATTATTACAATTAATAGTTATAATTTTGTTGATGAATGTTTTTTAGATTAATCTTATTATTATTATTTAATATAAATAATTTTTTTAATAAAATTTTATTGTTTTTATTTTTATTATTTTTAAATAAATTTTTATTTATTTAACTTAATAATATTTTATAAAAAAATTATCCACTTTTTAATGTAAATTTTTAAAAATTTGTTTTTTTCTATTATATTAATTAAAATCTTATTTTATAAGTAATTAATTAATATTAATTCTAAAATATAAAAAAATTTAATCACTAACTTTGTAAGAGTTAGTGTAAGTTATTAACAACTATTTTTTAATGACTATTTCCGGGCAATGATGCATCACTATTTATTCTTCAAGATCGATTAACTTATCCTCCTTGTTCTGAGGATAAACCACAATAGTTGGTTCAAAACATCAACCAAATCCTAAAGGTGTGATTAATCCAAAAGAGATTCATCTATATTACAGATCACAAATGTCTTAAATCTAATGTTATAATTTTATATATTAATTTGATATTTAATTACATTTTAATTTTAAGATTTAATTATTATTATTTACTATTTATAAAATTATAATTATTAATCTTGAGAATCATCATATTTTTATTATTGTATTAAAATTAAAATCTAATCAAATATAAAAAATAATATATATACATATATATATATATATATATATATATATATTTTGTGATTAGATTTTAATTTTATATTAGATTTTTATTATTATTGTTTTAGAGTTGATTATATTGTGTTTTTTTTATTATCAAAGTGATAATATCATTAGAAATTTGCTTCGTAGATGATTTATTTTTTCAAATTATGTTTACGTTGTTCAAATTTCATGGGAGAAATTAGGGGTGAGAGTTGTTTATGGGATGAAACCTATCCTAAGTGGTGCCTAAACTTCACCGAGCCTTGTAAAATCCAGATGACAACATCTCACAAATAAGCAGATCATTTTGTCATTCAACATTGAGATTAACCCTAACCTAAACTAAACCTAATTGGAAAATAAATAAATAAACACCTATGTGTTTTTCACAAGGTTCAAACTCCTAGCTTACCTAAGTTTTCTCACAAAGGATACACGTAAAGTTTCCATAAGGTTCAAACACCTGCGTACCTAAGTTTTCTCACAAAGGATACAAGTAAGATTTCCATATGGAAATCAATACCCAAAAAGAGACGATGAAAGGCCATACAAAGCTCATCCTATGAGGTCACTGCATTACATATTAATATATAATTAACACGTAATTAACTAATATATTTTTTTTTCCTAGGGGGAAACTCGATTAGTGATTGAAGTAATGTGAGTCATGTGAAAACTGAGAGATCCAAGGTTCAAATCCCCTCAGTTGTGACTCGGTTTATGGAGAGGAGGACAGGGTGTAGACCCCCATAGGTTTACTAATTGTTACTTCATAGGTTTACTAATAGTTACGTGTAAGGTGGGTTGTTGGATTCCTTTCGAATACAAAAACAAAACAAAAAAAAACAAAAAGAAAAACAAACAAGCAAACAAAACTTTTTTTTTTAATTTTATTTAACATTTATTCATAATTCTTAAAGTAAACATGGATATTCATCTTTGCTTTTATTTTATTTTCAATAAATTACAATTTAATAGTAAGAATCTATTTTAAAATATTAGGCAAGGGATAACGTTAGAATTTTGTGAAGATTATATAAACCAAGTTTTTTTTTTTAAAGCATAATTTCAATCTTTTATGTCGTGATTTTTTTCTCGGTATATTTTCCAATTCATTTTTTCTTGAAATCAGATTAAAATTTGTTGGAAATTCATATTTGAGTATTTGAGTCAGTATAATCCAAATACCCAAGGGGTTTTTCAAGGCACTAAATCCATTTATGCATTCAAAAATGCAATTTTAAAAATGGAAAATTGCTATATTTCCAAGAAGTGTATCACCATATTTTGATGAGAAAGGCCACAACATAGAATGTTTAGAATTTAGATATTTTCTTCTATATTTTATCATACTTGATAGTGTTTTCAAAATTCAACCATATATGTAAAACATGACTTTATACTCCTTCCTCTAACACTCTTATAATCTTAATGACCTCTTTCTGGTATCCCCTTGTTGGAAGGGCTAGTTGACTTTGTCAACAAGCGTCGATCATTAGAGAACTTTTGAGGTCTAAAATGGGCCTCCTAAGAAAAATGTACAGCCAAAATAAAATTTATAAGAACCAATAGGATTCAAGATGACGATGTCAACCATGGGGGATGATTCACCATTTTTGGGGTAAAAAAGTAAAAAAATAATAAAACTATTTTTTCAACTTGTATTTTCAACTTATCTCCCTAAGATATACTCAAATTTCAAGTGGGAGTACTAGTTGGATGCAAAATTTAATTCCTCATCCAAGGAGTACCCATGTTGTATACTTTTGATGGACCCTGCTACACGAAAAATGAGAAATACATGAAAAAATGTGATTGCAATAACGATTTTCATATATTTTTCATTTTTTGTATAGCACGGTCCATAAAAAGTATGCAACATGGATACTCCTTGGATAAGGAATCAAATGATGCATTCAATGAGTGTTCCTGCTTAAAATTTGAGTAAACCCATAGGGAGATAAGTTAAAAATACAACTTGAAAAGGTAGTTTTTTTCTTTCTTCCCTCTAAAATTTGATGATTTAATCTAATCTTATTTTATTATTTCCACTATTATTTTATTATTTCCTTAGAAGACCCATTTTAGACCCCAAAATTCCCCTATTGAGTTGAAATTAGTCGAATATCTCAGTCAAAATGTAGGCTCCAACCTTATGACAAAATGACGTGTAACACACATCTAGAAGCAAGAGGGAACCATAGCACAGATGAGAAAAGTGATAGTTTCCTTGAGTATGAAGGTAAAGTAAAGGGTAATTTTAATGGAAAAGGAAAGATAAATGGTTCTATTAAGTTAGAAAAATAGAAACACATGCAAACATTGTTTGAAATATGTCCATGATGAAGACCATTTTTGGAAACTCCATCCAGAGTTAAAGCCCAACAAACTTAAAACCAAAGAGAAGGAGAAAACAATTGATCATTGAACACGAATTAGGTTCAGATTCAGGAGATGAAACCAAGATTATAATGATGGGTTTGAAATTTAAGAACATAGTAAGCACTAGTTCTTCAAGTTGTTCTAATGTAACTCAAGATGAGGATACATGAATAGAAATCTTTCATATTAGAGTTGTTTCAAAGCATACTAAAATAGAAACACTATTTGATAGTGGTTCTCAAGTCAATTTGATTTCTGAAGACCTAGTTAAGAGGTTAAATCTAGAAACAGCTACACATCCCTTATCCATCAGGCTGGATATGCAAGAATGCAAACTTGCAGGTATCAAGGAAGTGCATCCTAAGGTTTGCAATCAATTTAAAATTTCTTGATGAAGTTGAACTTGATGTAGTTCCGCTTGAGATTTCAACTATTGTTTTGGGAAGTCCTTATCTTAATGATAAGAGGGTAGTATTTCATCGCAATGAGAATAAGTACCACTTTTTCAAGAATGGAATTGAGTACATAGTTAGAGTGCATTAGAAGAATACGAGTTTGTCTCTTATGCATGTAGGACAAATGAATAAAATAGTGAATGCAAGTCAAATTTTTGCTTTGTTAATGTTCAAGCATAGTGATGTTTTGAATGAGACCTTTCAAGAAGATGAATCAAATGAACAAGATGATTTAATTGAAGTTTCTAATGGTTGTAATAAGATGTTACAGAGCTCTAACATGTTTCCTTTGAAAAGAGGTAAAAAAAATATGGGAAATATTTGTAGCAGTCTGCATCATTGTTAAACAATGATGGGAACAAGGTGCTGATGTTGAATGGTGCAAAAATCAAAGAAAAAGCACCAAAGAAAGATGACAAAGAAGGCACAAGTTCCACAAGTAATTATTTTTGGTTTCAAAATGGTACATGGAAATGGAAAAAACACTTGGTCAAAAGTCGATGCAAGTACAAAGAAAGACAAGCTAAAAATCGCCATGTCAACAATGTTCGAGGTGAGAAAGTTTTCAATTTATTCAAATTTCCTTTGATTGATGTTTGGAGTGGGAACAAGTTTGTTTATTCAAGCACAATTTTCTATTCTGCAAATTCTGGGAAATTTCAGCAAGATGGTTTCTACGACAACAAGACAAGCTCTCTAGAATCAAGGAAAAAGATCAATTTTCATGAAAAGCTCAAATTTTTGAATTCAGGAAAATTCTAGTGGATTGAGATTGGAAGGGAGAGGGGGCTATACCATCATCCACATGTTCAGTAATGAAAGAGATTTTGGGAAAGAAAGTCTTCCAGTGGCGAGGTGTGATTAGGTGCTCAAAATTATGCTCAAAAAAGAAATTTGTCGAAATGGTGTGGAAGTTGAACAACCACATAGATCTCATCATTCTAAATCCGACGCAACTAATTTCGTGGAAATATGACACCGTATGCTCCCAGAAACACGTTCTGTCCACTTTGTCAAACAGGTAATTTTTTTTTTGAAAAAATGCAGGACAACCTAATGAGCAGTCTGTACAATTGATTTGGCATGCCCATGGGGTAGGTTGACTAGTCAAAGGGAATATTCTTGGTGAATGATATGGTGTGAAGTGGCACAATTTCATTTGGTTGTTAGTGGCACGATTTGATTGGTTTCATGATGGCCAATAACAGGTTGCCACGTGGCCTAGTTAGGGGTCATCATGTGGCAGCCTGAGGGCCACCAAATTTGGGTCAAAGTTTGATCGAAGTGGGAGGGGGTCGAACCCACAACCTCCAAGAAACAAGGACAGGGATTTACCATCACGCCAACACATGTGGTTCTTAATACATAATGAATTTGATATAGTTTTATGTTAACATAATTTCCGTCGTGGGGGAGGGGGTTGGGGTCTAGCCCCAACCTTGGTCACTGTCGAGGGCAGGACCATGGGCGGGAGGCTAGTCCCGCACCTCCCCCACTAACCATAACATAAAACTATCCCCGAAAATGATGGCACGTTTCCACCCTAAGCTGCAGAGATGGCGATTTTAAAACCGCGTGAAGAAATTTTTATTATAATTTTTTTTGCGAAACCATATACATTATGGTTAAATAATTGGATTTAAGGTGTCATTAAGCATTTAAGCACTCTGATAATTTTGCCCTGTTTTTGGTAAATTTTGCACTCGGTAGCGGAATTTCAGGCGGATTTGTAGGATGGTGCCAAATTTGGTGGAAATTGTAGAGCGGTTAGAGCCAAAATATGAGGAAGTCATAACTTAGTCAGTTTTTATCAAATTTGATGCAAAAAGAGGCTAAACAAGAATTTTTGGGAATTCTGGAACTAATGGAATACGTTTCAGATCTTTTTGAGCATTGTAAACACATCTAATCACACTTTTGAGCATAATATAAGAGGGACAAACCATTGGAAGTTGGACTAAGGATACGTAGCCTAGGCGATGTGAAATCTGTTATCATGTGATGTTGTGTTATTTTTTATGGTGATGTTCATGTCTATTAGATGTTGTTTTTAAATTTTTTTTTTTATGTTAATTTTCTCAAGATATTCACATAAAACATATAAAAACTCATGTTTAACTTGCAATTTACCTCATGATCCTCAAGCACTTTGTTTCTATTCTGAAGAGGAATTTAACACAACAAGCACTAATTTTATCATTCAGATCAGTGGGAGTGAAAAATTGAGTATTATCTTAAGAAATACACAAAAATAAATGAATTGATGTTAGCAGAAGCAAGAACACATTTCTTCATAGAGACCCATGAGAGATTCTTAGAGGTCATCCCCAAATAAATTATTATATACATTAACCATTTTTCTAATGAATACACTTATGGATGATTAAAAGTTGATTTTGAAAATCAATAATGGTTGCCAAAAAAGATTGTATGAGTGGGTCAAAAATATTTACAATGATTACTATGAAGAAAAAAGTGTTAGTTGAATGATGATTTCCATGAAAGGTTTATATGTGCCATGCCCTCCCTTTTGCATAAACTCTGATAAATACTTGGCAATTATTGAGAGGGGGTGAATCGATAATTTTGTCTTTTCATTTAATCAATTCAACTCAATTTCCCTTTTTTTCAAATATCTTATTTTGCAGCTAATGGCTTATGTATATTCTCAATTATTAATTGTTTCTTTTGCAGTTACCAGAAAGAGATGTTTGTACACACACACACACACACACACACACAAATATATATAATTCAAAAGAATTCACAAAAGTGAGACATTTAACAAGGAACACATGAAAACACCAAATATAAGTGGAAACCCATAAAGGGATAAAACCACAATTTTTTGGCCGAAGTCATGTAAAGGAAAGCTCCTACTCCCTTATTACATCATATATTTTTGTAGGCTCTAGCCTGAATTCTTCTACAAGCTTAAACTCCCACAAATTTTCTGTAGGCTACAACCCACAAGAGGGTCCTACCTCAATGGGCTAAAACTTATTCTTTATCAAGCTATAACTTCAAATGGGACTAAAATCCCATGAAAATTACAAATCAAATTTTCTGGTTACCCAGTCTTTGTCTATGTTCTAAAATTATTTTTGTCCTCTTTTCTGTTGCTTATCCTCTCTTCTTCTCTTCTCCAAGTCTGCTCTAATTCTTATACTCTTTCTCTTCCCATTTTCTCCTTACCAAGTTTGTTTAATAATTCTCTCATACAAATGCTCAATTCAAAATACTCGATTCTCATTAAACAATTCATATTTTATAAACATGACTCTCTCATTGTTTGAATTTAATATAAGAATTTGAAATGAGGAGTTGTCTCTTGGTATTCTAGGACTATTTGCATCTCATCTCTTCATTTTTAGCTAAGTCTCAAATTAAAACAAATTTTCTCTGTACTGATTGTGCATCCAAATAATCATGGTCAAGGTTTCATTATTGCATAAGAAAAGTCTCAGATAGAAAAACTTATTGTATGATAAGCTGGCTTAAGCTAGGTGTCTGCTCAACTTAGTGTTCCTAAATTGAGGTCATAAACTGTCAACTAGGGTTAGTAAATTGTTGAAGTGAAGTTCACTATATATGCCTAGGTATTTGTTTCTCACTACATTGTGTTTAGTGTTTTTCCAAAGTTTTTGGTTTTGTGTTTTTATTCTAAGAGGGAAAAGAACTAATTTTTGGCAAAGAGAAATTGTTGGTCACACTAAAACATAGAAAAACCTATTCTAACTTTTGTATGGCTCTTGAGAACAGAAAATGCAACATTTTAACAAGAAAAATAACCCATAGAAAGAACTCATAACTAACATGAACTCCATAACTATAACATGAACTCTAATCCCATTCATTCATTAGAAATATGTTGGAATAGCTTGAGAAAAGGATAAGTTAGTGCCATGAGGTTCTTTCTCTAAGTAAACAACCACCTACGAGATCACAAGAGAAAATATTATCCATGGCTAGAAATTTGTTGGAACATATTTGGAAAATATAGTCTTGTAACACAATGAGAACCTACTCTAATTAAATCACATACTGAAATTAATCCATTTTGCCAACTTAAATTACCACTAAGCCTTATTCGGAAATTAAGTCTTTTTGGAATAGTTTTGGGAAAAAGGCTATTTGCACAATTATAAGAGATTGCAAGTAATGTCAAGGCCTTGAACCGATATCAACTAATTCCCGTCCATATGATGACATATTGGAAGAGATTAATAACAAGAGTAGTTTGTAAATAATGAAGGTCATGAAGTCTAATTCAAATAGCTAATCAAACTTGAAATTCAAGGACTATAATCGAGCTAGAATGCAATTAAATAACTTCTGAAACACAAAGTGAATGTAGAAATTGAACTAGGGTGCTATTAACCTCCGGAGTATTACAACTAGACTAAAAATGCAACTAATCAACAAAATGTTTCAGCTTCCGTCTCATTCGGGGTTAGTGGTATTTTGGAATAATTCATGGGTAATAGGACTGCATTTTAACATGTGATGTAAATGGTTGCCAAAACATAAAGTTCAAAACGCAAGAAGCTCGAAACCACAACTCGTGTCTCCATCCCAAGCAGTGATATTCGAAGAGATTACAAGAACAAGATAAGTCAGAATAACCGATGTAATTGAGCACAAAAACATAAAGTTCAAAGAAATGCAAATCAACTCTTAAAATACTACAAATATATCTCATTCAATATTAGTGATATTTTGGAATAATTGTAAGAATGTGAATAGACTGGGAGATCCAATGCAAGTGAATATAAAATACAAAGTTCGTAAAATTGCTTAAACTAGGAATGCAACAAGGCTAAAGTTACTTATCTAAATAATGTGCAATAAAGCTTTCTGCGTAGGGCCCTCTACCACCTCGCATTAGCATACAAATATCCTCAAGATTTTTAGATCTTGCAATAAAGTTGTGCTTCTTTCATTAAAGGAAAAGTATTAAAAAAAATGTAGAGTATTACAAATTTCTCCGAGATCTAACAACAAAACATAAATCTAGCTAGTCGTTTCTACCGAGTCATTCTTATAAGAAAATAAGAACTACTTGAGATAAAATAGGAATAACTCGCTCTTCCCAACTAAAATCAAATTTGAACTTCAGTGGTGGTCTTGTACTATGATTAAAGACATCTCAGAATACCCTTTTCCTATTAGAAGTCTATCTCCTATTTTTGGTTTCCCACGTGCATAACCACCGTAGAATCTCCTCGCTCGTACTCCCCGTAGGAGTATAAGGAATGATGGGATGAAGTCTTGAATTCACCCATATGCATTTTTCTTTGAGGTGACACCCAAAACTCCGTGAAAACATGAAGACAAACATGATCAATATAACCAGCTGGGGCGGCATCGTACGGACTTCGTAGCTTAAATCTAACCAAAAATTACTATAACAACAAAACCATGAAAGTGTAGCAAGTTAGTCATTATATAAATTATTAAAGCAAATTTAATTAATCCTATTGATCATTTAAGCCTGTAATTGATAATGGAAAAAGGAAATGAAGTGAAATTTGGTGAAGGAAAGGACATCTTTGGGGGCTCAACATACCCCCCCACCGCAAAGTTTTTGCATGTCCTCATGCAATCAACCCATATTCCGATACTTCCGCTAGGATGTCTAGGCTCCTTCTTCTCGCTTTTCCCGATAGTTAATTGCCTCCTAGGCTTCTTTAAGTGACCAACTTGAATCTCAAATTTTATATGCCCCCGCTCAACTTTTGTTTTTCTTCTTCACTTTCACTAGCCTTGTACAACTTTTCCTTCCATTTGCCGAGAAAGAGTTGTATTCATATCACTTTTCACCTTAACCTCGCTCCCTTAAAATGTCATTCTCATTCTTGATATGCCTATTGAGTACTTCTAACTCATATTTGTCTCTTCTTAGTACATCAATCGTATCTCCGGTGGCTAGGAGTTTTGGCCCTACTTTCTCGAGGCTCTTTTCTCTAATGTCTCAACATAATTATAAATTTGTTGTTGTGCCGGGTCTATCTCCGAGTCTTCTTCATCAAGATTCTCTTCATATTGGTACTGTGATCTAGCGCTGGTGTCTTCATCCCTCAATTTTTATGATTCCTGCTTTCTTTGTCTAATCCCCGTTTTCTTTTCTTCAATATACCTCTAAGTCTCGTGGTTTGCCTGGTTGAGATGGTCCTTCACCTCTCTCCTTGGAATACCTTCTTATCATCTTCTTTTTTAAGTCAGTTTCTAATTTCACTAATTTCTAGAAATTATCTCTTCACCGGCCATCTGCATAGACTTACCGCTTTAGTTTCAATGTTCTTCGAAATTTTCCTTCTCCTACTTCTCTGTAGGCTCGCTCTCGCATGGAGGTTCCTTGGGTTCTTCAAAGTGATTCCTCACTAGAAACTCATCCCAATTTCCTCCCACTTTTCAAATGATGTTCAATTAGGATTTTAACTATGTCCGTGGTGGCACAAAGTGGTTTCCAGAATTGAACCCTCTTTTGTACATTAGAGGCCATTCTCTTCAAACTATGAAGTAGGAAAAATGGTAAATTGATTTCTTCATCTAAGAAATGCATCAAGAACTGAATATGATAAACATAGAGGGTACCAAACCTTCCCCACAAGTTATAAAGTTTTGAAAAATGAGCAACATATTCGCCATTTATTCTTCAAGTTAGTCGAGCTAGGAATACCTTTCTTAAAATGGAAACATCCATACCGTGTTTTGAGCATTTGCCTCCATGCCTCATTATGAAATTCCCTATTTTTGAACCACCATTCTCTGCAGGTTCGGGTAATTCCGTTGCTTTTACAATGAAAGCCTCCGTAATAGTGAATTTAATATATTTATTTCGACTCGCTCCATTGAAGGACCGTGAAAATGTTTTAGTTACCTCCTTATGAAAACCATTAAATTTTTCCAAGAATTGTAACTACCTAGCCTCATTGGGTAGGGGCATTTCTCTTATTTGTGGATAACCCTCCAAATACTTGGTTCCATACAGTTCAGATCTTACTATGAGACCATTCTATCTTTCAACCTTCAATTCATCGCTCTTCTATCCACTCGTGAAAATGGTTGTTAAAGAGTTGTTTTTGCCTCAAAGGTGTCGTTTCCTTCGTTTAAGTGCAACAGGGAATTAGTCATAAAGATGACAGGAAGAGATTATAGAATCATGAAATGTGGTGAGGGTGATTTACACGAATTAATGATTTTGAGAACCATCATGGGAGAAAATACCGCTTTTAAAACATTTCGTAAGAAATTCAAAATCATCATTGAATACTAAATCGGCGACGTGACCGATTAGGTCACGCACTTAACCGTTAAGTTTTGAATGATGATTTGAAATGATGAGTGGAAGGGATTATCCCAAAGTTTTTACGATAGGTTTAATAGGCATGATCAACATGAATAATTAAAACAACTTTTTGAATCATACATGACTTAACTATACTAAAACTTTCATAATCTGTCATTATACTAATTTTACAATTTTACCTTTGCCTTTCCCTTAATTTTTGTGGTTTTGATATGCTTGGTCCTCCTTTGAAAATAATTGATTCTTCAGTCTTCATAATTCCTTTGATTTTACTTGTTGACATAGATGTGCTGGGTCAAGTGTTGCTGGATAATTGCCTTCGTGATATTTGTCATGTATCAAGTTCAATCGCCAGAATACTCAGATCGATCATAGACTGTACCAGAGGGAACTTTGAAACAGCGAAATGAAATGATTTGAAACATGGATAAAGTGTAGTATGGAATGAATCATGAAATATGGTGGAATGGCTCGTAGAGTGTGGTGAAATGTAATGGAATGAAATGAATTACAATTGTGAAGTGGAATGAAACATAAAAGTGGTCCTGCACTCCATGATTTGTAACACTCAATCGTTAAAGAGATCAAATTTAGAAATCATGATGGAAATGAAATGGACCATGGAAGGGAGTGAATGAAGTATGGATGAATGGAATGAATGAAATATGAATGAATGGAGCGGATGAAATATGAATGAAGTGAGACATGATGGAGTGAAAATTATGATTTTGTAATGATTGTTTGCGTAAAACAAATTTGAAAAAGTTGAAGTGCTGTAGCACTTACTTTCACTTTATCTTTCTTCGTATAAACATGCTAATCGCTGATTATTTTTTATGTTTATACTTTATTTTTATTATTATTATTATTATTTTTTATGCTTTTCAATCTGTGAAAATTCATCTGGTTGATGAAGAAGAAAAATTCTTCTTCATTAATTTCATATCATTGTTTTCCCCGGAATCTCTTAACAAATTCTTCTCTTGAAAGTGGCTTATGATACAACTTCAAATCTATGACCATTTACAAGAAAAGTGACCTTCTCTTCATCTATTGTCTTGATTTTTATTGCTCCATTGTCAAAATTCTTATACCTCCATATGGCCCAAGCCAATGTGTTTGGAATTTACCTTGAAAATCCTTGAACTTTGAATCAAACAAGAGAGCCTGGGCCACTCCTCCTTTGAATTCTTTTCCTTGATGTAATTATCATGCCATCTAGTCCTTGCTGTTGGACTATATTTTTTTTTTGAACCGCATCTTGTCTAATCTCATCCAATTCATTAATCTTCTAATCTCAGGCTTTTGTGCTTCCTCGTTAGATCAAGTCCTAGCCGAACTTCCATTTTAAGTTTGAATCAAACTCTATGGGAAAAAACAAAACTTGTTTTCCATAAACAAGTTCATAGGGAGTATGACTCTGTCGTGCTTCTCCATGTAGTTCTATAGGCCCACAAAGCTCTGTGCAGCCTCGTCTACCCAATCTCTTCTATGTAAATGGATAGTCTTTGTTAGGATCCCTTCAATGACTTTACTTCGGTAGATTCCACTCGACCATTTGCTTGTGGATGATAAGGATTATATTTTTTGTGTCTGATTTTGTGCTCTCCATCATTTGTTCCACTTAGATTTGATGTAAATTGAGCTCCTTGATCCGTAAAAATTTCCCTTGGGATACCAAAGCGAGTAAAAATATCCTCAAAAATAAAATTAACTACAGATGCTTCAAGAGTTATAAAGTAATGGCTTGGCTCTTACCCATTTGGTAACATAATCGTTGACACCAATATATACTTCTTTTGCTTTGATGGAGGACTAATAGGTCCTACAAAATCTAAAGCCCATTTTTCAAAAGGTTCAATATGTACTCAGGCTACAATGACATATCACCCGAAGGAGAAGGTTTCCCTACCCTTGGCAATCGTCACAACTTTTGACATACTCTTTAGCATCTTTAAAAAGGGATGGCCAATAATATTCTAAATGAAGGATCTTTATAAGTTGTTCTTTTATCAGCAAAGTGTCTCACAAGGTTCATCATGACATGCCTTGAGGATCTGCATCTCATCTTCTCGAACACATATCCTAATGATAAAACTGAATCAAGCGGAAGTAACCTATTAGCAACCCATGAATATTTTGTACTGGGTTACAAATGATCTTTCTTTTGTTTCTTGCATTCATTGCTGAAGGAAATTTCGAAACTAAATAATTAGTAATGTCAAGAAACCAAGGAGTTTGAGTAGAAATTGCAAAAATATATTCACTGTGTGAATTGATCTTCAACTCGGGGTATTATCTTTGATGTTTTCGAGTCTAGATAGGAAATCAGCGATCGTGTTTTGTTTTCCTGTGCCTATCTAGAATGGTAATGTTGAATTCTTATAAAAGTAATAACTATCTTATGACTCGCCATTAGTAATTGATTTGTTCATTAGATATCTAATTGCAGAGTGATCTGTAGAAAAAAGTTTCATACCGTTATATAGTGTCCGGGAATTTGTTTATGGGGTGATGAACAATAGCTAAAAAAATCTTTTTCGTTATTAAACATAATTTAACTCTCGAAGGAGTCAAATTTTTACTTGTATAATAGATGGCATAAGGAATCAAGTCTTTTTGTCCCAATATCGCTCCTAGAGATGTATCTCGAGGCATCCGTTGAAATATGAAAAGGTAACTTCCGGGGCTAGGTCTCCTTAAAAATAGGTGCTTCATATTTCGTTTTCGTGGTCTCAAAGGCTAACTTGCAATCGGGATTCCACTTGAATTCACAAATTCTTGGTAATTAAATTGAAAAGTGGATATGTTATCTTGGTGAAGTTTTCTATAAAACCTTCGATAATATCCGTAAATCCTAGAAAACTCCTAACATTTTTTTGACAACTTGAAATAGATAAGTTAGAGATGACTTCAACTTTTGACTCATCAACTCTAATCCCATCCCCCGAAATGTGATGTCCTAAAACAATTCCTTCAAAAGAACATCATAAAACACTTCTCATGACTAAGTGAAAGATTTTCTCTTTTTACATCTCTTTAAAAACTTTTTCCAAGTTTGCTAAAGCTTCTTCAAATGTGTTTCCATAACCGTGAAATCATCCACACATACCTCACACAATCATGTATTAGATCTGGAAATTCCTTGCAATGCTCCTTTGAAATGTTGCAAGTGCATTGAATAATCCAAAATGGCAATACTTGGTAAGCATAGGTACCCCAAGGACAAATGTGGTTTTGTCTTGATCTCAAGTGCTACTTGAATTGACATAACCACCAAACCCATCTAAAAATGAGAAGTACTTTTTCCTGCCTAATGTATCTAATACCTCGATCTATGAAAGGTAGGGGAAAAATGATCTTTAAGAGTAGCTTTGTTTAATTCCTGTGAAATAATACATACCCTCCATTTACCATTTTTCTTTGGCACAATTACCAAAGGAGAAACTCAATCGCACTTAACTGGAAATGATAGATAAAGTTAACATTTAACAATTTCTCAACTCTTCTTTAACAATTTCTCAAGATTTGGATTCATCCGTCTTTTGAGGTTGTCTGATTGGTTTACAATTTTCCTCTATATAGATGTGATGAGTGAAATTCTTGGGGCTTATCCCTTTCATCGTTGTACTCCCATGCATATGCGTAAGAATGTCTCCGTAAGATCTGACTAGCTCTTCTTGTTGGAGATTTCTCTTAGGTTCTTGTTTATGTTTAAGGGTTTTCCCGGAAATATCTCAATTGTAGAGCCGCCAAATTTATCCATGGAATAGAGAGACATCTCGTCTTGATGATAAAAAATCAATGTTGGATTATTTTGAAATTGTTCATGTTTGTATTCCGAAGAGGTTTCAAAATTTTCTAAGGTATTCGTAATCTCTATCTTCACTAATTTCTCGAAATTGTGAAGAGAGGTTGTAAGTCTTCTTCATCCTCTATCCATTGAGTATCATCCAATTTCAGAATTTTTTGTTGGAGGATACAAGGTAAATTTCTTGGTTGAACTACCATCGCAGATGTACAGATTTACCATATCTACAACTAATGAAAGCATCGTAGCTAACCAAGGTCTTCCTAATATAATAGGATGTCCTCCGAGATTATTCTTAGGAGTTAGACTATAAAATCCACAGATACTCCCAGGAATATAGGACACCGGAATGTCTTCTATTACCCCATCAAAGTTTGATCACACCATTCAAGCAATTGTAATAATGTGGGTGTAAAAAGAAGATTAGGAAGTTTTACCATCCATGATTTGTCTACTCATGATATTGATTGCTACTCCTAAATCAATAAGTGTGTTTTGGATCTCAATTCCATTGATGTGTATTTTAACAACCGGATTTCATGGGTCTAGATACTTTGGAATAGCAATCTTACCCATCATGATATCTCGCTATTTTTCTTGCCAGTTGAATTTTCTTTATCTCTCTTATTCTTTTTCCTATTTTTCATGTCAACTCTTATTGTTTTTGCTAAGATTGGAATTTCCTTGATAGCTTGCAATAATGGACTCCTTAATACAAACATTTCTCAAATTTCATTCAGAAATCATAATTAGGCACCATAATTTGTTTTTCTACACCCCTATCAATTTGTAATCTTTCTCGGGAAAGGGAGGTGTAGAAGTGATGTTGATGGTTGCTCTAATATATGAGTTGAAATTATTGGTTCTTTTTGTTTTGATTTTTCAATTTTGGGTCTTGGAAAGTTGTGTTCTCTTCAAGAATTTTATTTACCCATAGAGAATCTTCCTCAGAATTGTTCTGTTTCGTATGATTACGGTAAGGCTTTTTTGGCATTTTCCAGACTTGGGTTGAACATTACTAAGGTCTAAAGGAGTGATCAAATAAGTTGAAAACTCGTTGGTCTTCAATGCTAAGTGTTCTGAGGATTTTTATTGTTGGGGTTTGGTATAGGTTGGGTAGGCAATGACGAGCCTTCGAGGAAATGGTATGGAAGTGGTTGATTGTGATGTTGTGGATTTTGAGTGATTTTGTTGAAAGTTTTTATGAGGGGGGAAATGTGAATATGGTGGATAGTGGTGGATATCGATAGTACTAAAAGTATCTTCCATAGGGATTTTGTGCTCCTTGTGCCCAAGTTTGTGATTGATTTTGAAATTGGGGCCAAGGTTGTCAAAGCAAGAATTTTAATTTGGTGGGGGTTGATTATACAACCGATCATGAAATGTGTGTTTGAGGGCCTGCCATGCCTCTGAGACAAATTTGAGAGATTATGTGGAAATTGTAGAGTTTCTTCTTTGTTACGCCTTAAGACCAGAAGTGAAGGAAAACTTGGTCTCATGTTTTTCCTCGAACAAATTACAAGTCTCCACAACTTTTGCATCCAAAGGGCACTCTCTCAAGGCATGTTTCTTTCTACATTTGGGACAAAAGATTGCTAAGGCACGATTCAGCTTTTCTCTCGCTTGTTTTGTAACTTGTCATGTATATTTGTTCATTAAGACTCCCCAATATATCAGATTTGGAATTATCAAGATATGTCCTATTTTTGCCCTACTTACTATCCTTTTTAAGTAAACACTTACTTCGTCTTTGCAAGAGCAGTAGGTCTTGTCCTTTTGATAGCTTTAGATTTCCCTCTTGAAAGGTTGATACATAATTCAATTATTTCAGGTAATGTGAGCCGAGATATATCCCCTTTTCCCATCATGTTAAGGATATCTAACCATTCATCCCTAATTGTCTTCAACAAGAGAGCTTTCAGGTGTCTTGGTCGTTTATTTTGCCCCTGATGTTAAGAAGCAAGCCTTCTGGACCAGTTCTTCTCAAAATTTCATCCTTTGTGAATATTTTAAATATTCTCTTGTATAATTGACTGGGTGATACATTAACCAAAGCCTCTCCAGATGCTCTGTTTCATGGCTCCATGTCTCAATAGGATTATTGATTAAACTCATGTTATTTTAATGTTGCAGTTTCTTCAATGTTGAAGGAATAATGAAGTTTTTTGAGCATCTGCAGAATACAGGTTCATAGATCAAATTAAATAGAAGCTTCAGGATCTCTCAATTTTGTTAGTTTTCCACATAAACTTGAAGGATGAAGAAATGTTTTTCATGTTGCATGATTATTTATCACTTTGTAGGAAAACCAAGTAGATTCCCATTTCTTCCACTTCCTCTCTCCTGTACTCTACCCTTCTCCTCTACCTCTACCTCTACCCTCCAAATAGTGTGTGTTCTCCATTAAAAACTCCTCCTCCTCCTTCTTCGCCATAGTTGATTCTTTTGTGGAAGTTGAAAAGTTTAAGTCCCTAGCAAGGGTTCCCTGACCTCTTTCTAAGATGTTCAGGGGGTAAAGTGGAAGGTCTTTTCAATGGAATATCTGATCTTAAGTCTCCTAGAAGTCTAGGATTAGTAAAGGATGGAATGTGGGTTTGAGCTGAAGGTGTGCTGCTCTTGGTCTTGGTGAAACAAGTGGTTCTAGGAATCAAGCTTCGCTTCTTATGAATCTACCCTCAGCCTCTTCTCTACGCATATCATTGTTTTGGGAGGTAAGGAAACAAGGCTACATAGTTACACTTCCTCGGTAAACGTTAAAATTTCGCTCTAACTTAGTGTTCCCACTGAGGTCATAAATTGTCAACCAGGGTTAGTAAAATGTTGAAGTGAAGTGCACTATATGTGCCTAGGTATTTGTTTCTCACTACGTTGTGTTTAGTGTTTTTCCAATATTTTTGGTTTTCAGGTTTTTATTCTAAGAGGGAAAAGAACTAAGTTTTGGTAAAGAGAAGTTGTTGGTCACACTAAAAATAGAGCAAAACCTATTCTAAATTATGTATGGCTCTTGAGAACAGAAAATGCAATACTTTAACAAGAAAAATAACTCATAGCAAGAACTCAATAACTCATAACATGAACTCAATAACTCATAACATGAACTAAATCCCATTCATTCATTAGAAATATGTTGGAATAGCTTGAGAAAAGGATAAGTTAGTGCCATGAGGTTCTTCTAAGTAAACAACCACCTACAAGATCACGTAGAAAATATTATCCATGGCTAGAAATTTGTCAGAACATATTTGAAAAGATAGTCCGCAATACGTTGAGGAACTCTACTCTAAATTAACCTATGACAATCGAAGAATCCACACTTCGCAACTTAAATTGTCACTACTAAGCCTTATTCGTAAATTAGAAGTCTTTTGAATAGTTTTTGGAAAAAGACTATTTGCACAATTATAAGAGATTGCGTAATGTCAAGGCTCTTTAACCGATATCACTACTTCCCTGGTTCATATGATGATATATTGGAAGAGATTAATAACAAGAGTAGTTTGTAAATAATGAAGGCCGTGAAGTCTAATTCAACTAGCTAATCAAACTTGAAATTGACTATAACTCGAACTAGAATGCAATTAAAAATAACTCGAAACACAAAGGAATGTAAACCGAACTAGGGTGCTTTTAACCTTCGAGTATTACAACTAGACTAAAAATGCAACTAATCACCGAAATGTTTCAACTCGTCTCATTTGCGTTAGTGGTATTTTGGAATAATTCATAGAATAGACTCCGGCTTTGGAATAATTCATAGAATAGGACCGTCGTAACATGTGATGTAAATGAGCATAAAAACATAAAGTTCAACAAAACACAAGAAGCTCGAAACACCACATCTATGTCTCATCCAAAGGCTAGTGATATTTTGGAAGAGATTAATAAGAACAAGACAAGCGAAATAATCGTATTGCACTGAGCACAAAAACATAAAGTTCAAAGAAATGAAACTAACTCTTAAAATACTACGCTTATATTCATTCAATATTAGTGATATTTTGGAATACCCGTAAGAAAAATACTAGATCGTAGCATCCAATGCAAGTGAATATAAACAATGTGTTCATAAAATTTGCTAAACTAGGAATGCAACAAGGCTAAAAGTTACTTATCTAAACAATGTGAACAAAGCTTCTTGTGCGTAGGCGCCCTCTACCACCTAGATGAATAGACAAATCTCCTCAAGATTTCCTTGCATCTTGCAATAAAGTGGTGCTTCTTTCATTAAAGGAAAAGTATTTAAAAAAAAACAGTATTACTATTTTCCGAGATCTAGCAACAAAACATAAATCTAGCTAGCCGTTTCTGCCTCCCGAGTAATTCTTATAAGAAAATTACATAACCGCCCTTGAGATAAAATATTAATAACCTGCCTTTCCCAACCAAAAAATCAAATTATAACTCGTGGTGGTCTCGTACTATGATTAAAGACATCCGTACAAATCTTTGTCCTATTAGAAGTCTATCTCCTAGTTTTGGTTTCCTACGTGCATAACCACCGTAGAATTCTCGCCTTCGTACTTCGTAGGGAGCAAGGAATGATGTGATGAAGTCCGGAATTCACCCATATGCGTTTTTCTTTGAGGTGACACTGAACCCGTGAAAACATGAAGACAAAATTACGGGGAATCGGGCAAATTAGTTGATGCATCGGCTACATTCCGTAGCTAAATCTAAGTCAAAATTTCATTATAATAACAAAACCATGAAAGTGCAGGTTAGTCATTATATACATTCTTAAAGAAACTTTAATTAATCCTATTGATCATTTAAGCCTGTAATTGATAAGGGAAAAAGGAAATGAAGTGAAATTTGGTGAAGGGAAAGGACATCTTTGGGGCTCAACACTAGGGTGTGTTACTATCTAGGATAACATAGGTTAAACACTAGCTGAACTACGTTATAAAGTTGTTCCTGAGAGAAACATGAGTTTTACTATTGTAATGAGATAAAAATTATAAACTATTTTTTACAACTGATTTCGTTCAATCATAATAATGTGTTATTCAACCTTTGTTCTTTGTTTCTTCAGCCTTTGTTCTGTGGTTCTTATGTATCATGTCTTCATTATTTTTTAAGGATAAACACCAAAGCAACATTAAATCAATCATAAATTGTCAAGAAACAAAGCCTTTTCACATCACATCACTTAATTGGCCTTTTCACATCACTTTGATCAAACTTTGCACATCAAGAAATCAACACAACCAACCTTGAGAAATCCACCTCATCAACATGACAAAATCATCAACATGACTATGATCATTTGACATCAATGCCAACATTTCCAACATTCCCCCACTTTGGAATTGATGCAAAAAATATTCTCATTTTTCTCCTCCCCCTTATTTCTTGAGAATGAATTTCCTTATTTATCATACCATTTCTCCCACCAACAACTCCCTCTATTACATCAATGGAAAGGGGTTTTTTAGGTAAATATGAGCATTTTTTATACTATGTTTTTATATCATTGAAGTATTTTGAAAGTAAACAAGTATTCAGGAATCACCATTAACACTCTTCATGTTTCATTTCTTCATCTATCTTTGAGCCTTATGAATCTGAAAGGGATTAGTTACTTGTGAAAGAAACAACCATCAATTGAAGCAATCAACCTCGACATCCTTGTTAGTTATTGAAGCAATCAAAAGGGTGATGAATCATCAACACCAAAGGCAAAATTTGACTTACCATCTTCATATTTTGAGCTATGATATGGTGTTCATTGTGCTACTGTCATTAACTAGAGAAAGGAAAATCACTATTTTTTTTCTACGTTAACCATCCTTAATTGAAGTTTAAAACTTGATACCATTATACCCACATTTAGGACTAATAATATTAATTAATCCTTCTATCATTCCAACTTTATGTAGTCTATAGTTTGAATGTCTCTGCAAAAATAAGTTTCATTGACACCTTTAGTACTATATCAACAAACTTATACCAAACAAAATTTAATTTTGCTATGAGAACATTGTTTTTAGGTGGCGTCTATGCCCTGGTCATGAGATCTCACCAATTCCTTGGACCAAGCTCTGTCATCTTCTGAGATCTTCAAATTTTCTGTCTATTTGTTTATGAATATTGTACAATGGAATGAACTATGAACTATGAACTATTAATTTAATTTGTGCATTACTCTTTGGATTTGTGTGTGTTTTTGGCATTCTTCGGTGTATTGGCTCCAACACATCCTTTTAATAGTCTCAACATACATCTTAACACATATATTTGATAGTCTTACATTTTATATTTTTTTTTTCATTGGAATCTATCTAACACGACTTGTCACTATAAATTTCTGACCCATCCTAGCATTTCATGTCCATCTGGCACTTCAGTCATCTACATTACAATTACTTTTATTATCTGTTGGCTCATTCAACATTTATAACGTAGATATAATTCATTCAATCTCTATAATTTCTGTCATATACCATCTCTATAATCCCTACCACCTCTATCACATAATTATTCCACTTCTCTACATTACCTTTCTCTGCAAAATTTTCTTGATAACTCTATTCATTCCAATATTATTAAAAATATGCATTCTCCTAGCCCAGTATGTCTCTTTGGGTTGTCAATTTATCGAATGAGTATATGTTTGGCCTCTGCGTCTTGAATATGGCTTGTGATCGATTCACACAGTATGAATTAGTCATTTTTGAAGCAGTCCTTTATCTCAAGGAAAATTTTAGGGGCTAATATTCGCAGGTGGGCTAATATTCCATGTTTTTTCCAAAAAAAAGATTCTCCAATTTCCATTTTTTCCCAAAATGATTCACCCAAATTTTATAGTACATGATTAGTTTACCTTAAAAACTTCCAAAATATTATATTGAATAATACAAAATCATTGGAAGTCTAAATATTTTTGAAAAAATATTGCCAAAAGTTTTACAATTTGCATATTATGTACTAGTAAGATTCGCCAAGGTTTCTAAAATTTAAGATAAACTTCTATCCTTAAAATTTTCCCTGCTCTATCTCCTTGATTTCATTTTCTTCTGAAATTTTGTTCTCCTTTCCGAAATATATAATGTATTCCTCTCATTTGGTTCGAATCTCTTTATTAAAATTTATTACTGCATCGTAATTTATCTTTGCTCTAAATTTGTTTCTTCATGCACTGGTTTTGTTCCAATTTGCTCATATGTTTCTAAATAATATGATTAATTTATGGTTTGTTTTTAAAATAAAATTAGAATTATGCATTGCACTCTGCATGAAATCATTTCTTTAGAATTTAGGCACCATAATCACTGCATTAGATTTTTATTGATCTCTTTACCTGTGTGTTATATCACTATTAATGTTCTATTTTCATAATTGGTTTTGGCCATGGTATCTATGCTAAGAGATTTGTGTTATGCACCCAGCTCATAAAACATAAGAAAATATAGATCAGAAACTTAAAAATTATCCTCTTCGAGAGGGAAACCTCCTTTACATTACATAAATGAGCAATTCTTGAATGATACAAATGAAAATACCTCCCTTTTGTATATGGGAGTCTAAAGGGTCACAATATAATCAGATCCTACATAACAATAATAATTTAAGGGCACAACAATAACAATAGTGGGCTTCTATGGGTAAGAACAATAAAAATATGGGGGATACATTAACAATAACAATAAGGGGACTACACTATTATAATAGGGACCTAACATGCCCCTCTCCTTCAAAAAAGTGTTGTCCTCGACGCTTGAGTAGTTATGGATGATTCTGTATAAAATTCTCATCCTCCTATGTGGAATTTTCAGCGAGTAAGGTCTTCCAGTTAATGAGATATTCTGAAAATGACCGATTTTGTAGTTGCTAGGTTTGTACGTTTTAACACTGTATAGAAATTACTTGCAAAATAATTCTTAAAATAGAAAAATAAAAAATGGCAAGAACATAAAAAACATAAAAACATAAATTTTCCCCTGGATCCCAAAACCGAGAATACCAAATTTATTTTTCATTATTTTCCTTTGAATGATACAGTACATATATATACATGCTGAATCATTCATAAACCCCAATCCATTAACCATGGATTAGAAGATAACCGTAGTGCCCTTGACCGGATCTACAAAATACCATGGGAAGAAAACCATCATGCCCAAAATCATGTGCAAAACACATGCAAAAAACCATAAGTAGGTCTGCCCACCTATTATAGGGTCTGTTTTTTTTTCCCAGGTTGTTTCCCTAGATGAAAAAGGGGGGATACCGCTCCCCTACAAACCCCCCAGTAGGGGGTGATGCTACCACCCGTGCTGCATCTAGCATAATGAACAAGGGCACCTATCGACACCCATGTGCCCCCCATGCATGTGCGACTAGTCGTCGAAAGAATATAACACACCCAACAAGGTTCTTGTTTCCTTGAATGCTTCAGGTTCCAATATGATTTTTCCTTTTTCTTCAAGTTATGGAAATATTGTTTGAACTGGGCTCTTGTCATCAATAACCTTATTTAAGCATGAAACATGGAGAACTAGGTGTACTCTAGAATATGCAGACATCTCCAATTTGTATGCCATAGTACCAATATTTTACAACACCTTGTAAGGACCATAGTACTTGGGTGATAATTTAGTATCCTTCTTATCTTGTTTTAGATACATTTTCTTTTATGGTTGTAGTCGTAAAAATACCCAATTTCCTACGTTAAAATTTATTTCACTGCGATGCTGATATGCTTGTTGTTTCATTCGATTCTAAACTAGAGTGAAGTTATCCTTTAAGAGTTGGAGAATTTTTTGTTGATGCTAAAATGTGATATTCCACTGCTTGAACCTTATAATTTTATCTTAAATATGATGTGATGGATGGTGGGTGATATCCATAAAGTGCCATAAATGGGTTCATTTTTGTTGCAGTATGGAAGGAAGTCTTATACTTCCATTTAGCCAAAGGTAACCACTTGATCCATTGTGTTCATTTTTCGGATACAAAGAAATGAATATATCCTTCCAAACATTTGTTCACTATCTCAATTTTCCCATTAGTTTTAGGATGATAAGATGAGCTATGAGCTCATTGAGTACCAAGTCAAGAAAATAATTTTTCCAAAAATTTATAGTGAAAATGGGATATCTGTCACTTACAATAATCTTTGGGTTTCCATCTAGCTTTTTATTTTTTTTCCATAAATGCATTAGCAACTGTATTGGATTTAAATGAATGAGATAATGAATAAAATTGTGCATATTTGGTAAGTCTATCAACTACGACCATGACGACACTATTTCCTTCAAACTTGAGTAAACGTGTGATAAAATCCATTGAGACTATTGTGGTTCCCATGATTTGGAAAATTTGGCAAAACCAAATGATGAGACAACATCAAACCACTTTTAGATCTCACGATCTAGCCCTCCTGGATCCAGAGAGGGATATCTCTATAAATACAAAGAATGATATATTTTTAAGGTCAAATTATGGTATTAGGCTAGGTATGAAGCACAGGGTTTTTGATTTGTTTGTTTGGTTGGAGATCATTAACTGAGAAGGTTATGGAAGTAAAGAAGGAACTAAATAGAAGGATGTTTCAGCATGGGAAAATAGGTCAATAGAAGTGCCAATCCATTGGGCTATGGAGTCATAAAAGGGTTTACTTGCGTAAAAACCATCCAAAGGTTTCCATAGGGCAAGTCATCTATACAAAAGGATCTCTTTAGATAGGTAGTGAGATGGAACATTAATAGTGGGTGAAGGAAAGAAACCAGAGTACAACTTAAGATCAGGTAAGGACTTTGAACCTATCCTGCTTTGACACACTTCAAAGGAAACTCTCGGTAATGACACAAAGGGTAGCTTAAGATCAGGTTAGACGTCATTTAAATCCAGACCTGCTTTCAACATACTCTCAAGGAAGACAATCCGTGCTACCCTCATAACCACCTTCTCGTAAAGTAGAAAACATTTAATATTAATCATAGAGAAGGCCTAAGATCAAAGAAAGACTTTGAACTTTCAATGCTTGACATCAACTCAAAGGGATCTTAGAAAGGCTAACTTTTGGAAAAGGAACCTAGTGGAGTATTTTGGCTAACTCTAATCTCCTGGGCTTTCCATTCTCGTCAAATTAATCCACCAAGAACATCTAAAAATAAACTCCAAATTCATACATCAAGAGTATGGATAGAACAACTTCTATACCGTTAAATTATGTTGAATTTGTTCTTAGATACACAATAGGAGGAAAACATAAGATAAAGATTTAACAAGGAGACTTAGAGTACTTTCAACAAGATGTCCTAATATATGATTGACATATTTTTTACCAGAATAATGGACAATATGATAAAACATGAAAGGAGACAATTACGTAAGTAAAACATCACCAATACATATAGACCAGGATCTGGTGGAATCATGAACAATGGATGTGCAAAAACCGGGCCACATACTTTGAGTCCAATGGCTTCTTTACAATCCAAAACTTCGCTTTCCCACTTACTATATTACAACTACTCAACTAATTCCCCTCAATAATACCAAACAATGATAAAATCCCAACCCCCAATGACGTATTTTCAATGAGTTCTTATAGGAGAATGAGGATAGTAGTAGTAGCTCGTATTCTAAAATGATCACCAATATTGCAGGGTAGGAAGTATCCAAATGTCCACTCTGCTTAATTGCTCTATATTAACATGTTTGTACTCTTTAGGTTGGTTCAGAAGTCTTTGTCAGGTTGACAATAACCTTAGGTATGTTCTTTGAAGTCCTCTCTAACTGTAGGTACTGCTCTCATCTTTCAGAGATAAGTAAGGTGATCAAGGTTCTTCGTGTCTTCCATGCTTCCATAACTGTTGTCCTGACAAATTTAGAAGCTTCTGTCAGTTTAATAACTTTTAAGGGCTTGAGGAGGCATGGAGAACGATGTAGGAATGTGTCCTTCTTAGGGAAAGAACATTCTGTTGATGTGAAAACATTGATATGGCTTGTTTCATATTTTTTAAGCTTTATTAAGCCTTCTTGATCTTTCTCAAAGTCTTCATCTGTATCTTCATCCTTTAGACACTGGATTATAGCATTAATCTTTCAACAATAGGCTTAAATCTTTTAATTCTCTTCGTTGATACTCTTTTCTACTTCTGCTCACTGTTTATGGTGCATGTGCAGGTTTTAATGGCGCAGGAGGGTTTAGATCAGGGTTTTAACACTACTCCTTTAATAAAATATGCCTTAAGCCTTCTTAACAAAGGTATCTCCCTACGTTTTGGCTCTGGAAATGTCTTCCTATGCTCTAAATTTCCTTGTCTGTGATTGTGAGAAAGAGAGTGACTTTCGCCATCTGTAACCCTGCAAAAACACAATAAACATGTTAAGAAAATCCATGGGAGTGGAGGGGGATTTCTCTGGAGGTCCGAAGGGATGGTGGCATAGGCGAGGGAAATGGTGGAGGTAGGTGAAAAAAAGCAAGAAAACATGGCAGAAGGAAAAAAATGGGTTTGATGAAGGTCTTGCGTGAGGAGGATTTCAGATCGTTGGATTAGATCTCCCATCAACGATCAATGGTTGATATTGTGCGATCGGGTCGTTGGGGAGGATGAATGAAGGAATGATGGATGGAGGTGAGGTTATATTATGGCCGTCAGATTTCAATAATGGATGGTTGAGATCATTTGATGGGGTCTTTGGGAGTATAGGTGAAAAGCATATGGAAGGGCTCGCGATGGAATGTGAGCCATTCGATCAGAACAAATTGACGGTTGAGATCGTCAAGGGAAGGATGGGATGTGAGTTGAATGGAGAAATGAAGGGCTTGAGGTTAGATCCGGACTGTCGGTTCAAACCAAATGAAGAACATGATTAACCTTGAAAACACAACGTTAAAGGTGGTAAGCGGAAAACCGGAGTGGTTTTCGTGCGGGGTCGGAGGTGGGAAGTGGTTTTCACAAAATTTGCGCGATTCCATACACTACTTGACACGTGGAAAAACAAAACCACTTACATCGCATTTTTTTAGAACTTTAACTATCGGACACCAAAATAACGCGATATGTTTCTCGGCCATTGGATGAAGGGCGGGGAGATCTGACGGTGGGAATGCAAGCGCGATGGGGAAATATGCGCGGGTGGAGGGGGGTACTACCTGGGTTATTGTTGTCCGTCTGACCGCACCTGGATGAAAGAAGTGATTTGCTATCTAGCAGGTAGTATTGGGTCATTGGGTTCATTATGTGACCGTCAAATTGGTGTGAGTGGATCATACATTTAGAAGATGGGGTGCAATGTTTTCTGAGATAAGAGAGGCAGAATGCATGGGTTTCCTCGATGAATTTATGGCCGTTGATCACATGGGACTACGCCGCATTCTCAAAACCTTTCATATCGGGAACATGAAGTAAGAGGAAAAGAGGCTTTGGGACAAGATTTTTAAAGCTCCTTAGCGCTCGAATATAGAACTTCAGGTCACGGAGGGGGGGCTAATCTAATAAGTACCTTCGTGCTTATCACTGCTAATGACCTGAGAAAAGGTTTTTAGGCCTTTAAAGGGATTTTTGAGGATTTTAGCGCCCATTAGGGGCAAGGGCCTATGAAGAAAAAGGGCGAGCTACATAAGCCCTTGGGGGCTAGGGCTTGTCATAGTGTGTGTGCATGCAGGGCCAAAACAAATTTTTTAAGGCTAATCGGGGTCCTGGAGGGTAGAGGGAATTTTAAACGTATAAAGGATAATATGAGGTTTAAAAAGGGCTTTGAGAGGGTTAGAGGTGTTGGAAATTAGGGCATTTGAGGGATTTTATGAAGGGAATGAGGGTGAAACATGGGGATTTTGTGAAAGTGAAAAAGTGAAAAGTGGCCTTTGTAAGCGCTTCTCCATAGCAACATCGGTTTTTTTAGATAAAGAGGGAAAAAGCAAGAAGATTCTTTGAAGGATAGAACACACATGTAGGCTTCAAGAATGAAATATTTTCAAGGGAAATGTTTCTGAAGACTAAAAACATATTTAGCCACCCGTTGCTATGCCAAAAATTTATAGGTGGCTAACAGTGGCTCCACATGGGGATGGCATCTTCTTGAAGGTGTCAAGAATCTCAGAAAATAATCTTTGGAGTAGGCCAGATGCCTGGTACTTGACACATATTTTTCTTTTCTTGGATTAGCTTCCACAAACATGAAAGCATTATATCAACAGAAATGCTTCCCCAAACAACTACCTACCCAACCTACAGTCCTAACAGTTTTTCTTCAAGGTGCATTTACATTTCATGGCATCTTTTCACATCATCACTTGAAACAGAAATAAACCTATCTACTCGCTAATTTCTTATTTATCCATGAGACCAGACAAATTACTGTCTCATAGCTTCTCTACCTAAACTAATATCCGCCAAGATTAAAATTGTCCTGCATATTTCTTTCTACATTCTAAAACGGAAATTGAAACACAACCAAACAAGGGTTAGACCGGTCTAATTGTCATGGGTCCAAGGCATAAAGATAAGCCGCACTTGAATCGTATTTTTATAGTAAATTAAAAACAACTAACTACATTCTCATAGGCCGAGCTTTATCGAGATTTGCTACCTACCTCATCAACTTGAATATTTACATGTTTGGTTGACAAACACTCTTTCCAATACATCCAACAATCAGATGATCCCATGACTCGTATTTTCTCGCTTTCATCTCTTTTCGAGCATGCTAGATAGGCGTGGCCACTCCCATTCTCTTTGTTTTTTAACAACAACTTTTAAAATGTTTCTCAAGGTTCACAACAAGTCGCTCTTGATGACCTTTGGATCCTTCTCTAAATTTTATAGAAATGAGCATAAGGATCCTGGAAATAATACTCCACATATTTGACAATTAGGTTTTAACCAGGATTGATTCCTCTTCCATTGGATCAAGAAAATATTCTCTTGAGAAAGAAAAAAATCTCTCATCTTCATCACTTTCCAACCGGAGGGCCTACTATATATTGCAGCAGCAAATTCTCTTGTAGCTCGAGGATATTCTCGATCTAGTGGGCCGAGCTCATGAAAAGATCACCGTATTCTTGAGCAGGCATGTTCCTTTGCTTCATCTTTCAAGAGAAGGCTCCTTGATTTCAATCGCTCAAAAAGATCTTCCTTGTTTTCCTCTTCATCCCCGAGATGAAAAGGTTGCCGACTTCCAATCACATGAAAACTATTACCGATGATATGAGGTAGTTATAATGAAGATTCATTGAATCTTCATCTCATACTGACTTTCATAACTTTCTTCATTAGTATCATAAATAGCTCGTATTGGCTCATTACTTTCTTCTCGTGCTGATGGAACTCGATTTTCCTCCCGTCGCATATTCGCTAAAGGGTCTCGCAAGATCAACTTTTGTTCGTAGAAAATCATCATCAGATGAATCAAAGTCAAGAAAATCATTAAAGTAGGTAATGCTACCAATCAAATATACTAGATTATCAATAGATATTTATTCATACTGATTTACATGGGAGCTTTCCAAATCTGTATGACAAAGCTCAGTAGATGAATGGGAAAGAGTGTTTTCTCTATAGAAGATCTAAGAGGCATGCTGCTTATTGAGGATTTTATCTATTTCTTCTTCTGTCAAAGGGGAAGGTGTTCTTGTGTTTCTTTGAGTACAAGTGTAGCAGCTCTCTGTTTCCCGTGAAGATTGGATTTGAGGTTGGATGTCATCTTGAGCCTCGACTACAAGGGATGATGAATCAGCCTTTGAGTTTTCAGGAATATCTTGAGGAATTTTTGTTGTCTCTTGACTGTTCTCTTCCTCAACTGGTTCATCTAGGTTCTTGTGATAATCAGATGCATATGAAATTATTGAATGGCTTCTACCGTATCTTTTAGGATGGTGTGAACCAGATTCTCATCCATGTCTAACAGCATTGTATGAAGTTTTGAGATCGACGAACAACCAAGGATAAGGATGGAGATTTTTCTTTGTATCTCTCATAAAAATACTTGGTGCTTTTCTTTTCAAAGAAAACAAACTCCCGGTGTTCTAACCATTCATACTAGTCCTCTTTGTCGTACTCGATGTTGCCATGAACATTTTCAAGATGTACCGTGCTATTAAACTTCGAACCTACACATGTATATGAAACTTTGATGAGATGTAACAAGGGTCCTCAACATTTTCACCCCGAAAGGTGTAGTTTTTTCAAGCAATTTACTCTTTGTGAATTTTTTGTGGGAATCCAGGGATATGATCCCTACTCATTGGGGCATATCTTTGCCGTATATGTGGAAGCACGTTTATAACCTAGTATTAGAGGTTTACCATATCTTCTCAACTAGTTAAGAGTCTTCTACCAAGGAGTCACTAGGTCTATTAGGAGTTGTGGAGTCACCAGTGGAGTGATTTTCAATGTTTAATGAGGTTTGTTGTCCTCCACGCATTTGAATACCAAATTGAGGCTAAGTGGTTTTGTTCCCTAGCGGAGTTGCCATTATGTTTTGGTTCCTATGATTTGGCAGATTTGGCAATACCAAATAATGAGACAACATCAAACCAATTTTAGATCTCAGGATCTAGCCCTCCTGTTTCTAGAGAGGGATCTCTCTATAAATACAAAGAATGATATATTTTTAAGGTTAGATTATGGTATTAGGCTAGGCATGAAGCATAGGGTTTTTTATTTGTTTGTTTGGTTGGAGATCATTAACTGAGAAGGTTATGGAAGTAAAGAAGGAACTAAATAGAAGGATGTTTCGGCATGGGAAAATAGGTCAAGATAAGTGCCAATTCATTGGGCTATGGAGTCATAAAAGGGTTTACTTGCATAACAACCATCCAAGGGTTTCCATAGGGCAAGTCATCTATATGAAAGGATCTCTTTATATAGGTGGTGAGATGGAACATTAATAGTGGGTGAAGGAAAGAAACCAGAGTGCAGCTTAAGATCAGGTAAGGACTTTGAACCTATCCTACTTTGACACACTTTAAAGGAAACTCTCGGTAATGACACAAAGGGTAGCTTAAGATCTAGTCGCATGTCATTTAAATCCAGACTCGGTTTCCCGTGTATACTCTCAAGGAAGACAATCCAAATAAATTCTCATAACCACCTTAAGAAAGTAGAAAACATTTAAGATTAACTGGCCAGAGTAAGGCCTAAGATCAGAGAAAGACTTTGAACTTTCAATGCTTTTGACACTAACTCAACTAGATCTTAGAAAGGCTAACTCGTTGGAAAAGGAACCCAGTGAGACAAAATGGCTAACTCTAATCTCCCAAGATCCCAATTTTTCTCGCCTGAACTACCAAGAACATCCAAGAAATAAAATCCAAATTCATACATTAGTAAGCATGGACAAACCAACTTCAGACCGGGTTAAATTATGTTGAATTTGTTCTTCGATACATAATAGGAGGAAACATAAAGATAAAGATTCAACAAAGGAGACTTAGGGTACTTTCAACAATATGTCCTAATCTATGCTTGATGTTCTTTTATCGCAGAATAATGGACCGTATGATAAAACATGAAAGGAGCATATTTAGCTATGCGTAAGGAAAACATCACCAATAATATAGACCAGGATCCTGTGAATCTTCTTGTTCAATGGATGTGAAAAACCAGTCACATACTTTGAGTCCAATGACTCTTTACAGTACAAACTTCTCTTCCTAGCCTACTATATTACAAACTACTCAAATAATTCCCCTCAATAACAGTTCAAATAGTCGATAAAATCCAAACCCCCAACAACGTATTTTCAATGAGTTCTTATGGGAGAATGAGTGATAGTAGTAGGAGCTCTAGAATTCAATGATCAACTAAAACAGAGGGTATGAAGTATCCAAATGCCCACTCTACCTAATGGCTCTATACTAACATGTTTGTACTCTTTAGGCTGGTTCAGAAGTCTTTGTCAGGTTGACAATAACCTCAGGTATATTCTTTGAAGTACTCTCTGACTATATCTACTTTGTTCTGTCTTCTAAGATAAGTAAGGTGACTGAAGGTCTTTCAGGTCTTCCATGCTTCCATAACTGTTGTCCTGACAACTTTAGAAGCTTCTGTCAGTGTAATAACTTTTAAGGGCTTAAGGAGGCATGGAGAACGCTATAGGAATGTGTCCTTAGGGAACGGACATTCTGCTGATGTGAAAACAGTGATATGGGTTGTTTCATGTGTTTTAAGCTTTATTAAGCCTTCTTGATATTTCTTAAAGTCTTCATCTGTATCTTCATCCTTTAGACACTAGATTATAGCATTAATCTTTCAATAATAGGCTTAAATCCTTTAATTCTCTTCGCAGATACTCTTTTCTGCTTTTGCTGACGGTTTATGGTGCATGTGCAGGTTTTAATGGCGTGAGGGTTTAGACTGTGGTTTTAACACTCGCTCCTTTAATAAAATATCCCTTAAACCTTCTTAGCAATGTGTATCTCCTTGCGTTTTGGCTATGGAAATGTCTTCCCTCGCGTCAAATTTCCGTCCGTGATTGTGAGACAAAGAGAGTGACTTTCGCCGTCCGTAACCCCGCAAAAACACAATAAACATGTTAAGAAAATCCATGGGAGTGGAGGGAGGATTTCTCCTGGAGGGTCAAGGGATGGTGGCGCAGGGAGGGAAATGGTGGGAGGGCAGTGAAAACGGCAGAAAACATGGCGGAAGGCAAAAATTTAATGACAGAAGGTCCTGAGTGAGGAGGATTCTTGTATCATGGATTAGATCTTGCATCGGCGATCAACAGTTGATATTGCACGATCAGGTTGTTGGGGAGGATGAATGAAGGAATGATGGATGAAGGTGAGGTTATATTATGGCCATCGGATTTCAATAATGGACGGATAAGATCATTTGACGAGGTATTTGGAAGTAAATGTGAAAAGCATATGGAAGGGCTCGCGATGGAATGTGAGCTGTTTGATCAGAACAGATTGACGACTGAGATCGTAAGAAGGGAACTCTGGGAGGTCATTTGAATGGAGAAATGAAGGGCTCGAGGTTAGATCTGGACAGTCATATCAAACCGATCAACGGCCATGATTAACCCTGAAAACACAATACGAAATGTGGTAAGCAACTGGAGTGTTTTTCACGCGGGGTTGGAGGTGGGAAGTCGTTTTCACAAAATTTGCGCGATTCCATACACTGCTTGACACGTGGAAAAACAAAACCACTTACATTGTGTTTTTTCGTAACTTTAACTGTCAGACACCAAAATAACGCAATATGTTTCTCGGCCATTAGATGAAGGGCAAGGATATCTGATGGTGGGAATGCAAGTGCGATGGGGAAAGATGCACGGGTGGAGGGGGCACCATCGGGTTTATTGCTGTCTGTCGGATTTGCATGGATGAACGACTATGATTTGCTGTCGGGCAGAGGTAGTATTGGGTCATCGGGTTCATTATGGACCATCAGATTATGTGAGTGGATGGCTAAGATTAGAATATGGGGTGCAGTGTTTTCGGAAGGAGAAGAGGAGGCGGGGAATGCATGGGCGCTCGATGAATTGATGGCCGTTGATTGATACAGATCGATGGCCTAGATCTGTTCAAAACCTTTCATATTGAGAACATGAAATAAGAGGAGAAGAGGCTTTGGGACAGGATTTTTAAAGGTCATTAGCGCCCGAATATAAAACTTCAAGTCACGTGGAGGGGGGCTAATCGGAATAAGCCCTCAGGGGCTTATCACTACAATGGAGTGGAGAAAATATTATTTAGGCCTTTCAAATGGATTTTTTGAGGATTTTTAGCACCCGGTTGCGAGGTTAAGGGCCTATGAAGAAAGGGGATAAGCTACATAAGCCCTCAGGGGCTTAAGGCTTTTCATAGTGTAAAAAAGGGATTTTAGGCCATAAACAGAGTTTTTAAGGCTAATTGGGGGTTACGGTAGGCAACCGAGGGCATTTTTAAACCAGATAAAGGATAATATAAGGTTTAAAAAGGGTTTTGAGAGGGTTAGAAAGTTAAATGAGGGAATTTGAGGGATTTTATGAAGGGAATGAGGGTGAAACATGGGGAATTTTGTGAGAGTGAAAAAGGGAGAAAGGGGGCCTTTTTGTGCGCTTCTCCATAGCAAGAACAATGTGTTTTTTAGGATAAAGAGGGAAACAATAGTGAAGATTATTTTGAAGGATAGAACACACATGGAGGCTTCAAGAATGAAAAGTTTTCAAGGGAAATGCTTTCCAAGACTCGTAAACATATTTAGCCACCTATTTTGCTATGCCAAAAATTTATAGGTAATAAAGGGGTCTAATATGGGATGCGACATATTCTTGAAGTCAAGAATCTCAAAAAATAATATTTGGAGTAGGCCGTATGCCAGGTACTGGACACATCTTTATTTTCTTGTAATTGCCTACCACAAACATGAAAGAATTATATCAGCAGAAATGATTCCCCAAACAACTACCTACCCAACCTATAGTCATAAATTTTTTTCTTCAAGGTGCATTTAGATTTGCAGACCTTTCACATCATCAATTTTTTTTTTAAAATAGGAAAATAAAACTATCTACTGCTACCCTTATTTATCCATGAGACTAGATTAAACAGTTGGTCTCATAGCTTCTCTACCTAAACTAATATCTGCCAGGATTAAACTGTTTGGTAGATTTCTTTCTCTACATTCTAAAATAGAAATTGAAACACAGCCAAACCAGGGTTAGACTGTCTAATTTGTTGTGGGTCCAAGGCATAAAGATAAGATGCACTTGAACTGGATTTTGTAGAAATTAAAAACAACTAACTACATTCTCACAGGCTGATATTTATTGAGATTTTCTACCTACCCTACTCTAACTTGAAATATTTACATGTCTAGCTGACAAACACTCTTTTCCAATACATCCAGTCAATCAGATGATCCCATGACTGGTCTTTTCTGCTCATCTCTTTGAGCATGCTGGATAGGTAGGGCGAGTTCCATTCTTTTTGTTTTTTAACAACAGCTTTTAAAATGTTTCTTTTTGTATGCAACAAGTTGCTCTTGATGACCTTTGATCCTTCTCTAAATGTCTGCAGGAAATGACATAAGGATCTTGAAATAATACCTGGCCGTGAGTATTTGACTAGTAGGTTTCAACCAGGATTTATTCCTCTTCCAATGGATCAAGAAAAAGATTCTATTGAGAAAGAAAATCTTCCTCATCTTCATCACTTTCTAAACTAGATGAATAATCATATACTGCAGTGAAATCCTCTTGTAGCTCTGAGATCTTCTGATTTGGTGGGCTGAGCTTTGTGAAAAGATCACTGTATTCTTGAGCAGGGGTATGTTCCTTTGCTTCCTCTTTTTTCAAGAGAAGGCTCCTTGATTTCAATCTGCTCAAAAATATCTTCCTTGTTTTCCTCTTCATCCTCTGAGATGAAAGGATGCTGACTTCCAATCACATGAAAACGTTTAGTATGATTCGAGATAAAGCAGAATGAAGATTCAATGAATCTTCATCTACTACTAGACTTTCATAACTTTCTTCATCAGTATCATAAATAGCCTGCATTGGCTCATTACTTTCCTGAAGTTGACGGAACTGATTTTCCTCCCATATATCTTCTACTAATGGTCTTGCAAGATCAACTTCTGTTTGTAGAACATCATCATCAGATGAATCAAAGTCAGGAAAATCATTAAAGTAGGTAATTCTACAAATCAGACATACTATATTATCAGTACATCTTTCTTCACACTGATTTACGTGGGATCTTTCCAAATCTGTACGACAAAGCTCAATAGATGAATGGGCAAGAGTGTTTTCTCTATAGAAGATCTCAGAGGCATGCTGCTTATTGAGGATTTGATCTATTTCTTCTTCTCTCAAAGGGGAAGATGTTCTTGTGTTTCTTTGAGTAGAAGTGTAGCAACTCTCTGTTTCCTGTGAAGACTGGATTTGAGGCTGGATGTCATCTTGAGCCTCGACTACAAGGGATGATGAATCAACCTTTGATTTTTTAGGAATATATTGAGGATTGTCTGTTGTCTCTTGACTATTCTCTTCCTCAACTGGTTCATCTAGGTTCTTGTGATAATCAGGATGCATATGAAATTCTTGAATGGCTTCTAACAGATCTTTAGGATGCATGTGAACCGGATCCTCATCCATGTCTAATAGGTATTGTATGAAGTCTCCGAGATCAATCATGCGCAATCCCATGATAAGGATGGAGAGTTTTCTTTGTATCTCTCATAAAATACTTGGTGCATGTCTTTCAAAGAAAACAAACTCCTGTGTTCTAACCATTCATACCACCTTCGCCTTATCTTCTAATGCCGCCATGAACATTTTCATAAGACAAGCCTTCATGCCATTCAATCCAACCTCCACACATGTATATGAAACTTGATGAGATGTGACAAGGGGTCCTCACATTTTCACCCTAAAAAGTAGGTATAGTTTTTCAATCCAATTTACTTCGTGAATTTTGTGTGGGAATCCAGGATATGATCCATACTCATTGGGGCATATCTTCGGGCCGTATATGTGGAAGCATGTTTTAAAATTAGAAAAGAGGTCACTCAGATCTTCTCAATCAGTTTAGAGTCTTCTACCAGTGGAGTCATTAGGTCTATTAGGAGTTGTGGAGTCGCCACGTGGAGGATTTTCAATGTTTTAATGAGGGTTGTTGTCCACCATCAGCATTTGAATACCAAATCGAGGCTAAGTGGTCTTGCTCCCGAGCAGAGTCGCCATTATGTTGTGGTTCCCATGATTTGGTAGATTTGGCAATACCAAATGATGAGACAACATCAAACCACTTTTAGATCTCGGGATGTAGCCCTCCTGGATCCAGAGAGGGATCTCTCTATAAATACAAAGAATGATATATTTTTAAGGTCAGATTATGGTATTAGGCTAGGTACGAGGCACAAGGTTTTTGATTTGTTTTTTTGGTTGGAGATCATTAAGTGAGAAGGTTATGGAAGTAAAGAAGGAACTAAATAGAAGAATGTTTCAAAGATGGGAAAATAGGTCAAGAGAAGTGCCAATCCATTGGGCTATGGAGTCATAAAAGGGTTTACTTGCATAACAACCATCCAAGGGTTTCCACAGGGCAAGTCATATATACCAAAGGATCTCTTTAGATAGGTAGTGAGATGGAACATTAATAGTGGGTGAAGGAAAGAAACCAGAGTGCAGCTTAAGATCAGGTAAGGACTTTGAACCTATCCTGCTTTAACACACTTCAAAGGAAACTCTTGGTAATGACATGATCCAAGTGGATATTGGTGGTCACCCTCCTATTCCACTTGGGGCCCCACCATTGTCTCTTTCAGTTTTTCAATTTCGGCACAACTTACTATTTTTAGTAGTTTTTCAGGTCCTGAACTTCTGGAGCCGTTTTGAGGCCCTAAACGGCGTTTTTTGGGAAAATGGATAGATCTTTCTAACGAGGTATGGTATGTGTCAAAGGGAGATTGTATGCTAAAGTTACGCCCCTGGGAAGTTGAAACATCAATTTACCCAAACGGGGCCCATAGTTTTTACGCTTCATCTCTTAGGGTTAGGGTTTTGGCTGTTTAGGATTTCCTATTGTTTCTAAATAATAAATAGGCCCTCGAGCCTCATTGTAACTCGGGCCGTAGGCTCGTAGCTTCCACATCTCTTCAGAGATAGCTACCGCGTCTAGCTAGTTTTATTTCCATTCGTTCGTAAGCAAATTTTAGTTCTTTGATATTAATGAAATGAAGTGTTATTTCCTCTCAGACTTCGTATTTATGGTTGTGTGTTTATTTTGTTGCATTCCCGTATAAATCCGCATCATTGGTATCAAGGCGGGGGCCTAATTTTTCTCGATCCTTATTTGGTGTGTCCCCAACAAGGTCGGTATAAGGAGTTAGGGCTGATCTGTGGAACTTTGTGAACAAAATTTTCAAACCCCGACAGACGCCTGGGGGATGGTGTGCAGATGAGGGAGCAGTGAGATCCTATCAAAATATTGCTCGAGGATGCCCTTGAAAAAAAAAAGGGAACGCGGGAGTGATGGATAAATCTTTTCCCAGATCCTTCAACGTTGCCCATCGGCGACGCATCCCCGCATCCGCCAGCCCACTGAGGTGCGAACTTTTAAGGTGCAAGTAAATTTTGACATTCCCATATTTGAGGGTCAACAGATGCAGATGCCGTAGATAGATGGTTGAATCTATTAGAAGGATATTTCTCGCTCATGACTTTTCCGACAATGGGGAAGATTATTTTTTCACCAAAGTTGCCCTCATGTCAAGGACCGTGGAAACCCACCCCAGGAGAAAAAGGACGAGACAAAACCCTCTCTCGTTCTTGGCCGTACTCCACTTGGAATTATTTTCGAGACGCCATCAAGAAAAATACTATCTCATGGGGAGCTATTAGGACAAGTACATACAATGGACCACGTTGCGACCAAAAAGGATCAAGATGTGCATGAGCTAACGAACTGCTCCATACCCTACGCACCAAGTTGGGTATCAAATATTTAGAGAAACATCTAGTGCTAAAGCATCGCCAGCTTGTCCGCACATATACATTTAGGAGGAAATGAAGTTCCTCGACATCTCCTCGCTTGGTACGACATACCGATATGTCACAAGATTGAGCGTAAATTCAAACAAGAAGCGAAACTTTGGATCCGTGAATCAAAAGTGTGCGTGCTCCTAAACCACAAAACAAAGGACAAGAGCGGCGGCAGCGACTCAAGACAACCCGTCAAAGCCACAAGCAAATAACAACACCGCAAATTCAAAAAAAAAAAAAAAAAGGACACGGAAAGTGGTGCGAGTTCGTATAAGAGTGCCCACTTACAACACAAGTGGGAGTGCTCGCTGCTGGGCCACAGTGGCGAAGATGCAGGCTTCTCGAGTCGATGCATGCCCGACTCCGAATCGAACCCAAAAGGGGAATGATAAAGGGAAACAAATTATCGATGTGGAGCCCAATGCCACCGTTGCCACTCATGAAGATCCGTGCGTTGAACCCAAGATCCGCAGGAGGAGGAACGTCTCTTCCACTCCCAGATGTGGGTAAAGGGCTCCCCGGGCAGCGCTCATTTTCGACAATGGGAGCCAAAAAGAACCTCATTTCAGCAGACTCCGTGAAGTGCTTGGGTTTGCTGACCACAACTCACCCACATCCATACACCATCGGTGGCTTCACCAAGGACGAGATCTCCGCGTCACCAACAAGCCGCCTTCCCTATAGCATCAAGCCCTTCACTCGGGATGAGGCATTATGTGACATTGCTCCTATTGATGTTTATGATGTATTATTAGGACAACCATACTCAGGAAGCATCATGTCAGGTATGAGTTCCAACCCCGCGCTGTTATTGTTACTTTGGGAAATAATTTGTATAGATACCGCAGGTACCACCTCCCCGCCACTATCTCTTTGGTTACCGCAAAACAATGCGCAAGCTCATTTCCCAAACTAGGAAATTTTTTTTTTCTTGATGATCCGTCTCAGGAAGAAGAAGACTGTGGCCACACCTCGAGACAGGGCTCTTGTATGACAACAACAAATGGATAAGGTTGTGGAGGAGTAGCAAGACATCTTCACCTCAAAACGCGTGTTTATTTCAAAGACTGTCAAAGTCAAGCACCCGATTTATTTGACCCCAGGTGCTCGCTACCCAATGGACCAACGATCGATGCTCCGTTCGGGAGAACAATGAAATCAAGAGGAGATTCAGAGCTGGCTGTGAGAAAGGTCACATCCGATTAAGCTCATCACTCGTGGGAGCTCGATCGTGTTGGTATAGAAGAAGGATGGGACGTGGAGACTCTATATTGACGAGCCCGCGGTGAACAAGATCACCGCGTTCGGAATAGGTACCAATCCCACGGACCGATGACCTTCTCGACCAACTCAAAGGTGAAAAATATTTCAGCAAGATTGAATTGAAGCTCTGGTATCACCAGGTACCGATTGAACCCTCCGATGTGTGGAAGAGCGGCCTTCAAAGCCAAGCGAAGTTGGCCTTTTCTCAACAGCCGGTCATGCCTTTCGGGTCACACGAATGCTCCTGCAACCTTCGTGAGGATGATGGAAGGCATCTTGCGGCCATTCACCAACTCATTTGTAGTGGTGTACTTGGATGACATTCTGATCTTAAGCCAAACTTGGGAAGAGCACCTTCACCACATCCGACAAGTCCTCCAAACAATGCGGCAACACAAGTTGTGTGCCAATTTGGAGAAGTGAACTTGGCATGACCTGTGTCCAATATCTGGGATCCATTTCCACAGTGTGGGGGTGCATGTGGATCCAGCCAAGATCCAAGTCATTCGGGATTGGCCAGCCCCAACCACTATAACAGAAGCCTACAAACCTTTTTGGGTCTTGCTAATTTCACCGGAGGTTCGTGTTGGGATTCTCTCATATCACTTGGCCCTTGAGTCAAGTCACCAAGGGAGGAGTGAGAGAAAAATTCTTTGGTCGGAACCTTCAACAGAAGGCGTTCACAGCACTGAAAATCGCTTTGTTCTTCTCAATGCTCACTTTACCGTACTTGCAAATACCATTTGAGATCAATATAGATGCCTCTCGACTATGCTATTGGGGCAGCTTCTTACTCAACAGGACATCTCGCTGGCATATCACAATGAGACATTGTCTCGGAGCGCTCGCAAGTATCCCACTTATGACAAAGAAATGTATTCCACCGTGAAAGCTTGTCGACAATGGAAGCATTACATTTTGGGGAAGGAAACAATCATCCACAAGACCACCGCCCCCCGCAGCTCATACAAACACAAGGGAAGTTGCAAAAATGATGCCATCATGGTCCACATATACAACATTTCATTTGAACATCAAGTACAAGAAGGGTAGCACCAATAATGTTGTAGATTGCCTTAGCCGACCACCGATCGTGGCACTCACCACCGTGCTCAACTCTTATGGGAGTCGAGATTCTATGATTGGCCGCTTCTCTATGAGAGTGACCCATCAAGCCACACTACAAGCACTCTTGGGGTTACACAAGCTCCAAATTTTCACCTCCAAGATGCACTTTTATGTCACCTCCGGGACACCTTTGTGTTCCTTCAAGCGAGCGTGCCAAGATGATATGGGAAGCACACTACAATCGAGTCGTCACATTTCTGGTCCGAGAAAACAATATCAATCCCGGTAAAACTATTTTCTATTGGTCGAACTTTCAAAGATGTTGAGAAGCACATCGATCATGCATCGCTTGTGCCAAGGCTAAACCGACCATCAAGAAGCAAGGCCGATATACCCACTTCATCGACCTCAATGACCTTGGGAATCTATCTCCATGGATTGCATAAGCTGGCCCGCTTCTACTAAGCAAGGAAATGATCAGGAGCTGGGTGGCCGTCGATGATTCTAGAAGATGGCCATTATGGCGGCCTGCAAGAAGAATATCACAGAAGAAGCCATTGCTAAACTCTTCTTTGAATGAGTGTGGGTGCACTTTGGGATCCCATAGTCTATCTGTTGGACAAATACTGAGAGGGGGGGGGGGTGAATCAGTATTTAGAGCTGATTGAAAACCTTTTTAGTTTTCCTTTCTCTTAAAACCATATGCTACATTACAGAATCCAACTTGTATGCCTAGAGATCTTATTATGTCTTTACTTGATCATTGCATCATTCATTCACCAAATGTTTAGCAAAACATGAACAAATAACAGAACAAACCATCAAGCATAAGAAACACATATGAACACCGCACTTATGTGAAACCCAATTCAGAGAAAAACCACCGTTGTTGTTATCTCAATCTTCAATATTTATTATAAAGAAAACTTCTACAATTTATGTTGGCGCGTACTTATACTGAAGACGTTGTGCACCACCGCGTAAAGGATACAACCTTTTTCCTTTTCCACCACTACCGGAAGGAGCTCCAACCCCCGATTTTAACACCAACTTTTACCGAAAGGTGGATACTTCCACTTTCATACAAGGCTTCAACCGTATCTGCTCGCATTTCTTCAATTTCTATCGACTTCCGTCGTCTTCCTCATTTCTTTTTTGCCGATCATCGTAGAGATTCATCATTTCTAGATCATATCTATAGGTGCATCATGTATGCGTACATTCTTTAAAGAGATTTATTTATTAACAACCCTCCATCCGCACACTCAACCATAATATGCTTCTCGATAGTTTTTTCCTTTATCAATACCATGAGTAGAAAACCACCAACTACGAATGGTATTCATATTAAAATTCGAACCAATCCAACACTGGAGAATCCAATCTTCGTTCTTCCATGCACGAATTGTCCCAAAGGTAATCTTTTTCTCTACCAAATAATACTATAGCCAAGGTTAAGTAACATTAACGTGCCGCCGATGGTTTTCTTTCTTTATTGAAAATTTATTTATCAAATTTGTGGAATTTGAAAAATGAATATTATTCACAACCTTTGGTAATTAAAAATATATAATAGAACTTTATATTAATAATCCGTGCTTTCTTTATCAAATAGATTTTTTTTTTTTTAAATATAACTTTGGATCCGGCCCCACATGCATAATCGACGGCTTAATCAATATTATTTAAAACTCGGGGCCCGTGCTAACGATCGTCGAATCCGACGCGTTGTTACCGCGTCGCGCCGCCTCATTTGATTCCGAAGACGCCATCAATAACATGTGATGGCCACCGTACCTTGGTTAACCTTCGCGCATCGGAGTAAATGATCATCATCCGATGACCCCTTCCTGTATCAATCTGCGTGCTCAACAATATCGCCGGGCATCCCCGGTCCAATAACGCGCGATGGCGCGCAAAGGACAAGCGGTTTTGTGGAGTCGCATTGTGGACGCGTGTCGCCTATTCTATGGAATCGAGCCAACTCCTTGAATACCGCTCAACCCACAAAAGCGTGCGATATGGGCAAACTCGGGTTTGACAATCCACTCATGGTTTTGAAAAATAATTAACCAAGGTTAATTTGGGTTTGTGCTAACCTTCTTACTTAGTTAACTCGGGCTCATCTTTGGCAGATTTCTAATAAATTGCCGAAAATGTAGTTCTCGTCCGACGGGATTTTCATTACCATTAGGAAAGAGTTAGTTATACGCAAAGTTTCCTTTTGTTATAGTTCCACTGAAAGTTTAATGCCAACACTTTGTTTTAGCTCTTCCACATTTTAACTCGATTTTCTCTCGCTCCTTGTTCCTTTCATGAACGCCACTAGCTCCTTACTAATAGCGTAGACCCTTCCATGAAGCTTTAAAACCATAATTTTTTTCAATCAATAACATTCCACCGCCATCAGCTTTGATACACTCGTCGACCGTATTAACATCGTTCCTCGAACAACATAAGCGTAGAACCATTAATCCCCCAGGGTTTCTCACATATTTCAACTATCCTCCATCAAAGATGCATACATATGTTCACACTCGAATGGGACTCAAATATCCTTCCGATTGAATTCAATTTGCTTCTTGACTAATACTCATTTTGTGGTGATGCACTCTTTCTTCCGTTCTTCTCTCGCTACATGTTTTTTTCTCCGTTCCTAGTTACCGTTTCCGCATTCCAATTCCCTTGTCACTTCCTTTGCTATCAATGACAATATTTCCAACAATCTCCCCTTTCGTTACTGATGGAAATAATCTTCCTCCGATAGGCTTATAGAAGCCCTTTGTTGCTTTTCCCCTTTGACATCAATGGCAAAGAGTTGACCAAGATCCTTTTGAACTCGACAATACCATGCTCGAGATCATGCCGCATCTTCAAACACAATTATAACAAAATGACTTATAAATGCCAACAGTGCATCCTCTTCATATGACCAATGCTCCCCCTTAGCCTGTGCATTCAGAGATGCCCAACAAAACCTCACAACCAATTTAATCTCATGTTTTTAAGTAGATCTGATATTCTGCATGGCAAAGACTACTCCTAGTTTCTGTCTGAGATATTCAAATGCTTCCCTGGGTAGAGGTTTGGTAAATATATCAGGAACTTGTTCTTTGGAGGGAACATATTCCAATTTCACCTTTTTTTCAAGCACTTGTTCACGTAAGAAGTGATATTTGATTGGAATGTGCTTGATCTTGGAATGCATAACAGGATTATTTGAGATACTGATGACACTTGTATTGTCACACATAATGGAGATAGGATGTGAACATTTGATTTGAAATTCTTGTAAGGTTTGCATCATCCAGAGAAGTTGAGTGCAACATGATGTGGCAGCCACATATTCTGCTTCTGCTATAGATAAGGCAATAGAGCTTTGCATCTTGCTAAACCAAGATACTAACCAGGGCCCCATATAGAATGCACCACCACTAGTGCTTTTCCAATCATCAAAATTTCCAGCCCAATCTGCATCAGTGTATGCATGAAGAGTAAGATCATAATTCTTTGGATAACATAGTCCAAAGTCTTGAGTTCCTTGTAGATATTTGAATATTCTTTTCATAGCCTGAAGGTGAGACTCTTTTGGTTTAGCTTGGAATCGTCCAACAATCCCAACTGCATGCATAATGTCTGGTCTTGTCCCAGTGAGATAAAGTAGACTTCCTATCATAGATTTGTATTCTGGTTGATTCACCATGGGGGAATCATCATTAGAACTGAGGTTACATCCATTTATCATTGGTGTACTTACAGGTTTGCAATCTTCCATGCCATACTTCTTCAGGATTTTCTTGAGGTATTTTTCTTGTAATAAGAATATGCCATCTGTTTCTTGTTGCACTTGCAAGCCAAGAAAAAATGTTAGTTCCCCAAGTAAAGACATTTCAAATTCTTGCTGCATATCAGAAGCAAATTTTTGACTCATAGACTCTTCATTACTTCCAAAAATGATATCATCAACATATACAACCACAATCAATAGTTTATCATTTTCAGTTTTTGTGTATAAGTTGCTATCAGCAGACCCCTTTGAAAATCCTTGTTGATGAAGATATTTGTCAAGACAATAGTACCATGCCCTTGGAGCTTGTTTGAGACCATATAGAGCCTTTTTAAGTTTACAAACAAGTTTTTCATCATTTCCCAAAATGAATCCTTCTGGTTGTTCTATATAAACTTCTTCTTCTAGATCACCATTGAGAAAAGCAAATTTAACATCCATTTGATAAAATTTGATTTGTTGGAAGCTTGAAAAGCAAGAAACATTCTTATGGCTTCAAGTCTAGCTACAGGAGCAAAAGTTTCTTCAAAGTCTATACCTTCTTGTTGAGCATACCCCTTGCAAACAAGTCTAGCTTTATTTCTTATAACATCCCCATTCTCATTTAACTTATTTTTGAATATCCATTTAGTTCCAATGATATTTTTGTCATGAGGTCTTGGTACTAATTCCCAAGTGTGATTCTTTTCAATTTGATCAAGCTCTTCATTCATGGCTTGAATCCAACATTCATCTTTGCTAGCTTGAATGACATTGTGAGGTTCAATAGTGGACAAAAATGCTAGATTACTAGAAGATCCCACAAGAGTCCTTCTTGTTTGTACACCTGATCCCTTTTCTCCCAAGATTTGAGATTCTAGATGATTCTTTTGAACATATCTGGATGGAGATTTTTCAGATAAATCATCTTCGGGTTCTTCATTGGGTGAATCACTGTCTATATCATTCCTATTTGATTTAGAAGGATATATGTCATCATCATCTTCATCTGTTGTTTGTTTTTCTTCTTTTGGAGCTGCAGGAGACTCATCAATAACAACATCAATACATTCAACAATATTCCGAAGTCTTTTATTGTAACATTTATATGCTCTACTCGTAGAGGAGTAACCAAGAAGTATTCCTTCATCTACTCTGGGTTCAAACTTGCCAATTTTTTCATCATTATTCTTGATAAAGCATTTTCTTCCAAAAATTCTAAAATGCTTTACAGTGGGAGGATTACCATACTAGAGTTCATATGGAGTTTTATCACTATTTACATGAACATGTGCCTTGTTGAGAATGTTTACTGCTATATGTGATGCTTCTCCCCAAAATGTGTCAGGTGTTCCGGAATCATCAAGCATAGCTCTAGCCATTTGTTGAACTGTTCTATTCATCCTTTCTGCAACACCATTTCGTTGTGGAGTGCCATCTACAGAGAACTATCTTTTTATGCCATGTTGGTCACAAAATTCAAGGAATTCATTTGATGTATATTCTCCTCCTCAATCAGATCTGAGACACTTAATTTTTAGATATAATTCATTCTCAACTAGTGCTTTGAAGATCTGAAATTTCTCAAATGCTTCATCTTTATGTTTAAGCAGCCCAATCCAACACATTCTAGAGAAATAATCAATAAATAAGATATAGTATTGTTCACCTCGTGGTGAATTTTTCTTCACAGGTCCACATATGTCAGTATGAATGAGTTCAAGAGGCTTACTTGATGATCCTTCCTTGGCATTAAATTGTACTCTGGTTTGCTTACCAAATTGGCAAGATTTGCATATGATATTTTCAGGTAGAGTAATATTGGGAAGATCATGAACAACTTTAAGTCTGCTTGATTTGTTGATTTGAGAGAAGCTCAGATGCCCCAACCTTCTATGCCATAGCCAATTTTCTGAAGATTTACTCAAATAACATTGTTCTTTGGGGTTCTTCAATATATACAGGTTGTTTGGAGTTCTTTTTCCTTTTATAATTGCTTTACTTGTATCAAGATCACGTACCACACATTCTTTTGAACTAAAGAAAACTTCAGTTCCTTGATCACACATTTGACTTAAACTTAACAGGTTATGCTTTAATCCATCCACATACATGACTTCATTAGCTTTCACCTTTTATTTTAGAAAAACAGACCCTTTTCCCTTAATGACCGCAGGAGTATCATTTGCAAATGTAACATTATTTTCTTTTTCTAGAGCACTATATGCAAGAAGTTTGTTTTTGTCACCTGTCATGTGTCTTGAGCATCCACTATCAATGTACCATTGATTTTCTTCATCCTCTGCAAATAATGCTATGCCACAATTTTCAACATGTAATTCCTTCTTTTTCCATACTTTGGAGCTTGAAGGAACATGTTCTTTTGGCTAAACTTTGCTCTTGCATTCAGATTCTTCATGGCCAAAATTATTGCAATAAGCACATTCAACTTCATTTTGAAGAGGAGAAAAGTTGTTATAAGTATTCTTATTTGTTTCAATATCAATCCTTTTCTTTCTTGCTTCTCTTGTCATGATGGTTTTATATGCAACACATTGAACAACTTTATGACCAAAATTATGACATGAAAAACATTGTCCATTGAAGAAGAAATTTCTGCGATCATGAAATATTCTACTTGAATTTACCTATTGATTGGTGTTTCTTTGAAAAATATTCCTGTTAGTGTTCTTTGAATTGAGATGATCATGCTTTACCTATAAATATTCTTTATTCCCTTGCTGAGTGGCAGCATGTTGTATACCAGCTATAGCTGCTTTTAGATAATTTGGTGCTGAAGCCTGAGAAGATTCTCCGATATATCCAAGACCTGTCTTTATAAGAGGAGAATGTTGTACCTTGATAATCTCATCTAAGGTTTTAGATCCTTTAGCAAATATAAGATTCAGAGTCTTTACTTTCTCAAGTTCTTTTCTTAGACTTACTACTTCACACTCTAATTTCTCATTGTGTTTCTCCTTTTCTTCAAGCTGACTTTTTAGAGTTTCTATGATTATTTTACTCTCTTCTAAGAAAATTTTGAGTTTATTTTTTTCATCAAGAAAATCATTGTCTTCTAGAGCATCCACAAAAGTATCCTTTTCTTCTCTAGATTCTTTTTCAAATTCCATGAGAAGTCTAAGATCTTGTTCACATTCTTCCTGTTTCGGGGAAAAACACCCTAGAGGTTTGTTGGGTCAAAACTTCCACAGAGCAGGGCATGCTATTTAGAAGGACTCACACACAACCATACTTGAATGCAAAAAACTAGATAACAATGATAGTAGAACTCATCCGTAGTCCTACGTTCGATGTAGATCCCGCGGGGTCCAAACCCCCAGCAACCCTTCTTCCTCCTTCAACCTGGAAAACAAGAAAGAACGTGCACATAAACCTAGTTGTACAACATACAATTCTCCTAAACGTTAGTGTAATCCATGTGAAATATGATATAAACGATAATAAATGCTTAAATGATAATCTTTTCACACATATAAGTAAACATTAACACATAGGTTCAAGAACAAAATGGTTCTTCATTATTACGAACAACATGTACAGAAGTAAAGAGTGGAGAGATCACCTGAATCCTTCCATGATCTTTGAGTAGACCGTCGTCCGGATCCGTCCCGCCCTTGCCTCACTAAGATACTTTCAAGACTTGTGCACTCGAGATGGCATATAAACGGATGAACATCTCCAGGAAACAAGGGTTTCCTGTATAAATTTGGGAAAGTGCAGGAGGCACAGGGAATCAGACTTGAATTGGGATTCCAACAGAGTATAATGTCTATAAAATTTCTCTCTCCCTTAGGCCATGCACATGAGGGGCTTTTATACTCCCTCAAAGTAGTTTCAATCATTTGGAAACAGTTGGCCACGTGCTGGGGTGGTTGAACTACTGGAGTAACCATCAACCCAGCCCAAAAATAGGGAATTTTTATATATTTTTAATGATTTTAATGGCATACGTGGAAAAGTACATGTGGACTCACGTATACAGGTAGAAAAGTCTGGGCATAACCGCGTATGGGAATTTTAACACTGTTTTTTAGTGAATTTTGTTCAAGTCTGTAGGAATGGGTGCCCAAAGCCATAAAGACAATCATGAATCACATGACGGTGAAAAATGATGCTATAACAGATGCCCCCTAATATATGAGGTCAGAAGGGGTACATGATGGCCGAAATGTATTATGCACATAGAAAGAACTTCGCAAGGACAAGAGAGGACTTCACCACATTTCAGCCTGCCAAAAACCAATGAAAGAAAACAGAGAGTCAAGTCATGCTGAGGCGGGCCTACCCATGCTCAGTAAAAAATACATCATATGGAAAGTACAGAATAGATCCAACATGTATACAAGTATAGCTGAACTGAAAGTACACAATGAATCATCTGAGCATGGCCCGGAAGTATAAGTCTGAATCAATGTCCAAGTATCACATATAGAAAGCTGATCAATGATGCTAAAACTGGATGTCTGATCATATAGGTAACTGAATCTCCAAGTACCAAATCATAAGAGGTGGAATAAACGGTACAATCACGCAACTCGGGAGCCAACATATAGGATGTTGTTGTACTGACACTGCAAGATATAAGGGTGAACGACATCACTAGCAGAAACTGAATGGACTGTCAAAAGTGAACCGAGAAATTATGATGCAACCCGAGGTCTTCACCGATCACTATGGCACAATTCTACACAATGGGAATAAATGAGCTGAAGTCGACCATGTGAGAAATAGTTGGATTACCGGTCAATGATGAATACCGTTAACCAACGCGAGACAACCCACCAATAATGAAAATGAGTGTCAAGGTGCCCCAGTACAATATAACAAGTGCGAATGAATGAGTTGAAGTCGAACACTTGAGAGAATCTACCAATCAGGAGGAAATGATGAATCCCCACTTTCGATAGCGAAGAGTCTGCCACTGATGACTGCAAACCCTAAGGTACTGACAAAAAGACTCTAGACCTTATTCCTAGAGCAATGAGTCGGAGTCGATGGGAAAAGATCTGCTGGAAGGAAGGCATTAAGGCATCCCACATTAGTCCAGCACGAGTGTAACCCACAGGCCAAGATTTGGAAGGAATCAGACGAAGTAGAGTGACGGAACCAAACCAAAGTATGTTTCTGACATGCACAAGATGAAGCTAGCGCATGGAAGAAACCCTCTGAACCAACCAATAATGAAAGCTGACACAGAGGCGAGAAATCCACCGATAGGGTCAAATGGAAATCAAGGTACTGCACAAATCCCAAGTGTGATAATGTATGCTGACGTCGAACACGGGGGAAACCACTCAGTCAAAGACCCATAATGATGATCAAATGCTGAGCACAAGGTCACCTATGAATGATGGAAATAGGGCCAGGGTGCAGCTCTAGGTTTGCTCTCAGAGCAATGTGTCGTAGTCGATAAGAGACAAACCCGCCAGCAAGAAGTCAATGGAGACCTTCTCAAACCAGCACGAGTAGAGGACCAAAACATCTGATGTGATAGAACAAGATATTGACAAGAGAGGGAAGGCCGACTGAATAATGAGTCAAGAGACACCACAGAATGGCCGACTCTGGTTAGATTTCCCTTGAACAAAAGCACGACTCATGATGACCATGGCAGTAAAAAGTGACACTGTATAAGTCTGTTATGCAGGAGGTAGAACAAACTCTCCATATGATTGGAAGAGATAACCAACCAGGGGAGGACTGACAAGTGAAACAAGGTAAAGGCTGAACCTAGGTCAAAACTAAAACCATCCCAAATGGAGGAAAGATATATAAGTGTATATGCTTTGTTCAAGGGCGACAAATTGACACTGTACTGCCATCAAATAACGAAGTTACATCCCGTTCCCGCTCTTTTTGTTATATTTGATTTTTTTGTCTTTTTCATATAATAAGCCTGAAAAAGAATAAAAGAATGCTATGGTACAATGGATAGAACGAGTATCAAGAAAGCAGATGCACTAGTTCCTGGGATTGTAACAATCCTATGCTCAATGCAAGGTGGCGAAAACTGGTCAGTGATACTCAGAGGAACGTTCCATCCATGGGTAAAAAGGTGTCAAGTCGTGATAGCTAAGTGCATGCAATGGTTAACTTGTACAGAAAGTCAAGGTCAAAAGTTGGCTTAAACATCGAGTCTAAATGAAGCCGGCTAAAGGCCAGGATAAACAAGTAGCCAATATGCAATGCAGTAATACAACTTAACGACACCAGGGAGCCTCTAGGGTAAAAGCCAGAAAAAAATGATGAGTGATGAAGAAGAAGAATGAAGCTTCAGCACAGAAGACATGGCGGGACTAAAGAGGAATCCCGAGCCTACATAAAAAGCAGCATGGGCAACAAGTGATAGCGAGGAACTAACTAAGAAGCCCATGTAAAGGAAGGCTCTACCATCAAGTCATGATTAAATAATCGGCGAGTGAAATGGGTGTAATACTCATGACCTGATGGGATCGACCCTATGGCAAGTGATCAGTATGGAGGCTAGTATGCAAGATGCAACGGAAAGTGGATTCCTTAACCTATATGCCAGTGAAGATCATATACCTGCCATGACGGGTCAGCAGTCATGGATCAAAAACCGGGAAAAATCTCAAATTCGTCAAAATGTACCTGAAAATATACCAATCTGGGCACTTCCAAGCATCCAGGTTATGCAGCTTAAGATAGATTGAAAAAATAAGCATAACAATTTTTTGCGAAAATTTTCAACTTTTTGGGCATAAATAGACAAATTACCTCATATTTGGTTCATTATTACATTGCTGATTTGGGAAAAAGTGCTCTGGAGAAAAAATCCTTTTTCATCCAAACAGGAGCAACCGACCGTCAATCTTCACTGAATTTGTCAGGTAAGTTCATCAACCATCCTTGCTATTCATTTTGTCCGTTCATAAATTAAAATTTAGGAATTTTCACCGTAGAATCTCTTGCTAAAAATCACGGGTTTGCGCATACGCGGGTTGGTAATGACCAAGTCGCGTATACACGCAACTGTGCACAAATAAAGTCGCCTATGCGCAACCCAAAAATAAAAAATGCGTAGCTAATGAACGAATTATTGAAATTTTGCAGGATGACCATATCATGGAGAGAGCGTGAACACAGTGCAATAGACAATGAAGTCATGCAGGACCAAGTATCACTGAATATTCTTCGGAATTGTGGATTGCTCAAGTTTTTTAAAATGCCAAATATGAAGAGTAATGTCTGGTTGCTCAAAATTCTTGTGAACTATTGGGAACCGGAAGAAGACTGTTTCATTATAGATCAGATGCCCATATGCATCGAAGTGGAAGATATATATTTTATTACTGAACTCTCCCGAAGGGGGGAGCTAGTAGACTTGCACGGTAAGCCTTTGGGAGGGCTAATCGTGGAAGATTACGTCCACGTGTACTGCATAGAGGGTTCCAAGAAAGTTGGAACTCAAATTGCTATCCAAAATCTAAGAGACTTGCACATAAAAATCCTCCTTTTTACCATTAGGAGAGTAGCAGGATCAGCTTCTCTACACCAGGCATCTAGGATGCAAATGAGTATAGTAGTGGAATGCTTAACTCATGTATATGATTGGTGCACGACTCTACTGATGAACATGAAGCAACAATTGACTTCTATCCGAAAAACAAAGACAAAACATTTTGGGTACGGTACAATTTTGATGACATTCTTCTTCGAGAAGATTCCATCGCTAAGACCCAGAGTGATCTCTACCATCAGCAGCCCGAGAGACCCAAGAATTGCCAGCTGGGCAGACATGATGAAGAGATTGGGGGGAAGTGAAGTTCCCGGACCACTTGGGATGATGAGTTCTTCCAATGGTGGAGAGAACAAATCATCGTTGTGGATGACTATCCCTATGCTGGGATGGAATTTCGTGGCGATCCAGATCTTGTCCTTCCACCAGGCACGACATGGGGCACAGTCGGTAAGTTTGCAATTTTTGAGTTATATAATTTTTTGGATTTTTTCAATATATGTGAAAAAATGTGAAACAAAGATGTTTTTGATTGGATTCAAAATGTCTTACAATTTTTAAATGATCATGAAATAGATATTGGACTAGTTCGACCTGAGGGATACCCACGACATAAGCGTCGTTGGGGCGAAGCGGATACAGTAGATTCAGACAGGACCCTCCAGGCTGTACAGAGGAACTTGGAGGGGTTAACTCGCCAAGTACCTATGGCTGCAGTGGAAGATCTGCCTGAAGCCATCCAGAGACGGGTGGTAGGAGTGCCCTGAGACTAGGTACGGTTATTCCGTTGAGTTGCCACCGCGATCGTGTTCTATAGGAACACAACTTCTTGGCAGGGACCTCAGGAGTAGATAGATATGATGTATCAGATGACTGTATATTTTTTGAGATTGAACATGACCAGGGGCATAAGCCCAATTTTTTGTATGACTTATGGATCCAAATTTTGTATAGTTTTTTGAACACTCTGATGATATATATACAACGATGTTTGACGTGATGTGACAAATGTATCAAAATGTATGATGTTTTTGATGATTAAATTTTATTGTATGGAATGATTAATGTGCCAAACAATTGCTTGATTAGCTAATGATTCTTCCAACCAATTGTCAGCTCGAGGAATATGAATGAAAGTTAAAAATTGAATTATCTTTGTAACAAATGTACCCTGAATAAAAACCGGAGTAAAAATGGATCTCGAACCCAATAAGTATTGTTCAACTGCGACACCACCAGCTGAGAGTCCAAGAAAACTACCAACGAATCAACACCCAAAGATATTGCCTCCGAGAGTAGATAAACAACTGCAGTGTATTCTGCTATGTTATTGGAAGCAAGACCAATGCAGACCCCTCTTGATACTAACAACTGACCGGATGGATAATGAAGCACCCAAGTCATGGAAGCTAAGTTCCGGGTGTGTCTACTAGCACCATCGGCGAAACCAAAATGACTCATGACATCCGACACAACCTGCCAAAGCAGATCAAAAACATCACCAACCCATCAAAGATCGAAAAACAACCAGATATGTACAAAGAAAAACTACTATATACAAAAGCAACATGCCAGGCCGAAGCCTAGGCATAATACTTCTTCAAATAGAGCCCATTTCTGGGCTCCGACAACTCGTTCCCTTCAAAATCAACCAAGGTATATGCTCCTTTCTTGAGGACTTTTTTAACGATAAAGGGGCGATACCACATAGACTTAAAATTTCCTGCCCCTAGGGCATATTTTTCTTGGGCATAGACCAAAACAAGGTCACCTTCCGAAAAAACCCTAGGCTTGACCGCCTTATCGTACTGAACTTTAACTCGGTTTTTATGCGCCTCATTCATCGTGGCGGCATCCCGACGCTGCTCATCGAGATGTTCCAGATGAAGGAGTCATTCTTCAAGACTAGAAGTATCAGGAAGAATTTCAACAGCTAACTTTAGATAAGGAATCTCACATTCAATGGGAAATACAGATTCCAACCCGTGCACTAACTGAAACAGAGTAAATCCAGTTGCAGTTTTCACTGACGTCCTGTATGCCCAAAGTGCAGAATATAACATAATATGCCAGTTGGATCTAGCCTTATCAATTGTCCTTTGAAGAATTGTCTTCAAGGATTTATTCATGGCTTCCACTTGCCCATTGGCTTGAGGATAATACGGAGATGAATGCTCCTGCCGGAAACCTAATTTTAGAGCCAACTCAGCCATCATGCTATTCTGAAAATCACTGCCATGATCAGTGACAATCTCTCTAGGAATACCAAAATGAGCAATAACCTGGTTGAAAAGAAAAAGAGCTGCAGTCTCACCATCATTCCCAAAAGTAGGCATAGCCTCGACCCACTTCGTAAAGTAGTCTACTGCTACAATAATGTACTTGTGACCTTTAGCTGAAGGCGGGTTACAAGTAGTATAATCAATACCCCACTTTGTAAAGGGACCGACAGTAATGACTGGAAAATGCAAAGCTGGATGAGCGCGCATTTTTCGAGTATAAACTTTACATGGATGACACTTTTTGACCGACTCCACACAATCTTTGAAAATCGAAGGCCAAAAGTACCCAACACGCAAGACATTTTGGGCTGTAGCAAGCCCAGATAAATGACCACCACAAGCTCCACTATGGCAATCATTCAGCACAGCCTCAGCTTCTTCGAGAGTTAAGCAACGTCTCAGGATTGAATCAAACCCTCGACGGTATAAAGCATCACCAATGATCAAGTAATTCTTAGCCAAGTGACGCAACTTACAGTGCTCATCTTTCGAAAAAGTAGAGGGAAACTTCGCAGTCTGAAGATACAAAATGATATCTCCATACCAAGGATCCTGTGGAGAGATAAGAAACAAATGTTCATCCAGGAAGGATTCATCATAAATCATTTCTTCCCCACAGGGCAACTCGGAGAACAATTCCGTGAAAACTAATTATTTCTTGGACTTGGCAGACATAAACTCAAGATCAAATTCCTGCAAAATCACAATCCATCTATTGTATTTGCCCCCAATCACTCGACTACTGAGGACAAACTGAAATGGATTGGCTGCTTCCAAAACATAAGTTTTTCGCAGAATAATGTAATGTCAGAGTCGCTGCACAGCATGAACAGCTGCCAAAGCTAAATTTTCTATCGGAGTGTACCGGAGTTCAGGTCCTAGCAAGCCTCGACTAAGATAGTAAATAACATGCTCTGCAAGAGCATCATCCTCCTGAACCAGAACCATACCAATAGTAGATTCTGCTGCTGCAAGATACAAAAGGAAATCCCTGCTATAATCAGGTGGACTCAATAAAGGAGCAGAGGTCAATGCTTTTTTCAAAGCATCGAATGAGTGTTGAGCGAAGTCATCCCAAAGAAATGGAACTCCCTTCTTCAACAATCTCATAAATCCCTCGGTAACTTCAGCATAATTTATGATAAATCTCTGAAGAAAATTAGACTTTCCTTGTAGACTTTGAAGTTGACGAACAGAAGACGGGGGAGGCAACCGAAGTATTGCCTCAACCTTGAAGGGATCTACCCTAATCCCTTCCCTAGACACAATGAACCCCAATAACCGACCGGATGTAACCAAAAAAACGCACTTTTTTGGATTCAACCTAATCTTATAAAAACGACATTGTTCAAATATTTGACGGAGGTGAGCAGGATGATCCATCCTCTTTCGAGAATGAGAAGCTAAATCATCCAAATACACCTCCATAATCTTTTTGATGTCGTGGAAGGCATATGACATGGCCCGCTGAAACGTAGCCCCAGCATTTTTAAGACCAAAAGGCATCTTCTTGTATGCAAAAGTACCCCAGGGACAAATAAAGGCAGTCTTATGCTGATCTTCAGGACTAATAGTAATCTGATTATATTTGGAGAAACCATCCATGAAGGAGCAAATCTCATTACCGGCACACTTGTCAATGATATGATCGATAAATAGTGTGGGGAAATTATCTTTAGGACATGCTTTATTTAGGTCTCTAAAATCAATGCAAACTCGAATTGTTCCTTGCTTTTTATCTATGGGAACAGGGTTTGAAACCCATTCAGTCAAAGGAACAGGGAAAATGAATCCCACCTTAAGCAGCTTCTCCACCTCAGCTTTGATAGTTTCTACCTTCCTCGGATTGATCGGACGAAGCTTTTGCCTCACAGGCTTAGCGTTTTCGTAAGTCTTGATCTCATGCTGGAAAATACATGGATCTATACCAGGAATTTCCTCATAAGACGAAGCGAATACATCCCTATACTCTTTAAAGAGCTCAGTGTAAATCTGAATCTCTTCATGGGAACATTCAGCTCCGATGAAGACATTCTCAATAATATTGGGATCCCTGGAAATGTTCACCGGGATAGTAGGAGAAATCACGGCCATGTTCCCTTCAGCATAAACCTGTGTTGGTGCTAAAGGGTTCAGGACTGGGCGAACAGGACCAGGAGACGGAGGACTTGGAAAAATCGTTTCAACTTCGCTCAAATCAGGTAAAAAGTAAGACCGATGATGCAAATCATCCCACGGTTTATCTATACCAGTCATAGCTTCCAGGATGGCCTCTTTAGATGGAAGAGTGGTATCAAGGTAATCCTGGGCAGAAGAAGAACTAAGTGCCCAAGCCGGAGCCACATCTCCATCCAACTCTTCCGGTGAGAGAGGAGCTGGGATGGATTCTGCAGAGTCAACAATAGACTGATAAGAAATCTCAGCTATAGACATTGGAAATTCCATTCCACCCACTTGACCTTCCGCTAATGTGGCATTAGGGGAAGGTAAGGTCCAAGGGTCCGAAAAATAATGAGTTTTGAAGAACTCTCTTCGAAGAGGAGCCTTGGAGGATGAAATTTCATTAATATGAACCGTAGGAGGAGGAATATCGAAAGTACCCATCAAGGAAGAATACATTCCAACCCCTAAATTCTCAACAGGCACCTTAGTATTATCCAACTTTGGAACATATGAGTCAGTAGACGCATTCGGGTCTACATGAGGACAGTCCAGTTGGTCCACTATAACAATCCTCCCTTCATGAGGGAAAAAAATAATCCGAAATAATGAGGATGCAATGGCATCCATCTCATAAATCAAGTTTCTCCTCAACAGAAGGTTGTATTCCAAGCTTGCATCAACTACCTCAACCTCTATATTCACAGTTTTTCCCCCAACACAGATAGGAAAAGCTGGGACAATACCATGCGGTCTGTGAGAATGACCATCAAATGCAGTCAAAAGAGTGGTAGATGGAACAGCTTTGGGAGATCCAATCATCTTCCAACATGTGAGAGACATCACGCATGTGGAAGCACCCTCATCAACAACCGTCCGAAAGATATTGCACTTCCGGTACGATGATTTAATATGGAAAGCCATATGATGGGGGAGTCTTTTCTTAAAATTAGTCATATCAAATGTAATCAGAAGAGAATTTTTTGGATCAATAGCCCCAATGGCAGTGAGCAAAGCACTACGCTGAGTCGGACAGGACTAGAGCACCTCTAAAGCCGACATGGCACAAGGACTCTGCGCCAGATCTTCCACAATAGAGTAGTTCTGGGTATCCCTAGCATTTGGATTAATCATCGAACACTTGGTAGATGCTTTGGGCATCCGAGGTATAGGCTCAACAGTAGGCCTCGTAATATTAAGCGACTCAGTAGCATCAGGAGCATCCTTAGCTTTCGAAGACTCTTCTCCGCCATAATCACGAGATCTCGTAGTGAAATCCACGTGAGCACTCATCATGAATGTGTTTGATGGGATTTCCCCTTCCTGGGTGCCCCCAGAGGAAGCCCCAGGATTTTGATTCGCGCCAACAACTAGTTGTTGCCCTTGGGAAAAAGGGTTTGTTAACACAGCTTGGGAACTGGAAGAACCCTGCTGAGCTAACGAGCGTTGTGCATCTTGAATTTTAGGGAAAAGGTGTGTGAGATGGTCTCCAGCACATAGCTTGCATGGAAACTTCACTTTATTTTTATCCTTTTGACCCTCACCAACATGCTCGTTGGTTTTATTCGCATTACCCTTCCCATTCTTGCCCTTTTTCTCATTATTCCGTCCTTTCTTCTTCCATTCAGATTGTTGATTTCCTTTGGGATCAGAATTTTGGACAACATTTATCGACAAAGATTGGGAAGGCGATGACTCAGCTGCTACAGCCTGACCAGAAGGAGCAGATTGCAAAGACAACTGCTGCAGTTGAGTAAGTAGGTTGGCTGCACCACTATTGATCGACCCAATAAGTCCATCACCATGAGGACTAGGCTTAGTTTTTGATAAATCTAATTTCTAGCGAGGAGCATTGGGAAAATATTTATGAAGGACCCCAGACTGAGAATATATCAGTTCCAACTGTTGGGCCCTAAAAATAGCCTGCTCCTCAGAAAATACCCCGGACAGGGATACATCTTTAGAAATGTCTGACTACAGAGATTTCAAAAACCATTCCAAAAGGAATTCTCCTGGAATATGAGCTTTAATAAGCCTCTTCCTTCTCCGCCATTCCTGAATATGGTCAGAAATGTGGGTTGCGTCGTCCTGTTTAAAATTAGCCAGGAGTTCAGTCCCGGCATCATAACGGATGGGCAACTGGAAATGGTTTAGAAATATAACAGCCAGTTCTCCAAATGTAGCAAAACTACCCCCAGTTATCTCAATATACCATTTGGCAGTGTTTCCAGTTAGAGTGCGTTGAAACAATCTCAACCTAATCAAATCATCGATCAGGGAGTTAGAAGAACACCATAAATGGAAGGTGGTGATGTGGTCAGCCGAATCTTCTCCATTCTTACCTTTAAACTTTGGAATGTCTGAAGGAAGTTTGGTGGGAACCGGAGGCCACCCCGGACTATAACGGATCAGATCATTAGTCAATTTTGACATATCTGGCAAGTTTAACGTTGCTAGAAAAGGTAAACGAGGCGGAGCCTGAGGATTCCATTCTTGATAGGATGAATTCCCAACATTCTCAAAAGAATACCCTGGATTTGATGAGGCACCAGGTTGCCAGAAATAACTCGTAGAAAAAGGAGAAGAACCTCCTCCCAGCGCAGAGTTACCAAAGACCGGACCAGTTCCCCCCACTGAAGTATGAAATGAAGAGGAAAGCCCCTGATAGGGGTTCCAGGCATTAGAAAGAGGGGAAAAGGTCTGATAAGCACTCGATGAAGGGAAAGAAGCATTCCCTTGGTGACCAGCGTAAAACTGATTCCCTACCCCTGTTGTAGTGAATACAGGGTTCCAACCTGTAAAAGTAGTCAAATTCTGACCTCCAGACCAAGGGTTGAAACTCTGAGTCTGGGGGGTAAATGGAAAGGACCCTAAAGAAGGATTTGAAATAGGAATGTGCCCAGTTCCAAAGGGGAACCCTTGAAAAGAAGTTGATCCACTAGCCATGGAAGACATGGGTGTAGATGCAGCTACAACAGCGGAAAAGGAAAAAGAAGGAATCCCACTAGTGGGCATTCCAAAACAAAAGGGACCAGATTGGGAAGCATGTGCTTGGGTGAAACCAGAGCCAAACATAGTATTACTAGAAGTAATTGAAGATATAGCAATAGTGCCCCCTCCTTCAATAGAAGCAGGAGTCTGAATGCCTGCAGCACTCACAGCAGAAGTCGCGTTCCCAGTCGTGGCCATCGAAAGGTATGTATAATACGGAGGATCTTCTGGTCTCTCTGACTCAGGTCCGATGTATTCAACAACGAACGGATAATCAGGAGGAAGAGGAGATGGAAGTGACACAGAGGGTTCAGGTACTTCCTCTATCTGAACTTCTTCTTCCTCTGGAAATAAAACTCGCGAGGTGAGCGGAGCGCTCCTCTCGAAACCAACACCATAATCAGCTATGAAACCTTCAGACCATTGTGGAGGATCTCTCTCCACTGCGTCAGACGTCACAGGGTGGTACCCACCTGCTAAATAACTCCTACACCTTCTTGAAGAAGGCTCTGAACTCTCGAGAGATAACCCCCGGATTCTCCTCGATCGACGAGGCACTTGATCAGCCACTTTAACAAATTTTAATTAGACTCAAAAAGTATAAATCTAGGCAAGCTAGGAGCAAAGAAAACTCACTAAAAAGAAATCCCTGAGATACAATCAAGCAAATAGCCTTAAGGTATTTCCGCTCTGGGTGATTAGGACCAGACACCAAAATACAAGAAAGCGAAATATAGGACCTCCCGAAAGTAGTCTGGGATAATTACGGCCCAGGCCTACTAGCGAAGGTAATAGAAACAGTTACGCTGACCTCTTAATGATAACCTTTGCCGGCACAAGTACCCAAGCTTCACAAGGTCACCCCCCAGAAGTACTGCTGAAAGTGATACGACGTCTACCTCAGGTACCACGGGTATTCCCCCCCACAGTCACCTATGTGGAACCTAGGAGTGGCAACTATGGGCACCAATCCGTGTCAGAAGCCAGGCGGAACGGTCTTGAGGTTAGATTCAGCAAATCAGAGAGGGGGTATCTCTCTTCTCAACCTTCACTTCCCCTCGCGCTTGACTCTCTGGAGGACAGCTTTCCCGGTCCACCTAACGGAGTTGGATTTCGCTCAATTAATCAACTTCTATGTTTTGTTTGAGCGGCCTTGGAGAGTTAACTCTCCACTCACCTAATACAAGGCCCTACAACCTAGCTAGTTGGTGTATGACACTTAAAAAACTTGCTAGTTGCTTTTAAATTATATCGCTTATTTTAATTGGCTGTTATGTTAAGTCAAAGGGATACGGAAATGAAACTTGTGGTGTTTTGACGCAGAAAAGAAATTAATAAAAACCAAACTACATGCAAATGTAGTAATTGTCTTTCGATGAAAATCAACTTCTACACAGGTTCTACGAGACTAAAAAATTTTATTTTTCTTTTCAGATAACAAACTTCACACTCACAAAAACTATGAAAATGACTAAATGCTTAAGTGCACCTGATGCAAATCACTAAGAGCATGCAAATTCTAAGATGAAAAATATACTAAAGCAAAGAGAAATTTCCCAAATATCCTTCAGTTTTATCTCTTTTTGGTTGTCCAAAAAGCTAGTTCCCAAAATCAGAAACTCTTAATATAAAGACACCAAAATGCTTGAAACAAGAGGAAGAAACCAATGACAATTCCTTTCCAAAATCAAGTCAAAAACCAAAGGCAAGAAACCTCAACAAAGATTCAAAAGATATAATAAAACTAAAAAAAAAACGCAAAACAAAAGCAAATGCCAAAACAAAATGTTTTTGAGCTTTTGAATTTTATAAAAGAAGAGTTCAGAAAAGACCAAGAAAAATTATCAAATCCCAAGCCAAACAACTCTGAATTTCAAGAAAAAACTTCAAAAATGCTCCAAATCTTATGGGGCTACTTAGTAGCAAGATTTATATGAGCAAGAGAAGACAAGAAACTCAATCACTCAGCCTAGAAGAATAGTACAACCTTGCAGCAAACTATTGGAACACCTAATCCTACATGGGTAGGTGTGGAATGTGAAAAGTCACAATGGAGTCCAAGTGACCTTGGAATATGAAACCAAGAGTCACACCATTGTACTATAAATGTACATCTTTGTATAATGGAAAATAAGAAAGCCTCACGCTTATCCTTCATTGTGTGTTGAGTCTTGTGTGTGTGCTCATCTTCCTCATACACCATGTGTGTGCTTCAACATGGTGTTTAACATGGTATCAGAGCGGGCGATTTCTGGCCCTGCTCCACTTTAAGTGAGCCATTTGTGTTTATGACCTTGCATATCTGCAAAAATTCTTGACATTTTTGCAGCACTCAGAGTGTTTGCAGTAGTGTTTTTTGCTGCCATTTAGAGGTGTTTTGAAGAGACTTTCTGCAGCATTCAGAAATCTGCTTTGGAGAAGGAGCAGCATTCAGAAATTGGCAGCATTCCGGCATTGGTTTTGAAGAGACGCAGCCTTGTGCATCTGAAGGTTTTCTCACTGTTTATTTCTTTCTGCAATCTCTGCATTTTAAATTCTACATTTTGAAGAGCTGCTGGATACGATTTATATTGGGTTTCTGAACAAGTTTCTGAGTTTTCACTGGAAATATTTCTGAGTTTTCATTGGAAGATTTCTAAGTTTCTGCAATTCTACATTTTCCTATTGTTGGGCTATTGAAAAAAAAAAATAAAAAAATTCTGGGTTTATTTGCAATCTGCTGCCTGTATTTCAGAGCTTAGAAATCTGCTGCTATTTCACAGTCTTGGTCTCGATTTTTCTCTGCTCTCTGCTGTTATATAAAAATAAAAAATAAAAAATAAAAATAAAAATTTCCAAACCCCGCGCCATTTCCAAACGACCCTGCTCTGCACGCACTACCCTCCATTGCTGCAACGCTCCCCCATCGAACTCTCCCATACACTTTCGCCTTCACGCTGTAATAACCCCTCTCTACATTCACCAGCGTTCCTCGCAGCCCTCCAATACCCTCAGACACACTCATTTACTTGGCATTCGACGCTGCCCTTACACCCGACCTCACTGTATTACACTCCACTACCCGCGCAGACAACACTCTCTCACAATCTGCTACCTTACTCCGCCCAGCTCCCTTGCGTCGAACGCTTCACCCTGCAATTAAAACGAATTTAAAATTTTTGACAACCCTCGGCTCACTCCACGGCACAGCCTTCCAGACCAGCGCTCTCCACGCACATTCAAACTCCAACGCCTCTACAACGTGGCCTCTCCCTTATTTATTTTTTAACTCGGCCTTTCCCCTGACCTCCTCTCCCCACTTTGCACCTGCAATCTCACGCACCCTCTCCTCGAACGCTTCAACACTAACGCATACACCCTCACCTCTGCCGCGTCCCTCCTATCCTTCTCTCAACTCATGCGGCCTTTCACATTCCAACTTCAAACGAAATTGTTGGACCTGATTCGAACTTTCAAGTTATCAAACTATTATGAAGTGTCAAACCAAGTCAAAGTCCATCGAGCCACAAATCACAAGCCTGCGCCCATCAATACCACTCAATACCACTCTCCCACATGAATACCGCCTTTTAAATCGATTTTTATATATACCTCCCTCCCATTTTAAAATACCTCCCATTGTCTTTTAATTTTAAAATTTTAATATGCCTCCCCCCCCCCCCCCGCCCGCTCTCTTTTAAAATACTTTCCCCCCATTTTAAACTAATACAATCCCCTCCATCCATTAATACCCCTCCCTCCAACATTTAAAAAAAAATTCAATTCCCCTCCCATTTTTAATTTCCCACTCATTTTAATTACCCCCATTCCTTTTAATTAATCCCATTCCCTTTTATTATTCTCATTTTTTTTAATTAATTTTTAATTAATTAATTAAAAAAAACAAAAAAAAGAGCAGAGAGAGAGGACAGACATTGAAGACGAGAGAAAAAGGAAGAAGAGAAATGAACAGAAGTAAAAGAAGAAATGGCATATGAGGAGCACATGGATTGAATACATTGCAGATTTACATTCTATGATTTGTGGCATTGACAAGAGGGTAATTTTTTTGAAGAATTTCACATTTGAAGACAAGTTTTTCATCATTTAAAACAACTATTTGAAGAAGAGAAATCAGCTGCCCCAAGGCTTCTTGCACATTGTTTTTGCTGCACATTTTTGCAGAAATATTGTATTGAGTTGACATTGTATTGCATCTTCTTCATAGTTGCAATCAGTATTTGAGTTGTTGGATTGTTGATTACCCTCCATCATTTGAGGAGCACACTTTGTACTTTGAGAATTTCTTGAGTCATTTGTATTTCTTGTTGCATTGTAAACGGGTGCATTTTCGGTTGAAGCCGACACCCTTTCATTTTTGAGCCTAAGTTGTTGAAAATGGTCAAAATCAATGAGGCATTAGTGTTGTTGAATAGCCTCATTCATTCAAATGTTGATGACATGATAAAAATGAGCAAGGATGCTCTTTGTAATATTCATATTTGTTTACAAGATGCACAAGAAAAGATCGAGTTTTTGCAGTTGGAAACTCAGCTTCAACAAGAAGAACTTCAGCAAAAGAGTCACCATTCTGAACCTGTTTCTGTTCAGAACATTGTGAAAGACTCCCATCAGCAGCAAGTCAGCAAAGTTCCAGATGATTCACATTCAGGAGATGTACATGCAGATGCAACAGCTCAGCTTGCACTTCTCAAGCCCATCATCAGACCTTGGGAAGAGCTTGTCCACAACAAGCACAGAACTGGTCTTGGATATGACAAGGATGTGTCCTTTCATATTTCGGACTACACCAAGCCCATCAAATTTCAGAGTGTCGGATTCCTGTATGACAGTTCACCTGCAGCTGTTCCAGATCTTGTTCCACTTCCACAACAGATTGAGAAATGCCAACATTGTGATTGAGTTGGCCATATGAAAGATCACTGTTTTGATCTTCATCCATGCAAGCACTGTGGTCGGCACACCCATTCTTCAGACAGATGCTTCAGAAACAAGCCTCCTGCAAGAACCAAGATTCATCTTGGATGGATCACTTCTTGGCAATGGTCATCAGCAGCCAAGAAGATGTTTACGACACATGTTAGAACTTGTTCACGGATATTGAACAAACTTGCAGTTGAGTTTTCGCCATCATCTCACCTTGTCCCTGACAGGGGGGAAAATGGTGGTCATGTACAAGCTTCGACGACAGATCAAGCGAGCCTGAGCCATAATCTCTCATTCCATGTTCAGAGTTGTAGCCAGCAGTTCAAGCGAGCCTGAGCCACAATTCGTCATTCCGGATTCAGAGATGTAGCCAGAGATACAAATGCCCATGAGCATACCTTCGGTTGGTGGATAACCTGAAACCATCATTTTCGGTTGGTGGATAACCTAAAACCATCATCTTTGGTTTGTGGATAACCTAAAACCATCATTTTCGGTTGGTGGATAACCTAAAACCATCATATTTGGTTGGTGGACAACCTAAAACCACCACAGGTAGTAGACCTCCCTTCATTTAGGTCGAAGGTCTCCCTTTTTTATATGAGGGACAATTCCTCTAGCAGAAGCTTTCAGCTTCTTGCCAGTTTTGGAAGAGTTCCGGGAACTGCAACAAGTTTTGCGTTCCAGTGTTTGTGGTCATCCTAAAACCACCTCTTTTTTTCCAACATTTCAGAGAGTTGATTCAGCCCAAGTGCTGCCATGCATACTTTGCAGATTTGTATTACAACTCTTTTCTTGGACTCACACATACCCCTTCGGATTAAGGGGGGATGTTGGAACACCTAATCCTACATGGGTAGGTGTGGAATATGAAAAGTCATAATGGAGTCCAAGTGACCTTGGAATGTGAAACCAAGAGTCACACCATTGTACTATAAATGTACATCTTTGTATAATGGAAAATAAGAAAGCCTCACGCTTATCCTTCATTGTGTGTTGAGTCTTGTGTGTGTGCTCATCTTCCTCATACACCATGTGTGTGCTTCAACATGGTGTTTAACACAAACAAAAACTTCAAATAACCAAGAAAGACTCTTCAAAAATTGCAACAAGACCTATTCAACTGAACTCAAGAAAACCAACCAAGAAATGGGCAAAAATCGAAGTGCAAAGCAAGACAAAAAGGTAGGAAAGAGTAAATGAGTAGAAGCTCTATGTTCTGGTGAAGCAGAACAGCCAAGAATCTCCAGGAAGAGATCTATTACTCGACCCAGAAATGTAAGCACAAGAAACAAACTTTGCCAAATAAGCTAGTTTTCAACCAAAAAAGAGAGAGAAAAGACGCAAGACCACTTTCAACACAATCTAGAGGATACAATGACACTTTAGAAACAGGCCTCCACAGGCAGACAAGACTAAAAGGCCAAAAAACCTAAAATTTCAAAATTGACCCATAAATACGCGACTTGACAGTTATGAAACAAGCGTGCATACACGATTTCGTTAAAGGAAACTCGCGTATACACGACTACTTTTAACAAAAATTGCATGTATACACGTCTGTGTGCAGACAAACCCGCATATGAAAAGGTAAATAATGAAAATTAAAAAATATCAAGCCTGGATAAGGAACCAAGTCTTTAGTCTGACTGAGAAAGAGTTAACTAGACTGTAAATAAAAGTTAAAACTATTGGAAACCTATCAAACAGCTGAAACCACCCAACAGGGGAATCACAAGAATGTGGTCCCCAGCGGAGTTGCCAGTTCTATTTCGGGGAAAAACACCCTAGAGGTTTGTTGGTTCAAAACCTCCACAGAGCAGGGCATGCTATTCAGAAGGACTCACACACAACCTTACTTGAATGCAAAAAACTAGATAACAACAATAGCAGAACTCACCCGTAGTCCTATGTTCGATGTAGATCCCGCGGGGTCCAAACCCCCAGCAACCCTTCTTCCTCCTTCAACCTGGAAAACAAGAAAGAACGTGCACAGAAACCTATTTGTACAACATATACTTCTCCTAAACGTTAGTGTAATCCATGTGAAATATGATATAAACGATAATAAATGATTAAATGATAATATTTTCACACATATAAGTAAACATTAACACATAGGTTCAGGAACAAGATGGTTCTTCATTATTACGACCAACATGTACAAAAGTAAAGAGTGGAGAGATCACCTGAATCCTTCCACGATCTTTGAGCAGACTGTCATCCGGATCCGTCCCGCCCTTGCCTCACTAAGATACTTTCAAGACTTGTGCACTCGAGATGGCATATAAACGGATGAACATCTCCAGGAAACAAGGGTTTCCTGTATAAATCTGGGAAAGTGTAGGAGGCACGGGGAATTAGACTTGAATTGGGATTCCAACAGAGTATAATTTCTATAAAATTTCTCTCTCCCTTAGGCCATGCACATGAGGGGCTTTTATACTCCCTCAAAGTAGTTTAAATCAGTTGGAAACAGTTGGCCACGTGCTGGGGTGGTTGAAATACTGGAGTAACCATCAACCCAGCCCAAAAATAGGGAATTTTTATATATTTTTTAATGATTTTAATGGCATACGCGGAAAAGTACATGTGGACTCGCGTATACACGCGGAAAAGTCTAGGCATAACCGCGTATGGGAATTTTAACACTGTTTTTTAGTGAATTTTGTTCAAGACTGTAGGAATGGGTGCCCAAAGCCATAAAGACAATCACAAATCACATGAGGGTGAAAAATGATGCTATAACACTTCCTCACTATCAGATAACCCATCACTGTCTTCATGAGTATAGTAACTTTTTCTAGTGCTAAAACGATTCTTATTCCTTCTTGCTACTTCCTTCCCCTTTTTATGTGTTTCTTTATGAGGACACTTAGCAGCATAATGACCAACTCTTCCACAATCAAAACATTTGAAAGGAAGCTTACCTCTGAACCATCCTATGCCAAGTTAAAGTTTCTTTAGAAAATTTACCTCATCTTCTTCTGAGATATATCCTGATCCTTCTGTTTTTTGTACTTCCTTCCCTTTTGTAAAAGCTCTAAAGACTGCTTCTTTGACTTCAGATGGTCCTCCTCTTCTCATTTCATATGCAGTTAGTATGCCATGAAGCTGCACCACAGTAAGATTTTGAAGATCCTGCTTTTCTTCAAGAGCAGAAACTTTTGACTCAACTTTTTCTATTAGTGATCTTAAAATTTTCTCAACCAAAGTAGATTCGGTTATTGTTTCTCCCAGATTTCTCATACGATTTACAATATCATCAAGACGTAAAAATAAATTGGCAATGCTCTCCTCATTATCCACTTTTAGATTTTCATATTGAATTATGAGAGTTTGGAGTTTAGCACTTTAAACCTTTGCATCACCTTCATAACTTAGAATGATTATGTCCCATATTTCCTTTGTTTTATTCAGCTGCATGACTTTGACAAATTCTGATTCAGTTAGACTTCCCAATAGAGCATTGACTGCTTTTGCATTTCTTTCATAATTCTTTCTTTCCGTCGGATCTGTTGGTACTGCAGCTGGATATTGATATCCTCCTTCAACAATTTCCCATACATCTGCTCCCAGAGACTGAAGATAGGATCTCATCCTTGTTTTCTAGAAGATTAAATTGTTTCTGTTAAAGAGCGGAGGCCTGATAGATGTTGTTCCATATTGATTGATCATCTTGCTTGATCTTCCTTCTAGCGGCTAAGCTTTTTCAGAAGGACTTGATCCGATACCAATTTTTGGACAAATACTGAGAGGGGGGGGGGGTGAATCAGTATTTAGAGCTGACTGAAAACTTTTTTAGTTTTCCTTTCTCTTAAAACCATATGCTACATTGCAAAATCCAACTTGTATGTCCAGAGATCTTATTATGTCTTTACTTAGATCATTGCATCATTCATTCACCAGATGTTTAGTAAAACATGAACAGAAATAATAGAACAAACCATCAAACATAAGCAACACATATGAACACCAGTAATTAAGGTGGAAACCCAATTCGAGAGAAAACCACCGCTGCTATTATCTCAGTCTTCAATATTTATTATAAAGAAAACTTCTTACAATTTATGTTGGCGCAGACTTATACCAGCACACAGGCACCCACCTGCAGAAAGGCTACAACCTTTTCTCATTTTCCAGCCACTACTGGAAGGGAGCTCTAACCCCCTGATTTTAACACCAGTTTTTACTGGTAGGATTCTTCCACTTTCATACAGAAGGCTTCAACCCTCAGATTCACCAGATTTCTTCAATTTCTTTATCAGACTTTTGTCAAGTCTTCCTCATTTCTTTTTGTCGATCATCGTAGAGATTCATCATTTCTAGATCATATCCATAGGTGCATCATGTATGCAGATATCTCTTAAAGATATTTATTTATTAACAACACTCCATCTGCACACTCTGAACCATAATGCGCTTCTCCTTATATAGTTTTTCCTTTATCAATACCATGAGTAGAAAACCACTCAACTACTAATGGTATTCATATTAAAATTTGAACCAATCCAAATTGAGAATCCAATCTTCGTTCTTCCATGCACGAATTGTCCCAAAGGTAATCTTTTTCTCCGCCAAATAATACTATAGCCAAGGTTAAGTAACATTAACGTGTCGCTGATGGTTTTCTTTCTTTTATTGGAAATTTATTTATCAAATTCATGGAATTTGATAAATAAATATTATTCACAACCTTTGATAATTAAAAATATATAATAGAACTTTATATTAATAATCCGCGCTTTTATCAAATGGTTTTTTTTTTTTAAATAGACCTTTGGATCCGGCCCCACATGCATAATTGACGGCTTAATAAATATTATTTAAAACTGGGGCCCGTTGCTAACGATCGTTTCCATCCAACGATTGTTATTGTGTCGCGCCGCCTCATTTGATCAGACGGATATCGCTTGGCGAAGACGCACGAACAATAAGGTGCGATGGCCGCCGTACCTTGGTTAACCTTCGCGCATCTATAGCAAATGATCATCGTCCGATGACCCCTTCCCAGATCAACAACGCTCAACAATATTGTTGGGCATCCTGGGTCGAACAATAACGCACGATGGCGCGCAGTGACAAGCGGTTTTGTGGAGTCGTACAGGGACGCGTGTCGCTCGTTCTATGGAATCGGAGCCAACCTCTTGAATACCGCTCAACCCGCAAAAGTGGTGCGATATGGGAAAACCGGGTTTTCCAATCCACTCACGGTTTTGAACAATAATTAACCAAGGTTAATTTGGGTTTGCGCTAACCTTCTTACTTAGTTAACTCTGGTCTATCTTTGGCATGATTTCTAATAAACAACGAACAAATGTAGTTCTCTTCCAATGGGATTTTCACTACCATTAGGATAGAGTTAGTTATACACAGGCTTCCTTTTGTTATGCTCCACCGAAAGTTTAATGCCAAATACTCTGTTTTAGTTCTTCCGCGTTTTAACTGATTTTCTCTCGCTCCTTGTTCCTTTCTCTATGAACGCCAATCAGCTCCTTAATAATAACGTAGACCCTTCCATGTGAAGCTTAAAACCATAAATTTTTTCAGTCAATAAGATTCCACTAACTACCAGTTTGGATACACTGTCGACCGTATTAACATCGATTCCTCGAACAACGTACAGAGCACCATTAATCCCCTCATAGGGTTTCTCACAGATTTCAACTATCCTCCATAAGGATGCATACATATGTTCACACCTGAATGGGACTCAAATATCCTTCCTATTGAATTGAATTTGCTTCTTGACTGATATTGCTCTCTGTAGATACACTCTTTCTTTTTTCTTCTCTGCTACATGTTTTTTCTCTGTTCCTAGTTACTGTTTCAGATGCCAATTCCTTTGCCACTTCCTTTTCCATCAATGAAAATATTTCCAACACTATCATATTAGATCGGGATAGCAGGTTCCTCAACACATTTTGGTCCAGCCTCTATTCTATGTTGGATACCAAGCTCACTAAGTCCATAGCTTTCCATCCCCAAACAGATGGCCAGACAGAGGTCGTCAACAAAATGATTGTACACATTCTGCGCATGTACAATTCAAAGCATCCACGCACATGGGATGAGATCCTCCCCTATGTACAACATAGTTATAATCAGGCTCTCCACAGTTCAATCATCCATAGCCCCTTTCATGTGGGCTTTGGATTCCAGCCACTATGTCCCATTGACGTAGCCATGCCATTTGCAGCTGCTCAGGCTGATTCAGCTCATGTCCAGTCTGAATTTGACAAAGAAAGTAGCTTTATCGAGTGCATTCAACACATCCACCAATAGGTTCATGATATATTAGACAGAGCCAATGCCAAGTACAAGCAACACCATGATCAACACCAGGTGCCACACAACTTCCAGGTGGGCGACAAAGTATGGCTACATTTGTAGAAGGAGCGCCTCAATGGACCCCACCGCAAGCTTTGACCGCTCTGATACGGGCCATACACCATCACCAAGGCTGTAGGGAACAATGCCTTCGAGCTCAGTATTCCACCATTCCTTGGTCTGCACCAAGTCTTCAATGTGCATCGCCTTCGTCCTTACTTCCCTCCTCTACTGGACACCTCGGACATTGCAGAACAACTCACACCAATAGAGTTAAACCTAGACTGCATGGAACAGGCCACCACAGATTGTATCATGGAAATTAAAATCAAGAACACTTGCCAACAGAAGATCCAACTGTATCGAGTTGTCAAAGTTGGCCAACTCCCGCACCAACGAAAGTGGTTCACCAGGGACCAAGTTCAGCGGATATTTCCTCATCTCATGGAGGAACTTAACACAATGGGGACCATTGCTTCCTAAGGGGGGAGGAATGATCTAGGTGGATATTGGTGGTCACCCACCTATTCTGCTTGGGGCCCTACCATTGTCTCTTTTAGTTTTTCAGTTTCGGCACAACTTACTACTTTTAGTAGTTTTTCGGGTCCTAAACTTCTGGAGCTGTTTTGAGGCCGTAAACAACGTTTTTTGGGAAACCGGAGAGCAACATGGGTCCATGGACCAATTTGTCTTGTTAAAAATTTGTATTCCTCAGATATATCTTTCTAATGAGGTATGGTACACGTCAAACGGAGATCGTATGCCAAAGTTATGCCCCTGGAAAGTTGAAACACCAATTTACCCAAATAGGGCCCATAGTTTTGGCGCTTCATCTCCTAGGGTTAGGGTTTTGGATATTTAGGATTTCCCATTGTTTATAAATAATAAATAGGCCCTCGAGCCTCATTTTAACTCATTTCAGAGGCCTGTAGCCGCCACATCTCTTCTCAGAGATAGCTACTAGCTCCCTAGCTAGTTTTATTTCCATTATGTCTATAAGCAAATTTTAGTTCTTTGATATTAATGAAATGAAGTGTTATTTCTAATGAATCTCTGTATTTATGGTTATGTGTTTATTCTGTTGTGTTCCTGCATAAATCTAGATCATGACACAAAGGGTAGATTAAGATCAGGTCAGATGTCATTTAAATCTAGGCCTGCTTTCAGCATACTCTCAAGGAAGACAATCCAAAAGTCCTCATAACCACCTTTAGAAAGTAGAAAAAATTTAATATTAATCACAGAGTAAGGCCTAAGATCAGAGAAAGACTTTGAAATTTCAATGCTTTTGACACTAACTCAAAGGGATCTTAGAAAGGCTAACTGTTGGAAAAGGAACCTAGTGAGACAGGGCTAACTCTAATCTCCCAGTTTCCCAATTCTTTCAGTTGAATCCAGTCAAGAACATCTTAGAAATAAACTCCAAATTCGTACATCAGTAAGCATAGATAGACCAACTTCTATACTGGTTAAATTATGCTGAATTTGTTCTTAGATACACAATAGGAGGAAAACATAAAGATAAATATTTAACAGTGAGACTTAGGGTACTTTCAACAGTATGTCCTAATCTATGCTTGCTGTTCTTTATCAGAGAATAATGGACAGTATGATAAAACATGAAAGGAGACAATTACAGTAAGGAAAAAATCACCAATAATATAGACCAGGATCCTATGAATCTACTTGTTCGATTGATGTGCAAAACCAGTCACATACTTTGAGTCCAATGGCTCTTTACAGTCCAAACTTCTCTTCCCAGCCTACTACATTACAAACTACTCAAATACTTCCCCTCAATAACAGTTCAAATAGTCGATAAAATCCCAAACCCCAACAACGTATTTTAAATGAGTTATTATAGGAGAATGAGTGATAGTAGTAGTAGCTCTGGACTTAAATGATCAATGAAGATAGAGGGTAGGAAGTATTCGAATGCCCACTCTGCTTAATGGCTCTGTGCTAACATGTTTGTACTCTTTAGGATGGTTCAGAAGTCTCTGTTAGGTTGACAATAACCTTAGGTATGTGCTTTGAAGTACTCTCTGACTATAGGTACTCTGTTCTATCTTCTGAGATAAGTAAGGTGACTGAAGGTCTTTCAGGTCTTCCATGCTTCCATAACTATTGTCCTGACAACTTTAGAAGATTCTGTCAGTGTAATAACTTTTAAGGGCTTGAGGAGGTATGGAGAACGTTTTAGGAATGTTTCCTTCTTAGGGAAAGGACATTCTGTTGATGTGAAAACATTGATATGGCTTGTTTCATGTGTTTTAAGCTTTATTAAGCCTTCTTGATATTTCTTAAAGTCTTCATCTGTATCTTCATCCTTTAGACACTGGATTATAGCATTAATCTTTCAATAATAGGCTTAAATCCTTCAATTCTCTTCGGTGATACTCTTTTCTGCTTCTGCTGACTGTTTATGGTGCATTTGCAGGTTTTAATGGCACAGGAGGGTTTAGATCATGGTTTTAATACTGCTCCTTTAATAAAACATGCCTTAAACCTTCTTAACAGTGTATCTCCTTGCGTTTTGGCTCTGGAAATGTCTTCCTATGCTCTAAATTTCCCTGTCTGTGATTGTGAGATAGAGAGTGACTTTCACCATATGTAACCCTGCAAAAACACATTAAACATGTTAATAAAATCCATGGGAGTGGAGGAGGATTTGTCTGGAGGGTTGAAGGGATGGTGGTGTAGGCGAGGGAAATGGTGGAGGCAGGAAAAAAATGCGAGGAAAACATGGCGGAAGGCAAAAAATGGATTTGATGAAGGTCTGGCGTGAGGAGGATTTTAGACTGTTGGATTAGATCTTCCATCGGAGATCAACGGTTGATATTGCGCGATCGGGTCGTTGGGGAGGGTGAACGAAGGAATGATGGACGGAGGTGAGGTTAAATTATGGCCGTTGGATTTCAATAATGGATGACTGAGATCATTTGACGAGGTCTTTGGGAGTATAGGTGAGAAGCATATGGAAGGGCTCACGATGGAATGTGAGCTGTTCGATTAGAACAGATCGACGAATGAGATCGTCGGAAGGTAATGCTAGGAGGTCAGTTGAATGGAGAAATGAAGGGCTCGAGGTTAGATCCAGACCATTGGATCAAACCGATCGATGGCCACGATTAACCCTGAAAACACAACGCGAAAGGTGGTAAGCGGAAAACAAGAGTGATTTTCGCACGGGGTCAGAGGTGGGAAGTGGTTTTCACAAAATTTGTGCAATTCCATACACTGCTCGACACGTGGCAAAAAAAAACCACTTACATCGTGTTTTTTCGAAACTTTAACTATCAGACACCAAAATAGCGTGATATGTTTATCAGCCGTTGGATGAAGGGCGGGGAGATCTAACGGTGGGAATGCAAGTGCAATGGGGAAAGATGCGTGGGTTGAAGGGGCACCATCGAGTTTATTGTTGTTCATCGGATCTGCACGGATGAACGACTATGATTTTCTGTCGGGCAGAGGTAGTATTGGGTCATCGGGTTCATTATGTACCATCAGATTATGTGAGTGGACGACTAAGATTAGAAGATGGGGCACAGTGTTTTCGGAAGGAGAAGAGGAGGCAGGGAATGTATGGGTGCCTGATGAATTGATGGTCATTGATTGATACAGATCTATGGCCCAGATCTGTTCAAAACCTTTCATATCGTGAACATGAAATAAGAGGAAAAGAGGCTTTGTGATAGGATTTTTAAAGCTCCTTAGCACCCAAATATAGAACTTCGGGTCACACGGAGGGGGGCTAATCAAAATAAGCCCTCAGGGGCTTATCACTACAATAGAGCGGAGAAAAGGTTATTTAGGCCTTTCAAAGGGATTTTTTGAGGATTTTTAGCGCTCGGTTGCTGGGCTAGGGGCCTATGAAGAAATGGGCTAAGCTACATAAGCCCTCAAGGGCTTAAGGCCTATCATAGTGTAAAAAAGTGGTTTTAGGCCAAAAATAAAGTTTTTTAGGCTAATCGGGGGGTTCTGGTAGGCAACAGAGGGCATTTTTAAACCAGATAAAGGATAATATGAGGTTTAAAAAGGGCTTTGAGAGAGTTAGAAAGTCAAATGAGGGCATTTGGGGGATTTTATGAAGGGAATAAGGGTGAAACATGGGGGATTTTGTGAGAGTGAAAAAGGGAAAAAGGGGGCCTTTTGTAAGCAGTTTCTCCATAGCAGAACAATAGGTTTTTTAAGATAAAGAGGGAAAGAACAGTGAAGATTCTTTTAAAGGATAGAACACACATCGAGGCTTCAAGAATGAAAGGTTTTCAAGGGAAATGTTTATCTTGAAGACTCAGAAACATATTTAGCCACCTGTTTGCTATGCAAAAAATTTATAGGTGGCTAACAGTGGCTCCACATGGGGATGGCATCTTCCTAAATGTGTCAAGAATCTCAGAAAATAATCTTTGGAGTAGGCCAGATGCCAGGTACTTGACACATTTTTTTCTTTTCTTGGATCAGCTACCACAAACATGAAAGCATTATATCAGCAGAAATTCTTCCCCAAACAACTACCTACCCAACCTATAGTCCTAAATTTTTTTCTTCATGGTGCATTTAGATTTGTAGACCTTTCAAATCATCAATTTTTTTTTTTAAACAGGAAAATAAACCTATCTACTGCTACCCTTATTTCTCCATGAGACCAGATTAAACAATTGGTCTCATAGTTTCTCTACCTAAACTAATATCTTCCAGGATTAAACTGTTTGGTAGATTTCTTTCTCTACATTCTAAAACAGAAATTGAAACATAGCCAAACCATGGTTAGACTGTCTAATTTTCTGTGGGTCCAAGGCATAAAGACAAGCTACACTTGAACTAGATTTTTCAGAAATTAAAAAAAACTAACTACATGCTCACAGGCTAAGATTTATTGAGATTTGCTACCTACCCTACTCTAACTTGAAATATTTACATGTCTAGCTGACAAACACTCTTTTCCAATACATCTAGTCAATCAGATGATCCCATGCCTGGTATTTTCTACTCATCTCTTTGAGCATGATGGATAGGCAGGGCCACTCCCATTCTCTTTGTTTTTTAACAGTAGCGTTTAAAATGTTTCTAGTTGTCTGCAACAAGCTGCTCTTGATGACCTTTGATCCTTCTCTGAATGTCTACAGGAAATGAGCATAAGGATCCTGAAATAATACCTGGCTATGAGTATTTGACAAGTAGGTTTCAACTAGGATTGCTTCCTCTTCCACTGGATGAAGAAAAATATTCTCTTGAGAAAGAAAATCTTCCTCATCTTCATCACTTTCTGAACTGGAGGACTCATCATATACTACAATGCATTCCTCTTGTAGCTCTGAGATCTTCTGATCTTGTGGGCTAAGCTCTGTAAGAAGATCACTGTATTCTTGAGCAGGGGTATGTTCCTTTGCTTCCTCTTTTTTAAGAGAAGGCTCCTTGATTTCAATCTGCTCAAAAATATCTTCCTTGTTTTCCTCTTCATCCTCTGAGATGAAAGGCTGCTGACTTCCAATCACATGAAAACTATTACTGATGATCTGAGATAAAGTAGAATGAAGATTAAATGAATCTTCATCTACTACTAGACTTTCATAACTTTCTTCATCAGTATCATAAATAGCATGCATTGGCTCATTACTTTCCTGAAGTTGGTGGAACTAATTTTCCTCCCACAAATCTTCTGCTAATGGTCCTGAAAGATCAACTTCTATTTGTAGAACATCATCATCAGATGAATCAAAGTTAGGAAAATCATTAAAGTAGGTAATGCTACCAATCAGACATACTGGATTATCAGTAGATCTTTCTTCATACTAATTTACATGGGAGCTTTCCAAATCTGTACGACAAAGCTCAGTAGATGAATGGCCAAGAGTGTTTGCTCTATAGAAGATCTCAGAGGCATGCTGCTTATTGAGGATTTGATCTATTCCTTCTTCTGTCAAAGGGGAAGATGTTCTTGTGTTTCTTTGAGCAGAAGTGTAGCAGCTCTCTATTTCCTGTGAAGAATGGATTTGAGGCTGGATGTCATCTTGAGCCTCGGCTACAAGGGATGATGAATCAGCCTTTGAGTTTTCAGGAATATCTTGAGGAATGTCTGTTGTCTCTTGATTGTTCTCTTCCTCAACTGGTTCATCTAGGTTCTTGTGATAATCATGATGCATATGAAATTCTCGAATGGCTTCTAACAGATCTTTAGGATGCATGTGAACTGGATCCTCATCCATGTCTAATAGGTATTGTATGAAGTTCTGAGATCGATCACAGTAATCCCATGATAAGGATGGAGAGTTTTCTTTGTATCTCTCATAAAATACTTGGTGCATGTATTTCAAAGAAAACAAACTCCCAGGTTCTAACCATTCATACCAGTGCCTTGCCTTATCTTCTAATGTTGCCATGAACATTTTCATAAGACAGTCCTCATGCCATTCAACTTTGAACCTCCACACATGCATATGAAACTTGATGAGATGTAACAAGGGGTCCTCCACATTTTCACCCTGGAAGGTAGGTAGGTTTTTCAACCAATTTGCTTCAGGGATTTTGTGTGGGAATCCAGGGATATGATCCCTACTCATTGGGGCATATCTTCGTTGTATATGTGGAAGCATGTTTGTAAATTAGAAAAGAGGTCACTGTATCTTCTCAACCAGTTCAAAGTCTTCTACCAGTGGAGTCATTAGGTCTATTAGGAGTTGTGGAGTCGCCATGTGGAGGATTTTCAATGTTTTAATGAGTGTTGCAGTCCACCATCAGCATTTGAATACCAAATCAAGGCTAAGTGGTCTTGTTCCCTAGCGGAGTCACCATTATGTTGTGGTTCCCATGATTTGGCAGATTTGGCAATACCAAATAATGAGACAACATCAAATCCACTTTTAGATCTCAGGATCTAGCCCTCATGGATCCAGAGAGTCTCTATAAATACAAAGAATGATATATTTTTAAGATCATATTATGGTATTAGGCTAGGTATGAAGCATAGGGTTTTTGATTTGTTTGTTTGGTTGGAGATCATTAACTGAGAAGGTTATGGAAGTAAAGAAGGAACTAAATAGAAGGATGTTTTGCATGGGAAAATAGGTCAAGAGAAGTGCCAATCCATTGGGCTATGGAGTCATAAAAGGGTTTACTTGCATAAAAGCCATCCAAGGGTTTCCCTAGGGCAAGTCGTCTATACCAAAGGATCTCTTTAGATAGGTAGTGAGATGGAACATTAATAGTGGGTGAAGGAAAGAAACCAGAGTGCAGCTTAAGATTAGGGAAGGACTTTGAACCTATCCTGCTTTGACACACTTCAAAGGAAACTCTTGGTAATGACACAAAGGGTAGCTTAAGATTAGGTTAGATGTCATTTAAATCTAGACCTTCTTTCAGCATACTCTCAAGGAATACAATCTAGCAGTCCTCATAACCACCTTCAGAAAGTAGAAAAAATTTAAGATTAATCACAGAGTAAGGCCTAAGATCAGAGAAAGACTTTGAACTTTCAATGATTTTGACACTAACTCAAAGGGATCTTAGAAAGGCTAACTGTTGGAAAATGAACCTAGTGAGACAGGGCTAACTCTAATCTCCCAGTTTTCCAATTCTTTCAGCTGAATCCAGTCAAGAACATTTAAGAAATAAACTTCAAATTCATACATCACTAAGCATGGACAGACCAACTTCTATACTGGTTAAATTATGTTGAATTTGTTCTTAGATACAAAATAGGAGGAAAACATAAAGATAAAGATTTAACAGTGAGACTTAGGGTACTTTCAATAATATGTCCTAATCTATGCTTGATGTTCTTTATTAGAGAATAATGGACAATATGATAAAACATGAAAGGAGACAGTTACAGTAAGGAAAACATCACCAATAATATAGACCAGGATCCTATGAATCTGCTTTTTCAATTGATGTGAAAAACCAGTCACATACTTTGAGTCAATGGCTCTTTACAGTCCAAACTTCTCTTCCCAGCCTACTATATCACAAACTACTCAACTACTTCCCCTCAATAACATTTCAAACAGTCGATAAAATCCTAGCCCCCAACAACGTATTTTCAATGAGTTCTTATAGGAGAATGAGTGATAGTAGTAGTAGCTCTGGACTTAAATTATCAATTAAGACAGAGGGTAGGAAGTATCTGAAAGCCCACTCTGCTTAATGGCCGTGTACTAACATGTTTGTACTCTTTAGGCTGGTTCAAAAGTCTCTGTCATGTTGATAATAACCTCAGGTATGTTCTTTGAAGTACTGTCTGACTGTAGGTACTTTGTTATGTCTTCTAAGATAAATAAGGTAACTGAAGGTATTTTAGGTCTTCCATGCTTCCATAACTTCTGTCCTGACAACTTTAGAAGCCTCTGTCAGTGTAATAACTTTTAAGGGCTTGAGGAGGCATGGAGAATGCTATAGGAATGTGTCCTTCTTAGGGAAATAACATTCTGTTGATGTGAAAACATTGATATGGCTTGTTTCATGTGTTTTAAGCTTTATTAATCCTTATTGATCTTTCTTAAAGTCTTCATCTGTATCTTCATCCTTTAGACACTGGATTATAGCATTAATATTTCAATAATAGGCTTAAATCCTTTAATTTTCTTCGCTGATACTCTTTTTTGCTTCTGCTGACTGTTTCTGGTGCATGTGCAAGTTTTAATGGCGTAGGACGGTTTAGATCAGGGTTTTAACACTGCTCCTTTAATAAAATATGCCTTAAACCTTCTTAACAGTGTATCTCCTTGTATTTTGGCTCTGGAAATGTCTTCATATGCTCTAAATTTCCCTGTTTGTGATTGCAAGATAGAGAGTGAATTTTGCCATCTGTAACCCTTCAAAAACACAATAAACATGTTAAGAAAATCCATGGGAGTGGAGGAGGATTGCTCTGGAGGGCCGATGGGATGGTGGCGCAAGCGAGGGAAATGGTGGAAGCAGGAAAAAAATGGGTTTGATGATGGTTTGGCGTGAGGAGGATTTCAGACTGTTGGATTAGATCTTCCATTGGTGATCAACGGTTGATATTGTGCAATCGAGTCATTGGGGAGGATGAACAAAGGAATGATGGACGGAGGTGAGGTTATATTATGGCCATCGGATTTCAATAATGGATGGCTGAGATCATTTGATAGGGTCTTTGGGAGTATAGGTGAAAAGCATATGGAAGGGCTCGTGATGGAATGTGAGTCGTTTGATCAGAACAGATCGACGGCTGAGATTGTCGGAAAGGAACTTTGGGAGGTCAGTTGAATGGAGAAATTAAGAACTCGAGGTTAGATCCGGACCGTTGGATCAAACCGATCGATGGCCATGATTAACCCTGAAAACACAATGCGAAAGGTGCTAAGTGGAAAACCGGAGTAGTTTTCGCGCGGGTTCGGAGGTGGGAAGTGGTTTTCACAAAATTTGTGCGATTCCATACACTACTTGACACGTGGAAAAACAAAACCACTTAGATCACATTTTTTCAGAACTTTAACTGTCAAACACCAAAATAACGTGATATGTTTCTTGGACATTGGATGAAGGGCGGGGAGATCTGAAGGTGGGAATGCAAGCGTGATGGGGAAAGATTCACTGGCAGAGGGGGCACCATCGGGTTTATTGTTGTCCGTCGAATCTGCATGGATGAACGGCTATGATTTGCTGTCGGGTGGAGGTAGTATTGGGTAATTGGGTTCATTATGGACTGTCAGATTATGTGAGTGGATGGCTAAGATTAGAATATGGGGTGCAGTGTTTTCGGAAGGAGAAGAGGAGGCGGGGAATTCATGGGCACCCGATGAATTGATGGTCGTTGATTGATACAGATCGACGACCTAGATTTGTTCAAAACCTTTCATATTGGGAACATGAAATATGAGGCAAAGAGGCTTTGGGATAGGATTTTTAAAGCTCCTTAGCGCCTGAATATAGAACTTCCAGTCACGCAGAGGGGGGCTAATCGGAATAAGCCCTCAGGGGCTTATCACTACAATGGAGTGGATAAAAGGTTATTTAGGCCTTTCAAAGGGATTTTTTGAGGATTTTTAGTGCCCGGTTGTGGGGCTAAGGGCATATGAAGAAAGGGTCTAAGCTACATAATACCTCAGGGGCTTAAGGCATGTCATAGTGTAAAAAAGTGGTTTTAGGCCAAAAACAGAGTTTTCAAGGCTAATTGGGGGGTTCCAGTAGGCAACAGAGGGCATTTTTAAACCAGATAAAGGATAATATGAGGTTTAAAAAGGGCTTTGAGAGGGTTATAAAGTAAAATGAGGGAATTTGAGGGATTTTATGATGGGAATGAGGGTGAAACACGGGGGATTTTGTGAGAGTGAAAAACAGAAAAAGGGGGCCTTTTGTAAGCAGTTTCTCCACAACAGAACATCAGGTTTTTTAGGATAAAGAGGGAAACAATAGTGAAGATTCTTTTGAAGGATATAACACACATGGAGGCTTCAAGAATTAAAGGTTTTCAAGGGAAATGTTTCTCTTGAAGACTCAGAAACATATTTAGCCACATGTTTGTTATGCCAAAAATTTATAGATGGCTAACAGAGACCTCCTCCCAACACTAAGTTGGAATGGATAAAGGTTGTAATAAACCTGGGGTCTTAGTTGTCTCAACTTTGTTTTTTTGGAAAACCAAACATTCTACCACAAAATTCTGAATATAAGATGTAAGGCCCTCCCAAAAAAATTCCTTCTTGATCTTGTGATAAGTTTTTAAAAATCCCACATGCCCTCCTAAAGGGGAGGTGTGCAATTACAAAATAATATTTTGTTTGAGTTGGTAAATATTACCAATATATAAGTGATATTTTTACCATAATGAATCATTTTCCCAGCTAAATGTATTAGATGAACTAGGGTCTTGCTACAATTTTTTAATGAGTGTCCACACCTCTTCGTCATTCTTCCATTCATTCCTTTCTTCGGTTTTCCAATCAGGCTAGATAATAGAAATGACACAAAGCAATGCTTCCACATCCTCATCCTTTCTTTTAGAGTGCATATGCAACAACACTTTGCTTCCCTTTTTTTTATAGATGATTTCAAAGTCATAACCCAACATCTTTGTGACCCATTTTTGTTTCTCTTTTGAAGATAATATTTGTTCCAAAAAGGATTTAAGACTATCGGGATATGTTTTGACCCTGAATTATCTTCCCATTAGGGAAGGTCACCATTTATTTAGTGCATGTAGTATTTCCAACATTTCCTTCTCATAAATAGGTTTGTGTAAATAATTTCCTTTGATTGGATGACTTTCAAAAGCAATGGGTCTTCCTTCTTGCATTAAGACAACACCAATTACATTTCCCGAGGCATCACATTCCAAAATAAAGGTGTTTGTGAAGTATGGCATAACTAAGACCAGTGTTTGGCACATTTCCTCTTTAATATGTTCAGAGGCCATAGTTGATTCTAGAGTCCAAGAAAATGCATCTTTCTTCAATAATGTTGTTATAGGTGTTGCTATTCTCCCTTAATTTGATCCGAATTTATGCAGGAATGCAACATAATACAGAAATAACCATAAACATAGAGATGCAACAGAAATAATGCTTCATTTCATTAATATCAAATAACATAAATATTCTTAGAGACATAATGGAAATAAAATAGTTAGGGTGCTGAGAAGAGATGTGGAGGCTACATACCTCTGAGTTGTGTTACAATGAGGCTTGATGGCCTATTTATTATTTAGAAACAATGGAAAACTTGAAACGTCCAAAAACATAACCCTAGGAGATGAAGCGCCAAAAATGTGGGTCATGTTTGGGTAAATTGGTGTTTCAACTTCTCGGGGACATAAATTTGGCATCCAATCTTTGTTTGATGTGCTCAATAGCTCGTTATAAATATCTATTCGAGGAGTAAAAATTTTTGTGTGAGAAACATCAATCCATGGACCCATGTTTCTCTCAGTTTTCCCAAAAAATGTCGTTTAGGGCCTCAAAACGACTCTGGAAGTTCAGGACCCAAAAAACTGCAAAAAATATTAAGTTGTGCTGCAACTTAACTACTGAAAGAACAGATGGTGGGGGTTCAAATGGAATAGGTGAGTGGCCACCAATGTCCACCTGGATCATTAAGGACCCAAATTGGCTCCAGGAGTGCAGGACCCGAAAACCTGCTTAAAATAGTAAGTTGTGATGAAAGTGAAAAGCTGCAAGAATTTATGGTGCGAGTCCAAATGGAATAGGTGGGTGCCCACTGATATCCACCTAGATCATTCCTCCATCCTTAAGAAGAAATGGTCCCCATTGCGTTGAGATCCTCCATGAGATGAGGCACGTTCTGTTGTCGAAGATATCATGGACCTGTGGGTGGACATACTGGATGCAATTAGTAAATTTGGTTTCTTTATCAGCCTCAGACAGTACATGTGTGGATTATGTTTGTGTAGTCGCATGAGGTATGGAAACATCAGGCAGCGGTGCGTTGGGGGTCAGATCAATGGATTTCTTGTCCTGAGAGTGTAGGGGAACCTCTATGAGTGAGGAGAAAATTTCCTCGTATTCCTCCATGACTTTTTCCATCTACTATAGCCGTATATGAGAGCCCTATTTTGAGGTTGTGGCCACAATATTATTCTTTCCCTGTGAGCAAGTTGTAAGGAAAATAAATTTCCTAGTTTGGGAAACAATCTTACTGCGTTGTTTTGCAGTATTCAAAGAGATGACAGGAGGCGATGCTACCTCCGGTATCCTGTACAGGTTATTTCCCAAAGTAATAACAACAGCACGAGGCCTAGACTCATACACAGAGTGTCGCCTCCAAAAGTATGGTTGGCCCAATAATACATCAGCTACATCAAGAGGATCAACATCACACAATACCTCATCTGTGAATGGCTTGAAATTGTACGAAGGGCGGCACTACTGGTAGATGCATAGATCTCTCCCTAGGTGGAGCCACCTGATGGTATATGGCTGCGGGTGTGCTATGGTTGGTAGGCCAAAACACTTCATGGCCTCTGCTGAAATGAGATTCTTTTGGCTTCCGCTATTGACAAGAAATTGCAGCGGAGAACCCTTCACCCACATCTACGAATGGAAGAGGTGCTCCCCCTCCTCTGGATCCTCTGGATCCTCCCTTGGATCTTGGTGGTGGCAACAATGGCACTGGGATTTGCATCAATGATCTGCTTCCCTTTGTCATTTCCTTTGTATGGTTCTAACTCAGGATCAGAAAATGCATCTGATTCAGGTGCCTTTAATTCAGCCACCAATGATTGTTTGGCCCAACACTCGATTGTGCTGTGAGTGCGGCTATTATGAAATTCACATCAACTCCCTATGTCCTTATTTGTATTTGTGGTGTTGTTCTGAGTCGCACTGCTTTGGCCTTACCCCTTGTTCTTCGGTTTGGGGGCACCTTTCGGATTCGCAGATCCAAAGTCTCGCTTCTTTTGCTTAAATTCTTCTCGATCTTTGCGGCATAGCGATATGTTGTGCCAAGCGATGTAATGTCAAGGAAATCCATTTCCTCCTAAATGTGTTTGTGCAAACAACTGTAGTTCTTGAGCACAAAATGTCTCTCTAAATCATTAATACCCAACTTTGTGCACAGGGTATGGAATAGATTCGTCAGTTCGTGCACATCTTGATCCCTTTGTTGCTACAACATGGTCCATTGGATGTATTTGTCCTCATAGCTCCCAACGAGGTAATATTGTTCCTTGATGCCATCTCAGAACGAATTCCAAGTGGGTGTGGCCGAGAACAGAGAGGGTTCCCCTTCGTCCTTTTGCTCATAGTAGGTTTCCCACCAGTCTTTGACATGGGGAGTGGCTTTGAGGAGTGCAAAAATAATCTTTTATCGGTCAAAGAAATCATGGAACGAGAAATACCCTTCTAGAAAATTCAGCCATCTATCTATAACATCTGCATCTATTTGGCCTTCAAATACAGGAATGTCAAATTTTACCTGTACCTTGAAGGGAGTGGCACCTCCAAAGTGGTTGTTGGATGCAGATGGGGTGAAGGTGGGCAGTCGTTGAAGGATCTGAGAAAAGTTATCCATCATCGCATTCCTTTGTTTCTCGAGGGCCTCCTCGAGCAATATTTTGATAGGATATCCTGCTCCCTCATATTTCTTCTCTTCCACCATGGGAGGTCATCGGGGTTTATGAGGCTGATCTTTCAAGGGTTCAACCAGATTGAGCCATAACTTCTTATACCCTGACCGCATTGGGGACATGAAAAGAAAAACAAAGAAAGAGCAGACCGCTCTAATACCACTGATCTGGATTTATGCAGGAAAAAAACAGAATACAGAAATAACCATAAACATAGAAATGCAGCGGAAATAATTCTTCATTTCACTAATATCAAATAACATAAATATGCTTCCATACATAATGGAAATAAAATAGCTAGGGTGCTAGTAGCGAATCTCTGAGAAGAGATGTGGAGGCTATAGACATCTGAACTGTGTTACAATGAGGCTTGAGGACCTATTTATTATTTAGAAACAATGGAAAACCTAAAATGTCCAAAAACCTAACCTTAGGAGATGAAGCGCCAAAAATGTGGGTCCCGTTTGGGTAAATCGATGTTTAAACTTCCCGGGGACATAACTTTGGCACATGATCTTTGTTTGACGCGCTCAATCGCTCGTTAGAAAGATCTATCTGAGGAGTACAATTTTTGTGTGAACAACATAGGTCCATGGATCCATGTTGCACCCGGTTTTCCCAAAAAACGTCGTTTAGGGTCTCAAAACGACTTCGGAAGTTCAGGACCCAAAAAACTGCTAAAAATAGTAAGTTGTGCTCCAACTTAAAAACTGAAAGAACTGATGGTGGGGCTTCAAATGGAATAGGTGGGTGGCCACCAATGTTCACCTAGATCATTAAGGCCCCAAAACGGCTCCAGGAGTGCAGGACCCGAAAACCTGCTAAAAATAGTAAGTTGTGCTGAAAGTGAAAAGCAGAAAGAATTGATGTTGCAGGTCCAAATGGAATAGGTGGGTGGCCATCGATATCCACCTAGATCATAATTCTTAAGAAAATTGAAATAATATCCTGTCAACCCGAGAAATCCTTGAAGATGCTTTATGGTTGTGGGTATTTTACATTCCTTAATGGCTTTAGTTTTGTTAGGGTCTACATTAACACCTTCATGAGATACAATATGACCCAAATATTCCACCATTCCTACACTCCAAAGAAACATTTGGAGTTTTTTGCATATAATTTTTTCTCCTCCAATAGTTTGAGTACCCTGTTAACATGTTGAACATGATCCTTCCAAGACTTGCTGTATATTAGTATATCATCAAAAAATAATAATACAATTTTTCTAAGGAAGGGTTTGAAAACAGAATTCACCAAACCTTGAAATATGGAAGGTGCATTAGTAAGGCCAAAAGGCATGACCAAAAATTCTTAATGACCCTCATGAGTTATGAATGTTGTTTTCAGAATGTCTTCAGCCTATGTTCTAATTTCATGATATCCTAAATGAAGATCTTGTTATCACTTTGTAATTTCCTAAGGTTGTGAAATAAATTCTAGAGGTAACCGGATGTGAAGTTAAGAGTTTGAATTTTAAATTTTTTTGGTAGGAACAACATTGGATATCCATTGGGCAATGGAGTCAATTAAAATTTCAGTTGATTAATTGCAGTAATGACAGACAAATTTAACAAGGAAGGGTAGGTAGACTTATTATATCTAAAAAGCTTCTTAATATGGTAAAGAGGAAACAAATTATGGATCCATCAAACATAGAGCGGTTAAGAATTCTATTGTTTAACTTTAGTGGAAAACAACAACTTTGTTCATAAGCCAACATTGAGTGTACTTCAACAAATTCATATTCTTATTTTTCTTTGAACAAAATAGATAAGAGAAATATATGAATTGGCAAAGAAGAACACATTAACAAGAGAAGATAACTTCACCAATAAGTCTGACACATGAATCCTGAAAAAGCTTTCTGTATTAATAAAAAATTGTCCACTTGATCTTAAAGAAAAAATTTACATCAAAATTCTGTTTCTTCACACAAGTCTCAACAATAATACTTCGAATTTGGAAGTATTTATAAAAAAATATAAAAAAATATCTTGAGTGAAAATCTCAAGATATTTTACAAAATATCACAAAACTGTTTCACAAAGATAGAACAAAAATGTAGGAAATCTAAAACTACTGTATTTGATGGAACTATTCTTGAGGATGGCTGGAGATGACATGACCTTCAAAGTAGTTGTTTTGTTTCTGAATTTATTTTAGATGCTTGATGACTTTTACTCTACAAGTTCACATAACTTTTCCCGTCTTTTTTCATCTGGCAGCGAAAATATGATCAATTTTCGATATGTTTCATCTACATCTGTGTATTTTTCAAAGGAAGGCTTAACAAGAAATAAATGATTTACTTCATGTTTTATTAGCAAGTCATAACTGAGACCATCCATGAATGCTTTACCTGAAATGGTGCCTTTAATTTTGCAAATTTTGATTTGTATGTGGCAATACTATATAGTTTTTGTTCATATTCTTCAAGATTAATTAATTTATCTCCCATTCCTTGCAGTCCAGGGAGGAATTTTTGATGCAGATCGTTGAACTTCTTGTGAAACCTCTGTGTTATAGTTTTCAAACTTCCACATTTTTTTTTTCAATTGTACCATCAGATTTTTCTTGGTGAGAACCTTTCTCACTTCAAAAATGGTGTCACGTCTGTCCTCTATATCTAATGATTCTAATTCTTCTCTGGATTTTAAATTTAATACCCTGATCAAAGCACATACATCACTGGGTTTGGTGCCAATTTTCCTGTTCACATCAATAATTAAAGTTCTTGATTTCAAGACCAATTCATATTGTTCAAAGATGATTTTGATAGATGGCCATATTTTTGTAATGGCTTCATTAATATCCACCCAAATGTTCTCTTTGGCTTGTGCAATGGTATCTGCGATGACATTTTGGTTCTCTAAATACTCTACCCTTGCTGTAAGCTTGTATTATTTTTGTAATTCTGCCAGATATGAGTTATCCAATTTAAGCTTCTGCTCTGGTAATTTGTTGAAATTGTCAGTCATTTTTTCAATATGATGATATTTAAGAGATAATTCCTCCATTTATTTAGCTAAATATGCTAGTGTAGTGTTGGATTGTGTTTCCAATGTTGAAGTTGTTGCTGAAGTTGATGCTTCTCCTGTTGTTTCACCTGTTGCTGGAATCGTAGCCAAAGGGATGGCTTGTACTAGAGCGGTCTGCTTCTCTTTTTCTTTTAAAATATTCTCAATCTCTTTCTCCATTTTAGTAATTTGATCATTATGTTCAATAATGATTTTGAACAGATTTTATTTTTCCTTCTCATGTTCTATAAAAACTTTGGCCTGTGGGTCTTCAATAGTGGGAAGCTTTAGTGGCTTTATCAATGCTGCTATGTCTGCATTTTTATTTTTTATGATCTCTTGTGCTTCTTTCACATTACTCGGATCATATCCCAACTTGATCACTAGTTACTCTAAATATTAATCTTTGTGTCTTTAGCCAGAGAAGTTTTTTTTTCTAATTTCAACTGTGCTTGGATGTTTCTTATAGAAGTCTGAAGCTTGGATGTTGTCATAAATGAATTAGTTAGTGTACTAAAAATAATCTCACCATACTGTTTGTGTAAATACATTTGGTCTATGGGATGTATGGTATATGTGTCAAAAGATAAAACATATTTCTTATAATCATCAGCTGTCTGAGGTTGAGCAACCTTAGTCTCTAAGAAGGAAATATACATTCTTCCCTTCTCAGAATCAAAATTGGATAGGAGTTTGTGTTGGGAAGTAGCTATACTCTTCCCAAATTGTGTGAATGTAGAAGCCTTGAGTGCTAAATTATTTCTCTTCATCTCTTGGTAAGCAGAAAAAATGCATGGTTCCTTCTTATTCTTCTCCAAATCCCTTGTTGGTGATGATATTAGTGTGCTTGCTATAATGGGGGTCATTGGAGATGAAGTAATAATCTTCTCTTGCCCTGAGACTGATGGGATGCATGAGACTATGAGGACAATAGGTTGCTTTTTCTCTGTATTATCTTACTACCTCTCCTCTGTATGCATGCTCTTCTATATTTTATTATATACTTGAAACTCTTTTGTCGAAATCTCTGTCATTGTAGAGGAAATTGTTTCCCTTACTCTCTTCTCATATCTTTCCTGCTGTGATGGAGTATTGCTTGTTGACAACACTATTCTTTAGCCTCTTGCAAGGTATTCTCCTGCCAATTTTCATTATTCATGAACTACTTTATCTCTAGTCTGGGGGTATGTGCATAAGGTGCATTTTTTTTTTCCACCCTTAACTTTGAGATTACCCCCAAAGGGTCATTGGACCATGTAAAAATGTTTTTGAAGTTCATATGTTTCAACATATCATCTGCATGTTCTCCTACTTCTCTAGTGTTGTAGATGAAAGGGCCACATTGTCTCTTTATTTTGAATTTTTATTTCTTCTTTTCTCCCAAGAAATGTAGTTGATCCATGTTGATCATTTGTCTAATTCATTCCAAAGAAAAGAGCCGACCTGGTACAAACTTGGGAAGTTTGTAAGGTGGTATTTCACAACCATATACTCTAATCTCTGTGTAGGATTTCTATAAATACCAATCCCCTCTTTTGTTTTGGTCACTTAGTTGAAAAATAATTTTGATTTCTGGATATATCCTGGGCTTTGCATCACTATTCAAAAAACTGGCAGCTACATGTGAAAATTGATCTATAAAATCACTGAAGGTAAATTTAGTGTTGTTCTTCCTAACTAGGTTGGTCCAGTAGATAACTGATTGTGTGTTCCCTTGTTTGTCTAGTTTTTGTAGCTGAAAGGGAAACCTGTATGGATGATAATACATAATCAAATAAACTATAATTGATGATTACTTTAACACTCCTTCAGTCGAGAATTTCTTGAATTGGTCATGAATTGTTTTTGCTAAAAATTCATTGTAAAGAAAAGAGTATGAGGTTTTCATTTGAGTAAAAGATAGAAAGGAAGGATAATATGATTTCATCAACCCACTGATATGAAAAATATCCTAACAAGCATGCAAACATGGAAATTACTTTCTTGGTCATCTTAGGGAACATAGAAGAGGGGTAAGGGGGGTTGGTTTTGGGTAATTGAGCACTCTCTGGTAGAAATTTTTTGAATATTTTGGTTCTCTTAGGAAAATAGATCTTGTTATAAATTTCCATGAGTATGTCTAGATGGAAAGGTTGCATGGAATTTGGATTTTAGACCTGGATAATTTGTGAAATTTAATCACCATTAATGGCAAAAATAACTTCACCATTTTGAGCCATAATGGTTCTTTGGATGGGAAGATACTTGGATTGACACTAGGTCACAAACTCAGGGAAGTAGTACGTCCAAGAGAAAAAAAAATGAGGTAGAGAAGGGTCCCATAGTCCTAGGTCATCAGTAAGGTCAAGGTATTTTTTCTTGATCCAATTGTGGAGTTTGTACATATCGAACTCACAATCGGTCTCAACTATTTGATGTAGTTGATCGACTAAGGGTTGATGATCTACATCTACTGCTGGAGGAAACATGGGGTTCTCTGCAGAGTCATTTTTCTTTCATGAAGACATAATTTAGAAGGAAAATAGGAAGAATGGCTGTAATTACCTAGTAACTAGGGAATTAACTTCATGAATGTCTGAAAAGGTTGGGTGATTGATTTGAACAACTGCTTTGATGATTGTACTGTTGGGTGTGGAGCCTGATTATCTTGTTTACTTTGTATCACAGCATTGGACCCCTGTACCTTAAAAGGGGCGACAACACCGCTCGTAATTAATCGCTTCCGTGGGGGGTCCAGGGGGGGGGGCGGCAACGTTTTTTGGAGCTCCCCCCTGGCGGGGGTTTTCGGGGGCAGCACCCCCAAAGCTAAAAACAGATGTAAAATTGCCTTGTAAAAGTATAGTAATTTCTAGTCAATCTGGGCCACTCATTAGGCAAATGATCTGACGGTAGAATTTATGTTTATATTAGGGTTTTTTTTTGCCCTAGAAGGCAACCCCCTTGTATATATGATGGTATTGTATTGCGGCTGTGTATTATGTGGGTGTGTTCTCGGAGCAAGAAACAGAACGGGAGACTGTGAGAGAGAAAAAAGGATATTATAGCGAATCTACTGTAGGTTTTGTCTCTTCATTTTGCTGGATAATAGAAAGGAAGGACTAGCTGTTCGGGGTGGACGTAGCCCAAACTGGGTGAACCACGTATATCTGTGTCTCTCTGTTTTTATGTGTTTTGTGTGCTTGTATTTTCTGCATATTTTATGTGTTGCATTGCTCCATAATATATAATTTTCTAACAACTGGTATCAGAGCCGAAGGTATATTTGGCTGATAAACTGGCAAGAAAGAAGGGTTCCTGGTTCGAGTGGGAGCAATGGCGGAAGATGGTAAGTTTAGGGTCGAGAAATTTAATAGCCAAAACTTTCTACTGTGGAAGATGCAAATGGAAGATTATCTGTATCAAAAATATCTGTACCTACCATTGAGCGGAAAAACAAAGAAGCCGGTGGCCATGATAGACGCAGAATGGAACATTCTCGATAGAAAGGCACTCGGAACAGTACGGTTGTGTCTTGCGACGTCAGTCGCCTTCAATATTTCGAAGGAAACAACAAGAGAGGGTTTGATGTAGACGTTGGCGAAACTATATGAAAAACCCTCGGCCTCAAACAAGGTATTTCTTATGAAACGACTATTTAATATGAAGATGTCGGAAGGTGGATCTGTTGCAGACCATTTAAATGAATTTAATACAGTTACCAGTCAGTTAAGTTCTGTAAGGGTAAACTTTGATGATGAAGTTAGAGCTCTGTTATTCTTGTGCTCATTGCCAGAGAGTTGGAATGGTTTAGTAATGGCCATTAGTAACTCTGTCTCTGGATCTAGTACTTTAAAGTTTGATGATGTTTTTGGTGCTATCCTTAGCGAGGAAATGCGATGGAAAAGCTCTGGTGAGACATCAGGTAATGCTTTGAGTGCAGACTCTAGGGGAAGAAGAATGGAAAGAGGAAAGAGCTCGGGATATTGCAGTAAATCAAGGAAAGGTAGATCCAAGTCCATATCAAGAATAGTGTGTTGGAATTGCGGAAAGAAAGGACACTTAAAGAAATACTGTATATCTCGGAAGGGAAAATAAGGAGACACAGAATGAAAACAATCATGAAGCAAATGTGACAGGTGATGTGTTACAAGATGCTTTGATTCTTTCTTTCGAAAATGTTACTGATTCTTGGGTTGTAGATTCAGGGGCTTCATTCCATGCCACACCTGATAAGAAATATTTTCATGAATATGTTCAAGGAGATTTTGGACAAGTTCGTTTGGGTGATGATAAACCCTGTAAAATTGTTGGAATGGGTAAGGTTCTTGTAAAACAACAGAATGGAAACCAATGGCTGTTAAAGGAGGTAAGGCATGTTCCAGATCTGAAGAAAAATCTGATTTCAACAGGGCAGTTAGGCGGTGAAGGTTGTGTGACAACTTTCACAGATAAAACTTGGAAGGTCACCAAAGGAGCCCTGGTAATAGAAAAAGGTGAAAAGGTTGGTACATTATATTTATGCAATGGTATTTCTAACTCTGTTAATGCTTTAACTTCCAAAGGAGCAGATGAAGCATTATGGCATCATAGGCTCAGACACATGAGTGAGAAGGGAATGAAGATTCTTCACTCAAGAAATTCTTTTCCAGGTTTGAAGAATGTTGATTTGGATTTCTATGAGAATTTCATTTATGGAAAACAAAAGAGAGTCATATTTCTCAGGGTTGGGAAAGAAAAGAAGAGCGAAAAATTGGAGCTTGTGCATACAGATGTATGGGGACCTGCTCAGGTATCATCTCTCAGTGGCTCTCGTTATTATATTACTTTTATTGATGGTGCAACTAGAAAAAAATGGATTTATTGTATTCAGAATAAATCTGATGTATTTGATACTTTCAAGAAATGGAAAGCTTTGGTTGAGATTGAGACAGGAAAGAAGTTGAAGTGTCTCAGATCAGACAATGGAGGTGAGTGTTGCAGCAAAGAGTTTGATAGGTACTGTTCAGAGCATGGAATTCGTAGAGAGAAGACAGTTCCAAGAACACCACAAGAAAATGGTGTGTCAGAAAGGATGAACAGAACAATCATGGAGCGTGCAAGGTGCATGATATTTCATGCAGGATTGCCTTTACAATTTTGGGCAGATGCTGTAGATATTGCTATTTATTTAATAAACAGAGGGCCTTCAAGTTCCTTGGATGGTGGTATTCCAGAGGAAGCATGGAAAGGTTAAAAGGTAAACTACTCTTTTTTAAAGCCTTTTGGTTGTGAGGCCTTTGTCCATATTAATAAAGAAAACAGAAAAAATCTTGAGGAAAAATCAAAGAAATGTACCTTTATTGGATATGGTGCTAATGATTTTGGTTATCGCTTATATGATTATGAAAATCACAAAATCATTAGGAGCAGAGACGTAATATTCAATGAAAAGGGCTTGTATAAGAATCAGCTGCAAGAAAAGAAACGGGAAAAAGAAAGCAAGGAATACACGGTTCTTGATGAGATAACTGAAAAAGTAAAGGTCCCTAAAAATAATAATAATCAACAACCACAGCAACAACAACCACCACAACAGCAACATGCACCTCAAACACCTGAAAGTGGTGTTAGAAGATCTACCAGGATAAGTAGACCCCCTGAACGATACTCTCCTTCATTATATTATTTATTGTTGACTGATTCTGGTGAACCTGAATGTTATGAAGAAGCAATGCAGGTTGAAATCAAGAAGAAGTGGGAGCTAGCCATGGAAGAAGAGATGGACTCCTTAATGCATAACCAGACTTGGGACTTAGTCAAGTTGCCTGCAGATAAAACTACATTGCAGAATAAATGGGTTTACAGGCTGGAGGAAGAAGATGGAGGAAAACATAGGTACAAAGCTAGACTTGTGGTGAAGGGGTTTGCATAGAAGAAAGGTATTGATTTTGATGAAATATTTTCTCCTGTTGTTAAAATGAATTCAATCAGAACTATTTTAATTCGTGTAGTAGCGGAAGATTTACATCTTGAACAGTTAGATGTAAAGACAACATTTCTCCATGGATATTTGGAGGAAGAGATATACATGCAGCAACCAGAAGGATATGAGGTAAAAGGGAAAGAAAAATTGGTGTGTAGGTTAAAGAAGAGCTTGCATGGTTTAAAAAAAGCTCCAAGGCAGTGGTATCTAAAATTTGACAAGTTCATGTCTGAACAAGGTTATGCTAGATGTCACTTTGATCATTGTGTTTATCTAAAAAGGCAAAATGATGGCAGCTATATTATATTGTTATTGTATGTAGATGACATTCTTGTTTCAGGGTCTAACATGCAGGAAATAAATGTGCTCAAAATAAAATTGGCAAATTCATTTGCAATGAAGAATTTGGGAGCTGCAAAACAAATCCTTGGTATGAGGATAACTAGAGACAGGAAAAATTGTAAATTAACATTGTCTCAGAATGAGTACATAGAAAAGGTGTTGAAAAGATTTAATATGCACAATGCAAAACCAGTTAGTACACCTCTTGCTAGCCATTTCAAACTTAGTAAGGAGATGTACCCAAAGACCCAAGAAGACATGGATTATATGTCTAAATTTTCATATGCATCAGCAATTGGAAGCTTAATGTATGCAATGGTCTGCACAAGGCCTGATATTGCACATGCAGTGGGAGTTGTAAGCAGGTACATGAATAATCCAGGAAAAGAAAGTTGGATGGCAGTAAAATGGATTCTCAGATATTTGAGAGGTACCACAAATCAAGCATTATGCTTCGGTGGCTCAAACATTGCTCTACAGGGATATGTTGATGCAGATATGGCAGGTGACAGAGATAAAAGGAGGAGCACTACAAGATATGTATTTACTGTAGGTGGAACAACTGTCAGTTGGGTTTCAAAAATCCAAAGTGTTGTTGCACTTTCAACAACAGATGCATAGTATGTTGCTGCTACAGAGGCTAGTAAAGAAATGATTTGGTTACAAATGTTTATGGATGAATTGGGTAAGAAGCATGATATGGGCACGCTATACAGTGATAGCCAAAGTGCTATTCATCTTGCAAAGAACTCAGCATTTCATTCCAGGACCAAACACATACATCTCAAGTACCATTTCATACGGTCAGTATTGGAAGATGGAGAGTTGAAGCTGGAAAATATACACACTAGACAGAATCCTGCAGATATGCTAACAAAAGTTGTAAGCAGGGAGAAACTGAGAACATGCTCAGTTTCAATTGGTCTAGCAAATGAAGCAGCGGTGGAGTTGCTACAATCATTCTCCAAGTGGGAGATTGTTGGGTGTGGAGCCTGATTATCTTGTTTACTTTGTATCACAGCATTGGACCCCTGTACCTTAAAAGGGGTACAAAATGCCACCCGTAATTAATCGCTGCCGTGGGGGGTCTAGGGGGGGGGCGGAAAATGATCCTTAGGCAAATGATAATAAAATTATAGTAATTTCTAGTCAATCTGGGTCGTTCATTAGGCAAATGATCTGACGGTAGAATTTATGTTTAGATTAGGGTTTTTTTTTCCCTAGAAGGAAACCCCCTTATATATATGATGGTATTTTATTGCGGCTGTGTATTATGTGGGTGTATTATCAGAGCGAGAAACAGAGCGGGAGACTGTGAGAGAGAAAAAAGGATATTACAACGGATCTGCTGTAGGTTTTGTCTCTTCATTTTGCTGGATAATAGAAAGGAAGGACTGGCTTTTCGGGGTGGACGTAGCCCAAACTGGGTGAACCACGTATATATGTGTCTCTCTGTTTTTATGTGTTTTGTGTGCTTGTATTTTCCGCATATTTTATGTGTTGCATTGCTCCATAATATATAATTTTCTAACATGTACTCTAAGGTTCTAATCAATGACGACTTTGAGAAAAGAAAAATTCAATGGCTACAACATTATAATTTTATGGTTGTTTGGATGCCCATATGTTATGATTTATCTTTTTTTAGGAGCGATGGGAATAAATTTTAACAGATATTTGATCAACGAAAGAAAGACGGGTATTTTGGTAATGGGGAAAAATGGACAATGGGTAAAATTTATGGTGGGAAAATTTTATCGTCCAACGGTCGAGAAGGGATAGTTGGAATTTTTCCATGTGGAGGGATAAGAATATAGTACAGGGAAGGTTGTTAGGGAGGGTGAGTGGGAAAAATATGGTGGTTTCAGAGGGCACCCAGAGGGGGGCGTGAGGAGTAAATGGTTTTGAGAGGATGGGGGGGTGCAGGGAGAGGAGAAAATCCCACGTTTCTTGAGGCAGTATCACCAAGACCACCATCTTGGACTCCCCCTCCCCATGTCAGATAAAATTCGGATGGGGATGGGGGCTGCATGGTGGCCCACCGACTGTCGATCTCGGTGGGCCAGATTGACCCTGCTGCCCTAGTTGCTACTACCCATAAACATTCTACAAAACCTTCTGAAACTATAAATGCAGATTTATTTAGTACCACTTCATCTATAATATCCACCACATTTCATTCCACATAACCATTCATTCACAAACTTCCTCTTCAACCTAAAGTTTCATTCTCATCTTCAAGTATTCCAAGTACATCTTCTAGTGTTCCAAGATCATCTCCAAGTACTTCAAGCTCATCTCCAAGTACATCTTCTAGTATTCCGAATTCATATTCAAACACTTTAAGTTCATCTCCAAGCACTTCAAGTTCATCCCCAGGCACCACTATTTTACCTCCCAGTCAAGCTAGCATCTTAGCCATGGAAGCCAGATATGCTCCTTTGGCCTTACAAGCCCCTTTACATGCCATGCCATAGGATTACCAGAGTAAATTTTTTTAGTTTGATGGCACTTGTCAATATACTTCTCAACAACATGTAAATAAAATGACTAATTACTTTGAATTACATGAAGTTGATGAAGATGACGTACAAATGAGATTATTTGCACAAACACTAGCAGGAAATGTTAAGAAATGGTTTAAAGCTTTACCTGCTGTTCATATTACTGATTTAGCTGCTTTCCATAGATCTTTTATCAATAGATGGGAAAGAAATAAAAACCCTTTACAAATATTATCTGAATATGAGAACATTAGAAGAGCTCCTAACGAATATGTTTAGGATTAATGTATTAGGTTTAACACCATTTATAATTCAATTCCTGCAAATATCAAACCTCCACTAGACTTGGCCCTAATCAAATTTCCAGATGGTTTTGACACTGATATGTCCTATCAATTGAGAGAAAGAAACCCATAAAATTTAGAACAAATGCAGAGTAATGCAGTTAGTGTAGAAGCTAACTTATTAGCTATAAGATCTAGGATGACAAATGAAAGAAGAGTGACCATTAATGAAGAACCATCCACTTCATATATTAAAATAGATATTTTAGCTAACAATATGGAAAGAATAATGGATAGATTAGAAACATGAAAATAAAACCTCAGTGGGAAAATCAACAAGGTCCCCAAATTAGAAATTCCAACTTTAGGAAAAACCCTAATACTGGTAAATCAAGAGAAGTAGTCCCTGATCTATAGATTAGACCACCTTCCCAAGAAAACTATGTTGAGAGTTCTCAACAAAATGATCAAGACTGGGACATTCAGATAAACTTGATGGGAATAAACGATGAAAATACAATTTTTCTTACCCAAGAAGAACAAGAATTATACATGTTACAACAATTACAGTTAGAATCTGGAGAATCCTTTGACTATAAACAACATTGTGAATCTACTATCTATGAAGTTCATAAACAATATAGCCTTCGAAGCAAGAAGAACACAAAAGCCCCTACTAAGAAAACAGTTCAAAGCCAGACCAAGAAAACAATAAAAGCTCTTGTGTCCAAAGTTCTACAAATTATCCCTAGAGAAACTAGAAAAAAATTAGCCCAAAAATTGTAGACATCAAATCTACTGCTACTCAAGCTTCAACTGCTGCTAAAACTTTAACTGCTACTCAAACTATTCCAGACAAGAAAATTGAAAGTAAAACAATGGAAACATAGACTGAATTACCAACTGTTGATAAAAAGACAAAAATACACAAACTACAATTGGTAAAGAGTAGATCATTTAGTTTTGCAAAACTAAAATACCATTTAACATCAAAATTGAGATAGCCAAATTGAAAATAACAGTTCCTTTAATAGAGCTGGTGAAAAATGATTCATATAAAGCCCAAATCAATGAAACACTGAACATAGGTGAAGGAGAAGATGTTGTTAACCTCAATGATGATCAACCAAAGTTATTATTTGGTCCCGAGGTAAATCTAAAACATCAACAAGGAGGTGTCCCTCCATTCTACATTAGCTTGAACATTCACGACAAAATCTTATATAATGCTATGTTACATTCAGAAGCATCCCATAACTTAATGCCTAAGGCAGTAATGGAAAAATTGAATTTAGATATCATTAGATCATACAAAGACCTTTTTTCCTTTTATTCTAGTCAATTTAAATGCCTTCACATGATAAAAGACATGTGTAACTCTTGTCCAGTGCCCAGCAAAGAGTATTGCTATGGATATTGTAGTTGCTGATATCCATCCAAAGTATGGAATGTTATTATCTCACTCACGACGACCAAAATTACAGGGATCACTACAATTAGATATGTCATATGCTACCATTTCTGTATTTGGTTAGCAAAGAAATATTTACAGAGAAACTTTGATGAAATACATGGCTAGTAGTGTAGAAAAACCACAGAGTTATCCTATCTATTCCTTGCATTCTGATATGGACTCTTTTATCTTTTGTAATTCAAACACTGGTAAAGATAAAATCATAGTTGTAGAACAAAAACATAAAGAAATTGACAGTGCCAATATAAATCATGAGTCTATGTGGCATTTATACTTTGATGGCTTAGTAAACAGATTAGGAGTAGGAGCTGGAGTATGGATTTATAATTTAGAGAATGATCATTCAGAAGGACATGCTTTCAAGTTAAATTTAAAATCCACTAATAACATGGCAGAATATGAAGCATTAGTGTTCGGACTGTAAATTGTAAGAAAAATTGTAGCCAAAAGAGTTTCTATCATGGGAGACTCGCAAATTATCATAAAAAAAATCAAGGGAGGGTATCTTGTGAATAATCCTAGACTTAGCCAATACAGAGAAACTATATTAGACTTGATAATTTGTTTTCGTGAAACTGGCTTTGTTGTTATTCCAAGAAAGAAGAATATGCAAGAACATAGTTTGGTTACTTTTACCAGCACATGAAGATTACCTTTTCATCCAAATCATCAATACACTGTTGAGGTAAGACATAGGCCAACAATACCTGATAATTTGAAATATTGGCAAATCTTTTCACAAGACTCACAAATTTACAATTTTATGAATGCTGAGGGAGAATTCCAAAACTGTAATATAGACACTGACTGTACATTAGATTATACCATAAATAGTGAGATAGATGTAAATGATGTAGATATTACTGAACCAACAAAATTCACTAAAGCAGAAATAGAAAAATTAGAAACAGTAGAAATAGAGGAATTAACCAATGATGAATCAGAAATTTTAAACCTTAAAGACAATATTTTTCCTAAGGAATTAGCCCCATTAGAAGATCTTTTTGACTCCAATGATGTAGCTAGAAAACCCAAAATGGAGCCCCTAAGGTCATACATAGAATAATGTAACATAGGAATAGAAGAAAATCCTAAACTTGTCAAAATATCCAAAGCATTACCTCCAGCTGAAAAGCTGAAGTACATTAGTTTGGTTAAAGAATTTCAAGATGTCTTTACCTGGAGTTATGAAGACCTCAAGTATTATGATACTAGCATTATCCAACATAAAATACCAATCAAAGAAAATCATAAGCCCTTTAAACAAAATCTTAGGAGAATTAACCCTCTTCTTATGCCATTGATAGATAAAGAAGTTAAAAGGATGTATGAGGCTTAGATCATAACACCCATTAGATATTTTGATTGGGTCTCTAATTTAGTCCCCACTAGAAAGAAAACAGGAGAAATAAGACTTTGTGTTGATTTCAGAAACTTAAACAAAGTCTCATTAAAGGATAACTATCCCCTCCCTAAAATGGACCATATTCTACAGAGGGTAGTAGGGTCATCCGAAATTTCATTACTTGATTGATTTTCTAGGTACAACCAAATCCTAGTTCAACCTGAAGATCAAGAAAAGACTACATTTAGCACTCCCTGGGGAACTTTCATGTATTTGAAAATTCCCTTTGGATTAATGAATACTGGAGAAACATTCCAAAGAGCTATAGACATAGCTTTTGAAAAGGAAATCCATGAATTTATAATCATTTACCTAGATGATATCAAAATATTTTCCAAAACAGATAATAAACATGTAATATTCCAAAAATTTAGCCTTCATCTAAATGGAATATTATAGTTTGTTTTATCAAAAGGTAGGTGAATAAGTGGGTAGGGAGGCCCATAAACCCCTTTTGAAGGAATAATAACACTCCTAATGTGAAAGGGGGAAGAATAAGCGGCTGGATTAAGCACCTTTGAGTGTGAATTGGAGGGAATGCATGTTGAATAGTTCAAATTTGACCAAGTCGACAACGATGTCATGGAGGAGTGGAATTTATGATGAGACAACGCAGTTTTAGCGGAGGACAACTTGCATGAGCTTACTGGAAAGTATGGATGGGACCCAATGTGAGAAGGCTCACACACTATAAATGGAGAAGATGGTAGCCATTTTTATTCATGTTTTAGATTATCAGTTGATATTGGTCTGTTTAGACTTTGCATCCTTTTTGTTGTTTAGCAGGGTTGCTGTGCTATTTAGCAGAAGGGTGTTCCTGATAGGGAATACCTACCTCATCCTTAGGGAAGGAGAGGTTCTTTGGGCTGCATTTCCTCATTCTAGCATTCTGGCCAAGTTACCTCCTTCAACTACAATGCAGTTTCTGTTTAGAGCTGGGTTGTGTTGCAGGGTGCAGCAAAGGAGGATCACATAGAGCCATTTCTGGGATTTTTTTTTTCAGTGGATAGGTGGCCTATCCATTGGAGGATCATCAAGGAGGAATAATGGGAATATTTATACATATTTTTCATCAGGCCAACCATCTACCACCCCTCACAGTGTAATTACAAACCAGAACTGCGCTATTTTTAGAGGCAGTTGCTGAGAGGGTTCATTGAGCTCATTAGGAGGGACTATTTCTGAATAAGGGGATCAACTTTCTATTGAGAAATACCATTGGAGGAGGGCATTATAATTTCATATCTGTCATAGCCTCATTCTATTCAGATCCAGTTTGTAGTGACATATCAACCCCAGGGTTATTTTTCACATTGTATATTTCTTGGTATTTCTAACAATCTTTTCCAGGTTGGCTAAAAATCATGTATTAGAGCCCACATCTTCTTTTTTGGGAATGTATTTTGTATCTATCAGCCATATTTAATTTATTTATGTTTAGAGCAGAAACTACACTAATATAGACACCGTTGTCACTGCTTTCCGACATTCTATACAGTAGCAGCAACTCATGTGCTGATTGTTCGGATCATTGGAGGCTTGTTCTTATTGCATGAGTAGATTTACCCTCAAGATATTTTTGTATATTTTTGTTGATATATTAATAAAATTATGGCTGCATATTAATCCCTCTTATGTAACGTTTAGATTTTTTTTGTTTTACATTATTATGTCTTGTATTGCTGCATTCCCCATTTGGGAATATTACAGTGGTATCAGAGCATAATCTTGGCTCAGCATGTGCATTCAAGACATTATGCCATTAGGAGGAGAATCTTCTCATAGGAAGGAGAATTTGTACAGAAGAAACAAGGGCATGAATCCATTATTTTAGGAAATGAAGGTAGAGAGGATCTCCGAGCTTCTTTTCCAAACTGTGAAAAATATCAAGGAAGATATCAAGGAGATGAAAGGGGAGAGGTGTAGAAAATTTCCAAGAGGGTTTGAAAGTGAAGCAAGCCTTAGATATTCACAAGATGGGTGTGGAAATTCGGCCACACATGCAGATCCACAACGTAGTTTATTGCTCACATTCACTTCAAGATAAATGGAGGAAGAAGATGCACCCAGGAGGAGACCTTGAGTGACTCTCTTCAGGAGTATGAGTCTCATTCTTGGAGATTCAAAGAGCACTTGGACTTCCAAGGGTTTTTCTAACTCAAGGAAGATAGAAGATCCAACAACCATAATATAAGTAAGAGAGGTAGAATCTTTCTATCTAACTTTGATGGATCAACAAAGTGCATAACCAAGGCTTGGGTGAAGGAGCTAGATTTCTATTTTTAGCTACACCAAGTTTCAGAAAAGGAGGCCATTAAAGTAGCAGCATTGCACCTTAAAGTTATGGCCCATGATTGGTGGTTTTATAGTTCTACTTCCTTTTATCATGCAAATTTTAATACTTATACAGGGTTCACTAAGAAATTAGTGAGAATATTTGATCTTAAATAGTGTGAAACATTGTTTGTTGAACCCAAAAAGTCAAAACCTTTGCATGAGTTGGAGAGATCTATTTTTTCCAAATCCACTCCATATTTCTACCGAAGGGGATAAAAACATGCATAATACCTTTTCAAGGGAAATATCCCCACTTCTTGAAGAGCCCTCTTCTATAGATGAAGACATGGAGATTCCTCCTTCAAGGGAAGACCAAGATCTAGGGTCTCTCATTGATTATGAGGCATTCTCAAATATTGGTGAAGAGGATGTGGAAAGAAGAGCTAACAATGCTGTACCATTAGGAGAAGATCCATCACCACATGGAGATGATAAGGGATCCATTTCTTCCATTAGCGGAGCCCTTGTGTATTTGCAAGGAATTCTAAATGATCTAACATGTGGGAACCAAAGAAAAATTCCTGAGCAACATGTATCAGTTATTGTGGATTGTGAGACTTGGTAGATGGAAGGAGAAGAAGAAAATAAGGATCAACATTAAGGGATGATGAGCATTCACCCTTATCTATTTCAGGAGGTTTCTGAACAGAAGAAGGAGAATGTATTGCACAGTGAAAGGAGGGATAAACCACTCCACTCATATATATAGTCCACTTTAGATTTTGATGTCTCACTACATGGGGCATTCCACCTGGGAGGCCACAAGATCTAGAGTTGGTGAGAGACATCTTTCCATTTGGTTCACAACTCTCAGATCCCAGAGGGGTGGATAATTTGGAGGGGTCTAGTACAGTGCAGAGAGTTTGGGATAGACTCAAGGAGGAGGGAGACAATATCCTATTTACAACATTACCCACTCTCACTACATATTTTGTGCTGACAGAGGTTGCTGCAGTGATGGAGGATGGCACCACCTTGGTGCAAGGGAGCTGCTCCATGGATTTGGAGAAATAGAGGGTACTTCCTTTGAGGAAGGTATCCTCCATACACTGGAGTAGATGGATGCCACTCAAGCTTACATTAGCCAAGATCAGGAGGTTCTTTTTGGATGGTAGCTTCTCATGGGAGGCCAACTTCCAAAGGCCACCACTTCTACTTGAGCATGAGTAGTTTCATGATGGGCATGGAAGCACTTTGGAGGATGGTTTTGGCATGAGGGATTTCAAAGGAGAAGACAACATCATGTGGGGAGCTTCACATTTCATATCTTCAGTGTTGTCTCTTAGGAGGGTTGATCCATATTGGAGGTCTCAACTTCTGGTAGAGTAATCCAAGGATCTTGGTTCTTGCATGATTCTTGATGACCCGGATGGAGATGAAAGATACATGGTGGATGATGAGGTCATCTATTCTTATGCCAGAGTATTCTTGACTAGAGCTTCTGAGCTCAAGGAGAAGTTGTTACATGTAGAACATGTGGACTTTCTTTCCATGCACTTTGATGCATTTCATTCTTTGATGGAGAAATTCACTTGGGAGAGCATCCAAAAATATGTATAATAGCATATGGAGAGATGCATAGCCTGGATGGTGATGAAAAGGTTTTCACAACCACTTCCCTACTCATTGAGAGTGAGGGAGAACTTTCAGTTGAGCCATTTCAGCTCAATGACCAAGGTACATAGTAGAGGATGTACACTTATGCATTATGACTTGTATTCCTTTACTTTTTGTGAACAACATATTATGCCAAGAGGATTCCTCCTTCTTGTATATTGTATTTTAATGTACTTGAAGCCATTTTCAGCACTGATGTTGGCCATTCTATCGGTGGTTTGTGGGGGAGGCCACATGATTCTTGGTGTGCACCATTGGCACCACATTTTACTTTTATGATCCTATCTTGTAGGATGATTGTGGTAGAAAATAAGTGGTTGAAAAGACACTTGTTATTCTTGGTTTGGAGGCAGGAAAGGGATTCACTGCACTAGTTCCATGTGTGGAACTATGATCCACCTCTCAGTTGTCATATGGCAACTTGTTTCTATTTGTTTTTGCTCCCATATACTAATGATGTTCTTATGTTTATGGGAAGCTTTGTTGGGAGGGTGGCACAAGAGTTGGAGGTTCCCATTGGGAGTATGATTCTCCTTACTTCATATGTTGCATGTTTCAGGAGAGACAATGGGAAAACCATGATTGCCACACTACATCTCTTGTCTTCATGTGGGAGAAGCCATTTGGAGAACTTGAGTTCTTGGGAGAGGCACTTCATTGATTTTTTGTTTGGTGGGGTGACTTGGGTCATTCTTGGAGGCTATAATATCTCATCCCAAGATTAGAAGAAGCCCCATAGATACCATAAATGGAAAGAGAAACAACTTGGGTGGAAAAATTTAATCTCTCCATGCAGCCCCAATACATTGCATAAACTGGGAATTGAGAATTTCTTTGATAAGCTACCTAGGATGGCTCATTTCATTTGGATGATAGCATGGGTATGGAAGTCTCTCATTATAAATGAGATCCCCTATGTTAGTCATTAGTCCTACCTTGAGAATTTCATTGGACAACAAGAAGGTTTCCACTTACACCTTCAACTTTTTCATGATGTGAGCCATTTGGATTTGCATACTTGGGAGAAACCATTGGAGGGCAGATTTATTGCAGATTATTTTGAGCAGTGGTGGGGACTATTGATGAGGAGGCCATAAGAAGAGGAAGGGAGAAATTTTTCTCCACCTTTATAGTTTCTTGAGGACAAGAAACATTTTTTAGGGGAGGACTCTAATATTTGAAAAATTTAGCCTTCATCTAAATGGAATATTATAGTGTGTTTTATCACTAGGTAGGTGAATAAGTGGGCAGGGAGGCCCATAAACCCCTCTTCAAGGAATAATAAAGCTCATAATGTGAAAGGAGGAAGAATAATTAGTCGGATTAAGCACCTTTGGGTGTGAATTGGAGGGAATGCATGTTGAATAGGTCAACTTTGACCAAGTCAACAACGTTGTCATGGAGGAGTGGCATTCATGATGAGACAACGTAGCTTTAGTGGACGACAAGTTGCATGAGCTTAGTGGAAAGTATGGATGGGACCCAATGTGAGAAGGCTCACACACTATATATCGAGGGGATGGTAGCCATTGTTATTCATGTTTTATATTATCAGTTGATATTGGTCTGTTTAGAATTTGCATCCTTTTTGCTATTTAGCAGGGTTGTTGCGCTGTTTAGCACAAGGGTGTTCCTGATCGGGAATCCCTACCTCATCCTCAGGGAAGGAGAGGTTATTTGGGCTGAATTTCCTCATTACAACATTCTGGCCAAGCTATCTCCTTCAACTACAGCGCAACCTCTATTTAGAGCTGGGTTGTGTTGCAGAGTGCAGCAAAGGAGGATCACATAGTGCCATTTTTGGGCTTGTTTTTCAGTGGAGAGGTACCCTATCCATTGGAGGATTAGAAAGGAGGGATCCTGAGCATATTTCTACATCTTTTACATCAGGCCAACCATCTATCACACCTCATAGCACAATTACAAACCAGATCTGCGTTATTTTTAAAGGCAGTTGCTAGGAGGGTTCATTGAGCTCATTAGGAGGGACAATTTCTGAATAGGGGGATCAACCTTCTATTGAGAAATAATATTGGATGAGGAAATTATCATTTTAGATCTGTCATAGCCTCATTCTATTCTGGTCCATTTTGCAGTGAAATATCAACCACAGGGTTACTTGTCACATTGTATATTTCTTGGTATTTCTAGCAATCTTTTTCGGGTTGGCTAAAAATCATGTATTAGAGCCCACATATTCTTTTCTATGAATCTATTTTTTATCTATCATCCATATTTCATTTATGTATCTTTAAAGAAAAAACTGCACTGATATAGATAGTGTTGTCACTGCTTTCCAGCATTCTATACAGTAGCAGCAACTCATGTGCTGATTGTTCTAATCATTGGAGGCTTGTTCTTATTGCTTGAGTGGCTTGACCCTTAAGATATTTTTGTATATTGTTGCTGATATCTTAATAAAATGATGGCTGCATATTAATCCCTCTTATGTCATGTTCATATTTGCTGTGTTTTACATTATTACATTTTGTATTTCTACATTTCCCATTTGGGAATATTACAGAACATCTAGATCATTTGAGAAGAGTTTTCATAAAATGTATAAATTTTTTCAATTCCTTGAATCCTAAAAAGACACTCTTTGTATTAGAAGAAGGAAAAATCCTGGGACACATTATTTCAAAAGAAGGCATTAGATTTGATCCATCTAGAATAGAATCAATCTTAAACATTAGTCATCCTAGAAACATCAGAGAATTACAAGCATTTCTAGGCAAAATAAATTTTCTTAGAAGATTCATCTCTAACTTAGCAGAGTTACTTAGATATTTAAACAACATGTTAAATAAATATTCAACACTTAAGTGGACAGTAGAGGCTAAGAAGTATTTTGAAGCAGTCAAAGAAGCACTTACTAAAACACTTGTCCTCATAAGTCCTAATTTCAAAAAAGATTTCATAATTTTTTCATTTTCCTTAGAACACATCATTGCAGAAGTCTTGTTGCAAAACAATGATGAGGGTTATGAACAACCCATTGATTTTTTTAGTAAAACCTTGAGAGATGAAACACTAAAGTACATTATCATGGAAAAACAAGCCCTTGCTTTAGTGAAAGCCATAAAATATTTCAGAGTGTACATTTTATACTCTCACATAATTGCATATGTTCCAAATTTAGTTGTAAAGGAAATTATGAATCATAATGGGCCTGATGGAAAAAGAGGCAAATGGATTTCCACAATACTAGAATATGACATTGAAATTAATCCCAAAAAATTGATTAAAGGCCAAGGTTTAGCCAAATTCGTGGTTGAATCAAACTGTCAAGCCTTAGATATCAATTTCATTGCTTCCCTAGATGATCAAGAAGAGATGGCGACTCCACAAATAAGTGAAGCTTTTATAGATTCACCCTGGTATGTAGAAATTATATTTGTTTTACTCAACTTACAAGCTCCTCCTGGTTTATCTAGAATTAAAGGTAGATTCTTAAAAATGCAAGAAATGAAATATTGTATCTTAGATAATGCTTTATTTTGGAAAGATAATGGTGGCATATTATTGAATTGTTTATTAAAAGATGAAGTTGATAAAGTAATGAAGGAATTTCATGCAGGATATTGTGGAGGACACCTCTACTAGAAAAAAACTACTAAAAAAATTTTTAGGGCCAATTTTTACTAGCCTGTTCTTTTTGCAGATATGAGAAAGTATGTGATTTCCTATAAAATATGCCAGATATTTGAAGGGAAGAAGAAACTCTTACATTACCCCTCAAACCTATTTCTGTAAAAATTCCATTTCAACAATCGGGTTTAGACTTCATTGGTGAAATTCACCCACCCTCCGCAACCCAACATAAATGGATATTGACAACTACTAATTACTTTACAAAATGGATAGAATTCATCCCTTCTAGACAAGCCACAGACTCTGTCATTATTTAATTCCTTGAAAAAAACATCCTTTCTAGATTTGGATGCCCACAAAAGCTCATTATTGATAATGTTGTTGCCTTCAAATCCAAGAAAATTATAGAATTTTGTAAAAAATACCATATCAACCTTGGCCATTCAACTTCATATTACCCTCAAGGTAATGGACTAGAAGAATCCTCAAACAAAATCCTAGTCAACATCATCAAGAAGCTATTAGAAGGTAACAAGAAAACCTAGAATAAAAGGTTGGTTAATGCCCTATGGGAAAATAGAATAACTAGCAAGAAATATATTGGTACATCTCCCTATCAATTGGTATATGGTATGGATGTTGTTTTTCCATCCTCATTGGGAGTGCCAGTGATGAAAATTATTCAGGATCTGCAAGTAGAACCAAATGACATCCAAAAGAGGATAAATCAAACAATTCATTTGTAGCAAACAAGGGAAGAAGTTTATATCAAATCAAAAGTGATTCAAGACAAAATCAAAAAGATATTTGATAAGAAAACTAAAGAAAATGATTTCTACATAGGTGATAAAGTACTCAAATGGGATTCTAGAAGAGAATAAAAAGAAAAACATGGTAAATTTGACTTTCTATGGAAAGGGCCATACAACATTTATGGTTACAGAGGTAACAATGCATTTTTCTTGAAAGATTTAGATGAAATAGATCTATCGGGTGGACTATTCAATGGTAGAATTTTGAAGCACTATTTTTCACCATATTAACCAATAGTTCATTTGTTTTACTTTTCTCGTTGTAAATACCATAGGAAATTTTAGATTGGATTGGATAATTTTCTTCTAAAGTTGAAGCCCGGAGAGAATGCCCTAAGCTTTGAAAGACATAACATCATATGTTTAAATAAAGGAGATCACAGAAAGTAGTTCCAAGGCAAGAAAAGTCAAAGTTCCAAGGCCACTGATCAGAAATTTCTTAACATCTCAGCAGGAGATGGCATCCCCAAGTGGAGCCACTATTAGGGTCCTATAATAATAGGGATCATAATTTTGAATTGACTATGTTAAGTCTTGTAATATTGTACATACCTTTTCTTTCTGCAAATGTTTTCCCATATTGAAAAATGAAAATAGGGTATGTCCTAAAATAAAAATCAAATGACGAAAAGAAAGAAAGATAAAAAAAGAATATAAAGTATGAACCCCACAAAAAGGAAAAAAAATAGATCCTAAAAGTGTTGCACATTCAAATGCCACTACTCTTAATTTAATTTTGCAAATAAAATTTTGTGTAGCTTGTTCAAAATTCCACAATTCATGATGATCATACAGTTTAATCTTTATTCATTCATGCCTTTAAATTCCATGTCATGATAGTTAGTGAATAAAGATATGACCAAACCATTTAATCTTGGAAAATCAGTAGTTAGGTAGAGAATAAAAATGAGCTCATCATTTTAATCTAAGCCATTGGAAGTTCTAAGGTTAGAAATAGGTTAGTTTTCTTATCAAAACAAAACAAAAGGGTTAGCAAGCTCAAATTCACCCAATAAAGGAAATAAAAAATGTTAGGGTAAAAAAAGGGTAGGTAGAATACTTTCATCAGTTATGGAAAGCATCACATGGTTTATCTTAAATCACTAATATCATTCTAAACACATTCCCCTTGCTAAAAACCCTATTTCCACTCTTGGAAGTCATTTCCCCTTGTAAAAAATCCCTTTCCCCTTCCTAAATCCCCTTTCCCTTATTAAAAACACATTTGTCCTTTGAAAAATTTCCTTCCCCCACTAGAAACCCTTCTCCATTTGAAAAAATCCTTTTTCCTTAATTAACTCCACCTTTTCCAATAAAACAATGAAAACCCACTTATCCATAGTTTTAATGTGCTTAATATAATACTCGAGTCCCGCTTCCCTTTTACCTCAATTCCCCACTTAATATTTTTTCCCGGACCCTTGTGTTATTTTAGCATATAGTTTATATTTCATTTAAAGCCCCCCACTATATTAAATTCTTGGGTCCCACTTTATTTTAACCCCACACATATTGCTCCCCAACCCATTTTTATTAAAACCTTTCCACTTTGTATTCCCTACCCCATCGCATAACCTTATTTACCCAACCCCCCCCGCTTGAAATCCCCCAACTCATCCATTCGCCCAATCCTATCCAATTGGATCTAATAGCCCATGAAGCATTTTGTTCCCCCGTTGGACTGATGTTTAAAACCATGGTGGGGGGGGGGGGGGGGGGTGCGAAATGGGTTCACACCCCCGCTCCCTTGCTACATGGAACTCCCACTTCTTATCACACCCCACATCCCCTAAACGACTATACTGCTTCTCACGATGCAATAACCTGCCATACCGCATTTTTTCTAGGTGGCGAAACCACCACTGTTTGAATTCAAGCCTGCACCATGTGATTTAATACCTTCGTTCAAAATTAATAAAACCCGCCCTTTACCATTATTTGTCTATTCTATGTTGAAATTGTGAAAAAAGAGTCTGACAAACCTTTATCGACCAAGTTTGAAGCCATTTCCAACCAGAGTTGGAACCTTGCTACCACCTGAATCTTCTGCAAAACCAAAGCTTCAATTTTCCAGGTAATCCTAAAGTGCCCAACACCATCAATAGAGCTTATTAATTAATAAACTGATAAATTAATAAAAATTGTTGGCCTCTTCCAGAGAATTATAACAGTAAATCCTCTACAACCTCCTGTGGTAGATATTGACCACACCCCTCTGGCTGATAAGGACCTTAGAATCAGTGATATAATCACTTATTTTAACCTTTTAGATCTCTGTTGTTGGATCCATGACAAATTCACTGACCAAGCAGATGATATCCATCTATGGGATTCAAACCTTCCTAAATACATCTTCCCATAGTCCTTTCAGTTTCCATAACTCATTAGACTCTGCCAGATAAATTATTTTCCTAATGAAAGAGTTCTAGTTACCCCAAGCCAAGAGATCCTATTCACTATTACAACTCAATCCATAAATAAGATGCTACAAATTCAACCAAAAACTGATGAAGTGCCATTATCCATTGAAATCCTTACTAAACTCCACCTGAAGCTAGACTTCCCAAAAAGATTCCAAATATTCCGGACTTTCCTTCCTCCATCAGTAGAAACCCCAAAAATTAATCCTCCATATTCAGCTTCCATATTTTCAGAGAGAATCAGAAAGATTGTTACAATGTTGTCATGTATTTTAGGGTATTTTACTGATGAACATGTAGATGCATCCATCCTAGTTTTTCTCTCCATTATTTTCCCAGGTCAACCTCTAGATTCAACCTTTAATTTTGCCCAATACCTAGTAGATGTAATCCATGATCAGTTGGTAAAATTACCAGAGGAAGGATTATTTAAATACTCCTCATTTTTGTTCCATTTGTTCTTATATTTCCAATCAGAAAGGTTTGTAGTTAGCCTCCAAAAACTGGACACATATGGTAATCCCCAATTTGTTGTCTATTGGACATCCTTGATCAAAAAGGATTCCATAGAATTCAGCTATAAAGACATCATTGATTCATTTTTTTATCTAGTTGTTAATATGATAAGCAGTGGCATTCAGCCTAGAGTCAGTGAAGAGATAAAGAAGGTGTTACAATTGTCAGATCAAAGTAAAATAGGAGACTAGTTTTTATACCAGAATCATACAGAAATTAGGGTGTATGGAAGCAAGCTTACTCCATACAAACTTCCCAAATACCTCCCAATGAGGTAATTTGCATTAGAATACATCAGAAAAATCCTGAACTCAGATGAAGTCAATTTCCTTTCAGCAAAGAAGAAAACTCAATTCAAGATTAAAAAATAATCAGGGCCTTTTATTTTCAATAATAGGAAGGTTGGTCAACAAGCAGACAAGTATTTACAATATTTCAAATTCAGTATTAGTTTCAAATGGCAATATGATCCCTTGGGAGTCATAATTAAGTTAAGAGTCAAATTCAAACTGACCCCTTCATGAGTTAAAACCCGAGGTTGAAAAGTATTCCAACTAGTCAGAGTGGTTGGAAAACACTTTACAAGAGGTGGAGAAGTAGGTTGATACTAGTTCCATCCTACTTACTCGAGCCCCACAGGAAAGGAATTAAAAGAGGGCAAGAGAGGAAGGCTCTTATTCTGCAGAGACTACTTCTGATACCGAATTCAAACTAATGTACAAGAAAAAGGCAAAACTGAATCCAGTGATAGAATAGGAAGAAATAGTTGATACAGTTGAAGTCATTGATACAGATATAGTGGTTAGAGATGATTCACCTCCAACATATTCAAAAGAAACACATCTACCATCAACATCCAGTGCTCAAATCATTTAGAAATAACATAGTGCAGAGGTTTAATCATCAAGCAAACCAATGGATAAAGAGAAAGACATATTGGAAAAATTCAAAGAAATCAAAATCAAGAATGATGCATTGAAAGTTGTAACTTATGCCCAGTATTGGAAACAAAATCCTAGTGACAAAAACATATTACTTTCATCTTTTGATTACAAAATTAGAAAGATGCAAATGAAATTTTTACAGCCAACAATGCGGGCTCCAAAATCATCAGCAGATTGCAAGAAAACGGCCTTGAAGTTCTTTATAAAGATGTACATCCTGTTAGCCACCTATAAAAATTTGTTATATCAAATGGTGGCTAAATCTTTTCTAGCCTTCAAGAAAAAATTCATGTCCAAATTGTGATTTCTTGAAGTCTTATGATTTCCTTTATCCTTAGAATTAATCTTCACTGCTGTTTCACTTAAAGTCATGAAGTACCTTGCTTTTTACTAAGAAAAACTGCTCATGAAGCTCCATTTTCCACCATTTCACTCCTCCTTTTTCACTCACCAAATAATTATATTTTCACCCATTTTTTCCCTTCCATAAAATCCCTCAAAATACCTTCCTTTTAACCTCTAAATCATCCTAAACCCCTTTTAAACCTTATATTTCCCTCTATTTGGTTTAAAATTCCCTCCTCTCATCTATCAGAACCTCCAAATTCTTCAAAAAACCCTTCAAAAATCCTAAAAACCTTCATTTTTTCTACAAGGCCTTAAAGCCCCTTTCGGCCTTAAGCCCCAGCCCCTTTTTCTTATGTGACCTGGAGCTACAACCAATCACTAAGCCTCATCGCTCCATCACAATCGACAATCGAAAATTCCCTTTATCCTTTCCCTTTTCCTCCTCCGATGTCGATCACTTGATTTAATCTCATTGTCGAATCCACAAGAACTGACGGCTAAGATCTCATCGTGCTCTGCTTATAACCCTCCGTCATCACACCCACTAATTTAATCTTGACCGTTGATCTCTCATATCGATCCTACGGCCAACACTTAATCTCACATCGCAAACTCAAACGTCTCGGTGCTTTGGCCTCTTTTCTTATTTCCGATGCGATGTAATCCCAGCCGTTCATTCTGCCAGATCCGACGGTTCGCACTTCATCGCATCACAAAAAACCTTGCCTTCTGTCTATTTTTCCATTACCCCGACGATACAATCTAAATAAATCTAGAGTTGATCTCTGCAGATCAATGGCCACTGGGCTCCATCCTTCTTCCCATTCACCTTGCCTTACCTTTTCCTCTGTCCATCTATCTGCTCCTCCTTTTAAATCTTGACCGTCCATATGAGAAATCCTATGATCAAGACTTAACCTGATAACCCAAACACCCATCCACTGCGCAACAGAAACGTTATGTCACCATGGACCCCGCAAACACTTTTACCCCGCGGCTCTTCATCCATCGCGCTCAACCCCCACCGTTGGATCTGGAGCCTCTAATCCAACAGTTGACGATGTGTATCGTAAAATTTTTGCGCCTAAAGTTTAATGCTAAAAAATTTTGTGAAATAGGTGGTTTTAAGAATCCATGTGTCGCCCGATGTATGGAATCGCATTATTTTCGAGTAAACCACTTACTCTCTTTTGATTATGCAAAAACCACTCGTGGTATTGCGAAAACCATTTTTCGCCCATTACGCGCCAAATACTCTTTCGAACTTGTTTTTTTGCCTATTTCTATTCATAAGCCCCCACCGTTGCTGCAAGGAATTTTCCCCTCACTGCTCCTCACCCTCATCAACCTATGACGCAATTTACCATATCCACAAGATTTCTTAATGATTTTTTGTGTTTTACAGGGTTTAAATGGTGTTCGGTCTATGAATTTCCACAGTCACAGACAAGTGACCATATGAGTATAGGATGACGGTTCTGTGTCTTATATTTATGAAGAAAGGAACCATCAGGGTTTCAGGTTCTCAATTACATTAGTGGATCATGATCCTCGATCCCAGATAAAACCTTCCCACTGCGTAAAGCCATCTTTGCAAGCAAAAACAGAACAAACAAAGTATATCGGAGTAAAGACCCGAAGATGAAGATCAAGGCTAATTAAGCCTAAACTCAACTCGAGAACAAATTAAAGTGTTTTAAACAAAAAAAGAGAAATCATATCAATCAAAGAAAGCCTCCACTGCCACATCAGAGGCTAAAATATCCTTTCAGCTACCAAAAGTGCCACCTACAACTTTCATAAATTAAAGACAGCCAGAGTTATTTCCAGCCTACCTAAAGAGTTTTAAAGTCAACAAAATCTGTCGAGTAGCTAAATAATTAATAAAAACTAATTAATACAGAAAAAATATCAGAAATATTCTCTATTGAACCCCTCAAAAACAGAGAAGCATTAACTTGTATTAATTGAACCTAGAGACCTTTTCCTTCATCCCACCTCCTCTCTCTTCTATAAATACTTCCTTAGAAGATGAGAGGTTGTTGGTTGCTTGTTGGACTTTGATTTAATAGTTGTTGTATCAAATCATTGTTGAATTTAAATAAGTTCTGAAGCTCTGAAGCTCTGTTAAGTTATTGAAGAAGTTAGGCTGAGAAGAGAAGTTTTTGCTGTGATGAAACATTGGACATGTAGTTTGTAACTGGATTGAAAATCAATATACATGCTGATTTTTGGGATCCTAGTCTATATCATTGGTGAAGTACCTCTTACTGTTATCGTTTTCCTTTCATGTATGCTGTTTTTTTCACTTTTCTCTGATAAAGAACAGCAAGCATAGAGCTAGGATTTAGTACTAAAGTACCCTACTCTTACTGATAAGCTTTATCTATATGTTTTCTGCTAATTGTGATATTTGAGAATGACTTAAATTAAGTATAAACATTATTAGGGAATGTTGGTTAGTCCATGTCTTGATGTGAAAAACTTGAAAGGAAGTTCTTGAATGATATTTTCATTACATGCTAAGTAGAGTTAAACTAGGAAAGTTTATGGTTTGCCATGTCTTCTAGTTCTTTCTCCAAAGGTTGTTTGAAAGTTTCCCTAAAAGTATGCTAAAAGAAAGCCTAGATTTTAATGATATCTTACTTGATCTTAAGTGACACTTTGTTTTATTATATGTTTTCATCCTTTCTGAAAGTATTCATGTGGATTACTGGATTGTTTGTCTGATAAGTTAGCTTTAATACAAGCTTGTCCAAAGAAGTCTATGGTTAGCCCTGTCCTTTGGTTGGTTTCAAACGGTTACTTAAAAAGGATTTTCTTGCATGGTAATTTGATAAATCCTTATTGAAATTATTGGCTTTTTCCACTTTCTCAACACTTTAATGTTCCATTCCATCATTTAATCTAAAGGATCTTTTGATATAGATGACTTGCCCCTTGGACCACTCTTGAAATTGTTGTACATTTAAACCCTTTTGTGACTCCATTGCCCAATGGTTTAAATCTATTTCATACTAATCCTATCTGCTGAACACTTCTCAATACACTTGCATCTTCACCTTTTGGAACTCTTTCATTTTGTGATATTCCATCCAATTAAAGATCATACCCGACCAACCAAACAAACAAAACCCTTTTTCTTAATAACTAGCCTAATATCATACTAAAACCTTAAAACATAAATCAATCTTTGCACTTATAGAGAGATCCCTCTCTGGATTCAGGAGGGCTAGATCCTAGAATCCCAAATTGGTTTTTGATGTAGTCTCTGTAGCATTTAGTCTTGCCACTCTACTAAATTACAGAGGCCTAACATTTTCTGGCGACTCGAATGGGGACGTTATGAAGTAATAGATAAATTCACAACTCAGATAATCCCATTTTTAAAAAATTAACCAAGTGTCTGCATAGAGTGGTTTTTATTTTTGATGGTGAACAACTTTCAAGCCCTGAAATCAAGTAAAAATCCTTCACCTGGTGACTCCACTGAACATCAGTAGATCGTTGATTTTCCTTGCTTTTCCAAAGACTCCATTGGGAAACCCTTTATCATAACATCATTTAAACTCAGTAAAGAAACTTTGAGGACTAAGTTTTCTTTTTCAGTAGACTAGTTTGCCTCTTAAATATTGTCATATTTGGCTAAAATTTTCTGAATAGTGGGTCTAAAACACAACATTGTGGCTTCAAAAAGAATTCATAATAGGAGCCATCGTGACCCAAATCCTCCTAATATAGTTGACAATCCTGAAAGAATTCTTAGGAAATATCCTAAGGTTAACCATCCAACTATTGTCAGAACAATTGTAAGAGCTAATTCCTTTCCTAAAAATCTTGCAGCTCTTGAGAATACCCGAGTTGACTTACCTTTTTCAAGTAATTTACCAAGAACTAAATCACTTAGGGGTATAGATCAGTTTGACTTTGAGCCCGCTAGTTCACCCCAACATAGTGGTGACCATAATAGTAGAGAAAACCATCCTTCTACACCTCCTGATTTTCATTATATTTATAATTTTGGTCTCTCTTACCCTAGATCTACTCAACAGTCTCTTGCTGGTCCATCCAATTATTTTATCCATACACCCACTATTCAAACCACTCCATTCCATCAAACCCCTCCCATCTTACATCCTCCACCTGTAAACCCCACATTTTTTCCACCACCCCCTATCATGGCAACATGGTATGCCCCTCTAGTCCTTCCTTTACCATTAGTCAATCTGCCACAGGACTATCAGTCCAAGATACCATTATATGATGCCAGTAGTGCTACTACTGCTTCACAACACATGTAAAAGATGAATGACTACTTTGATAGAAATGAGATAGATGATGAAACTGTCAAACTCAGATTGTTTTCTCAAAGCTTAGGGGGAGAATCAAGAAAATGGTTTAAAGGTTTAACCCCTAACAGTATTAATGATCTCCAAACTCTCCATCAGTAATTCATAAACAAATGGGAAGTTAGAAAAAACCCTCTCCAAATACTTTCAGACTACAAAAATCTCAAAAGAAACACTGGAGAAAGTGTTCAAAATTATTGCACTAGGTTCAGTATTGTGTATAATGCACTGCCCCTAGACTTCAAACCTCCACAAGGTTCAGCCTTGGCCAAATTTCCTAAAGGATTTGATCCTGAAATGGCCTATCAGCTAAGAGAAAGAGACCCCTTGACTTTAGAAGATATGCAGAAGGGAGCTCTTGATGTGGAGGAAAATTTAATCGAGAAAAGAGCGAGGATGAGAAATGAAAAGAAAGTATCATTTAGGGAGGAATCTACACCCTCCTTATCTAGCTCAAAAATGGAAAGGATGATGGAAGAGATGATGAAAAAGATGAGCATACTTGAGAGAACACAATCTAGAGAAAACCAATCAGCTCCCCAAAACAGAAATCAATCTCAAAATCAAAATCAAAATTTCAGGAGAAATCAACCTCAAAATAGACAAAGAGAGGATGATCAACAGATCTGGCCTCCTTTCCAAGAAAACTATGTAAGTGAGGTTGAAGAAACAATTGAACAAACAGAGGAGGATGACATAAACATGCTGGGAGTAGAAACTGATAATTTTGATGTTCCTCACAATAGGAAACAAGGTTTATATACACCCTATGATGATGGAAGAACAAAAGACGAAAATTACTATCAAGAGTTGGAAAATGTCATCATAGAAACTCCAAAAGAATATGACCTTAGGAGTAAAAATAATCAGGAAACTCCAAAAACTAAGACCATTGAAAACTATACAAAAAACATCCCTGTGAACAAACCCAAAGTTACAAAACAAAAAGATAAAACAATGGCTATAAAGTCTGATCAAAACAAAGAGAAAGGCACTCAACTTAATGAAAAACAGAGTGCAGACTTTAGCAGCATTAGCACCTCAGCTAGTGGTCCTATTAAAACAATTTTGAACAATGTAAATAGAGGAAATCAGCAAATTGGTTTTGCTAATAAAGTGGTAATTAACAAGGCTGAAACAAACATTGTAAAGAATCATATGCCTTTTAGTTTGGAACAGGAAATTGCCATAAAATCTTTGTTCCCCTAACTGAATTATTCACCCAAGATTTCTATAGATCACAAATTTTGAAAGCCTTTAACATAGGAGAAAATAATGACACTGTCAATCTCAATGATGACCAACCAGAGCTCTTATTTGGTCCTAAGATTGAGGGAAGATACCAAGAAGGGCCAGTTCCTCCATTCTATGTTAGTTTGAAAATTCATGACAAAATTATACACAATGTTATGCATGATTCAGGGGCCTCTCACAACTTAATGCCCAAAGTAGTAATGGAGAGTCTAGGCCTTGAAATCACTAGACCATACAAAGATATATATTCCTTTGACTCAAGTAGAGTGAAATTTTTAGGTTTAATCAAAGACCTTTGTGTAAACTTAGCACAAATTCTAGCCAAGTGTTTAGTGATGGATATTATAGTGGCTGATGTACCCCCTAAGTATGGTATGCTTTTATCAAGATCACGGGGAGCTAAGTTACAAGGAACAATGCAAATGGATATGACATACGCTACCATCCCTGTTTTCAATCAAACTAGAAGACTTTATAGGGAATCTCACATGCAATATATGGTAAGTAGCCAAGAGAGACCAGAAAACTCTCTTATTTATTTTGTACATACAGGCCTTGACTCATTTATTCTATTCAATAATGAAACATTCAATGAGAAAGAAACCCTAATTGATTTAGTGACCACCCTACACAGTGACATAGTGGCAGACACAGAAAAGGAGGAATACAAGACATAAGTATCAAAACAGTTTGCCAAAACAGAAAATTACAACAAACAAATCACAGGTCTAGAGCTACAAAACAGTCATCCATGGGTTGTTAAAATTGAGAGTCAAAAGAAGAATCCTCAACATATTGAAGAACATGAGGATCTAAACCAATTTCAACATAGTGCTGACTTACAAGAGCAATCTAAAAGCACAATAGATAAAGAGGATAGTAGTCAAACTAGTCAATCTGAAACTAGTCCTCTTTGGAGTATGAGTTTTGATGGTTCTCACAATAAGAATAGTGTAGGTGCAAGAGTGTGGCTTCACAACACAAAGAACAATCATGCTGAAGGACACTCATACAAATTAAACTTTCAATGCACTAATAACATAATTGAATATGAGGCACTCCTTCTAGGCTTGAATTTATTGAAAAAATTAGGAGCCAAACGGATAATTGTTCATGGAGATTCTGAACTAATAATTAGGCAAATTAATGGGGAATACACTACAAAGAATCCCAGATTAAGAGCCTATAGGAATGGTATCCTGTATTTACTAAAAACATTCGATGAGTACGAACTAAAATTTTTCCCTAGAAACCAAAATATGCTTGCTAATGCACTGGCCATTTTTGCTAGTACTTGCAAAAATCCCAGTGAAAACAAACAACACACAATTCAAGAGAAATACAGACCAGCTATCCCATACAATGAAAAATACTGGCAAGTATTTGAGGGGGATAACAAATAGAAGACTTCCTACAGTCCATAAATGAATTTGAGCCACCAGGTTCGGATTTAGATTATGAAAAAGACTGTCCTATGGAAAAAAAATTACTTGTTAAAGAAGTAAAGTCTCCAGAGATTGTTGATATAAATCTGTTATCTAACAAACTTGAACATACCACAGAAGTTAGTGCAGATTTAGAAAAAAGAAGATTTAGAAATGTTGCAATCTAACACTCAAACCTTTCCAAAAGGATTGGTCCCATTAGAAGAGTTGTTTGATTTCAATGATGTTGCCAAAAAACCAAAACTGGAACCTGTTGAAACTAAAGTAGAAGAATGTAACATAGGCAGTGAACAAAAGCCAAAAATGATTAAACTGTCTAAAAATTTTCCAACTCACATTAAATTGAAATATATTGAGTTGTTGAAAGAGTTCTATGATGTATTTGCATGGATTTATGAAGATCTTAAATCATATGACACAGAAATAATTCAACACAAGATACCCCTTAAGGAAAACTAGAAGCCCTATAGACAAAAATTGCACAGAATAAACCTTGTTCAACTACCTTTGGTTGAGAAAGAAATCAAGAAAATGTATGATGCTGGAATTATAGTCCCTTTTAGATATTCAGATTGGGTGTCTAATCTTGTGTCAGTTAGGAAGAAAACAGGAGAAATAAGGATTTGTATTGATTTTAGGAACTTAAACAGAGCCTCATTAAAGGAAAACTACCTTGTTAGGTTCCCATGATTTGGCCGATTGGTGAGCCAAATGACGATGTAACATCAAACCGAGCTTTGGAGCCCAAGGAAATAGCCTTCCTGGACTCAGAGAGGGCTCTCTCTATTTGTGTAAAGGATATCTATGTTTGTTTGCTTATTGTTTCTGATTTTAGGCTAGTTATGAAGTAAGTTTTTGATTTTTTTGTTTTTAAGTTTGTGAGGGATGAAACTGATCAAAGATATAAAACTGATAACAAGGTGTGGATTAACTGGGCTATGGGGTCAAAAGGGTCAAGAAGGCTATCAGATGACGATGCAAAGCTGTTGAAGGGCCGATTTGATTTCAAGGTAGAAATGATCTTTGGGCAAAATGGAGTAAATGGACATCAAGTTTGTGAAAGACGAGGGATTTCAAGTGTAACTAGTTGATAGCAGACATAAACATGTTATAGCAAGCCATTAATCATGCTAAATGTAACTATGAGCTAATTAATACATAGAAATCAAACATTCAAGCCATACATAGAAGTATAATACCTTCTAACTTTGGGAAATGGCTATCAGACTTTTGGGAAGACACATAAGATGGACTAATAACTCAAAATACTATGTCGGAATGCCTAAACACAGCACTTCAAACTATTGGGTACTTTGAATAACTAGGTTGCATAGTTTTTAGACAAAGGGCTAGATCGAGACTAGGCCTCCTTGGTTCAAACAAAATGATAACCTTAATCAGCCAAAGAGATAGTTTCATCGATGGAAACTATGGACAGTCATAGGTAAGCAGGGCACACCATACATCCTACTCAATATGCATAGAACTATTAATGAAACTAGCAATAAAATCCTTAAGTTTGTTAAAGAGCAGTTAAGAATTCTTTAATGAAACTAAGGAAAAGGAAAACATAAGAGCTATGAAGATTCAGGAAATTTGAGGTGCCTCCATGGGAATATCTCAAACTCGTTCTCTACTGATCTATAGCAAGCAAGAAGCATGTATCATGAATGAAAACTAGAAGACAACAACAAAGAAAGAAACACTATACCATTCTACCATGTCATGGAATCCATCAACAATCCTTCATCATCCATCCAAGATCATTCAAGAGGCAATCCAAAAGCATAACACAAGTATTTTCTCCAAAGCACATATGATCATATATTGCTTCTTTCTCAAATTCCATCCTTGTTTACAATGAGAGCTTGTGGAATAAATAGGCTCAAGTGAGGAAAACCTCATGGTTCAACTTCCATCCTCATTGGCCTAATCAAAATATCTAAACTTGTCCTTGAGGCTTTGCAAAGCCCAAGGCACAAAATATCCCATAAAATATCTAAAAAAATGCTAAAAATGGGAATTATATTGACTTTGCAACATTTTCCAAGTGCAAAAATAGCTAAACGCACATTTGGAAAAAGCAGATTTTTGAGGTTCAAAAATTACAAAAATACTTCAAATTTATATCAGAAAAAGGTCCCCTGACTTGCTGGAAACATTTGGCAGCCTTCCTGGTGTCGAAATGAGGCTCATGATAGATTTTTGGAAATCTCTATTTGTCTACTTTCCGGCGCAACTGAAATCACTCCAATCCGATGCCCAGAAGTCCTCCAAATCTGCACCTGTGTGTAAAAAGCCAGAAAAAGACAGTTTGCTGATAGACCGGGCAGAATGTGCAAAATGCGAGTCTTTTTAGCTGTTTTGAAGGGGAAAATGGTTTCTAAATTCTTTGAAAATCGCTGAGGGCCTGCTCATGAAATTATGGCATCCGATGGTACCCTTCTCCTCCCTTGACGAATCCTCAAAACGAAATGGCAAGTTTATGAGTTTTGACCAAAAACCCAAAAATGCCAAAAAACCAAAAGTTGTCAAAATGGGCCCAAAATTGGTATGCATGACCCTCAAGGGTCCTTAGCAACATGCTTCTAAGCTGAAGCCAAAATATCAAGTGCTAATGTGTCTTTCTTCTCTTTCCATGTCGGGCGCTTCCCCTTTGCTTCCTTCAGTTTTGCTTGGGTGGCCTTTAGATTGCGCCGAGCAAACTGATTCAACTTTTGATAGTGTTGGGTCATCTTCCTTTGCAGCTCCAGGTTTCTGTTTGCCTTTTCAAGCTTCATCTCCAAGAGTTTATTGGCTCTTTCTAGCCATGCCTCCTTATTTTCTTCAATTTCCTGCTCAAGTAGTGCAGTGAGGGGAAAATCTTGAAGATGGGTCTGTTCTTCTTCCCTTTGCTTTTCTAGGGCTCTTTTAAGCCCTATGGTTCTAGGCCTCTTCCACCTAGGCTGGTCCTCTTCTTCATCTTCATCAAACTCACCGACAAGCTCCTCTATCCTTATGTGTGCTTTAGCTGCCTCATTCTTGTATTTGATAGCTCGTGCCTCATGGACAGCCAAATGGACATTCATTTGTTTATTTTGGATCTCCAAGAAGTGATTGAATGTCTTTGCCCGATGAAGGTCATTCTCCAATGCTTCAATTTGACCCTATCGATGGATTAGAAGGTTTTCGAGGATGTGGGCTTCATTATCGCTATCATCACTTTGGATTGGAATGACAGCCAATGCACCTCCATGTTTTTGACTCTCTCCAATCTTGCCTTTCCCTTTGAAAACCAATCCTGCACTCTTCCTTCTGGCATACTAGTGAGAGGTATCTTGGGTGATTTTCTTTTGCTAGGGACAGCTCTTGTCACTTTTGGAGTGGTAGCCTTAGGCCCTTTCTTTCTTGCTGTGATGGGCTTTGTTCTTTTGGGAGAAGGAGACACAATGGCTTTACCTTTGTCAACTTCTTGAAACTGCTACTCTCCTTGAGGCTGCTATGTGTCCTCTTTAATTTTCTTCTGCCCCTCAATGTTATGATGCTGATCTGCCTCAAACCCTTGTTGACCTTGACCATCAATTTTATGCTGCTCCTATACTTGGAATTCATGTTCATTTTGTGGCCCAAGCAGCTGCTCAAATTCCTGCCCAAGCTGTTGTTCCTGTCCTTCAATATCAAGCTTCTGCTCTTCCTCTTGTACCTGTTGTTCCTCATCTTCTATTCGCTGTTGACCTTCACCACTGTCCTGCTGCTGTTCCTCATCTTCTGTTCGTTGCTCTTCATCCTTTTCCTCTTGCTCATGATCTTTCTCTTCTTGTTGTCTACTTCCCTCTCCTTCTTCCTGCTGTCCTGACTGTTCTGTGGTAATTTTGAGCCTTCTAGGAGTAGGCCTGATGGACAAAGGTATAGGGCGATGAATAGGCTGAGTGGGAGATATATGGATAGGAGGAACAGTAGAGAAATCTGGGTGGCTGATAAACACATCCCATGGAACCTATTTCTTCTCTAGCTGGTGTAGGATGATAATTTTGATTAGAGAATGATGGAAAAGGGAAGCTATTTGCAGAGATGGAGTCTTCTTCTGGACTGAGGATGTCATCTTCTCGATGCTTTTGCATAAAAAGTAAGGGAGATTGAGCTGCCTAGTTCTAGTGAAATGCATCAATAGTCAGACATGATAGGCATAAACTCGAGTAAATCTCCCTTCACAAGTAAAATACTTCATTATGACTTTCATTAGAGGAACATAGCTGTCAAGAAGATAAGAGAAAGGAAAAATGGCAGTGCATGTATCTCGGTGCTCGAGCTTGATGAAAGGCTTATAGTCATTCAAATCTAGATGTGTCTGTTTAAACCATTTCTCACCATGATATGAAATTTTAGTTGCCTTGGACACATACCTCGGAGAGATCTTGAAATCAAGGCCTGCTACCTGGAAATGCTTGCTTTGGAACCTCAGGGCGCATAGGTGTGTCAAGGGCGAAACACTTTTGACCTCCTGTACCTTCTGGCAGAAATCTGAACAACCTGCCTCATGAAAGTTGAAAAGGATGGATGGATGCGCATTGACCTCCTCTGTAGAGATTGGCTCATATATTTTATGCAAACCACTTCTGTTGTCTTGCCTAGGAGGCATTTTGACCTAGATGTGCTTTTGAAGAACCAAACAGCCTCACTGTCTATAAACTGCCTTCTTGGAGCCAAACTGTGTCAATTCACTGTTTTGATAGAGAAACAATGTATTTGGATGATTTGCAAAATATTTCCTCACAATACAAAACCCCTTCTCTTTTAAACAGTGGTCTTTTCACCTCTAACGTATCTCAACCAACAGACTTCTCAATAAGAAACAATATAGTGAAATGAAAACAGGTTGTTAGGTGAAATTGTTGTTTACAGTGTCAAAAATGCGTTGCTCTGTGATGTTTGGAGCTTTAAAACCTGTTTGTATTTCTGATCATTGATAAAATCCTCAATCTTCACAAACTTCCCCTTGTCTAGCATGCCAATCACCCAACAAACTCAATTTCTATGCAATCAACCTTTAGTGCAATCAGACAGTCAATGTCACAGTCCTGGAACAAAGGTAACAAAGTTTAAAAAATGTTCCAAAAGTTTTAACAGAGGCTGTAGGAATTTATTTCTTTCAAGATCCAAGGCTCCCTTTTCAATGTAGAAACTAGTCCTCCTTGGAAGAATTCCTCTATACCCTGTGAAAATCAATTTCTCAAATGAGTATGAAGAGTCAAAAACACAATCAACTTCTTCTGTCCACAGGATGAGGTGGGAGGTTTTTTGAAAGGCATTCGAGGTGCTGGCAGAGGTCTGTAGGAATTTTCAAACAATCGAGGTTTCCTTTAATCAGAACACTGCATCCTTTTGTGCCACTTTACTAATTAATCCAAAAATATGCACACAATCCCCCACAATGACTTTAATAGATTCCAAGGCCTGTTTTTTCTGAGGTAGGTTAACAGGGCTTATAGTGTTTTTTGATGTAATAACCAGGCCTGTAGCCTTCAACCAATAAACTTCTTTTTAACAAAACCCTTTTTTCTTATTACACTGTGCTATTCTCTATTTGTATGTCACTCCATCAAACAAATTCACACCACATACACAGTCAACCTCTAGTGTGGGCATACAGTCAATCTCAGTGTTTTATAGAACAGAGGTGGCAAAATGTCTCAAAGGTTTTTTAAGAAAAAGTTGTAGGAGAATTACCCTCTCGGTGCCTTTTGGTTAGGAAGGTGTAAACACACTTTTAGCTCAAAAATTCCTTTCTCTGTAGGCACTTCTAGCAGGATATCTACCACTCCAGCATTTTTTCTGTTAGGGTCCCGTGATTTGGCCGATTGGCTAGCCAAATGACGATGTAACATCAAACCAAGCTTTGGAGCCCAAGGACCTAGCCTTCCTGGACTCAGAGAGGGCTCTCTCTATATGTGTAAAAGATGTCGGTGTGTTTACTTGCGATGTTCTGATATTAGGCTAGTTATGAAGTATGTTTTTAGTTTTTTGGTTTTTTAAGTTTGTGAGGGATGAAACTGATCAAATACATAAATTGGATAACAAGATGTAGATAAATTGGGCTATGGGGTCAAACAGGTCAAGGAAGCTATGAGGTGATGATGTAAAGCTGCTGTAGGGCCGATTTGATTCACGGTAGAAGGGATCTTTGGGCAAAATGGATTAAATGGACAACAAGTTGGTGAAATACAAGGGATTTCAAGTGTAACTAGTTTATAGCAGACATAAACATGTTATAGCAAGCCATTAATCATGCTAAATGCAACTATGAGCTAATTAATACATAGAAATCAAACATTCCAGCCATACATAGAGGTATAAGACCCTCTAACTTCGGGAAATGACTATCAGACTTTGGGGAAAACACATAAGACAAACTAACAACTCATAAACTATGCCGGAACACCTAAACATAGTCTCTAAGTCATTGGGCACTTGGACAAATAAGTTTTCATAGTTTTAGGCAAAGGGCTAGATCGAGACTAGGCCTCCTTGGTTCAACAAGATGATCAACAAATCAGTCAAAGAGAAAGTTTTATGGACAGAACTATGGGCAGCTTGTAGGTAGGTAGGGAAAACCATACATCCTACTCAACATACATAGAACTTATGAATAAAACTTAGCAACAATACCTTAAGTTACTAAAGAGCAGCTAAGAATTCTTTAGCATAACTAAGGAAGAAGAAAACATCAAGCTATGAAGATTCAAGGATTTTGAGGTGCCTCCATAGGCATGTCTCAAAATCAATCTCTACTGATCTATAGCAGCAAGAAATATGTATTATGAATGAAAACTAGAAGACAAAAAACATATAAAGAAACACTATACCATTCTACCATGTCAAGGAATCCATCAACAATCCTTCATCATTCCTCAAAAGCATCCAAGAGGCAGTCCAAAAATCATAACTCAAGTGTATCCTTCAAAGCTCATATGACCAATGTATTAATTCTTCTCTCAAGTTCAGCCTCTGATTTACAATGAAACCCATGGAATAAATAGGCTTGAGGGAGGAAAACCTCATGGAGCAACTAGCTATTCCATTGGCCAAGTCAAAATATCTAAACTTGTCCTTGAGGCTTTGCAAAGCCCAAGGCACAAAATATCCCATAAAATATCTAAAAAACTGCTAAAAACGGAAATTATATTGACTTTACATCATTTCCCAATGATAAAAATAGCTTAACGCACATTTGGGAAAAGAAGATTTTTGAAGTTCAAAAATTACAAAAATACTTCATATTTATGCCTGAAAAAGGTCCCCTGACTTGCTGGATGCAATAGGCAGCCTTCCCGATGTCAAAATGAGGCTCATGAGGGCTTGCTGGAAAGCTCTTTGTGTCTACTTTCCGGCGCAACTGAAACCAACTCAATCTGAGGTCCGAAAGTCATCCAAAACTGTACCTGTGTGCAAAAACCCAGAAAATAGCAGACTGCTGATATGGCGGGCAGAACGTGCAAAATGAGGGCGTTTTTCGCCAATTTGAGGGGGCGAATGATCTCCAAATGCCCTGAAAATCGTTGGAGACCTGCTCATGGAATTATGACATCCATTGGTATCATTATCCTCCCTTGAAAACTCACCAAACTGAAATGGCGAAATTATGAGTTTTCGACCAAAAACCCAAAAAATGCCAAAAAACAAAAAGTTGTCGAACAAGGCCCAAAATTGGCATGCATGACCCTCAAGGGTCCATAGCAACATGCTCCGAAGCTGAGACCAAAATATCAAGGGCTGATATTCTTTTCCCTTCCTTCCGTGCTAGGCGCTTCTCCTTCAACTTCTTCAATTTCTCTTGTGCTACCTTTAATTTTCGCCTGGCAAACTGATTTAGCTTCTGAAAGTGAAGAGTCCTCTTTCTTTGTAGCTCAAGATCCCTATTCGCCCTCTCAAGCTTCGTTTCCAAATGCTGGTTAGCTCTCTCAAGCCATGCTTCTTTGTTTTCCTCAATTTCCTGCTCAAGGAGGGCAGTGAGAGGAAAGGCTTCGAAATGAGCTTGTTCTTTTGCTCTCTTCTTTTCCAAGGCTCTTCTAAGCCCGATGGTCCTAGGCCTCTTCCGCCTAGGCTGGTCTTCCTCCTCTTCATCATCAAACTCACCAATGAGTTCTTCAATTCTTGCTTGTGCCTTTTCTGCCTCTTTCTTATACTTGATTGCCCTTGCCTCATGAATAGCTGCATGAAACTTCATTTGTTTGTTTTCAACCTCCAAGAAGTGGTTGAAATTCCTTGCCCTTTGAAGGTCTTCTTGTAACACCTCAATTTGCCCCTCTTTGTGAATGAGGAGGTTTTCAAGGAGGCGGGCCTCATTGTCACTGTCATCACTTGGGATAGGGATGACAGCTAATTCATCTCCATGCTTGGCACTTTCTCCAACTATGCTTTTGCCTTTGAAAGCCAATCTGGCGCTTTTCCTCCTTGGCAAGCTAGAAGGTGTCTTTTTGGGCAATTTCCTCTTGCTAGGAACAATCTTTGTCAATGTTAAGGTGGCAGCTTCAGCTTGCTGTTCTTCCTCCATATCTTGTCCAATTTGTGGCTCAAAAGGTGCTTCAATTGCCTGCCCAACTTGCTGCTTCTCAACTGCTGTCTGCTGTTGTTCCTCTTCCTGTATCTGCTGCTGTCCCTCAATATCCAACTGTTGTTGTTCCTCAACCTCCAACTGCTGCTGTTCCTCAACCTCCAACTGCTGCTGTTCACTGCCTTCTCCTTCTTGCTGCTGACTTGGCTGCCCAGTAGTCATTCTGAGTTTTCTAGGTGTAGGCCTACTAGACAAAGGCACTGGGCGATGGACAGGCTGAGTAGGAGACACATGAACAGGAGGGACAGTGGAAAAATCTGAATGGCTGATGAATGAATCCCATGAAACCCCCTTCTTCTCTAGCTGGTGTAAGAAGATAATCTTGATCAAGGAATGATGAAAGAGAGAAGGGATTTGCTGAGGTGGAGCTTTCTTTTGGACAGTAGATGCCATTTTCTCTATGCTTTTGGACAAAAAGTACGGAAGGTTTAGTTGCCTGCTTCTGGTAAAATGCATTAACAAGCGGACATGATAGGCATAAATTCGATTAAACCTCCCTTCACAAGTGAAATATCTCATTATGGCTTTCATCAGTGGAGCATAACTGTCAAGAAGATAGGAAAAAGGTAAAATAGTAGTGATAGTTTCCCTATGTTCAGGCTTGATGAAAGGTTTATAATCCTCTAGATCAAGATGAGCTTGTTTAAACCACTTTTCACCATGATACGGGATCTTGGTAGCCTTGGATACATACCTTGGAGAAATTTTGAAGTCAAGACCTGCCAATTGGAAATGTTTTTCCTTGAATCTCAAAGCACACAAATGTGTTAGTGGCGAAAAACTCTTGACTTCTTCTATCTTCTGGCAGAAATCAAGACAGCCTACTTCATGGAAATTGAAAAGCACAGATGGGTGAGCATTGATTTCTTCTGTGGAGATAGGCTCATATCTCTTATGTGGACCGCTCCTGTGATCTTGCTTTGGAGGCATTCTGACTTGAACAAGCTTTGGAAGAGGCAAATTGCCTTCACTGTATGTAAAAATGCTCTGCTGGATTGAAACTGGTCACTATACTGCTTGGACAGAATGGACAATGTGGTTAGGATAGATTGCAACAATGTTTTTTTTTTAATAAACCACCTCTGCACTCCTTAAAAATAGCCCTTCACCTCTGGATGCACCTCAGCCAGGTAAACTCCTCAATAGGACACCATTAGTAAAGATGAGACAACATGCTGTGTCAATTTCCTGTATACAGTGTTAAGCAATCACTCCTCTTATGACTTTGTTAGAGGCCAACCAACACTTGTATTTGTGTCTCTAAGACCAATCTTCAAATATTAAAACCCTGCTCTTCAGAAATGGTCTTCCTCTTTGAAAAATATCACAGTCAACAACTCTTCAAAATGATACAATGTAGTGAAAAGAAGGGCAGACCTAGGTTAGGTGAAATATCAGTGTACAGTGTTTTATGAAGAACACCTTTCACTTGTGAAGTTAAGAAATCAACCACCACCTTTGCACCTCTGTCTCCAATGTTAAAATTCAATCATCAACAACCTGTCCTTTAGAAAGTGGTCCTGCACCTTTTTTAAAAAAATATCTCAGTCAACACTTTTCAGTAGGAAATAATATAGTGAAAGAAGGGCAGTCTGCTAAAAGAGAGTGCTGTGAGAAAATGCTAAAATCACTCTGTTTTTTTGAAGTCTTAGATGCCAACCAATACACCTAGCTCCTTGCTCAAGGAGGCTTTCAGTCATTAACAATTCTGCCCTGTATAGGTGTGCCACCTTTCAACAATTTGCATCTCTAGCAAACCACCATACCTATGCTTAGACTGTCAATACACAGGATTGGAGCGAAAATGACAGAGTTTTTAGAAGACCACAAGCTTTTAGGCAGAAAATGTGTGAGTTTTCCTTTTCAAACAAAAAGAATGTCAAAACCCCTCTTACTGAGTGTACTTCATTGTTTTAATAATGTGGAAATGTTTGGATGACAGTGTGAAAGGTTCCTCTTCAGACTTAAACCTGTCTTTCTACAACAAAATCTCCTTTTAATCAAAACACAGCTCTTTACAGGAAAACCTCTGCCCTTCGATTGATTTGAAGATGAAACAAACTGGCTCTTAATCTCAAAACCAAGTATCTCTGTAGGTGTTTTTTGAATGACACAGTCTGCCTTTTATTTCATCTTTAAACCTCAAAAACTATACAGAAAATAGCACTATTTTTCCTGGTATAGTGACATTTTTTAGAGTTCTGTATGCTACGTAATGAGGAGGTTTGTAAAGGTCTGATACACTGTTTCTTGGTAGTCAATCTTAGCAGTGTATTTCTCATGTACACGTAGCTTTCAATCCAAGAGTACTTTCAAAGCAATTTCTTGAAGCTGAGGGGGAAAATGTGTGAGAATACCTTTAAATTGGATGATCAATCTTCGTGCAGGGCCGGAGTAGCATCGGAACCTTCTAAAACTTGCACGGCACTCTTTTGAAGCCAGCACGTCGCACATACAACACCTGTCGGGTCGGCCTGTCGGGTGGTCGGGCGGCCTGTACAGGCGCGTCGCGCCACTGTACAGGCGCGTCGCGCTAACAAAGGCGGCCCGTTCAAATTCTCTTCCAGGCGCGTCGCGCGGAATGGCAGGCACGTCGCGCAGTGTAAACTGGCGCAAATTTCTTCAATTTCACCTGGAACCTTCTTTGTTTGACGCAGAGGGCAATAGTAAAAAAGAACTTTGTTTGATTTGAAAGTGGGAATGCGCCTCTCCAATCTTACTACCCCTATAGATCAAACTCCCAACGGTCAAAAATTTAAATATAATATAAACATTCCGTTGGGTTTTGTAAGGTGGAAGCGGTCCCTTTAACCCCTTTTTTACGGTACTCTTTGGCATATGTGCAAAACTGAATTTACAGTCTGGGCATGCATTTTAAGATCTTCTATGCTTATTAGACCATTTTCTCATGGACCAACCACCTTATAACAAACAGAAAAGGTTAAGAAAAAACCAGAACTTTGTCTCATGGGTGACATTTTAACACCGATCTTTCAACTTTTGAAAAATAGCTTCACAATCTTCATATCATTTCTACCACTGTTTTCAACAACACTGGTCTCATACATGAGATGGAGTAACCCTTCCTTTAAAACAATCAAGAGAAAACCTACAAACTGCTTTGTTATTTGAAGGACAGGGCTAGTTTTGTCAATTTGTTTTAACCGTTCTTGTTCTTTGATAGTTTCTTCAACCTTCATCTACAGTAGGTGCCAAACTTGCTGACCCTATTTGGACTTGATCATGACCTTCTGATTTGATAAGGGCGCCTCTTTGTCAAAAACTTCCCTGTCTGTAGGTGTAGTATATAATATCTCTGTTCTTTTTAAAAAATAAAATGTTGTGCTTCCTTTTAAACTATCCAAACAATGATCATATGCTGAATGACTTTTTGGACAAAATGAACAATAGCTCACAAGGGGATATCTTCTTGGTGATGAAATTCAAAAAGCCCTATCTGCTAGTTCTCTTTCCATGTATTTCAAAGTTTTCAAAGTTGGATCATGAACTGTGATAAAATGTATTGACTGTTCCCCTGCTTTGCAGAAATGCCTCATCTTTTTAAGCTTGGTGTTGACAGAATCTTGTAGATGTCCTTGGACTGGATTTGCAATAGTGAAGTGCTTCGTGGGTTTTGAGTGCTACCCAGACCTAATAAAACTCATTTCCAGAAACTTTGTCTTAATCTGCTGATGGCTATATGATGATCAGGCTTGGCAAAAGCTCTTTTGTTCATGGTGTCAATCCCTGCTTCCAGGTGATACACACACTCCTTTTGGATTGTAAGTGCTATATTCTAGCTTGCATCCCTTCATACCATATTTTCCCTGTTTTACTCAAAAAGAGCTCTTTTAGACTTCTGGGCAGGTGATAGTGGAGTACCTTTTAACCATTTCCTTTAAAGAAACTGCTCCTTTTGGTATCAATGCATGCATATATTCAATATTTTCTCCTTTCCACTATAGGTACAGTCTGACAGACAACTCTTTTAAATAGGAAAACCAATACCTTTGTATCATAAACACTATCACTTACCTGTGCAATGGCTTCTATTTAATTTCTTTGTGTCCTTTCACTGCACTTTTTAGACCAATCAGTTTTCAAAAACCTGCAATGGCTTTGGCCATCTGCTCATATATGGAGGAGGCTCTTCATCAGGTAAGGTATCTGAAGGTTTTTTGACAACTCTGTTTGACACAGCTTTTCTCTGGATGTGATGGTAAGTGAACCTCTTGAAAAACATCAATATTAGCATCTCTTCTTGCAAGCATCACTGTGTTTCAGCAAAAACCCTAGCCAAAGTGACATTGTCTCTCTGCACTGCTCTAGGGGTGACCGAAATATCATCATTTGGCTTGGTCATCTCATGACAGATTGCTTGACAAATAGCTTCTGTGACTATGGAGGTCAGTGTCTTTTGAGAAAACAAGAACTTTCTTTCTGCCTGTGCAATGGCATTTGTTGTCAGCATCTATTCCATTTGATCTTGTGGACAAACAGGCTTCTTATGATTGGAATGTTTACTGATGACATGCTTTTCTAAAGTTCAATATTTCACATGATTTGAAAGTTTCAAATGGATTCCTTTATCAGACCAGACTCTCTTTTCCTTTGAGCTAGCATATTTCAACTCTATTCCTGTTATGATCATCAGTCACATTCATAAAACCTGGAGTCTCTGTTTCATTTGTTCATTTCAAGGCAAACCTGGATTTTTTGTAATCTTCCAAGTCAATATTGGCCAGCGCCCTCTGCTTGTGGATGAAGGAGGCTCTGGGCTATGACAATTTGCCAGTTTTCTGTGACAGTGGTGTCTTTCTGTGATTTTCATGCTGGAAAGGACTGTAAAGTCTGGATGAGTAGCTTTCTGTTTTGCAGACATATCTCAGGCTCAAGTTACATTTAGAAGCAGCTGTTCTTCTAACTGTAAATCCAAGCATTTACTCCATGAGATGAAATTATATTTCCTGCCTTTTGTAGAAACCATAGAACACTGTGAAAAACCTAATAGTCAGCTTGAGATTGGGGTTTATGCAGTGCTGAGATCTAGGGGATGTGAGTGGCGCGACTTAGGGCTGCTTGTCAAATTAATTTGCAAAGTAAGAGGTCAGTCATGGTAGGTCTGTTGCAGATGGAGGTTTTTTGGCTTTTTGATGATTGCCAAGGGTGAAATGTCTTAAAGCGCCACTTCCTAACATAGGGGAGACTTTTGAAACAGATGTGGATTTGCCTTTTAAAGCTGATGGGCAGATCAAGAAGGCTGAAGCTAGATAGGATAGTGATAATGAGGTTTTTTATTTTGCCAGGGGTGGACTGAAAAGGTAGAAAGGCGAAAAAGTTTTAGGAGGGTTTTCTGGATGACATATTGACATAAGGAAATCAGTTTCTAGAAAACTCAGCTGTAGATATAGTCATCACTAACATGTAAAAAATACTGATGGCTAACAGTTTCAAACAAGGGCATACACAGCAGAAACTGTTCATATAGCTGGTGATAGATTTTTCATATGTTTCTTAAAGTTTTAACAAAACCTGTAGGAATTTTATCTTTTAAAAAATCAAGTTTCTCCTTTCAACAAACTTCAACCCTCATATGCAGCTTCAACAGATATGTTTAAGCACAAACTAGCCTTTTATCACTTTGACAGTTTCAAAAATTTCAAGGGCAGTTTCAAAATACCTCTTTGAATTTGATGGAAGATACTTTGAGAACCTGGTGCCACCTTCAGCAGTGATTTCGAGGCGTGTTGGAGGGTAAACAAGTGCGCGGCACTTTCACGGGCAAGAACGCCGTGCAACAGTCTCTGGGTGGCCTGTCGGGTCATGGTCGGGCACTGTGTAACCGGCCGCTACAGGGGCGCCGCGCGCTCCTACAGGAGCGCCGCGCGCCTTTGTTGCGCAGTTTAAAAAACATTCCCAAGAGCGCCACGCACTCTGCCAGGAGTGCCGGGCGGTGTAAAACCCCGGAAAACTCTGCAAATTGACTTTGAACAACCTGCTTAAAGTTTGGAGATTGTGGGGAAAGCTCGATTCCTTGCTTGATGATTTGAACATGAAACTTCACCCTTCGACCTCACTCCTTTGACATATCAAACTCCCAACGGTCAGTTTAATTTTTGAAATGCAAAATGAAATTTTGGTTAGCCTTTGCAAGGTTTTCGAAGCCTTTGGCCTTTTTTAGCCATATCTTTTGGCGTACTTGTGACATGGATTTCGAAGCGATGTAGGCAGCGAAGATTTTTTTATGTTTTTAAACCATGCTAATCATGAATCAACCTCTTTATAAAAAGCAAATATAGCTTGAAAGGTCAAAACTCTGTTTCACTTATGCACATGGGTCTGAAGGGTGATTCCTGTCAGTTTTGTCTCTCTGGTGACCATTTAACATAGCAACTCCAACTTTGAATAATACCCTAATGACCTACAGACCATCCTTTGTCACTTTGTTTTAACACTGTTGATGATATTTGTTATGTAAACTCACTTTAAATCTGTCAAGAAAAATACTGAAAACTGCTTTGTTTTTAGACAGGATAGGGTTTGTCTTTTCAACTTGCTTTGACAGTTTCTGTCTCTAGGTATCTTTTCAACCTCTTCCCTACTGTAGGTATCAAACATTTGCTGTACTTATTTGGATTTTTCCATGGCCCCTTGATTAAGAAGGGCGCCTTTTCCAATATACTTCTCTGCTAAGGAAATATCACCATGATGTCACTTTCCACTTGAATAATAAAAACCTATGTTTGTTTCAAACTTTCCAACATACTGACAGTAGGTTAAAACATCTCTTTTGCCCATTATGAACTTGTATGCCTGTCTATAATGCTTTTTTTTGGAGGAAGAAGGTAAACTGTCATCTTATTAACATTTCTGGCAATTTGCTATGAAAGAGGACATCCATGGAGGTTATTTCAAGCTATGTTTGATCATCCCTTGTTCAAGGAGGCGCCTTCCTTTTACAGTCTCTCATCTACTCACAGTGTGCTGATATGATACCTCTTACTTTTTTATAATGACAGTTTTGTACTTGTTTTGAAAACCTCTTCAAAATCTGAGAGTATGCCAAAATCCTTTTATACTTTATAAATCTGTATACTAGCTGCAGTATCTCTTGGAAAACCAGGCTCAGATTTTCACTGTCAATTTAGGATAAACCTATTTGAAAAAGGCACTTGTTTATAAAGGGAGTTGCTTTCATGTGGAAAATGATGACATGCCTGATTAGCTTTCTATGGTTTTTCCAGGGTTTTAAAACTCAGATAATAACCTGTTTTATGTCTTTGTGTTGAGAAAACAAACATATAAGGTGTAAAAAGCAGCTAGAGTTACTCATAAACACCAAAGCTCTTATTAGCCATTTTCTCCTAATGGAGCTCTGAAATCACCCAACCTGCTGCATCTGAAGGCTGCATTTGTCTTTGTGGTGGTGTGTAGCTTGCAGCAACTGGACTTACATTGGCGCTTTGACTGATAGAAAGATGTCACCTGTCTGAGACTGTGTACTACTTGCCTGCCCTTTCTTTATGCTCATCTAGAAACCATGGGCTGTATTCCACATTTCAACAGAAACAAAAGAACACACAGGGGTCTTTTCACTGAAGTATTTTCCTGCTTAAGACTGATTGAAGCTATTCATATTAACACCCCTGCAGAGATATTTGTTATGATAGCTTTGATTAAGGAGTCCTTTTTTGATGCTCCCTGATGATGACTGAAACCTAAAATGATCCTCTTTACAAGACCACACACTCTGTTTTCTTTTGTCTTGCACATTTCATATCTTAGTCCTGTTATGATCATTACTTACACTTAGAAACATAGAGTCACTATTTTACTGTCTAGTAAGAAGCAAACCTGAGCTTATAGTAGTTTCTGCAATCCTTGAAATCAATATTGGCCATCGCCCTCTGCTTGTAGATGAAGGAGGTTCTTGGCCATGACAAATTACCAGTCTGTTTGACAGTGGTGTCTTTCTTCTGCTGTGATTTCATGCTGAAAGGAAGCTGCAAGGTCTTGATGAGTAACTCTCTGTCTTGCAGATATATCTCAGGCTCATGTTTACATTTAGAAGCAACTGTTCTTCTAAATGTAGATTCAAGAAATTTCTTCTGAGATGATGTTATATTTCCTGTCTTTGTAAAATCCATAAAACACTGTAAAACACCTAATAATCAGCTTGAGACTGTGGTCTATGCAGTGCTGAGACTTAGGGGTGTGTAAGTGGCGCGACTTAGGGCTGTTATAAATTTCATTTGCAGAGTGGGAGGTCTGTCATGATTGGTCTGTAACAGATGGAGGTTTTTGGCCTTTTGATGGTTGCCAAGGGTAAAATGCCTTAAAGCGCCACTTCCTAACTTAGGGGGAGGCTTTTGAAATAGACATTGGATTGTCCTTTTAGAGCTGATGGGCAGACTAGTAGGGCTAAAGCTAGATAGGATAGTGATAATGAGTTTTAACTTTGACATGGGTGGACTGAAAAGTAGGAGGGCGAAAAAAGTTTTATGTGGGTTTTCTAGATGACAAATTGACATATGGAAATCAGCTTATAGAAAACTCAGCTATGGATAGAGTCATCACTAACAAGTGAAAAATACTGATGACTAAGAGTGGCTCCATTTAAGGAGGGCAGCTCCTCGTCAGGAGGTGTCCAGAATTCAGATCTTTGGCTTATGAAGACCAGTGCCTTACCCATTGGCGCAAAATTTCACCCTTCTTTGATGCTATTTATGAAAAGTGACAGCATGGTTAACATCAATGATACTTCTACCTACCCCACTATCTTTCCTAACATTTTTTCTTCTCGTTGGCGCATTTGGACTAGCAGCCTTTTGACAATGTATATTTTTCTTTTTGCAAAATGAACCTATCTATTTCTACTCTTATATCTGCCGGGAGTTCAGATTAAACTGATGAACTCCTTCATTACTCTACCTAAACTAGATCAACTGTCAAGATTAAGCAGTTTGACAGGATTTTGTTCTCTAAACTAAAACATGAAATTTAAAATGATCAAATCAGGATTAGACAGTCTGATTTGTCATGCATTTGCGGCATAAAAGACAAGCTGCACACAAATATTATTTTGCAACAAAAGGGAAACTAGACAAGCGGGGCTAAGATGTAAAATGTATTTTTCATCCCTCGCTTCTCTCTTTGTTTCTGTTTTAGGCATGTGGAACCAGAATCTCTCCCTAATCTAAACTCTGTGATAAGTCAATCTTACACAATGTTGACTATCTTTTGCACTCACTAACTTATCAGCAAATAAATTTAAACATGCTCAGCTATGATTAGGCTAGATAGCTGAACAAGACATTGAAGTACTAGTAGCGACATTTAGACTTGCTTGCTTTCCGAAGGAATATTTTTTGGAACATGGGGCCTTTGTTCTATCTTCACTCGCCCCCTTTTCTATCTTTTACTGTTTTTGAATTTTCTATTTTTCAATATTTCAAACAATGGTATGTACAATGAATGAAAGTGTTTCAAACTCAGAAATCTTGGAAATGACGGAATTTAAGCATCTTATCCTCGTAAGGATCTCCTCTCACCCTTGGCCCACTCAACTCCTGAAAAGAGAAATTTGGAAATTTTTCTCTCTCTAACATGACATAGGGATTCATGCAAGAATCTTTGAACAGACCAGTATCTTCCCGCTGTACCTCTTTGAATATTTGATTTCCACTCCTTTCCTTACTGTACATTTTCCTTAAGTAATGCATCTACTCTTGGTCATTCTTGAAATAGATAATGACATCATCAAGGTATGCAAAAATGCAGAAATTTAAAACTGGGAACATGGCCTTCATGAACAGATTTCTGATATTGGGTGGTTTTGCAATTTTGATCTTGAAATTAGATCTACCTCCCTCAAACTGGAAAAAATCTTTAAGCTGTCTACTTTGCAAACTAATCTTTTGAACATGACCTGAAACATCATCTTGCGAAAACACATGATTAAAAGAACTTTTAATTGGTATATCATGGTCTTGGGTAGAAAAAATAGAATTTCTGTTATAGGGAAATGCAGTAGTATTTCTAAAATTGAAACAGACTCTTTGACCAGCTGTTTTATCCCTGATTATTTCAGTTTGGTTCAGATTGTTATGTTTTCTTTTGTCAAAGTTATTCTTTGAGGGAGAAGATGTATCACAGCATTTTTCTTTGTTTTTTCTGTAGAAATTGGTATTCTGCATGAGATTTCTGATTTTAGCATTTCTAAGTTCTTCATGAAAAGACAGAATATGAGCCAATTTCAGTAGCTCAGGTATGCTGGGACTGCAACTATCATTCTTGCTCATAAGAAGTTTATCAGGCATTTTTTCTAGATTTTGAGCTGCTGGGGTTATAGTCAAAATTTCATTTGCAGTGGATGATCCATATGATGGTAAATCTTTGAGATATGGTAGAAACATTAAACTCCCTTGCTCCAGGGTTCCGAACAGGTTTATGATGTGTAAGTCTTCTAAAGCCTTTACCCGAAAAAAATTTCCGCAGGTTACTGCTGTTGTTTGACTAGGGTTAGAGTAATTCGCTTGATAGTACATAAGGGTTTGCGCTTCTTGCTCTAATCCCACCTTAGAAGGGACATACTTACTTTCTTCATGACACAACTGTTCATGATCATGGTAGTTTTGAGTGTCTAGTTCATCATAAAGCACCAGGGACAGCTGATGTGGTGGATCTAAGTTTATTTCAGTTTCTTCTGACTCTTCCTCCATGTTTTCATCAATATGCATAATGAAAGAGTTCAGGTCGGAACGCAAGGAATACATTGGAATGTTGTCTGGCCTATCTTGACTGCTAATCATGTATTTCATGTGTGATTCTCGGTAGAGTATTCTGGTCTGGCCGAACACAGGAATGGTGGCGTATGACATGTCCAGTTGAATATTCCCTTGGAGTTTGGCTCCCCAAGATCTGGGTAGAAGCATCTCGTACTTGAGAGGAATGTTTGCCACTACTATATCCATGATTAGATGTTTCACAGGTATTTGGGCCAGACTAAAACAAAGGTCTTTGATCAAACCCAGGCATTTGACTCTGCTTGAATCAAATGAATACAAGTCTTTGTATGGTCTTGTGATTTCTAGGCCTAGTCTTTCCATTACTACCTTTGGCATAAGATTATGCGAGGCGCCGGAGTCTAGCATGGCATTGTGGAGGATTTGGTTGTGGATGTTTAGGCTAATGTAAAATGGAAGAGTAGTTCCTTCTTGGAATTTTCCCTCTATCTTCGGACCAAACAACACTTCAAGAGTGTCCTCAGCCAAATTAACAATGTTTGCATCATTCCATAGATTTAGGACCTTTAGCACTTGGGATTTATGAGAGTTTTGGGCGATGAGTTCAGTGAGAGGCATGGTGATCTTGATCTTGGCGATTTCGCCTTCAAAGCTAAAAGGCAGTTGCAGTTTAGATATGTTTGTTTTAGCTTTTTCTGCCACGACCTTCTCCATGTTCTGAGTTTGTTGGCTTTGTTTCGGGATTTTGTTTGCCATAGTTGTTTCGGTAACTTTTGTGGAAGTACTCAGAGCAGCTGAGTTAGGACTAGTTTGGGTAACTTTAGCTTTGTTTTGGTCACTCTTTTCGACCTTGATTTTGTCACTGCTTACTGCTTTCTTGAGGATGGTATCAGGGGTTTTAGCAGTATCTGAGTTACCTTTCTTGGAATTATATTGGTTTCTTTTGCTTCTAAGGTCATATTGCTGGTGAGATTCTATTATGGCATTTTGAAAGTCTATGGCGGGGTCGTCGAGATCTTCATAGTTGGCCTCATCCTGATTAGGAGAAAAGAACGCTTGTTCTTCTTCTGTGAGGTACACCTCAGTCTCATTATCAGATCCTATGAGGTTTAAATGATTCTCATCAAGAGGTTTTGTATCCCTATCATCCTCTTCCACATAGTTTTCATTAAATGGTGGCCTAATTTGTTGGTCATTTTCCCTTGGTCTGTTTTGGGGCTGCTCCCTCCTAAAGTTTTGGTTCTGGTTTCTGTTTGGAGGGTTTGGTTGGTTGTCCCTAACAGGAGCCTTTTCATTTATCCTTTCCCACATTTTGGCCATGGTTTTGACTAAATCATCTATTCTAGGATCTAGGGAAGGTGATGAAGTGGAGACCTCATCTTTATATGTGACTTTTCTTTCTGATCTAGTCCTAGCCCTTTTTTCTGCTAAGTTGGCATCTGCTTTTATGGCTATTTGTTGCATTTCTTCTAAGGTAGGGGGATCCTTGTCTCTCAGATGATATGTCATGTCCGGATCGAAACCCTTGGGGAATTTTTCCAAGGCTAAACCAAGTGGGGGTTTGAAATGAGGTGGAAGGGAGTTATACACACTGTTGAACCTAGTGCATTAAGCCTGGACACTTTCCCCATTTTCCCGTTTTAGGTTGTTATATTCTGACAGGATTTGAATAGGGTTTCTTCGGATTTCCCACCTATTTCTGAAGACTTGATGTAGTTCTGGGATATTGTGGATGCTGTTTGGAGTTAAGCTTTTGAACCATGTTTTGGGTTCACCACCAAGAATTTGGGCAAATATTCTCATTCTGACGGTCTTGTACCTCCAGGTATTCATAAGCATTAGTCATCCTACTTATATGTTGTTGAGGTGTAGTGGTGTCTTGTCCAGTAAAGTGTGGGATTTTGTCTTGATATTTATTTGGGAGAGGAGCCAAAGGCAGTGGCAACACCAAAGGTGCGTACCAGGCTACCATGACGGGAGCTAATGGATGATGTACAAGATGAGGACTAGTGGGATGAGATGAGGTGGTTTGAACAATGGTGGTTCGGACAAGTGTGGCGGATGAACTTGGACTAGTGATCTAGTTTTGAGCAGATCTGGGATGGTAGGAGCCAAATTGATGGAGAAGCTGAAAGTCGGGGGGGGGTGGAAGGTGAGGCTTCTCTACTATGACTGTGTGATTGGTCTAGGGTTTCAAGATCGTCAAAGTTTATCTTACTATATGATTTGCTTTTGAGAAGAGTTTTTGATGACTCTAATTCAAAAGGTGAATCTGGTAGGATGGTGAGATGTTTAGGTACTGATCTTATTTTACGGATGGATCTACCAATAGCTAGATGGTCAGTTTCGGAAGCTTGCCACATAATCTTCTCTGGGTCATCTACTATGATAGGGGGATTTAGGTCGGGATGGGATCTGGTGTTGATTCTTCGTGAAGCCAGATTTTGGATCTAGAGCTTAGAGAGAATGGTATTGGCGAATGTTTTGGATGGGTGGTCTCTCTAAAGTTCTACTAAGGTGAAGGATGGTCAAAATAAGAGAGATGAACTAGTGGAGTCGCCAGGTGGAACTGGGTTGTTTTTGTGAAGATAGCTATGGTCCACCACCGGTAACTAATCTGGAAATGTTTTGGATTTTCTGAGTTTTATGTGCAGCCTATGGTTTGTTAAAGTATTCTAGACTTGTTTCAACACTTTGCTAGGGTGATGAGAACAAAAAGAGTTTACTCTAAATGGGTCTATGGGCTGCTTGCTTGTTTAAGTATCTAAAGGACCAAAGAGTCTATAAGAATTTGCTAGACTATCATGTACTCAGTGTCCCACCATCTCCCGCTATGTTAGTGAGCGATGGGATAGGTCTATCGGATAGTAACCTAGAGTTTGGTAAAATAGTAAGGCCTACTAGAGGTTAGTGGAGTCGCCAGGTGGAACTTGGTTGTTTTGAGATATATGTGTATGGTCCACCACCAGTACTGACAAAAACCAATCTAAGGGAGTTTTTTGTGGTTTTTTCTGAGTTTTATGTGCAGCCTAGGATGTAAGAGTGTTATAAACCTGATTCATCACTTTGCTAAGATGGTGAAACAGAGATTTTACACTAAATGATTCTAGAGGCTGATGGTTTAAGTTAAAAGTTGAAGGACTAAGGAGCCTATAAAAGTTTGCTAGACTGTCATGTACTCAATAAGTCCCACCGTGATCGCCATTATGTTAGTGAGGCGATGAGGTGGCTAAATCGGATGGAATTCTAAAATTTAGCAAGGTAGTAAGGCCTACTGGAGGCTAGTGGAGTCGCCAGGTGGATTTTTAGTTGTTTTGAGGTATATTTGTATGGTCCACCACCAATACTATCAAAAACCAATCTAAGGGAGTTTTTTTGTGGTTTTTTCTGAGTTTTATGTAGTTCTAAGGTTTGGAAGAGTTTCCTATAACTGACTCATCATTTTGCTAGGATGGTGAGACAACCAGATTCTACTCTTCTAAGTTTGACTGAGATCTAAGAGTTCCTAAGGGATACCTAGGATGTTTTGACTCAAAGTCCCACCGTGATCGCCATTATGTTAGGTTCCCGTGATTTGGCCGATTGGTGAGCCAAATGACGATGTAACATCAAACCAAGCTTTGGAGCCCAAGGACCTAGCCTTCCTGGACTCAGAGAGGGCTCTCTCTATTTGTGTAAAGGATATCGGTGTGTTTTCTTATGGTGTTCTGATATTAGGCTAGTTATGAAGTGAGTTTTTTGATTTTTGGTTTTTTAAGTTTGTGAGGGATAAAACTGATCAAAGATATAAAAATGGATAACAAGAAGTTAGATCAACTGGGCTATGGGGTCAAATAGGTCAAGGAAGCTATGAGATGATGATGTAAGGCTGTTGTAGGGCCGATTTGATTCAAGGTAGAAAGGATCTTTGGGAAAAATGGAGTAAATGGACATCAAGTTTGTGAAAGACGAGGGATTTCAAGTGTAACTAGTTGATAGTAGACATAAACATGTTATAGCAAGCCATTAATCATGCTAAATGTAACTATGAGCTAATTAATACATAGAAATCAAACATTCAAGCCATACATAGAAGTATAAGACCTTCTAACTTTGGGAAATGGCTATCAGAATTTTGGGAAGACACATAAGATGGACTAATAACTCAAAATACTATGCCGGAACGCTTAAACACAACACTTCAAACTATTGGGTACTTTGAATAACTAGATTGCATAGTTTTTAGACAAAGGGCTAGATCGGGACTAGGCTTCCTTGGTTCAAACAAAATGATAACCTTAATCAGCCAAAGAGATAGTTTCATGGATGGAAACTATGGACAGTCATAGGTAAGCAAGGCACACCATACATCCTACTCAATATGCATAGAACTATTAATGAAACTAGCAATAAAATCCTTAAGTTTGTTAAAGAGCAGTTAAGAATTCTTTAATGAAACTAAGGAAGAGGAAAACATAAGAGCTATGAAGATTCAAGAAATTTGAGGTGCCTCCACGGGCATATTTCAAACTTGTTCTCTACTAATCTATAGCAAGCAAGAAGCATGTATCATGAATGAAAACTAGAAGACAACAACAAAGCAAGAAACACTATACCATTCTACCATGTCATGGAATCCATCAACAATCCTTCATCATCCATCCAAGAACATTCAAGAGGCAATCCAAAAGCATAACACAAGTATTTTCTCCAAAGCACATATGATCATATATTGCTTCTCTTCTGAAATTCCAGCATTGTGTACAATGAGAGCCTGTGGAATAAATAGGCTCAAGTGAGGAAAACCTCATGGTTCAACTTCCATCCTCCTTGGCCTAATCAAAATATCTAAAATTGTCCTTGAGGCTTTGCAAAGCCCAAGGCACAAAATATCCCATAAAATATCTAAAAAAATGCTAAAAATGGGAATTATATTGACTTTACATCATTTTCCAAGTGCAAAAATAGCTAAACGCACATTTGGAAAAAGCAGATTTTTGAGGTTCAAAAATTACAAAAATACTTCAAATTTATATCAGAAAAAGGTCCCCTGACTTGCTGGAAACATTTGGCAGCCTTCCTGGTGTCGAAACGAGGCTCATGATAGCTCGTTGGAAATATTTAAGTGTCTACTTTCCGGCGCAACTGAAATCACTCCAATCCGATGCCCAGAAGTCCTCCAAATCTGCACCTGTGTGTAAAAAGCCAGAAAAAGACAGTTTGCTGATAGACCAGGCAGAATGTGCAAAATGCGAGCCTTTTTCGTTGTTTTGAAGGGGAAAATGATTTCCAAATGCTCTGAAAATCGCTGAGGGCCTGCTCATGAAATTATGGCATTCGATGGTACCCTTCTCCTCCCTTGACGAATCCTCAAAACGAAATGGAAAATTTATGATTTTTTGACCAAAAACCCAAAAATGCCAAAAAACCAAAAGTTGTCAAAATGGGCCCAAAATTGGTATGCATGACCCTCAAGGGTCCTTAGCAACATGCTCCAAAGCTGAAGCCAAAATATCAAGTGCTGATGTGCCTTTCTTCTCTTTCTGTGTCGGGCGCTTCCCCTTTGCTTCCTTCTGTTTTGCTTGGGTGGCCTTTAGCTTGCGCCGGGCAAACTGATTCAACTTTTGATAGTGCTGGGTCATCTTCCTTTGCAGCTCCAGGTCTCTGTTTGCCTTTTCAAGCTTCATCTCCAAGTGTTTATTGGCTCTTTCTAGCCATGCCTCCTTATTTTCTTCAATTTCCTGCTCAAGTAGTGCAGTGAGGGGAAAGGATTGAAGATGGGCCTGTTCTTCTTCCCTTTGCTTTTCCAGGGCTCTTTTAAGCCCTATGGTTCTAGGCCTCTTCCGCCTAGGCTGGTCCTCTTCTTCATCTTCATCAAACTCACCGATAAGCTCCTCTATCCTTATGTGTGCTTTAGCTGCCTCATTCTTGTATTTGATAGCTCGTGCCTCATGGACAGCCAAATGGACATTCATTTGTTTATTTTGGATCTCCAAGAAGTGATTGAATGTCTTTGCCCGATGAAGGTCATTCTCCAATGCTTCAATTTGACCCTCTCGATGGATTAGAAGGTTTTCGAGGATGTGGGCTTCATTATCGTTGTCATCACTTTGGATTGGAATGACAGCCAATGCACCTCCATGTTTTTGACTCTCTCCAATCTTGCCTTTCCCTTTGAAAACCAATCTTGCACTCTTCCTTCTTGGAATACTAGTGAGAGGTCTCTTGGGCGATTTTATTTTTCTAGGGACAAATCTTGTCACTTTTGGAGTGGCAGCCTTAGGCCCTTTCTTTCTTGCTGTGAGGGGCTTTGTTCTTTTGGGAGAATGAGACACAATGGCTTTACCTTTTTCAACTTCTTGAAACTGCGGCTCTCCTTGAGGCTGCTGTGTGTCCTCTTTAATTTGCTTCTGCCCCTCAATGTTATGATGTTGATCTGCCTCAAACCCTTGTTGACCTTGATCATCAATTTTATGCTGCTCCTGTACTTGGAATTCCTGTTCATTTTGTGGCCCAAGCAGCTGCTCAAATTCCTACCCAAGCTGTTGTTCCTATCCTTCAATATCAAGCTGCTGCTCTTCCTCTTGTACCTATTGTTCCTCATCTTCTGTTCGCTGCTGACCTTCACCACTGTCCTGCTGCTGTTCCTCATCTTTTGTTCGCTGCTCTTCATCCTTTTCCTCTTGCTCATGATATTTCTCTTCTTGCTGTCTACTTCCCTCTCCTTCTTCCTGCTATCCTGACTGTTCTGTGGTAATTTTGAGCCTTCTAGGAGTAGGCCTACTGGACAAAGGTATAGGGCGATGAACAGGCTGAGTGGGAGATATATGGACAGGAGGAACAGTAGAGAAATCTGGGTGGCTGATAAACACATCCCATGGAACCTCTTTCTTCTCTAGCTGGTGTAGGATGATAATTTTGATTAGAGAATGATGGAAAAGGGAAGCTATTTGCAGAGATGGAGTCTTCTTCTGGACTAAGGATGCCATCTTCTCGATGCTTTTGCATAAAAAGTAAGGGAGATTGAGCTGCCTAGTTCTAGTGAAATGCATCAATAGTCAGACATGATAGGCATAAACTCGAGTAAATCTCCCTTCACAAGTAAAATACTTCATTATGACTTTCATTAGAGGAGCATAGCTGTCAAGAAGATAGGAGAAAGGAAAAATGGCAGTGCATGTATCTCGGTGCTCGGGCTTGATGAAAGGCTTATAGTCATTCAAGTCTAGATGTGTCTGTTTGAACCATTTCTCACCACGATATGGAATTTTAGTTGCCTTGGACACATACCTCGGAGAGATCTTGAAATCAAGACCTGCCACTTGGAAATGTTTTTCTTTGAATCTCAGGGCGCATAGGTGTGTTAATGGTGAAAAACTTTTGACCTCCCGTATCTTCTGGCAGAAATCTAGGCAACCTACTTCATGGAAGTTGAAAAGGATGGATGGATGAGCATTAACCTCTTCTGTAGATATTGGCTCATATCTTTTATGCAAATCGTTTGGTCACCCTAGTGTGTCCTAAATTGTCGCATTTAATCGTCAATCCGGGAATCGTAGTCTGATGAAGTGCGGCTATATGTGCAAGATAACCTCTTTCTTAACTTTTTGTCGTTTTTGGTCTTTTCTACAGAATGAAATCTTAAAGTAGTGCCAGCTTGGTTATATTTGTTCAAGGAAGTGATTTTCATAATGATTTACCAACCTTGAAACTTTAAAGCAAAATTGAAATTACAATGACAAGACTCCCTGAAAGAAAAGTAGTATCAATAAATGAAAAGGTGCTAATTCAATGAATCAAAACAGAAACTAGTGAACATGAAAACTAAACTATTCTGCCGCTAAATCGTAACACAAAAGAAACTACGTTTGGTGAAAATTCAAAATTGCAATGAAATAAATCTAAATCTCGCATTAAGTACTCATTCATTTTCCGAATTCTTCAATATTAGGGGACCGCCTATGATTTCATACAATCATAAACAACTTGTGTAACTGATATTTAATTTGCAGAAAGTAAACTAATACTAAACCATACACACATGATTCAATCCCTCGCCATCAGTCCAGCTGTGGCTTTCGGAGGCAATCGAAGATGTCATACATGATTCAATATATTTAAGTTTGCGGAAAAGAAACTAATACTAAACTACACACTTCATCATGCAGCCCCTCACCATCAGTCCAGCCGTGGCTTTCGGAGGAAACTGAAGACGCTATGAGCAGCTTAATATATCTAATTTTGCAGAAAAGAAACTAATACTAAACTACACATTTCATAATGCACCAATTATCACCCAAATCGTGGCTTCTGAGAAACTGCTGACGCGATGAGTTAAAATTTCCTTTAATATATCTAATTTCAGTGGTGGAAAGAAACTAATACTAAACCATATATTTCATCATACCACCATCACCAAATTTCGTGCTTTCTATGGGAGGTGTTAAATCGAAGACACTATGAGTGCCTTAATATATTTAAATTTAACCACCGAATCAGAAAACAAAACCGAAATGGACAAAGCAAGACCTGGTTAAACAAATGCTATGAAAAGGAAACTAGCAAGCAGAATAATGTTACCCATATCATTAGCCAAAATACTTATGAAAATGCCCGGGCTATCTACCTAAAACCTGCACAAGAAAACTGATCAGTGATTTAACAATCATAAAAACATGAAAGACAAGAATGCAATGAAAATTATAGAAATGTATGAACAGAAATGAAACAACTATGAAATATGAACATGTAATGAATTATGATACAATGACTTTTTTAAAGAAATGAAATGAAATATATATACATTAATACACAGAACCTCGGCTGAGCAGGGACCCTCTACACAGCTCTGGTACGATCCTCAAACACGAATTAAGTTATAAAACAGAGTTTTCTCACATTAAAAAGAAGTTCATTACAGACTGGTAGTATTACGGCTCAAGGCAGCGTAATCACTACAAAGCTAACATAACAGAGTACGCACATCAACTATCAACTAACAACTCAACAACTCAACAACTCAACAACTACGTGCGTATGCAAACGCTTTATATAAAGCAATAAACTGTAACTGTCTCCTGAAGTTTATGATAGCAGCCAGCACGTAGACCACTAAGGCCACGGATATAGGAGTATGGCCATGTTGGAAAACGGATCTATGGAAGGTGGGCGCTTGAATTCACCTCCAGAACTTTGCACAGATGTCAATTAACCTCCGCAAGCTTAGAAACGGCCGTATGGATGTTTATATGCCACGAAACAGAGTCCAGCCGACACAGAACTCCATAGTTGACTTCCACGTGGATGGCTTTGACCGCGGCTTTCTTTGACGAATTTACTTGAACCAATAGGACACGAACCATGTCCTTGTCATTCCTAGCCCGCCCATGTGGCTCGTTTCCTTCGTAGACACCTGTAACATCGATTTCCACAAAATAGTCGTGCGTAGTTACGTTGTACCGCGGAAAGGGTGCTCGCAATTTATGAAATTCAATCAAATAGAGTCACGAAAACATAATTAAAAACCGTGTTAGATACCCTTGCACATGATATTGACAATTTTGGAGGTTTAGGTGAGTGAAAAAGATATGGGAAAGTGTATGGAAAAGAGGCAAATTCGGGACTCAACATACCCCCACTGTGAAGGTGTTGCATGTCCTCATGCAACCAAAATTTTGATACTCTTTGTTCAATTCATGTGCCTTGATACTTCAGCCAGCACATCTAAACCCCTTCTCTTCTTCTTTGGTACTGCCATCATTCTGGGTTTCTTCATTAAGCACCTGAATTTGATATTCACAAGTGCTCTGCTCAATTTTTGGCATTTCCTTTTTAGCTTCTTATTCTTCTTTTGCCAAATACCCAGATGTAACATAGTATTGTCATGTATAATCTTGTCCAGTTTGCCTTGCTCTTTGAGTGTTTCATTTTCATTTTTGATATGCCGATTCAAAAGCTCAAGCTCAAAAATCTCCTGTTTTAATGACTGAACCAAATCATCCTGCAATGTATGAGGCTGAATAGAAGAGGTACTTGGGCCTGTGGCTGCCTTCTCCAGGGATTCTATATAGTCATAGACCTCCTGCTATTTGGGGTCTACTTCCGGTGTCTTTTTCATTGGGCTGTCCCCAAAGTGTTGCAAGGGAGAATTATGTTCAAAATCTGGCCGAGAAGAACTTACATCAATATTTTGCTGAGAATAAGATGGAGTACGCTCATTGTCTGATTGGGAGTGAAAGGAGTCAGGTTCACTAACTGACTGAAATGGACTATGGTCAGTTGGAGACTGTTCAGATGTCTCCTCACCCAAATCAATGAAATGAGGACCTTCAATTTGTGTTTTTCTCAGTTTTCCCTTAAGCCTGCTGCTTCTCCTCACATGCTGTGGTATACTACCCTTTTGTTCTTGTTTTCCTGTTTTTGCCTTCTTGGATAGAGATGACTGTTTTTGAAGAAAAATTATTCTTTCAGACAGAATTTGGTGATCTTCTTCCTCAGAAGAAGAAGTTTTATGGACATCCTCAATAATTTCTTTCCCTTTTGGTATTGTTGGCTTCTTAGCTTTAATTTCCTTCTTCTTCCTTTTTACCAATCTCTCTTCCCTATCAGTTTTCTTCATAGTAGTAGTAGAAGTATCTTGGATTTCATCTACTGTTCTTTTCCTTCTACTTCTTTTTGCTATGCTAGCTGCGGGAATTTCCTGTGTAGGAGCAACTTGGGTTTCAACATCTATTTTCTTTCTTCTACTCCTTCTAATTGGATTACCTTCAGGAATTTCCTGAGGTTCTTCAAAGAAGTTTCTAACTAGGAATTGTTCCCATGTATCTTCTCTTTCCTTCAGCTCCTTTTCAATCAGAATTTTTATAAACCCATGGTGATATAAATGAGGCTCTACATCTCCTAGGTGTTTTTGCACAGTCACAGCCATTTTCTTCAAGCTATTGAATAGGAAATAAGGAAGATTGAGAGTTTGGTTTTCAAGAAAATTCATCAATAGCCTAGTATGATACATGTACATAGAGCCAAAATGGCCTTCACATGTGATAAATTTCTGAACAATGAGTAATAAAGGGGCCCATTCATCTTTTATTGCATGCATAGGGATTCCTCTTTTGAAAACAGTGATATCCATACCTTGATTTCGGAGGATTGTTCTCCATGCCTCATCACTGATACTTTTATTTTTGAACCAACGTTCTCCTTCCTGAAGAAGCTCGGTGGCTGCTGCTATTGATGCTTCATTAACCAAAAACTTGAGGTCTCCCACTTCTGCTTCCGAGCCATCAAATGATCTTGCAAACGCTTTGGTAACTTCTCTGTGGTAACCCCTGAATTTCTGAATAAAACGCAGCCATTTAGCTTTCCTCAACATCTCTTTTGCTTGTGGAAATCCCTCTATAAATTTCTGTCCTTCCGGCTCTGCCCTTAATAATTTTCTCATTTTACTTCTCTGTGCTTCACAGGCTTGCCTTTGTGAGGGTTTAAGTGGAAATGGAACGATGGAATACACAGAATCTAGCACAATACTGTGGGGATGTTATCACAAAACGGAAATGAGCACCATAAACAGAATGGAATAAGACTGTGGGTGGATATACGGGAATGAGAGTGAGCAAAAGGAACGGAATGGAGTGAAACAGAGAGTGAGAATGAGTAGCGTGGGGTTTTGTAAACACGACAGAGACACGACAAAGAGGTTAACAAAGTATAATGCATTCGGCCGCATTTTGAATTTTGGTGGCTGTGTAATAAATATAAACATGTTTCAATCAATGATTATGAAGTTATGCGGCTTGTAAGAGTCCTTTGTCAACTCAAATACGTATCATTATCTACGGTGGAATATTTGAACATGAGTGAGAGTCGGAATTTCAATGATGAAACCGTTGGTGAATAAATGCAAGAGGATAACATAGAGATCGTGGAAGGTTACGGGATTGTCAATATAATCATTGCGCGTTATGGGTAGAGCTCATAGTTTAAAATTACATAAAAATGTGTTTTTCAATACTATTTGAAATAAACTTTATTCATACCTTTGGAATCCTTGCTTTTGCCCTTGGTCTTCAACTTATTGATCTTCATTAGTGTCTTGAATGTTCCATTGATCCTCTCCTGCATTTTATTTCATAATTTATGAAAATAACAACTAACTGTACATTCTTTTTGAAAACAGAGTAGTAGCAGCTGCGGAATCTGCTTCTGGCTGCGGAAACTGGAGTCAGCTGCGGAAACAGATGTCAGCTGCGGAAACTGACACAGCTATTACTTGGCTGAAATAGAAATGAACAAATGACAAATGACCAAGTGGAAATGGTCATAAAAGATTTTTGGCTGATGCCGGAATGATGGAATGAAGTGAATGGATGAAATGAAGTGAAATGAAATGAAGTGGAATGAAATGGAGTGGGTGGTGAGATGAAATGAAATGAAAGACATATTTTTTTTTTTTTTGGAAAATATAGAGTGTCAGGTGTCCCTGATTTTCACCCCATATTTTCTGTATAAGACTGCCAATCAATGATTGGTTTTCAGGCTTATACCATTTTTTTTCTTTTTTTTTCTTTTTTTTTTTTTTTTAACTTGAAAAACAAAAGCTAGCTTGGTAGAGAAGAAGGATTCTTCTGTACCAGCCTGATTGCAGAACTTTCTTGAAACAACTTGACAAAATCCTCTTTAGAGAGTGGCTTATGATAAACTTTCAATCTATGGCCATTCACTATAAGAGGAGTTTGAAACTCTTCAATGGTCTTGATTCTTACAGCTCCATTGTTAAAGATCTTGTCAATCTCATATGGCCCAAGCCAATGAGTCTGAAATTTCCCTTGAAAATCTTTAAACTTGGAGTCAAACAACAATGCCCAATCTCCTTCTTGAAACTTCTTCTCTTTGATATATTTGTCATGCCATTTAGTTCTTTGATATTGAACTAGATCAGTTCTTAGAATTGCTTCTTGTCTGATCCCATCTAGCTCATTCAACTGCTCCATTCTATGCTTTTGGGCTTCTGATAAGTCCATCCCCAACTGAACTGCTATCTTGAAGGTCTTGACTTGGAACTCAATGGGGAGCAAGACTTCTTTCCCATAAACAAGTTCATAGGGAGAATGTCCTATTGTATTCCTCCATGTAGTTCTGTAGGCCCACAAGGCTTCAGGAAGCCTTTCTGCCCAATCTCTTCTATGTAGATGAACAATTTTGGTGATGATACTTTCAAGAACTTTATTTGTGGACTCCACTTGACCATTTTCTTGCGGATGGTAAGGAGTAGATCTTCTCTGCTTGATTTTGTATTCTTCCATCAATTTCTCCACCAAATTGGATGTGAATTGGCTCCCCCAGAGCTATAAAGTGGCATTTCATTTGAAAGTGTAGGTTTCCCTACTCTTTGGCAGCTATCACACCTTTTGACATATTGTTTTGCATCTTTGAAGAGAGAAGGCCAATAATATCCCAAGGAAAGGATTTTATAGGCCGTCCTTTTGTCCGTAAAGTGTCCGCCGCATGGTTCATCATGACATGCTTTAAGAATATCAGGCATTTCATCTTCCCTGACACATCTTCTGATCACAAGATCTGGCCCTGTTTTAAACAATTCGTTAGAAATCCATGAATATCTTGAACTCTCCTGAATAATTTTTCGTTTTTCTCTTTGAAATAAATGTGAAGGTAGTTTCCCTGTAACCAAATAGTTAGCAATATCTGCATACCAAGGGGTCTTAATAGTTACTGCAAACAAATATTCATCAGGAAACTTATCTTCTACATGAGAATCTTCTTTAGTATTCTGAATCCTAGACAAGAAATCAGCTACTGTATTCTGTTTTCCTGGTCTATCCAACACAGTAATATTGAATTCTTGCAAAAGTAAAAGCCATCTTGTCACTCTGCCATTAGTAACAAGTTTGTTCATTAAATATCTAATTGCAGAATGGTCAGTATGAATAAAAGTTTCATAGCCTGTTATGTAATGTCTAAACTTATTAATTGCATGAACAACAGCTAAGAACTCTTTTTCAGTCACAGTATAATTCAACTCTATGGGAGTCAAATTTTTACTGGTGTAATAAATGGCATAAGGAATTAAATCTTTTTGACCCAACACAGCTCCAAGAGCTGTATCTGAAGCATCTGTAGAAATATGGAAAGGAAGTTTCCAAATTGGTCCTCTCAAGATAGGTGCTTCAGATATTCTTGTTTTCAAAGTTTCAAAAGCGGATTGACAATCAGGATCCCATTTAAATTCACAGTCTTTTGTAAGCAACTTGAAGAGTGGAGATGATATTTTAGTGAAGTTTTCTATAAATCTTCTATAGTAACCAGTAAATCCTAGAAAACTTCTAACATCTCTTTGAAAATTTGGAATAGGCAACTTGGAGATGACTTCAACTTTTGATTTATCAACCTTAATTCCATCTCCTGAAATATGATGTCCTAAAACAATCCCTTCAGTAAACATCATAAAGCATTTTTCATGGCTTAATGAAAGGTTTGTTTCTTTACATCTTATAAGAACTTTTTCCAAATTCTCTAATGCCTCTTCAAATGAATTACCATAAACTGTAAAATCATCCATATAAACCTCTACACAATCATGGATTAGATCAGAAAAAATTCCTAGTACTGCTCTTTGGAATGTTGCTTGTGCATTACATAACCCAAAAGGAAGCACTCGGTAGGCAAAAGTTCCCCATGGACAAGTAAATGTGGTCTTATCTTGATCTTCAGGTGCTACCTGAATTTGATTATAGCCACTAAAACCATCCAAAAATGAAAAGTACTTTTTACCCGCTAATGTATCTAATACCTGATCAATAAAAGGCAAAGGAAAGTGATCCTTCAAAGTTGCTTTGTTCAATTCCCTGTAATCAATGCATACCCTCCATTTACCATTCTTTTTAGGAACTATAACCAAAGGAGAAACCCATCGGCTATCTGAAATTGGATAAATGAAGTTTACATTGAGAAGTTTTTGGAGCTCTTCTTTCACTATCTCCCTAAGATTTGGATTCATCCTTCTTTGAGGTTGTCTGATTGGTCTACCGTTTTCCTCAATATAGATATGATGGATGCAAGTCTTAGGATCAATACCCTTCATGTCAGTATACTCCCATGCAAATGCAGTAGAATGTTTTTGCAAGATTCTGGTTAGTTCTTCTTGTTGTGACTTCTCCAGATGTTTATTAATATTCAATGTCTTTTCTGGAAAAATCTCAAAAGCAGAATTACCAAACTCTTCCATAGAGTAGAGAGACATTTGTCTTGATGATAAATATTCTATGTCAGATTCCAACTGAAATTGTGTGGGGTCATATTCTGAAGATATCTCAAAATTTTCTAATGTGTTCATAATTTGACTATCCTCACTGATTTCAGAAATGGTAAAGACAGGTTGTATAATGTCCTCATCATCGACCCATTCATTGTCTCCTACTTCTGTGATTGCTCTTGCTGGAGGATACAAATTGAATTTCTTTGTCGAATTACCATTAGAAATGTACATGTCCCCAGATCTACAACTAATAAAAGTATCAGCTGTGGCTAGCCAAGGTCTTCCTAAGATAAGTGGGTGCCCTCCTAGATTACTCTTGGGAGTCAAAATCATAAAATCTACCGGATATTCCCAAGAATCTAAGGAGACTGAAATATCTTCTAATACACCATCTGGTTTAATAATTGATCGATCTGCAAGTTGCAGTAAAGTAGGTGTAAAAAGAAGGTTAGGAAGTTTTAGCTGTTCCATAATCTGTCTACTCATAATGTTGATAGCAGCCCCTAAGTCAATCAATGTGTTTGGAATTTCTATCCCATTTACATGTGTCTTGACAATTGGACTTCCTGGATCTACATACTTCTGCATGGTAATTTTTCCCATCATAATGTCTGCAATCTTTCCTACCAGGTGGATTCTTCTTGTGTCTTTTAGCTTCCTTCCTGGTCTTTTGAAACTAAACTCCTTTATGGTTTTTGCTAGAATAGGAATTTCTCGAATGGCTTGTAGCAATGGAATCTTGATACAAACATTCTTCAATTCATCTAGAAAGTCATAGTTAGGCAACAAGATTTGTTTTTCCGCCCCCTTATCAATTTGTAGTCTTTCCGGAAAAGGAGGTGTAGATGAAGATACAGGTTGCTCAACTATAGGAGTTGTGGATGTTAGCTTTTCTTTTTCTTTTTGAATTTTTGAATTTTGAAGAGATTCTTCTTCAGAACCCTTATTGACTTGAAGAGAGTCCTCCTCAGAGGTATCTTGCTCTTGAATTTCTATAGAAGGTTTTTCTAAAACTCTACCAGATCTGAGTTGTACATCGTTGAGAGGAACAATCATATAGGTAGGAAATTGTTGTCTTTCTACCATGTAGGTGTTCTGAGGATTCTTATTATTAGGATTTGGCAATGACTGAGCTGGAAGTTGATTTGTCCTTTGTTGATATGGGAGCATGATGAGATTTGTATTGAGAAGGTTGTTATGAGCCTGGCTTGTAAATAAAGGGAGCTTGTTGATTTTGAAAAGATGGAGGATATTGATAAAATTGAGCAAATCTCCCATAAGGATTTTGCATCCTTTGTACCCATGGCTGATATGAATTTTGATGTTGGGGCCAAGGTTGTTGCCAAGGATTCCAATTTGGTGGGGTTTGAAGATTCATAGGGTTATTAAACCCTTGAGATTGTTGTCCCTGCCAAGGTCTCCTTGCAACAAAACAGAGAGATTCTACTGAATTTGGATCTTCTTGAAAAACAGCTTTGAGTCTAGGGATTGAAGGACAATCCTTGATCTCATGATTTTCTGAGAAAATCATACATGTTTCTACAACTTTTGCATCCAAGGGACATTCCCTTAAAGCATGTTTCTTTCTACATTTCGGACAAAAGATGGCTAAAGCATATGTTTCTGCTTTCTGCTTGTTTTGGATTTTAAGGGCGTCTAGTTGTTCACTAAGACCCCCTAAGACATCAGTTTTAAACTCATCTATATCATCAAGTTATACGACCAATATCCCCGCCCCCACTTTCATCGATTCAGCGTATTTGTTAGCCTAATAAGAGAAGAACTCAGGCCTTTTCCGTTTTTTTTAGATTTTCCTCCTCGAGAGATGTAGGGATTAGGGGATACATAGTCTCCGTTATATGAAATGAAAGTTGAGAGATGTCTTTCCATCATGTTAAAAATGTCTATCCATTCATCTCTAATGGCTTTTAATAGGAGGGCTTTCAAGGTTTCATTATCTAAGTTGCTCATCTTTGCTCTTTTCAAGTTGTATTGAAATCTTTCAATTAAGTCTTCCAAATTTTCATCTTTTTTTTGCATCATTTTGAATACCTCATCCTTGTGATTGGTGGGCATACAATAGTCCAAGTATCTATCCAAAAATGTTTGTTTCATATCATTCCAAGTCCTAATAGATTGAGTGGCTAATCCCATGAACCATTTCAAAGCAGATCCTTTCAAAGTTGAAGGAAATAGTTTGAGTTTTTGAGAATCTTCCATATAGTCATAAGTTCGGCACACTACTTCAAACTCAAACAGAAATGTTTCAGGATCTTCACTTCGTAATCCATAAAAGTTAGGGAGAACAGATGGTGAAATATTTTTCATTGTTGCATGAGTTTCCTCATCAACCATAGGGAATCCAAGAAAATCGTCCCTATTTCTACCATTATTTCCTTCACCATTGTTATCTTCATTATCTCCTCCTCCTCTACCTCCACCTCTATTTATTACTTCCTCCGCCATGATAGTTTCTTTAGAGTCCTTATAGTCCTCTAGTTCTTCTATCAAGGAAGGATGAGAGAAAGTTTCTTTGTTTTCTAAGTAGGTTTTAGTAGGTGGTATAGGAGAATCCTCTAATTCAGCTGTTCTTTGACTTCCAAAAATCTTCAGGCTAGGGGTAGATGGTGGTGAATCTGGTCTATGCCTTGAAGAAGATGGAGTTGTGAAAATCGAACTCTTGGCTTTAGCTATAAACCTTCCCCTAGAATCTCTTGCTCTATGCATGTCATTTTTTTATGTTTTTTTTTTAAAGTTGGGCTAATAATTCTCTTTCTGATCTTCCAGATCACACTAGGTGCAAGAAGAGAGCATACTTAAGAAATTACTAAACCAATAACTCTCTTTTCTGATCCTCCAGATCACACTAAGTGCAAGAGGAGAGCATACTTCAAGAAGTTATCAAGTTTTCCCTTCTTTTATGATTTTATATTTTTTTTTTTAAGAAATTGGCTACCTAGTTACACTTCCCCGGCAACGGCGCCAAAATGTTTGGTCAATTTAGTGTGTCCTAAATTGCTGCATTTAATTTGTCAATCCGGGAATCGTAAGCTGATGAAGTGCGGCGCACTATATGTGCAAGATAACCTATTTCTTAACTTTTTGTCGTTTTTTGGTTTTTCTAAGGTGAAATGGAAATTCTAAAATGAAAAACAAGTTTGGTTATATTTGTTCAAGGAAGTGATATCCCCTATAATGATTTACCAATCTTGAAACTTTAAAAGCAAATTGAAATTACAATGACAAGACTTGAAAGAAAGTAAAAGTGTACTGCTGAAATGAAAAGGTGCTACTAATCTAATGAATCAAAACAGGAAACTAATGAACATGAAAACCAGACTATTCTTGCTGCCAACTAAACACAAAAGAAACTACGCTTATGGAAATTAAAATTGCAATAAAATAAATCTAAATCAGATTACATCAATTCATTTTCTGACCCTTCATCATTAGACCAGCTATGACTTTCGGAAGTAATCATAAACAACTTGTGTAACTGATATTTAATTTGCAGAAAGTAAACTAATACTAAAACATACACTCATGATTCAATCCCTCGCCATCAGTCCAGCTGTGGCTTTCGGAGGCAACCGAAGATGTCATGCATGATTTAATATATCTAAATTTGCAGAAAAGAAACTAATACTAAACTACACATTTCATAATGCAGTCTCTCACCATCAGTCCAGCTGTGGCTTTCGGAGGCAACTGAAGACGCTATGAGCAGCTTAATATATCTAAATTTGCAGAAAAGAAACTAATACTAAAATACACATTTCATAATGCAGTCCCTCACCATCAGTCCAGCTGTGGCTTTCGGAGGCAACTGAAGATGCTATGAGCAGCTTAATATATCTAAATTTGCAGAAAAGAAACTAATACCAAACTACACATTTCATCATGCAGTCCCTCACCATCAGTCCAGCTGTGGCTTTCGGAGGCAACTGAAGACACTATGAGCAGCTTAATATATTTAAATTTAACTACCGAATCAGAAAAACAAAACTGAAATGGACAAAGCAAGACTGAAGTTAAACAAATGCTATGAAAAGGAAACTAGCAGCAGAATAATGTTAGTCTCATATCATTAGCCAAAATACTATGAAAATGCCCGGGCTGTCTACCTAAAACCTGCACAAGAAAACTGATCAGTGATTTAACAATCATAAAAGCATGAAAGACAAGAATGCAATGGAAATGATAGAAATATATGAACAGAAATGAAATAACTATGAAATATGAACATGTAATGGATTATGATACAATGACTTTTTAAAGAAATGAAATGAAATATATATACATTAATACACAGAACCTCGGCTGAGCAGGGGCCCTCTACACAGCTCTGGTACGATCCTCAAACATGAATTAAGTTATAAAACAGAGTTTTCTCACATTAAAAAGCAGTTCATTACAGACTGGTAGTATTACGGCTCAAGGCAGCGTAATCACTACAAAGCTAACATAACAGAGTACGCACATCAATTATCAACTAACAACTCAACAACTCCACAACTACGTGTGTATGCAAACGCTTTATATAAAGCAATAAACTGTAACTGTCTCCTGAAGTTTATGATAGCAGCCAGCACGTAGACCACTAAGGCCACGGATATAGGAGTATGGCTATGTTGGAAAACGGATCTATGGAAGGTGGGCGCTTGAATTCAACTCCAGAACTTTGCACAGATGTCACTCACCTCCTCGCAAGCTTGTAACCAAACAGATGGATGTTTATATTCACGAAACAGAGTCCCACCGACATCAGAACTCCATAGTTGACTTCCACGTGATGCATTTTGACCGCTGCGTTTTCGACGAATTTACTTGAACCAATAGGACACGAACCATGTCCTCGTCATTCCTAGCCTCGCCCATGCCTGCTTCGTACACTGGTAGCATAGATTTGCCAAAAATAATGGCGGAAGCTGCGGCAAGAATGCTAGGTGCGGGCAAGTTTTGCAGAAATTTGCATGAACAAAATCTAAATCAAATAGAAAACACAAAAACATAATTAAAAACCATGTTAGATACCCTTTTGCACATGATATTGAAAATTTTGGAGGTTTAGGTGAGTGAAAAAGATATGGAAAAGTGTATGGAAAAGAGGCAAATTCGGGACTCAACACAAACCACTTTTGTTGTCTTGCCTAGGAGGCATTTTGACCTAGATGTGCTTTTGAAGAACCAAACAGCCTCACTGTCTATAAACTGTGTTCTTGGAGCCAAATTGTGTCAATTCACTGTTTTGATAGAGAAACAATGTATTTGGATGATTTTCAAAATATTTCCTCACAATACAAAATCCCTTCTCTTTTAAACAGTGGTCTTTTCACCTCTAACGTATCTCAGCCAGCAGAATTCTCATAAGAAACAATATAGTGAAATGAAAACAAGCTGTTAGGTGAAATTTCTGTTTACAGTGTCAAAAATGCCTTGCTCTGTGATGTTTGGAGCTTTAAAACCTGTTTGTATTTCTGATCATTGATAAACTCCTCAATCTTCACAAACTTCCCCTTGTCTAGCATGCCAATCACCCAACAAACTCAATTTCTATGCAATCAACCTTTAGTGCAATCAGACAGTCAATGTCACAGTCCTGGAACAAAGGTAACAAAGTTTAAAAAATGTTCCAAAAGTTTTAACAGAGGCTGTAGGAATTTATTTCTTTCAAGATCCAAGGCTCCCTTTTCAATGTAGAAACTAGTCCTCCTTGGAAGAATTCCTCTATACCCTGTGAAAATCAATTTCTCAAATGAGTATGAAGAGTCAAAAACACAATCAACTTCTTCTGTCCACAGGATGAGGTGGGAGGTTTTTTGAAAGGCATTCGAGGTGCTGGCAGAGGTCTGTAGGAATTTTCAAACAATCGAGGTTTCCTTTAATAAGAACACTGCATCCTTTTGTGCCACTTTACTAATTAATCCAAAAATATGCACACAGTCCCCCATAATGACTTTAATAGATTCCAAGGCCTGTTTTTTCTGAGGTAGGTTAACAGGGCTTATAGTGTTTTTTGATGTAATAACTAGGCCTGTAGCCTTCAACCAATAAACTTCTTTTTAACAAAACCCTTTTTTCTTATTACACTGTGCTATTCTCTATTGGTATGTCACTCCATCAAACAAATTCACACCACATACATAGTCAACCTCTAGTGTGGGCATATAGTCAATCTCAGTGTTTTATAGAACAAAGGTGGCAAAATGTCTCAAAGGTTTTTTAAGAAAAAGTTGTAGGAGAATTACCCTCTCGGTGCCTTTTGGTTAGGAAGGTGTAAACACACTTTTAGCTCAAAAATTCCTTTCTCTGTAGGCACTTCTAGCAGGATATCTACCACTCCAGCATTGTTTCAAACAAGGGCATACACAGCAGAAACTGTTCATATAGCTGGTGATAGATTTTTCATATGTTTCTTAAAGTTTTAACAAAACCTGTAGGAATTTTATCTTTTCAAAAATCAAGTTTCTCCTTTCAACGAACTTCAACCCTCATATGCAGCTTCAACAGATATGTTTAAGCACAAACTAGCCTTTTATCACTTTGACAGTTTCAAAAATTTCAAGGGCAGTTTCAAAATACCTCTTTGAATTTGATGGAAGATCCTTCGAGAAGCTGGTGCCACCTTCAGCAGTGATTTGGAGGCGTGTTGGAGGGTAAACAAGTGCGCGGCACTATCACGGGCAAGAACGCCGTGCAGCAGTCTCTGGGTGGCCTGTCGGGTCATGGTCGGGCACTGTGTAACCGGCCGCTACAGGGGCACCGCGCGCTCCTACAGGAGCGCCACGCGCCTTTGTTGCGCAGTTTAAAAAACCTGCCCAAGAGCGCCACGCACTCTACCAGGAGTGCCGGGCCGTGTAAAACCCTGGAAAACTCTGCAAATTGACTTTGAACAACCTGCTTAAAGTTTGGAGACTGTGGGGAAAGCTCGATTCCTTGCTTGATGATTTGAACATGAAACTTCACCCTTCGACCTCACTCCTTTGACATATCAAACTCCCAACGGTCAGTTTATTTTTTGAAATGAAAAATGAACTTTTGGTTAGCCTTTGCAAGGTTTTCGAAGCCTTTGGCCTTTTTCAGCCATATCTTTTGGCGTACTTGTGACATGGATTTCGAAGCGATGTAGGCAGCGGAGATTTTTTTATGTTTTTAAACCATGCTAATCATGAATCAACCTCTTTATAAAAAGAAAATATAGCTTGAAAGGTCAAAACTCTGTTTCACTTATGCACATGGGTCTGAAGGGTGATTCCTGTCAGTTTTGTCTCTCTGGTGACCATTTAACATAGCAACTCCAACTTTGAATAATACCCTGATGACCTACAGACCATCCTTTGTCACTTTGTTTTAACACTGTTGATGACATTTTTTATGTAAACTCACTTTAAATCTGTCAAGAAAAATACTGAAAACTGCTTTGTTTTTAGACAGGATAGGGTTTGTCTTTTCAACTTGCTTTGACAGTTTCTGTCTCTAGGTATCTTTTCAACCTCTTCCCTACTGTAGGTATCAAAAATTTGCTGTACTTATTTGGATTTTGCCATGGCCCCTTGATTAAGAAGGGCGCCTTTTCCAATATACTTCTCTGCTAAGGAAATATCACCATGATGTCACTTTCCACTTGAATAATAAAAACCTATGTTTGTTTCAAACTTTCCAACATACTGACAGTAGGTTAAAACATCTCTTTTGCCCATTATGAACTTTTATGCCTGTCTATAATGCTTTTTTTTGGAGGAAGAAGGTAAACTGTCATCTTATTAACATTTCTGGCACTTTGCTATGAAAGAGGACATCCATGGAGGTTATTTCAAGCTATGTTTGATCATCCCTTGTTCAAGGAGGCGCCTTCCTTTTACAGTCTCTCATCTACTCACAGTGTGCTGATATGATACCTCTTACTTTTTTATAATGACATTTTTGTACTTGTTTTGAAAACCTCTTCAAAATCTGAGAGTATGCCAAAATCCTTTTATACTTTATAAATCTGTATACTAGCTGCAGTATCTCTTGGAAAACCAGGCTCAGATTTTCACTGTCAATTTAGGATAAACCTATTTGAAAAAGGCACTTGTTTATAAATGGAGTTTCTTTCATGTGGAAAATGATGACATGCCTGATTAGCTTTCTATGGTTTTTCCATGGTTTTAAAACTCAGATCATAACCTGTTTTATGTCTTTGTGTTGAGAAAACAAACATATAAGGTGTAAAAAGCAGCTAGAGTTACTCATAAACACCAAAGCTCTTATTAGCCATTTTCTCCTAATGGAGCTCGAAATCACCCAACCTCACGTATCCTGCTGCCACATTGTCTTGTGGTGGTGTGTGTTTCGCAACAATCAAAGCTTACCTGGCGCTTTGACCGATAGCAAGATGTCACATGCTCCGAGACTCCGTGTACTACTTTCCTGCCTCTTCTTCATGTTCATCCAGAAACCATGGATTGTATTTCACATTTCAACAGGAACAAAAGAACACACAGGGGTATTTTCACTGAAGTATTTTTCTGCTCAAGACTGATTGAAGCTATTCATATTAACACCCCTGCAAAGGTATTTGTTATTTTAGCTTTTATTAAGGAGTCCTTTTTTGATGCGCCCTGATGATGACTGAAACCTAGGGATCCTCTTGACAAGACCGCTCGATTGCGTGTTTTCTTTTTGTCTTGGCACATTTCATATCTTAACTCACATGATCATTATACCTCAGAAACCCAGAGTCGATCGTTTTACCTGCTTCAGCAAAGCAAACCTCGAGCTTATAGTGTTTCTGACCCTGAAACGAACATTGGGCTATCGCTCGTTTGTATGAAGGAGGCCCCTTAACCCTCTGCTTATAGATGAAGGAGCTTCTTGGCCATGACAAATTACCGTCCGTTTCGACGGGGTGTTCTTTTCTACCGTGATTTCCACATGCCGAAAGTGAAGCTACAAGGTCTTTACGAGTAACTCTTCGTCTTGGCATATATTCGAAACCATGTTTGCTAGTCATGAGAAGCAGTTGTTCTTCTAAAATGTGTTCAAGAAATTTTCCGAGATGATGTCAGCGCTTTTGTCTAGAACGATAAACCTCTAATGAAACACCCCGATAATCAGCTACACGACGCGCCTTGCAAAGGTCGAGACTAGGTGTGTGGCGGGCGCCACTTAGGGCTATTAGTTGATACATTAGCAGAGTGGGAGGTCTGTTATGATTTTTCTGGTCCGTAACAAGATGGAAATTTCTTGTCTTTTCGATGGTTTCCGTTGAACACCTAATCCCACATGGGTAGGTGTGGAATACGAAAAGTCACAATGGAGTCCAAGTGACCTTGGAATATGAAACCAAGAGTCACACCATTGTACTATAAATGTACATCTTTGTATAATGGAAAATAAGAAAGCCTCACGTTATCTTTCATTGTGTGTTTAGTCTCTTGTGTGTGTGCTCATCTTCCTCATACACCATGTGTGGGGTGTTTCAACATGGTGTTTAACATGGTGTTTAACATGGTATCGAGCAGTAGACTGTCGTCCTCGCTCCAAATCTGAGTGAGCCATTTCAGGTCATGGTTCGTGTATATTCGCATTTTTGCGCATTTAGAGAGTTTTTAAAAGAAGAAAGCCAAGCAACATTCAAAGGTGTTTTCAGAGACAGCTGCTCGTAAGAAAGAGCGCATTCTAATTTGGTTTGAAGAAGAGCATCATTGGTTTTGAAGAAAGGCGCACCGCCTTCATCTCAAGGTTGATTTCTTCCGCAATCTCCGCCATTAAATTCCGTTTTGAGAGTCATGGAAAATTTGTTTAAATTGGGATTAAGTAGAAGCTTTCCGTTTTTTAATGGAAGAGATTTTACTAGGCATTGTTAAATCGTAATGGTGAAAATCATTTTTGCAAGTTTACTACTGTGTATCTAGAAAAATCTGCTGTGTATTTGAAAAGAGAAAAATTCTGCTGGTGAGTTTCACTGTCTAAAAACTGTTCTGCAATTCTCTGAAAATTTTCCGAAGTTGTTACCTACAGTGTATCTGTTTTAAAGTCCAACTCCTCTCTGCTATGTTTTAAAAAAATAAATAAATAAATAAATAAAATAAAAAATAAATAAAAAATAAAAAAAAATTAGTTCCTGGCCTTTCGGCCTTCCCCACATCTCTGCATCGACCTCACTCCTCCCACTCTACGCGGCTTCAACTCCCTCAGCAATCTGCGCTCAACCCACTGCCGCTGCCTACCCTTCACTGCATTTTTTTTACACCTCTCTGCATATCCCTACGCTCTCTCTTAACTCACGCCGAGTTAACTACATTACTCTTCCATACGCTCCAGTTTTTTGTTTAATTTTTTAACTCTGCTCAACACATTACAACCTACAACTCCAGCCCCTCTCCACGCGCCCCCTCACCTCTCTCATTTCAAAACAACCATTCCCAAACCCGTCCAAACCCTTCCAACGCGGCTCTCCATTGCAATCTGTCCTACACACAGCTCCAAACCCACGACTGCTATACAGCACTCCGCCCACATTGAAACGCGCGTCCATCCTCTGCAATATCCGCCGGTCCCTCTTCCCTTACGCCCCTTCTACCTGCACCTGCGTTAAATCTACTCACCTACTCTCTCAACAGCATCTCCCCACACTCAAACGCTCCACGCCTGCGCTATTCCCATTCCTCCACGTCTCTCAACGCTCATCTACCCATCATACCTACGACCTTTCCAACCAAAAGCACTTTCCAACTTTCCCATTTACAATACCACCTCATATAAATACTTCGCCCTCCCATTCAAAATACGTTTTTTAAAAATTCGATTTTTAAAAAAACTCCCTTCCCACTATATAATACCACACTTTTCAAATTCGATTTTTAAATTTCTTAATTCCCCTCCCACATATATAATAACACCCCTCCCTTTTCAATACATTTCCACTCCACCAATTTTAAATTCGATATTCCCCTCCTTTCAAATAAATCCCATTCCCTTCATTTTTCATTGTTCCCATTTTTTTTTAAATTAATTAAAAAAAAAAAAAAAAACAGCAGAGAGAGAGAGGAGAGAGAGAAGATTTGAACAGCAGAAAAAGAGGAATGACATGTGAGCAGAATTGAAGAAATGGCATGGACTATATTTAGAGAAAAGTGGATTTGACATTTTATGAATTGTGGCTTATATAAGAGGGTGATTTTTTGAAGAAATTTACACTTGAAGACAAGTTTGCCAGCTCTTTGAAGAAAAAATTCAGTTTATTGCATAAGTGTTTTTGCTGGACATTCACATATTTTTGCAGAGATTTTGTATTGAACTCACATTGTGAGTGAATGTGCCTCTTCATTCATAGTTGGAATCAGTGTAAAAAAAAAATTGTTGATTGCCCTCCATCATTTGAGGAGCACACCTTGTACTTTGAGAATTCCTTGAGTCATTTGTATTTGTTGCATCACATTGTAAACGGGTGCATTTTCGGTTGAAGCCGGCACCCTTTCATTTTTTGAGCCTAAGTTGTTAAAATGGCCAAAATCAATGAGGCATTAGTGTTGTTAAATGACCTCATTCATTCAAATTTTGATGATGTGATAAAAATGAGCAAGGATGCTCTATGTAACATTCAGAGTTGTTTGCTAGATGCACATGAAAAGATTGAGTTTTTGCAGTTGGAAACTCAGCTTCAGCAAGAAGAACTTCAGCAAAAGAGTCACCATTCTGAACCTGTTTCTGTTCAGAAGATTGAGAAAGACTCCCATCAGCAGCAAGTCAGCAAAGTTGCAATCGATTCACATTCAGTTCCTTGTGCTAGAGCAGATGTACATGCAGATGCAGTAGTTCAGCCTGCACTTCTCAAGCCCATCATCAGACCTTGGGAAGAGCTTGTCCACAACAAGCACCGAACTGGTCTTGGATATGACAAGGATGTGTCCTTTCATATTCCAGACTACACAAAGCCCATCATATTTCAAAGTGTCGGATTCCTGTATGACAGATCATTTGCAGCTGTTCCAGATGTTGTTCCACTTCCACAACAGATTGTAAAATGCCAACACTGTGATCGAGTTGGCCATATGAAAGATCATTGTTTTGATCTTCATCCATGCAAGCACTGTGGTCGACACACCCATTCTTCAAACAGATGCTTCAGAAACAAGCCTCCTGCAAGAACCAAGATTCATCTTGGATGGATCGCTTCTTGGCAATGGGCATCAGCAGCCAAGAAGATGTTTACGACACATGTTAGAACTTATTCACGGATATTGAGCAAACTTGCAGTTGAGTTTTCGCCATCATCTCACCTTGTCCCTGACATGGGGGAAAATGGTGGTCATGTACAAGCTTCGATGACAGATCAAGCGAGCCTGAGCCACAATCTCTCATTCCATGTTCAGAGTTGTAGCCAGCAGTTCAAGCGAGCCTGAGCCACAATTCGTCATTCCGGATTCAGAGATGTAGCCAGAGACACGGATGCCCATGAGCATGCCTTCAGTTGGTGGACAACCTTAAACCATCATCTTTGGTTGGTGGACAACCTTAAACCACCACAGGTAGTAGACCTCCCTTATTTTAGGTTGAAGGTCTCCCTTTCATATATGAGGAACACTTCCTCTAGCAGAAGCCTTCAGCTTCTTGCCAGCTTTGGTTGAGTTCCAGGAAATGCTTCAAGCATTCCAAAGTTGTTGGTAATCCTAAAACCATCACAGGTAGTAGACCTCCCTTCTTTTAGGTTGAAGGTCTCCCTTTTTTATGAGGGACAATTCCTCTAGCAGAAGCCTTCAGCTTCTTGCCAGTTTTGGAAGAGTTCCGGGAACTGCAACATGTTTTGCGTTCCAGTGTTTGTGGTCATCCTAAAACCACCTCTTTTTCCAACATTTCAGAGAGTTGATTCAGCCAAGTGCTGCCATGTATACTTTGCAGATTTGTATTACAACTCTTTTCTTGGACTCACACATACCCCTTCGGATTAAGGGGGATGTTGGAACACCTAATCCTACATGGGTAGGTGTGGAATGCGAAAAGTCACAATGGAGTCCAAGTGACCTTGGAATGTGAAACCAAGAGTCACACCATTGTACTATAAATGTACATCTTTGTATAATGGAAAATAAGAAAGCCTCACGCTTATCTTTCATTGTGTGTTGAGTCTCTTGTGTGTGCATTCTTCTTCCTCATACACCATGTGTGTGCTTCAACATGGTGTTTAACAGTTTCCAAGGGTAAAATGCCTTAAAGCGCCACTTCCTAACTTAGGGGGAGGCTTTTGAAATAGACATTGGATTTTCCTTTTAGAGATGATGGGCAGACTAGTAGGGCTAAAGCTAGATAGGATAGTGATAATGAGTTTTAACTTTGACATGGGCGGACTGAAAAGTAGGAGGGCGAAAAAAGTTTTATGAGGGTTTTCTAGATGACAAATTGACATATATAAATAAGCTTCTAGAAAACTCAGCTATGGATATAGTCATCACTAACAAGTGAAAAATACTGATGACTAACATACCCTTTAACCAAGATGGATCACATTTTACAAAAGGTAGTTGGTTCCAAAAGAATTTCTTTGCTAGATGGCTTCTCAGGTTACAATCAAATATTAGTACATCCCGATGATCAACTCAAAACAACCTTTACCACACCTTGGGGTACTTTCATGTATGTGAAAATGCCCTTTGGTTTAATGAATGCTGGTGCTACATTTCAGAGAGCCATGGATATTTCATTTTTAGAAGAATGAGGCCTCTTCATCATTATTTACCTTTATGACATCACTGTTTTTTCCAAAACAGATGAAGAACACCTAGAACACTTGAGAAAAGTCTTTGAGAAATGCAGAAAATATGGGTTATCTTTAAATCCAAAGAAAACAATGTTTGGTCTCCAAGAAGGAAAACTACTTGGACACATCATATCAAAAGAGGGGATAAAGATAGACCCAAAGAGGATTGATGCTATATTGCAAATCAACCATCCTAGAAACATCAAGGAACTTCAATATTTCTTTGGGAAGATTAATTTCTTGAGAATGTTCATACCCAATCTAGCTGAACTCCTTAGAAACATAAAAAACATGCTGAAAAAGAAAGAAGGAGTTAAATGGACCTTAGAAGAAAAGAAATCATTTGAACTGGTAAAATAAGCATTAACCAAAACACCAGTTCTCATTAGTCCTAATTTTACAAAGGATTTCTTCATTTTTTCCTTTGCATCAGAACACATAGTGGTTGTTGTCTTATTACAGAAGAACTTGAAAGGACATGAGCAGCCAATTGAATTTTTTAGAAAGGAATTAAGAGATGCTCCTCTGAAGTAAAATATCATGGAAAAACAAGCCTTTACCTTAGTCAAAGCCTTAAAAGACTTTGGAGTTTACATTTTAAATTCCCACATAATTTCATTTGTGCCAAATTCAGTTGTAAAATACATTTTAACACAACATCCAAATGGCAAAAGAGGAAAGTGGATTGCTGTGACACTTGAATATAATTTAGAAATCAAGCCCACTAAGCTCATAAAAGGCCAAGGACTAGCAAGATTAATGGTTGAGTCTAATTTTGAAGCTCTTGATATAAACATGTTAGATACATTAGATGAACTGGAGGAGTTGTCAACTCCCATTATTGAAGATCATTTTCTGTTTTCATCTTGGTATGCTGATATTCTATATGTTTTTCTCAATTTAAATACACCTCCTGTTTTGTCTAAAACAAAGGAAAATTTTTTAAAGTTGAAAGCTGTTAATTACTACATTTTAGATAAATTTCTATATTGGAAAAATGCTAGTGGATTATTGCTTAAATTTTTTCCTGAGAATGATGCAGATAAGATCAAGCATGAATTACATGAAGGAGAATGTGGAGGCCACCTCTATTGGAAGACAACTGCCAATAAAATCCTTAGAGTTGGTTACTACTGGCCCACCCTCTTTCAATATGTCCACAAAATGATTATTGCATGTCATAAATGCCAACTCTTTGAAGGTAAAAGAAAATTGCTTCCCTTAGCTCTGCAACCAATCACTGTTGAAGCTCCTTTTCAAGAGTGGGGTCTAGACTTCATTAGGGAAATCCATCCTCCCTCATCTTCCCAACATAGATGGGTCCTCACTGCAACAGACTATTTTACCAAATGGATAGAAGCCATCCCTTCTAGGCAAGCCACTGACTCTGTCATCATAAAATTCCTTGAAAATCATATCCTATCTAGATTTGGTTGTCCTAGAAATATTATCACTGACAATGCTGCTGCATTTGGATCCAAAAATATGGTTGAGTTTTTTCATAAATATTAGATTACATTGGGCCATTCTACTGCTTATTACCCTCAAGGTAATGGGTTGGCAGAATCCTCGAACAAAAGTTTGGTGAATATAATCAAAAAGTTGTTGGACGACAATAAGAAATCATGGCACACAAAGCTAGTACATGCACTATGGTCTGACATATTAACACTTAAGAAATCAATTGGAATGTCACCCTACCAGCTAGTTTATGGAGCATATGAAAATTTTCCAACCAGTCTAGGAGTGCCAGTCATGAAGCTGATCCAAGAAGTGCAGTCTGAGGATAATTATATGACAAGAAGAATGAATAAGACTATACATATTCAACAAACCAAAGAAGCAGTCTACAACAGAGCTCTACACAAGCAAGAAAAAATCAAGAAGTTGTTTGATAAAAGGACAAAGGCCAGTGATTTTAGCATTGGTGATAGAGTTTTGAAGTGGGATTCTAGGAGAGAAGATAAGGGAAAACATGGAAAATTTGATAACTTATGGCTAGGCCCTTATCTCATTCATTCTACTACTGGTAACAATGCTTATTTCTTGCAGGAAGTGAATGGAACTGAACTTCTTGGAGGTCCTATCAATGGAAGGATTCTCAAGCATTACTTCTGTCAAGGGTTATGATTTCCAAATCTTTTTTTCCATTGTAAATTATCATTGTCTAAACATTGCATTCAAATTTAGAAAAATTAAAATACAAAAACAATAGAAAAGAAAAGAGGGCATAAATAAAACAAGAAAGGTGCAGCCCCATACCAAAAAAGAGAGACAAAGTCTGAAAGTGTGCAAGCTCAAATGCCACTCCTAAAACACATTTCTAGTTATTCATACAACCTAATCTTGACTAATTAGCTTTTCAATTTACTATTGATAGGTTAGTGAATTATATCAGCCAAACAACACAATCTTGGCTTATCAGTAAGGTAGATTAGGATAGAGGAAACAAAGGTTCAAACAAATTCAATATTTGAACCTATGAATCTCAAAGGAAGAATGGTTCTAATTAGATTAAATCTTGAGCCAAAGATAGAAAAGACCGGTTCTAAAAAGCTCAAAACTTGAATCAGTGAAAGGAAAGAGAAGATAGCTCAAACAAAATCAAAACCAGAGCTGAAGAGTAATGAAGGATGTTTTTGATTTTCAGATCTTAAGCCCTCCCAATTTTGTTTTAAATTTTCTTCAAATTTCAGTCTATGTGCAGCTTGTTTTTATGCCATAGATCTGCAGCAAGTCAAATTTCTTAATCCTAGCTTGGCTGCTTTTAAATTTCCTGTTTTAGAAAATAGAGAATAAAAGTCTGTCAGACAGTCTAACCCTGACAGATAGTAGTTAGGTAGAGAAATTTATGAGTTCAACTGTTTAAACTCAACTCATGGAGAAATAAGAGTAGACTTAGACTAGTTTTTTGTTTTCAATAAAAGAATAAAATATTGATGGAGAGAGTTTTCTAGTCCAAATGCAATCTGAAAGAAGAAAAATGTTAGGATCATTAAGAATGGGTAGGTAGAGATGTTGTTTGAAAATAATTCCATTGTTTCAGATTGTTGCAGAGATTATCAAATCAAAGAAAGGTCAGCTAAAGGAAAACAAAGTTGCTGACCAATGGATGAAGGCATTGGTTTACTGAAAAGCCCGAGATCAAGAGCTGAGGTTCTGGACACCTACAAATAACTAGTTTTCCTCCCCAAGTGGAGCCACTATTAGCCACCTATAAAAATTTGTTATATCAAATGGTGGCTAAATCTTTTCTAGCCTTCAAGAAACAATTCATGTCCAAATTGTGAGTTCTTGAAGTCTTATGATGTCCTTTATCCTTGGAATTAATCTTCATTACTATTTCACTTAAAGCCATCAAGTAACTTGTTGTTTACTAAGAAACATTTCTCATGAGGCTCCATTTTCCACCATTTCACTCCTCCTTTTTCACTCACCAAATAATTCCATTTTCACCCATTTTTTCCCTTCCATAAAATCCCTCAAAATACCTTCATTTTAACCTATAAATCATCCTAAATCCCTTTTAAACCTTATATTTCCCTCTATTTGGTTTAAAAATCCCTCGTCTCATCTATCGAAACCTTCAAATTCTTCAAAAGACTCTTCAAAAATCCTAAAAACCTTCATTTTTTCTATAAGGCCTTAAAGCCCCTTTCGGCCTTAAGTCCCAACCCCTTTTTCTTATGTGACCCAGAGCTGCGACCAAGCACTAAGCCTCATCGCTCCATTGCAATCGGAAATCGAAAATTCCCTTTATCCTTTCCCTTTTCCTCCTCCGATGTCGATCCCCCAATTTAATCTCAGCCGTCGAATCCACAAGAACCGACGGCTAAGATCTCATCGCGCTTTGCCCATAACCCTTTGTCATCACACCCGCCAATTTAATCCTGACCATTGATATCTCATATCGATCCTATGGCCAGCGCTTAATCGCACAATGTAAACTCAAACACCTCGGTGCTTTGGCCTCTTTTCTTATCTCCGATGCGATGTAATCCTAGCCGTTCACTCCATCAGATTCGACAGTTCGCACTTCGTTGCATCACAAAAAACCTTGCCTTTTGTCTATTTTTCCATTACCCCGACGATATGATCTAAAAAAATCTAGACCATTGATCTCTGTAGATCAACGGCCATCAGGCTCCATCCTTCTTCCCATTCACCCTGCCTTACCTTTTCCTCTATCCATCTATGAGCTCCTCCTTTTAAATCTTGACCGTCCATCTCAGAAATCGTACAATCAGGACTTAACCCGATAATCAAAACATCCATCCATTGCGAGACAGAAAAATTACATCACTGTGGACCCCACAAACACTTCTATTCCGTAGCTCTTCATCCATCATGCTCAACCCACACCATTGGATCTGGAGCCTCCGATCCAATGGTTGACGATGCGTATCACAAAATTTTTGTGCCTAAAGTTTAACGCTAATTTTTTTTGCGAAATAGGCAGTTTTAAGAATCCGCCTGTCGCCTAGTGTATGGAATCGTATTATTTTCAGGCAAACCACTTAATCCCTTTTGATTATGCGAAAACCACTCGTGGTATTGCGAAAACCATTTTTTGCCCAATACTCACCAAATATTCTTTTGAACTTGTTTTTTCGCCCGTTTCTGTTCATAAGCCCCCACCGTTGCTGCAAGGCCTTTTTCCCTCACTGCTCTACACCCTCATCAACCTCTGATGCAGTTTACCATATCCACAGGATTTCTTAATGATTTTTTGTGTTTTGGAGGGTTTAAATGGTGTTCGGTCTATGAATTTCCACAGTCACAGACAGGTGACCATATGAGTACAGGATGACGGTTCTGTGTCTTATATTTACGAAGAAAGGAACAAGTAGGGTTTCAAGTTCTCAATTACATCAGTGGATCACGATCCTCGATCCCAGATAAAACTTTCCCATTACATAAAGCAACCTGTGCAAGAAAAAATAGAACAAACGAAGTATATCAGAGTAAAGACCCGAAGACGAAGATCAAGGCTAATTAAGCCTAAACTCAGCTCAAGAACAAATTAAAGTGTGTTAAACAAAAACAGAGAAATTATATCAATCAAAGAAAGCCTCCACTGCCACATCAGAGGCTAAAATAACCTTTCAGCTACCAAAAGTGCCACCTACAGCTTTCATAAATTAAAAGAAGCCATAGTTATTGCCTAGTCAGTGATATTTTGTTTAAAGACAGCCAGAGTTATTTCCAGCCTGCCTAAGGAGTTTTAAAGTCAAAAAAATATGCTGAGTAGCTAAATACTTAATAAAAACCAATTAATACAGAGAAAATATCAGAAATATTCTCTATTGAACCTCTCAAAAACAGAGAATCATTAACTTGTATTAATTGAACCTAGAGACCTTTTCTTTCATCCCACCTCCTCTCTCTTCTATAAATACTTCCTTAGAAGATGAGAGGTAGTTGGTTAGTTGTTGGAATTTTATGTAATAGTTTCTGTATCGAATCATTGTTGAATGTAAATAAGTTCTGAAGCTCTGAAGCTCTGTTAAGTTATTGAAAAAGTTAGGCTGAGAAGAGAAGTTGTTGCTGTGATGAAACATTGGGCATGTAGTTTGTAACTGGATTGACAATCAATATACAAGCTGATTTTTGGGATCCTGGTCTATATCATTGGTGAAGTACCTCTTAATATTATTGTTTTCCTTTAATGTATGCCATTTTGTTTACTTTTCTCTGATAAAGAACAGTAAGCATAGAGCTAGGATTTACTGCTAAAGTACCCTACTCTTATTGATAATCTTTATCTATATGTTTTTTGTTGATTGTGATATTTGAGAATGGCTTAAATTAAGTATAAACATTATCAGGGAATGTTGGTTAGTCCATGTCTTGATGTGCAAAACTTGAAAGGAAGTTCTTGAATGATATTTTCATTACATGCTAAGTAGAGTTAAACTAGGAAAGTTTATGGTTTGCCCTATCTTCTAGTTCTTTCTCCAAAGGTTGTTTGAAAGTTTCCATAAGAGTATGCTAAAAGAAAGCCTATATTTTAATGATATCTTACTTGATCTTCAGCTACACTTTGTTTTCTTATATGTTTTCATCCTTTTTGAAAGTAGTCATGTGGATTACTGGATTGTTTGTCTGATAAGTTAGCTTTACTACAAGCTTTTCCAAAGAATTCTATGGGTAGCCCTGTCCTTTGGTTGGTTTCAAACAGTTTCTTCAAAAGGATTTTCTTGCATGGAAGTTGATAAATCCTTATTGAAATTATTGGATTTTTCCACTTTCTCAACACTTTAATGTTCCATTCCATCATTTAATCTAAAGGATATTTTGATATAGATGACTTGCCCCTTGGACCACTCTTGAAATTGTTGTACAATTAAACCCTTTTGTGACTCCATTGCCCAATGGTTTAAAGTTGTTTCATACTAATCCTATCTGCTAAACACTTCTCAATACACTTGCATCTTCACCTTTTGGAACTCTTTCATTTTGTGATATTCCATCCAATTAAAGATCATACCCGACCAACCAAACAAAAAAAACCTTTGTTCTTAATAACTAGCCTAATATCATACTAAAACCTTAAAAGATAAATAAATCTTTGCACTTATAGAGAGATCCGTCTCTGGATTCAGGAGGGCTAGATCCTAGAATCCCAAATTGGTTTTTGATGTAGTCTCTGTAGCATTTAGTCTTGCCACTCTACTAAATTATAGAGGCCTAACACATCTAATAGATCAGGTTGAGTTTCATAAACAAGCTAGAGAAATGATCTATTCCACTATGACACACAAAGCTTTACATGTCCAAAAACTACAAAATTCTCTAGAAAATATCAGGACACGGTTAAAACTAGAGAAATCTTCTTCACAATCAAAGGATAATAGAATAAAGTCACTTGAATAATTGGTCATGGAGGTTGGATATAATCCAAAGGATATCAAAGAAGAAGATGAGCTTATCAAGAAGAAGAATGTAGACATAGCTTCATTGAAGAAACAACTTAAGTTACCAACAACAGAACATCCACAAACTAAAGAAGTTTTGGAAAATGAAAATCATAAAGATGAAATGATGAATCTCATCATTCAATTGACAGCTCAACTGAAAGAGATGGAAACTAAAATGGAAAAATTAGTGCAGGAAAAGAAAAACAGCATGGAAGCAGTTCCCATTAGTGCCATTCCTATAACTTCTACATCAGCTCCATTATCTACAGAAGTCCCAGCTACTACAATAATTCTAGTGTCAATAGAAGTTCCAGCTACTACACTAGAAACAACATCAGCAGTACAAACAACCCATCCCACTAATGAGGCTAGAAAATTGATCAAGGCGATGCAAGATATGTCAATTCAAATTACTGAGATCAATAAGTTAAAAAAACAAGTGAAAAATCTAAAAGATGAAAATAAATTGGCTCAAATAATGCATAAAGTTGAAGCACAAAAATATAACAGATTGAATGACATGGTCCAAAAATTAGAAAGGGATTTGACATTAGTAGAGCCTTTAGCCCAAGAAAAGAAACAACTGTGGGCCAATATCAGTAACTCTGTTAATGATATTTGGCCTTCTATCCAAGCTATATTTGAGTAGAAAGATTTGATAAAGGAAGCAGGTATTGCAATTCAGAAAGTCAAAGAAGATCTTGGGAAGAATCCAGAGGAAGCCACTGAGATTATAAACTTCCTAAATTATAAAAACAAGTAGGAATTATAAGAACTTGGGATAAGTGACTAAACAAAAACCATATTAGAGGTGAAGAAAATGATTTCCAAGAGAAATATGATGACACAACTTGAAGACAAATGTTAAACTATGGAGCTTGCAGTGAACAAATTCATGAACAGGTTTAATATTTTAAGACAAAAAGGTCTGCCTAATCCATTAGTAATCAATGATGAACTAATGAGGCATGAACATTATGATAAAAGGATCACGTAAGTAGCTAAACAAAATTCCAAAAATTCCTCATTGAAAGGAATTCCTACAGGGAAAATACTCTTTCAAATATTTGAAAATATATTTTACCTCCAACATGAGGTAAATCATCTTTTTGTAAACAAGCCTACATTTACCAAGTATACTGAGGCGGATGAGATTTACAGGACGGTGGTAAAAATCAAACTTCCAGATGAAGAAGCCTAGGAAAAATGGTGTGATTTACTTTGACAAGTAAAAGTAAAAACAGGTAAAAGAGAGACAGGTTGAAGAGTAATCAGAGCAGTCAGGTAAAATAAAATTCAGAGTTAAATATCAGACAAATAAAGACAGATGAAGAGATTTTAAATATAATTCATAGCTTAGAGCTGAAGATAGATGAAAGAAAACCAGTGTAAAAGATACAACCAACATGAGAGATAAGACAGCATAAGAGAAAAAAGCAACAAATCAAATAAACGGGGACAACTTGCATTTAATTAAATAGGTGCCTCTATCTTCTTGCATGAAGATATTTTGTTTTCCTTGAATAAATCCCAAATCAGTTGATAGGATATTTTGTAATAAGTTGTATAAATACTTCATCAATTCGAAGTATTGAGTGTGGATTTCTGAATATTCTATAGTTAAACTGATCTACTGCCTGAGGGTTTATTATACCATTTCCAAGTTGACGGACAAGACAAGTAATAAAGGCATTTATTTACAGGATTCATGTGTTGAGCTACTTCAGTGAAGTATATTTCAATTTTTCATGTTATTTTCTTGAGTATTCCATAAACTCGCATGTTTTCCAAATTTGAATGTTATAATTGGAATTTTACTACAGAATTTGTTTAATTACACTCTTCCTTGAACTATTATACATTTTAATGTTTTCCTTTGATATCTAGTTTAGAGAATCCTTAGTTTCTCTCTGATCCCGATTTACCTCCTTCACCTTCTCTCATTATCTGGTTTAAGGAATCCTTAAATGCTCCTTGATCCCGATTGAAAACCACTTCACCATTCAGCCTTTAAGATCTTATTTTTGTTAGCTACCCTGCCCTATAACAGTTCCTTTAGAACTTGATTATGTTCTATTTTCTTGATATATTGACTCCATAGCCCAATGGAAAATAGAAAAGTACCTATCCATATAAATAAGTAATTCCACCAACAAATCAAAATCAAACCAAATCACTCATACATAACTAGTCTAAAATCAATTAAAACAACTAAGATAAACCATTAAGAGGGAGCCCTCTATGAGAATTATGAAGGCTAGATCCTAATCTCCAAAAGTGGTTGATAGTTACCTATAATATTTCTTTAAACACACAAAAAAACCCTTGGAAATTTTGGAGTGATAACAGGGAGGATTGTCACTGTCGATCATATGGACTATTCTCCGATAGATCTGAAGGAATCTTCTGACTCAAATGCTCCATTGGTTAATGATCCAGGTGGATATTGGTGGCCACCCACCTATTCCACTTGGGCCCCCACCATTGTCTCTTTCAGTTTTTCAGTTTCGGCATAACTTACTATTTTTAGCAATTTTTCGGGTCATGAACTTCCGGAGCCATTTTGAGGCCCTAAACGATGTTTTTTGGGCATCGCACCTCCAGCAAATAACATTCCATTTTGAAATTATATTTTTGGCGAAAATTTTAGTCCTCGGATAGACCTTTCTAAATATGTATCATGTGCGTCAAACGGAGATAGTATGCCAAAGTTATGTCCCTGGGAAATTGAAAAATCAATTTACCCAAACGGGGCCCATAGTTTTGGCACTTCATCTCCTAGGGTTAGGTTTTTGGATGTTTAGGGTTCTCCATTGTTTCTAAATAATAAATAAGCCCTCAAGCCTCATTTTAACTCAGTTCAGAGGCCTGTAGCCACCACATCTCTTCTTAGAGATAGCTACCAGCGCCCTAGCTAGTTTTATTTCCATTCTGTCTGTAAGCAAATTTCAGTTCTTTGATATTAATGAAATGAAGTGTTATTTTTGCTGCATCTCTGTATTTATGGTTATATGTTTATTCTGCTGCGTTCTTGCATAAATCTGGATCAGTGGTATCAGAGAAGTCTTCTTTTTCTCGATCCTTCTTTGCATGTCCCCAACGAGGTCGGGGTATAAGGAGCTAGGGCTTGATTTGGTGGAACCTCTGTAAGATCAGCCTCACAAACCTCAACAGACACCCATGGGGGATGAAAAGAAAGATGAGGGAGCAGGAGATCCTATCAAAATATTGCTCGAGGAGGCCCTCGAAAAACAAAGGAACACGATGATGGATAACTTTGCTCAGATCCTTCAACGGTTGCACACCGGCAGCGCATCTGCATCCAGCAGCCACTCTGGAGGTGCGACTCCTTTTAAGGTACAAGTAAATTTTGACATTCCCATATTTGAGGTTCAAATAGACGCAGATGCCATAGATAGATGGTTGAATCTATTAGAAGGATATTTCTCTGTTCATGACTTTTCAGACCGGGAGAAGATTATTTTTGCACTCCTCAAAGCTACCCCCCATGTTAAGGACTGGTGGGAAACCTACTGTGAGAACAAGGACCAGAAATAACCCTCTATGTTCTCGGTCGTACCAACTTGGAATTATTTCCGAGACACCGTCAAGGAACAATACTATCCCATGGGGAGCTATGAGGACAAGTACATACAATGGACCACGCTGCGACAACAAAGGGATCAAGATGTGCATGAGGCAACAAATCTGTTCCATACCCTGCGCACAAAGTTGGGTATCAAAGATTCAGAGAAAAATTGGTGCTAAAGTATCGCAGCTATCTACACATATACATTCAGGAGGAAATGGAGTTACTCGACATCTCCTCGCTTTGTACGGCATACCGGTATGCTGCCAAGATTGAGCAGAAATTCAAACAGAAGAAGCGAGACTTTGGATCTACGAATCAAAAGCAAGGGAAAGGTGCTTCCAAACCGCAGAACAAAGGACAAAGCCAAGGCATGGTGGCTAAAGACAACCCGTCAAGGCCACAAGAAAATAACAGCACCGCAAAGCTGAAGAAGGACACGGGAAAGTGGTGTGAGTTCCATAAGAGCTCCACTCACAACACAAGTGAGTGTCGGGCCAAGCAATCGCTAGTGGCCAAGATGAGGGCTTCTGAGTTAGATGCATGCTCCGACTCCAAATCAGAACCTGAAAAGGGGAATGAAAAAGGGAAACATATTATTGATGCGGAGCCCAATGCCACTATTGCCACTACAAAAATCCAGAAGGAGGAACCGGAAGATTCAGAGGAGGAGGAACGTATCTTCCACTCCCAGATGTGGGTAAAGGGCTCCCCTGTACAGTTCATTGTCAAAAATGGGAGCCAAAATAACCTCATTTCAGCAGACGTCGTGAAGAAGTTAGGCTTTCCGACCATAGCTCACCCACATCCATACACCATCGGGTGGCTTCACCAAGGACGAGATCTCCATGTCAGCCAGTAGTGCCGCCTTCCCTATAGCATCAAGCCCTTCACAGATGAGGTATTATGTGATGTTGCTCCTATTGATGTTTCTGATGTATTATTAGGACAACCATACTTTTGGAAGCGTCATGCTGTGTATGAGTCTCGACCTCGTGCTGTTATTGTTACTTTGGGAAATAAGTTGTACAGGATACCAGAGGAACCACCTCCTACGACTATCTCTTTGGTTACTGCAAAACAATGCAGTAAGCTCATTTCCCAAACTAGGAAATTCATTTTCATGATGATCTGCCCCCAGGGAAAGAAGAAGACTATGGCCACGACCTCCAAACAAGGCTCCTCTACATGACAACAACAAATGGATAAGGTTGTGGAGGAGTACGGGGACATATTCACCTCACCCACAGGGGTTCCTCTGCACTGTCAGGTCAAGCACCTGATTGATCTGACCCTAGGTGCGCCGCTGCCCAATGGACCGATCTATCGGTGCTCTGTTCTGGAGAATGATGAAATCAAGAGGCAGATTCAGGAGTTGTTGCAGAAAGGTCACATCAGACCAAGTTCATCGCCCTGTGGGAGCCCGATCGTGTTGGTACAGAAGAAGGATGGGATGTGGAGACTCTGTATTGATTATCGGGCGCTGAACAAGATCACTGTCTGAAATAGGTACCCAATCCCACGGATTGATGACCTTCTGGACCAACTCAAAGGTGAAAAATATTTCAGCAAGATTGACGTGAAGTTTGGGTATCACCAGGTACCAATTGAACCCTCTGATGTGTGGAAGACTACCTTCAAAGCCAAGGAAGGCCTTTTTGAATGGCTAGTCATGCCTTTCGGGTTGAAGAATGCTCCCGCAACCTTCATGAGGATGATGGATGACATCTTGCCGCCATTCACCAACTCATTTGTAGTGGTGTACTTGGACAACATTTTGATCTTTAGTAAGACTTAGGAAGAGCACCTTCACCACATCCAACAAGTCCTCCAAACACTGCGGCAACACAAGTTGTGTGTCAATTTGGAGAAGTGCACGTTTGGCATGACCTAGGTTCAATATTTGGGATACATTATTGATGAAAGGGGGGTGCATGTGGATCCAACCAAGATCTAAGTCATTCGAGATTGGCCAGCCCCAACCACTATAACAGAGCTTCGCAGCTTTATGGGTCTTGCTAATTTCTACCGTAGATTCGTGTTGGGATTCTCTCATATCACTTGGCCCTTGAGTCAAGTCACCAAGGGAGGAGCGAGAGAAAAATTATTTTGGTTGGAACCTCAATAGAAGGAGTTCACAGAATTGAAAAATTGCCTCTGTTCTGCCCTAGTGCTCACATTAACAGACTTGCAACAACCATTTGAGATCGAGACAGATGCCTCTGACTATGCTATTGGGGTAGTTCTTACTCAACAGGGACATGCAGTGGCATATCATAGTGAGACATTGTCTGAGACAGTTCGCAAGTATCCCACCTATGACAAAGAAATGTATTCCATTGTGCAAGCCTATCGGCAATGGAAGCATTACATTTTGGGGAAGGAAAAAATCATCCACACAGACCATCGGCCCCTGCAGTTCATACAGACACAAGGGAATTTACAGAATGATCGCCATCAGAAGTGGTCCACATATCTGCAACAGTTTCATTTGAACATCAAGTACAAGAAGGGTAGCACCAATAATGTTGCAGACTGCCTCAGCTGACCATCAATCGTGGCGCTCACCACCGTGCTCAACTCTTGTGGGCACGAGACTTCTGATTTGCCACTTCTCTATGAGAGTGACCCAGAATTCGGCCACACTTACAAGGCACTCTTGGGGGGTATGCAAGTTCCAAATTTTCACCTCCTAGATGCACTTTTATGTCACCTGGGACACCTTTGTGTTCCTTCAAGTGAGCGTGCCAAGATGATATGGGAAGCACACTACAGTCGATTCACTGGGCATTTCTGGGTCGAGAAAAAAGTAGCAATACTACATAAGTATTTCTATTGGCCGAACCTTCGAAAGGATGTCAAGAAGCACATCAGATCCTACACTTCTTGTGCCATTTCCAAACCGAACATCAAGAAGCAAGACCTATATACTCCACTACCTACCCCTAGTCGACCTTGGGAATCCATCTCCATGGATTACATGTCAGGCCTGCCTTCTACTAAGAATGGAAATGACTGTGTTTTTGTGGTCGTTGACAGATTTTCGAAGATGGCCATTATGGCAGCCTGTAAGAAGAATATCACAGCAGAAGACACTGCTAAACTCTTATTTGAACGAGTGTGGGTGCACTTTGGGATCCCACAGTCTATCATATCAGATTGAGATAGTAGGTTCCTCAGCACATTTTGGTCCAGCCTCTGGTCAATGTTGGACACAAATCTCACCAAGTCCACAGCTTTCCATCCCCAAACAGATGGCCAAACAAAGATCGTCAACAGAATGATTGTACACATTCTGCGCATGTACAATTCAAAGCATCCATGCACATGGGATGAGAGCCTCCCCTATTTACAACATAGTTATAACAGGTCTCTCCACAATTCAATTGGCCATATCCCCTTTCAGGTGGGCTTGGGATTCTAGCCACTATGTCCCATTGACGTAGCCATGCCATTTGCAGCTGCTCAGGCCAATTCAGCTCATGTCCAGTCTGAAGTTGACAAAGCCAGTAGCTTCATTGAGTGCATTCAACACATCCGCCAACAGGTTCATGATATATTGGACAGAGCCAATGCCAAGTACAAGCAACGCCATGATCAACACCGGGTGCCACACAACTTCCAGGTGGGTGACAAAGTATGGCTACATTTGCAGAAGGAGCGCCTCACTGGACCCCACAGAAAGCTTCGCCCGCTCTGATACGGGCCATACACCATCACCAAGGCCGTAGGGAACAATGCCTTCGAGCTCAGTATTCCACCATTCCTTGGTCTGCACCCAGTCTTCAATGTGGATCGCCTTCATCCTTACTTCCCACCTCTACTGGACACCTTGGACATTGCAGAACAACTCACACCAACTGAGTTAAATCCAGACTGCATGGAACAGGCCACCACAGATTGCATCATGGACATGCAAATCAGGAACACTTGCCAGCAGAAGATCCAACTATATCGGGTTGTCAAAGCTGGCCAACTCCTGCACCAAGGAAAGTGGTTCACCAGGGACCAAGTTCAGCAGAAATTTCCTCATCTCATGGAGGAACTTAACGCAATGGGGACCATTGCTTCCTAAGGGGGAGGAATGATCCAGGTGGATATTGGTGGCCACCCGCCTATTCCACTTGGGCCCCCACCATTGTCTCTTTCAGTTTTTCAGTTTCGGCATAACTTACTATTTTTAGCAGTTTTTCGGGTCCTGAACTTCCGGAGCCGTTTTGAGGCCCTAAACGACGTTTTTTGGGCATCGTTTTACCAATGAATTTCATCATCAAATTCATCCCGAAAGTTGTAGTCCTTGGATAGAGCTTTCTAATGATGTATCATGTGCGTCAAACGGAGATAGTATGCCAAAGTTACGTCCCTGGGAAGTTGAAACACCAATTTACCCAAACGGGGCCCATAGTTTTAGCGCTTCATCTCCTAGGGTTAGGTTTTTGGGATGTTTAGGGTTCTCCATTATTTCTCAATAATAAATAGGCCCTCGAGCCTCATTGTAAAGCAGTTCAGAGGCCTGTAGCCGCCACATCTCTTCTCAGAGATAGCTACCAGTGCCCTAGCTAGTTTTATTTCCATTCTGTCTGTAAGCAAATTTCAGTTCTTTGATATTAATGAAATTAAGTGTTATTTCCGCTGCATCTCTGTATTTATGGTTATGTGTTTATTCTGTTGTGTTCCTTCATAAATCCGAATCAATTAATGATGCCAAGCAACCAATGGAGAATTTGGGGGTTGGAATGTATACCTCTTTGATGGGTGCCTTTGATCTTCTACCTCCTTCCGTTCATATTAATGTTATCTCATCCTCTAGGGTTCCTACTCAAAGAGAGTTCTTTCGAACTCATTATTTTTCAGATCGTTGGACCTTACCTTCTCCTACGTCCACATTAGAGGAAGGTCAAGTGGGTGGAATGGCATTCCCTATGTTTGCAGTAGAGATTTCCTATCAATCTATTGTTGACTCTGTAGTTTCCATTCCAGTTTCTCTTTCATTGGAGGAATTGGACGCGGATGTGGCTCTCGCATGGACACTTGGTTCATATTCTACTTAGGATTTCCTTGATACTGATATTCCATATGAAGAGGCTATCCTTGAAGAAATTACTGGAGTGGAAAGACCATGGGATGATTTGCATCATCGGTCCTATTTTCTACCAGACTTGTGGGAGGTTGAATCAAGATTGTCTAGCCCTGTTTTTTCTGGTCATGTTCACCTGGTCTTGAACCCTTTACCTCCATCACAGGTTTTTTTTGAAGGGAACATGACTGTCATTTCTCAGAATATCTTGGTGAACATTTCTAGAGATCCCAACGTTATTGAGAATGTCTTCATCAGAGCTGAATTTTCCCCTGAAGAGATTCAGAATTATACCAATATCCTTATATAGTTTCGATATGTGTTCACTTGGTCTTATGAGGAAATTCCTGGAATTGATCCATCTATCGTCCAACATGAGATCAAGATTTATGAAAATTATAAGCCTATAAGACAAAAGCTTCGTCCGAAAAACCCTAGGAAAGCAGCAGCTATCAAGGCCGAGGTTGAGAAGCTGCTTAAGGTGGGTTTCATATACCTCATTCCATTAACTGAGTGGGTTTTGAATCTAGTGGCTATGTATATGAAACAAGGAATGATATGTGTTTGCATTGATTTCAGGGATTTGAATAAGGCATGTCCGAAGGATAATTACCCCACACCATTTATTGATTAGATTATTGATGAGTGTGCGGGGAATGATATTTTCTCCTTCATAGATGATTTCTCGAGATACAATCAGATTACCATCTGTCCTGAAGATTAGCACAATACTTCTTTATTTGCCTCTCGGGTACATTTTCATACAAAAATATGCATTTTGGCCTTAAAAATGCTAGGTATACTTTCAAGTGGGCCATGTATTATGCTTTCCACAACATCAAGCATATCATCAAAGCTTATTTGGATGATTTAATTGCTCATTCTAGAAAGAGAATTGATCATCCCTCTCATCTTAGACAATTTTTTGAATGATGTCGCATTATAAAATTCGGTTGAACCCTTATAAGTGCGTTTTTGCCATCACATCCGGTCATTCCTTGGGATTCATCGTGTTTACTGAAGGTATTCAGGCAGATCCCTTCAAGGTGAGTCAATAATTCAATTCCCTCCCCCATCTTCTATTCGTCATCTCCAGAGTCTACTAGGAAAATCAAATTTCTTAAGGATATTTATCGTTAATTATGTCGAGGTGATGAAAGGATTTATGATATTGTTGAATAAAGGAGTTCCATTCTTCTGGGATGACTTTGCTCAACGCTCCTTTGATGCTTTGAAAAAGGAATTGACCTCTGCTCCATTATTGAGTCCACCTGATTATAGCATAAAATTCGTTTTGTATCTCGCTGCAAAAAAATCTACGATAGGTATGGTTATAGTTGAGGAGGTCGATGCTCTTTGTGAGCATGTTATTTATTACCTAAGTTGAGGCTTGGTAGGTCTTGAACTACGGTATTCTCTCATTGAGAGTCCAGTCACAAATGCCTGACAGTTGTCTGTCGGCTCAAGCATTACATTCTTTCACAAAAATTATGCTCGGGCGTAGTTAATCCATTTCAATTTTTTCTTAGTAGGCAAGTGATTGGGTGCAAATACAATCGATGGATTTTCATTTTGCAAGTTTGATCTCGAATTTCTGTGTGCCAAATGCAAGAAATATTTGGTATTTGTGAATTTGATCTCTGACTTTCCTTGTGGAGATGAGATTATTTATGAGGATTCGTTCCCTGATGAACATATTCTCCTCATTTTTTCACAAGATCCTTGGTATGGAGATATCATTGTTTATCTGCAAACTTCAAATTTCCCCTTAGATTTTTCAAAATATGAGCATCGAAAATTGTGTCACTTAGAAAAAAGTTATCTTATTATCAGTGACAATCTATATCGTCATGGGGTCGATTCGATCCTTAGACGTTACTTGACTCTCAAAGAGGTCGAGGTTGTGTTGAATGATTTCCACAGTGGAGGTTGTGGTGGTAATTTATATGGGCTTGCTACAACCAAAAATATTTTGCATGAAGGATATTTATGGCCCTATATTTTTAAAGATTGTGTTGAGGCAGTTAAAAAATGTCATCCTTGTTAGGTTTAAACTCTGAAGATGCACACTCATCCAATTCCATTCTTTCCTGTTGTCACTGTTGGTATGTTCACTAATTGGGGTATTGATTTTACTAGCTATAACTCGCCTTCAGTGAAGGGTCACAAGTACATTATTGTAGCAGTAGACTACTTTATGAGGTGGGTTGAGGCTATGCCTACTTTTTTGAATGATGGTGAAACAACAACCCTGTTTCTGTTCAACCAAGTCATTTCTCACTTCTGTATTCCCAAGGAGATTGTCACTAACCATGGAAGTCATTTTAAGAACACCATGATGGCTGAATTGGCTCTTAATTTGGGTTTTCGATGGGAGCATTCATCTCCATATTATCCTCAGGCCAATGGGTAGATTGAAGCCGTAAACAAGTCCTTAAATTTTACCTTCAAGGGAAAATCAAGAAAGCCATGTCCAATTGGCATGTCATGTTGTATCCTTCACTTTGGGCATACCGGATTTTTGTTAAGACTGTAACTGGGTTCACTCCTTTCCAACTGGTTTATGGTTTGGAATCGATATTTCCTATTGAATGTGAGATTCCTTCCCTTAAGCTGGTTGTCTAGCTTCTTCCTGACACTTCAAGTTTTGAAGAAGACCTTGTTTATCTAGAACATCTCGATGAGTAGCGCCAAGATGTAGCTATGATGAACTAGGCTCATAAGAAATGACTGAAGGTTGAGTATGATAAGGCTGTCAAACCTAGGCTTTTATCTGATGGTGACCTTGTTTTCATTTATGCTCAAGAAAAGGATGCCTTGGGGGCAGAAAAATTCAAATCCATTTGATATGGTTGTTTCATTATTAAAAAGGTCCTGAAGAAGGGATCTTATGCCTTGGTTGATTTCGATGGAAACGAGTTGGCGGAACCCAGAAATGGGCTCTATCTGAAGAATTATTATGCCTAGGTTGTTGGCTATCATTTTCCTTGTTTGTATATGTTGTATTTTTTGTGCATATATGTCTATCAATTTTTTTTTGACTTTGATGATTTTGATCTGCTTTGGCAGGTGTTTATGGATGAGATGAGTCATTTTGGCTTTGCCGATGGTGCTAGTTGACATACCTGAAATCTTGCTTCTATGGCTTGGGTAATTTACTATCCACTTGGTCAATTGCTAGTCTCAAGAGGCATATGCATTGGTCCTTCTTCGACTAATGTAGCAGAGTATACAACTATGGTTAATCTACTTTCATTTATAGTGAGGTTGGGAATTTCACAGTAAAATGTCTGAACAGAAGTGATGGCAACTCAAAAGGAAAGAAAGGCTTTAAGAAATTAAATAAGGAAGGAAAAAGTAAAGGCTTCAAAAGGAAATTTCTCTCTAAATAAGATAGTTCATCATTCGATGAAGATAGTGACAACAAATAAGAAGCCAATGAGAGAGTATTGTTTATGGCCAAGCACAATAAACAAGAGGTATCAAATAACGAAGAAGAAGGGTTGAGCATAGAAGAATTTTCTAAGGAGGCAATCAGGTTTATAAAATAGCTCAAGGATGAGAAGATCCGTTCAAATAATCTTGAAGAAAAGTTCAAGGTCTCAAAATTGAAGTTGACGAACACAAATTTATTGAAGAGTCACTTCAAAAGAATTTGGAAGAAAGCAACCAAGAAAGGGAAGGATTAGAAGCCGAAGTAGTCTCATTGTGTAAGGAAGTGAAGAAGGGAAAAAATGTCCAAAACTATGCCAACGGCTCAAGGGCATTGGAAGAACTCATCAACAATCAATGATATTACAATGACAGAACTAGCCTTCGTTACAAAGAAGAAGTAGGACCTTCTACAACAAAATACAATGAACCTATGAGATCTGACATGCATATAGACTTCATTGGATAAGATTCACAAGAACAGCCTTGGAAGACAATTCCTCGAGGAATATTTACATCCAGGTACCAACATATTTTTCATGGATACTGTTATTCATGTGGAAAATTTGGTCATAAAACTGTAGAATGTCGTATATACCCTAGAAACCAATACAATACTAGGAGATTCTTCAAATACGAAACTCCCAAGGCTCAAAGAAAAATCAATAGATTTGAACATATAAGAAATAATATGGAATGTTACAAATGTCAAAACTTTGTACACATAGCCAGAGATTTCAGACTTGAAATCCTCCGTAAGAATCTTTAAAGCCACAGAATGAACAAACATGGAAGAATAAGAAGACTGATAATTGTGCTCTCACTCTCAAGGCTCAAAACAACAAAGATGTGTGGTATGTTGATAGCAGTTGCTCAATGCATATGAATGGAGATAGAAAGAAATTTATATCTCTGAAAGACAATAAGGATGGAACCGTATCCTTTGGAAATGATGGATCTTCAAATTTTATAAGATCAGGTACCGTCACTCTTAGAAGAAAATATGTTCTAGCCAATAATGTTCTATTGGTTGAAAAAATGAATCAAAATATGCTTAGTGTTGGACAAATGTGTGATCAAGGACACACAATGCTATTCAACTCCACAAAATGTGAAATCAGGAAAGACAGATATGGTAAAATTGTGGCTACATCAAGTCGAGCTCCAAATGACATATATGTTCTAGATGAAGCAACTAAAGCATGTCTACTAGCTAAAGAAGATGAAAGTTTGTTATGGCACAAATGAATGGGTGACATAAACTTTGACAATCTTGTCAGAATAAGAAAAAAGGAAGCAGTACGAGAAATTCTGAAAATCTCAAAACCTTCCAACACACTATGTGAGGCCTATCGGCATGACAAGCAGACAAAACTCCGATTTAAAACAAAAGAACACTTTGTAGCACATCCATTGGAATTGATACATACTTATCTATGTGGTATTGTCAGAATAAAAGGCTTAGTTGGAGAATTATATTTCATGTTAATGACAAATGACTATACCATGATAACAACCGTCAGTTTCCTAAAGAAAAAATCTGAAGCATTTGAGTGCTTTAAGATCTACAAGGAGTTGGTCGAAAATGAAACTGATTTGAAAATAAAGCGTCTAAGATCAGATAGTGGTGGAGAATTCACTTCCAAATTATTTCAGCAATACTGTGACAAAAATGGAATAAAAAGACAATTTTCAATTGCACAAACACCTCAGCAAAATGGAGTTGCTGAAAGAAAGAACATAACCATATAGGAAATGGGTAGAAAAATGTTGAAGGACTCAAAATTGGATGAAAAATTATGGGTTCAAGCAATCGATATTGCAGTCTTCATTATCAACCAAATTCTTCTCAGAAATAATTGAAACAAGACCCCATATGAATTATGGAAAGGAAAACCTACTAATGTAAAATATTTCAGAATCTTTGGAAGCAAATGTTATATCAAAAGAGAAGATCAAAAGCTAGGTAAGTTTGAATCATGTGTTGATGAAGGTATCTTTGTTGGTTACTCACGCAAAAGAAAGGCCTATAAATTATGTAATCTAAGATAAAATAGATAGTGGAGAGCATAAATGTTACATTTGATGAAGATGGTGTTCTAACGAATAATTATAAGGATCTAGAATCTTTCAAACTTGAGACAGAGGCTGAAAAGGACACAGAGAAAATTCTAGAACAAGAAGCAACTATCAACCAGGAAGAAGTAAATAATGACCATCAAGATATACTGGAACAACAAAAAGAAGCTCCTCCAAAGAGAACAAAAGAATGGATTCAAAAGAACCATCCATCAAACCAAATAATTGGTGACATAAATGAAGGTCGACAGCTTTGTTCATCACAAAAAGCTCATATTGCTTTTCTAGCAACCTTTGAGCCTAGTATTTTTTAAGAAGCCAACCATAATTAACATTAGGTAGCAGCTATGAATGAAGAATTGTATCAAATCAAGAAGAATAAAACCTAGGAATTAGTTCCATGACCAAAATATTCAAATTTCATTGGGACTAAATGGGTGTTCAGGAAAAATTGAATGAAGATGGACAGGTTACCAGAAACAAAGCAAGATTGGTTTGCAAAGGCTATGCACAAGTGGAAGGAATTGATTTTGATGAAACATTTGCACCAGTTTCCAGAATGGAAGCCATCTGAATGTTTCTCGCCTATGCATGTTCAAGAAAAATCAAATTCTACCAAATGGATGTTAAGTCAGCATTTTTGAATGGTGAATTAGAAGGAGAAGTTTACATCAAACAACTTGAAGGTTTTCTACTATCAGAAAAATAAGACTATGTTTACAGGTTAAAGAAGGCTCTATATGGTCTCAAGCAGGCTTCCCAGAGCATGGTATCCTCATCTTGATGGATATCTACGTCAACAAGGTTTCAAGAAAGGTATTGTTGATAGTAATCTTTATGTAAAAATAGATAAAGATAATTTAACAATCATTGAGGTATATGTGGATGATATAATATTTGGTAGCAATGATGATTGACTAAGTAAGAAATTTGCTACAAATCTGCAAAGTGAGTTTGAGATGTCTTTACTTGGTGAGCTGACATACTTCTTAGGGTTTCAAATATCTCAACAAGAGAAAGGAATATTTATATGTCAAGCCAAGTTCATCAAGGAAATGATAGAAAAATTCAAAATGGAAGATTGCAAACTCGTTCTTACTTCGATGGTAACAGGTTGTAAATAGAGCATAGACGACTCATCTAAGGATGTGGATCAGAGGTTGTATAGATCTATGATTGGTAGTCTTCTATACGTAACAAAATCTCGACCAGATGTTATGCAAGAAATTGGACAAGTAGCAAGATTCCAAGTAGCACCAAAAGAATCACATATTATTGTCTTCAAAATAATTATTCGATATCTAAAGGGAACAACACAATATGGCTTATGTTATCCTAAGGGTAACAATCTCATTATCCAAGCCTTTATAGATGCATATTGGGCAGGAAGTGTTGATGATCGTAAGAGTACTAGTGGAGCAACATTTTATGTAGGTGGTTGTCTCGTATCGTGGTTGAGCAAAAATCAGACCTCAATCTTGTTATCTATAGCGGAAGTAGAATACATTGCAGCCACAGCCTGTGTACTCAAGTCCTTTGGATGAAACAAACTTTGCAAGATCTTCAAGTACAATTCAATGAGCCTATTCCCATATTCTATGATAACACGAGTGCCATCAGCATCTCCAAGAAGCCTGTCATGCATTCAAAAAAAAAAAACACATTCTGATCAAATATAATTTGTTAGAGAACAAGTCATTGAAAATAATATCAAACTTGAACATCTTGGTACAAAAGAACAAATCGTTGATATCTTCACTAAACCTTTACCTCGTGACGCATTTGAATATCTTCGCCAGAAGCTTGGGATCCTCCCAAGTTCTCATTAGATTTTCCTTATTCAGAATATAAAGGCATTAGGGGAATTTTGAGGTCTAAAATGGGCTTCCTAAGGAAATTATAAAATAATAGTGCAAATAATAAAACAATATTTTATGACATCATCAAATTTTAGAGGGAAAAAAGAAGAAACTACTTTTTCAACTTATCTCCCAAAGTTTTTACTCAAATTTCGAGCAGGAGTACTTGTTGGATGCAAAATTTAATTCCTTTTCCAAGGAGTACCCATGTTGCATACTTTCAATGAGTCCTGCTACACGAAAAATAAGAAATACATGAAAAATGTGATTGTAATCATGTTCTTTTATGTATTTCTCACTTTTCGTGTAGCAGGGTCCATCCAAAGTATGAAACATGGGTACTCGTTGGATGAAGAATTAAATTTTGCATCTAGCAAGTACGGTCGCTCGAAATTTGAGTGAAAATTTTGTGAGATAAGTTAGAAATACAAGTTGAAAAAGTAGTTTTATTATTTTATTATTTTTTAATATTTTTACCCTTTTACTTTAAAAATGGTGAATCATCCCCCATGGTTGACATCATCATCTTGAATCCTATTGGTTCTTATAAAGTTTTTTTTATTGTTATACGTTTTTCTTAGGAGGCCCATTTTAGACCTCAAAATTCCCCTGATGAGGGAGTGGGAGTGTGTACAGGTCTGCAGGATGGTTGTGTGTCAGGGGGAGTTACCATTTTTCATTGATGTGAAAGGGGGATATAATGTTGTCGGAAGAGGTGTCATGATCGCAGAGGTATTACTTGTGTTGCCATCAATGCCAAAGGGGCAGATTTTTGATCAGTGGTTTTCATTGATGTCAACCCAAGAAGCACCAGGGGCTACCCTGATATTGCATGGGAATGTTTACCTAACAAATTATGATATTCCCAGTAAATGATATTTTTAATGGTTTCTTCTTGTCGAAATGTTTCCGTTTATATATGGCACGCCACGTAATTCTTCACGGTTTGAGAGATATTCATGTTTGAAGTTAGTAACCCCGGTTAGTGGGATAAAGCCCCATGGGGTTGTGGCATGGGTCATTGAAAAGTCGATAATTAATAATTTTTAAGCTCCAAAAATCCCTCCCACGTTCGCTTTTTGAAGTCCCTCTCAACCTAAGCATTTATATATATTGTGATCCTCATATCCTCCTCATGTGGGGATTTCACTACTTGGAACAGGTCATCGTGGAATTTTCTCTATAACTTTTTTTTTCCTACAAAGTTTTAGAAGATGAAATTTTTATGAGGCGAAGCTGAAATCTTGAGGAATCTCCTGTAAAAATTTCAAATCATGTTCCATAATATTTTCGAAGATATGATTAGTGTAAGTTAGGGTTTTTGAAGGCTCCTAAACTTCATCTCAAAGAGGGGGCCTTGGGAAAATTGTCATAACTCTTTCTCTATGTATCAGATTGGAATTATGTAAAAAATAGCGGATATTGCATGGACTGTAGTTTTCTTTGTATCAATTCATAGCCGAATTAAAAAACAACAACACGTGGCACGCCGTACAAGTTTTCTCTACTGAACCAGTCCATAATTAGGTCATTGTGAGAGATTGGGCATAACGTTGCCTTGAGGAATAAAAATTGGGTCAGACCTATGGCATTCGAAAGAATACTTAGAGGAAGATTATATGACCAAAAATAACATATTTTGGATCTGAAATAACATAGATACACCAGATTCAATATTGAGCTCCTAGAAGGAAAGAAAAAGCTAGATCATGTGTTGTCAAGGGCTGCAAAGGAATAGACTTTCCAGGGCAGCAAAGCAAAGCAAGGTGAAACAAAGGTAAGCTCCAGGTAGTTACATTCTTTATATGCATGTTCATCTCTCAATTGAATTAGGTTCTTTGTATTATAATTTTTTCTTTTTGTTTAGCACTGACATATGCTCTTCAGGATGAGGTAGGTTGTGCTATTATCATGTCATGGGTATTTCCTTCAAGGATTTTTGTAGGTATTATATATTCATCAAGATAAGACTCAATGCTTGATATAATGTTCTGAAGAGTGAGAAAGGGTAGCATGACAATAACAGCAATCAAGGTGTAGAACAAAAGCAAGAAGTTTACCACATGAAGTCATCACGTGGGCAGCACTGCATACAGTCATTGTAAAATTTGTACAATTTTTTGTCTGCCAAGAAGTGAAGAGGCAGTGTCGGGAGGTCTAGGATCATCATTAGGTATTTGTGTCATAGTTGGGTTTATGGTCTAGTGTTTCTTCTTCTTCTACATCGTTCTATATCATTGTAAAGCAGACCATTTTCCCTGGTACAGGAGTCCATTCTTCTTTTATTATTCTATAGGGTGGTAGGGTGGTGCTAGGTTGGTGCATGAAGTCACCAAAAATTTCAATCCTGTGAAAAATTTAGGATGGTAAGGTGGTGCTAGGGTGAGTTGTAGCTCATTGGGTGTTGGGGAATCCATTCAATTGACTATTGAAGAATATCGAGTGTTGGAGTGTCCATCCAGTGGGAGCTGGAGAAGAATGCTTTTCTAGATTATAGGAATTTGGAGATTTATTTTCAATTGGATTTGAATATTAAGGAATTATTAGAAAATAATTTAGGTGGTTTTCGTCCTAGAGGGGGTTTCCACCTTAAAAACGGTGTGAATTTGTGTTCCTTTTGTTTATTGCTATCATTGTACAAACACTGATAATAATTTAATATTAACTAAGGCTCTGAAAGATTAATAATAATACTAATTGAAAGGAATATTGATTCACCCCCTGTCTTTGTATTTCCAAAATTGGTATCGTAGCTTGGTTCGTTCAATAGTAGTTTAACAACAGGAAGGAGGTCATGGAGCATACCAAGAATGGTGTACCTCTGTTCAATGAAAATAATTATGCACTTTGGAAAGGAAGAATGGAGGTCTATCTCTTGGTGCAAGGTTACGAAGTATGGGACGTTGTTCAAAATGGCTTTACACCAACCGTAGATGAATAAGTTAAGAATAATATGGTAAATGATGCAAAAGAAAATAATATTATTATCATTGGACTTATTGAATCTGCTTATCATAAGGTGCTGGGTTGTAAAACTACCAAAAATGTATGCGAAAAGCTTGAGAATATTTATGCAGGTGACTCAAATGTCAAATAAGCAAAGATTCAAATCTATAGAGCAAAATTTGAGCAACTCAGAATGAAATAATATGGCAACATTGATGCATACTTCCAACACATAGATGAAATAACCAACACTCTGGAAGAATTGGGAGATCCAGTTGAGGAGAAGACTATTATACGAAAGATTCTTAGAATGTTACCAGGGAGATTCAACCCAAAGGTATCAGTCTTAAAAAATAGTGAAAATCTAGACAAACTCAGCAAAGAGGAATTACATGGAGTTCTAATGTTGAGATTCAACAATATGATGAGCTTAGTGAAAAGTAAGCACCTTCACTAAGTGGGGCCCGTAGGCTATTTTTAGATGTATGTCTATTTTTAGACATGGTGAGCATAATATATAAGTTGCAGGATGCTATTTGTAGATAGTTGGTCAAATGTGAAAAATAGATGAAATTCTATTTTTAAAATATTGGGCGAATTCTATTTATAGATTGTCAATCTAAAAATAGATGCATGTCTATTATTATTAGCCCTTAATAATAATCTGAAAATAAATATCAACTTATTCTCTTGGAGCACTTTATTTCAGTGAACAGATTTGGAAAATCAGTGGGCTGAAGGAATTACACAATTCCTAGGGTTATTGGTGGCTCATGCATGGAGGGCTCAGTTAGAACAGAAGTGGCAGAGTTGTGACAGAGTTGGAAGAGTAGTTATGGGAGTTATTATTTAGTTTAACTCAGTTAAGTGAGTTAAACTCAGTTGAGCTAGTTGTATCTAGTCTAACTGAAAGATACATTAGTGAGAGTTTAGTGAATTAATTAGTTAATTAATTCACAACTAATAACTCACTAACAACTAAAAAAATATAGCAGTTAACTACTTGCATGTCAGTTCCAGTGGAGACCCAATGGAGAGATAGGTGAAAGGGTGAGATGGACTATCTGTTGTGACTATAGTGATGCATTCAATGCATCTGACACAAATTGGAGATGCCAATGAGGATTGTGCAGTCAAGGCAAGGCCAATTCGAATTCATTCATGGGTCTTCTTTAGCAGGGATTACGCAGTGGAGGCAGACTGTCAAAAGGCAAGAAATTGGAGCATAGATATGAAAATTTCTGCATCACAGTGTGTAATGATTGTTGATTGTACTGAGAGCTTGATGTACTAATATTTGTATGAGATTATTACGTGATACATTGATATACATAATATATGATAGTTGGGGATTTTAGCTTTACGATTTCCTGTTAAACAACTATGTTTATGTGCGATTGATTTTCTTCACATGTGTTTGCAATTGGCGATTTAATTTCCACAAGATTAATAGTGGAAGGATTATGTATTTAGAAAGAATATAAATATTGTTAGATTAGGAGAATCTGTTAATAAATCAGTATTAATAATTTTATACATGGTATTAGAGAATTTTTAATCACTGGAGATTGCAATTGTGAAGGGGTGCTGAGTTTTGTGCTGGTGGAAAATTCGATTTTGCTGCAGAAATTTCTTGGTGCGACGGTTGAGTATTCATTGAAATTTCTTTCAATGGGTTGCGATTGGATTATACCCTTGAGGGTAGCTTGAATTACATAGCCTGGAAGGATAAGATGGAGGCGGTGCTTGAAGATAATGGACTGAAGGAGTTCAATGATAGTGATATTCCTAAGCCTACTTCTAGCGATGTTGCATTACTTGATGCATAGCAAAAGAAGGTAGCGAAGACAAGAAGAATTCTATTGGAAGGTGTGAAAGACCATATTGTGTCAAGCCTTCACAGGAAAGCCACTTCGTTTACAATGTGGAAGGATTTGACAGATCTTTTCCAAATCAGCAACTACCATAGGAAGTTGGCACTGAAAGATAAGCTCAAAAAAATAAAAATGGAGAAGGGAAACAATATTCCAAAATATCTCACGAAGTTTTTCCAATGTAGAGATAAGCTGGGGAGTGTGGGAATTATAGTTGTGGATGATGACTTGGTGAGCTTGGATCTCCTTGGGCTTCCGAAGAGTTGGCATAGCTACGAAGACTCTGTTAATGGATGGGAGAAACTGCCAGATTGGGAGCGACTTTGGTTAGATCTTGTGTAGGAGGAGATAAGGTGGAATACCAGGGATGGCTCTTCATTGAAGAATGATGATGAAGAGAATTTCACTTTGGCTGCCAAAGCAAGGAAAGGGAAGGGGAAGAAATCCCATCCAAAATCCGAGGCTAAAGGCAAGAAGCTGGATTTGTCCAAGGTGAATTGTTTTCACTATCACGAACATGGGAATATCGAAACTAACTGACCATAGAAAAATAAGAAAAAGAAGGTTGTTGGAGCTGTAGCTGGAGAGGCCTTAGCCTCGCAATTTTAACTTGATTCCTCTTTGATCGCTTTCTTGGTTTCAAGCACAATGGGATTGGTGTGGTATCTTGATAGTGATGCTTCCTTTCATATGACTGGAGACAAGGAGTTTTTTAGTGACTTGGAGGAGAAGGATATCCAAATGCATATAGAGATGGGAAATGATGGTGGATACAGTGCGACAAAAATTGGAACCATTACCTTTGAGAGGGAGTCAGGTAAACCATTTCTATTGAAAGATGTTATGCATGTTCCAGGTCTAAAGAATAACTTGGTCTCAGTCGCTATGTTGGAGGACAGAGGTTATGACGTTGTTTTCAGCGAGGGAGAAGCTTTCATGCGACATAAAACAACAGGTCAAACCAAGAGGAAAAGGGTTCAAGTTAAGAATCTCTACAAGCTAGAGGTAGATGTCTGCGTTGCAATGATGTGAAAAGCAGAAGAAGTGGTGAGCCGGGATGAGGGTGAATTATGGCACAGGAGATTGGGCCATCTTCACCATGGCGCCTTGAAGAGTTTGCAAGATATTTCTACTGGACTTCCCAAGGGTACTCTTGCGTAGTTAGATCAGTGCAAGGGATGTACTATGGGTAAGTTTGTGAAGACCACCTTTCATGAGAAGGAGAATCATGCTTGAGTGATCCTGGAGAGAATTCACATAGACGTGTGTGGACCTTTCTCGGTTGTTTCAACAACAAAACACATGTATTATGTTATTTTTTTTTATGACTATTCTCGTAGCTTCTAGATCTTCTTCATGCAGAAGAAGAGCGAAACATTCTCAAAGTTCTGTGAGTTTAAAGCGTTGGTGAATAAGGAGTCGGGGAAGCAAGTGAAGGCTCTGTGGAGCGATGATGGTGGTGAATATATCTCAAACGAATTCAAAGACTTATGTGGCAAAGAAGGAATTCAAAGAGAACTCATAATGCCTCATAACCCACAATATAATGGGGTTGCGAAGAGGAAGAACAGAATGATCGTGGGTGTTGCACGAGCTATGCGCATGACCAGGACCTACCAATGCACTTGTGGGTGGAAGCATGCAACACTGTGGTTTATGTGCAAAACCATTGTCCTCATAGAGTACTTGGCATGAGTACACCGGAAGAATATTTTATTGGTAAGAAGCCTGATATTTCTCATTTGAATATTTTTGGCCATCTGTTTACATTCATGTGACAAAGGATGCCAGGAAGAAGCTGGAGCTGACTATAGAAGTTGGGATATTTGTGGGATAAACATAAACACCCCATAATTACCATTTGTATTTTCTAAACAGTCTAATGAATGTGGTGCGATGGGATATAAAATTCAATGAGGTGAAAGCAATGAAGTTGTCACTTGAGAGGGAGGTACACTTGCATGCAGAGGAGGAACTTCTTGTTCCCAAAGATGAACCTATAGATGTGGATCAACCACAGGAGGAGATTCATGGAGTGGAGGAGTCCACTCATGCAAAACCAAACATCATAACAGGAAGAAATCGTACCATAGAAGCTAAGAGACTGAAGCTTGATGTGGCACAGAATGTAGGAGTCCCTACATCATAGTGCAGACAGAGAGAGTCACTTGACCGATTTACTAGATACATGGCTCTTACAAGTAAGTGTATCATGACGAAGCCATATTCTTTTGAAGAAGCAGTGTAGGAGCCCACATGGGTAGATGCCATGGTGCAGGAATATGACTCCATTGTCAGAAACAGTGCTTGGGAGATTGTTCCAAGGCCGATGGGTAAATTAGTTGTAGGATCAAGATGGTTCTACAAGGTAAAGAAAGTTGCTGATGGGAGCATCAAGAAGTATAAGGAAGGATTTGTTGCTCGAGGCTTCTCACAGATCGAGGGGATTGGTTATGAAGAAACCTTTGCACATATTGCACGGTATTCTTCCATAAGGACCATCCTTGCTCTCTCAGCGTAGATGGGTTGGCACATTCATCAGATGGATGTGAAGACAGTGTTCCTTAATGAGATCATTGAGGAAGAGGTGTACATTGAGCATATTGAAGGATTTGAGATCTTCAGTAGTGATTCGCATGTGTGCAGACTCAAAAGAGTGATGTATGGGCTGAAGCAAGCACCACATGCTTGGTACACATGGATCGACAACTATTTCACTAGACTTGGCTTCACCAAGAGTGAAGGGGATGCAAACCTATACCAAATTGTAGTGGAGGGTAAACTTTTAATCATTGTTCTTTATGTTGATGATTTAATACTAACAGGTGATGAGCAGTTGATACACTCATGCAAGGTATATCTTGCAAAGAAGTTTGAGATGAAGGATTTGGGCCTCCTTCATTGTTTCCTTGGATTAGAAATATGGCAATGAGAAGGTGAATTGTTTGTTTCTCAAGGAAAGCATGCTCGGGAGATACTTGGTAAGTTTCACATGGAGGACTACAAGCCCATGGATACTCCTCTTCTAGGAAATTGGAGGAAAGAGGATGCTACATCGGCAGAGGTAGTGGATTCCACTGTTTATCGACAGTTAGTGGGTTCGCTCATGTATTTAGTTAATACAAGACCAGACATATGCTATGCGGTGAACCAGCTTTCTCAAGCGATAGTTAAGCCTGCCAAGCTCTTTTGGAAGGCAGGCAAGCATGTCCTAAGGTATCTCAAGGGCACATCTGAGTATGGATTATGGTATAGATAGACGGATGAGGTGAAGTTCCATGGCTTCACGGATGCAGATTGGGCAAGCAGCCCTATGGAAAAAATGAGCACATCAGGAGGGGTTTTAAGTATCGGATCTACAACAGTTTCTTGGTACAGTAGGAAACAAAGATCCATGGCACTCAGTTCAGTAGAATCAGAATACATGGTAGCAAGTGAAGCTCCATGTGAGGCTATCTAGATGAGGAAGATCCTGGTCAGTTTGTTCGGTTCTCATTTAGATCCTACAGTGATACATTGTGATAATCATAGTTTCATTAAACTCTCAATTAATCCTGTGTTTCATGATAGATCTAAACATATTGATATCCAGAATCATCGTATCAGATATTGTGTGCAGCGGAAGATCATGTTGCTTCAGTACATTCCTATAGAAGATCAGGATGCAGATATTCTGACGAAGGTGCTCAGCAAGAGAAAATTTGAATACCATAGAGGCAGGATCGAGGTGAAGGATAATCCCTATCTTGTTGAGAGGGAGTGTTGAGATTCAACAAGATGATGAGCTTACTGAAAAGTAAGCACCTTCACTAAGTGGGGCCCGTAGGCTATTTTTAGGTGTATGTATATTTTTAGACATGGTGAGCATATTATATATGTTGCAGGATGCTATTTGTAGATGGTTTGTCAAATTTGAAAAATATATGAAATTCTGTTTTTATAATATTGGGCAAAGTCTATTTATAGATCGTCAATCTAAAAATAGATGCATGTTGATTATTATTAGCCCTTAATAATAATCCAACAATAAATATCAACTTATTCTCTTGGAGCACTTTATTTCAGTGAACGGATTTGGAAAATTAGTGGGCTGAAGGAATTACATAATTACTAGGGTTATTGGTGGCTCATGCATGGAGGAATTAGTTAGAACTGAAGTGGCAGAGTTGTGACAAAGTTGGAAGAGTATTTATGGGAGTTGTTATTTATTTTAACTTAGTTAATTGAGTTAAAATTAGTTGAGCTACTTGTATCTAGTCTAACTGAAAGATACACTAGTGAGAGTTTAGTGAATTAATTCACAACTAATAACTCACTAACAACTGAACAAATATAGTAGTTGACTACTTGCATGTTAGTTCCAGTGGAGACCCAGTGGAGAGATAGGTGAAAGGGTAAGATGCACTATTTGTTGTGACTATAGTGATGCATTCAATTCATCTAACACATTTTGGAGATGCCAATGAGGATTGCGCAGTCAAGGCAAGGCCAATTCAAATTCATTCAGGGGTCTTCTTCAGTAGGGATTGTGCAGTGGAGGCAGGCTGTCAGGAGGCAAGAAATTGGTGCATAGATATTCAAATTTTTGCATGACAGTGTGTAATTATTGTTGATTGTACTAAGAGCTTGATGTACTAAGCTTTGTATGAGATTATTACATGATCCATTGATATACATAATATATGATAGTTGGGGGTTTTAGCTTTAAGCTTTCCCGTTAAACAACTGTGTTTATGTGCGATTCAGTTTCTTCACATTTGTTTGCAATTGGCGATTTAATTTCTGCAAGATTAACATTGGAAGGATTATATATTTAGAAAGAAGATAAATATTCTTAGATCGAGAGAATCTGGTAATTCATCAGTATTATTAAATTTCTACATGTCATAACATATGAAATGAGACTTTATGAAGAATAGGGTAATTCGCATCTAGAAACTACGTTCGTTGCATCTAAGAAAACTAATGAGGACAAACAACCTTCAAAGGAAAGGACCCGCACCTGCAAGTGTGGGGAAAAGGGAGATGATGAAGAAGGTCTTCCAGATGAATAATATGCTTACTTTGCGAGAAAATTAAAAATTTGCAAGGGAAAATTCAAAGGTAAACTTCGGTTATGGCGAGGTTCGGAATTTCACAGCAAAATGTCCGAAGAAAAGTGATGGAAACTAAAAATGAAAGAAAGGCTTTAATAAATTCAATAATAAAGGAAGAAAGAAAGGATTCAAAAGGAACTTTCTCTCTAAATAAGATAGCTCATCATCCGATGAAGACAGTGACAGTGAAGAAGAAGCCAATGAGAGAGTATTGTTTATGGCCAAGCATAATAAACAAGAGATATCAAACAATGAAGAATAAGGGTTAACCATAGAAGAATTTTCTAAGGAGGAAATTAGGCTTATAAAAGATCTCAAGGCTGAGAAGATCCATTCGAATACTCTTGAATAACAAGTTCAAGGTCTCAAAAATGAATTTGAAGAATAGAAATGTATTGAAGATTCACTTCAAAAGAAGTTGGAAGAAAGCAACCAAGAAAGGGAAGCATTAGAAAATGAAGTAGTCTCATTGCGTAAGGAAGTGAAGAAGGGAAAAACTATCCAAAACTATGCCAACAACTCAAGGGCATTGGAAGAACTCATGAACAATCAACGATCTTACAACGACGTAACTAGCCTTGGTTACAAAGAAGAAGAAGTAGTACCTTGTACAAAAAAATACAATGAACCTATGAGATCTGACATGCATGTAGAATTCATTGGACAAGATTCACAAGAACAACCTTGGAAGAAAATTCCTTGACAAATATTTCCATCTAGGTACCAACATATGTTTCATGGCTATTGTTATTCATGTGGAAAATTTGGTCATAAAGCTGTAGAATGTTGCATATACCCTAGGAAACAATACGATATGTGGAGATCCTTCAAATATGAACCTCCCAAGGCTCAACGAAACATCAATAGATTTGGACATTTAAGAAATAATATGGAATGTTACAAATGATAGAACTTTGGACACATAGCCAGAGATTTCAGACTTGAAAAGCCTCCAGAAGAATCTTCGAAGCCATAGAACGAATGAAAATGAAAGAATAAAAATACTGATAACTGTGCTCTCGCTCTCAAGGCCCAAAACAACAAAGATGTGTGGTATGTTGATAGCGGTTTCTCAATGCATATTACTGGAGATAGAAAGAAATTTTTATCTATAAAAAGAGAAGAAGGATGGAACCGTGTCCTTCGCAAATGATGGATCTTAAAATGCTATAGGATCAGGTACTGTCACTCTCGGAAGCAAAGATGTTCTAGCCAAGAATTTTCTATTGGTTGAAAACATGAATCACAATCTACTGAGTGTTGGAAAAATGTGTGATCAAGGACACACAATGTTATTCAACTCCATAAAATGTGAAATCAGGAAAGGCAGGTATGTTAAAATTATGGTTACAGCAATTCGAGCTCCAAATGACATATATGCTTTGGATGAAGTAACTAAAGCATGTATACTAGCTAAAGAAATTGATGAAATTTGGTTATGGCACAAACGAATGGGTCACATAAAATTTGACAATCTTGTTAGAATAAGAAAAAAGGAAGTAGTACGAGAAATGCCAAAAATCTCAAAAACCTTCCAACACACTATGTCAGGCCTGTCGGCACAGCAAGCAGCCAAAAGTCCAATTTAAAACCAAATAACACTTTGCATCACATCCATTGGAATTGATACATATTGATCTATGTGGTCCTGTGAGAAAAAAAGGCTTAGATGGAGAATTCTATTTCATGTTAATGATAGATGACTATACCAGGATGACAATCATCAGTTTCCTAAAGAAAAAATCTGAAGCATTTGAGTGCTTTAAGATATACAAGGATTTGGTCAAAAATGAAACTGATTTGAAAATAAAGTGTTTAAGATCAGATAGTGGTGGAGAATTCACTTCCAAATTATTTCAACAATACTGTGATGAAAATGGAATAAAAAGACATTTTTCAACCGTGTTAGTCATCAGTAACTTTTTCCTTGTTTATGACTAAATGATTATCCCAATATTTCTAGAAACAAAGTTCATAGACATTGTGAGTTCTAGAAATCTCACTGCCTTCATTATCCTTAAGATCATTTTTCACTATTTCATCATTTCATCCTGTCTAACTTTGCCTACCAGTCTTAGACAACCCATTAGGAGCCCATGTCACCCATTTTTTGTCTATATATTGTAACCTTTGACCCAAATCCCCTGTTTTTGCTTTACCTAAAATCCCCACTGCTAGCTAAGTCCACCAATCAAACAGCTTGTTGTGTCCCCCAAACTAATCCTAAACACTGCTAGTCTCAAACTATCTTCGTAGACTCTTTCGATAAATCAAGTACATTGGATTTTGGATCTTCAATACATTAGTTTATCATGAACTCTATCTCACACTTGATAAATCCCAAGTCCTAGGTTTCAGTCCAAAATTCAAGTCCCAGAAAGCCTCCACTAGGTCACCTAGGGTTTCATGAGTCATAGGGTGGATTTGGTATCCTACAAATATCTGTTTTATATCTACAAGGAGATTGCATTCAAAGAAGAAAGGAACAGGTGATCTTGTCAAAAATGATCAAAAAGGTTATTCAAGGAAAGCATTTTGGCCTAAAGCATGAATCTTGCAAGGGGACCATTTCCCTTTGCTTACATTTCTGCAAAAGGAACAAATGGCCATCAACCTAACATAAGGTAAGGTAATGAGAAAATCATCACAAGAAGACCATTCATAGCAAGAATAAAGCAACAGGTATGTGTTTGAAAAGAATCAGGATTTATGACTATTTTGACCAAGCAATAAATCAATACTAGGGTTGCAAGAGTAAAGGTTACCTCAAGCTCCATCAGTGCATCTTTGAAAGTCTTTAGACATGATTAATGAATTTTGAGAAGTTTTTGAGAACTTAGAAGACAACACTACTTACCTTTTTTCTAAGTAGTCCTAAAGCCTAAGAGTTTGAGAAAAATGGACAAAAATGGTCAAATTATGACAAGGAGCCTCCTTCATAATAGCAGATGGCATGTCAAGGGTTTCAGGTTGCCCTCTAGAGTTTAGAAAAGAGTCATTAACTCCACATCATCAAGGGTTGAAAGGGTAAAGACTATTGGTACAAAAAGTATGAGGTTTCAAAGGGTAAAATCTGAGAACTAAAGGGATCAAAGGAGGAAAACATAAACACAAATACCCCACTTCACCAAAGGGGCAAAAAGAGACAGAAATATCAGTTCCAGGTTTGACTTCTCAAAAGAACAGTCAGAGGATATTTTAAAAAATCAGAGGAGACAAGCATGAGGGAATAAATTGCCAAAGAAGGAAACTATGACAAGCATAAGATCATGGTTGATAGAATGAGATATCCAACTCCAAAGAGACAGAAATCTAAGGCAGAAGTTGTGTAGGCACCCGCAAGAATAGAAATGGCCAACAAAAGCACAAAAATAGTTTAGAAAACTCACCTCTCTCACTGGACATACATCACTTGCAAACTGATCAAAGGAACAAACATGTAGCTGGTTTAAGAGTAGTAAAGCCTCCAAAATGTTTTTCTCATCAAGAGCATATTCTGAAAGAGATAGATTAACCCCGAGTACCACTTTTGCAAGACTATTACAAAGGGTTACCTACAGGAAAATTGGTAAGGATAAACATACCAAAAGTTTTCACAATGATGGCCCACATGAAGGATGAAAGGGTTGTTGATGCTAGGGTTTCCACATTAAGAATTTTTTTCACTAAATCACAGTGAGACATAGGATAGAATGTGAATCACAAGAAAAAGGTCAAATTGATCAAAATTTTCTATTTGCAAGTGAAAAACATCATAAAGAGGTTTCATTTTCCAAAATGGTTTGAAGGCACCTGCCTGAACTTGATGACAGCTTTGTGAGCACAAGGAGAACATCAAGCTAATCCTACAAAGGCAAAAGCCATTTTTATGTCAAACTGCCACCTACAGGACCAAAAGGCTAAAAAGGCACAGTGAGAAAAAGTAAAGGGAAATAAAATTTAGAAAGAGGGTTTGGGCTCACAAATTTATTTTTCAAATGCTATAAAGCTTCCTCTTCCTTTCCCTCAACCTCATTGTCATTGCAAAAGAGGAGAGAAATCCATTGAAAGCGAGTTTTGAGGGTTTTGTGCAAATTTGAGGAAACATTTCAGGCGATGCGCATCGAGGCTGGCGCTGCGCACCTGGCCATTGGAGCTACACACAGAGGAGGTAGCGGCAGTGTTATTTTACACTGCATTGCGCACCTGGAGGATGACAGTACGCACCTGAGCAGGTGCTACGCACAGGCTCAAGAAACAACCCGACTACCCACACAATTGACTCAACGCTGCGCTCTGACAGGCCAGCCCGACTTGACCTGAATGTGCAATCGGGCAGGCGCTACACACAGACAGAGCTTAACCAAAAATTGCTAAAAAGGGCCCAAAACTCAAAATTCTTGCCTCCAAAGCTACAGCTTCAGTCAAGAAAGAAAATATGATAACAATAGCAGTGATAAATAAACGGATGACAGTGAAAGAGAAGAAAACAGGGAGGTAGAAACAGGGTTTAATGAGGAAAAATAAAAGGATAGCAGTGCTAAGGGAGAGGATGATGGTAGTAAACATGAATAATAGACAAATAAAAGTAAGGTAGATGCAGAATCTAATGAGGAAGATGAAAAATATGATAATGACATGGAGGAGAGTGATGAAAATGGCAGTCAAAAAGAGGGAGACAATGAGCAATTGAAGCAAAACAATGATAACAATGATATCACTAGATCAATATCAAAGTGCAGAAAGGAGTATTGATGATGAACAGGGTGAGGACCAAGAGGATTATGAAGAAAACAATGAAGATGATATTCAGCAAGAGAGTACCCTGGATAGCCAAGGAAACAAGGTATATGAGTATGACAGTGAGCACAATGATAAGTGCAAACAGTGACAAAATTACTAAAGGTGATAAAAGTAAAGGGACCAAGGAAGATGTTGAGGAGATTAAACATCAAACACAAGAAAATGCAGATTATGAGGCTAAAGCAGAGTTAGAAGAAGAAGGCATTGATTAGAGCCATAACACAAATGACACAATGAATGATGAGAAAGGACGTAGCCATGACATTCAAGATAGTTTTCATGACTATCATGGCACTACTCAACTTCTAAATATTCAAGCAACTCAAAGTGACAGTGCAGAAGATAACCAAGAAGAAGACCTAATGAAGGATAGAGCCAAAGTGAAGCACTAAAATAAGGTAAAGACCTAGAAAAACTTAGAGGCATGACTCAAGATTTTCCATAGGCTTCCCAAAACCCTTGAAGAATTTTTCCACCAAGTTTGAGGCAAATTGGACAACTGTTTGTTTTTTCCAAATTTTGACCCCTCTGTGCGCAGCACCCTAGGCGATACACACAAAATGGGTGCATCCTCAGATCTCAAAGTTTTCATTTTTGGTTTTCTCACATCACCAGCAGTCTTCTCACTAATTTTCAGATCATTTGGAGCATTTTTACCCCCTCAAAAGGTCAAAAACATCAAAAATTTGACCTTTCTGCCTCATTTTCAAACCAGGCGCTGCGCACAGAGCAGTGTTGGGAGATTTTGATTTTTTTTATAGTTAACTGGCATCTACTCAGAACAACTCAAGCATTTCTGGGAAGTAGACTCATCAGGCTTTCCAACGAGCCATCAGGGAGCCAAATCCAGTGTCGGGAAGGGGTCGAAAACTCAGCTGCAAGAGACCCTATTTTCTGTTGAACTAGCACTGCGCATAGAGACTGCCTAGTGTGTTTTGGACCAAAAGTAAACAAAACACACTCATTTATTGAAAATAGATATTTTTTAGTTTTTTGAGGAAAATTAAGCTAGAATTAGGTGCAAATAGTTATTTTAGCATTTATTTCTTGGGATATTATGTGCCTTGGGCCTTGCATGGTCTCTTGGCCATAAATGATATTTATGACTATATTTGACATTTTCCTACCACATTTAGCGTTTTAGCCCTCATTTGCTCCATAAATATAGCATGAGGACCCTATGTAGTTTGTTGGCATTTGATGAGCTTGAAGATAAATATACATGGGTTCATGAGCTTGGAGAAGAAATTGGTTTTGTGAAGTGGATGAATGGCCTGTTTGACTAGATGATGTTGAAGCTTGTTTGTAGGATTCCATAGCTTGGTGAATGGTGATGTTTTCTTAACTTGTTAATGTTTTCTTGTTCTCATTTTGTTTCATTCTTCTTGGCTACTTTAAGACAGAAAAGTATAGGTTGATACATGTTCTTTGATGCACCTCAATCCTCCTGTTTGTTATAGTTTTGATGTTTTCTTCTTTTGACCATCTTAAGGAATTCTTGATTTCTCCTTAGGTCCACCAAAAATTTTTCTTTTGTTTAATGTAAGGTTATTATGCTAGCTTACAAGTATGATTCATGGTATGCCCTACTTATTTGAAGTTTTCAAAACCATATGTTGAAGCCTTTCTATGGAATATTGATTGTTAGGTTAAGTCAAAGAGGTCTCATTCAATCTTGTCCTTTTTCCATGCTTGGCAACTTGTTTCAGAGTTCCCGATAGCTTGATATATTCTTTTTAGGAGTTCCCTCTCCATATTATTGAGTTATTTGTTTATCTTAAGTGTTTTCCCAAAATATGAAGGTGAATTTCTAAAGTTAGGAGTTTTAATGCTTCTATGTTTCACCGAAATGTTCATATTATATGTTTATCAGTTTGAGTATTGTTCATAGAGCTTAATGGTTTGCCCTACCTCATGATTTTTTGCTTCAAAATATATATGTTTAAGACCTCTTGGTATTTTCCAAAACTTAATGTTCACTACATCTCATACATCACCTTAAGGATCCATTAACCTTGCTAAATTGGCCCTGCAATACACTCTATTTCATCATTTAGAAACCCTTGAATTCATTTGACTCCATATCCAAATGGCTTTGACATCCTCTCACTTTTCCTATTACATTTTACCATCTTACCCATCCAAAACAAACAAAAACCCTACACCTAATAACTAGCCTAAAATAAAAACCCTAGAGAAAAAATAACACATCCTTTGCACCCAATAGAGAGAGCCCTCTCTGAGTCCAGGAAGGCTAGGTCCTAGGACTCCAAAGCTTGGTTCCATGTTACCCTATCATTTGGTCTACCAATCTACCAAATCATGGAACACTAACATTTTGGTGATCACGGTGGGACCTTCTGAGTTTATAGCTGCCTAAATACCTCTTAAAGACTCTTTAGTACCTTAGTTTGACTTAGGTAACCTAGTGAATATGCCACCTCATCGCCACACTAACATTCTAGTGATCATGGTGGGACCTTCTGAGTATACATTTTCCTGAAAAACTCCTATAGACTCATTTAAACCTTCAGTTAAGCTTAGAAAATTGACTGATAGTATCTAGTGGTTTATCTGCTATCTCATCACCTCGCTAACACAATAATGATCATGATGGAACTTCTGAGTTAGTGACAAACTAAGTAACCCTCAGGACTTCAGATACCCTTATCAAATCATTGAAAACTCACACTATCAGCCAAAGAGTACACTCTATATGTTTCACCATCCTAGCAAAACGATGACTCAGTTATAGGCCACTTAGACAAACCTTAGGAAACTCAGAAAACCCCAAAAAATATTTAGATTGGTTTTTATTTCTTATTGGTGGTGGACCAAAATATATTTTACCTTCAAAAAAGATAAAAGTTTCCACCTGGCGACTCCACTAGCCTCTAGTAGGCCGATTACTTCATTAACACTCATTTGATTTCCTAGATTTGTTTCACACTAATCCTGAGAAGTTCTTGAGCCCTTATATATTGTAAGAATTTACCAAGAATTAGGACAGGACAACCTTAAGAAAACAGTCCTAAAGCTTCCAGCCTCTCTGAATTTTGAAATTTTGAAATCTCGCTTCACATAGGATCAATACCAGATCTCATCTAGACCCAAACCCTCCCAAAATAGTTGATGACCCAGAAAAGATTTTGTGGTAAACTTCTAGATCTGGAAACTTAACCACAGTTAGGACCATCCACAGAGCAAGCTCTGTACCTAAACATCTCACAGCTTTGCAAGATCCCCAATTTGACTTGCACCATACAAGAAACATCTTCAGAAACATATCTCAAACTAATATTGACCAAACTAACATTGAACCCTTATATTTGTAGCAGAGTTCTAGCAGAGAAGCCTCTCCTTCCACACCACCTAATTTTTAGCTTCTCCATCACTTCAACTCTTTCCATACCAAATTTACTCAAAGCCAATTTATTGGTCCAAGTACTTCCACCACACCCATCCATACCAACACTATGCAAACCACTCCACTTCATCCCACACCCCCTCTCACAAATCCACCTCTTGTAAATCCTCCATTAGTTCCCATTATGGCAACCTGGTATGCACCCTTGGTTTTACCTCAACTTCTTGTGCCTTTTCCAAATGACTATGAGTCCAAGATCCCTCATTTCATAGGGTCTGAATCCTCCACTTCCCAACAGCATGTAGATAGGATCAATGATGCTTTTGATTTCATGGAGTTAGAAGAAAAAACTATTAAAATGAGGATTGTTGCACAAAGTTTAGGAGGAGAGGCCAAGAAATGGTTCAAAGAAATAACTCCTAATTCAATAAATGATCTCCCTTCCCTCTATCAAACTTTCATAAACAAGTGGGAAATCAACAAAAACCCCCTCCAAATCCTATCTGAATATAAAAATCTTAAAAGGAATGTAGGGGAGAGTGTGCAAGACTATTGCACTAGGTTTAACAATGTGTACAATTCTCTCCCACCTCACATGAAACCTCCACAAGGCCCAGCACTAATAAAATTCCCTGAAGGTTTTGACCCTGACATGACTTTCCAACTAAGAGAAAGAGACTCTGAAACATCAGAAGAAATGTAAAGGGAAACTATTAGTGCAGAGGTTAACTTAATTGAAAAAAGAGCTAGATTGAAATTAGAAAGGAGGGTAACTGACAAAGATGAAACTTTTCCCTCATACTCCTCTTATGATACCAAAATAGACAGCTTAATGAGAACTGTAGAGATAATGATAGAAAATATAGATTTGAATGAAAAGACCCCTCCTAGGGAAAACCAAGCTAATACCCAAAATAGAAATAGACCTCAAAACTTCAGAAGAGACACTCCTCAAAATAAACCAAGGGAAAATGATCAAAAAATTGGACCTCCCTTTCAACAAAATTGTGTAGATGAAGATGAAGGAGAAATTATGGAACCTGAAGAAAGCCATATAAATCTAATAGGTTCTGATAATGAAGAGGATGTTTTTCTCACTAAAGAAGAACAAGGTTTCATCTCTTCAAATCAAACTGACACAAACTATGAAGAATCTGAAGACTACCACTTGGGATTTGAAAATTCCATCATGGAAATCCATAAGCAGTATGACCTTAGGAGAAAAAAATACCTAGATTCAGCCAAGAAAGACCAAATAGCGGTTGCTGTCTAGAAAGTACCTGAAAACACCCCTAAGAAAATAGCAAAGAATGTCAACACCATGGCTAAGAAAGCTGAAACAAACAAAGGAAAATTCAGCCAACAAAACAAAGACCTTATTTGTCTTAGTGCCTCCACCAGTTACCTAGAGAAAACAATTTTGTCTAAAGCTCCAACTTAGGATCAATAGATTAAAAACTTGGAAAATTTCATGGCTGATAAGGCTGATGTGAATATGTCCAAAACATTAGTGCCTTTCAGTTTTGAGGGAGAAATTTCCAAAGTCAAGATCAATATATCCCACACTAAAATAGTTACCCAACCAATGTATAGGTCCCAGATGTTGAAGGTAATAAACATAGGAAATGATGCTGACACTTTACACTTGGTTGATGATACACCTGAGTTGTTTTTTGGACCCAAAATAGAGGGAAAGTATCAAGAAGGAGCCATTCCCCCTTTCTATGTCAGCTTAAACATACATAAAAAAATCTTACATAATGCCATGATGGATTCTGGTGCCTCTCACAATCTCATGCCCAAAGTTGTGATGGAGAGGTTAGGCCTAGAAATAACTAAACCTTACAAATACATGTACCCTTTCGATTTGAGTAGGGTCAAATTTTTGGGCCTGATCAAATACCTTTGTGTCAACCTGGCACAAGTCCCAGCTAAGAATCTAGTCATGGACATAGGAGTGGAAGATATTCCTCCCAAGTATGGCATGCTCTTATCTATATCTTGGGGAGCCAAGCTTTAGGGGAACCTTCAACTAGACATGTCCTACGCTACCATCCCTGTTTTTAACCAAACAAGAAGATTATACCGAGAGTCACATATGAAATATATGGTTACCATTCAGGATAGGCCAGATAATACTCCTCTTTATTATATTCACTCAGATATTGATTCTTTTGTCTTGTATAATGAGGAAGACACTAATGAACAGCTTTGTGAAGTTGAAACACATCAAATCATACTACAACAGCCAAACCAGTCCTTACATGAAGAACTCAGTATTCAAAACTATGGCAGCCTTGAACAAACACATGATGAAAAAACCCAACTTGACTTTCTACAAACTGAAGATGAAACCTCAAAACCAAGAGTTAGTTTAGAATGTGAATCAGGTTGCTCAAAAAGAGGTCAAAACTCAGAAACACAAATATTACCTTTTACCAACCCCAAAGCACTACAATGCCCTCACAGAATGATAATCTTGGGAAATATGAATCAAGGGAGTCTTATGTTTTTACCTTATCTAAACACCTCATTATCAAAAAGCCTTGTCCCTCTGGAATAGCTATTGACTCTCCGTGATGTTGCCATCCATCCTAAAGGTATGTCTGTTGAAACTGATATAGAGGGATACAATATAGGCAGTCTAAGAAGGCCCAAAATGATTAAGTTATCCAAGGTCTTGCCATTACATACAAAACTGAAATACTTAAGGTTGTGAAAAAAGTTTCAAGATGCTCTTGTATATAGGAGTAAAAGCTCAAAACCTGATGATATAGACATTTTCCAAAAGACGCCTTTTCCCAAGAAGAACTATGAAAATTTTGGGCAGATCCTAGCACTAATAAAGAAAGCCAAAGGAGGCAGACTGTGTATAGACTTTAGACACTTAGGAAAAGCCTCCATGGAATCCAAGTACCCTTTCTCTCTCTCCAACATTTTTACCCAACCCACCCAACCCACTGAAGATACCTTCAAAAAGGCCATGTCACCTATTACCAACTTCTCTACTATGAGATACATTGATGATCTTTTCATTTGTTTGAGAGCTGATCAAGAATGCCTTTTTCACCTAAACAGTTTCTTTCATAGAAACAAGGTTTGGAAACATAACTCCAAGAAGGTATATAAAAGAGAACTTGGCCTCTTTGAAAGTTTTTAGCAAAAACCTTATACCATGCCCTCAAGAATAGATAGCCATGCTCCTTATCTGCAAGAGTTGAATGATAAAGGGTTGTTAAATGATCCTGGGGATGACAGGGTAATCAAATACCATGGCCATTTAGAGTGCTAGTTTGAAATTTTCACTCATTGTATATACCATTGTTTGATGAAAAGATATAGAGAGGAAAAACATAAAAATAAAACAAAAATTGAAAAAGAGGGAAGATTGAAGAGAGGTAAAGCCCCATACCCAAAAAATAAAACTTCTGAAAGTGTGTAAGCTTAAATACCACTACTAGTGCATGAAGGAGTCTTGTTTCAGTCATCTAGCCTAATCATCGCTGAAACATGTTTTAAATTTATTGTTGATAAGTTAGTGAAAGATAGACTGGTCAAATTAATTACGCTTGACATGTCAAAGGATAGATTAGGGAGAAAATATATTGGTTCCACATGCTTAAAACAGAACCAAAGAGAAAAATATGGATGACTAGAAAACAAAGTAAACTAGCCCTAATTTTTCTAGTCTCATTTGTACAAAAATAACATTTTTGTGCAGCTTGTTTTTATGCCACAAACCCATGGTAAGTCATATTGTTGAAACCTGATTTAGCCATGCTTTCAATTTCATGTTTATAGTTTAGTGAATGAATCCTGTTAAATAGCTTAATATTGACAGTTGAATAGTCTAGGTAGAGAATAAAGGAAGTTCATTAGCTTAATTTGAACTTCTGGAAGCAATAAGTTTATAAGTAGATAGTATGTTTTTCTTTCAAAAGAAAAAGATGTCAAGGTTGCTAGTTTAAATGCACCTAAAGATGAAAAAATGATAACCAAGTAGGTTGGATAGGTAGAAATGAAGTTGATTTGATCATGTCTTTCAGATTTTTGAGATCATAGCTTCAAGAAAGCATCAGCAAGTGAAAAGAGATGAAAATCTACCCAATGGATGAGGAATTGGTCTCCATAAAGCTAGAGATTTGGAGTTATGGACATCAGTAATTCTTTCCTCGTTGATGACTAAATGATTATCCCAATATTTCTAGAAACAAAGTTCATAGACATTGTGAGTTCTAGAAATCTCAATGCCTTCATTATCCTTAAGATAATTTTTCACTATTTCATCATTTCATCATGTCTATCTTTGCCTACGAGTCTCAGAAAACCCATTAGGAGACCATGTCACCCATTTTTTGTCTATATATTGTCACCTTTGACCCAAATCCCCTATTTTTTTCTTTACCTAAAAACCCCATTGCTACCTAAGCCCATTAATTAAACAACTTGTTGTGTCCCCCAAACTACTCCTAAAACACTGATAGTCTCAAACTATCTCTGTATACTCTTTCGATAAATGAAGTACATTGGATCTTGGATCTTCAATACATTTGTTTATCATGAACTCTATCTCACACTTGATAAATCCCAAGTTCTAGGTTTCAGTCCAAAAGCCAAGTCCCAGAAAGCCTCCACTAGGTCACCTAGGGTTTCATAAGTCATGGGGTGGATTTGGTATCCTACAAATCTATGTTTTATATCTAAAAGGAGACTACATTCAAAGAAGAAAGGAACAAGTGATCTTGTCAAAAATGATCAAAAAGGTTATTTAAGGAAGGATGTTTGGCCTAGAGAATGAATCTTGCAAGGGAACAACTACCCTTTGCTTACATTTCTGAAAAAGGAACAAATGGCCATCAGCTTGGCATAAGGTAAGGTAACGAGAAAATCATCACAAGAAGGCCATTCATAGCAAGAAGAAAGCAACAAGTATGTGTTTGAAAAGAATCAGGATTTATGACTGTTTTGACCAAGCAATAAATCAATACTATGGTTGCAAGAGTAAAGGTTACCTCAAGCTCCATCAGTGCACCTTTGAAAGTCTTTAGACATGATTAATGAGTTTTGAGACGTTTTTGAGAACTTAGAAGACCACACTACTTACTTTTTTTCTAAGCAGCCCTAAGGCCTAAGAGTTTTAGAAAAATGGACAGAAATGGTCAAATGATGACAAGGAGCCTCCTTCATAACAATAGATGGCATGTCAAGGGTTTCAGGTTTCCCTCTAGATTTTGGCAAAGAGTCATTAAATCCACATCATCAAGGGTTGAAAGGGTAAAGAGTATTGGTACAAAAAGTATGAGGTTTCAAAGGGTAAGATCTGAGAACTAAAGGGATCAAAGGTGGCAGACCTAAACACCAATACCACACTTCACCAAAGGGGCAAAAAGAGATAGAAATATCAGTTCCATGTTTGACTTCTCAAAGTAACAGTCAGAGGCTATTTTAAAAAATCAGAGGAGACAAGCATGAGGGAAGAAATTTCCAAAGAAGGCAACTATGACAAGCATAAGATCATGGTTAATAGAATGAGTTGTCCAACTCTAAAGAGACAGAAATCTAAGGCAGAAGTTGTGTAGGCACCTGCAAGAACAGAAATGGCCAGCAAAAGCACAAAAATAGTTTAGAAAAATCACCTCCCTCACTGGACATACATCACTTGCAAAATGATCAAAGGAACAAACATGTAGCTAGTTTAAGAGTAGTAAAGCCTCCAAAAAAAATTTCTCATCAAGAGAATATTCTTCAAGAGATATATTAACCCTAAGTAACACTTCTATAGGACTATTACAAAGGGTTACCTACAGGAAAATTGGTAAGGATAAACATACCAAAAGTTTTCACATCGATGGCCCACATGAAGGATGAAAGGGTTGTTGATGCTAGGGTTTCCACATTAAGAATTTTTTTCACTAAATCACAGTGAGACACAGGACAAAATGTGAATCATAGGAAAAAGGTCAAATTGATCAAAATTTTCTATTTGCAAGTGATAAACATCATAAAGAGGTTACATTTTCCAAAATGGTTTGAAGGCACCTGCTTGAACTTGATGAAAGCTTTGTGAGCACAAGGAGAAAATCAAGCTACTCCTACAAAGGATAAATCCATTTTTATGTCAAACTGCCACCTACAGGACCAAAATGCTAAAAATGCACAACGATAAAAGTAAAGGGAAATAAAATTTAGAAAGAGGGTTTGGGCTCACAAATTTATTTTTCAAAAGATATAAAGCTTCCTCTTACTTTCCCTCAACCTCATTGTCATTGAAAAAGAGCAGAGAAAGCTCTTGAAAGCAAGTTTTGAGGGTTTTGTGAAAATTTGAGGAAACATTTCAGGCGTTGCACACCGAGTCTGGTGCTACGCACCTGGTCATCGGCGCTACACATAGAGGAGGCATTGAAAATGTTATTTAACAATGTGTTTTGCACCTAGAGGATGGCGCTACGCACCTGAGTAGGTGCTACACAGGCTCAGAAATAGCCCAAATACCCACACGGTTGACCTGATGCTGCACTCCGACAGGCCAGCCCGACTCGACCTGAACGTGCAGTCGGGAAGGCGCTATGCATAGACAGAGCTTAACCAAAAATTGCTAAAAAGGGCCCAAAACTCAAAATTATTCCCTCCAAAGCTACAAATTTAGTCAAACAAGAAAATATGATAACAGTGGCACTGATGAATAAATGGATGACAGTGAAAGAGAAGAAAATAGAGGGGTAGAAATAGGGTTTAGTGAGGAAAAAGAAAAGGATAGCAGTGCTAAGGGAGAGGATGATGGCAATAAACATGAAGAACAGACAAAAAACAGTATGGTAGATGCAAAATCTAACGAGGAAGACCAAAAATATGATAATGACATGGAGGAGAGTGATGAAAATGGCAGTCAAAAAGAGGGAGACAATGAGCAATTGAAGCAAAACAGTGATAACAATGATATCACTAGATAAATCTCAAAGTGCAGAAAGGAGTATTGATGATGAACAGGGTGAGGACCAAGAGGATTATGAAGAAAACGATGAACATGAAAGTTAGCAAGAGAGTACCCTTGATGGCCAAGGAAACAAGGTATATGAGTATGACAGTGAGCACAATGATAAATGCAAACAGTGACAAAATTACTAAAGGTGATAAAATTAAAGGGACCAAGGAAGATGTTGAGGAGATAAAAGATGAAACACAGGAAAAGGAAGATTATGAGGCTGAAGCAGAGTTAGAAGAAGAAGGCATTGATTAGAGCCATAGCACAAATGACACAATCAATGATGATCAAGGAAATAGCCATGACAATCATGACAATTTTCATGACTATCATGGCACTACTCAACTTCTAAATATTCAAGAAACTCAAAATGACAGTGCAGAAGATAACCAAGAAGAAGACCTAATGAAGGACAGAGCCAAAGTGAAGCACTCAAAGAAGGTAAATACCTAGAAAAACGTAGAGACATGACTCAAGATTTTCCATAGGTTTTCCAAAACCCTTGAAGGATTTTTCCACCAAGTTTGAGGCAAATTGGACAATTTTTTGTTTTTTTACAAATTTTGACCCCTCTGTGCGCAACACCCTAGCCACTACGCACAAAATTGGTGCATCCTCAGCTCTCAAATTTTACATTTTTGTTTTTCTCACATCACCAATAGTCTTCTCACCAATTTTTAGATCATTTGGAGCATTTTTACCCCCTCAAAAGGTCAAAAAACATAAAAAAATTAACCTTTCTGCCTCATTTTCAGACCAGGCGCTGCGCACAGAGGAGTGTTGGGATATTTTTTATTTTTGGATAGGTAAATGGCATCTACTCATCACAACTCAATAATTTCTGGGAAGTAGACTCATCAAGCTTTCCAATGAGCCATCACGGAGCCAAATCCGGTGTCGGGAAGGGGTCCAAAACTCAGCTGCAAGAGGCCCTATTTCCTGCTGAAGTGGCGCTATGTAGAGAGGCTGCCTAGTGTGTTTTGGACCAAAAGTCAACAAAACACACTCATTTATTGCAAGTACATATTTTTGAATTTTTTTAGGAAAATTAAGCTATAATTAGGTGCAAATAGTCATTTTAGCATTTATTTCTTGGGATATTATGTGCCTTGGGCCTTGCATGGTCTCTTTGCCATAAATTATATTTATGACTATATTTGACATTTTCCTACCACATTTAGGGTTTTAGACCTCATATTCTCTGTAAATAGAACATTAGGCCCCTATTTAGTTTTTTGGCATTTGATGAGCTTGAAGAGAAATATACATGGTTTCATGAGCTTGGAGAAGAAATTGGTTTTGTGAAGTTGATGAATGGCTTGTTTGACTTGATGATGGAGAAGCTTGTTTTCAGGATTCCATAGCTTGGTGAATGGTGATGTTTTCTTAAATTGTTAATGTTATCCTGTTCTCATTTTTTTTCATTCTTCTTGGCTGCTTTAAGACATAAAAGTATAGGTTGAGATATGTTCTTTGAGGCACCTCAATCCTCCTGTTTGTTATAGATTTTATGTTTTCTTCTTTTGGCCATCTTAAGGAATTCTTGATTGCTCCTTAGGTCCACCAAAAACTTGTTTTTTTGTTTCTTTTATGGTTAGCATGCTAGCTTACAAGTATTATTCATGGTATGCCCTGCTAATTTGAAGTTTTCAAAACCCTATCTTGAAGTCTTTCTATGGAATATTGATTTCTAGGTTAAGTCAAAGAGGTCTCATTCGATCTTGCCCTTTTTCCATGCTTGACAACTTGTTTTAGAGTTCCCAATAGCTTGATATATGCTTTTTAGGAGTTCCTTCTCCATATTATTGAGTTATTTGTTTATCTTAACTGTTTTCCCAAAATCTGAAGGTGAATTTCTAAAGTTAGGGGTTCTAATGCTTCTATGTTCAACCGAAATTTTCATCTTATATGTTTATCAGTTTGAGTATTGTTCATAGATCTTAATGGGTTTCCCTACCTCATGATTTTTTGCTTCAAAAAATATATGTGTAAGACCTCTTAGTCTTTTCCCAAACATACTGTTCACTACATCTCATACATCACCTTAAGGATCAATTAACCTTGCTAAATTGGCCCTGCAATACACTCTGTTTCATCATTTAGACACCCTTGACTTCATTTGACTCCATATCCCAATGGATTTGACATCCTCTCACTCCTCCTATTACATTTTACCATCTTACCCATCCAAAACAAACAAAAACTCTACACCTAATAACTAGCCTAAAATCAAAACCCTAGAGCAAAAAGAACACATCCTTTGCACCCAATAGAGAGAGTCCTCTCTGAGTCCAGGAAGGCTAAGTCCTAGGACTCCAAATCTTGGTTCCATGTTACCCTGTCATTTGGTCTACCAATTTTCCAAATCACGAGACACTAACAAACCGCATGAACACCTCAGCAAAATGGAGTTGCTGAAAGAAAGAACAAAACCGTACAGGAAATGGGTAGAACAATGTTGAAGGACTCGAAATTGGATGAAAAATTCTGGGATCAAGTAATTGATACGACAGTCTTCATTATGTATCGAAGTCTTCTTAGAAATAATTGCAATAAGACCCCATATGAATTATGGAAAGGAAAATTGGCTAATGTAAAATATTTCAGAATCTTCGGAGGCAAATGTTATATCAAAAGAGAAGATCAAAAGCTGGGTAAGCTTGAATCATGTGTTGACGAAGGTATCTTTGTTGGTTACTCATGCAAAATAAAGGCCTATAAATGTTATAATCTAGGATGAAAATAGATAGTGGAGAGAATAAATGTTACATTTGATGAAGGTGGTGTTCTAATGAATAATGATGAGGATCTATAATCTTTGAAACTTGAGACAGAGGCTGAAAAAGACATAGAAAAAATTCTAGAGCAAGAAGCAACTATGAACCAAAAAGAAGTAAATAATGATCATCAAGATATATCGTAAAAACAACAAGAATCTCCTCCAAAAAGAACAAAAGAATGGATTCAAAATAATCATCCATCAAATCAAATCATTGGTGACATAAATGAAGGTTGACATCTTCGTTCATCACAACAAGCTCACATTGCTTTTCTAGCAACCTTTGAGCCTAGTAGTTATGAGGAAGCCAACCATAATGAACATTAGGTTGCAGCTATGAATGAAGAATTTTATCAAATCGAGAAGAATAACACCTGTGAATTAGTTCCATGACCAAAATATACAAATGTCATTGGGACTAAATGGGTGTTTAGGAAAAAATTGAATGAAGATGGACAGGTTACCAAAAACAAGGCAAGATTGGTTTGCAAAGGCTATGCACAAGTGGAAGGATTTGATTTTGACGAAAAATTTTCACCGGTTTCTAGAATGGAATCCATCCAAATGTTTCTCGCTTATGCATGTTCAAGAAAAATCAAATTCTACCAAATGGATGTTAAGTCAGCATTTCTGAATGGTGAATTAAAAGAAGTTTACATCGAACAACCTGAAGATTTTCCACTCTCTAAAAAGGAAGACTATGTTTGCAGGTTAAAGAATGTTCTATATGGTCTCAAGCAAGCTCTGAGAGCATGGTATGATAGTATTGATGGATATCTACGTCAACAAGGATTCAAGAAAGTTATTGTTTATAGCAATATTTATGTACAAATAGATAAATATAATTAAACAATCGTTGATGTATATGTGGATGATATAATATTTGGTAGCAATGATGATCGACTAAGTAAGAAATTTGCTACAAATCTGCAAAGTGAGTTCGAGATGTCTTTACTTGGTGAGTTTTCATACTTCTTAGGGCTTCAAATATCTCAGCAAGAGAAAGGAATATTTATATGTCAAGCCATGTAGATCAAGGAAATTCTCAAGAAATTCAAAATGGAAGATTGCAAACCCATCCTTACTCCGATGGTAACAGGTTGCAAATTGAGCATAGATGACTCATCTAAGGATGTGGATTAGAGGTTGTACAAATATATGATTGGTAGTATTCTATATGTAACAGCCTCCTGGCTAGATGTTATGCAAGCATTTGGACAAGTAGTAAGTTTCCAAGCAGCACCAAAAGAATCACATATTATTTCCGTCAAAAGAATTCTTTGATATCTAAAGGGCGCAATAGAATATGGCTTGCGGTATGCCAAGGGTAAAAATCTCATCATTCAAGCCTTTACAGATGCATATTGGGCAGGAAAAGTTGATGATCATAAGAGTACTAGTAGAGAAAAATTCTATCTAGGTGGTTGTCTCATATCATGGTTGAGCAAAACGCAAACCTGAATCTCGTTATCTATAGTGGAAGCTTGTTGCACTCAAGTCCTTTGGATGAAAAAAAAATTGCAATATATTCAAGTACAATTTAGTGAGCCTATTCCCATATTTTTTGATAACACCAGTGCCATCAACATCTCCAAGAATCCTGTCATGCATTAAAAAAAAAACATTCTGATCAAATATCATTTTGTTAGAGAACAAGTCACTAAAAATAATATCAATCTTGAATATGTTGGTAAAAAGGAACAAAACGCTGATATCTTCACTAAACCTTTACCTCATGAAGCATTTGAATATCTTTGCTAGAAGCTTGGGATTCTCCCAAGTTCTCATTGGATTTTCCTTATTTAGAAAATAAAGGGGGAGTGGGAGTGTGTACAGTTCTGCAGGATGGTTGTGTGTCAGGGGGAGTTACCCTTTGCCATTGATGTCAAAGTGGGAGTTAATTTTGTAGGAAGAGGTGTCATGATCGCAAGGGGAGTACTTGTGTTGCCATTAATGCCAAAGGGGAAGATTTTTGATCAGTGGTTGTCATTGATGTTAACCCAAGCAGCTCCAGGGGCTACCCCTGATCTTGAATGGGAATTTTGACCTACCAAATTACTATATTTCGAGTCAAGGATATTTTTAATTCTTTCTTCTTGTCGAGATGTTTCCATTGATATATGGCACACCATGTAATTCTTCATGGTTTGAGAGATATTCATGTTTGAAGTTAGTAACCCCAGTTAGTGGGCTAAAACCCCATGGGGTTGTGGCATGGGTCATTGAAAAGTCAATAATTAATAATTTTTAAGCTCCTAAAATCCCTCCCACGTTCACTTGTTGAAGTCCCTCTCAAACTAAGCATTTATATAAATTGTGATCCTCATATCCTCCTCATGTGGGGATTTCGCTACTTGGAACATGTCATTGTGGGATTTGCGCTATAAATAGTTTTATACGAAGGTTCAGAAGTTGAATTTTTTATGAAGCGAAGCCGAAATCCTATGTAAGCATCTGTAAAAATTTGAGATCATGGTGCGTAATATTTTCGAAGATATAATCTGTGTAAGTTAGGGTTTTTGCAGGCTCCTGAACTTCATCTTAAAGAGGTGACCTTGGGAAACTCGTCATAACTCTATCTCTGAGTATCAGATTGGAATTATGTAAAAAATGGTAGATATTTCATGGACTGTAGTTTTCTTTTTATCAATTTTAGAGCCTAATGAAGAAATAGGGACACGTGGCACGTCGTACAAGTCCGCTCTACTAAACTAGTCCATAATTAGGTCATTGTGAGAGATTTTGCATAACTTTTCCTTGAAGAATCCAAATTGTGTCAGACCTGTGGCATTGGAAAGAAGACTTAGAGGACTGCTACAAGACTGAAAATCATATATTGTGGATCTGAAATAATAGAGATAAACCAGCTTCAATATATATATATATATATCCTAGAAGGAAAGAAAAAGCTAGATCATGTGTTGTCAAGGACTGCAAATGACTAGACATTCCAAGGTAGAAAAGAAAATCAAGGTGTAGCAGAGGTAAGCTCTAGGTAATTAAATTGTTTATATGCATGCTCATCTCTCAATTTCATTAGGTTCTTTGTATTATAATTTGTTCTTTTTGTTTAGCCCTGACATATTCTATACAGGATGAGGTAAGTTTTGCTATTATCATGTCAAGGGTATTTCCTTTCTTGATCTAATGATCTGAAGAGTGAGAAAGGGTAGCATGAAAATAGCAGCAATCAAGGTGCAGAAAAACAACAAGAATTTTACCACATGAATTCCTCACGTGGGCAGCATTACATACAGTCATTGTAAAGGTATCATTGTATTGAGTCATTGTAAAATCATCATTGTAAAATTTGTACAATTTTATATCTACCAAGAAGTGAAGAGGCAGTGTCGGGAGGTCTAGGATCATCATTATGTATTTGTGTCATAGTTGGGGTTTTGTTATAATGTTTCTTCTTCTTCTACATCATTCTATATCATTGTAAAATTTCCCTGGTATAGGAGTCTATTATTCTTTTATTATTCTATAGGGTGGTAGGCTGGTGCTAGGCTGGTGCATGAAGTCACCAACATGTTCAATCCTGTGAAAAATTTAGGGTGTTAGGGTGGTCCAAGGGTGAGTTGTAGCTCATTGGGTGTTGGACCATCTGTTCAGTTGACTACTCAAGAATCTCGGGCATTGGAGTGTCCATCTAGTGGGAGCTGAAGAAGAATGATTTTCTAGATTCTAGGAAGATGGAGCTTTATTTTCAATTGGAGTTTAATATTAAAGAATTATTAGAAAAAAATTTAGGTGGTTTTTGTCTTGGAGGGGATTTCCACCTTAAAAATTGTGTGCATTTTTGTTCCTTTTGTTTACTACTATCATTGTACAAACACTAATAATAATTGAAGATTAACTAAGGCTCTGAAAGATTAATAATAATAAAAATTGAAATGAGTAATGATTCACCTCCCCTCTCAGTATTTCCAAAAATTTTGGCATCAGGCCAAGCTTCAACCATCATTCACAATGCAGTCTCCTTTAGGATTGTGTTGTTTTGCAGGGTAGTAGTAGTGGAGGGTTGATAGACCCAATTTCTGAGCATGTTTTCCAATGAGGGGAGCATCCCTTCATCCGAGAGATCATCAAGGAAGTTACTTGAGAATTATTACACCATTTGGTATCAGGAAAACCAACATCATTCACCTACAGTGTAGCCTCCTCTAGAAACTGTGTTATTTTGCAGTGCAGTTGTAGTGAGAGGTCAAGTACCCAAGTTCTTGACCTTGTTTTCCAGTGAGGGGAGCAACCCTCCATCCAGAAAGTTTGTGAGGAGGGATATCAACCATTTTCATATTATATCAGCCACCTCCCACCATTGAGCCAGTTGTAGAGCATTATTCATCCCTAGGGCTACATTTTTCATATTCTACATTTTGAGTATTTCTAGAAACCCTTTCTAGGTTGTCTTAGAATTGAGATAGAAAGCTTAGATCTCTGATCCTGACATTTTCTAAGAACTATATGAACATTTACATGTATTTAAATTTACAACAATAGTTAAACCCAACAAAAACTACGATGTGTTAGCCTTCGGCATTATTGTATAGTAGTTGTTCATCATAGTTTATGTAATGGGTCTCTATAGGCTTGTTTTTCCTAGCTTGAGTGTCTTTTTCCTCAAGATCTTGTACACATTCCCTGCTATAATGTTTAATAGAATGTCTATATGATCTAATCTCATTTTATGTGTTGATGTATCACTGCATTTTCCAGTTTTGTGTTCCATATTCCTGGTTTTACTAATTTGGAATATTACAGTGGTAGCAAAGCATAATCTTGGCTCAGCCTATGTACTTCATCAACTATGTCATCAAAAGAAGGAGAACCTCTCACAGAAAGGGAGAAGAGGTATCTCAATAGAAACTAGAGATATGATTATACAGACAACAAAGAAGATAAGGGAAAAACTCCCATATCAAGAGAAGTGGATGACAAGGATTTTCCCAAGATTATTCTCCAAACCATGCAAGATATTGCAAGAGAAGTCAAGGAGATGAGAATGGAGAGACATAAATAATATCCTAGATGGTTTCTACATGAAGAAGGCTCTGACATTTCACATCACTGGAATGAGCAACTAGTGAGACAAAAAGCTTCCCAACGCTCTACTATGCCTACATTCTTAGTAGTGGGAAATGGAGGTGGAGGACCTCAAGAACAAAAAAATCTTAAAGATTGTTTTCTTGAGTATGAGTCTCAATCTCAAAGTTTCAAAGATCATTTGAATTTTCAGGAGTTTTGTCAGATCAAGGACAACAGGAGGCCCCAGCATAAAAATAGAAGTGGAGGATTCATATAGAACAATGATCTACAAAGTACTATGGGTAGATTCCTTTTTCCTGCTTTTGATGGATCATCCAAATGCACAGCCAAGTATTGGGTGGAGAAGCTTGACATCTACTTCTAGTTGAACCGAGTATTGGAGATGGAAGCCATTAAAATGGTAGCGTTGCACCTTGAAGGTGATGCACATGACTGGTGGTTTCATGGTCTTTCTACATTGGGGCATGCCAATGTGACTGCATATACTGAGTTCACTAGGAGGTTAGTGGAAAGATTTGATCGAAGAGATTCAAAGGCACCTTTTTTTGATCTAGCTAAGCTCAAGTAGCCAGGTAATCTGGAGACCTATATCTTTGAATTTATAAAACCTTCTATTATGGTTCCAGATTTATCTATAGCTATAAGGGTTTATATGTTCATAAATGGGATATCAGAGCCTCTACATGGGTTGGTTAAGTCCACTAAACCAACCACACTTCAATATTCCATTGAGAGGGCTAGGGATTTACAAGATGCCTTGCCAAGGGCAAGACCCCCTTTTCAACAAAAGCCCACTTTCCAGTCAAAGGAGAAAGATATGAGGGATATTCCTTCAAAGGAGGGTCAGAACAAAGTACCCCTTCGTGATGATGTTCAAAGAGACTTGAGGAGGAGGAATCTTTGCTTCACATGTCAAGAACCATGGGCACCAGAGCATCGGTGTGCTGAAGGGAAGGCCCACTATTTAGAGGTATTCTCTGATAGTGAGGAGGAGGGAGAAGAAGAGCCAGCTGAAGACAACACCGTTGTGATAGCAGGGGAGGATCCACCACCACTAGGAGGTGGGAATGGAGCATTTTCTCCCATTGGAGGGGCCCTTACATCTTTGCGAGGAGTACAAAAGTATACGTTATCACAAAATTTAGCAGCATTGTCATTGATGTGTGTAGATCCATATTGGGAGTCTTAGCTATTGGTGGAGTATTCCAAGGATCACTTCACATGTGAAGTGCTTGATGGGAAAGTGGATGATGAGATGTATAGAGTGGTGGATGGAGTCATCTATTACCAAGATCGGGTCTTCTTGACTAGAGACTCCAAGGTCAAGAAGAATATTCTACATGCAGCACATAAAGCCCTCTTTTTCAGTCACACAGATTTCATGGGGACATATCAGACCATTATGGAGGGATTATCATGGGAGGGTCTCCAAGAGGATGCGCTCCAGCATATCAAGAGGTATCTAGTTGGATTGATGAGTGAGGAGAGAAACAACCATACTGCAAGGTCGTTAAAGCCACTTGCTTTTTCGAGAGAGAGATGGGAGAGCTCATTCATGGATATCATCACCAGCTTACCAACAGTACATGGTAAGAGTTGTGTCTTTGTACTTATTGATCATCTAACAAAGTATATTCATTAGCTTTCCATTTATATATAGTGCATTGCTCCACAAGAGGGTAAGCCTCTCCTTGGACTTCATGATATTTTTGGGACCAAAATTAGTGTTGGGTATGGCCACTTCCTAGAGGGCTTTGGGAAAGTATTGTTCTATTAGGGGTGTAATCAGTTGACACCCAATTCCCTTTACTACTTCATGGCATGTGATAATATAGTGGAAGCAAGAAAGTGGTTGGAGGGTCACTTACCACATTATGTTTAGGGGCATCAAAGAGCCAAACTACAGTAGTTTCACTTGGGGAACTATTGTCACCATCCGACATTTCATATGACACTCAGTATATTCATCATTTGGATTCCATATTGTGATGATGTTCTATTCACTATATTTGGAATGGTTTGGGCAAGCAAGGTTCCTAGAACCAAAGAGTGGATCCTTGAGTGTCTAGATTCCTTTTGGAATTTTGAGGATAACATTACTGTAGCCCAAGATCATCAATATTTCTACACAGATCACAGATGGGGAGAGATACAATTTGGGATGGAAAATTTGGTCTATCATGTTCAGCCATACATCCCATATACATTGCAAGAGCAAGAGATGGAAGAGCTCTTTTATGGGCCACACAGGGTGATCCATATTGTTGGGAGAGTAGAAAGGGGATTGGAGCCTCTCATTGAGGTTAAGTTCCCCAAAAATTTTCAGATCCCATGCCTCAAGAAGGCCTCTAGACAACATGTAGTTGCCTCCATGGATATCCCACTTCTTCATGATGAGATCCATTTGAATTTATCACTAAAGGCTAACTTGCACACTTGGGAGGAGCAACTAGGGAACATATTGATTGGAAAGCATCTGGTTCAGTGGAGGAGTTTATCATATGAGGATGCTACAAGAGAAGGAGAGGAGATTTTGCAATATCCATCCTTGCAGTTTCTTGAGGACAAGCAATATTTGGGAGGGGAGGAATGTAATATTCCTAATTAGCTTTAAACTAGTTGGAATATTAATTTTTTCTTTTGATAATAAGATAGGTGAATAAGTGGGTAGAGAGACCCATAAATCTCTTTAGTAGGAATAAAACCACTTCTAATGTGAATGCGGGTCATCGTAGCAGCTAAATAAATCACTTGTGGGTGTGAATAGGGGGTAGAGCATGTGGACAAGGTCAATTTTGACCAAATCAATATCATTTTCATGGAGGTAGTGGAGAATTAATGGAGGAGAGTGAAATTATGATGCAGGAGTGTATGCATGAGAGTAGCATCTTTAATGAATGGGACCCAGGGTGAGGAATCTCACCAAGCATATAAGGAAGAGGATGGAAACCATATAAGGCATTTTGATTATTTTTTATGAATTGGTCTTTTATGTCTTTCTACACTCTTCAGTTGTTTAGCAGAGTCTACTGTGTTGTTTAGCACAAGGGTGTTCCCGAGCGGGAATCCCACCGTCATCCTCGGGGGACTATGAGTGCCTACTCAAGAGATGTTCTTTGAGCATAATTTCCTCATTCTGACATTAGGCAGAGCTTCATCCATCATTCACAGTGCAGTCTCCTTCAGGAATGTGTTGTTTTGCAGGGTAGTAGTAGTGGAGGGTTGATAGACCCAATTTCTGAGCTTGTTTTCCAGTGAGGGGAGAAGCCCTTCATCCGAGAGATCAAAAAGGAAGTTCCTTGAGCATTATTCCACCATCCAACATTAGGCCAAGCAACATAATTCACCTACAGTGCAGTCTCCTCTAGAAACTATGTTATTTTGCAGTGCAGTTGCAGTGGGAGGTCAAGTACCAATGTTCTTGACCTTGTTTTCCAATGAAGGGAGTGACCCTTCATCTATAAAGTTTGTGAGGAGGGATATCAGCCATTTTCATATCAGATTAGACACCTCCCATAATTGATATAGTTTCAGATCATTATTCAGCCCTAGGGCTACATTTTTCATATTTTTCATTTTAAGTATTTCTAGAAACCCTTTATGGGTTGTCTTGGAATTGTGCTAGAAAGCCTAGATCTCTAATTTCGACATTTTATAAGCACAATATCAGAAGATCCATGTATTTAAATTTACAGTAGCAGTTAAAACTAGTCGAAACTACATTGTCTTAGCCTCCATCATTCTTGTATAACATTTTTTCTTCATATTTTATGTACTAGGTCTCTAGAGGCTTGTTTTGCCTAGCTTGAGTGTCTTTTTCCTCAAGCTCTTGTACACATTCCCTACTATAATGTTTAATAGAATGGATATATGATCTGCTCTAATTTTATTTGTTGATGTATCACTGCATTTTCTAGTTTTATGTTCCATATTCATGTTTTTCCTAATTTGGAATATTACATCTGTATAGGCTCGGGGAGGTCCTCTATAGAAACCATAGGGACTTGTCGAGTCAAACTCTCCAAATTTATTTGTATAGCCTAGAGTACCCTCCCTGGGTTTTCTGTAGCATCCTCAACTTCTCTTTCATGGTGCCTATGCCTCAGGAAGCCCTCAAGTTTCATTAGTCCAATATCTGTAACATGATCCACAAATTTTTAAATCAAATTGTCCTAACAAAAATATTTTTCATTTTCATATATTGAAAATAATAAAAAAATCATATAATAAAAAATCATTTTGCGATCTTACTAATTGCCCCCATGTTGAACCAGGTGGTAGGGGAAAATCTAGATCACCCCTGAAATCCATGCCAGCATAGGGATAATCCTCTCCCGCGATGACTTGTTCTCCCCACCATAGGAAGAAATCATCATCCCAGGTAGTCCTGGGGACCTTGCCACCCCCCATACTCTTCATCAGATTTTCCCATCTAGCTATTCGTCGATCTTGAGGGTTTCTGATGGTAGAGATAATATTTGGGTGTAGCCTTGGAATCCTCTCAAAGAATAATGTGCATAGGATGGTCCCATAACCAAAGTGTTTTTTATTATTCTTCTGGATCGAGTTCAACTGTTTCTTGAAGTTTGTCAATAAGTTTGTGCACCAATCATATAGTGTGGTAAGGCAATCCACTACAAAAATCATGTTTCCTCATGAAGCTTGGTGCAAGGAAGCCGATCCGGCCACTCTAACAATGGCGAAAAGAAGTATTTTCATGTGCAACCCTTGCACATCTCTAATTGGGATCTGTGTCCCAACCTTCTCAGTACCCTCAACATAGTACAATCGAATATAATATTCAACATTTAGCCCTCATGTGGGCTTTCCTTACAAATTTACTGGCTCCCCTCTTCATGAGAGTCCAGTTATGAAATAAATGTCCTCAATTTCGATCCTTAGTGGCATTTGATCAATCCTGAAACAATCCTCCTGTGGGTCTCAATAACTTACAAGCATTTCAAGCAATCTTGTGTTCGTTTTAATATTTTGCATTTTAAAGAACTTAAGAAATATAAAACCTTAGATTATATCCAAGGATAATCGGTCTTCCATGACCTCATTATCAATAGATTTATGCTCCCTTTCCCTCCAGCTAATGGTCATCCTGCATCATTTCATTCAAAATCCATTAGAATTTAATTTTAAAATTTCTCTCTACGCATACATGAGTTGCTTCAGACACATTCGTGTCTATATGCGAGTTTAGAATTATGAACCCACATATATTAAGAGGGTTTCAAAAAAAGACATAAATTCTATGGTAAAATTCCTAAAACATAGCTTGAATTGATAAAGAAATTAATGACTAAGCTGATTAAGAAGCTTACTTGGAAGATTTGGTCTGATTCGGTTCATAATTGCTCTATTTCCAAGTGGGTTTTTTTTTTTCTCCAGATATCTTTTACAACTTCTTCAAAGCACAAATGACCAAATGTGAGTCCAAAAGGCCTATTTATGCCAAAATTCAAAAAAGTTTCGCAAATTACTTTTGCGTTTAATTTTTGAAAATTTTCATGACTTTATAACATTTTGGCTTGTAAGTGTTGGAATAGGTTGTTTCTAGTTCCATTTTTATGATTTTGAGATGTTTCCATTACTGCTTCGGTTCCATGACCGTTGACCCGTCATGCCAGGTATTTTGTTCAAAACTGGCTAATAGGTTCGGTAATTAACTTTGCGTTGCACTTATGCATCCTAGCCTCCATACTGAAATCTTGCCATAGGGTCGACCCCATCATGTTATGATTATTAAACCATTTTCAATTACCAACTTATAGATCATGATATGATGGTAGAGCCATCCTTTACATGGGCTTCTTAGTTAGATCTTCACTAGCATATGTCACCCATGCTGCAAATTGTGTAGGCTCATGAGTCCTCTTTAGTCCCACCATGACTTATGCATTGAAGATTCATTATTATTCTTCACTGTATTTTATGGTTTTATACCCTAGAGGCTCCCATTTTTTTGTTGATTTGTTTTGATGCATTTCATATTTACCATTTGTATATCTTGGCCTTAAACCGACTTCACTTGGACTCGTGTATAAGCCATATTTTGACCCTGTCTTTCTACAAATTCAGACATGCAATCACTTAGCTTTTGTGTCTCAACACCTTTTCCCATGGATGGAAAATTCCTCTGAGTGACACTTACCAGTTTCACCACCTTGCATTGAGCATAGGATTGTTCCTATCCCAGGAACTAGTGCATTTTTTTATCAACACTCATTCTATCTGTTGTACTATAGGAATTATTTTATTTTTTTCATGCTTTCAATATGAAAAATAAAAAAAAATTAAATATCCCAAAAAGAGAGGGATCGAGAGATTACTTCCACATTTGATGGAAATTAAAGAGTCAATTGTGTCGCCCTTGAAAAAATCACAAAAAAGAGAAGTCTTCTTTCCATTTCAGGATGGGTTTAGTTTGACTTAGGAGAAGCCATCATCTCATTATCGAGTTAGTACTCCCCTGGTTGGTTATCTCTTCCAATCATATGGAGGTTTTGTTCGTGCCTCATGCATGAAAAAATTATACAAAGTTATCATATGTTTCCATAGTCAAAATGAGTCATGATTTTGTTCAAGGGAAGTAAACCTAAGTCAACCTTTTTTTTGTGTCTCTTGACTCATTGTTCAGTCGGCCATCCATGATCTGTTAGAGTATTGTTCTATCACATTAGCTATTTGGTCCTTTGCTCATGTTGGTTTGAGAAGGTCTCCATTAACATCTTGCCAGTAGGTTTGTCTCTTATCGACTTCCACAAATTTCTCTGGGAGTACACCTACAACCGCACCTTGGCCCTATTTACATCATTGATAGGTGACCTTGTGCTCAGAATTTGAAAAACATCATGGGTCTTTGGCTGAGTGGTTTCCCTTGTGTTTGACTTCAGCTTTCAGTATCACACCTGGGATTCGTGCAGTGCCTCGGTTTCCATTTGACCCTATCGATGGATTCCTCGCCTCTTTGTCAGCTTTAATTATTGGTTGGTTCAGAGGGTTTATGTTGTGCGCTACCTACATTTTGTGCATGCTGGAAACGTGCTATAGGTTGCTTACTTCAATTTTCTTCGTCTAATTCCTTCCAAATTTTGGCCTGCAGGTTACACTCATTCTGGATTGATGTGGGATGCCTTAACACCTTCCTTCTTGCAGATATTTTCCCATAGACTCTAACTCATTACTCTGGGACAAAGATCTAGAGTCCTTCTGTCAGAACCTTAGGGTTTGTAGTCATTAGTGGCAGATTCCTTCGCTATCAACAATGAGAATACATCAATGTCTCCATTTCATGAAACTTTTCTTGGAATGTGAGAAGTCAAGAAAACCCCTCTCCAAATCTTAGTTGAATATGATATTATCAAGAGATATCCAAGAGAATCCATCCAATATTACTATACTAGATTCAGTAGTGTTTATAATTATATTCCAACTTCCATACAACCTCCTCCCAGACTAGCCTTGTTGAAGTTTCCAGATGGGTTTGACCCTGATATGGCCTACCAACTTAGGGAAAGAAACCCTGCCACCTTAAAATAAATGCAGAGAAATGCAGTTAGTGTATAAGAGAACCTATTATTAAAGAGAACTAGGTTTAAAATTGAAAGAAATTTCCAAATCGAAGAAGAACCAACTTATTGTTATTCAGATGCTAAGTTGGATACCTTAGTGAAAACTATGGAGAGAATGATGTATACGATAATATCAACTGATAGAAATCATTCAATATAAAATCAAGGAGATCCTCCTATTACAAATCCTAATTTCAGAAGAAATACCCCACAAATCAAACAAAGAGAACATAGAGGCCCTGTTGACCAATAAAAAATTAGGCCTCCATTTCAAGAAAAATATGTTGAGGAAACTGAGTTAACAGAGGAACCTAAAGAAAATCAGATAAATGTATTGGGAATAAATGAGATAGATTAAATCTTCTTGAGTAAAGAATAAGAAGATCATTTTTTTGTTATCTAGACCAGAGAAATATCCTTTAGAATATGAAGAATACAAACAAAGATATCCAAATGGTATGATGGAGTTACAAAAACAATACAAATTAAGGAGCAAGAAAGGTGTTGAAAACCCTACTAACAAAACTCAAAAATATACTCCCTCAAATAGTCAAACAAAAACAGATCCTCAAAAGGAAATCTCTAAAAAACTATATGCACCTTCAACTAGTTGAACAAAGGCTAATCCTCAAAATAAAATACCTAAGAAACTAGATGAAAATGTCAAAGAGGTTGACAAATCACAAACATCCTTTAACATTGATACTGAATTGGCTAAAGTGAAAATTCTCATTCATCTGACTAAATTGGTAACTAGATATGTTTATAAGACTCAAGTCATGAAAGCCTTGAAGATATCAGAAAGGACAGACACAATTAACTTATATGATGATTGACCTAAGTTATTGTTTGGATCTAAGGTCGAAGGTAAATACCAGGATGGAAGTGTTCCACCTTTCTACATTAGCTTGAATATTCATGAAAAAATACTACACAACTCAATGCTTGATTATGGTGCTTCCCATAACTTAATTCCCAAGTCTATCATGGAAAAACTAGGACTAGACATCACAAGACCTTATAAATACTTATACTCTTTTGATTCTAGCAAAGTGAGATGTCTAGGGCTGATTAAAAAATTGCGTGTCACCTTAGTTCAAATACCAGCTAAGAATATATTCATGGACATTGTAGTAGCATAATTACCACCCACGTATGGGTTTCTACTGCCAAGATCATGGGGTGAAAAGTTATAGGGTACTTTGCAAATGGATATGACATATGCCACCATTCATGTCTTTGGTCAACAACGAAGGTTATACAAAGAAAATTTTATGAAATACATGGTCAGTAGCCAAGATAAAGAAAACAAATACCCCCTGTACTATGTGCACTCTGACTTAAATTCCTTCATTATGTACAATGAAAAACCATTTGAAGAAGAAATGCCAAACCAAGAGTCTTAACCCACCAAAACAGAAAAAATAACTGAAACTAACAAACAAGATGTAGAGCAAGAAGCTCTTTGGAATATGGATTTTGGCAAAGTTGTATGTAAATATGGTGTAGGAGTTGGGTTTTTTTCCATGAACTCATCAACCAATTTTTCCAAGGGACATGGCTATAAACTAAATTTTTAGTGTACCAACAACATAGCAAAATATCAAGCTTTGATCTTAGGGCTACAAATTTTAAAGAGATTAGGAGAAAAAAAAATGTGTACATGGATATTCTGAGCTAATTATCAAACAAATCAAGGGTGAATATGTCACTAAACACCATGTTATCACTAGAAAATCATACAAGAAAAAGACATTAGGAAATGTCAAGTAGAAGGTACAAATAAGGATTTATAAGGAAGGAAAAAATTACAAGATCTGAAAAATTTAACTTTTCCTAAGGTCAAGCAGGAAAATTTATCAAATAGCGCACAGAAAGCACTGACCCTAAGCGATCCGTGCGGCCTTTTCTCTGATAGCAATGAAAATCATCATGGCTATCCCTTAGATAGCCGTGCGGTCTTGTGTATGCGGAAAGTAACCATCTGGGACCACTTTTCACACATAAAAAATAATATTCCCACTCAATCCAGGCAAGTACAGTCTAATACTCCTAAATTACCACACATCTAGTTGGAGTATTAATTTTTTTTTTCTTCCTTGTTTGATGAATAAGAGGATATGGCGATCCATAAATATCCTTAATATGAATAAGATCAATGCTAATGTGAAAGGAGGACATCTTAGTAGCTTAATTGAGCACCCTTGTGTGTGAAAAAGGGTTGTAACACCTAAAGTGGGTCAACTTTGACCAAATAAACAACGATGTCATGGAGTAATGGAATTCATTGATTGACAATGCAGTTTTAGTTGGAGACTCCTTGCATGGAAGTAGTGTCTTAAATGAGTGGGGCCTAGGGTTAGGAAGCTCATCATTTTATAAGGAAGAGGATGGCAGCCATATTTTAGGATGTATGCATGTTTATGTATTTGATATTTTTGAATATATGGTATGTTTAGACATATATATTTATTCATATGTTTAGCTAAGATTGCAGTGTTGTTTAGCATAGGGTGTTCCCGAGTGGAAATCACACCTCTATCCTTGAGAGGCCTCAAAGGAAGAGTATTTCACTATAATTCCACAATCAGGCATTAGGAAAAGGCTTCAATCTTAATGTAAACACAGTTCTTGTTGAGGTTTTGTGTTGTGTTGCAGGGCAGAAGTTGTTGCAATATGAACGACTGGAAATGTCTCGTTGTTGTGACTCTGGAAATGCAAACAGTTCTCAAAATTGACATCATATGCTGAAGTTACTGAGGTTTTAAATCATCCAATGAACTCCAAAACAAGACTTTTTGACTAAATTGACTATGCCATTTAAATATATATATATGTATATATATATATATATATATATATATATATATATATATATATATATATATATATATATATATATATATATATATATATATAAAGGGAAAAGTTAAATTTGTATTGTATTTGAGGGCCTATCAGAGGGTGCCACGTGACCTGCCCGGAGGCTACCATGTGGCCCCAGGCCAAAGGGTTTGAAATGGTATAAAAAAATTTTGGTTAAGGGTTTTGAACCCCTGACCCGACTACTTGGGCAGAGGGACCCGACCGGCATGCTACAGGAGTTTGATTGAATGAGTCAGGTCATGGAACGTGTTGTCGTTTCGTGTTGTTGGGCGGAGAAGTTTGGGGACCAGCCCCTCAGGGCCAGCCCCTATTGCGATGTGACCACAAGATACGAACCACAATATTAAAGCCTTTGTACCGGTGGAATAAAAGGGATAAGCCCCACAGGGCTAGCCCCTATGCATAGGACCCTCCACTGTGACCAAAGGTGCGGCCTAATCCTTATCTTCAAGTGAACTGACCATTATCAGAATATGCACATGTGAACGCGCCCAACCACAAATAGTTAGTATTTAATGCCTCCACTAATCTAGAGCGTGGTTCTGCCATTTCCACCTGTCTACCATTTTAATTGAGTTAATTGGAGTTCCTCCAGTTTTGGAGGAGGATTTTGGGGGACACTGGGAAAAAATTTGTTTTTGCCATAACTTTCTCAATTTTCGACCAAACAAGGTGAAAAAATAGTCAATTTTGGGTTTCTTAAGCATTTTGAGTAGTTTGGAATAGTTTTTAGGTTGAACAGAGGTGATACAACAAATTTTTCTTCGAGGAAGATGAAGGAGCCATCAGGACCATCATGGAGAAGGTAGTGTATTGGGATCGCTTTCACTGTTTAGTGTGAAACAAAAGCCATTTCTAGCTATTTTCTATCTTATGAAGCTAAATTTATAGTTTTTTTTTCCTATTGAGGCATATTTTTACTTGTATAACCATTTTGATCAAATTAATAGAGCAAGGACATGCCATTGGGGAGCCTTGGATGGGCAAATGTAGCCTAAGAGGGGTGAACTGCCTCAAAAATTTGTTGTGTTATGTGATGGTGAATTTTACTTGTTGTGTATTTCTTCTGTGATATGTTAAAAAGTAAAATTACTTAAGTAATCCTCACACTGAAAACTCAAATACATAACCAAAACTACTTTGTTTAATTTGCGATATCCTGGAGAACACTTTGCACACTTTATTATATCATAATGGATAATTTGCATAGAATTACAAATATTTCAATTTGGATCAAGTTGGTATTAGAGCTATAGTTTTACTCTGCATCATTCTTGTGCAAAGGATTATTTAATTGTTTGCAAGGTTTTTTGATGCTTACTAGGCTTAAGCTCAACAGAGGATAAGGACAATTGGTTAGAGCTCAAAGTAATCCTCAAATAAGGAGGGCCAGAGTGCCATTATCTCCACCTTCTATTTCACCTCCAAGAGAAGCAGAAGAAACCATAAGCATGTCTTCAAGAGAAGGAGAAATACCTGAAGACATTGATCCCAAAGAAGAATAAAGGGTGTTCAAAAAGGCATTCCTAGACATGAATGAGATGGTGAGGATACCCTACCAAGAAAGGAATGAAAGGCTCGAAGGAGAAGGGTCTAAACATCACAAGGAAGGAGAGGGATCATCAGGAGGAAAGAAAAGTGAAGACAAGTCAAAGAAAGGACATGGGGGAAATGGTGATCCACCATCCCCATATTCATCCTCTTCCTCTACATCGTCATCCTCAACTTCAGTGAATCAATCTCATAAGTCCAAGAACACTGGTAAAATTCCATTTTTAAAGCTTGATGTTAAGTTTGAGTTTCCTATTTTTAATGGTGAATTCAATGCAACAAAACTTGACAATTGGATAAGACAGTTGGAGGTTTACTTGAGGATACAAAACCTTCATGATGACAACACCAAGATTTAGCTAACCTCTTTGAGAATGGAAGGAGCAGCATTGGTTTGGTGGGAAGCCAAAACCAAGGAGGAGATTAGAAAACATGGTAAGATCACTTTATCATGGGCTGATTTTATTACTGCAATTAAGAAACAATTTTATCCATTAGCTCATTTACAAAAGGCTATCATGAATTGGAAAAATTTCAGACAACTTAAAGGACAAAATGTACAAGACTACACCCAAGAGTTTAGGAGAAGAGCACTGTTATTAGGGGTAGAATCACAAAGTCAAGATAATTTGCTGAAATATATAGGTGGTTTACACAAATACCTTAGACATACTATCCTTATGTTCAATCCTACTAGTCTAGATGAGGTTTGTGTGCAAGCCACACATTTAGAGGCTAGAGGGAAACATACTTTTGATGAGGGTAGAAACAAGCCTTTTGAGGGGGGAAACAAAGATAAAACCTCAAAAGGAAAATGAAAAAAGAATGCATCTATTGAAAAAGAGGTGACAAAGTGATTGGTAAACACTGTTCAAGAGAAGGCCATGAAGAGAAAATCTGTTGGAAATTATATCCTAAAACAAAAAATTCAATTTAACAAAAGCAAAGGAAAGAAGAAAACTGCAGCTACTACAATTACACAAGAAGACTTAGGTGATGATTCAGGTGAAGAAACCAAAATTATAGCCATGGGTTTGAAGAATGTGAAGGGAAAAGAAACTGAAACTAAACCAAGTACTAGTGCTTCAAACTATCATGTACAAGCTCCAAATGAGGAAGAAATAATTGAATTGTTCCATGTGAGGGTAATCTCAAAACATACAAAAATTGACACATTGTTTGACAGTGGGTCACAAGAAAATCTTATATCAGAAGACTTAGTCAATTAGATAAAACTTAAGACCATTCCACATCCAAGACCATATCCACTTGGTTGGATTTGCAAGGATGCAAACTTACAGGTTTCAAGTAAGTGCATATTGCGCTTTGCAATTACTGAACATTTCATTGACACAATTGAACTTGATGTAGTTCCGCTTGATATATCAGGATCTGTTTTGGGAAGTCCTTACTTACATGAAAATAAATTGATCTTCCATCTCCATGAAAACAAGTATCATCTATTTAAATATGGCAAGGATTTTATTGTTAGACCACATCGAAAGAATACAAATATAGCGATGGTAATGTTGGAAATACTGAGAGGGGGGGGTGAATCAATATTTATTTCAATTAGAGCATTAGTTAGTCTTCAATTATTATCAGTGTTTGTACAATGATAGCAACAAACAAGAGGAACACAAATTCACACAATTTTAAAGGTGGAAACCCACTCCGGGACAAAAACCACCTAATGCTTTTCTAATAATTCTTTTCAACTCCAATTGAAAATAAAGCTCCAACTTCCTAGAATCTGTTGTTATTGCTCCATCTCACTTGGATGGAAACTCCAAGTACATGAGATTCTTCGGTAATCCTTTGATCCTTTAAGATAGATGTCCTTCACCCTAGTGGCTTCAACTCACTAGCTTACCCTACCACCCTATAGAAGAATAAAAGAAGAATGGACTCCTGTACCAGGGAAAATGGTCTACTTTACAATGATATAGAATGATGTAGAAGAAGAAGATATACTAGACCATAACCCCAACTTTGACACAACCACCTAATGATGATCCTAGACCTCCCAATACTGCCTCTTCAACCCTTGGCAGATAGACACTAGTACAATTTGTACAATAATGTATTTACAATGACTAAGTACAATGATACCTTTACAATGATTGTATGCAGTGCTGCCCACTTGAAGACTTCATATGATGAGCTTCTTCTTTGTTGTTATACTGTAAGTTTAGCTTCTTTGTGCGTGCTACCTTCTGCACTTTTGTGTTTTGCTTTATGCCATAAGAATTGTACGGTCACTTTAAATCCTTGACCTTTTGATCTAGCTTTTTCTTGCCTTCTAGGAGCTCGATATTGAATCTAGTGTATCTTTGTTATTTCAGATCCTCAATATCTAATGTTCGGTCTTGTAGTATTCCTCTAAGTCTTCTTTCCAATGCCATAGGTCTGACCCAATTTGGATTCTTCAAGAGAGAGTTATACCCAATTTCTCACACTGCCCTAATTATGGACTGTTTCAGCAGAGCGCACTTGTACGGCGTGCCACGTGTCACTTTTTTATTAATTTGATTCTAAAATTGATAGAGAGAAAATTAAATACTGTGCACTATCCATCAATTTTTACAAAATTCCAATCCGATACTCAAAGAGAGAGTTAAGACTAATTTACCAAGGTCACTTCTTTGAGGTGAATTTCAGGAGCCTGCAAAAACCCTTACTTCCACAGATCATATCTCCAAAAATATTGCGCAACTTGATCTAAAATTTTTACTACAACTTCCTTAGGATTTCGGATTCACCTCATAAAATTTCAACTTCTGAGCCTTTGTAGAAAAAAAGTTAGAGCGAAAATTCCACGATGACCTATTTCATATGGCCGAATCCCTTACCTAAGGAGGAAATGAAGATCACAATATATATGAATTCTTAAGTTGAGAGGGGCTTCAATAAGTGAACGTGGGAGGGATTTTAGGAGCTTAGAAAATATTAATTATGAATTTTCAATGACCCATGCCCCAACCCCATGGGGTTTTAGCCCACTAATTGGGGTACACACTTCAAACATGAATATCTCTCAAACCGTGAAGAATTACATGGCATGCCATATATCAACGGAAACATCTCGACAAGTAAAAACCATCAAAAGCATTATTGAGCCAGAATATATTAATTTTTTAGGTAAAACTTCTCATTCAATATTGGGTTAGCCCTTGGTGTTGCTTGGGTTGACATCAATGACAGCCGCTGATAAAAAATCTCCCCCTTTGGCATTGATGGAAACATGAGTACTCCCCCTGCGATCATGACACCTCTTACTACAACATTCTCTCCCCCTTTGACATCAATGGAAAATGGTAACTCCCCCTTGTTAGCCCCTTATGAATTCATTGACAAGCAAGCAAGGGGCTAGAATGTCTTATGAGCCTTCACGGAATGCATTTCCATTGAACACACATCATCCTTGAAGCATTTTTATGTTCCTTGCCTTTGACTGTTTTCCCCCCTACTGTACTAATGTAAATGAGCCTTACTAATGAAGAATGAAGCTCCAAAAAGGCCATTATCTACCCCTTGTACCTCTACAGAATGCTTCATTTCACCCCTCTTTCCCTTTTTCAAAGTCCCCTTTGTTCCCCCTAAATCCCCCCTTACTCTCCTAAATCTCCCCAAAATCCCCATGAAATCCCACCCTTACCCTTTGTTTTGCCAAATTTCCCCTTAGTCCTCCTATCGTTACCCTCCTATGGCTTTAAAATCCATTTAAAGGGCTAAAAAACCCACTTTTAAACTTTATATTAAGGGCCTAGCCCCTTTGCCACAAGCCCCTTAACCACTTCCCCCACACGCCCCGGTGCTAAGACCAAGCGCTTCAGTCTTAAGCACCAATCGTAATCGGAGTGTCGGGCGGGCGCGTTTCCCTTGTTACAACCGAAAAACCCCAATGCGATTTTATTTTTTTGTTAAGTCCTCCACTGTGTTCCGCACCGTTGATCTACATGAAGATCTGATGGCCCACACTAATCGCAAGTCTTCGCAATCGCAACTTTTATGTTGCATCCCCCGATCGATTCATCGCAAATGTTTGCAATGCGATTGATCGCATCGCATCTCCCCTTCAACAGCTCCGATCACATCGCAAAATCTGATCATCGCAATTGCACTCCCCGCTGATCGCTTTCCCCTCCGATTGATCGCAAGTCCCTCCCTCTGATTCCCGATCACACCATCTCCCGATCTGATCCCGACCATTTGTTTAACTCACGATCCAATGGTCATTGCACTTCCCGCTACATCGCAATCGGAACATTCGTTATATGTCACACCTGTTTCCCTCTGATTACGATTGCTCTGAACAGATCCTAGCCGTCTGTCTCCCCTCCAATCCAACGGCTATCGCATGTCTCTGCCCAATCGCAATCGGGAGATCTATGATACCACCCCTTTGTGTCCCCTCCGATTGTGATCCCCTGATCTACATCTCCACCGTCGATCCCCGTGTGGGTCCAACGGTCATTGCATTCCCTTCCCCAATCGCAATCGGAACTATGTTAATGTGTCACCCCTGCCCCTTCCCGATTGCAAATCTCTGAATTAATCTCAACCGTCCGTAGGATATGAAGATCTGACGGCTCAGATCTAATCGCCCTCCACCACGCCGGGTCCCACCACATGTGATCGCTTCCACTACTTTTCTCCGCATTTCTTCGTATCTTTGTCATAACCAAAGTTTTGGGTTTTATATTAAAGTCATATGTTTCATATGTTATCCCACCCGCTGTTCAATCTCCGCCATCAATCCCCGCCACTGGACCACGATCGAATGGTTCACGATGCATTTCTGCACCAAACCCTACTATTCTTCGTTTTCACCATTTCACTGCATTATTCACCATTTTTCATGTAAAACCACTATCGCCGCACTATCATTTCCTCCACCCTCTATATCCATCCTCCTTCCCGTGCATTGGATTTCATAACTAAGTTTCGTGTTTTGCAGGGTACAAGCAACGTAAAACCTCCATGATCTTCAGTCTCTGTTACAGTTACAGAGAGCACATGAAAGGACTATTTTCAAAAAAGAAATCATGGAGAAAATACTAGGGAAGGAGTTTTGACAGGACTTACATTCAAGAGCAAGGTTGAAAACTCTGTAAAGTCTTCCCAAGGCCATTTAAAACGCATATTTCACAGAAAGATATATAAATGAAGCGATAGAGAGTCTAAGGCACAAAAATTAAGATCTTTGAGCCTTAAATCTGTGTTTTAGAGGCAAAGTACCTGTTTGAAGACATCATAGGTCCCGCAGAGGAATACGGAGCACATAAATTAATGAATAGCAGGTTTTCTACATCAGCAGAATGTTTTCCTCCATGGGAGGACGGGTTTCCCATACTGTTTCTATTCCATGCCGTGTTCCGGAGAATATTTCTGCCTTGAGTACAGTCCTAGACTATCAGAGCATTTGTTTCACAAGTATGGCAGACCATTTAGTCATTTATTTAACATTTTGTTCATTCACCAAAGGTACTACAGAGTACAGCAAACCAGAATGCATCAGAGACATACCTAGAGTAAATGAAGCCTGACGAAGACCATTTTTTCCTCCAAAGAGCGCCAGAGATTAATGCTCAGAGTTTAAAATAGCATGGGCTTCGGCCCTCTTCTTTTTCTGAGTTTAATGCTTCATTTAGTATTTCACCTACCTCGTCGGCTCATCTTCTGCTATAAAACTCATGAGAAAATTATTGTAAAGGTTGTTGATGAGATATCTGTGAATTGCAAGCTTTTCTCTTGAGACATGCTCACTGTGTAAAGTTGTAAGATAGGCTGAGGAGTATGTTTTCAAACTGAATTTCAAGATATTGGCAAATACTATACCTGATTAGTGTTGCTCTTAATATGACAAGCACATTTCTTTGGATCCTGATCTAAAGCTGCAGTGAATTTTTTCTGTCTCTGTGTTTTATTTCATTCCATTTCAGTTCTTCTAGCTTGCATCAGAAATCTGGCATAGGATTTTCCCTTGTTAGGCACCCTATGTTTCTGCTCTCCTTGCCTTAATGTTTTCTGCTAAATTCGTTTTCTAAGAATTAGTTTCAATTAATTTAACCAGTGTAGTGGATGTTATTGCCTGCTAGCTGATGTATGAGTTAATGAATCTGCTTCTTAGATGTTCTTGTTAGAGTTTAATTGAATGAATTGTGAACACTGGGAGTGTATAACTCTATCTTTGTCTCACTAGGATCCTTTTCAGTTAATTAGACCTATCTATGTTTCCCTCAAGTTGTTCCTTGCCCTTCTTTGAGAGTTTCCTAAGATTATGTCCAAGCAGGTCTAGAGTTAAATGACCTCTGACCTGATCTATAGACAGAAATTGGTTTACCCTCATTCTTTCACTTTATTTCCTGATTGTTTCACTCCACCTATATTTTTAGGATCCAATGCTTTAGATGACTAGCTAAACTAAAAGCCTGCATATTGAACAGCAAGTAAACCCTTTCCTGACTCCATTTTCCAATTTATCTCTCTTTGCCTAAAATCTTCTTTGCCTTGCCTTGTCTTATATCGAACACTTCATTCCTGATTCCCAACAACCAAATAAAAAAAATCAAACAAAACCCCGAGCCTTATAACTAGCCTAACATCTTAACACTTGAACTTTAAAGATATATACCCTTAACGATCATAGAGAGATCCCTCTCTGGACCCAGGAGGGCTAGATCCTGAGGTCTGAAAGTGGTTGGATGTTGTCTCATATTTTGGTCTTTCCAATCTGGCCAAAACATGGGAACCCCAACACCCCTAAAACACAACCATCCTGCGGACCTATACACACTTCCACTCGCGCTGACACACAACCATCCCGCAGACATGTACACACTTCCACTCCCCCTTTATATTCTGAAAAAGGAAAATCTAATGAGAACTTGGGAGAATCCCAAGCTTTTGGTGAAGATATTCCAATGTTGGCGAATATTTGATATGTGATTCTTTTGGTGCTGCCTGGAATCTTGCTACTTGTCCAACTACTTGCATAACATCTGGTCGGGAGGCTATTACATATAGAAGACTACTAATCATAGATCTGTACAACCTTTGATCCACATCCTTAGATGAGTCGCCTATGCTCAATTTGCAACCAAGTAAAGACATCTTGAAATCACTTTGCACCTTTGCAGCAAAATTCTTACTTAGTCGATCATCATTGCTACCAATTATTGTATCATCCTCTTTCGCTATTAGACATGCTTTAGTTGCTTCATCCAGAACATATATGTCGTTTGGAGCTCGACTTGCTGTAGCCACAATTTCACCATACACGCCTTTCCTGATTTCACATTTCATGGAGTTGAATAGTATTGTGTGTCCTTGATCACACATTTGTCCAACACTGAGCCGATTGTGATTCATGTTTTCAACCAATAAGCGTTATTAGCTAGAACATCTTTGCTTCCAGAAGTAGCGGTGCGATCACTATAACATTTGAAGATCCATCATTTCCAAAGGACAATTCATCAACTTCTTCTCTATGTTGATACCATCACACTTCGGCATATGCTTGGTTGTTAACGGTTAAGCACCTCCATCTCTCTCATTGGCTTCTTCTTCACTATCATTATCTTCATTGGATGATGAGCTATCTTCTTTAGAGAGAAAGTTCCTTTTGGATCCTTGCTTGTTGAATTTCTTAAAGCCTTTCTTTCTTTTTGAGTTGCCATTACTTTTGTTTGAACATTTTGCTGCAAAATTCCCAACCTCATTACAGCTGAAACATATCAATGGAAGTTTACCTTTGAATTGTCCCTTACCAATTTGTAGTTTTCTCATGAAGTAAGCATATTCTTCTTGAAAGACCTTCATCATCTCCTTTTCTTCACACTTTGCGGTGCATGTAACTTTTACTTTCAATTGAGGTTCATTATCATATTGGTTTCTTGGATACAGCGAGCATGAGTTTATAGTCACAGTACCTATTCTTCATCAGGTATTTCTGCTAAAAACTCCATGTAATTCCTCTTTATTGAGATTTGTCGATTTGCTGCTTTGTATTCTAAGACCGGTACCTTTCGGTTGAATCTCCCTAGTAACGTTCTAAGAATCTTCAGTATAATAATCTTCTCATCAAGCGGCTCTCCCAGTCCTTCAAATCGTAGTTGTTCATCACTTGTGTTGAAAATTGTCGACAATGTTGCAATCTTCTTTCATTACGAGTGCTCAATGAAAATTTCTCCTATGAGCTGAAAGCTTGCTTCTTTGACACCAGGTACTACCATATATATTCTCAAAAGCTTAAATACATACATTTTTACGTGATTTTCAAAACCTTGATAGCGGATCAATAAGTCCACTGATAATAATATTCTTTTCTTTTGCATCATTTACCAAATTCTTCTTGCCTTTTTCATCCGCGGTTGATGTAAATCCATTTTGAACAGTGTCCCATAATTCATAACCTTGCGCCAATATATAGACCTCCATTCTTCCTTTCTAGAGTGCATAATTATTTTCATTGAACATAAGTACACCATTCTTGGTATTCTCCATGACCTCCTTCCAGATGTTAAACTTCTATTGAAGGAACCAAGCTCTGATACCAATTGTTGGAAATACTAAGAGGGGGGTGAATTAGTATTCCTTACAATTAGAGCATTAGTTAATCTTCAATTATTATCAGTTTTTGTACAATGATAGTGGCAAACAAGAGAAACAAAAATGCACACAATTTTTAAGGTGGAAACCCACTCTGGGACAAAAACCACCTAATGCTTTTCTAATAATTCTTTAATATTCAACTCCAATTGAAAATAAAGCTCCAACTTCCTAGAATCTAGAAAAGCATTCTTCTCCAGCTCCCAATGGATGGACGCTCCAATGCCCGAGATTCTTGATGGCAGGATGATGAATTCCCCGACATGACGGGCTACAACTCACAAAGCACCACCCTACCACCCTATAGAAGAATAAAATAAGAATGGACTCCCATACCAGGGAAAATGGTCCACTTTACAATGATATAGAATGATGTAGAAGAAGAATATATACTAGACCATAACCCCAACTTTGATGCAACCACCTAATGATGATCCTAGACCTCCCAACACTGCCTCTTCAACCCTTGGCAGATAGACACTAGTACAATTTGTAAAATAATGTATTTACAATGACTAAGTACAATGATTGTATGCAGTGCTGCCCACTTGAAGACTTCATATGATGAAATTGTTGCTACTGTTATGCACCTTGGTTGCTGCTCTTGTCATGCTACCCTCTTCTGCACCTTTTTTTTCTTTTATGTCGTAGAAGGTCTGGTCCTTTGCAATCCTTGACAACACATGATCTAGCTTTTTCTTGCCTTCTAGGAGCTCGATATTGAATCTGGTGTATATCTGTTATTTTAGATCCTCAATATCTGATTTTTGGTCTTGTAGTAGTCCTTTGTGTCTTCTTTCCAATGCCACAGGTCTAACCTAATTTGGATTCTTCAAGGGAGAGTTATACCCAATTTCTCACATTGCCTTAATTATGGACTGTTTCAGCAGAGCACACTTGTACGGCGTGCCACGTGTCACTGTTTATTCATTTTCTTCTGAAATTGATAGAGTGAAAATTAAAGACTATGCAATATCCATCAATTTTTACGGAATTCCAATTTGATACTCAGAGAGAGAGTTAAGACGAATTTACCAAGGTCACTTCTTTAAGGTGAATTTCAGGAGCCTGCAAAAACCTTTATTTCCACAGATCATATCTCCAAAAATATTGTGCAAAAAGATCTAAAATTTTTACTACAGCTGCCTTAGGATTTTAGCTTCGCCTCATAAAAATTTCAGCTTCTGAGCCTTTGTAGAAAAAAATTTAGAGTGAAAATTCCACGATGACCTGTTTAATATGGCCGAATCCCTTACCTAAGGAGGAAATGAAGATCACAATATATATGAATGCTTGAGTTGAGAGGGGCTTCAATAAGTGAACGTGGGAGGGATTTAAGGAGCTTATAAAATATTAATTATGACTTTTCAATGACCCATGGCCCAACCCCATGGGGTTTTATCCCACTAACTGGGGTACAAACTTCAAACATGAATATCTCTCAAACCATTAAGAATTACATGGCATGCCATATATCAACGGAAACATATTGACAAGTAGAAACTATAAAAATCATTATTGACCCAGAATATATTAATTTGGTAGGTCAAACTTCTCATTCAATATTGGGTTAGCCCCTGGTGCTACTTGGGTTGACATCAATGACAACCGCTGATCAACAGGGAAATGCTGGACAGGTAAAAATGCTAGTGAATTCTTGTAAGAGTTTTGTAATTCTTATGGTTAAGCCTAAGGTTGATGTGAATCATGAGTCATTTGAAAATTGTGATCCCAAGTTAAAACCAGATTTATATGATGTAGTTTATGCACATCATGAGCTGTGTTAGTGTCAGTCTATTCATACTGCCATCAGTGATCAAAATTTCTCTTTTACATTTGCATATTAGGAGTCCCATACCATAAATTTTCATCATTCCACTAGGTCATGGATTCATTGATGGTAGTGGTCTTTCATCAATTTTCCCTCATGTAATAATTTTTGATTCTCCTCTCTATGGTATTTATTCATGATTCACTTTCACTCCCAAATCCATATTAGTAGGTCATAGGGTTGGTCTCATTAGGTTCTAGGGTCTCATCATGGTCAAATTAACGAGTCAAGTGTCAATAAATATTAGCAAGGTCATGAGGAAGTCAATAAACTCAAAGTCACAACACTTATCAAGATCAAAGAAATTTTTTATTCAGCTTGATGTAATTTTTGCCTCAAAACCATGTTTTGAGGTGAAAACATGATACTTTAGTTTTATTATCATCTTTATGTAATTTTATGTCATCATATGTAATAAGTCACACTTCAGAAGCTGTTATCTCCAGAAAGTCATCACCCTGCCCTTTAGAGAATTTTTCAATAGAATTTTCAGTGTCAAATCATTTCTAAGTATGTCCATCAGATAGAGCCCATAAAGAGCTTTCCAACATTATATTACACTCTCAAAACTGACTTTTGAATCGAAAATTATGCCCTAGTGAAGAAAAGTCCCTAAAAAGGCCTAACCTTACCCCTCTCCCTTGGATTTTATTTCATTAAAGTTTAAAGTTTTTCTTTATAAACCCCTTTGCCCCTACCCAATGGCTTAATCACATTCATAAAGTCCTTTTGAATTATATAAATCCACGATGCGATTAAATAAAACCACTTCCCCTCATGTTCCCTTAAACTTTATAATAAAGTTTTAAATTTTTTTATTATAAAATCCCCCCTCCGATCGCAATCGCACCATACTTATGTGCGCTCCGATTGACCCTTGTGACTACAAAAAACTCCGATGAGATTGCATACCCCCGATTGAACCCGCCCGATCACATCCTAACCATCAATCTACCCAGCTATCCAACGGCCCGTATGCAATCGTAATCGCCCAATCGCATTCCACCTTCGCAGTCTCCCACGCCCTTAACTTCTCCAATGTGATTGAACTCTCGACGCACTATTGCAATTACCTCTCCGCCATCGATCGGCTCCTCCAAATCGGACGGCTCATACACCGTCGCGCCATCTCAATCAGCCTATTCCCATAACACCTTGCTCTGCTCCCCTTCCCCACCAAAATTTCCGATTGCGATTGACCTTTGGGTCCCACCATTAAACATTTTCTGCCCATTCAAATAAGAGATCCTTTTCCCTTTGTAAATCTCAAAAAAAAAATTATTTTGTTTTATAAAGATTTTCCCCCTGTCGCTTATCCCCAATCGCATCGGCAAAATCCCATGGTATAACACTTAGCCTTCCCTCCCAAGCCCCGATTGTGATTGCGATTTACACTCCCGAATCCCACCTTAAAGGCCCTCCGCTCTTTCAATGTAAATGTCATTTTTCCCTTTGTAAAACCGCCGAAACATTTTTATTTGTTTTTTCACCCCATTATCCCTTTGGCTTATCCTTTACCCCTATTTCCATTATTCCAATCGCATCGGAAGTTTTTAGGGCCTCATAAAATCTTCCCCTTTCCTCCAATCCCTGATTGTGATTCCACCATCGCAACGCGTATTTTCAAACGATCCATTATATATTGCATTCCCTTCCTCCCCTCCGATTGCGATTGCGATTGCGATTGTGATTTGGACCCCACCTCATTTCCCTTCGCTCTTTCTTATTCAAAATGGGTTTCTCCCTTCACTAAAAGGCATAATTTCATTTTAATTCATTTCAAAGGCATTTTCTTCAAAAGTGGATTTTTCTTCAAGAGAGTAATAATAGAAAGAAATAGTTAGAGGGCCGAGAGCTAATTATGAGACAAAGACTTCTACAGCAACAGTAAAATAGGGATATTTTTTCAGATTGCCTATTTTTCTTTCATCCAGTGTAACAACAAAATCTTCAGATGGCCCAAAATGTATTGTTGTTCCTTATTTTCAGGGGCAGATTGTTGGTTCTCTTTCCTATGTTCAGATTTTAGCTCCTTTTTCTATGGATCTACTTCCCATAATTTTGGTCTATTTAATGCTATTTTGAATCATTTGTAAAGAATTCTATAAGTCAGTAAGTAAGGTAATAATGTGGAAATCAAGGAGGACGCTCTGTGCTCCATTGTAACAGTTTGACAGGGAATTAATAAGATATGCAGCTCTGATTTGTGGGATCCATGTGGTATGAATTTTAGCATTTTTTATTCATTTGTGTTCATATGTAAATTCGTTATGTTCACCATTCATTCATAAACATTTCTGGTTGAATGCTTTCAAGATAGATAGGTAGAATCCATTTTTAAGGCTCTGCCTTGGGAAATCATTCAATATTCTGTGTTTTCTTCTGTTTGAAAAGGATCCATCTCCTATGCCCTTTTCAAATCCTCACTAGTCTTTCCATTCCATCATTATTTAAACTTGACTGCTAAAATTTCCTGCCTACCTTGCCCCATGAAATACCCAGTATCCTTGATTTAATTCCCCAGCTTCAAACTGTCCCATTTGTTCCATACATCCCTGAAAAATTCATTCATTAAATTTTTTTCCCATTATTATACCTAACCTAAAATCAGTTCATATATGTACTTTGTTGAATATCTTTTCATGGAGAGAGCCCTCTCCTGACCTTGTAGGGCTAGCTACAAGGCTGAGAGTGGTTTAAAGGTTACCCTAATTTTCCTTTTTCAGCCTGAGGTTCAAATTAGGTGATAACATTTCTGACGACCATACTGGGGACTGCATTTATAACAAAAGTTTTATCACCCCAGTAATATTTTCCTTGTAGATTCTTGGACTCTGGATGGAAATGTTCAGAGTTTGCTAGGCTGAGATAAAATTTTGTAAAGTAGAAACTTGACCACACTAGCTTCAAGAAGATATACAAGGGCCAATCTAGATCCAAATCCTCCCCTTGTGTTTGAAAATCCTAATCTCATTCCAAGGATAGTCAGAAGACAAGAAGGATCACTAAGTCCTCGACCTATCTTTAGATCCCATACTTGGCATAGTGAGTGTTTGTTTGTAGAAGATATTTCTTTTGATGAGTGTTTTGAGCTTTCTTTGTTCAGAAGTAAGCCTGAAACTGCACTTGATGACACAATTTTAGATCCAAAATTTCTTGTAGATATCGAAGTTCAAAGGGAAAATACTTCAATCGATGATTATATTTTGAATTCCCCTCAGTCATATATCATTGTAACCAATATCCCTCAGCCTTCAGAGTCATCAGGAACAACATTTCCTCCCCCCTAATTCATCAGCACTCCCATCAGTCAATTCTCAGCTTTCATCTCCTCCATCAACACCTCCCTTAAATCCTAGTAGCACAAACACTGTTGTAAATCCACCTCGAGTCACGGTTGCCCGCTATGCACCCATGGTTTTGCCTCAGGTTCTAAATGATATGCCTGTTGATTATCATATTAAGATACCTATCTTTGATGCTACTCAAAGCATCACAACCCAGCAGCATGTTGATAATATGAATGACTTTTTTGATCTTCATGAGGTAGAGGCAGAGAATGTAACCACAAGGTTGTTTGTCCAAATATTTGGAGGTGAAGTTAGAAGTGGTTCAAAGCCTTACCAGTAGGCTCTATTCACACTTTGCAGGAGTTACATACATATTTTTTAGACCGGTGGGAGGTAAAGAAAAATCCACTCCAAATTTGGTCTGAATATGAAAATATTAAAATGAATGTGGGTGAAACTGTACATGATTATTGTGTGAGATTTAATGCTGTATATAATGCTATTCTAGACAATCTAAAACCCCCTGTGGATTTAACTTTGCTTAAGTGTCCAGATGGCTACGATGCTCATATGGAATATCAGCTATGAGAGAGAGATCCTTCCACACTTGAAGACATGCAAAAGATATCTGTGAGCGTAGACGCAAATCTGCTGCCTAAAAGAGCGCAGACAAGGGATGAAAAGAGAGTCACTATGAAAGAAGAGGCATCTCCTTTGGAAAAAAAGATGGATAATTTGATCCAAACAGTCAAAAATATGGTTGATCAATTAACCATTTCAGATAGACCTAAACCACAAATCAGGAATCCGAAAGGGCAGCAGCCACAATTCAGAATTAAACAAAGAGAAGAGAGAGCGCAGGACCAAGCAATGCCACAATAGCAGATCAAAACTCCATTGCAGCAGAATTATGTTCAAGGAACAAAGAGAGATGACGATGATGATCCTGTGATTGAAGCCAATCATTTTTTCACTGCAGATGGTGTTCCCATCTTTCTCACAGAATATGAAGAATACACAACGATTGCAGGCATTCGAAAAGACGAAGATTTCATTTTGGCCAATGATACAGTGTTAGAAGAAGATTTCGACGATTACCAAAGAGGGTAAATGAATGCTTTATCGGCCCAAAAAAATAAGTATTCTTTAAGGAACATATATGTTCCGATTAGTCCCATTCAGAAGAGAAAAGAGCTCAAATCTAAAAACGATTCTTCAAATACTCAGAGAAAAGGAAAAGAGCCTGCGGATCCTTCTCCTAGCAAGACATATTTAGCAATTAACAATGCAAACAAAAAGAACCAGCATAGCATATCAAAGGAGAAATAGAGAAGAAAGATCCTCCCATTAAAGAGGTAGAAAAAGTTCGTTCCTTTAATTTAGAAAATGAAATTTCTAAGCTGAAAGTGTCCACGCCCTTGACTGAGTTGGTGAAAAATAGTGCATATAAACATCAGGTGTCTAGAATCTTGTAAATAGACTCTGTATTAGATATGGTAAATGTTGAAGATGACTACCCTGAACTCATCTTTGGTCCAGCCACAGAAGATCAATCTGAAGAAAGTGAAGTACCTCCCTTTTACCTGAGTCTTAGATTACACGATTTCATCATACATAATTCTATGTTGGACTCCGGAGCCTCACATAATTTGATGCCCAAAGCCATTACGAAGAAGTTAGGACTTGACATTACTCGAAAATACCATGATTTGTATTCTTTTGACTCAGGTAGGGTCCATTGTATTGGTCTTATCAAATACTTGGTAGTGTCTTTAGATCAAATCCCAGCCAAGAATTTTTTGATGGATGTAGTTGTTGCCGATGTTCCACCACGATTTGGAATGCTTCTATCCAGGTCTTGAGGTGCAAAACTTAAAGGAACCATGCAGCTTGACTTCTATTTTTCCACTATCCCTTTGTTTGGTCAGTTGAGAAAACTATATAGGGAGAAGAAAATGAAATACATGATCACTAGCAAAGAGAAGCCAGTTAATCATCCTATTAATGCAGTTCACACAGATTTAGAGTCCTTTGTATTATATTCAGATGGTGGTTTGAATGATGAAAATGTTCAATCGGTACAAGTAGATGAGATACTTGAAATTTCAGAAAATTTCAGAGAAGTCCTTAAATAGGAAAAGGATAAAGAAGTAAGCACTTCTGAGCCTCTTGCCTGCTAGCAGCAAAAAGACAGTGAACAGTAGAAAGATGCAGAAATCAGTCAAGATAAAGTAGAGAAAGAAGAGAAATTTCAGCATCTAGAAGAAGAAGAAGAAGGCCTTTGGAGCATGGACTTTGATGGAGTTGTTGGTAAGGATGGTGCTAGTATAGGAATATGGATTCGGAGCCCTGTTTTCCAGCCTGAAAAAGTTCCTAGTAATGTTAGAGTATGTGCTTATAAGTTGGCTTTTGACTGCTCTAACAATGAAGCGGAGTATGAAGCTTTGATTGCAGGTCTGAAAATTTTGAAGAAGCTAAATGCAAAGAGTATTTCTGTCTATGGAGACTCAGAGTTGATAATCAAACAAGTCAAAGGAGAGTACCAAGAAAAACATCCACGATTGAGGGCATATAGAAATGCAGTCTTGGACATCTTGAGGAAATTTTCTGAGTACACTTTGATAGCTGTACCGATGATGCAGAATATTATTGTTGATTCTCTTGCCACTACAGCAAGCAATTTGAAGATTCCCATAAACTCCAGCAACAAGTTTGAAATTTATGTCAAACATAGGCCTACTGTTCCTGACAATTTAAGATATTAGCAAGTGTTTTGGGATGACAATGAGATCAATGCTTTTTTGTAGAGTGATGGAAAATTCAAAGATACTCCCATAGAGGGTGACTATGAGGTTGATGATCAAGAATTTGAAGTAAATTAGATGGATATATTGCAGCTTAAAGATAATGTAATTCCTAGAGGTATCATACCTTTAGAGGAGCTTTTTGATCAGGATGATGTTGCTAAGAAACCAAGCTTGGTGCCTACTGATAAAGGAGTTGAAGATGTGAATCTTGGAATAGCAGACAAGCCCAAGCTTGTGAAGTTATCAAAAACATTGTCCCCTGAGGTAAAGGAACAGTACGTTAATTTACTTTCTGAATTTTCTGATGTGTTTGCGTGGGATTATTCAGATTTGAAGGTGTATGAAAAAAACATAATTCAACATACTATTCCCATCAAGCCAGATCAGAAGCCATTTAGATAGAAGCTAAGAATAATCAACCCAAAGCTACTGCCATCTATTGAAAAAGAGGTAAATAGATTGTACAAAGCTGGTATCATTGTTCCAATTAGATTTTCTGACTGGATTTCAAATTTGGTTCCAGTACGTAAGAAGACAGGAGAGATAAGGTTGTGCATAGATTTTCATAATCTGAATAAAGCATCCTTAAAAGATAATTATCCACTTCCAAAGATGGACCATATTCTACATAGATTAGTTGGAGCATCAAGGATGTCACTACTCGATGACTACTCAGGCTATAATCAGATCTTGGTGCATGAGAAATACCAAGACAAAATTTCCTTCACAACACCCTGGGGAACCTTCCAGTATGCAAAAATGCCATTCGGACTGAAGAACACTGGAGCCACTTTCTAGTGAGCAATGGACATTGCTTTTGCCAATGAAAAAGATGTTTTTATTGTTGTTTATTTGGATGATCTGACAATATTTTCTGGTTCTGATGATGAGCATTTGCACCATTTGAGGTTTTTGTTTCAACAATGTAGAAAGTTTGGGATTTCTCTCAATCCAAAGAAGAGTCTCTTTGCCATGGATGAAGGCAAGTTGCTGGGAAATATCATCTCTAAAGACAGTATCCACATTGATCCATCTAGAGTAGAGGAAATTCATCACATAGATCTTCTACGAAACAAAAATGATATTCAGGCATTCAATGGTAAGATGAACTTCTTACGCAGATTTATACCAAATTTGGCTGAACATTTAAGAGAAATAACTAACATGTTGAAGAAGGATAGCACTGTCAAATGGAGTGAGGAGGCTATCAAGTCATTTAATCTGGTAAAGTTTTCTTTTTCCAATGCCCCAGTCTTGATTAGTCCCGACTATACTCAAGATTTTATTATATTTTCATTTGCATCAGAGCATATTATGGCTGCGGTTTTGATGCAGAAGAGAGAACTGATTGAAAAACCAATTGCCTTTTTCAGTAGGACTGTTAGAGATGCTACCTTGTGGTATAATATTATTGAAAAACAAGCATTGGTTCTTATAAAGGCATTGAAGGATTTTAGGGTATATATTCTGCATTCACATATTGTAGCATATGTTCCTAATACAACAGTAAAAGACGTCCTGATGCAAACTGATCCAGAAGGTCACAGAGGTAAGTGGATAACAGCGATGTTGGAATATGATTTGGAGATCAAACCCACAAATTTGATCAAAGGACAAGTCTTGGAAAAGATAATGGCTCAATTGAACCTGCGCGCCCTGGATATTAATCTCATAACAGTGATGTCAGAGGATGGGGATGAAGGTTTGCTAGTTCCAATTTCAGATATGTTTCTACAATCCCCATGGTATTCAGATATTGTTTATGTTCTTCAACATATTTCACCACCTCCAGGGATGTCTAAAAGTAAAGGTAGATAACTGAAACTTAAATCTGCTAAATATTGTATTTTAAACAGTGCTCTTTATTGGAAATATCTAGGAGGTATTCTGCTCAATTTTTTGGTTGAAGAAGAGGCTCAAAAGGTAATGCATGACTTTCACAAAGGTGATTGTGGTGGTCATTTGTTTCAGAAAACTACAGCTAGCAAAGTGTTGAGATCAGGATATTATTGGCCCACTTTGTTTTTAGAATTGTATAAAACTGTGATGAGTTGTCATGAATGTCAAATTTTCCAAGGGAAGAAGAACTTTCTTCCTCTTCCTTTGAAACCAATTTCAGTAAACGCTCCCTTTTAGAAATGGGGACTCGATTTCATAGGGGAAATCCATCCTGCATCATCAACACAACATCGATGGATCTTGATAGGTACAGATTACTTCACCAAATGGATCGAGGCCATCCCAACAAAGAAGGCTATAGAAATGGTAATTATTCAATTTTTAGAGGCAAATATATTGTCTCGTTTTGGCTGCCCTCACAAAATTATAACAGATAACGCAACATCGTTCAAATCTAAGAAGATGGTGGAGTTCTGCAACAAATAAAATATTGTCTTCGTTAATTCAACAACGTACTACCCACAAGGCAATGACCTAGTAGAATCATTGAATAAATCCCTGATAAACATAATCAAGAAAATGTTGGAGGAAAATAAAAGAAACTGGCATCAAAAGCTCATCAACGCATTGTGGGCAGACAGAGTTAGCAGCAATAAATCCATAGGTATGTCACCTTTTGAACTAGTTTATGGTACTGATGCTATCTTTCCTACGTCACTTACAATTCCAGTCATGAGATTATTACAAGAAGTTGGTAGTGAAGAAGATGCCAATCAACGAAGGATCAATAAAATGATCCACCTTCAGAAAACAAGGGAGTAAGTGTCTCAGAACGTTATTCAGTTGCAGGAGAAGATTAAAAATACTATGACTGTAAGACCAAAGCAAAGAAGTTTCAGTTGGATGATGTGGTGTTGAGATGGGGTGCGTGAAATGAGGATAAAGGGTAGCATGGTAAGTTCAACAACCTGTGGAAAGGACCATACAAGATTTCAGCATACAGGGGACAAAATGCTTTCTTGCTTTCAGAAATGGATGACCAAGATTTCCCTGGAGGAGTAGTGAATGGTAGGCTTTTGAAGCACTACCATTATTGAATATAATGGATTAGAAACTATGTCACAATCATTGTATATACCATGTTATTTTTGGTCAGATTTCAAGTAGACAGTCATTGAAGTTTGGGACCCGAGGTGAAGGCTATAAAACTTAAATGATATGTGTAAAGTTTGGTTTTGTTTTAGTTTTCAGTCTTAGTATTGAGTCAGAGTCAGTTTTCATATGTCATTTTTCAGTATTTTTTTTACTCCATGCCCAATGGATAAGGCTACTTGGTCTACGGTCTTCTTGGAACCTCCAAGGAACTACCATCCTCATTGGAGCCAATTTTAGTGTCAATCTATTCATACTGCTATCAGTGATCAAAATTTCTCTTTTGCATTTTCATATTAGGAGTCCCATACCATAAATTTTCATCATTCTGCTAGGTCATTGTTATAGGTCAAAATACCTTCTCATCAGCTCAGAGGGGAAGACAAATATGGAAGAAGTACAAAGACCTAAATTAAACCTATTTCTGCCAGGGTAACGCATATATAGAACAGGACAAGGGCGTTATAACGCAGACAAGAAATATATTGGCCGCGTTAGTGACTAGGGCAATGCTCTGTTTACACTTGATGGTCGCGTTACCCATGTTTTAAGTTTGAATTGGGAAAAGAGCGCAGATAAAGGTTTGAATCTCCGACTTTCCCTCACGAAGGAGTCAGTACACAAAGGAAACTGCAGAAGCACCAGTTCATTATTGGTCATTGCCATAGAAGACTGAACTCCAAGAGAGGCAAAAGCATGGAGATCAAGGAAACATCTAAGCCTTTTCCATTCCAAACTAGTGGAAAAGAGAAGGGCAACAATGGCTTTCTCCCTCTCCTATAAGAAGGAGCTGAAGGCTCTTAATTGAAGGTGGAAGGATTGCTCAAAGTTCTTGCATACTTGTGGAATAGAGAATAGTGTGACATTGTGAAGGCCAAGAGTCAAAGAGGCTCCTAGAGAGTTTGTTGACTTGGACTTCTTCACTAGAGAGAGAAGAGAGATCGGGAGACTGAGGAGGGCTTGGTACAACCGATGGTTGTAATCCTCCTTCTTTCAAAATCAATAGAACTATGTTCGTTTTGTCCATTCGATGCTTAATGTTATATTGTTATTTCAATATTTGCTTAGTATGATATGAATGGCTCAGATGTGTATAATCTAGATGTTTATTGTTGATTTAATTGATAGAATACTTGTTATATTAGAAATTATGCGGGTGCTTTGACTGATTGCAGGTCTCGGATTTGGAGCCGGCGAAGAAGGACTCTTACTTTGCTGCACAACGTTCTCCAAGAGATTACAAAACCGTCAAAGAGGTAATTCTCTATTTGTATTCCTTCAAGTTATTTCAAGCTAATATGAACATACTCATGCCATCTTTGTGAACAGCATAGCTAATCTGACTGTCTGCCTCGGGCACCGGAAAGCCCTGAGAGGGATCCACGAAAACTAACTACCCAAGCAGTTTACCCTATAGCAGAATTGGCGACTCCACTGGGGAGTTCCCCCATAGTTTCCGGGCTATTTCTTCCTTCATTCCTTCTCTCCTCTGTTCTATATCCTTCCGACCATTTTTTGATGCCCAGTAGACATACCAAACGCTTGCAGAGTTCAACCCTGTGCCTGTCTGGCCAACTGAAGAGATTTTCCCTGGTTAACGCGACCTATGCAGTATATCCAGCGCGTTATAACACAGTCTAGGCTTAAATACAGTGCGTTATAATGCTGTATTTTCTCACAGACAGAGCGTTACCCAGCCAAAAAACCCTGTTGTTCACTTCTGTGACTGTGTTTTAGCTGTGGAGTTTTTTGGCCACCAGTACCTTTCACAGACCGAATCCCTGTACTTGTATGCTAAAATGGCATTGATTATTTGTTTCTCTTATTTAGTTAGTGTGCAAAGCATTTACTTTTTTAAAGAGAATTTTTTATTTTATTTTATTTTTCTGCATTTAAGCTGAGTTTATTCTGAAACTTGGGTTCACAGACTGTTAAAAGAGGTAGATAGAAGTCTGAATCTTAAAATTTGAGCTTTGTTATTTACATGTTGGTGCATGGATGATTGAAAAAGAAACCTCTCCTTGTAGAAACATTGTTCATTGAAGTTAATATTTAGAGCATGTTTTGCATGGTTTATTGAGTCAAGAGTCTCACTATACTTTATACGTCCATTTCCCCTCCGCGAGACTAATAACAAAGTACACTAAAAACAAAGCGATAATAAAATCAATCTAATAACTCTTTTTGAGCTCACACAAACAGTAGTTCAGGCTAGGATCTTGGGTTAGGAAAGTGAGAAAACTACCTAAGATCTCAAAACTTGAAAACTAGAGTCATTAACGAGTGAAATCCTGCTGCACTCACATTATTGGGACCGTTCCTTTACCGGAGCTCAGCGCGAGACAACACTTGGGTGCACTAGAAGGTAGCCCGCCTTCAACCGCATCCTGTGGGTGTGTTATATACTGGGGTTCCCTTCGGGGATGTCGAAACTAGATCGGGGATCTAGGTATTCTGCCCATATAGCACACTGTCCTTGACCGTGGACCCCCCTGATAGTGTCTGTGATTTGAGGTATCCTTAGTGGCTATACTTTTAGGGACTTACACAAGGTGACTGGGACGGGCTGTCCTGGTACCTAAAACAGACGGACCTACTCTGTCTTCAGTCTTTAGGAGGGTACTCGTCTTCACGAGAGTGCTTACACCTATCGTCTGGGGTTCGGGCGAAGCTCTAGAGTAACCGTAACTGTACTTTCAACCAACCCTCTCTGTATGCTATTGTGAGACTGGATTTCATCACCAGTGAATGGTAGTACTCAGACAGGGCACCTTATACTGGCTGCTTGTTGATTGATTTTAGAGAGTCTTTTTTCTTTTTAGTAAGTGTGTGGTTACTGTCACTTGAGACTTCATAATATATCACATTTTAAATAAAATTTGTTAAAATTAAACTGGTCACCGTGGCGTCCCCTGACCCACGCCGTCAGTCTAGACGACAGCAAGGTCTACCTCCTCTCACCTTAGAGGAAAGATTGAACCTTGGTGAACCCGGGCCTTCTACGGAAGGGCAATCTCCTTTGACTAATCTAAATTATCACATAGACCCTTATCAGTCGGAACTCCTGGAGGACCCTTTCACTGAAGGCGTTGTACCTAATTACAATCCTCCGCTCACCGATCCGTTAGGACCCGTGATAATCCAGATTCCACCGCGCCAAGATATGTCTGCGGCAACACCAACATCTATTTCTCCACCGGTATCCACAGGGTCGATACCAATGGCAACCATTCCTGGTTCGCCATCATCCTCCCTGCCGGTGGTCAGTTCTATGCCATTACTGGGTAACCCCAGTAGTCAACATATGCCTACCCCCAACCCTATGGTCAACACAACTGTCAGTATTTTACCGAACCCTTCGGCATCTACTCCTACCGTGACCACGTTGGGGACCACGGTAGCTCCTCCCACGAGCACGACTACTTCGGTGCCCTTTAGCAACCCTTTCGGTTGGAACCCTCTGCTGAGTTTAAACCCCCTGGCCACTATGCCAGGGGGCAGTGTTGTCAGTACACAGGTAGCAGGGAATATTTCTCTTCCTATGCAATCCTTAGGGCAAATGGGACAACCCATTGTAAATACTATCCCCTTAAGTGGTTCAAACATAGGTGTAGGATCTATACCGTTGCCAAATTATGCAAATACTAGTATGCCTCCGGGAAACTCTATTGCATCCATTTGGACTAACCAACCCCAACCTCCATCTGGAGTGGGAGGGAAATTTTACGCTAGGGGCAACCAACCATTTTCCCCTCAATACGCTATGCCCTATGGACAACAACCGTATGTTCCTACTCCTCCACCTATGGGAGGTTTTTATCAAATTCCCACTTACCCTTCTGGTAACACGTGGATGGGGGGACCCTATGGTCCAAATAGTCAGCCCATACTGCCTTGGTTAGACTCGGGGGCAAATCCACAATTGCCTTTATTGGCAGCTTTGGACATACCCAACATCCATAAGCTGACAAACGACCCCATCAATCACAACTCACTTTGGCCTCCTATACCGCATAAGATTCCTTCAGATATCCCGAAGTTCGACGGGAAGCATGGAGATGACCCGGCCGCACACATCACTACCTTCCATTTGTGGTCCATATCCAATTTCATGGTAGATGATAGTGTCCGCCTTCGACTGTTCTCCCGCACCCTTACAGGCAATGCCGCCAAGTGGTACATTGAATTACCATGCGCCACCGTCAATACGTTTGGCGCTTTAGCGACGGAGTTCTTAAAGAACTTTCAACTACCAATTAGAGTGGAAACCGGCACAGAATTGTTAACATCACTGCGCCAAGACACCGCCACCCACATCTCCGACCATATTCATGAATGGAGATGTAGGAGGAGGCTTGTCAAAGCGCCAATACCGGACCATCTCTTAGCCAATTGGTTTTGCAAGTCTCTTTTACCCCATATCTCTAAAGACATTGGCCTTTCTGGTGCGGTGACAGAAGATCAATGTATTCGTCGTGCCCAGCACCTGGATTTAATCTATTCACAATCCAGCACGCTTTACGATCTACTCCCCCATGCCCCTGGTAACTCGAACCCTCCGGCTACTAAGAAAACCGGAGCTCATGCCGATGGTCTCGTTGGCGCGATCTCTGGTGTAGCCACCAATCAGTCTCGGGGGCAAACCTCCCAGCCATCCTCGGCTGCCACCGCCCCCATCAAACGACTCCTCTCCCTTCCGCTGAGGTAAATTCGGTGCAAACCTCACAAAAACCCAACGGGAAAAATAGGAAGAATAAGAAGAAAACATCTTCTTCGGAAGAGCAGTCGAATAATCAGCATAACTCTAATCAGAAAAATGCTGCTAATGAAAAAGGAAAGGATAAACCCATGAGATTTCCTTGTAAAATCTGTGCGGAGGACCACTTGACATACAAATGTCCTCGCTTGCAGGAATGCACCGATTTTATTGCTAACAAGGATTCTGGGAGAACACCTGCCATCCTTCACAATCCTTTCCCCAATCAACAGCAGCAACATCAACATATGGTTGACAACCCGCCACAACCCCATCAATGGGGCAATGGTCGTTCGAATCCTTCCGGCGAAGGACCATCTGCCATTTATGGCATCGAGAGTATTGACCTTCAAACTCGCGCCAAGCTTTATGGAGCCCCTACCATAGATGCTCAGGAACCTGGAACTAGTTCCAATCCGCCGCCGCCCAACGATTTGCATATCGAAAGGCCTACTGCTGAACCTATAATTCGTCCCCCCAAAGGGACACTTCAACGCACGACTCATAATACCTCTGCACGTGCAGCCCAAAACTACAATATTGTAGAAGATTTGGCGCAGGCACCGTCAGCCATGTCTGCACTTGAAGTATTACAAACCTGTCCAGCACAAAGGAAAGCCTTGCTTTCGGCCATTGGTGGAATAGACCCCCAGGATTCCACGCTAGCAATCTTTGATATGTAAAAGGCTAAACCTCGCCTCTCACATCAACTCGCATTCCAGGTGCAGGTTGTGTCGAAAGGGAGACCCATCCATCGCACTGTCATAGACGAAGGTGCTTCGACCTGCGTTATGTCACAAGCTTGCTGGCTGAATTTAGGTTCTCCTACTCTAACCCCGCCATCAAATTCCCTGAAAGCTTTCGATGGCCACACGTTCCTACCCAAAGGATACCTTGCTAGCTTTCCCGTCACTCTGGGGGGGAAAACGGTAAATGTGGACGTTGAAGTTGTAGAACGTCATCTCGACTATAATCTACTGCTAGGTCGCAGTTGGTCTTATGCTATGACCGCCATCGTGTCTTCGGTTTTTCGACTCATCTTATTTCCATTGGATGGGCGAATAGTCACGGTCGATCAGCTATCCTTCTGCACCCCTGATTATTCCACTTTACCAAGTAGCTCGGTACCCCTAATAGGAGGTGTCCCTGACTCTTACGTCAGTACCGGTACCGGTCTTCTGAAGGCATCTTCCCTACTGGGTTGTTTTCCTCTACCGCCGCCTCAAATCCCAAACACGGTTGCAATGATATCCACCTCTTCGGATGGCTCTATCGACCCATGGATCATTCCGGCACCTTCAGAAATTGATTCCTATGGAGATCAGATGCCACTTTCGCCGGTTGAGTTGGCTTACCAAGCCATCCAAGTCACATCTGAACCCTCCATTGATATGGTTTTGACCACAGGTACAACCCTCTCTCCCATAACAGTTCTCTCTAAGGATCTCCTCAATGAAGTCTGGCCTACAGACGAAGCTATTCGAGAGATCGTGTCATTAGAAGAACGACCTTGGGGAGAGTTCCACCATCGCGCTTCGACGATTGATTCGGAGGCGATAAAAACTGAAATCCCGTTCCTTGACCAACCTGAGATCGTTCCCTCCTCTTATACGACTGTCCACACTATCGATTCAGAGGGGAACATGGGTAATCTGTCCAAGACTCTACTCATCGATATCTCGGTCAAAACGGGTATCGTGGAAAATATTCAGATTGGAGCCGACTGCAATCCTGAGGAAATTGCGTCCTTCACATCTATTTTTAAAGAATTCCGCGATGTGTTTGCTTGGTCTCACAAGAAAATTCCCAACATAGATCCTTCTATTGACGAGAAAGAGATCAAGAAATTTCGAGCATTCTTTTTATGGTATTTTTCTTTCTCGTTAATCCGAAAAACCTCGAGTCCTCTTCGTCGGGCTCGTTAAACTTACACGACGAAGCACCGAGCATTCTTTTTACGGTATTTTTCTTGCTCGTTAATCCGAAAAACCTTGAGTTCTCTCCTTCGGACTCGTTAAACTTACACGAAGTTGACATCGAGCGTTCTTTTTGGTCTTTCTTGCTCGTTAATCCGCAAAACCTAGAGTTTTCTTCTTCAGACTCGTTAAAACCATGAAGAAGCTCTAAGCATTCTTTTTAGGAATCTTTTTCTCGCTCATAAAACCGAAAAAATCCCGAGTCACCTTTGTCAGACTCGTTAAACTACTGAGACAAAGAACAAGGAGCCATTCTTTTCCTCTTTTTCAACGCTCTTTAAAACAGAAAAAGTAAAGTCGAGTTTTCTCCGCGTGACTCGTTAAAATTTCACGGAGGTGTCGAGTTTTCTCCGTGTGACTCTTTAAAATTTCACGGAGGTGTCGAGTTTTATCCGCGTGACTCGTTAAAATTTCACGGAGGTACCGAGTTTTCTTTGTTGGACTCGTTAAAATTTCACAAAGAAGATTGAGTTTACTTCGTCTCCTCATACTCATAACAAAATGAGGTAGACGTCCATTGAACATAGATTTCTCACTTTTCCGGATTCAATGGACTAACTAACGGAAAATGAACTGTTTCGGGCTTACTATTACCCCTTTGCCGTGCCCGGTTATCAAGACATGAAAAAGGTACCCCAATGGAGTTGTCTTTTATGACATTTTTCAGACTCTCTAAACATGAAAAATTCACCGAGTTTACTCGTCTGGACCCGTTAAACCTAATCAGACAGGACATGGAGTTGTCTTTTATGACATTTTTCAGACTCTCTAAACATGAAAAATTCACCGACTTTACTCGTCTGGACTCATTAAACCTAATCAGATGGGGCACAAAGTTGTCTTTCCTGACATTTTTCAGACTCTCTAAACATGAAAAATTCACCGAGTTTGCTCATCTGGACTCGTTAAACTTAATCAGATGGGGCACAGAGTTATCTTTTATGACATTTTTCAGACTCTCTAAAACATGAAAAATTCACCGAGTTTGCTCATCTGGACTCATTAAACTTAATCAGATGGGGCACAGAGTTGTCTTTCCTGACATTTTTCAGACTCTCTAAACATGAAAAATTCACCGAGTTTACTCGTCTGGACTCGTTAAACTTAATTAGACGGGGAAAATTTGGACAAAATGGATACTACCTCTGTTACATTTTCAAAAAAAGGTCGATTTGGCAGCAAAATTCTTGAACATGGCACTTCCCAGAAAACTCTTTCGCAGTTAGCCGAACCCTACCATCTATGAGTATTAGCCTTCATTTCCCAGTGTCCCTGCACCGGTAAAATCCTAACACACTCTTTGGTGTTCAACACGCTCAGCTGCCTAGTACCCTGTTAGAGTGCCTTCTATTGTTCAAGCAGATCTCGCTATCTACTGCTCCTGTTATCAACCAAACCGTTCATTATGCCAGAAATTATTTGTCGTCTGACGTTCCCATTCACTCTTCCTTATCTCAAATCATAAACAAAATCAGTTGATTTCCGTTTCGTGTTGACTGATGTAGGACGCCTCAGTGCCTACCTTTCAACAGATCACTTCCTATCGACTTCAACACTTTATCTAGGAAGTTGATCCAGAAACACATCAGTACCCAGATACTTGCAGACATCAGTGGCAGGTAGTCTTGTGTTTGATCAAGGGTTTTCATCATTGGCTCTTGGTTGAATGATTCTATGAGTGTTCGACTTCAACTCCTTTTATTCACACTCGCTAGATTGTACTGGGCATCTTAGGGACCATCATCATTATCGGTGGCCACCTTCGCGTCTGTTAACAGTTTTCATTATTGACTGGTAATCAGACGATTTCTCACATGTTCGACGACAACTCCCTCATTCACATGTCGAGAAATATGCAGTTTAAGTGAATCGGCGATCAATACCTTGGGGCAAAGGCTACATCATTAAAGTTGTGTTCCATTCCCCAGCGGAGTCGCCAATTCTTCTATAGGGTAAACTGCTTGGGTAGTTAGTTTTCGTGGATCCCTCTCAGGGCTTTCCGGTGCCCGAGGCAGACAGTCAGATTAGCTATGCTGTTCACAAAGATGGCATGAGTATGTTCATATTAGCTTGAAATAACTTGAAGGAATACAATTAGAGAATTACCTCTTTGACGGTTTTAGAATCCTTTGGAGAGCGCTACGCAGCAAAGCAAGAGTCCTTCCTCCACCGGCTCCAAATCTGAATCCTGCAATCAGTCAAAGCACCCGCGTAACTTCTGATATAACAAGTATTCTATCAATTAAATCAACAATAAACATCTAGATTATACACATCTGAGCCATTCATATCATACTAAACAAATATTGAAATAACAATATAAAATTAAGCATCGAATGGACAAAACGAACATAGTTCTATTGATTTTGAAAGGAGGATTACAACCATCGGTTGTACCAAGCCCTCCTCAGTCTCCCAATCTCTCTTCTCTATCAAGTGAAGAAGTCCAAGCCAACAAGCTCTCTAGGCGCCTCTTTGACTCTTGGCCTTCACAATGTCACACTATTCTCTATTCCACAAGTATGCAAGAACTTTTGAGCAATCCTTCGACCTTCAATTAAGAGCCTTCAGCTCCTTCTTATAGGAGAGGGAGAAAGCCATTGTTTCCCTTCTCTTTTCCACTAGTTTGGAATGGAAAAGGCTTAGATGTTTCCTTGATCTCCATTCTTTTGCCTCTCTTGGAGTTCAGTCTTCTATGGAAATGACCAATAATGAACTGGTGATTCTGCAGTTTCCTTTGTGTACTGACTCCTTCGTGAGGGAAAGTCGGAGATTCAAACCTTTCTCCGCGCTCTTTTCCCAATTCAAACTTAAAACACGGGTAACGCGACCATCAAGTGTAAACAGAGCGTTGCCCTAGTCACTAACGCGGCCAATATATTTCTTGCTTGCGTTATAACGCCCTTGTCCTGTTCTATATATGTGTTACCCTGGCAGAAATAGGTTTAATTTAGGTCTTTGTACTTCTTCCATATTTGTCTTCCCCTCTGAGCTGATGAGGAGGTATTTTGACCTGTAACAGTCATGGATTCATTGATGGTAGTGGTTTTTCATTAGTTTTCCCTCATGTAATACTTGTTGATTCTCCTCTCTATGGTCTTTAGTCATGATTCACTTTCACTCCCAAATCCATATTAGTAGGTCATAAGGTTGGTCTCATTAGGTTCTATGGTCTCATCATGTTCAAATTAACGAGTCAAGTGTTAATAAATATCAGCAAGGTCATGAGGAAGTCAATAAACTCAAATTCACAACACCTAGCAAGATCAAAGAAATGTTTTATTCAGCTTGATGTAATTTTCACCTAAAAACCATGTTTTGAGGTGAAAAAATGATACTTTAGTTTTATTATCATATTTATGTAATTTTATGTCATCATATGTAATAAGTCACACTTCAGAAGCTGCTATCTCCACAAAGTCATCATCCTGCCCTTCAGAGAATTTTTTTGCAACATTTTCAATGTCAAATTATGTTCTAAGCATGTCCATCAGATAGAGCCCAGAAATAGCTTTCCAACGGTATATTACACTCTCAAAACTGACTTCTGGATCGAAAATTATGCTTAAGTGAAGAAAAGTCCCTAAAAAGGCCTAACCTTACCCCTCTCCCTTGGATTTTATTTCATTAAAGTTTAAAGTTTTTCTTTATAAACCCCTTTTCCCCTACCTGACGGCTTAATCAAATTCATAAAGTCCTTTTGAATTATATAAATCCATGATGTGATTAAATAAAACCACTTCCCCTCATGTTCCCTTAAACTTTATAATAAAGTTTAAAAATTTTTTATTATAAAATCCCCCCTCCGATCGCAATCGCACCATACTTATGTGTGCTCCGATTGACCCTTGTGACTACAAAAAAATCTGATGCGATTTCATACCCCCGATTTACCCCTCTTGATTGCATCCTGACCATCAATCCGCCTAATGATCCAATGACCCATATGTGATCGCAATCGCCCAATCGCATTCCACCTTCGCAGTCTCCCGCGCCCTTAACTTCTCCGATGCGATTGAACTCCCGACGTGCTATTGCGATTACCTCTCCACCATCGATCGGCCCCTCCAAATCAGACGGATCATACACCATCGTTCCATCACAATCGGTGTGTTCCCATAACCCCTTGCTCTGCTCCCCTTCCCCGCCGAAATTTCCGATTGCGATTCACCTTCGGGTCCCACCATTAAACCTTTTCTGCCCATTCAAATAAAAGAGCCTTTTCCCTTTGTAAATCTCAAAATTTATTTTATTTTATTCTCTAAAGACTTTCCCCCCATCACTTATCCCCAATCGCTTCGGAAAAATCCCATGGTATAACACTTAGCCTCCCCTCCCAATCCCCGATTGCGATTGCGATTTACACTCTCGGGTCCCACCTTAAAGGCCCTCCGCTCTTTCAATGTAAAAGTCATTTTTCCCTTTGTAAAAGCCCTGAAACATTTTTATTTGTTTTTTCACCCCATTATCCCTTTGGCTTATCCTTTACCCCTATTTCCATTATTCCAATCGCATCGAAAGTTTTTAGGGCCTCATAACATCTTCCCCTTTCCTCCGATCCCCGATTGCGATTACACCATCGCAACGCGTATTTTCAAACAATCTGTTATATGTTGCATCCCCTTCCTCCCCTCTAATTCCGATTGCGATTTTCATTTGGACCCCACCTCCTTTCCCTTCACTCTTTCTCATTCGAAATGGGTTTTTCCCTTCACTAAAAGGCATAATTTCATTTTAATTCATTTCAAAGGCATTTTCTTCAAAAGTGGATTTTTCTTCAAGAGAGTAATAATAGAAAGAAATAGTTAAAGGGCCGAGATCTAATTATGAGACAGAGACTTCTACAGTAGCAGTAAAATAGGGATCTATTTTTTAGATTACCTATTTTTATTTCATCCAGTGTAATAGTGAAATCTTCAGATGGCCCAAAATGTATTGTTGTTCCTTATTTTCAGGGGTAGATTGTTGGTTCTCTTTCCTATGTTCAGATTTTAGCTCCTTTTTCTGTAGATCTACTTCCCACAATTCTGGCCTATTTAATGCAATTTTGAATCATTTGTAAAGAATTCTATAAGTCAGTAAGTAAGGGAATAGTGTGGAAATCAAGGAGGACGCTCTGCGCTCCATTGTAACAGTTTGACAGGGAATTAATAAGATGTGCAGCTCTAATTTTTGGGATCCATGTTGTATGAATTTTAGCATTTGTTCTTCCTTTGTGTTCATTTGTAAATTCGTTATGTTCACCATTCATTCATAAACATTTCTGGTTGAATTATTTCAATATAGATAGGTAGAATCCATTTTTAATGATCTGCCTTGGGAAATCATTCAATATTATGTGTTTTCTTCTGTTTGAAAAGGATCCATCTCCTATGCCCTTTTCAGCTCCTCACCAGTCTTTCCATTCCATCATTATTTAAACTTGGCTGCTAAAATTTCCTGCCTACCTTGCCCCATGAAATACCTTGTATCCCTGATTTAATTCCCAGCTTCAAACTATCTCATTTGTTCCACACATCCTTGAAATATTCATTCATTAAAACATTTTCCCATTATCATACCTAGCCTAGTCAGTACATGGCGTTGTGCTGGCAGATAACCACTTCACGGAGAAGGCCTCTCATGCTTGTAGGGCTAACTATGATCGGCGTGGTTTAAAGGTTACGCTGATTTGCCTTTTTTAGCCTGAGGTTCAAATTAGGTGATAACAAGATGTTTCAAGAGCCGACAAGTTTGCCTCCTAAAAGGGAGATTCAACATGGAATACATTGGCAATAAGATTTTCCTCTTCCAAGCATAGGAATGTACCACATGTCTATCATGGAGAATGATTATCACTTGCATGATAATTTTTTGTTTCATATGGGAAATTTACTTCTTCCTGAGAGGAAGACTATAAGTGTCATGAAAGGCTCATTCTTCTCTGCTTGGACGGAGTGAGGTGAAAATGGTGGCACATTTATAGAGGTATTGTTATTGGCCTCGCATGGTAGATAGTGTTTCACGTTTCATTAGAGGTTGTTCATTATGTGCTACAAGAAATCCTAGAAATAGGAAGCTTGGTTTATATACGCCATTACCAGTACCTTCTAGACCATGGGAAAGTGTTTCTATGGATTTTGTTGGAGGTGTACCATTTTCTAGAAAGTAGCATGATTATCTTTATGTAGTAGTTGATAGATTCAGTAAGATGTGTATTCTTATGCCATGTAAGAAATATATAACTGCTGAAAAAAATGTTGATTTATATTTTCAACATGTATGGGTTCATTATGGCTTGCCTAATTCTATTGTTAGTGACAGGGATTCCATATTTGTTGGGAATTTTTGGTCCAAATTATAGAAGATGATGGACACCAAGTTGAAAAAGAGTACTGATTTTCATCCGCAAACAGATGGAAAAACATAGGTAGTGAATAGAACCATTGTACATCTTTTGAGAGGTTATTGCAACAAGCATCCCAAGCTTTGGGATGAGCACTTGCATTACATTCAACATTCTTATAACTGGGCCAAGAACTCTTCTACAAATACTTTACCTTTTGAAGCATGTTTTGGGTATTTGCCTAAGTCACCTTTAGATTTCATTCTTGAGAAGGATGTTGCCATTGATGGGCATATCGACATTGACAAAGCTCGCATGTTCATTGAAATAATTCATCTCATAAAACAACAAGTTCAAAAACAACTTAAAAGAGTCAAGGCAAGTACAAGGAGAGGCATGACAAACATAGAGTTGATCATAAATTTCAAGAAGGTGATGAGGTATGGCTGCATATTAGAAAAGAAAGAATGCAAGGGGAAGGTAAAAATTTGAAGCCTATTCATTATGGTCCATTCAATATTATTAAAAAAGTTGGAAATAATGTTTTTCAACTAGATTTTCCTTTATATATGCAAATTTATTCCATTGTGAATGTGGAAAATTTACGTTTGTATGAGCCTCCTTTAATTGTTGATCACCATCCATAGAAGATTTCTTGCCATAATATATGGATGAGCTTAAAGAGGATGCTATCCTTGACAGGAGGACACACACTTCTAACAGGGGAAGTGTCGATTATCTTCGAATTGGTATTAAAGGCAGCAAATCGAGTAAGGAAAAATGGATGGAGGTGGAAAAGGTGAGGGGTTTGTACCCTCATCTTCTAAATAGGTAATTGAAGGCTTTTGGGGTCCAAAAGCTTCCTAATGGGGAGGTGTGATCAAGAGATCATGTCCAAGTTAAAAAAATGCTAAAAAATGGAAGTGCTCAGAAATGGTTTCAATTTGAACAAACGGAAAGGTCTCGTCGCTGCGATTCTAGTGCCGTGAACAGTTCTCAAAACTGAGGTCATATGCAAAATTTACTGAGGTTTGAAATCGTCCAATGAACTCCAAAACAAGACTTTTTGACTAAATTGACTATGCCATTTAAATTATATATATAAGGAAAAGTTAATTATTTATTGTATTTGAGGGCCTATCAGAAGGTGCCACGTGGCTAGCCTAGAGGCTGGCACGTGGCCCCAGGCCAAAGGGTTTGAAATGGAAAAAAAAAAATTTGGTTAAGGGTTTTTAACCCCCGACCCGACTACTTAGGAAGAGGGACCCGACCGGAATGCTATAGATGTTTCATTGAATGAGTCGGGTCATGGAATGTGTTTTCGTTTCATGTTGTTGGGCAGAGAAGTTTGGGGACCAGCCCCTGTAGTGACATGACCACGAGCTATGAAACACAGGCTTAAATCCTTTGCACCAGTAGAATAAAAGGCATAAGCCCCACAGGGCTAGCCCCTATGCATAGGACCCTCCACTGTGACCAAAGGCGCAAACTAATCCTTATTCGCTAGTGAACTGACTGTTACCGGAATATGCACATGTGAACACGCCCAACCACAAAGTGTCAGCATTTAATGCCTCCAATACTCTAGAGCACAGTTTCTCCATTTTCACCTATCCGCCATTTTAGTTGAGTTAACTAGAGTTCCTCCAGTTTTGGAGGAGGATTTTGGGGGACACTGGGCAAAAATTTGTTTTTGCCATAACTTTCTCAATTTTCGACCAAACAAGGTGCAAAAATAGTCAATTTTGGGTTTCTTGAGCATTCTGAGAAGTTTGGAACAGGTTTGAGCTCAAACAAAGGTGATCTACAATAGATTTTTCTTCGAGGAAGATGAAGGAGCCATTAGGGCCATCATGGAGAAGGAAGTGTATTGGGCTCTATTTCATTGTTTAGTGTGAAATAAAAGCTATTTATAGCTATTTTCTATCTTTTGAAGCTGAATTTACAACTATTTTTTCCTATTGAGGCATATTTTTACCTGTATAACCATTTTGAGCAAATTAATAGAGGAAGGACATGCCATTGGGGAGCCTTGGACCGACATATGTAGCCCAGGAGGGGTGAACTACCTCAACAATTTGCTATGTTATGTGATGGTGAATTTTACTTGCTGTGTATTTCTACTATGATATGTTAAATAGTAATATTACTTAAATAATCCTCACACTAAAAACTCAAATACATAACCAAAAATACTTTGTTTAATCTACAATATCATGGAGAACACTTTGCACACTTTATTATATCATAATGGATACTTTGCATAGCATTACAAATATTTCTATTTAAATCAAGAAGTGCACCTATGACTGCGTTGTAGCAGTCTTTCGACATTTTGAAATAGTAGCAACACCTCAATATTGAGGGTTTTATCTATTGGAGGCTTATTGTATCTTGTTTTATGGTTTGTGGCCCATTATTTTATACATGTATGTTGTTGTTATGGGGAATGGAAAGGCTCCATATTGGTCTCCATTATTTTTGTGATGTTCACACTGCGTTTTCAAGCATTTTTCACTATATTCCTGCTTTTCCCATTTGGGAATCTTACAGTGGTATCAGAGCATAATCTTGGTTCAACCTGTGCATATTAAGCCAATATGTAATCAGAAGAAGGAGATCCTCTCACAGATAGAGAGAAGAGGTATCTTAGAAGAAACCAGGAGTATGATTATACATATGATAAATAAGACAAGGGTAAAACCCCCTCATCAGGAGGAATAAAAGGGAAGGAGTTCTCAAGACTTATTTTCAAAACTATGCAGGGCATTAACAAAGACATCATAGAGATGAGTATGGATAGATATAGATATTCTCCAAGAGAGCTTGTACATAAAGAAAGCTCCAGTTTTTCCCCTTATGGGTGTGAGCATTCAGCTACACCATCAGATCTACAATGTGGTACCATGCCTACATTATTGGCAAGAGAAGAAGAGGAGGGAGAAACACCAAAGGAGGAGAATCTTGGTGACAATCTCCAATAATATGAATCTCAGTCTAGTAGATTCAAAGAGCATTTAAAATTCCAAGGGTTTTGTCAACTCAAAGAAGATAGAAGGCCCAGTAACCACAATAAATGAGGAGGGTGCATGCAACACACTTCGGGTAGATTATTTCTACCTACTTTTGATGGGTCACCCAAGAGCACAACTAGGGCTTGGGAAAAGAAACTAGACACATATTTCTAGCTACATCAAGTTTAAGAAGAAGAATTCATTAGAGTAGCAGCGCTGCATCTTGAAGGCAAGGCTTATGCCTAATGGTTTTATGAATCTTTTTCATTAAATAATGAAAATATATCTACTTATGCAAAGTTCACTAGGAGGTTAGTGAAAAGATTTGATCTAAAACACTCTGAAACTTCGTTGTGTGAGCTAGCCAAACCCAAGAAATTGGAACCTTTGCATGAGCGGGAAGGATCCATGAAACCAACTCCATTTCATAACATTGTTGAGGGGGTTAAAGATCTGCAACATATTTTTCCAAGGGAAAAAGCCCCACTTTAGCAAGAACTTTCTTCTCAAGAATAAGACATGAAGATTCCTCTTTCAAAAAGAGATCAAGACAAAGGATCTCTTAATGAAGAGGTATTCTCCATTGATGAGGAGAAGGAAGAGGAATATCAGGATAGATCATCCAGCGCTATGACAGCAGGAGGAGATCTACTTCTATTTGGAGATGGAGAGGAAGAAATTGCTTCAACTAGAGGATCTCTTGTATCTTTGCAAGGAGTTCCAAAGGATCTTACATATGAAGATCAAGAGCAACATGTGTCTATGTTGATATGCAATGAGATAAAAAAATGGAGGAAGTGTGTTCCAAAATTGAATACAGTCTTGGGGACATACACTATGATAGATCATTCCCTTGTGATCAAGAATTTTGACACCAATGAGATTTTGGGTGCACATGGGTTGATTACATTTGAAGAAGACACCTTAGACTGTGAGATCTTGCAAAAGGTAGGAGAAGATGAGAAGGAGGGCCAGCATCAAGTGATTGGGATCATACACACCCATCATTTTTAGGAGGTTTATGTACACAAGCAGGAGGATTATTTGCGCAGTGAGTGTAGGGACAAATAAGTCCACTCACATATACAGCCTACTCTAGGCCTTGATGTTTCTTTACATGGAGGCATTCCACCAGGAAGACCCCCTGATTGGATGTTGATCAAAGAGTTCTCTCAACATGTGGCACCTCTCATAGATCCAAGAGGATTCGGAGCATTGGGAGGACATGGTACATCGTTGAGATTCTTGGGTAGACTCAAGGAGGAAGGAGACACTCTCCCAACATCATCATTACCCACTCTCATTTCAGATCTTGCATTGGGAAAGGAGCAACAAAGGGAGGATAGTAGCCTTCTAGTATGTGACTTTTGCATAGGAGATGTCAAATAAAGGAGCAACCACATGACATATGCTTTCTATGATAGATCATCAGTGATGTCACTCTGTAGGATAGATCCATATTGGAAATCCCAGCTGTTGGTGGATTATTCCAACGATATTTTTACTCGTATGATACTTGATGACCAGCTACAAGAAGAGGTATATTGAGTCAAAGATGTAGTCATCTACTATCATGGTAAGATCTTCTTATCTAGAGCCTCCAAGCTCAAGGAGAAGTTACTACATGCAACACATGAATATTTTTTCTTCGGCCATACTTATTCCATGAGAGCATACCATACTATCATGGATGGATATACTTGGGAAGGCTTTGAAGAGGAGATATATCAACATTTGAGGAGATGAATGGACCATGTGGAGGTGGAGGAGATACATAAATCTTTGAAGGAGTTATCACAACCACCTCTTTCCTCTATGGGAATGAGAGGGGATCTATCTATGGACCACTCCATTTATGTGAGAACAGTATATGGTAAAGATCTTGTTTTTATGCATAATGATTTATATGATGAATACTTTCATTCCTTTACCATACATGTGCAGGCCATTGTTCCAAGGGGGAGAATTCTTCCTTATAAACTTCATGGTCAACTTTAGGCCATAAACATTGTTGAGCATGGCCACTCCATAGGAGGATATAGGGAGATGATTTACCATTCAGGGTGCAATCCAAAGGCACCAAACATTTCTCACCTTCTCATAGCATGTGAGGAGATTATGGCAGCAAGTAAGTGGTGGGGAAAAAACTTACCATATCATGATCTAAGGTAGTCAGGAGATATATTGCATTGGTTCCACATGTGGGAATATGATCCACCTCCATTATTTCATTTGATTGTTTATGTATCACTAGTTTTGATCCCATATATTGATGATGTCCTTATTATTTTTATGGGAGTGATTGGAGGGAGGATGGAGGGATTGGATATTCCCTTTGGGAGAGAGATTCTCCATGGTTTTTATGTTTCATATTTCTGGGAGAGCATTGGACCATCCATGATTTCTACATTGGGTCTCTTTTTTCCTTATGGGATGAGCCATTTGGGTAACTTGAGAACCTGGGAGGTGCCTCTCATGAGTAGATGGTAGGAGTTTTTCTATTAATTACCACTCTAGAGGGTAATTAATTTTGTATGGATGATAGCTTGGAGATTGGAGCTCCATATGGGAATAAAGGTTCCCCACATCTTTCAGTTCTGTCCTTGCAGTTGCTTGGGGAAAAGAAACACTTGGGAGGGGAAAATTTTAATATTCCTAAATTAGCACATAGCTAGTTGGAATATTAAATTTTGTTTTTGCTTCCCTGTTTGATGAATAAGAGGATATGGAGATCCATAAATCTCCTTAATATGAATAAAATTAATGCTAATCTGAAAGGAGGACATCTTAGCAGCTTAATTGAGCACCCTTGTGTGTGAAAAAGGGTTGGAACACCTAGACTAGGTCAACTTTGACCAAATCAACAACGTTGTCATGGAGTAGTGGAATTCATTGAGGGACAAAACAGTTTTAGTTGGAGACCCTTTGCATGGAAGTAGTGTCTTAGATAAGTGGGGCCTAGGGTTAGGAAGCTCATAACTTATATAAGGAAGAGGATGGAAGCCATATTTCAGGATGTATGTATGTTTATGTATTTGATATTTTTGAATATATGGTCTGTTTATAAATATAGCTTTCTTCAGTTGTTTATCTAATATTGCAGTGATTTTTAGCACAGGGTGTTCCCGAGCAGGAATCCAACCTCTATCCTTGAGAGGCCTAAAAGGAACAGTATTGCACTATCATTCCACAATCAGGCATTAGCCCAAGGCTTCAGTCTTAATGTACAACACAATTCCTGTTGAGGTTTTGTGTTGTGTTGCAGGGCATAAGTTGTGGAGGGTTGATTTGGGTGACTTCTGAGCTAGATCTCATTTGAGGGAGGATCCTTTCTCTTGGGAGGCTAGTAAAGAAGGCCCTGGAGTATAATTGATACATTTGGCACCAGGCCATAGTTTTTTTATCCCTTACAATGCAATATGAGTCTGGATCTATGTTATTTTAGGGAGGAGTTACAGGGGTGGTTTCAGTACACCATTTGGAGAGGAGGTTTTCTAGTGGAGGCATCAACCTTTCATCTAGAAGATCTAGTGGATGAGGTTGCATTATTTGTCATATCAGATTGGCCACATCTTTCCAGCTTATTTGTTGCAGTGAATCTTCAGCCCTAGGGCTTGGGTTCCCATCTTGTATATTGGTGTATTTCTGAAAACCTTATTTGGGTTCTTTGTTGGAGGTTGTATAGAGCCTAGATCTACACTTGTTGTATATTTTAAGGCATATAACAACCATATATATTTTGTGTATTCATTTGCTGTAGCAGTGAACCTATGACTGCGCTGTAGCATTCTTCCAACATTTTGATATAGTAGCAGCACCTCAATATTGAGGGTTTTATCTATTGGAGGCTATTGTATCTTGTTTTATGGTTTGTGGCCGATTATTTTATACATGTATGCTACTGTTATGGGGAATGGAAAGGCTCCATATTGGTCTCTATTATTAATTTGATGTTTACACTACTATTTCAAGCATTTTTCACTATATTCCTGCTTTTCCCATTTGGGAATATTACATACAGCTACCTTGGAGCCACCTTGAGGCCTTAATGAAGCACACAAAGGAATCAGCCTCCCACTCTTGTGTCAACATCCATATTGTATCAAGAGAGGGAGGGAAAATTTTAAATTTTCCTATAAAATACGGCCATGGGAAGAAGGACAGGAGAACACATTGTTATGGTGGCCAAATGGCTTGAGAGAAAACCAACATTGTGTTGTCCAAGCATCAAGGAGTGGAAGGATTCAACTGTTGGCCATCCAACACCTCAATCCAAGAGAATAATTTCACCAAGTGCTCATTATTCTACCATCCGTCAAGGAGAGAGAGAGGCTTGTCATAAGCTTAAAGGGAAGAGACCTCCTTGCCTTGAAAATTAGAGCTCCATAGCTCTAAGGAATCATTGCAAGTGATTTAGCATCCTATTCTCTTATACCATCAAAAACTAATAAAAGGGAGAGAGTTCTCCATTTGAATTATTAGTGTTTTTGACTCGATTGAGCTTGTTATTATATATTTATATTATGTTTCTTGTTTCTTCTTTATTGTAGCATGCTATGTTCTTTACTTAGTTTACTACATGTTACTTTTTCCAATAACAATATAACAAACGAATTGACCTGATACTTTCTTTTAGGAAAGAAACTTCCCTATTAAGCACAATGTATTTTGTCTGCCCATGCATCGAATACACTACAACATGAATGGAAAATCCACTTCTTTATTTCTTTCAAGCTAGTGGTTGTTGATTACAAGTCCTCTCTCCTGCCCAGACTTGCTACAAGATCACTCCTGCTTCCCCTCAACACTTTTCAGTCACCATCAGTGAGAAATTTGGCTCAGAGAAGGTGGAGTTTTTAGACACTATAAATCCACGTGCGTTCATCCTAGACAGACGCGTGAACCACAGGCCTGTGTGAAAATAAGTCACGCAGTAGGCATTAAGCACATTTTTCACTATTTTTCTCATTTTTAGTAGTTGTAAGGTGATTGGAAACCCATAAGAAAATTTCCATCGCTGTGTTCTAGTGTTTCATGACTGATTAGGAAACTTTTTGCTAGATTTTAGCTTAGAAAATAGTTTGTTTTAATTTTAGTTTTTTATCATCACAAGCCACACATACTTTAATAGGGATGAGTTAGTGGCCTTCAATCCAAAAACTTTATCTAAAAAAATTACTTGCTGGTAAAAGATACCAAACACGTAGTATAATTAGTGGAAAATTAAGTGGCCCATACATCCACACATATTTAGGTAGTTTTGTTTTTTCAAAAATTTTGCATTAGTTTAGTTCAATTTTCTCATTAGGATTCGGGACCAAGACCAAAATATCGAAAAGAAGACAAGTAATCTCTGCCACCCTTTCACCTCTTGGTGAGACTGGGTACGCATATGAAAGATTTCTTAAGATAATTTTTCATATCCCTATAGTGGAAAAATTAGTCTAACTAGGAAAAGTGTAAGTGGCCCATTATTCCAACATTGTTTATATTTTGCAAGGAACAATCACACATAGTGTAATTAGAGAAGGATTGTAAAGGATAATTGCATATCCATATCTTATAACACTTGTGATTGTACACTCCAAAGCACACATGAAGCATCAGTAAACATTGGAACAAAAGGAACCTAGTGTGTTGGGACCTTTGTCCTCTTCTTACAGTTTCTCCACCAAGGCACGCCTTAAGAAAATTAAGACTCTCTAAAACTAACCACTAATTGAACTCACTAAATTCTCTACACAGGGGCCAAAAAATAAATTATAGTTTAGGTTAGGACCATCGGGGGTAGGCATCCAATAAGCTTCCATGGTCATTCTACATTTTGAAACATAGATGTTGACTTTTTAGCGAGCTTGAAATCTGTCTATCTGCCCATGGAATAGAAAACCTGAGCGTTACAAAGACTCGTTTCAGAGGGGGTTAAGTTTAGGCCCAATGTGTATAGTACTCTTTGGGGCTACCTGACCCATCTAGTGCTTGGTACTGGTAGTGTAATATCAAGAAGCTCAAGACTCAAACGTTCACGTGGGACGACAGTACTTAGTGGCTAAATATAGGGCATCCTCCCCTATAGGTGATGGTGCAGGCAACACTAGATCCTCATACCTTTACCTTGGCTGATTCTTCAGCTGCTGGAAGGTGTCATGAGTTATTTAGGGACATTAGCCCAAATACCCATCAGAATGTATCTTCAAAAGTCCCAAAAAAGCAACCAAAACCATATTTTTTTCTTACTTGATCACATAGCATTAATCTAAAGGAAAAACTTACTTTTTATTTTTCTCTTTGTTTTATGTATGTGATCATATTTTATTTTTTAATAATCTACCTCCTCTCAAAAAACTGAAAATATTTCCAAAATCAACTGAGTCGGCACCATAACGGAACCAACAAGACCTCGTCAATCTAGACGTTTTTTGGACCTCCCCCCATTAGAGGGAGGAGTGCCAGGTATTTCTCCATTTAGGAGTCAAATATGACACACTACCACCATTATTGGATCATCCTTTATTGGGGCATATTTAGTTGGAAACCCCCAAGGGTCACCCAACACCACACCTGTGGAAACCCTAATAGGGTCAACACATACAGCTCCTTTGACAACCCCCAGAGGGTAGAGGATTGCTACCCCTCCAAGGAGTCAACAGATCACACAGCAGGGTATGTCACAGGGTAATATTCCCCAAACACCCCCATGCATCATCACACTCAGATTCATATGTTTCCACAATACACAATGGAAGTCAATACTCAATTACCTTTTTTAGCATCATTAAAACTCCCAGATCTATCAAAGCTAACTAACGACCCTATTGTGCACAACCTCAATTGGCCCCCCATGCCCATGAAGCTCCCCTCAAACATATAAAGATTCAAAGGGAAGTAAGTGGAAGACCTTGGAAATCATATTATGACTTTCCACCTATGGTGTTTGTCCAATAGTATTATTGATGATACTATTCAACTGAGACTGTTTCAATGCACCCTAATCGGACCTGTCATGAAATGGTATGTGGAGCAGCCTTCTGATTCACGTGGAACCTTTAGCACCCTTTCTATTGTGTTCCTCACGTATTTTCAGCTACCCATCCCCATGATTCAGGGATGGAGTTGCTGACTCATTTTAGGCAAACGCCAGCTGTCCATATCTGTAATATTCCCAATTTTCCACAAGATAATTGGAATATCATAGTTCTTAATTTTCACAATTAATTAAGTAAATAAAAGGGTAGAGGGACCCATAATACTAAAATATGAATAAAATCCACTTTTTATGTGTGTATGTGGATATTCTAGATCTAGATCTAACACATGGAGTAGTGGAGCAGCTCCATTAATGGAGATCATGTCTCATATATGAGATAGATCATGGAGGATGAAACAGTCAAATAAGATCATGGATATTAAATGAAAAATCATGAGGATATTTTAATAGGTCAACTGAGATCATAGTGCATTCAAAGTAATATCATAAAGAACTTATGATAAGTTAGTGGAGGAAGTGATGCATTTAATGCACAAATGATGGAGAGGGCGATCATCCCATGTGAAGATGATGGAGGACATGGAGAAACAACGCAGTCAACCATGGATACTTATGTCCACATGTACAACGCAGTTATGGAATAGGCCTAGGCTATAGAAGGCTCATAATATATATAATGAAGGTGAAGGCTCAATAGAAGGGAGATTTGGATACTTGGATTATTATTTGATCTGTTTAGATATGGATTTGTCAGGTGACATCTCCATGCACTCTTATGTTGTTTAGCTAAGTTTGAAGTGCTATTTAGCATAGGGTGTTCCTGAGCGAGAATCCTACCCTTATCCACAGGGGACCGTGTGCCTACTCAGGGAAGGATTTCTATTGAACATTAGTGCCATCTTCGGGAGGTTGTTTCTAGCATTCAGTTAGGGAACGGGTGCAGGATTCATCCTACCACTTTGTTCTTCAGATTCAATCTTCCAGGAGCAACAAATCTATATCTGGAATTCAGGCCATTAAGATTTACCTCCATACAGCAATACTCCCTTAAAGGATTGCGCAGTCTAGTCCTGCAGATCTATTGGAGGAAGGAAGTTTCCAGTATTTCAGCTAGAAATCCTGTGAGGGATCATCACCTCACATTGTATCTATTTTTTCCATCACCCAGGAGCTGATTTGACACATCTAGAAGTAGGCTATTGAGCCTACCTCTCTTACAACACAGTTTTCTGAAGCTGTGGTTCATCCAGCATCTATTTTAAGTGGAGGAGATTGGAGGAGCTAGATCTTGAGCTTTTAACCCAAGAATCTAGTGAAGGGATCAACCCTTCTTGCATAGAACTAATTTCACATCATTTCAGCCATCATATCTTTAGTTCATGTAGCATATATGCATACCCAACAGATACATAGTGCAAGCCCTAAGAGGGTGATTTTCTTAGATTGATAGATCTGAGAAATCCTTTCTGGGTTATCTTGGGGATCCATTATAGAGCCTGGATCTAAAGTTTCAGCATAATCGGAGCTCCCAAAATGCCTAGATATGACTTTATATCTTTCTAGAAGTTACAGTCCCAACAGTTGCAGTAGGGAAAGTACAGTTTACCTTCCAACAGTTCAGAAGTTACGCAGTCCCTCTTGTGGGATCATTTCAGGGTCATTCTAGGCCATTCCTTTGGCTTGAGTGTCTCATATTTTGAGCACTCTTTTATTTTCTATTCACCTCATATATAATAAAATGGCTCAGCTATTTTTGTGCATTCTGATGTGTATTTAGATTTATTGTTTACTTTTCTATAGTTCTCATATTGTGTTTGAGTATTACTGCATTCTCCCTTTTGGGATATTACAGTGGTATCAGAGCATGATCTTTGGCTCAGCTTGTGGACATTTCATCTTTTGCATCAAAAGAAGAAGCAGATATATGAGATCTATCATGACGGAGGATTGTAGTTTTTCCACTCTTCTCTTTAGATCCATGTAATATCTCTCCAAAGAGGTCAAACATATTAAGAGAGAAAGGAAAAAGGAGGATCCAAGAAGAAGATTTGATGAGGAAGGTCCAACTACTTCCTATCAGCAACAAGGAAAACCAGAGAATCATATATCTCCTCATAGATATACTATGCCCACTTTCTTTGAAGAAGGTGAATGGTATAGAAATGAAGGAATCAGAGAACCTGAGACTCATGAGACTTTTAGTTTATATCTTGAAGAGTACAAAGCACAGTCTAGAGCATTGAAGGAGAATCTAACTCTCCAACAATTATTCCAACTAAAATAAGAAAGAATATCCTATAACAACAATAGAAGAAAGAGGCACAATAGATTCTATTTTCCTACAATTGATGGATATTCCTCAAGCATTGTTAAGGCTTGGAGGAAAGAGTTAGATGAATTTTTCAGGCTACATCCTGTGGCTGAAAAAGAGGTTGTCCAGATTGCAAAACTTCATCTTTTAGGTGAAGCCAATGATTGGTGATTTGGTCACATGGAGCATGCAAAGGTGACTAAATATTCAAATTTCTTTCACAAGTTGAGAAATAAATTTGATGTAAGAAAACTAGAGATGTGTCCCAAAGAGACATTTCCTAAGGAAACAAAGGAGGATGTCATTCTTGTCACTCTGGACAAAGAATCACTACATTCACCACCAACTGCAAAAGTACTTGTATCTAGAGAAGAGACACTTGCATCTTTGCAAGATAGTCTTGAGCTCTTGACATATAGAGTTCCATGCATGATTGAAGAGATGCATGAGGAAGACAAGGTAGATTCTAGTGCTGGTACATTGATAGAAGAGAAACCATCACTCTTACTAGTAGTTGGAGACACCATTGTCCCGGTTGGAGGAAATATTGTGGTTTTTCAAGAATTTCCCACATGTCAGTTGATCCAAGTTATGCATCCACTCCCATCTCATATTGTTTCAGCACCTCTTATTGAAGCTTATGGGGACATACCATCAGGGCCAATGCATAACCAATGGTTATAACAACATGCTGATTTGAAGCACCAACATATCACAGCGTAGAGGACCCTTGATCTAATCAAGGAGGAGATGAATATATATCCCAATTCATCATTATTGAGCTACATTAAACCCTTGGAGTTGAATCGTAGATTTATAGAGTATGAGATGAGCATCATCCTATGTACAATGGCTGGCTACGAGTTCAGCATTGTGCCTGGCCATGAGACAACATATGTATCACCTTGCAGATCTATAGCGCTGTCACTTAGTAGCAATGATGATGAGAGGGCCCCATTATTCTTGGAGCATTCTAAAGTTAGCTTCACTCATGAAGCATTGGAGGTAAATATGATAGATGGTAGAAATATTGAAATGAGGAATATTTTCTCCTTTCCAGATGACACTTTCTCAATGATCATCTCATAGCTCAAAGAGAAACTTCTACCTATAGCAGATCTAGAACCTTATTGGTTTTGGAGGGCCATTGATCACAAGGAGGTCTCATGGAGAGATCTCATTGGAGGTTCACTTCAACATATCATGGAGTGCAAAGTTCTTCAATAGTTTGAGTAGGTTGGTGTCCTATAATTGGAGGATACCAAATTTTTGAAGAATAAGATCCATCATCCTCATTGGAATGAATGGTTGATGATGTGGAGCAAGGGGTTTCCAAACCACTTGCAGATCTATGAGATAGGCCAAAAAGAAGCATGGCTGCACTCGTTGCTCTTGGGTGAGTACAGTTACCACCCAATGGGTCATATTTTTCTGATTCATGCCTTGCACATCACTGGAAGAATGAAGAATAAAAAGGCATGGTTACTTTGGTTGTTAATGAGAGATTTTGGACATCTCATAACATATCTTATGTCCATGTATTTACTCTTGTTTGGGATATGTCTCATGTCTTTACTGTATTTATGTTTGGGATGTATCTCATGTTCATGTATGTACTTGGGTTTGGGAGAAAGCATGACTCTCACATGATGTGGCATAAAGGAGCTTGTTTGTATTATGTTGATGAAACATTTCACATGTCCACTACTATATTTTTGCTCCATGACTTGCATCATGATGATGTAAGGAGGTAGCAAGAGATATTGTTGCTTTCGTTACTTTTGGGAGATTATGGACTGAATTCTTCCCATACATTGCATGACATTGTTGGAGGATGGCAAAATGAGGCCTTACAACGTTGGCTTCTGTAGGGGGATTATGGTCACTGTACATGGTACGATGTTGATGTGATCGGGTAGCAAGATGCCTTATTAAGGTGAATTCTATTGAGAGAGTATGGCTCTCATATATATATTGATGCAGATTTGGCATGGCAACAAGAAGTATTGTTTCTGTGGCTTATTTTGAGAGAGTATGACTCCTTTTGACCATTATGGAAACTGGTAAAAAAGTAACATCTTCCAAATCCCTTTGCTTTCATCATGGAGTTTGGCTTACCATTTTACCTTCTCTGATACTTTTGATTGCAGATGATTGAAAACACATAACTCACCTTTCTTACTGATACTCTTTACATCCTCAAGAACACTTGAAAAACCCTTGGCAGAGATTTAGAAGTGTGTTGACTTAATTTGAGTGTTAATTGCTTGGAGGGCCCTCCTAGCCAAGCGTGCAGCACCTAGGCCAAGGGCGCAGTGCCGAAGGTAATTTCTATGGGCGAGTCGGGAAGGGTGTAGTGCCCTGCTAGTTGGGCAACGCCTCTTTGCAGGAGCATAGCACCTTAGGAAAATACAAGGGAAAAAATGCTAGGGGCGCAGTGCCCGACTCTAGGCACGCAACACCAACCTGAGCATGCAGTGCCGGTCAAATTTGTCTAAGTTTGGCTTGTAAACTCAAAATTTCTTCTCCTCTGACTTCTCTAATGATTTTTCAAGGGTACAAAGATTCATATGGAATACAAAATGACCTGAAATAGGCTTGGGAACTCGTTTTAATTTGACAAACCCATTTTCTAAGTTTTATAAGTCCTTCTCCTTCTCACTGATATTCCTTTATAATTTTTTGCTGTAGGTGACATAGATGATGAATTTGAACCTCATTTTTCTCCTTAAGGCATAACCAGTTCATTAAACACCTTTGGGAGGATTTCACATGTCAACATCTTCAGAACCCTCTTCTGCCTCTTTGCTTGTAGTTTGCAGGAGTTATGACCTTTGCTTATCTGTTGATCATGGAGATTTCAAATGTTTGTTTTAACACAGAAGTGAATCAAAAATATTCCTTTGTTCCTATCCTAGAGTCTAATTCCTCATTTGACCTCTTTTAGCCACCTCTAATTTGCATGTGCCTGAAAACACTAATTTTGACCTTTCTTTTGCTATTGATGTATGACAAGTTCACCTTTCACAAGTTGGAGATATTATCACAGTGACATCTTCAGAATCCTCCTTTGCTTGCAGCATGGAGTTGAACTAATACCCTTTACCTTCTATGGCCACTTTCCCAAACCCTAGGTGCCTGGATTGCTTTAAGACAATTAGCAGTGTTATCTTCTAAGTTCTATATAACCCTTTTAAGTCCATTCACTTTGTCCATTTTACCTCACCTTTCTACCATATTTCATCAATAATCTCTGAAATAATTTTCTTCATGTTTGGTTTTTGGTGTGCCTCCTCCATGTTCATTTCTGCATTTGATCCCTGCTTGTCACACTTCTAGCCCAATCAAGCTAAAAACCCTAATTCTTTACAAGAACAAGTGTTTCCATGTTTTTCTTGCTGTAGGATGTCTTCATTCAAGAGTAGACCTCCTTCCTCACCAAATTTTTGCTGATATACCTTTTAACACTCCTGTAAAAGTGTCAAAGTTTGCATTTACCTCTTGTAGACCTTGAATTTGATAAGGTAGTCTTCCTTGGAAACTTTTTAGATATTTTCTTGCATAACCATGTCTCAACATTCCAATACCTTTGAAACATCAATGATTTATCTTGGAACATATGAAACCCTAATTTACCTAGTGGGAGGATTCTTTGACCTAGTCTTTGATTGAAAAATCGCTTAGAGGCTTCAAGTGTAAAAACAAAGTATTGAAAAAGTGGTGTAATGAAGATCCAAAATCCAATGTACTTGATTTATCTAAAGAGCCTACAGAGATAGTTTTGAGACCATCAATGCTTGAGAAAATTGGTAATCATGGGAATGAGTTAGGCTATAGGTAACCCTAGATGTAAAGTAGAGTTATGGGCAAGGGAAAAATAGAGTAATGAGTTCATAAGTGGGAAAAAAGGATGGAGATGAGTGGCACAAGCCCATAAGGAGCCTTTTAGGAATGACAGGGTGACCATGGAATGGAATAATGAAAATTTTCTCTAAGGATAATGAATGCAGTGAGATTTCTAAAACTCACAATGTTCAAAGAATGTTGTTTTTAAAAATCTAGAACCAATATTTAGTCATCTACAAATAGTAAAAATTACGGATGACTAACAATCCCACAGTTGTTGCTTTGCTTGGGCTAAAGGCTCTGCTAATGCCAATTCCGTTTCTAATTTTTGGATCCTATCATTCAATCTATTATATTTCTGTGCTTCAGCTTTATGCATAATTTGAGCCAATTTCTTTTCATCTTCTAGATTTTTCACTTGTTCTTTGAGCTTATTGATCTTTGTAGTTTGAATTGACTTATCTTGCATTGCCTTGATCAATTTTCTAGCCTCATTAGTCAGATGGGTTGTTTGTACTACTAACGCTATTGCTGGTGTAGTAGCTAGAACTTCTACTGACACTAGAACTACTATAGTAGTTGGGACTATTGTAGATAATGGAGCTGATGTTGTAATATCCCAAAATAGGGATTTTCTACAAAATTAAGAATATCTTAAGATATTCTAAAGTTGGAGCTACAGAAACTCATGAAAATAATAATGGACATTCAATGAAAAATATACTCATATCATGTGTTCAAAAACACATAGCCATCAAATGAGTGAAACAACAGCAAAATAAGAACTTCTACACATTCCCAAGTGGGGAAAATGCAGCAAATATACCCTGAAAACATTATTTCTGAATATATGCATTTTTACTGGATGAAATAACACTTTTTCCCTTAGAATATGATTTATTCCCTCACATAAAAAATTGGATCAGAAATAAATCCCTTTTAATATGTTAAACAGACCTCCCGGCTTCATATCAGCTTAAAAATAGCCAAATCCCATGATTTATGTTATGCAGAAAAGACTGAAGCAAATGATAGCATTATTTTATAAGGGTTTTTGTAGTATAATGTTGAAACAACATGGATATAGAAATTTATGGAACAATATGCTAAGAAAATGAAGATCCGACCTCCTTATTGCATTATAAAGCCAACCCGGCAGGGTTTCATGAAAGTACAAGTACAAAAAGAGAAGATCTGAATATTCAGCTCAAAAAATGCAATCTTACTGCAAAATTACATAAATATAGCTGAATAATACAAAATAGGGATGAGAATTCCTTCCTCTATCTTTCCGAGAGAAGGGTTGGCCCTTTCCCTAGGAAACTAGCTCAGAAACAAGGGCCTTAACCCTGCTGCAGCAACTCTATGAAAAATGACGTAGTTCTTGAAAGGGACTACATTGTAGGAGATAAGGATTACTCTGTCCTGCTACCAAGATATGAAATATGCTCAGAAATCTTCCTAGCTAATCTCCCAAGAGAAGGAAGGCACCTTCTACTGAGAAACAGACCTGGAAGTTGTGTAGCAATCCTCCACTGCAACACCCTGCAACTTAGCAATATTCTGCTACAAAAATAACGCTAGCACTAGATAATGGTGCTTGGCCTCAAGCCTGGATGTGGAGAAATACAGGAAAAGCTCTCCCAAGAGGCCTCTCAAGGGAAGAGGTGGGATTCCCGCTCAGGAACACCCTGTGCTCAACAACACTGCAACCCTGCTAAACAGCAAGAGGAAGCCAAGTCTAAACAAACAAGACCAAAAGATCAAATACCAAGCATGCATAACAAAGGCTTCCATCCTCTCCATATATATCAAGTGAACCTCTCCACATTGGGTCCCATCCACATGTGCCATCAAGCTCATGCAAGTTGTCCTCCACCAAAACTACGTTGTCCATCAAGGTGGTTCAATGTATCTAGACAGCTTTGTTGAATTGGTCAAAGTTGACTGTATCAACATGATCCCATCTCTGTTCACACCCAAGGGTGCTCAAATAATATTCTTATTCTTACTCCTTTCACATTATGAGTGTTATTTATCATTCTAAAGAGGTTAATGGGCCTCCCTACCCATTTATTCACCTACCTAGTGATAAAACAACTCTAATATTCCATTTAGCTTGGAGGCTAAAATTTTGTAATATTACAGTCCTCCCCTCAAAAAATTTTCTTGTCCTCAAGCAACTGTATAACGAGAGAAAAAATTCTCCCCTCCTCTTCTTTTGACCTCCTCATCAAAAGTCTCCACCACTGCTCAAAATGATCTGCTATAAATCTGTCCTCCAATGTTTCCTCCCAAGCATGCAAAATCATATGGCTTACATCATAGAAAGACGGAAGATGTAAGTGGAAATATCCCTGCTATCCAATGGCCTCCTCAAGGTAGGAGTGATGATGAACATGGGAAATATTATTCCCAATGAGTGAATCCCACACCCATGCTATCATCCAAATTAAGTGAGCCAATCTAGTTAGCTCAAAAAGATCCTCAACCCCTAGCTCATACAATGTGTTGGGGCTGCAAGGAGAGATAGGATCCTCCCACCCAAGTGATTTCTCTCTCCATTCCTGAGAAGTATGGGGTTGTTTCTGCTCTTGGGCTAGAATATTATGACCTTCAATAGTGGCCCAAGCTACCCCACCAAACAAATAAACCATGAAGTGCCTCCTCCAAAAACTCAAGTTCTCCAAATGGCTCCTCCCACATGAAGAAAAGAGATGTAGTTTTGCAATCATGGGCTACCCATTGCTTCTCCTGAAACATGCATAATGAAAAGTAGGGAGAATAATACTCCCAATGGGAATCTTCAACTCATATCCCACTCTCCAAACAAAGCTTCCCATGAACATAGAAATATCAACAATACATGGAAGCAAAAACCAATAGAAACAAGTTGTCACATGACAACCGGAAAGTGGATCAAGGTCCCACACAAGGAACCAGCATAGTGAACTCCTTGCCTGCATCAAATAAAAAAAAAACATGTTCTTTTCCAGCCATTTTTTTTTCTACCACAATCATCTTACAAGATATAAATAGAAATTACAAAGTGGTGTCAATGGTGCACACCAATAATCATGTGTCTTCCCCCACAAACCACCCATGAGATAGCCAATATCAATGCTACAAATGGCTTCGAGTACATCATTATACAATATGAAAGAAGAGTAATCCTCCTTGGTACAATATGTTGCTCATATAAATAAAAGAAGTACAAATCATAAAGTGGAATTGTACATTCTCCATCATGTACTTGAGGTCTTGAGCTGAAATGGATCAACTGGAAATTCTTCCTCATCTCCAAAGAGTAGGGAAGTGGTTGTGACATCCTTTCTATCACCATCCGGGCTATGCATCTCTCCATATGCTGAAATATTTCATGCCGAATGCCCTCCCAAATGAACTCCTCTACCAAGGAAATATATGCATCAAAATGCATGGAAAATAAGTCCTCATGTGTTGCATGTAGCAGCTTATCCTTGAGCTTAGAAGCTCTAGTCAAGAAGGATTTTCCATAAGAATAGATGACCATATCATCCACTATATATCTGTCATCTCCATTAGGGCCATCAAGAATGATGTAAGCATCAATATCCTTGGAGTACTCTACCAATAATTGAGACCTCCAGTATGGATCAATCCTCCCAAGAGACAACACTAGTGATCTGGCATGTGAATCTCTCCTCATGCTACTGCTTGCTACCTTGACATCCCCCATGCCAAATTCTCTCTCCAAACTCTTCACGTCTCCAAAATCCAAGAGTGGTGAATCAAATGACAATATTTCTCTTACCAACTTCAGATCTGGCGGCCTTCCAGGTGGAATGCCTCCATCTAGTGAGACATCAATGGTAAGAGAAGACTGTTCATATGGTTGGGCAACCTTGCCCTTGCCCTCATAGTGCAAACCAATATTCCTTATCCTTGCACCATCTCTTTGAAATAGATAGGGGTGTGTGCTCCTCATCAAATGATGATGTCCTTCCTCCCTACCTCCTCCTTTCATCAATATCATCTCACAATCATGCTTCTCATTGATTTTTCTTTGCCTTCCATATGTGATATCCTGGGGAGCTTCTTGTAATGTCACAAGAAATCATCCAGTTGGAGCATGTGCTCCTCCTTTCTCTGCATGAGGCACTAGATATGCTCTATATGTGATAGCGTTGTAACCCATCCTTCTCTTCATCTTCAATATGAATAGGAGGTAACTTCTCAATAAGAGGATCCTTATTTGCAAAAAGAACCTTCATGCCCTCTTGTCCAAGGTTATGAAACAAGGATCTTGCCTCTAGCAAGGTATCATGCAATATGTGATCTCCTCCAATAGGTTTCTGAAGTGGTTTTGAGTTTGTAAGTCCTTCCAACTTATGCAAAAGTTTCATTGGTTTAATTGTCTCATGTTTTTCATCAAACCTTTCTACCAATCTCTTAGTGAACTTTGCAAAAGAAGCAGTATTAACATTTTTCAATGAAAATGAATCAAACATCAACCAAGCATAGGCCTTACCTTCAAAGTGCAGTGCTGCAAATCTGATGGCTTTATCTTCAAAAACTTGGTGTTGCTGCAAATAAGTACACAACTCCTCCACCCAAGCTTTGGCTGAACAATTTGGGGATCCATCAAAGGTAGATAGAGAAAATATATCCATGTCATGTAGATTTCTCCTCTCCACCTTGATCTTGCAAAAAACTTTGAAAGTAATATGATCTCTAAAATTTTAAGTTTGAGATTCATACTCTTGTAGAAAATTACTATGAGTTCCCCTTCGTGGCATTTTCTCTTCTTTCATCTCTCTCATTGCAGATCTGGGAATTTGACTACATTGTGCATAATAGGGTGCAGCTGCATGCTCCCACCTAACATGTGCCAATATACATCTGGCTCTAGATCCAAACTCCTTCGGAGATTCCATCTCTCCTCTCATCTTCTTAAGATCTTCATTGATGCACTACATAGATTTTGGAAGAAGCTTTGTAAGCCTATATTCCTTTCTTTCTTGACATAATGGAGTCTTATTTTTGTTCATTTATCCTCCTTATGATAGCATCATGGCTTAATTCCACAGGCTGAGCCAAGACTATGCTTCGATACCACTGTAATATCCCAAAATAGGGATTTTCTACAACAATAAGAATATGTTAAGATAGTCTAAAGTTGGAGCTACAGCAACTCATGAACATAATAATGGATATTAAGTGACAAATATACTCATATTATGTGTTCAAAAACACATAGCCATCAAATGAGTGAAACAACAACAAAAGAAGAACTTCTACACATTCCCAAGTGGGGAAAATGCAGCAAATAGACCCTGAAAATGTTATTTCTGAATATCTACATTTATACTGGGTGAAATAATTATTGGTTCCATTAGCATATGATTTTATGCCCTCACATAAAAAATGGGATTAGAAATAAATCCCTTTTGATATGTTAAACAGACCTCCCGACTTCATATCAGCTTAAAAATAGCCAAATCCCATGACTTATGTTATGCAGAAAAGAGTGAAGAAAATGACAGCATTATTTTATAAGGGTTTCTAAAATATAATTATGAAACAACATGGATCTGGAACTTTATGGAACAATATGCTAAGAAAATGAAGATCCGACCTCCTTATTGCATTATAAAGCCAACACGACAGGGGTTTCATGAAAGTACAAGTACAAAAAGAGCAGATCTGAATATTCAGCCAGAAAATGTAGTATTACTACAAAATTATAGAAATATAGCTAAATAATACACAATATGGATGATAATTCCTTCCTATAGCTTTTCGGGAGAAGGGTTGGCCCTTTCCCTAGGAAACTAGCTCAGAAACAAGGGCCTTAACCCTGCTGCAACAACTCTATGCAAAATGACGCAGTTCTTGCAAGGGACTGTGTTGTAGGAGATGAGGAGTACTCTAGCCTACTTCCAAGATATGAAATATGCTTATAAATCTTCCTAGCTTATCTCCCAAGAGAAGGAAGGCACCTTCTACTGAGAAACAGACCTGGAAGTGGTGTAGCAATCCGCCACTGCAACACCCTGCAACTCAACAATATTCTGCTACAAAAATAATGCTGGGACTGAATAATGGTGCTTGGCCTCAAGCCTGGATGTGGAACAATATAGTGCAAGCTCTCCCAAGAGGCCTATCAAGGGAAGAGGTGGGATTCCTGCTCGGGAACACCCTGTGCTCAACAACACTGTAACCCTGCTAAACAGCAAGAGGAAGCCAAGTCTAAAGAGACGAGACCAAAAGATCAAATACCAAGCATGCATAACAAAGGCTTACATCCTATCCATATATATCAAGTGAACCTCTCCACATTGGGTCCTATGCACATGTGCCATCAAGCTCATGCAAGTTGTCCTCCACCAAAATTGCACTGTCCATCAAGGTGGTTCAATGTATCTAGACAACTTTGTTGACTTGGTCAAAGTTGGTTGTATCAACATGATCCCATCTCAGTTCACACCCAAGGGTGCTAAAATAAGATTCTTATTCTTACTCCTTTCACATTAGGAGTGTTATTGATCCTTATAAAGAGGTTAATGGGCCTCCCTACCCATTTATTCACCTACCTAGTGATAAAACAACTCTGATATTCCATTTAGCTTGGAGGCTAAAATTTTGGAATGTTAGAGATGTAGAAGCTATAGGAATGGAAGTAATGGGAACTAATTCCATAATGGCTTTCTTTTCCTGCACTAATTTTTCCATTTCAGTTTCTATCTCTTTCAGCTAAGCTGTCAACTAAATGATGAGATTCATCATTTCATCTTTCTGATTTTCATTTTCCAAAACTTCTTTAGTTTGTGGATGTTCTTTTATTGGTAACTTAAGTTGTTTCTTCAATGCAGCTATGTATGCATTCTTCTTCTTGATAAGCTCTTCTGCTGCTTTGATATCCTTTGGATTATATCCAACCTCCATCACCAATTATTCAAGTGACTTTATTCTATTATCCTTTGCTTGCGAAGAACCTTTCTCTAGTTTTAACTATGTGTTGATATTTTCTAGAGAATATTGTATTTTTTGGACACTTAAATCTTTATGCGTCATATTGAAATAGATAATTTTTCCAACTTGTTTATGAAACTCAATATGACCTATTAGATGTACATATTTAGCAAGAACTTCAAAGGTTGTTTTCTTGTAAGCTGCTGATGATTTTGGAGCCTGCACTATTAGCTATACAAATTTCATTTGCATCTTTCTAGTTTTGTAATCAAAAGCTGAAAGTAATCTGTTTTGGTCACTAGGAGTTTGTTTCCAATACTGGGCATAAGTTACAAATTTCAATGCTTCATTCTTGATTTTTATTTCTTTGTATTTTTCCATTATGTCTTTCTCTTTATCCACTAGTTTGCTTGATGATGAAACGTCTGCACTATGTTGTTTCTAAATGATTAGACCACTGGAGGTTGATGGTAGATGTGTTTCTTTTGAAACTGTTGGAGGTGCATCATCTCTAACCACTATATTTGTATCAATGACTTCAACTGTATCAACTTTTTCTTCATGTTCTATCACTAGATTTAGTTTTTCCTTTTTGCTATACATTGGTTTGAATAAGAGCCTTCCTCTCTTGCCCTCTTTGAATTATTGTCCTGTGGGGCTAGAGTAAGCAAGATGGAACTAGTATCAACCTGATTCTCCACCTCTTGTAAAGTGTTTTGAAACCAATCTGACTGGTTGGAATACTTTTCAACCTCAGGTTTTGACTCATGAATAAAAGGGGTCAATTTTAATTTGAATCTTAACTTACTTATGACTCCCAAGTGATCATATTGCCATTTGAAACTACTATTGAATTTGAAATATTGTAAACACTTGTCTTCTTGCTAACGAACATTCCTATTATTGCAAATAAAAGGCCCTAACTGGTTTTTAATCTTGAATTGAGTTTTCTTCTTTGCTGAAAGGAAATTGACTTCATCTGAGTTCAAGATTTTTCTGATGTATTCTAATCAAAATAACCTCATTGGGAGGTATTTGGGAAGTTTTTATGGAGTAAGCTGGCTTCCATACACCCTAATATATGTATGATTCTGGTATAAATAACAATCTCATGTTTTACTTTGATCTGAAAATTGTAACACCCTCTTTATCTCTTCACTGACTCTAGGTTGAATCCTACTGCTTAGCATATTAAAAACTGGATAAAAAAATGAATTAATGAAGTCTTTATAGTTGAATTCTATGGAATCCTTTCTTATCAAGAATGTCCAAAAGAGAGCAGATTGGGGATTACCTTCTGTGTCCAGTTTTTGGAGGCCTAACTGCAAACCTTTCTGATTGGAAATAAAATAAAAAATGAAACATAATCGAGGAGTATTTAAATAATCATTCCTCTGTTAATTTGACCAGCTGAGCATGGATTTCATTTGCTAGGTATTGCGAAAAATTGAAGGTTGAAGCTGGAGGTTGACCTGGGAAAAATATGGATAGGAAACCTAGGATGGATGCATCTACATGTTCGTCGGTAAAATACCCTAAAATACATAACAACATTGTAACAATATGTCTGGTTCTCTCTAAAAATATGGAAGCTGAATATGGAGGATTACATTTTGGGGTTTCTACAGATGGATGAAGGAAAATATGGAATATTTGGAATCTTTTTGTAATGTTCCGAAATTGGGATTGCACAGCAAGCTTGGAAAAATAACGCACCCCTTGGGATATTGATGTACAGAAATGATTTTTCAGCCCTTGGATCCCTTAGATCATCAGATTTGGAGTCTAAATCCAAGAGGGGAGAAAAAAAAATTGAACTAGTTGTGGTAAACAGGTCTCCCACAACCTAGTCTAGCTGGAAAACACCCTATAAAGGGGCTGTAACTATGCTCAATAAGCAGCTTCAGGAATAATGCAGTCTTTGAAAATTTAAGCAGGAGGCCATTAAATATAATTAATAAATGAATGTACAACAGCAAATCAGAAATAAAGTGAAGCCCTTTCAATATACAGTATATTACATGAGACAAGAGAGAAAGATATCTTCAGAAAAGAGATCTACAACATATATATATCAACAGAAATGGATCAACAACGTTATTTTCAGGAGCGATAGTAGCTGCATATTACAACTCATATCTAGGACATATCTGTGGAAAAAACATTAGATCTATATCAGATCTAGAAACTAGATATTTTTCTCTACAAGATCCCCTTGGGGTTTTGACCAAATCATGTATAAATAAGAGTAGATCAGAGATACAAGTTGTAGATCTGTAAAATACTGCAGTAATTTATGAATATATAATTACATTACAAAACATCAGATCTAAACAGAACATGGATCAACAATTTAATCCATGGATCACCAAAGTGAAAGGCAAAGCCCGGCACCAGAGATCTCTTATCAAAATTGGAATCAAAACACCATAGAGAAGCTCATATCAAAATAACGCAGTCTATCAATAGAAACAACACTGTAGCTCAAGATGACATGGATGGCCACTACCAAGTTACAGATCTAAAGTAAAAATAGGAGAGGCACTCTTCCAGGAGGTTAAAAGACACACTCCATGAGAAGAGGCTCCTAAAATACACTAGATCTCTGTAGATCTAGACTCCCACTTGCTGCAGGTTGCAAGAGTAGAGAAACCCTCAATGGATCAGTGCTGAAATTGTAAGTAGAGCTTGGCCTCAAGCTTGATAGTGGATAAATTCAGCAAATACTCCTCCAAGAATCCTCAAAGGAAGAGGTGAAATCCCTGCATAAGAATCCTAAGCACAATCCTCCACTAAACAACAGAGAATAGTATTTGTCTAAGCAGACAAAATACTCAGAAATATGATCAATCAACAACCTTCTCTTGTTTCCTTTCCTCTCCTTTTATAAGATGAGAGCCTTTTCAAACCCTAAACAAACTTGATGGGTTAGCTCTTTTCACATGAGGGGCCTCCTTCTAAAACTGCGTTGTCCCTTTAGGAGATGCATTGAACCTAGACAATGTTGTTGATTTGGTCAAGGTTGACGCAGTCTCACAGCTCAAAACCCTTTCACACCTGCAAGTGATTATTTACATGGCCCTGATTTAACTGTGTTCACATGGGCATTAATTTATTTATTCTTCTTAGGAGTTTTACATGTCCTCCTTTATTCATTTATTCATGCAACAGAAAATAAAACAAAAAGTAGGAATATTAAAATCCTCCCCTCCAAAATGTTTCTTGTCCTCAAGCAAATGATAGGGTAAGAGCTGTAGTAATTCTCCTCCTTCATTGTTGGCATCATCAAGGATCAAATCTTCATCATACCCCAAGTGCTCAGAAAGCCAAAGCATCATGAATTTCTCCTCTAAGGCCAACATAATATGTGGATAGTCCATCCCTTCAACAGTGAAAAGCTCAACAAAAATAAACATGGGTGGAGCAATGCTACATATAAAACATGTATCATGAAGTACAAGTTGAATTTCCAAACCATGTGGTACATACACACTTCCCATCCTCTATCCATACAATCCCATAAAAAATACAACTATCTCATCAATGTATGGAAGCAAGACTACATAGATGCAAACTGAAATCTAAACTTGAGGAGGTGGGTCAAAATCCCACATGTGATGCCAGCGCAGTGCACCTCTTGTCCTCATTATATCCTGTTGTGGTAAGTTGCATTCCCACCATACTTTTGTTGCACAAGTCACCTTAACATGGCTAAAGGTGTTACATAATTTTGGTTCCTTTGGGAAGCACACATTGTTAGTCATCAATATTTTTCACCTGTTGATGATGACAAGTTTTTAAAGCCAATTTTTCTAGTAGCTAATCTCAAATTTGTCAAATTTTCCAGTTGGAAAACACCCATAAACATTTTTCCCCTCCTAACCTTTCCAATCAGCCCATGACGAGATAAAACCACATTGTCAAAACCCTATCTAGCCTCAGCCATACAATCTTGTCCATTAGCTCTAAAGAGAATAATCCAAATCCATCCAAAAAGTCTCCCCTAAGTTAGGTAGTGGTGATTTAGGTGATCATCCCTTGGAAAACTATCTTAAAGCCAAAAAAACCTCTATCTTATATCAACCAGTCCTAGAAGACCTTCCTATTCTGCAAATAAAACTTTATTACACCCTTAAGTTGCACCACTAACAAACCTTAATGTCTCAGTAATACATATGCCACAGGTCAAGATGATATTAGATAAGATGTACAAGTGTTTCAATGTCTTTGTCAAGAGCATAAGTCTACCAGTGTTCCAAAAGACAATATTAAACTTAACATGAGAAGATAGCTTCTTCTCATGTGGTCTTGAGCCTGGAATGCAGCTACAAGATAGAGAGTTATTAAGCTCCTGCAAGCACAATCAAAGGTTAGTGAATTATAAATGACAAGAAATGCTCTGCAAATATTGGCCAGGCTACCTCTGATTGTCTAAAGATGCACAAAGACAAACAGAAAATCAAAATTACATGTCTCAGAGAAATTCCCATCATGTCATATTATCATTCTGTCATTTTCATTCCCTTAAGTATGAATAGGCAGTGAAAGGAAAGATAACACTATTTGAAAACTGATGAAATGGCATCACTGAGAAAACCTCCTCCATACATGAGCAGAGGGTTGAAAGACTGAGAAAACCTCCTCTATACATGAAAAGAGGGTTTGGCACTGTGATAAAGACCTCCTTCATCTAATAAGCAGAGGGCCAGGAACAGAGGCAGGGTTTTAAGTGCAGTAGGAAAGCAACTGAAGGCTTATGGATAGAAAAATTGTGTTCAAAACAGAAGGAAAGCAGTGGTACTGTGATGATCCAAGAGGTTTGATTTTTTCTTCTATCAGAGTTTTCCTTGAAAAGGAAATCTAAAGCCCAAATGAACAAATCCTGCTAAGGTATGTGATTTCATCAAAAGTTTCCAGACTTTTTCTCCTTGATCAACATGCATGAAATGTAGCCATTGTTTTACTTCAAAAAACAGAGTTGAAATTAGTGGAAATCCATTCAAGGTTTATAAGTGGGAAGCTGGGTCAAACATAATCCAAAGAGTGATGTTGATACTCAAAGAAAGTTTGTTCTTCCTGTTCATGAAGGTATTTTTCAAAAAACTCATCAAAATGGACAAGAAGGTAACCTAAGACTGATTTCTGAAGAAGGCTTTGCAAATAGACACATAGATTCATAAAAGTGAAGAAATGATATGGCAAGTGTTTCAATTTCAGGGAAAATATTCAAAGAAATGAAGCATGATACTGTCACAAACAAAAGACTTTTTATGAAACATATTAAGATACCTAGCTGTTGCATATAATTGCAGGCAAAGCCTTTAGAAGATCTCCTTTTTAATGAAAATATGTTTGTCAAACCTAGGTAAATGCAACTAAGGTTCCCACAATAAAAAAGAAATGTCATTTGAAGGGTGCATCTACAGTCAGTATATGGTTTTGAGCAGGATTTTCCTCTTAAAAACAAATATGAACAAAGGAAACAAGTTTCCTCCCTTAATAGGCAAACAGTGGAAAAGATTTTAGCCTTGAGATGATTTTAGGGGAAAGTCATATCTATGAAAACTTTCAAGCAACCCCCACAACCATTTATTATCAACATTAGTTGGATATGGGCCTCTTTGGCATTTTTAAAGTCAGTTAAGTTTCGTTATAAAAAAGGCATTTCAAAAGGTTTTCAAAACCCTCACGAAACAACGTTCAAAGGATAATTGGCTTTTTCGACTATAAAGGAGTTATTGACCGTTGGCAAAGCTTCCATTGTGAAATTCAAAATGCAAGTGACATCTCCCCTAGATGCTCACTGGACCAAAGGGAAGTTTAAAGCAAATTTACAGAGTTTTCAGGCTTTTAAGCATGTGCAGTACGCTTGGAACAATATGCGGCACGTTCAGGAGCAGAAATACATAGAGGTTACACTGTCGCGCGGCGCGCCTTTAGGCACCAGTCACAACTGCCCGAAGGCCGACCCGACACCCTTTTTTACTGCGCAATGCTTTTCCTTTTGAATGTGACGCACCTGTTGAATGACCGAAACACCTTCAAAGGGTCTTGAGACCTACTCAACGGATCGAACAAAGGGCCATAAGCCATCCCAAGGTATAATCCATGCCTAGTGCTAATTTTTTGAAATCCTAAAGGGGTGACAAGGTTATTTTCATAAGACAAGAAACAATGATAAGGAGGGTAGCGTTTTTGATAAAAAACAAATTTGTTTAGGACTGTAAATGACACAAACCATTTCAAGTGATATAGGGGAGTGTTGAAATGGTTTTAAAAGCCCTTATTGATTTTCAAAAACAGTAATAGTGAAGGAGTATGGTTCTAAAAGATGAAGGCTGGGTATATGGATAAAAATTCCTTTTTTATGATATGAGAAAGAAACTCTGTGCATCTACCATAGTTCAAAGAAGAAAAAACAGTGTTTCAAGGTCCAAAAGTCGGTCTAGAAAGACTTTCATCTTCATGTATTGAGCAGAGAGCCTATAATTGCTGAAGGTGTCCTTGCAGTGGTGAAAAACAAATTTAACCCCTGTCTATAGAAGAGAGGAATAACCCGTTACTGAGTTTTGTAATCACCCAACGTTTCGGACTGTCTAAGTGAGTCCATCATCAGGGGTAGATGTCCAAAGATCTTTGAAAAGAAGAGAAATTAGGGCAAAGAATAGAGGTATATATAGTGAAAGATGAGGAGTTCATGAAAGGTCAGCTTTATGATGACAACAATTGGAAAAATTAATTTAATTTATTATTATTATTATTATTATTATTATTTATTTATTTATCTATTTATTTTATTTTATTTTTTATTTTTTATTTATTTATTTATTTTTTAATTAATTAATTTATTATTATTATTATTATATATATATATATATATAATTTAAACTAGATTATATGTTTAAAGTAACCTATATAGTGCAATAATCTATAATTTAATTGCTTAATTTAATAAGTTTTTTTTTCTTTTTTCTTTCCAAGTCTTAAATAGGATGACAAATAAGACCTTAATTAATTAATTAGTGGAAATGTTTAAAAATTTTAGAAGATATATTTAAATATATAATTTAGTTAATTATTTAATTTGTTTAAGATTATATATGTATTTTATACTTTGTAAAATTTGTTTAATTGGATATGTTTATTTTAAATTATGTAAATGTTGTATAGTATGTAAAATTGTTATTAATTGATCATTTATTTATTAATTTATTTACTTATTTTGATTTATTTTATTTTATTTTATTTTATTTATTTATTTATTTATTTTATTTTTTTTAAATTAAATAATATATTGCATTTGTTGCATTTATATATTTGTAATTGACTATAATTATTTTATTATTATTATTAAACTATTTCTATAAAATAAATTAATTTAATTTATTATTAACCCCTGTCTACAAAATCTAAGAAAAAACACTGTTTATAAGGTGGAAGTTTGATCATTATAGATTTTTTTCTCTGTGTTATGAAATAGCAAACTAGTGTTGCCTCAATTGTCCCATAAAACAGAGTGTGGTGAGAGACTTTACAAAGTCAGTTGAGGATGTTTTGTCTACCTCTGTAAAAACAATGAATACAAGAAGAGTGTTTGATTGGGGAAAGGTGTTTTGTTTTTATCTAAATACAAGGTTGTTTTGTTATTGTCAAAACAAAAACGATCCTTGTTCAAATAACAAACCACAAACATTTATTTTCAAAGGACTTGGCATAGAAACAGTGATAAGATTGAGTTTGTTTCATTTTGACAAATATTTGTTGATTGACATCAAAAGAAGGCAAACAGTGACTGACAAGGAAGACAGAGGTGTGTTCTTGAGAAACATTCCAAGATCCATTTGAGATAGCTTGGTATTGCAAAGAACATTCAAAACAAAATGCCTCCCAGGCAAGACAGTAGGAGTGGCCTTCACAAGAGATTTGAGCCTATTTCCACTGAAGAAGTAACGCTCATCCATCAGTCCTTTTTAACTTCCAAGAGGTTGGGTGTTTAGATTTTTTTCAAAGAGTGCAAGAGGTGAATATTTATTCCCCTTTGACACATTTGTGCTTTGAGGTTTCAAGAGAAGCACTTTCAACTGGCAGGCCTAGATTTCAAATTCTCTCCAAGGTCCATTTCCAAGGCCACCAAAATCCATTATGTCAGGGAGAAGTGGTTTAAACAAAGCCACCTAGACCCAGAAGAATACAAGCCTTTTCTGAAGCCTGAGCATATAAATTCATGTCCATCCATTTTTTCCTTCTCATCTCTATTGGCTAGTTACGCCCCCCTCATGAAGATAATCATGAAATACTTCACTTGCGAGGGAAGATTCTCCTGAGTCTATTCCTATCATATCTGATTGCTCATGCATTTCACGAGGGCCAAATTGTTAAATCTCCCTTTCTTCCTACATAGAATTATTGAGAAAATGGTCTCCAATGTTAAAAAAAAACCTCCTTCTCAGCAGAAAACCTGCCTCTTCCATCACTCCCTCATCAAGGTTATCATCCTTCATTAGCTTGAGAAGAAGGAAGTCTCTTGGGATAATTTCATCACACATCCGGATTTCACCACTGTCCCTTCATTTCATAAATCTCCTTCACCTTCCACTCACCATCCTTCGCCTTCTTCAAGCAAACCTATTCCCAAGAAGCTCAATTTTCCCATTGAAGAAGCAAAAGAGCATGATGAGGAAGAAGAGCATGAGCAAGAGGAGGAAGATGATGATGAGCAGCAGCATGATGAAACATGGCAGCAAGGGGAGGAAGGGCATGATAAAGAGGAACATGATGATGAGAAACCTCAAGAAGAAGGGCAACATGATGAACAGGTACAGCACAGTGAAGGTGAGTAGCAGCATGATGAAGAGGAACATGATTTTGACTAGCAGACTCCTGAGCATGATGATGGGAAGCATGATGATGAAAAGGTACATCATGATGAACAGAGGCAGCCACAACATGATGAATAGTAGCCTCATGATGATGAACAGAGGCAGCCTCAAGAAAAAGAACAGCAGCCTCATGAAAAAGAACAACAACATGATGAAGAGATGCAACATAGTGAGGAGGACAACCCTCAAAATGAAATGCAAAAGGATAGTCAAGGCATCCATGAAGAAATCCAAGACAGTGGCAATAATGATGAGAAAATTAGCAAGGGTAAAGAGCCAATGGAGCATGTGTTAGCTTCCTCTCCTAGGCAAGGGGCCATGCTCTCTTCTCTGAAAGTGGCCAATCCCCGGATATCAAGGAAAAGAGTGCCTAGAGTTGTAACTCCAAATGTGACTAGGGCCCTCCGAAGAAAGGGAAAATTGCCCAAGAGGCCCATTATCGAATTTCCCAAGAGGAGGAAGACTAAAAGATCCACCCAAAGCAAAAAAAAGGAGAAAGAAGAAAGCAGTCATGAAAAGGAAAGGGAATTCGACATCATCCAAATCCAAAGTGATGATAGTGACAATGAAGCCCGGATCCTAGAAAATCTCTTGATCAATAGAGAAAACCAAATTGATGCTTTGAGGACTGATCTTGAGAGGGCTAGAAATTTCAATCACTTTTTGCAAATTCAAAACAAACAAATGAGTGTCCATATGGCGGTATATGAGACATGGGCCATCAAATACAAAAAGGAGGCCTCCAAAGCACAAGTGAGATTGGAAGAACTCATGGCTGAGTTTGATGAGAGCGAAGATGAAGATCGGCCTAGGCGAAAGAGGCCAAGAACCATGGGGCTCAAAAATTCCCTTGAGAAACAAAAGGAAGAAGAAGATGCCCTTCTCCAATCTACCCCTCTCACTACATTGTTCGAACAAGAGCTAGAGAACAATTAGGAAGCATGGCTTGAGAGAGTTAATGATCACTTGGAGAAAAAATTGGAGAAGGAAAATAGAGACTTGGACCTTCAATGGAGGATGACCGGGCATTATAAAAAGCTTAATCAGTTTGCCTGGTGGGAAATAAGGCCGCTCAGGAAAAACTCAAGGAGGCTAAAGGTGTTGGAAATATGATGAAGAGTGTTGTCCTTGATGGCAACCTACTTAATAAGGTTGATGGCTACTTGATGAAATGAGATTGTTGGCTATATGATGCAATGTGTTATCCTTGATGACAACCTGACTGATGAATTTGTTCTTGATGGAAACTGGCTTGATGAGTTGTCTTTAGATGACAACCTTCTTGGTGAAGTTGTCCTTGATGGAAACATTCTTGATGAGTTGCCTATAAGCAACCTATGTTTTAAATATGTAAATATGATGTATCTACAGATCAAATCAGGAGTAACAGAAGAAAGGAATTTCAGGAAGTGCCAAAGAAATGATAAATAAGGCATGTCACTATGCATACGCAGGTTTGTTAAGGAAAAGTAGCGTATGTACGTGGAAAAGTACGTTCCAAGTCACGTATGCCTAATTGCACTCTAAATTTATAAAACTAGGGGTTCTTACCATGGTATTGACCCATTGTATTGAGCGCTTGAATATCTATTTGATCCCGTACAGGAATACCATTATAAGTTGTGTGGTTTTGGCTCATGGTATTGACAAAGGCTAAATCTATATAAGGAGAAGAAATTCATAGTGAAAAGTGTGTGCAAGGGTCTGGGCATTAATGAAAAATTCACTCTGAATTATATCTGCATGGTTGAATTCTATTCTTAATTGATAGATATAAATCTATGATGCACCTATGAATATGATGAAGGTTCAAGATCTCTAGATCTAGAAATGATGAATCTCTAAAGAAGTGATGAAGACCTGGGACAAATCTGATGAAGAAATTGAAGAAATCTGGGTAAGTTCATAGATCTTATCTGTTCTGCAAATTTTGTCTCTTATAGATCTATACGTAGGTTCATTTCATAAAAAGTGCGTGTATACGCGAATTTGGTTCAATAAAAGTGCATGTGGGCAGTTAGGTTTTTCTTTGAAAAATGCACAGATGTATACGCGGGTTTGTTTCATGAAAAGCGCGTGTATACGCGAGTCTGATTAAATAAAAGTACATATGGTATCTGAACTAATGATTGCTCAAGGTTGAATGTGTTTCTGCATATCTATTCTGAAGTCTGGGTTATCTTTGATATTCTGGTTACAGTGGTTTCACTGTTCTGTTTGAAGCATTGGGTGAAGTATATTCATTGATAAGTGAAGGGTTGTGTTGAAGCTGTTTGATCCAGTTTGAAAATTGATGAAACGTGGTCTGCAGTGGTGTTGAGGGTCGAAGCCTTCAATAAGGGGGTAGTAGCTCCCTTCCATTGATAGTTGGTAAATGAGAGCAGGGGGTAGTAGCTCCCTTCCAGGAGAGGCTGGTAAACGAGAGCAGGGGGTTGTAGCTCCCTTCTAGGAGAGGCTGGTAAACGAGAGAAGGTTGTAGCCTTTTGCAGGTGGGTGCCTGCGTGCTGGTATGAGTCTACGCCAGTACACAGTTGTAAGATGTTTTCTTTATAATAAATATTGAAGACTGAGATGACGACAGTGGTGGTTTTCTCCCGAATTGGGTTTCCACCTAAAATCCTGGTGTTCATGTGTGATGCTTATGTGTGTTGAGTTATTTTGTTCTTACTGTACATGTTTACTACTTACTAACATCTAATAAGTAAATGATGCAATAATCTAAGATAAGAATTATCTGCATAATAAGAGATCTGAGCATACGCAAGTTTCCTTAAGGATATCTGCGTATATACGCTAGTTTCGTTTTGTAAAGTAGCGTATGGGTTTTTGAGAAAGGAAAAGTAAAAAGTTGATTGACAAATCAAGATACTGATTTACCCCCCCCCCCCCCCTCTCAGTATATTTCCCAACAAAAGGGAAGCGCCCGGCACCAAAATTGATGAAAGACATCGCAAAGCTCCAAGTTTTGGGTTCAGCTTCACAACATGTTTCTAAAAACCCCTGAGGGTCATTCTTGCCAAATTTGGGCGAATTTCGACAAATTTAGGTTTCTTGTCAATTTTTGGGTTTTTGGCTAAAACTCATGAGCGTCGCCTTTTCAGTATGGGGCATCCTCAAAGGATGAAAATGGTATCACTGGATGCCATAATTTTAGGGGCACATACTCAGAGATTTTCAAATCAATTTAAGATCATTTTCTCCCCCAAAATGGCGAAAAACACTTGTTTTTTCTACACTCTGCCCCGTTTATCATCAAGGCCTATTTTTTGGGTTTTTACAAACAGGCCTATTTTTGGAAGACTTACAGCGGTCAGTTTGGAGAAAAATAGACATTTTCAGAAAATAGACATTCATATCTTTCCAATGAGCCATCCTAGGCCTCGTTTTGACATCGAGAAGGCTTCCAAAAGTTGCCAGCAAGTCAGGGGACTTTCTGCTGATGTATTTTTTGAGTATTTTTGTAAAAATTGAACCTTTCAAAAGTGACTTTTCTTCATGTGCGTTTAGCGATTTTTGTACATGATTAGTTATGAAAAGTCAATATAGTTTCCTTTTTTAGCATTTTTGAGATATTTTATTAGATATTTTGTGCCTTGGGCTTTGTAAAGCATCAAGGACAAAATCAGATATTTAGGATAGGCCAATGAGATTGCAAGTTGAACTAAGAAGTTTTCCTCACTTTTGCCTATATATTCCAAAGGCTTTCATTGTAAACAAGGATGAAATTCATGAATAGAAGCAATATATGGTCATATAAGCTTTGGAAGAAACACTTGTCTCATGCTTTTGGATAGTCTCTTGGATGTTCTTGGATGATGAAAGAGGATTGTTGTTGGAATCCATGACTTGGTAGAATGGTATAGTGTCTCTCTCTATTTTGTTTCCTAGTTTTCATTCATAATTCCATGTTCTTGCTTGCTATAAGACAGTATAGAATAGATTTGAGACATTCCCTTGGAGGCACCTCAAATTCCCTGTTTCTTTATAGCTTCCATGTTTTCTTCCTTCTTAGTCATATCAAAGAATCCTTGATTATTCTTTGATAACTGGAGAATATTGTTTGCTTGTTTCATTTATGGTTTTATGCATGCTAAGTATGATTCACGGTTTGCCCTGCTTACTCATGGATAGTCATAGATCCACCTCTGAAACCTTTCTTTGACTGATTAGATTGTCATTTGTTGAATCAAGGAGGTCTTGTATAGATCTTTCCTTTTTCCTAAAACTACGCAATCTCATCTTCAAAGTGCTCAATAGCTTGAAGTACTATGTTTAGGCATTCCTTCATAGTGATTTAAGTTATTTTTTTGTCTTAAATGTATTTCCCCAAATTCTGATAGCCATTTCCTAAAGTTAGAGATTCATATATCTCTATGCATGGCTTGAATGTTTATTTCTATGCATTGATCAGTTTACAGTTACACTTCCCATGATTAATGGTTTTCCCTACCATGTTTGTGTCAGCTATTAAACTATTTATGTTTTAAATTCTTTGTTTTTCACAATTTTAATGTCCATATCACTCCATTTCTCCCAAAGATCCATTCTACCTCGAATCAAATCGGCCCTTCAACAACCTTGTATCACCATCTGAAAGCTTTCTTGACCTTTTTCGACCCTATAGCACAGTTTATCTAACATCTTTTTACCTATCTTAATCTTTGATCAGTTCATCCCTCACAACCTAAAAACCAAAACCAAAAACCTACTTCATAACTGGCCTTAAATCAATAACAAAATAAGAAAACACACAGATATCCCTTACACAAATAGAGAGAGCCCTCTCTGAGTCCAGGAAGGCTAGGTCCTCGGGCTCCAAAGATTGGTTTGATGTTACACTATCATTTGGCTTGCCAATCAGCCAAATCACGGGACATTAACATAATGGCGAACACAGTGGGACTCTAAATGATAAACAAACTTAGTTTCTCTAAACCTTCAGAAACCTTTGAGAATACTAACTTGTGAAATTATCCCATCGCTCACTAACATAGTGGCGATCACGGTGCGACTTTGAGTCAAAACATCCTAGGTATCCCTTAGGAAACTCTCAAAATCTCTGTCAAACGTAGAAGAGTAGAATCTGGTTGTCTCACCATCCTAGAAAAATGATGACTCATCTGTAGGACACTCTTACAAACCTTAGGAATACATAAAGAACTCAGAAAAACCCCAAAAACTCCCTTAGATTGGTTTTTGTTAGTACTGGTGGTGGACCTTACACATATACCTCAAAAAAACTAAAAATCCACCTAGCGACTCCACTAGCCTCCAGTAGGCCTTACTACTTTACTCAACTCTAGGCTACTATCCGATTGAGCCACCTTATCGCCACCCTAACATAATGGTGATCACGGTGGGACTCTGAGTGATAAACAAACTTAGATTCCCTAAGCATTCTAGCAGCCTTAAGAATACTATCTGATTGAATTATCCCACCTCTCACTAACATAGTGGCGATCACGGTGGGACCTTCCAAGTTAGTGACAATCCAAGTACTCCTTAGTAACTCCCAAAGTCTTAATCAAACTTAGAAAGCTTAAGTGTTGTTTGAAGAGTAGAAGCTAGTTTTTTCACCATCTTAGCAAAGTGATGATTCAGTTATAGGGAACTCTTCCAAACCTCATAAGCTACATAAAAACTCAAAAAACCCCAAAACATTCCCAGATTGTATTTTCCCTGGTTATTGGTGGTGGACCATAGCTACATCTTTACAAAACAACCAAGTTCCACCTGGCGACTCCACTAGCCTCTAGTAGGCCTAAAAAACTCCATAAAAACCAAAAAAATCATAAACCATACCTTTCTGTTGACTCATCCTTTCCAAAATTCATGGTGCAAACTCTGTGATCGGTGACAAACTAAGTATAAATTAGTCATTCAAAAAACTTCACCTAAACATAGGAAGTAAACATAAAAAAACTTGCAAATAGAACCATTAGCTTGTCCAAATAGCCTAGAAAACTATTTAAACCAAGTGAATCACTCTTCTTTGCAAGTTTTCATCTCAAATTTTGCTATAAAATTTTTTCCCGAAAGCATCTTTGATAGTGTTGGTGGTGGACCATAGTTATCATAGAAATCCACCTGGTGACTCCACTAGTCCATATTTTTGTTTTGACCATCCTTCACATTAGTAAACCCCTAGAGAGGCCATCCATCTGAAACAATCACAAATACCGTCCTCTCTAAACTCTAGATTTGAAATATGGCTTCACGAAGAATCAACACCATATCTCATCCAGACCCAAATCCCCCTATCATAGTGGATGACCCAGAGAATATTCTATGGCAAGCTTCCAAAACTGGAAATTTAGCTACTGATAGGTCCATCCATAAAGCAAGATCAGTACCTAAACACCTCACAGCCTTGCAGGATTCCCCTTTTGACTTAAAATCAGCAAAAACCCTTTTTAGAAGAAAGTCACAAAGTAAGATAGACTTTGACTATATTGAGCCCCTAGATCTGCCACAGAGTCCTAGTAGAGAAGCCTCGCCTACTACACCTCCCAACTTTCAGCTTCTCCATCATTTTGGCTCCTACCAACCCAGATTTGCTCAAAATCAGATCACGAGTCCACGTACATCCACCACACCCATCTAAACCACTACTATTCAAACCACCTCAGCTCATCCTACAAGCCCTCATTTTGTACATCATCCATTAGCTCCCGCCATGGCAGCCTGGTATGCACCCTTGGTGTTACCACTCCCTTTGGCCCCTTTACAAAATGACTATCAATCTAAAATCCCGCACTTTACTGGAGTTGATACTACCACAACTCAACAACATGTAGATAGAATTAGCGATGCCTTTGAATACATGGAAATAGAAGACGAGACCATCAGAATGAGGATGTTCGCCCAAAGCTTAGGCGGAGAACCCAAAAAATGGTTTAAGAGATTAGCTCCAAACAACATCCATGATCTCCCAGAACTCTACCAAACCTTCATAAATAAGTGGGAAATCAGAAAGAACCCCATTCAAATCCTGTCAGAATATAACAATCTAAAACAGGAAAATGGGGAAAGTGTCCAGGGATACTGCACTAGGTTCAATAGTGTGTATAACACCCTCCCACCTCACTTCAAACCTCCACTTGGTTCAGCCTTAGCAAAGTTCCCCGAAGGCTTTGACCCAGACATGACTTATCAACTAAGAGACAAGGACCACCCTACCTTAGAGGAAATGCAAAAAATGGCCATAAGTGCAAAAGCCAACTTAGCAGAAAAGAGAGCTAGGACTAGATCAAAAAGAAAAGTTACATACTGGGATGAGGTCTCCCCTTCAGCCCTTTCCTTTGATCCTAGAATAGATGACTTCGTTAAATCCATGGCGAAAATGTGGGAAAAAATGAGTGAAAAGGCACCTCTTAAGGACAACCGACCAAACCCTCCAAACAGAAACTGGAGCCAAAATTTTAGGAGGGAACCGATTAAAAAAAAACTAAGGGAAAATTATCAACAAATTAGGCCCCCCTTTAATGAAAATTATGTGGATGAGGATGAGAGGGATGCAAAACCCATCGATGGAAGTCATTTGAACCTAATAGGTTCTGATAACGAGAGTGAGGTTTATTTCACAGAAGAAGAACAAGTATTCTTCTCTATGAATCAAGATGAAACCAACTATGAAGATACCGAAGATCCTGCCATATATTTTTAGAATGCCATAATAGAAGCTCACAGGTAGTATGACCTTAGAAGCAGAAAAAACCAAGACAACTCCAAGAAAGGTAGCCCGGAAACTGTTAAAACCCATGATACCATCCTTAAAATAGCAGTGGGTAGCAACAAAATCATGGTCAATAAAACTAACCAAAACAAAGATAAAGCTATTCAAACAAGTCTTGGCTCAGATGTTCCTAGTACCTCCACAAAGATTCCCAAGATGGCTATCTCAAACAAAATCCCGAAACAAAGTCAGCAAACTCAAAACACAGAGAAAGTCATGGCTGAAAAAACTGAAGCAAACCTGTCTAAACTACAAGCACCATTCATTTTTGAAGGTGAAATCACCAAAATAAAGATCACCATGCCTCTCATCGAGCTTATCGCCCAAAAATATTACAAATCCCAAGTGCTAAAGGTCCTGAATATCGGAAATGATGCAAATACCTTAAATCTAGCTGATGACACTCCTGAAGTGTTGTTTGGTCATAAAATAGAAGGGAAATTCCAAGAAGGAACCAATCTTCCCTTTTACATGAGTATGAATATCCATGACCAAATCTTACACAATGCCATGCTAGATTCCGGGGCCTCGCATAATCTTATGCCAAAGGTTTTGATGGAAAGACTAGGCTTAGAAATAACAAGACCCTATAAAGACTTATATTCCTTTGATTCAAGTAGAGTCAAATGTCTAGGTTTAATCAAAGATCTTTGTTTCAGTTTGGCCCAAGTACCTGCAAAACACCTGATCATGGACATAGTAGTAGCAGACATCCCTCCCAAGTATGGAATGATTTTATCCAGATCTTAGGGAGTCAAGCTTTAGGAAAATATTAAACTTGATATGTCCTACACCAATATTCCCGTGTTTGACCAAACTATAATACTCTATCAGGAGTCACACATGAAATATATGATCAGCAGCCAGGAAAATCTAGATGACATCCCGATGTACTCCTTTCATTCTGATCTAAACTCTTTCATTTTACACATTGATGAGGACATTGAAGAACATTCAGAAGGACTTGAAACAAACTTAGACCCACCTCATTAGCTTCCCCAAGTTCTCTATGATGAACTAGATGCTCAAAATTATCATGACCATGAGCAGCTGTGTCTTGAGGAAAGATAGTTTGTTCCTTTTGAAATAGGGATAGAGAAAGAAGCCCGAACCATTATGTACCATCAAGCAAATTTCTCAAACCTTAGGCCAACATCAGCAGTGACATCAGGAAACTTTTTCAGAACAGAGGCATTAGAAGACTTACATATCAAAAACTTCTTTGGAACTCAGGGGCAGGGAAGACTAATGTTCTTACCATACCTTAAGGATTTTCCATCACATAACTCTACCCCTTCAAATGAAACTTTGACTGTAGTCATAACAACTCCAAACCCAGGAAACATGTCTAAAAAACTTCTTATGAAAGGATATGATGACTGCATTCCAAATATACCTGAGTTGTTTGAACTAGCTAGCATTTTTCCACTCCACCAAAGACTTAGAACTGCCAGAATTTGAAATATTGTTCAAAACACTACTTCATGTAGGGAAAACAGTGAGAAACACTATGCCACCGCCATCACTCCAGGAAACAACTTTGACGAAAGAAAATACAAAAATCTGGACCAAACAGTAATGGTCAAAGATAAAATAGTTGGTCATAGGATCTGTTTTGATTTTAGAAACACTAATAGACACCCTTGTGATAGAAATTTTATCCTTCCTGCCCAAGACCATGATATACCAATGATAAGTTCTTTTAATCATATGTCTCTGTAATATAATGTTTCAGGTTATAACCAAATAATTCCTTTGAAAAGCAGACAACTCCAAGAAATTTTCAAGTATGTTGGAAGTAGTTCCATGTTCAAAACCAGAATTGCAAAACCACCAGATATCAAAAACATGCTCCTAAAAGCCATGTTTCCGGTTTTGAATTTCTGCATTCTAACATACCTTGATGATGTCATCATATACCTCAAAAATGACAAAGAATATTTGCATTATTTGAAAAATATGTACAACAAAAGAAGAAGTGGGAATCAGAAGTATAAAGAGGTACAACGGGAAGATACAAGGTGGTTTAGAGATTCATGCATGAATCCTTATGTTATGCTTGAAAGAGAAAATTTTCTGAACTTTAATTTTCAAGAGCTGAGTGGACCAAGAGTGGTAGGAGATCCTTATGAGGATAAGATGCTTAAGTTTCACCATTTCCAAGATTTATGAGTTAAAACATTTTCAATCATTGTATATACCATTGTTTAAAAAATAAATAAAAAATAGAAAATTAAAAAAACAATAGAAAAATAGAAAAAGAGGGCAATTGAAAAATACAAAGGAAGCCCCATGTTCAAAAAATAGTCATTCTAAAAGTGCGCAAGTCTAAATGCCACTACTAGTGCTCAAATGTCTTGTTCAGTTATCTAGCCTAATCATAACTGAACATGTTTTAAATTTATTTACTGATAAGTTAGTGAGAGGAAAAGATAGTCAACATTGTGTAAGCTTGACTTATCAAAGAGAGTAGACTAGGAAAACATATTGGTTCCACATGCTCAAAACAGAACCAAAGAGGAAAGCAGGGATGGAAAACAAACTATGTATCCTAGCCCTAATTTTCAAGATTTCATTTTGTGCAAAATAAAATTTGTGTGCAGCTTGTCTTTCGTGCCACAAATACATGAAAAATTAGACTGTCTAATCCTGATTTGGTCATTTTTCAATTTCATGTTTTAGATTAGAGAATAAAATCCTGTCAAACAGCTTAACCTTGATAGTCAATCTATCATAGGTAGAGAAACAAAGGAGTTCATCAGCTTAATTTGAACTCCCGGTAGATATAAGTGTAAGACTAGATAGTGTCATTTTTCAAAAATACTATGTCAAAGGGTTGCTAGTCCAAATGCACCCAAAAGAAGAAAAAATGTTAGGAAATGTAGTGGGGTAGGTAGAAATATCATTGATGCTAATTATGCTGTCAATTTTCAGAAATAGCATCAAGGAAGAAATAAATTTGCACCAATGGATAAAGGCACTGGACTTCAAAGAACCGAGATCTGAAATTATGGACACCTCCTAAAAAGGAGCCGCCCTCCCCAAATGGAGCCACTTTTAGTCATCAGTATTTTTCACCTGTTGATGATGATTATTTTTTAAAGCCAAGTTTTCTAGTAGCTGATCTCAAATTTGTCAAATTTTCCAGCTGGAAAAAATCCATAATTTTTTTTCCCTCCTAACCTTTCCAATCAGCCCATTACAAGATAAAACCTCATTTTCAAAACCCTATATAGCCTTAGCCATCCAAGCTTGTCCATCAGCTCTAAAGAGAATAATCCAAATCTGTCCAAAAAGTCTCCCCTAAGTTAGGTAGTGGCTCTTTAGGTGATCATCCCTTGGCAAACTATCTTAAAGCCAAAACAACCTCTATCTTATATCAACCAATCCTATATGACCTTCCTATTTTGCAAATAAAGCTTGATTACACCCTTAAGTCATGCAACTAACAAACCTTAATGTATCAGCAATACATATGCCACAGGTCAAGCTGATATTAGATAATATGTACAAGTGTTTCAATGTCTTTGTTAATAGCAGAAGTCTACCAGTGTTCCAGAAGACAATATTAAACTTAACATGAGAAGACAGCTGCTTCTCATGTGGTCTTGAGCCTAGAATTCAGCGACAGGATAGAGATTTATTAAGCTCCTGCAAGCACAGTCAAAGGTTAGTGAATTATAAATGACAAGAAATGCTTTGCAGATACTGGCCAGGCTGCCTCTAATTGTCTAAAGATGCAAAAAGATATTTGAAAAGCAGAATTACATGTCTCAGAGAAATTCCCATCATGGCATATTATCATTCTGTCATTTTCATTTCCTTAAGTATGAATAGGCAGTGAAAGGAAAGATAACACTGTTTGAAAACTGATGAAATGGAATCACTGAGAAAACCTCCTCCATACATGAGTAGAGGGTTGAAATACTGAGAAAACCTCCTCCATACATGAGTAGAGGGTTGAGAGACTGAGAAAACCTCCTTCATTTTAAAAGCAGAGGGTTTCTCACTGTGATAAAGGCCTCCTTAATCTAATAAGTAGAGGGTCAGGAACATAGGTAGGGTTTTAAGTGTAGTGGGAAAGCAACTGAAAGCTTATGGATAGAAAAATGGTGTTCAAAACAGAAGGAAAGCAGTGGTACTGTGATAATCCAAGAGGTTTGATTTTTTCTTCTATCAGAGTTTTCCTTGAAAAGGCAATCTGAAGCCAAAATGAAAAAATCCTGCTAAGGTATGTGATTTCATCAAAATTTTCTAGAGTTTTTCTCCTTGATCAACATGCATGAAATCTAGCCATTATTTTCCTTCAAAAAATAGAGTTGAAATTAGTGGAAATCCATTCAAGGTTTATAAGCTGGAAGCTGGGTCAAACATAAGCCAAAGAGTGATGTTGATACTCAAGGAAAGTTTGTTCTTCCTGTTCATGAAGGTCTTTTTCAAAAAACTCATCAAAATGGAAAAGAAGGTAACCTAAGCCTGATTTCTGAAGAAGGCTTTGCAAATAGACACATAGATTCATAACAGTGAAGAAAGGATATGGCAAGTGTTTCAAATTTAGGGACAATATTCAAAGAAATGAAGCATGATACTGTCACAAACAAAAGAATTTTTATGAAACATATGAAGATACCTAGTTGTTGCATATAATTGCAGGAGAAGCCTTTAGAAGATCTCCTTTTTAATGAACATATGTTTGTCAAACCCAGGTAAATGCAACTAAGGTTCCCACAGTCAAAAAGAAATTTCATTTGAAGGGTTCATCTACAGTCAGTATATGGTTTTGAGCAGGGTTTTCCTCTTAAAAATAGATATGAACAAAGGAAACAAGTTTCCTCCCTTAATAGGCAAACAGTGGAAAAGAGTTTAGCCTTGAGATGATTTTAGGGGAAAGTCATATCTATGAAAACTTTCAAGAAAACCCCCACAGCCATTTGTTATCAACATTAGTTGGATATGGGCCTCTTTGGTGTTTTCAAAGTCAGTTAATGATCCAGGTGGATATTGGTGGCCACCCGCCTATTCCACTTGGGCCCCCACCATTGTCTCTTTCAGTTTTTCAGTTTTGGCATAACTTACTATTTTTAGCAGTTTTTCGGGTCCTGAACTTCCGGAGCCGTTTTGAGGCCCCTAAACGACGTTTTTTGGTATGAAAATTTGTTGCAATTTTGATCATCAAAATCGTCACAAAAGTTGTAGTCCTCGGATAGAGCTTTCTAATGATGTATCATGTGCGTCAAACGGAGATAGTATGCCAAAGTTACGTCCCTGGGAAGTTGAAACACCAATTTACCCAAACGGGGCCCATAGTTTTGGTGCTTCATCTCCTAGGGTTAGGTTTTGGGATGTTGAGGGCTCTCCATTGTTTCTCAATAATAAATAGGCCCTCGAGCCTCATTGTAACTCAGTTCAGAGGTCTGTAGCCACCACATCTCTTCTCAGAGATTCGCTACCAGCACCCTAGCTATTTTATTTCCATTATGTCTGTAAGCATATTTCTGTGATTTTGATATTAATGAAATGAAGTGTTATTTCCGCTGCATCTCTGTATTTATGGTTGTGTTTATTCTGTTGCGTTCCTGCATAAATCCGGATCAGTGGTATCAGAGCGGTCTGCTTTTTCTCGATCCTTCTTTGCATGTCCCCAACGAGGTCGGGGTATAAGGAGCTAGGGCTTGATCTGGTGGAACCTTTGCAAGATCAACCTCGTAAACCTCGACGGACGCCCATGGGGGACGAAAAGAAAGATGAGGGAGCAGGAGATCCTATCAAAATATTGCTCGAGGAGGCCCTCGAAAAACAAAGGAACGCGATGATGGATAGCTGTGCTCAGATCCTTCAACGGCTGCCCACCGGCGGCGCATCTGCATCCAGTAGCCACTCTGGAGTTGCGACTCCCTTTAAGGTACAAGTAAATTTTGACATTCCCATGTTTGAGGGTCAAATAGACGCAGATGCCGTAGATAGATGGTTGAATCTATTAGAAGGATATTTCTCTGTTCATGACTTTTCAGACCGGGAGAAGATTATTTTTGCACTCCTCGAAGCTACCCCCCATGTTAAGGACTGGTGGGAAACCTACTGTGAGAACAAGGACCAGACAGAACCCTCTCTGTTCTCGGCCGTACCAACTTGGAATTCTTTCCGAGACGCCGTCAAGGAACAGTGCTATCCCGTGGGGAGCTATGAGGACAAGTACATACAATGGACCACGCTGCGACAACAAAGGGATCAAGATGTGCACGAGCTGACGAATCTGTTCCATACCCTGCGCACAAAGTTGGGTATCAAAGATTCAGAGAAACATTTGGTGCTAAAGTATCGCAGTTGTCTGCACAGATACATTCAGGAGGAAATGGGGTTCCTCGACATCTCCTCGCTTGGTACGGCATACCGGTATGCTGCCAAGATTGAGCAGAAATTCAAACAGAAGAAGCGAGACTTTGGATCTGCGAATCAAAAGCAAGGAAAAGGTGCTTCCAAACCGCAGAACAAAGGACAGAGCATGGCGGCTAAGGACAACCCGTCAAAGCCACAAGACAAGAACAACACCGTAAAGCCAAAGGAGGACACGGGAAAGTGGTGTGAGTTCCATAAGAGCTCCACTCACAACACAAGTGAGTGTCGGGCCAAGCAGTCGCTAGTGGCCGAGATGAGGGCTTCTGAGTCAGATGCATGCTCCGACTCCGAATCAGAACCTGAAAAGGGGAATGAAAATGGGAAACAGATTATTGATGCGGAGCCCAACGCCACTGTTGCCACTACAAAGGTCCAGAAGGAGGAACTGGAAGATCCAGAGGAGGAGGAACGTCTCTTCCACTCCCAGATGTGGGTAAAGGGCTCCCCTGTACGGTTCATTGTCGACAATGGGAGCCAAAAGAACCTCATTTCAGCAGACGCCGTGAAGCGGTTGGGCTTGCCGACCACAGCTCACCCACATCCATACACCATCGGGTGGCTTCACCAAGGACGAGATCTCCGCGTCAGCCGGCAGTGTCGCCTCCCCTATAGCATCAAGCCCTTCACGGATGAGGTATTATGTGACGTTGCTCCTATTGATGTTTCTGATGTATTATTAGGACAACCATACTTGTGAAAGCGTCATGCTGTGTATGAGTCTCGACCTCGTGCTGTTATTATTACTTTGGGAAATAAGTTGTACAGGATACCAGAGGTACCACCTCCTACGAATATCTCTTTGGTTACTGCAAAACAATGCAGTAAGCTCATTTCCCAAACCAGGAAATTCGTTTTCCTGATGATCCGCCCCCAGGGCAAGAAGAAGACTGTGGCCACGACCTCCAGACAGGGCCCCTCTGCACGACGACAACAAATGGATAAGGTCGTGGAGGAGTACGGGGACATCTTCACCTCACCCACAGGGGTTCCTCTGCACTGCCAGGTCAAGCACCCGATTGATCTGACCCCAGGTGCGCCACTACCCAATGGACCGATCTATCGACGCTCTGTTCTGGAAAATGATGAAATCAAAAGGCAGATTCAGGAGCTGTTGTAGAAAGGTCACATCAGACCAAGTTCATCGCCCTGTGGGAGCCCGATCGTGTTGGTACAGAAGAAGGATGGGACGTGGAGACTCTGTATTGACTATCGGGCGCTGAACAAGATCACTGTCCGGAATAGGTACCCAATCCCACGGATTGATGACCTTATGGACCAACTCCAAGGTGAAAAATATTTCAGTAAGATCGACCTGAAGTCTGGGTATCACCAGGTACCAATTGAACCCTCTGATGTGTGGAAGACTGCCTTCAAGGCTAAGGAAGGCCTTTTTGAATGGCTGGTCATGCCTTTCGGGTTGACGAATGCTCCCGCAACCTTCATGAGGATGATGGACGACATCTTGCGGCCATTCACCAACTCATTCGTAGTGGTGTACTTGGACGACATTCTGATCTTCAGCAAGACTTGGGAAGAGCACCTTCATCACATCCGACAAGTCCTCCAAACACTGCGGCAACACAAGTTGTGTGCCAATTTGGAGAAGTGCACGTTTGGCATGACCCAGGTTCAATATCTGGGATACATTATTGATGAAAAGGGGGTGCATGTGGATCCAGTCAAGATCTAAGTCATTCGGGATTGGCCAGCCCCGACTACTATAACAGAGCTTCGCAGCTTTCTGGGTCTTGCTAATTTCTACCGTAGATTCGTGTTGGGATTCTCTCATATCACTTGGCCCTTGAGTCAAGTCACCAAAGGAGGATCGAGAGAAAAATTCTTTTGGTCGGAACCTCAACAGAAGGCATTCAAAGAATTGAAAAATCGCCTCTGTTCTGCGCCAGTGCTCACCTTACCAGACTTGCAGCAGCCATTTGAGATCGAGACAGATGCCTCTGACTATGCTATTGGGGCAGTTCTTACTCAACAGGGACATCCGGTGGCATATCACAGTGAGACATTGTCTGAGACAGTTCGCAAGTATCCCACCTATGACAAAGAAATGTATTCCATTGTGCAAGCCTGTCGACAATGGAAGCATTACATTTTGGGGAAGGAAACAATCATCCACACGGACCACCGGCCCCTGCAGTTCATACAGACACAAGGGAAGTTGCAGAATGATCGCCATCAGAAGTGGTCCACATATCTGCAACAGTTTCATTTGAACATCAAGTACAAGAAGGGTAGCACCAATAATGTTGCAGACTGCCTCAGCCGACCACCAATCGTGGCGCTCACCACCGTGCTCAACTCTTGTGGGCACGAGACTTCTGATTGGCCGCTTCTCTATGAGAGTGACCTAGAATTCGGCCACACTTACAAGGCACTCTTAGGGGGCACACAAGTTCCAAATTTTCACCTCCAAGATGCACTTTTATGTCACCTGGGACACCTTTGTGTTCCTTCAAGCGAGCGTGCCAAGATGATATGGGAAGCACACTACAGTCGAGTTGTTGGGCATTTTGGGGTCGAGAAAATAGTAGCAATACTACAGAACTATTTCTATTGGCTGAACCTTCGAAAGGATGTCGAGAAGCACATCAGATCCTGCACTGCTTGTGCCATTGCCAAACCGACCATCAAGAAGCAAGGCCTATATACTCCACTACCTACCCCTAGTCGGCCGTGGGAATCCATCTCCATGGATTACATGTCGGGCCTGCCTTCTACTAAGAATGGAAATGACTGTGTTTTCGTGGTCGTTGACAGATTCTCGAAGATGGCCATCATGGCGGCCTATAAGAAGAATATCACAGCAGAAGCCACTGCTAAACTCTTCTTTGAACGAGTGTGGGTGCACTTTGGGATCCCACAGTCTATCATATCAGATCGAGATAGCAGGTTCCTCAGCACATTTTGGTCCAGCCTCTGGTCAATGTTGGACACAAAGCTCACCAAGTCCACAGCTTTCCATCCCCAAACAGATGGCCAGACAGAGGTCGTCAACAGAATGATTGTACACATTCTGCACATGTACAACTCAAAGCATCCACGCACATGGGACGAGAGCCTCCCCTATGTACAACACAGTTATAACCGGGCTCTCCACAGTTCAATTGGCCATAGCCCCTTTCGGGTGGGCTTGGGATTCCAACCACTATGTCCCATTGACATAGCCATGCCGTTTGCAGCTGCTCAGGCCGATTCAGCTCATGTCCAGTCTGAAGTTGACAAAGCAAGTAGCTTCATTGAGCGCATTCAACACATCCGCCAACAGGTTCATGATATATTGGACAGAGCCAATGCGAAGTACAAACAGCGCCATGATCAACACCGGGTGCCACACCACTTCCAGGTGGGCGACAAAGTATGGCTACATTTGCAGAAGGAGCGCCTCACTGGACCTCACCGCAAGCTTCGCCCGCTCCGATACGGGCCGTACACCATCACCAAGGCTGTAGGTAACAATGCCTTCGAGCTTAGTATTCCACCATTCCTTGGTCTGCACCGAGTCTTCAATGTGGATCGCCTTCGTCCTTACTTTCCACCTCTACTGGACACCTCGGACATTGCAGAACAACTCACACCAACAGAGTTAAACCCAGACTGCATGGAACAGGCCACCACAGGTTGTATCATGGACATGCAAATCAAGAACACTCGTCAACAGCAGATCCAACTGTATCGGGTTGTCAAAGCTGGCCAACTCCTGCACCAAGGAAAGTGGTTCACCAGGGACCAAGTTCAGCAGAAATTTCCTCATCTCATGGAGGAAATTAACGCAATGGGGACCATTGCTTCCTAAGGGGGGAGGAATGATCCAGGTGGATATTGGTGGCCACCCGCCTATTCCACTTGGGTCCCCACCATTGTCTCTTTCAGTTTTTCAGTTTTGGCATAACTTACTATTTTTAGCAGTTTTACGGGTCCTGAACTTCCGGAGCCGTTTTGAGGCCCTAAACGACGTTTTTTGGTATGAAAATTTGTTGCGATTTTGATCGTCAAAATCGTCACAAAATTTGTAGTCCTCGGATAGAGCTTTCTAATGATGTATCATGTGCGTCAAACGGAGATAGTATGCCAAAGTTACGTCCCTGGGAAGTTGAAACACCAATTTACCCAAACGGGGCCCATAGTTTTGGTGCTTCATCTCCTAGGGTTAGGTTTTTGGGATGTTGAGGGCTCTCCATTGTTTCTCAATAATAAATAGGCCCTCGAGCCTCATTGTAACTCAGTTCAGAGGTCTGTAGCCACCACATCTCTTCTCAGAGATTCGCTACCAGCACCCTAGCTATTTTATTTCCATTATGTCTGTAAGCATCTTTCTGTTATTTTGATATTAATGAAATGAAGTGTTATTTCCGCTGCATCTCTGTATTTATGGTTATGTGTTTATTCTGTTGCATTCCTGCATAAATCCGGATCAGTTAAGTTTCGTTATAACAAAGGCCTTTCAAAAGGTTTTCAAAACCCTCACGAAACAAAGTTCAAAGAATAATTGGCTTTTTCGACTATAAAGGAGTTATTGACCGTTGGCAAAGCTTCCATTGTGCAATTCAAAATGCAAGTGACATCTCCCCTAGCTGCTCACTGGACCGAAGGGGAATTTCAAGAAAATTTGCAGAGTTTTCAGGCTTTTAAGCCCGCACGGCACGCCTGGAACAGTGCACGGCACGTTTAGGAGAAAAAATACATAGAGGTTACATTGTCGCGCGGTGCGCCTGTAGGCGCTAGTCACAACTGCCTAAAGGCCGGCCCGACACCCTTTTTTACTTCACGATGCTTTTCTTTTTGAACGTGCCATGCCTGTTGAATGACCAAAACACCTTCAAAGGGTCTTGAGACCTACTCAACTGATCAAACAAAAGGCCATAAGCCATCCCAAGGTATTCTCCATGCCTAGTGCTAATTTTTTGAAATCCTAAAGGGGTGACAAGGTTATTTTCAAAAGACAAGAAACAATGATAAGGAGGGTAGGGTTTTTGATAAAAAACAAAGTTGGTTAGGACTGTAAATGACACAAACCATTTCAAGTGATATAGGGGAGTGTTGAAACGGTTTTAAAAGCCCTTATTGATTTTCAAAAACAGTAATAGTGAAGGAGTAAGGTTCTAAAAGATGAAGGCTGGGTATATGGATAAAACTTCATTTTTTATGATATGAGAAATCAACTTTGTTCATATACCATAGTTCAAAGAAGAAAAAGAAATGTTTTAAGGTCTAAAAGTCGATCTAGAAAGATGTTCTTCTTCCTGTATTGAGTAGAGAGCCTATAATTGCTGAAGGTGTCCTTGCAGTGGTGAAAAAAAAATTTAACCCCTGTCTACAAAATATAAGGAAAAACATTGTTTATAAGGTGGAAGTTTGATCATTATAGATTGTTTTCTCTGTGTTATGAAATAGAAAACTAGTGCTGCCTCCATTGTCCCATAAAACAGAGTGTGGTGAGAGATTTTGCAAAGTCAGTTGAGGGTGTTTTGTCTACCTATGTAAAAACAGTGAATACAAGAAGAGTGTTTGATCAGGGAAAGGTGTTTTGTTTTTATCTAAATACAAGGTTGTTTTGTTTCTGTCAAAACAAAAAGGATTCTTGTTCAAATAACAAACCACAAACATCTATTTTCAAAGGAATTGGCACAAACATAGTGATAAGATTGAGTTTGTTTCATTTTGACAAATATTTGTTGATTGGCATCAAAAGAAGGCAAACAGTGACTGACAAGGAAGGAAGAGGTGTGTGCTTGAGAAACATTCCAAGAGCCATTTGAGACAGCTTGGTATTGCAAAGAACATTCAAAATAAAATGCCTCCCAGGAAAGACAGTAGGAGTCGCCTTCACAAGAGATTTGAGCCTGTTTCCACTGAAGAAGTAAATGCTCATCCATTAGTCCTTTTTAACTTCCATGAGGTTGGGTGTTTATAATTTTGTCAAAGAGTGCAAGAGGTGAAGAGATATTCCTCTTTGACACGTCTTTGTGCTTTGAGGTTTCAAGAGAAGCACTTTCAGCTGGCAGGCCTAGATGTCAAATTCTCTCCAAGGTCCATTTCCAAGGCCACCAAAATCCCTTATGTCGGGGAGAAGTGGTTTAAACAAAGCCACCTGGACTTAGAAGAATACAAGCCTTTTTTGAAGCCTGAGCATAGAAATTTGTGTCCATCCATTTTTCCCTTCTCATATCTATTGGCTAGTTACGCCCCCCTCATGAAGATAATCATGAAATACTTCAGTTGCAAGGGAAGATTCTCCTGAGTCTATGCCTATCATATCTGATTTCTCATGCATTTCACGAGGGCCAAATTGTTAAATCTCCCTTTATTCCTACATAGAAGTATTGAGAAAATGGCCTCCACTGTTAAAAAAAAGCCTCCTTCTCAGCAAACAGCCTGCCTCTTCCATCACTCCCTCATCAAGGTTATCATCCTTCATCAGCTTGAGAAGAAGGATGTCTCTTGGGATACTTTCATCACACATCCAGATTTTGCCACTGTCCCTTCATTTCATACATCTCCTTCACCTTCCACTCACCATCCTTTGCCTTCTTCAAGTAAGCCTATTCCCAAGAAGCTCAAGTTTCCCATTGAACAAGCAAAAGAGCATGAGCAAGAGGAGGAAGATGATGATGAGAAGCAGCATGATGAAACAGGGAAGCAAGCAGAGGAAGGGCATGATAAAGAGGAACATGATGATGAGCAGACTCAAGAAGAAGGGAAACATGATGAATAGGTACAACACAGTGAAGGTGAGCAGTAGCATGATGAAGAGGAACATGATTTTGAACAACAAACTCCTGAGCATGATGATGGGCAGCATGATGAACAGAGGTAGCCATAGCATGATGAACAACAACCTCATGATGATGAACAAAGGCAGCCTCAAGAAAAAGAACAACAGCCTCATGAAAAAGAACAACAACATGATGAAGATATGCAACACAGTGAGGAGGACAGCCCTCAAAAAGAAATGAAAAAGGACAGTCAAGGCATCCATGAAGAAATCCAAGATAGTGGCAAGAATGATGAGAAAATTAGCAAGGATAAAGAGCCAATGGAGCATGTGTTAGTTGCCTCTCCTAGGAAAGGGGCCATGTTCTCTTCTCCAAAAGTGGCCAAACCCCGGACATCAAGGAAAATGGTGCCTAGATTTGTAACTCCAAATGTGACTAGGGCCCTCCGAAGCAAGGGAAAATTTCCCAAGAAGCCCATTGTCGAATTGCCCAAAAGGAGGAAGAATAAAAGAGCCACCCAAAGCAAAGGAAAGGAGAAAGAAGAAAGCAGTCATGAAAAGGAAAGGGAATTCAACATCATCCAAATCCAAAGTGATGATAGTGAAAATGAAGCCCTGATCCTAGAAAATCTTTTGATCAGTAGAGAAAACCAAATTGATGCTTTGAGGACTGATCTTGAGAGGTCTATAAATTTCAATCACTTTTTGAAAATTCAAAACAAACAAATGAGTGTCCATATGGCGGTATATGAGACACGGGCCATAAAATATAAAAAGGAGGCCTCCAAAGCACAAGTGAGATTGGAAGAACTCATGGGTGAGTTCGATGAGAGTGAATATAAAATTCAGCCCAAGTGAAAGAGGCCAAGAACCGTGGGGCTCAAAAAGGCCCTTGAGAAACAAAAGGAAGAAGAAGATGCCCTTCTCCAATCTACCCCTCTCACTACATTATTCGAACAAGAGATAGAGAAAAATTGAGAAGCATGGCTTGAGAGAGTTAATGATCACTTGGAGAAAAAATTGGAGAAGGAAAATAGAGACTTGGACCTTCAATGGAGGATGACCAGGCATTATAAAAAGCTCAATCAGTTTTCCCGACGGGAATTGAAGGTCGCTCAGGGAAAACTCAAGGAGGCTAAAGGGAAGCGACCGAAACCAAAATTGATGAAAGACACCTCAAAGCTCCAAATTTTGGGTTTAGCTTCACAGCATGTTTCTGAAAACCCTTGAGGGTCATGCTCACCAAATTTGGGCGAATTTCAACAAATTTTGGTTTTTTGTCAATTTTTGGGTTTTTGGCTAAAACTCATGGGCATTGCCTTTTCAGTTTGGGGCATCCTCAAAGGATGAAAATGGTATCATTGGATGAAATAATTTTAGGGGCACATACGCAGTGATTTTCAGATCAATTTAAGATCATTTTATCCCCCAAAATGGTGAAAAACACTCGCTTTTTCTACATTCTGCCCCGTTTATCAACAAGGCCTATTTTTTGGGTTTTTACACACAGGCATATTTTTGGAAGACTTTGATTGGCCAGTTTGGAGAAAAATAGAAATTTTCAGAAGATAGAAATTTAGAGCTTTCCAACGAGCCATCCTGGGCCTTGTTTCGACATCGGAAAGGCTTCCAAAAGTTGCCGGCAAGTCGGGGGACTTTTTGCTATTGTATTTTTTGAGTATTTTTGTAAAAATTGAACTTTTCAAAAGTGACTTTTCTTCATGTGTGTTTAGATATTTTTGTATATAATTAGTTATGAAAAGTCAATATATTTCCCTTTTTTAGCATTTTTGAGATATTTTATTAGATATTTTGTGCCTTGGGCTTGGCAAAGCCTCAAGGACAAAATCAAATATTTTGGATAGGCCAACGAGATTGCAAGTTGAACTATGAGGTTTTCCTCACTTTGGCCTATATATTCCAAAGGATTTCATTGTAAACAAGGCTGAACATGATGAATAGAAGCAATATATGGTCATATAAGATTTGGAAGAAACACTTGTCTCATGCTTTTGGATAGTCTCTTGGATTTTCTTGGATGATGAAAGAGGATTGTTGTTGGATTCCATGACTTGGTAGAATGGTATAGTGTCTCTCTCTCTGTTTTGTTTCCTAGTTTTCATTCATAATTCCATGTTCTTGCTTGCTATAAGAAATTAGAGAATAGATTTGAGACATGCCCTTGGAGGCACCTCAAATTTCCTGTTTCTTTATAGCTTCCATGTTTTCTTCCTTCTTAGTCATATCAAAGAATCATTGATTGCTCTTTAATAACTGGAGAATATTGTTTGCTTGTTTCATTTATGGTTTTATGCATGCCAAGTATGATTCATGGTATGCCTTGCTTACTCATGGCTAGTCATAGCTCCACCTCTCAAACCTTTCTTTGACTAATTATATTGTCATTTGTTGAACCAAAGAGGTCTTGTACAGATATTTCCCTTTGCCTAAAACTATGCAATCTCGTCTTCAAAGTGCTCAATAGCTTGAAGTACTATGTTTAGGCATTCCTTCATAGTGATTTAAGTTGTTTGTTTGTCTTAAATGTATTTCCCCAAAGTCTGATAGCCATTTCTTAAAGTTAGAGAGTCATATATCTCTATGCATGGCTTGAATGTTTATTTCTATGCATTGATCAGTTTACAGTTGCACTTCCCATGATTAATGGTTTGCTCTACCATGTTTTTATCAGCTATTAAACTATTTATGTTTGAAATCATTTTTTTTTCACAAGTTTAATGTCCATCTCACTCCATTTTTCCCAAAGATCCATTCTACCTCGAATCAAATCGGCCCTTCAACAACCTTGTATCACCATCTGAAATCTTTCTTGACCTTTTTCGACCCCATAGCCCAGTTGATATGACATATTTTTACCTATCTTAATCTTTGATCAGTTCATCCCTCACAACCTAAAAACCAAAACCAAAAACCTAATTCATAACTAGCCTAAAATCAATAACACAATAAGCAAACACACAGATATCCCTTACACAAATAGAGAGATCCCTCTCTGAGTCCAGGAAGGCTAGGTCCTTGGGCTCCAATGATTGGTTTGATGTTGCAATGTCATTTGGCTTGCCAATCAGCCAAATCATGGGACACTAACACACATCATGAAAAAGAATCTCCCTTTGCACATCAAGGGAGTGGCCAAGTTCAGAATTTTCATTGGCCCCCAACAAACTATGAGATCCATATGACCTATCACTCCCTTTAAGAGTCATATCCTGCAAAAACATGGAAAATGAATGTAATAGATCATAAAATACAAGTTTTTTATCATGATCAAATCCTTTACCATCATATTCCTTCACACACATGGAGTTGTGCATGAGCATTCCCTTCCTCTCAAGCAAAGGAAGAGCTGGTTGAGATGACTCTTGCAAAGATTCCATTGGCTGCCCCAATCCTCTATAGCTATTGAACTCTTGAAAGTGCTGATGTAAGTCCTCTCTCATGCCTTCCCAATCAAAACTCTCATGATTAGGGAATAGATCTTCATTGAATACATATGGATGAGGAATAATTCTTCATATGCTCCTTTTAGGATCTTCTGCTTAAGCTTCGAAGCTCTAGCCAAAAATACCTTACCATGATAATAGATGACCCCTCCTTGGACCAAGTAGCCCTCTTCTTGATGCATGCCATCTAGTATCATATCTATGTGGAGATCTTTGGAATACTCTACAAGTAGTTTAGATTTCCAATAAATATCCACACTGCTCAACAATGACAGCGCTGCTGATACATCCATGGAAGTGCTTGTCATGTTGCTAATTTCTCTTTTGACATTACACATGCCAAAATGATTTTTTGGAAGGCTGATCCTCCCATTCCTCTCCTCCCACAGCACAGATTCAGAAAAGTGAGAGGGGGATAGTGAAGTGGGAAGAAGATCTGGCTCATTCTTGGGCTTTCCTAAGCCTCCCAGCTTTGTAACTTGGTCTCTCATTACTCCAATCCTTCCTGGATCTAGACTTGGAGCAGCACTTTGTGGAAATTTTCCCACAAGATCTGAATATGATGGCATTCCAGGTGGCTTTCCATGAAATAATAATGTCCCTTGCAGCATCCTCATGAACATGAGAGAAGGAACTGTGAGATCCCTGCTTCCACTATGCAAATCCATCTCTTTTGTTTGTGTGGAAACATTAGGTGAAGGATAAGTGTGCATGCCTTGAATCATTTGTGGTTTTCCACTCTTCAATTCCACCCAATCCATTTGCAAAGCTTTCCAATCAGTGGTAACCTTCCTCAAGGTAATCAACCATTGGACACCCAAGATGATGTTGGTGTCTGGTATGTCAACTACAAAGAAGTGATCCACCAAGGTGTAGGATCCCATAGTGACAGAGAGTGATGGAACATATTGCATGCACTGCATGGTCCTATCTCACGGAACCAAGACAAAAAATCCCTCAAAGGTATCAGTAGGGATTCCTCTCTTTTGCACCAGATGAGCATCAATAAAGTTGTGGGTTGCCCCACTGTCAATCAATATCGATACTCTCTGATTCATAACTGAACCTTGTACTCTTAGGTTCAAGTACTTAGGCATTCCTCTCAACGAAGAAAGAGTCCCACTGGTTGGAGCAAGGGATCCCTTCCCATCTCTGGTCGGTGTTTGATCTTCCTCATCATCATCAGCGTTGTGACCCCTCCTAGGTTCCCCATCATCATCTTCCTCCTCAAAATCAGAGAAGACTTCTATGTAGTGTGCTCTTCCAGCAGCACACCTATGTCTTGGTACCCATGACTCTTGGCAAGTGAAGCACAACTTCTTCTTCCTCAATTCCCTCCTGAGATCAACATCAAGAGGCTTCTTCAAAGAGCTCTCCTTGGGAGGAGCGGCTTTTCCTTCCTTCCCCTTAGAGGAGTGAGGGGCCTTTCTTTGGAAAGTTGCCTTTACTTTTGGTAAGGCATCTTGGAGATCTCTATCTCTCTCGATGGCATCATGCAAAGTGATGGGCTTGGTAGATTTAACCAACCCATGCAAAGGTTCCTCCAGGCCATCAATGAACATGTAAACCCTCCTGGCTACAGATAGATCAGGGACCATGACTGATAATATCAAAAACTCAGAGATATAAGTCTCTGCATCTCCTAACTGCTTCAGCTTTGCAAGGCTTATGAAGGGTGCTTCAGGATCCTTCTTATCAAACCTCTCCACCAGTATTCTAGTAAACTTAGAGTAGGAAGTCACATTGTTATGTCCCAATGTAGACAACCCATGGAACCACCAATTGTGTGCTTCATCCTCAAAGTGCAGTGCTACAATCTTGATGGCTTCAATTTCAGGGACCTTATTCAACTGGAAGTAGATATCCAACTTCTCTACCCATGCTTTGGTAGAAATGGAGGAGAATCCATCAAATTCGGGAAAAAAGAATCTTCCTATAGTGTGGTGTCTACTATGAAAGAAACCACAATCTCTATATTGCTGCCCTGATCTTCTTCTGTCCTTGAGGTGACAAAAGTATTGGAAACTCAAGTGATCCTTGAATCTCTAACTTTGAGAATCATACTCCACAAAGTAATCTTCAAGGGAAGCTTGCTCATGTGGTCCTTCATTCTCCACAGCCAAGAAGGTAGGCATAGTGGAGCGATGTGAAGCTTGTTGGGCTGGTGGTAGATTCACTAGTTGACCAATCCCATGGTGAGACATATCTGAGCTCTCTCCCAGCTGAAACCTACTAGGTGATTCCCTCATTCTGTCCACCCTCATCTATTTTATCTCCTTGGCAAGATCTTGCATGGCCTTCGAAAGAGTTTTTGCAAACTCCTCTGCTTCTTTATCATTCACATCATCAAGGGATTTCCCCTTGTCTTGACCCTTGTCAGGATCATCAGTAGTAAGAGGATCATCTTCTTCTTAATGAAACATGATTGGTGCTCCAAGGAAAGCATAGGTTGTGCCAAGAAAGGAGCTTCGATACCATTGTAATGTTCCCAAATTGGGATTATATAACAGGCTTGGAAAAATAACTCACTCCTTGAGAGATTGATGTATAGAAATGATTTTTAGCCCTTGGATCCCGTATATCATCATATCTAGAGTCTAAATCCAAGAGGGGAACAAAAACAAATCAAACTAGGTGTCCTAAACAGGTCTCCCACAACCTAGTCTAGCTGGAAAACACCATACAAGAGGGGCTGCAGCTATGCACAACAAGCAACTTCAGGAATAATGCAGTATCTGAAAATTTAAGTAGGAGGCCATCAAATATAATTAATAAATGAATGTACAGCAGCAAATCAAAATTAAAGTGAAGCCATTTCAATATACAGTAGATTACATGAGACAAGAGAGTAAGATATCTTCAGAAAAGAGAGTTGCAACATATATATATCAACAGAAATGGCTCAATAGCGTTATTTTCAGGAGTTGTAGCAGCTTCATATTACAACTTAGATCTAGGATATATCTGTGGACAAAAAATCAGATCTATATCAGATCTGGAAACTAGATAGTTTTCTCTACAAGATCCGCTTGGGGTTTTGACCAAATCATGCATATATAAGAGTAGATCTGAGATACAAGTTGCAGATCTGTAAAATACTGCATTAATTTATGAATATATCATTAAATTACAAAACATCAGATCTAAACAGAACGTGGATCAGCAAGTTAATCCATGGATCACCAAAGTGAAAGGCAAAGCCCAGCACCAGAGATCTCTGATCAAAACTGGAATAAAAACACCATAGAGAAGCTCATATCAAAATAATGTAGTCTATCAATAGAAACAGTGTTGTATCTCAAGATGACATGGATGGCCACTGCCAAGTTACAAATATAAATTAAAAACAGGAGTGGCACTCTTCCAGGAGGTTAAAAGACACATTCCATGAGAAGAGGCTCCCAAAAAACACTAGATCTCTGCAGATCTAGACTCCCACTTGCTGCAGCTTGCAAGAGAAGCAAAACCCTCAATGGATTAGTGCTGCAATTTTTAGTAGATCTTGGCCTCAAGCCTGATAGTGGATCAATTCAGCAAATACTCCTCCAAGAATCCTCAAAGGAAGAGGTGAAATCCCTGCATAGGAATCCCAAGCACAATCCTCCACTAAATAGTAGAGAATAGTATTTGTATAAGCAGACAAAATAATCAGAAATATGATCAATCAACAACCTTCTCTTGCTACCTTCCCTCTCCTTTTATAAGATGACAGCCTTTGCAAACCCTAAACTACCTTGATGGGTTAGCTCTTTTCACATGAGGGGCCTCCTTCTAAAACTGTGTTGACCCTTTAGGAGATGCATTAAACCTAGACAGTGCTGTAGATTTGGTCAAGGTTGACCCAGTCTCACAGCTCAAACCTCTTTCACACATGCAAGTGATTATTTACATGGCCCTGATTTAACTGTGTTCACATGGGCATTGATTTATTTAGTCTTCTTAGAAGTTTTACATGTCTTCTCTTATTAATTTATTCATGCAACAGAAAAAACAAAAATGAATATTCCTCTTAGCTTAGGCTAAGTAGGAATATTAAACTTTTTGGGAAGTCTAGCTTAAGGTAGAGTTCAGTAAGGATTTCAATGGATAGTGGCACTTTATCATTTTTTGGTTGAATTTATAGCATCTGATTTATGGATTGAGCAGTAATAGTGAATAGGATCTCTTGGCTTGGGGTAACTAGAGCTCTTTCATTGGGAAAATAATTTATCTGGTAGAGTCTAATGAGTTCTGGAAACTGAAATGTCTGTGGGAAGATGTATTTATGCATGTTTAAATCCCACAGATGGATATCATTTTCCTGGTCAAAGAATTTTCCATGGCTCCAGTAGTGGAGCTCTAAAAGGTTAAAATCAATGACTGTATCACTGATTTTGAAGTCCTTATAAGCCAGAGGGGTGTGGTCAAAATCTACAACAGGTGGTTGCAGAGGATTTATGGTTATAATGCCCTGGGAGGCCATCAATTTTGTTTAATTTATCAATTTTTTAATTAATAAGCTCTATTGATGGTGTTGGGAAATTTAGGATTACCTGGATTTTCAAAAATTTTGTTTTAAACAAGATTCAGGCGGTAGCAGGGTTCCAACTCTGGTCGGAAATGGCTTCAAACTTGGAAGGTAAAGGTTTCTTGGACTCTTTTTCGCAATTTCAACAGAGAATAGATAACTAATGATAAAGGATGGGCTTTATTACTTTTGAACAGAGGCAGTAAGTCACATGGCACGGGGTTGAATTCAAACAATTGTGGTTTCATTGCATAGCAAAAAGGAGGTATTGCGGGTTATCGCACAGTAAGAAGTAGTATAGTGGTTTAGGGGATGGGGGGTGTGATAAGACATGGGAGTGCCACATAGCAAGGGAGCGGGGGTGTGAAACAACCCATTTCACACCCCCCCCCCCCATGGTTTTAAACATTAGACAAGCATGGGCGCGAAATGCTTCATGGGCCGTTAGCTAATTGAATGGGATCGGGCAAAGAGATGAGTTGGGGGATTTCAAGCGGTGGAATCAGGTAAATAAGGTTATGTGATGGGGTAGGGAATACAAAATGGAAGGGTTTTAATAAAAAATGGTTGGGGAGTAATATGTGTGAGGTTAAAATAAAGTGGGACCCAGGAATTTAATATAGTGGGGGGATTTAAATGAAATATAAACTATATGATAAAATAACATAAGGGTTTGGGAAAACATATTAAGCGGGGAATTGAGTTAAAATGGAAGCGGGGCCTGAGGGTTATATTAAGTGCGCTAAAAATATGGATAAGTTGGTTTTCATTTTTTTATTGGAAAAGGCGGAGTTAGTTAAGGAAAAAAGATTTTTTCAAATGGAGAAGGGTTTTTAGTGGGGTGCTATAGGGTAAAATGCTTGGGTTGTTGGTTCTCAAATATCCCTCTCAGGGCTTTTCGGTGCCCGAGGAAGACAATAATATTAGTTGTATAGTTCAAAAAGAAGACACATATGTGTTCATATCAACTTAAACAACTTTATGGAATAATATGGAAGATTACCTCTTTAATGATCTTGAAGTCTCTTGGAGAGAACTAAGTAGCGAAGTAGGGATCCTCCTTCACCAGCTCCAAATCTCAACCCTCCAATCAATCAAAGCACCCATGTAATCTCTACCACAACATACATTTCCTATCAATTAAGTTAACATATGACAAACATTAAACAATGTACATCTAATCCATTCATCTCATGTTATATAAGTAATTGAATAACAATGACAATATCAACGCATAGAATGGACAAAACAGATACAGTTCTATTGATTTATAAAAAGGAGGATTACAACCGTCGGTTGTACCAAGCCCTCCTCAGCCTTCCAATATTTCTATCTCTCAATGTGGTGATGTCTTGATCAACAAGTTCTCAATCAACCTCTTCGATTTTTGACCTTCACACTACAACAATAATGCTCTACCTCACAAGTATTCAAAACTTTGACAATCCTTCGACCTTGAACCAAGAGCCTTCAACTCCATTTTATAGGAGATGGAGAGAGCAATTATTTCCCTTCTCCTTCCACCAGTTCTAAATAGAAAAAACCAAGATGTTTCCTCAACTTCCCATGCTTTTGTCTTCCTTGAGAGTTCAGTTGGTTTTGGCAAGGCCCAATAAGAGACTAGTGCTTTGCAGTTTCTATTTTGTACTATCTCTCATATGAGAAAAAGCTGGAATTTCAAATCATTCTCCATGGGCTTTTCCTGTCTCAAACTCAAAACGTGGGTAACGTTGCCCTCTAGTCTAAACAGAGCGTTTCCCTAGCCACTAATGCAGCCTTTTCATTGATCAGGTGCGTTATAACACTCTTTTGTTGTTATAGGGGTGTGTTACCTTGGCAGAAGTAGGTTTAGTTTAGGTCCTTGTATTCCTTCCATATTTATGTTCTCCTCTGAGCTGATGAGGAGGTTTTTTGACCTGTAACAGATGCCCCCTAAAGTGTGAGGTCAGAGATGAAGACGATGGCCGAAATATTTTATAATGTGTGTAGTAGAGATAAATAGATTGAAAGACTGAGGAAAACCTGAAACAACAACATATGTAAAAAAATATAGTATCTGTCTTGAGTCGGGCATTCCCATGCTCAGTAGTTTAATCAACATGATTTCTCTAGAATAGAGATATGAAGAATTTTTCCACCAATAAGCATAATGTAGAAGTGTCTGTCATAACAGGATCAGGTTGAAGAAGCAGTCTCCATAAACAATATCCCAACTTGGGGAAGGGAACATAGCTTTAATGATGTAACCTTTACCCCAATGTATTGACCGCTGATTCACTTAAAATTCATATTTCTCAACATGTGAATGAAGGAGCTGTCATTTAACATGTGAGAAATCGTCTGATTACTAGTCAATAATGAAAACTATTAACAGACACGAAGGTGGCCACCGATAATGATGATGGTCCCTAAGATGCACAGTACAATCTAGCAAGTGTGAATAAAAAGAGTTGAAGTCAAACACTCGTAGAATCATTTGATCAGGAGCCAATGATGAAGACTCCTAATCAAGCACAAGACTACCTGCCACGGATGTCTACAAGTATTTGGGTGCTGATGGGTTTCTGGATCAAATTCCTATATAAGATGTTGAAGTCGATAGGAAGAGATCTATTGAAAGGTAGGCACTGAGACATCCTACATCATTCAACACGAAACAGAAACCAAATGATTTTTTTTTATGGAGATAATGAAGAGAAAATGGGAATGACTGACGACAAATAATTTCTAGCGTAATGAGCGGTTTGGTTGATAAGAGGAGTAGTATATAGCGAGATCTGCTTGAACAATAGAAGGCACTGTAACAGGGTACTAGGCAGCTGAGTTTTAATGAACACCAAAGAGTTTGTTATGAATTTACCTGTGTAGGAACACTGGGAGATGAAGGCTAATACTCATAGATGGTAGGGTTCGACTAACTGCGAAAGAGTTTTCTGGGAAGTGCCATGTTCAAGATTTTTGCTGCCAAATCGACCTATCTAAAATGTAACAGAGGTAGTATCCATTTTGTCCAAATTTTTCCCCATCTGATTAGCTTTAACGAGTCCAGACGAGTAAAATTGGTGAATTTTTCATATTTAAAGAGTCTGAAAAATGTCGTAAAATACAACTCTATTCCCCATCTTATTAGGTTTAACGAGTCCAAATGAGTAAACTCGGTGAATTTTTCATGTTTAGAGAGTCTAAAAAATGTCGTAAAAGACAACTCCATGGGGTACCTTTGTCATGTCTTGATAACCAGGCACGCCAAAGGGAGAATAGTAAGCTCAAAACAGTTCATTTTTCGTGAGTTAGTCCATCGAAGCCAGAAAAGTGAGAAATCTATGTTCGATGGACGTCTACCTCATTTTTTTATGAGTACAAGGAGACAAAGTAAAATCAGTACTCGTTGTGAAATTTTTAACGAGTCCAACAAAGAAAAGCTCGGTGCTCTCCGTGAAATTTTAACGATTCACGTGGAGAAAACTCGATCACTTTTTATGTTTAAAGAGCTTTGAAAAAGACAAAAATAATGGCTCCTTACATTTTTTCGTGGTATTTTAATGAGCTCGAAAAAGTCAACTTGGGGTTTTTTCAGTTTTATGAGCTAGAAAAAGATCCCTAAAAAGAAAGCTCAATGTTTCTTCATATCAGTTTTAACGAGTTTGAAGAAGAGAACTCTAGGTTTTTCGTATTAAAGAGCAAGAAAAAGACCATAAAAGAACGATCGAAATGGATGTTGCTCCAAAATGGATGTCATGGAAAGCGTAGTCCATAGCCCACTGAAAAGTTTCTCCAGCATTCTTCAGACCGAATGGGAGTTTACAATACGAAAATGTGCCCCAAGGATAGATAAAGGCAGTTTTATGCTAGTCTTCTTTTTTAATTGCAATCTGGTTATAGCCCAAGAATCCATCCATGAAGGAAAAATATTCGCATCCAACACAATCGTCAAGAATCTGATCTATGAACGACATAGGATAATTGTCTTTGGGACAAGCGGCATTCAGATCACGATAGTCAACACAAACTCAGATGGTGCCTTGTTTTTTATCGACGGGAACCGGACTGGAAACCCATTCCGTCAAAGGAATGGGATAGATGAAACCAGCATTTAAAAGTTTTTCTACGTCAATTTTGGTGGCAGCCGCTTTGCATGGGTGGACAGGCCTGAGTCACTGCCGAATTGGTTTGGCATTGTCATAAATCTTGATTTCATGCTCAAATATAGATGGATCTATGCCGGGAATTTCATCATAAGACCAAGCGAACACATTGCGGAATTCCTTGAAAAGGGATGTGAAGTGTGCAATTTCCTCAGGATTGCAATCTGCTCCAATCTGAATATTCTCCACAATACCCGTTTTGACCGAGATATCAATGAGCATTGTCTTAGAAATATTACCCATGTTCCATTCTGAATCGATAGTTTTAACAGTCGTGTAAGCGGAGGGAACCATCTAAGGTGGGTCAAAGGATGGGATTTCAGTATTTATCACTTCCGAGTTGATCATCGAAGCGCGATGGTGAAACTCTCCCCAAGGTCGTTCTTCTAGAGACATGATCTCTCGAATAGCTTTTTCTGTAGGAAAGACTTCATTTAGGAGATCCTTAGAGAGAACTGTGATGGGTGGGAGGTTTGTACTTTTGGTCGAAACCATAGCAGTGGAGGGTTCTGATGTAGTTTGGATGGCTTGGTAAGCCAACTCGGCTGGTGAAAGCGGAATCTAATCTCCGTAGGAATCAATGTCTAAAGGTGACGGGACAATCCATGGGTCGATAGAGCCATCCAAAGTTGTGGATATCATTGCAATCAAATTTTGGATCTCTGGCGGTGGGAGAGGAAAACAACCCAGTAGGGAAGATGCTTTCAGAAGACCGGTACCAATACTGACGTAAGAGTCCAGAAAGCCTCCTATTATGGGTACAGTGCTACTTGGTAACATGGAATAATCAAGGGTACAAAAGGATAATTGATCCACTGTGAATATTTTCCCATCCAATGGAAATAGGACGAGTCAGAAGACCGAATAAGCAATGGCAGTCATGGCATAATACCAACTGCGACCGAGTAATAGATTATATTCGAGATGGTGATCTACGACTTCAACGTCCATGGTTACCATTTTCCCACTCAGAGTGATGGGAAAGCTAGCAAGGTATCCTTTTGGGAGGAACGTGTGGCCATCAAAAAATTTGAGGGAATTCTACGGTGGTGTCAAGGTAGGATAACCTAAGGCAAGCTAGTAAGCTTGTGACATAACGCAGGTTGAAGCACCTTCGTCAATGAAAGTGTGATGGATTGGTCTCCCTTTCGACACAACCTGCACTTGGAATGCGAGTTTGTGTGAGAGGCAAGACTGAGATTTTTCCATATCAAAGATAGCTTACAAGGAATCTTGGTGGTCTATTCCACCAATGGCCGAAAGTAAGGCTTTCCTTTATGCTGGACAAGTTTGCAATACTTCGAGAGCAGACATAGCTGACGGTTCCTGCGCCAAATCTTCTACAATGTTGTAGTTTTGGGTTGCACGTGAAGAGGTGTTATGAGTCATGCGTCGAAGTGTCCATTTGGTGTGACGAATCATGAGATCAGCAGTAGGCCATTCGATATGCAGATCGTTGGTCGGTGGTGGAGTTGAACTAGTACCAGGTTCTTGAGCGTCTATGGTAGGATTTCAATAAATCTTGGCTCGTGTTTGAAGTTCAACACTTTCAATTCCATAAATCGTGGATGATCCTTCACTAGAAGGATGTGAACCATCATTGCCCCTTTTCTAGGGTTATGGCGGGTTGTCAACCATGTGTTGGTGTTGTTGTTGTTGATTAGGGAAAGGATTATGAAGAACGGCAAGTGTTTGCCCAGAATCCTTGTTTGCAATAAAATCAGTGCATTCCTGCATGAGCTGAGGAAATTTGTATGTCAAGTGGTCCTCCGCACAAATATTGCAAGGAAAGTTCATGGGTTTATCCTTCCCTTTGTCGTTTTTGGAAACGTTTTTCTGATTAGGATTATTCTAATTGTCCAACTGCTCTTCCAAAGAAGATGTCTTTTTCTTGTTCTTCTTATTATTTCCACTAGGTTTTTGTGAAGTTTGCACAAAATTTACCTCAGCGGTAGGAAGATTAGTCGTTTGGTTAGGGGCGGTGGCAGCCGAGGATGGTTGGGAGGTTTGCCCCCGAGACTATTTTGTGGCTATGCTAGAGATTGTGCTGACGAGACCGTCGGCGTGGGCTACGATCTTCTGAGTAGTAGGAGGATTTGGGTTACCAGGGGTGTAGAAATTTTCTGAATAATGATTAATTATCCACCGAGACTATCCTGATCACATACAATTCGAATTTATATGCAACACATAATCTCTTCCACTCAGATCAACTCAGATCATCACACATGCGGAAATAAAATCAAGCGATAACACATCAAATCATCATACACATTAACACAATATGTATGGGGAAAGATTATAGCTGAAAAACCCATAGCTATTGTGTATATTATAATGGAGAAATCAAGTAACTAACTCAGTACAATACTTCTCACAAGTAATCAGGTTTTTCTCATGAAGTTACTCACAATCTAGCTCAGTTTTGAACAGGTTACTGGTTCAAAACTCACCGCCAATTGCCTTGCCTCTATTGTGTGTTTCAATGCTATGGGATGGCCTCTTTATATAGATAAACCACCATCCTAAACTGCGCAATCCTCATGGGCTTACTCCACCTATCTGTGTGTTGCAAATAGCAACAGTATAGTCACAACTGATAGCTAACTCTACCCTTTCATCTACCTCTTTCACTGGTCTCCACTGAACTGATCATGCACTGTAGTGAACTGATGTGTTCTTGAGTTGAATAATGAGTTATTAATTAATGAATTAAATAATATTTAATTCACTCCACTCATAACTAATTGATTAGCTAGTTAAACTAATCTCAACTAGTTCAACTAAAATAAACAGAACACAACTCCACTATCTGTCCCATTAACTCCTCCAAACTTCTGCCACTGAAGTCCAACTGAAGTCAACCATGCATGATGCCATCAAACCCTTGGGAACCACGTGATTCCTCTGTCAGATGCATGAGCCACTTCTGTAGCTCGAACTGAAGTGCTCCAAGAGAGTAAACTGTTGTTTATAGTCTAAATATTATTAAGGGTAAATAATATTCGACTTCCCTGTTTTAAGGAGAGGCAGTCTAAAAATAGACTTCGACCTCTTTGACCTCAAAAATAGAGTCTCATCTATTTTTACCAACATGACACATACTTCAAGAATCTCAAACCGGAATCCCCGAACCATGCTCCATATGTCTAAAAATAGACATAGTCTAAAAATAGATTTTGCGCCAGAATTTGCCTGCGGGCCCACTTAGTGAAGGCGACTTCATTTCACTAAGCTCCATCATCTTGCTGCATTTTCAACACTCCCTCTCAGCAAGATATGGATTATCCGCAACCCCTATCCTGCCTCTGTGGAATTTGAACTTGCTCCTGGTGAGCGCCTTCGTCAAGATGTCAGCATCCTGATCCTCCGTGGGAACATATGAAAGCATCATGATTCTCCGTTGAACACAATCTCTGATATGATGGTACCTGATGTCGATGTGTTTGGACCTATCATGAAATACTGGATTAGCCGAGAGTTTAATGCAACTCTGGTTATCACAGTAGATCACTGTACGCTCCAAATGCAACCTGAACAATCCTGCGAGGATCTTCCTCATCCAAATAGCCTCGCATGCAGCCAAGCTAGCTGCCATGTACTCGGCCTCTGCTGAACTGAGTGCCACGGATCTCTGCTTCCTGCTGTACCAGGAAACTGCTGTCGATCCAATGCTGAAAACTCCTCCAGAAGTGCTCTTTCGGTCCGTTGGACTCCCTGCCCAATCTGCATCAGTGAAGCCAGAAAGCTTCGCTCCATCCTCCTGTCTGTACCATAGACCATATCCCGATGTGCCTCTGATATAGCGCAATACATGCTTTCCTGCCTTCCAAAAGAGCTTGGTAGGCTTAACCATAGCTTGCGAAAGCTAGTTAACTGCATAGCATATATCGGGTCGTGTATTGACCAGATACATAAGCGACCCCACCAACTGTCGATAGACAGTGGCATCCACTACCTCCGCTGAAGCAGCATCCTCCTTCCTCCAACCACCAGGAAGAGGAGTGTCAACAGGCTTGCAGCCTTGCATGTTGAACCTCTCCAGAATCTCCCGGGCATACTTGCCCTGAGAAACAAACAGTCCTCCGCTGCGCTGCCAAATCTCCAATCCCAGGAAATAATGAAGGATGCCCAAGTCCTTCATCTCAAACTCTCATGCAAGATCCTCCTTGCATGAAAGTATCAACTGCTCATCGCCAGTCAAAATCAAATCATCTACATACAGTACGATGATCAACAGCTTCCCCTCCACCACAATCTGGTACAGGTTTGGATCCACCTCACTCTTGGAGAATCCAAGCCCGGTGAAGTAGCTGTCTATCCGAGTGTACCAAGCACGAGGTGCTTGCTTCAGCCCGTATAGTGCTCTCTTGAGTCGGCACACATGCGACTCACTGCTGAAGATATCGAAACCTTCAGGCTGCTCTATGTACACCTCCTCCTCAATAACTCCATTGAGGAACGCAGTCTTCACATCCATCCGATGAATGTGCCACCCCATCTGCGCTGAGAGAGCAAGGATCGTCCGTATGGAAGAGTACCTTGCGACAGGTGCAAAAGTCTCCTCATAGTCAATCCCCTCGATCTGTGAGAAGCCACGGGCGACAAATCTCGCCTTGTACTTCTCCACACTCCCGTCAGCCGCCCGCTTCACCTTGTAGATCCATCGCGAACCTACAACTGATTTCCCAACCGGTCTTGGGACAATCTCCCATGCACTGTTCCTGATGATCGAATCATATTCTTCGATCATGGCATCAACCCATGCGGGTTCCTCCACAGCTTCCTAAAAAGAGGATGGCTCCGTCACAACACATTGACTCACAAGAGCCATGTATCCAGTGTACCGATCCGGTGACTGTCTCTGTCTGCGCTGTGCTGTAGGTGGTCCTACACCCTTCTCTGCATCCCGAGCCAGTCGCTCAGCTTCTGTAGTGCGCATGCGCCCTCTGATGGTTGGCGCTGCCTGGGTGGTTTCTTCCACCTCCTGAACCTCCTCTTGTGGCTGATCCACATTCGGAAGCTCCTCCTTAGGAACTAACAGCTCCTCATCTGCATGCAAGTGTAGCTCCCTCTCAAGCGAACACTGCATGGCTTTCTCCTCCTGAAATTTTATATCCCGTCGCACAACAGTCTTGCGACTGTCTAACAAATACACCCAATAGTTGTGAGGTGTATCAGTGTACCCCACAAATATTCCAACCTCAGCAGTTGGATCCAGCTTCCTTCTCGCATCCTTCGTCACATGCATGTAGACAGGAGAACCAAAAATCCGCAAATGGGAAATATCAAGCCTCTTGCCAGAATAAGCCTCCTCTGGTGTACTCATGCCAAGAACCTTGTGAGGACAACGGTTCTGCACATACACTGCTGTATTGCATGCCTCAGCCCACAAGTGAAGGGGTAGGCCCTGATCATGCAACATCGCCCCTGCAGCACCCACGATCGTTCTATTCTTCCACTCAGCCACCCCATTCTGCTGTGGGTTATGGGGTGCGATGAGCTCTCTCCGAATCCCTTCTGCGCTGCAAAAATCCTTGAATTCAGCCGAGATGAATTCACCGTTATCACTCCTTAGAGCAATCACCTTCTTCCCCGACTCCTTCTCGACCAGTGCTTTAAACTCACAGAACTTCGCGAATGTATCGCTCTTCTTTTGCATGAAGAAGATCCATCACTTTCGAGAGAAATCATCAACAAAGATGACATAATACCTGTGCTTTGCTGTCAAAGCAACTGAGAAAGGACCACACACATCTGTGTGAACTCTCTCAAGGATCGTCGTGGTGCAACTATCCTTCTCGTGAAAGGTGGCTTTCACATACTTCCCTAAAGTACACCCCTTGCACTAATCTGACTGCGCAAGAGTGCCCTTAGGAAGCCCAATAGAAATCTGCTGCAGAATCTTCAAAGCTCCATGGTGAAGGTGGCCCAATCTCCTGTGCCACAGTTCGCCCTCATCATCCCGGCTCACCACTTCTCCCGCCTTGCATGCCATAGCTGCGCAGTCATCTACCTGCAACTGATAAAGGTTCTAAGTTCGAACCCCTATCTTCCGGGTCTCTCCAGTAGTCTTACTGCGCAGGAAGGCTTTTCCTTCGCTGAAGACCACATCATACCCCTTATCCTCCAACATTGCCACAGAGATCAAGTTCTTCTTCAATCCAAGTACATGCATGACATCCTTCAATACAAAGGGTTTACCAGACTCCCTCTGAAAGGATATGGTACCGATACCAGTCGCACTGTATCTACCATCATCGCCCATCTCGATGTGCACACCCAAATCTTTGTCCTCCAGATATGAGAACAAATCCCGATCTCCCGTCATATGAAATGACGCACCGCTGTCCAAGAACCATACCGATCCCATCACACTTGAAACCAAGCATGCGATCAGTGAAACTTTGACAGCCACCCCCACACTTCCCAGCTCATCTCTGCACTGAGTGAACTTCGTGAGGTATTTGGCGATACTGTCGCCCTTCTCCATCTTGATGTTCCCGAGCTTATCTTTGAGCGCCAGCTTCCTTTGGTTGCTCTTACTCTGGAATAGATCCGTCAAAGCTTTCCACATTAAATATGGAGTAGCCTTTCCATGCAGGCTGGATACAATATGATCCTTGACGCCCTCCAACAGGATCCTTCGACACTTCACCATCTTCTTTTGCCATACTTCGACTTCAGCAGGATCAGTGGGCTTTTGGGCATCCGTATCTACGAACTCCTTCAAACCATTATCTTCTAATACTTCTTCCATGCAATCCTTCCATGCAACATAATTCGAACTGCCTTCAAGAGCATATTCGAGTCGCAAACCGTTGAAAGACATTTTCAACACTGGCACCAAGAAAACAAAACTGCTGCAAAACTTTGAATTCCACCTCAAAGCTCAGCCGCTCTAGATCGTGAGAACAAATTATTTCTAGCACAGAGATCGACTGCAAGGGGCATTTACCAGACCTTTCACTTTCCGAAGAAAGATGAATCCGGAGGCTACCTGGCCCGCATGCAGACTCTGTCTACCGAAATAAGTTTGCAATCACTGTGATGATCAATCTCTACTTCAATAGCTCTGATACCATGTAGAAATTTGCTGAATAATGATTAATTATCCACCGAGACTATCCTGATCACATACAATTCGAATTTATATGCAACACATAATCTCTTCCACTCAGATCATCAAACATGCGGAAATAAAACAAGCGATAACACATCAAATCATCATACATATTAACACAGTATGTATGGGGAAAGCTTATAGCTGAAAACCCCGCAGCTATTGTGTATATTATAATGGAGAAATCAAGTAACAAACTCAGTACAATACTCCTCACAAGTACTCAGTACTTTCTCATACAATTACTCACAATCTAGCTCAGTTTTGAACAGGTTACTGGTTCAAAACTCACCACCAATTTCCTTGCCTCTATTGCGTGTTTCAATGCTATGGGATGGCCTATTTATATAGATAAACCACCATCCTGAACTGCGCAATCCTCATGGGCTTACTCCACCTATCTGTGTGTTGCAAATAGCAACAGTATAGTCACAACTGATAGCTAACTCCACCCTTTCATCTACCTCTTTCACTGGTCTCCACTGAACTGATCATACACTGTAGTGAACTGATGTGTTTTTGAGTTGAATAATGAGTTACTAATTAATGAATTAAATAATATTTAATTCACTCCACTCATAACTAATTGATTAGCTAGTTAAACTAATCTCAACTAGTTCAACTAAAATAAACAGAACACAACTCCACTAGCTGTCCCATTAACTCCTCCAAACTTCTGCCACTAAAGTCCAACTGAAGTCAACCATGCATGTGCCATCAAACCCTTGGGAACCACGTGATTCCTCTGTCAGATGCATGAGACACTTCTGTAACTCGAACTGAAGTGCTCCAAGAGAGTAAACTGAAGTTTATAGTCCAAATATTATTAAGGGTAAATAATATTTGACTTCCCTGTTTTAAGGAGAGGCAACCTAAAAATAGACTTCGACCTCTTTGACCTCAAAAATAGAGTCTCATCTATTTTTACAAACATGACACATACTTCAAGAATCTCAAACTGGAATCCCCGAACCATGCTCCATATGTCTAAAAGTAGACATAGTCTAAAAATAGATTTTGTGCCAGAATTTGCCTGTGGGCCCACTTAGTGAAGGCGACTTCATTTCACTAAGCTCCATCATCTTGCTGCATTTTCAACAAGGGGCATTGGGGAGTAAATCATATAGCGTGCTAGATCATGAATAGATTAAATCCAAATGTTGGGCACGACGAATGCATTGATCTTCTGTAACTGCACCAGATGGGATAATGTCTTTAGAGATGTGGGGTAAGAGAGACTTACACAACCAATTAGATAGAAGATGATCCAGGATTGGCACTTTGACTATCCTCCTCCTACACCTCCATTCATGAATGTGATCGGAGATGTGGGTGGCGGTGTCTTGGCGCAGCAAGGTTAACAGTTCTGTTCCAGTTTCAAATATGATTGGTAATTGGAATTTCTTTAGAAAATCCATTGCTAAAGTGCCAAAAGTGTTTATGGCGGTGCGTGGCAATTCAATATACCACTTGGCGGCATTGCCTATAAGGGTGCGGGGAAACATTCGAATCCGGACACTATCATCCACCATGGAATTAGATATAGACCATAAATGAAAGGTGGTGATGTGCGTGGTTGGGTATTCCCCTTGTTTCCCATCGAAATTTGGGATGTTAGAAGGAATCTTGTGCAGTACTGGAGGCCAGAGTAGGCTGTGATTGATGGGGTCATTAGTCAGTTTATAGATGTCAGAAATGTCTAGAGCGGCCAAAAATGGAAATTGCGGGTTTGCCCTTGAATCTAACCAAGGAAGTATTGGTTAACGATGTGGACCATAGGGTCCACCCATCAATGTGTTACCAGTAGGATAAGTAGGACTTTGGTAAAAATTTCCTATAGGTGGAGGGGTATGGATATATGGTTGCTGTCCAGATGGCATGTTGTATTATGGGGCGAACGGTTGGTTGCCCCCAGTATAAAAGTGCCCTCCCATTCCAGATGGAGGTTGGGGTGGGTTAGTCCATATGGATGCAATAGAGTTTCCCAGAGGCATGTTGCTACTTGCATAGTTCAACAACGGCATAGACCCTACACCAATATTTAAACCACTTAAGGGAATAGTGTTAAAAATAGGTTGTCCGGTTTGTCCTAATGATTGCAGGGGTAGTGAAATGTTCCTTGTTATTTGCATGCTGGGGACACTGCCCCCTGGTATGGTGGCTAAGGGGTTTGAACTCAGTAAAGGGTTCCAACCGAAAGGATTTCTAAAAGGAACCGAAGTAGTCCCACTCGTGGGAGGAGCAACTGTAGGTCTCAACGTGGTCATGGTAGGAGTAGATGCCGAAGGACTCGGCGAGTTACTTACAGTTGTGATGACTGTAGGGTTGGGACTGACTAGGCATATGTTGACTACTGGGGTTACCAAGTGATGGCATAGAACTAACAACTGGCGGGGAGGACGGTGGTGAACCTCGGATGGTTGCCATTGGTATCGACCCTGTAGATGCCGGTTGTGAAATGGATGTTTGTGCAGCCGACGACATGTCTTGGCATGGTGGAATCTGAATTATCATAGGCCCCAACGGATTAATGAGTGGAGGATTGTAATGAGGTACGACACCTTCTGTGAAAGGGTCCTCTGGGAATTCCATATGATATGAGGCTATGTGAAAATCTAGGTTTTTCAATGGAGACTGATCTTCCGTAGAAGGCACGGGTTCACCAAGGTTCAGTTCTTCCTCAAGAGTCAGAGGAGGTAGACCTTGCTGTCGTCGAGACAGACAACGTGGCTCGGATGACGCCTTGGTGACCTATTTATTTTTAAGAAATTTTAATAAATTGCGATGTATTATAAAGTCTCAATGATAGTAACCACACACCTAAAAAAGAAAAAAGAAAAAAGGACTCTCTAAAATCAATTAGCAAGCAGCCATAATAGGGTGCCCTGTCTAAGTACTACCATTTTCTGGTGATGAAGTCCAGTATCACAATAGTATACAGAGAGGGTTGGTTGAAAGTATAGTTACGGTCACTCTAGAGCTTCGCTCGAACCTCAGACGACAGGTGTAAGCACTCTCGTGAAGACGAGTACCCTCCTAAAGACCGAAGACAGAGTGGGTCCGTCTATTTTAGGTACCAAGACAACCTGTCCAAGTCACCTTATGTAAGTCCCTAAAAATTATGGCCACTAAAGATACCTAAAATCACAGACATCATCAAGGGGGTCCACGGTCTAGGACAACATGCTATATGGGCAAAACACCTAGATACCTGATCTAGTTTCGACATCCCTGAAGGGAACCTCAATATATGTAGCATACCCACTGGATGTTGTTGAAGGCAGGCTTCCTTCTTGTGCACCCAAGTGTTGTCTCGCACTGAGCTCCGGTAAAGGAATGGTCCCGATAATATGAGTGCAGTAGGATTTCGCTCATTAATGACTCTAGTCTCAAGTTTTGAGATCTTGGGTGATTTTCTCACTTTTCCTAACCCAAGATCCTAGCCTGAACTACTGTTGGTGTGAGCTCAGAAAAATTAATGTGATTGATTTTATTATCGCTTGATTATTAGTGTACTTGATTATTTGTCTTGCAGAGGGGGAGTGGACTTATGAAATGTAATGAGACTATGACTCAAGAAACCATGCAAAAATACGCTCTAAACATTCAATTCGATGAAGAGTATTTCTACAAGGAGAGGTTTATTTTCAACATCCATGCATCAAACATGCAAATAACTCAGTTCAACTTTAAAGATCCAAACATCAATTAATCTCTTTTTCACAGTCGGTAAACCAAAAATTTCAGAACTAATTCAGGTAACTGCAGAAAAAAATAAAAATAAATTAAAAAATAAATAAATAAATAAAAATAAAAATAAAAAAATAAAAAAATAAAAAATAAAAAATAAAAAATAAAAAATAAAAATAAAATAATAAAAAAAATAAAAAAAATCTTCTCTAAGAAGTAAATGTTTGTGACACTAACTTTTCAAACAAGAGCAAATAAACATAAATGCTAGCTTAGTAAACAAGCACAGGGATTCAGTCAAGGAGGGATACTGATGGCCAAAAAACTCTGCAACCAAAAACACAATCACAGGGGTGAACAACAAATTTTGGCTAAGTAACGCACTGTTTCTGAGTAAAGACAGTGTTAATCCAGAGACTAACACACTATATTTAAGAAAAAACCACGTTATAATGTACTGGAACACCAACAAAGGTAGCATTAGCCAGGGTAAAGTCCTTCAGATGGTCAAACAAGAACATGATTGAACTCTGTGAGCTTTTGAAATGTCTACTGAGCATAAATACTGGTTAGAAGGGTTTGTGAATAGAGGAAAGAAGAAAGGGGGAAAGAGATAGTCTGGAAACTATGGGGAAATCCCCAGCAGAGTCGCCAATTCTGATATAGGGTAAAATGCTTAGGTTGTTGGTTCTCGAATATCCCTCTCAGGGCTTTCCGGTGCCCAAAGCAGACAATAAGATTAGTTGTATAGTCCACAAAGAAGACACATACATGTTCATATCAACTTAAACAACTTTATGGAATAAGATGGAAGATTACCTCTTTAATGATCTTGAAGTTTATTGGAGAGCACTAAGAAGCGAAGTAGGGATCCTCCTTCACCAGCTCCAATTCTAGACCCTGTAATCAATTAAAGCACCCATGTAATCTCTACCACAACATACATTTCCTATCAATTAAGTTAACATATTACAAACATTAAACAATGTACATCTAAGCCATTCATCTCATGCTATATAAGTAATTGAATAACAATGACAATATCAACGCATAGAATTGAAAAAACATATATAGTTCTATTGATTTATAAAAAGGAGGATTACAACCATCTGTTGTACCAAGCCCTCCTCAGCCTTCCAATCTCTCTATCTCTCAATGTGATGATGTCTTGATCAACAAGTTATCAATGAACCTCTTTGATTTTTGACCTTCACACTACAACAATAATGCTCTGCTTCACAAGTATTCAAACTTTGACAATCCTTCGACCTTAAACCGAGAGCCTTCAGCTCCATTTTATAGGAGATGGAGAGAGAAATCATTGCCTTTCTCCTTCCACCAGTTCTAAATAGAAAAAACCAAGATGTTTCCTCAACTTCCCATGCTTTTGCCTTCCTTGAGAGTTTAGTTGTTTTTGGCAAGGCCCAATTAGACACTAGTGCTTTGCAGTTTCTATTTTGTACTGTCTCTCCTATGAGAAAAACCTAGAATTTCAAATCATTCTCCGTGGGTTTTTCCTGTTTCAAACTCAAAACATGGGTAACGCTGCCCTCTAGTCTAAACGAAGCATTGCCCTAGCCACTAACACGGCATTTTCATTGATCAGGTGCATTATAACGCTCTTTTGTTGTTATAGGGGTGTGTTACCTTGGCAGAAGTAGGTTTAGTTTAGGTCCTTGTATTCCTTCCATATTTATATTCTCCTTTGAGCTGATGAGGAGGTTTTTTGACCTGTAACATGGGGGAAGGGAATTTTTCAAAGGAAAAATGTGTTTTTAACAAAGGAAAGGGGATTTAGGAAGGGGAAAGGGATTTTTTACAAGGGGAAATGACTTCCAAGAGTGGAAATAGGGATTTTAGCAAGGGGAATGTGTTTAGAAGGATATTAGTGATTAAAGATAAACCATATGATGCTTTCCATAATTGATGAAAGTATTCTACCTACCCTTTATTTACCCTAACATTTTTTATTTCCTTTATTGGGTGCATTTGAGCTTGTTGACCCTTTTATTTTGTTTTGATAAGAAAACTAACCTATTTCTAACCTTATAACTTCCAATGTCTCAGATTAAACCGATGAGCTCATTTTTTTTCTCTACCTAACTATTGGTCTGCCAAGATTAAATGGTTTGGTCAGATCTTTATTCACTAACTATCATGACATGAAATTTAAAGGCATGAATGAATCAAGATTAAATTGTATGATCATCATGAATTGTGGCATTTTGAACAAGTTGCAAAAAAATTATTTGCAAAAGTAAATTAAGAGTAGTGGCATTTGAATGTGCAACACTTTGAGGATCTATTTTTATTTCTTTTTGTGGGGTTCATACTTTATATTATTTTTTTATCTTTCTTTCTTTTGGTCCTTTTATTTTTCTTTTAGGACATACCCTCTTTTCATTTTTTAATATGGGAAAACATTTGCAGAAAGAAAAGGTATGTACAATATTACAAGACTTAACATAGTCAATTCAAATTATGATCCCTGTTATTATAGGACCGTAACACTCCCTTCACGGGGAAACATAAGAAGCAAAACAAAGATGAATAAATAACATCCATTTCATAAATCCAATTCCGCCCCAAAAAAATATTGTAGTCCAAATTGGCATCAACTATCTTGACTTCAATATTGACAACTTTACCCCAACACAGATGGGAAAAGCCGGAACAATGCCATGCGGTCTGTGAGAACGACCATCAAATGCAATGAGAAGAGTAGGTGAAGGCACAGTTGAAGGGGATCCAATGGGTTTCCAACATGAGATAGACATGACACACGTGGAAGCACGCTCATCGACTACTGTTCGAAATATCTTGATCTTCTAATATGTATGATTAATCTTAAAATCTATGTGATGAGGAAGTATCTTCTTAAGATTTGAAATATCAAATGTGATCATAAGAGAGTTCTTTGGATCAACTGCCCTAATCGCAGTGATAAATGAACTCCTTTGTGATGGGCATGACTGGAGTACCTCTAACACAGACATAGCACAAGGAATCTGAGCCAGATCCGCTATAATGGAGTAGTTCTAGGCATGCTTGGCATTAGGGTTGATAGTTGTACACTTAGTAGACCCTTTCGACATACAAGGTATAGGCTCAAATGCAAGCCTCTCTAAAATGGAGTGGCTTAGAATTAATGGGAGCACTCTTAGATTTTGAAGAATCAACTTCACCATAATCACGAGATCTTGTATCTATATCAGTGTGATAACTCATCATATATAAATTTGAGGAATTTCCCCCTTCGAGGTTACCCCCAATGAGAGCTCTAGTATTAGCATTCGTGCCAGCAGGCAACTCCTACCCTTGGGGAAAAGGGTTTTTGAGATAGTCTGGGAATTAGAGGAACCCTGCTGAGCTAAGAAGCATTAAGCATCCTGAATTTTCGGGTAGAGATGAGTAAGATGGTCTCTGATGCATAACTTGCATGGAAAATTAACTTTCTTCTTTTCCTCTATGTTACCTGTTAGGTCCCCATAATTTGTTAGATTAGTGAGAAAAAATGAACAGGGGTAACATCATACCAGTCTTTGGAGTCCTAGGACCTAGCTATCCTAGACTCAGAGAGGGCTCTCTCTATTTTGTGCAAAGGATGTGAACTTGTTTGCTTTTAGGGTTTGATTTTAGGCTAGTTGTTAAGTGTAGGGTTTGTTTGTTTGTTTTGGTTGGGTAGATGATCAAGTATAATAGATGGACTGAGGAAATATTCAATTCATTGGGCTATGGAGTCTATAAAAGTCATGGAAAGTTCAATAATGAATCAGGGTGCATCACAGGGAAAATATAGCATGGTCAAATGGATTGTCAAGGTTTGTGTGAAATGAGATGAACATCAAGTTTGTGAACAAAGTAGGGAAAATGGAAATCAAGAATCCTTTTTCAAATACTTTAACAAGAAGGGACTTCAACACTATTAAGCATAAAGAAGTAATCATAAGACAGGGCAAACTAGTAACTCTTTGATTCAACTCAAGAAAATAAGCATTTAAGACAAACAATCCAATGAACTGTAGAAGGCAAGAAACTCATTTAACTTCTAGTGATTTCACCTTCAAGGTTAGAAAAACATTTAAGATAAGCATATAACTTTAATCAAAAAAGAGGGAACTCCTAAACATCACTGATCATAGCCATAAATATCTTCAAAAAAACTTTTCAAGCATGGACAAAGGGTATGATCGAAACATAGCCTCTTTGGAAAACCTAATTAGCGGTACTTCAAAGAAAAATCTCAAGAACAGTGTTTTAGTGACATCAAAATAGCAGGGCTAACCATAAAACATCTATGATATCTATTGTATTTAACCATTCATAAGATAAAAAATCTTGGGTGGGTCTAGAGAGCAACTAAGAATTCTCTAAACTGACCCAGAAGAGGAAAACATAGAGCCAGTGAAGAACAAATAGAGCTAAGCTGCCTTTGAAAACATTTCTTAGTCTAAAACCTTTGTTCTACTGCAATATAGAAGGATGAAGCACAATGATACATAAGAAAAAATTAACTGAATAGAAGCACATCACCATTAACCAAGCTCAGGGATCCTGCAAGCAAGCCTTCTCCATCATCAAGCAAAACAAGCCATCCACAAATTCCACGACATCAATTTCTCTTCAACCTCCAAAAAACTATGTATTTCTCCAAAGAGTCATAAAATGCCAACCTTTTACAATAAGGCATTCATGCTCTATTTATCTAGTAAATGAGGGAAAAAACCCTAAATAGGGTTTGAAAATGTCAAAATCATCCATAAATGTCATTTATGCCTAAGAGACCATGCAAGGCCCAAGGCACAAAATATCTCATGAAATAAATGCCAAAATAACTCCTAGCGCCTAAATTTGGAGTGATTTACGTCAAAAAACACTAAGATATCATTTTTACATTAATGAGTGTCTTTTTTTGACTTTTTGGCCAAAAACACACAGTGAGGTCTGAACGCGTAACACTTGCACGGACAAAACTAAGTCCAATTGCAGCCACGTTTTGATGACCTTGCTGAAGTTAGAATTGGCTCTGTGATGGCCTGTTGGAAAGCCTGCTAATTCTACCTTCCAAAATGCCATTGGTTTTCTGATTAGGCTCCATTAACCTGTCCAAAAGGAAATTTTACCAAAACTGATCTAGGTGCAATGCCAGGCCTGAAAATGAGGCAGAAAGGTGAAAAATGAGGTGTTTTTGGGCCTTTTGTGGGGTCAAAAATGCTCCAAATGCTCTAAAATTTGGTGATAATACCATAATTGATGTGAGGATTCCAAAAATGCAAATTTTTCCTCCTGAGGGTGCCGGAGATGAAAGCGTAGCACCAGTGGTGCTACGCTTAGAGGCCTCCAAATTTGTAAAAAACCAAAAATTGTCAAAAATTTCTCAAAATTGGTGGATGTCTTCCTCATGGGGTTTGAGAGGCCTGTAGAGAAGATTCAACCAATATTCTAAGGTTTTCTTGGTATTTTCCCCCTTTGAGTGCTTTTATTTTGGCATGGGCCTTTTTGAGTTTAGCCCTTGCAACTTGGTTTCTCCGGGCATAATGCTTGGTAATATTCCTTTGGAGATCAAGATCTTTACTGGCTTTCTCCAATTTAGCCTCCAAGTGTATGTTTTCTCTTTCTAACCAAGGCTCTAGTTCATGCTCTATTTCCATGGCAAGAAGCTCATCTAGAGGGAGATGCTCTGCCAAGGCTAATTCTTTTTCTCTTTGTTTTGCCAAGGCCTTCTTCAAACCCATGGTTCTTGGTCTCTTCCTAGACTGCCCTTATTCATCCTCACTTTCCTCAAAGGTGCCCATGAATTATTCCATATTTACTTGTACTCTTTGAGCTTTTTTCTGGGCTCTGATAGTCCTGGCCTCATAGATGGAATTTTTTGCACTCATCTGTTTGTTTTCCATCTCATAAAAATGAATAACATTCTTTGCTCTAGCCATCTTGGATTCCAAGTCTTTGATTTGGGCATTTTTGTTTTGGAGGAGCAAGTCTGAGATCCTTGCTTCATTTTCTTCATCATTTTCAACTTAGATGATTTCAAACTCTCTCTCAACCTCATGCTGATTTTCTTCTTCTTCCTTTACCTTTTCTTTGCCTTTATCTAGTGGCTTAGTGGATGTGGAAGGCATGGCCCCTTGCCTTTTTGAGGCAGTAAACACATGCCTTTCCCCTCTTTTCCATACCAATGAAAAAGGTTTTCCTCTGCTCATTTTGGTGTTTTCATCATGGCTACCATCATTTGTTTCCATATCTTCCTCTTCATCACCTTGACTGCTGCTTACCTCTTTGTATTCAACATCAGCCTCACTTTTAGTCTCTTCACTGATTTCTACACTTTCATTTTGTTCCTCATTGTAGCTGCTTGCCTCATCATTGTTGTGATCTTCATTTCCACTACGAGTCTCTTGATTTTATTCACTATTTTCATGACTGTCATGATTATTTTCATGACTGTCATGACTGTCTTCTTTGGTTTCCATGCTGTCTTCAACCTCTTCATTTTCTATATTGTTATCACCTTCATTTTGGCTGCCCTCTTCATATTTTTCATCATCTCTGTCATGACTATGAACCTCACTATTTTGACTGTCATTAGGTCTCTCAGTCTCACTTATGTCCTTAGGATCATCCTCCGTTTCTTTTTCAATTGCCTCATTTGTGTCCATGTTGTCTTTTTCCTCTTTATCTTTAACATTTTCAGTGTGATTGTTGCTTTCTTCATCACTGGCCTCATCATCATTATCATCCACCTCCATGTCTTCTAGCACATTTTTGACCTCTTCTTCATCAATGCTTAATTCATTTCCACAGTCAGCTTCTTCATTTCCTTCACTTTCATTATCCCCTTCTATTTCCATGTTTTCTACTTCTTGTTGGCTCAACTCATCATCACCCTCATCTTTACTTTGGTTTGATTCATTGTCACCCTCATCCTCATTGTCACTTGCTTGTTCATTGCCACTTCCTTCTTGATCTGATGCATCAGGAGAAGATGAGGAAGAGATATTTTCTTGAGGATAGGATACTTGTGTAGATGATGAGGCATGATCAGTAGGAGGTGATGGAGGAGTAGAGGGAGGAAGATGAGATGATGAGGGTAAATTTGGTTGATGATGGGGATGTGGGCTTGTGAATATTTCATGAGAAATGAACACCTCCCAAGGTATGCCTTTTTGCTCCAACTGATGTAGCACAACCATTTTGACCAAGGAGTGATGGAACAAACTTTTCATTTGTTGGGAATAGTTCCTTCTCTGGACAACAAAAGACATCTTGTCAATACTCCTATAAAGGTAGTAGGGAAAATGAAGCATCTTGACCCTAGTGAAATGCATGAGAAATCTAGCATGGTAGGAGTAGATTCTAGAGTACCTTCCCTCATAGGTAAAGTATTTCATGATGACCCTCATCAAGGATGCATACCTCTCCAACTTTTCCCTTTTGAACCATTTTTCACCAACATCAAGTATACCTGTAGCACTAGAAATGGCATCTGATGAGAGTTCAAAGGTCACCCTACCAAGATTGATTGTTTTTTATGTAGGTTAAGAATGAATAACCTTGTGAGCTCTGGGTGATTTTTCACTTGCTGGACTCTTTCACAAAACTGAAAAACACCGTAAATTTTGAAAGCATGTGAGAATCATGGGAGAGGTAGTAATCTCCATAGTGTCTTGGGGTTCAAATCTGTTAACCTTCCCACCTTTGTGCCTCTACCTCATTGGCACTTGCCTCCTTCACTGTTGACACTCCCTTCTTCTCTTGACATGGTGATTAGTGCTACCTTTAGACAAACTTAGGCCTGCTTGTGAAACTTGGTAGGAGGAGTGAGATGAAATGATGGTGAAAGGCAGTTTTTGTAAGTGAGTGAGATGAAGGTGTTATTTTGTGACTAATCCCCTTTGGGCTTTGATGAAGGGTCAATTTGAACTCACTGTAATTACCGTAATTGACACCTTTATTGACTGATCGTTTCTTTCTTGGAGGTCAAAAGAGAGTGTTGGTCATGAGAACTTAGGGTTTCTAGTCACTAGGGTTTAGTCAATTCCTTTAAGCATAAATTCATGAATTTCACTGGAGGAGAAGGAAAACATGCACTTACGAACTTTTGAATTCTTTACAGGTCCTTGGATGCATCTTGGAGGTGCTCCCTTGTGATTTTTTGGCAATTTTACAAGTGGAAGAGGGTTTTTGGCCTAGGCGTAGCACCTGCACGCACAATCGGGTGTCGTGCCTACTAGGCGCAGCACCTGCACACGTGCAAGCCTACTAGGCTTCCTAATCGCAGCTCCGGGCACATTCTGGGCCTATCGAGCCTCCTATGCGTAGCGCTTGAATGTATTTTGGGCCTGTCAAGCCTCATGAGCACAAAGATTGTTGGATAGAATTGTGGATTACGGATAAAACACACTTCCATAGACAGGTGATAATCTATAACAACATATTAAAGACTATATGAATAATTTTCCTAACTAAGAACAAACACACATAATGGATTAGAGGCTTACATGGAATCCAAGTGCTTCCAAATGATTCCTTCTTTTGCTTTCGTTGTAGCTTCAAATTCCAGCCATCTGTGCAAAATATTTCCTACAAGAATGAACACTAAAAAACAGAAGATAGAAATAATACAGATGTATATTCAAGTTATTTTTCTAAATCAGTAAAGCATAAACCATATACATCAACTAAGATCTTACAATATGGAAAATCAAAGCCAATAGAGATGCATATAGGGAAAATTAAGTTGTACTCTTTATTAATGATAGAAGGAGAGGTTACAACCTAGTGACTGATTTGAAGTGACCATTCCAACAACATTCCTAGCCCCATCATAGTATAAATCTCTCTAGCAGCTGTTACACAAATCTTGTTCTCAATTGAAATTCCACCATCATTTCTCTACTCAAATTATTCCTTACCAAGCACTAGGATTTGTGCTCAATTTATAGAGGAGCTAAAGGTAGTTTTACAATCAATGAATTTCCAATAATAGGGAAGACATGTTCCAAATCTTATAGATGTCAAATGGACACGTGGATTCGAAGCTTGACACATTTGAAATTTTCTAGAAGGCACTAGCCAAGTGGAGATTTCAGAACAATGAGAATTTCACTCCCAATGTGACCAATGGACCTGTGGATGTCGGGAAGTGCTTTGCATAGTAGCCTTGCAAGGGGCTACCTACATATGAAATGCACTTAGTCCCTTTAGAGGCAGCGTTGGTGAGCTCTCATATGTTATATAATAAATTTTAAATCTTGGAAACCTTTGCTTGATGAAATTCATGTATTATTTGTCTTGTTCTTTGTCTTAGGGCATGTAGCAACTGAAATGATATGGAATGATAGAACCTTGATCATTGGTCCTGGAGATGATGTCCAGTTAACCAGGTCATTGGGAATGGTTCCCAAATTGACTTATAACAATTTCTCTCTAAAGCATGAAGTCAAAATAATAATAATAACTTCTGATTGAGATGATTTACACTGTGATGCAGCTGGAGATGAAGCGGAGTGGTCACCTGCATCAATCTTACAATACATTAAATCATGATATGTCCTCTTTGATCATAATTGATAAGGGTAGGCATTCCCATGTTTAGCACATAAACAATCTAATAACATGTACATAATTTAGAAAGTCATCTTCATTGGAATGCTGCCCAATGCGGACATGCCTACAGATATAGGCCCATGTTTGGATGACAATATTTATGTAAGGTCACTGTACAAATTATGTGTACAATAATCCTGAAATCGCAGCCTGGATGGATGAAACTAGATTCGGGGTCTTCTTATCTCATTCACTCGATCATTCGGGTACAAGTCTAGCCATGCAAATATATGATTTGTAGTCGAACATGGAAAGACATCGTTTGATTAACAACCAATGATGTGAGATTTTAACAAACATGAGAGAACCACCATTAATTTCAATGGCCCTCAAGGTACTATAGTACATTTCGTAAGGTGTGAAAAAATGATTTGATGTCGAACACCAAACAAAATCTTTCGGTCAAAAGTCCAGAAGCGAGGATCTTGTCGATGCTGTAACAAACCTCATGGTACTGGAATATGATGTTTGTAAGTGAACTTCCTAGATATTGATTTGTCATCAACAGGAAGTCACCTTATTGTGAAACGGTAGTTAATTATTTTGGAGACAAAGGTATGACTTGATATAGCAATTTTTCAGGGATGACGGTCATGAAAATGAAGGTCTATGAGTATTGTAGAAGGATGAGTATTCACTGGATGACTTCTCTTGAACATATCAGCGACATTGTGATGAGTTGGTAGCATTGACCCAAAACGGAAGTGAAGATATGATGAACCATAGGTATGAATGAACCGTCAAGAATATTACCCAACCCAAATAGTCACAGACATGGAGTGAAGGAAGTGTCATGTTCAAGAGTGACTTGCTACCATAAAGAATTCTTGCTCACTTTTCCCAAATTTTCCCCGGTCATTTGTCGACCAGTACCTCTTTATTTTTTAACAAGCTTGAGGAGGATAACATTTTCTTGATCTATAATTCAACCCTTCAGGAGAATAAAGTATTGCTATTTAATAATTTAATGAGTCTAGCGATGAATGAAACTCAATTCTTGCCATGATCGACAAGCCCGTCGCTATTTTATTGTAATATTCCAAATTTTTCCTTCAATAAATTGGAATATTAGATTTTGCTAAATTCACTTAGAAGATGAATAATTGGGTGAGAAGGCCCATTCATCATAAAAACATGGATAAAATCCCTCTAGTATGAAAGGGGATCAGCCTTGGAACTAGATTTCATACCCTCATGTGTGAAAGGGGACATTTTGCAAAGAGGCTTGGTTAAGTTTGACCTAGTCAAACAGCGCAGAGGCATGAGGGGGAAAGCATCTATGGGAAAACGCAGAGATATAGGAGGGAATATTCCTTGAAGGAGGAAACCATAATGGAGTGGGACCCATGGAGAGGGAGCTCTCATGTGTTTAAAAGGAGGGCAAGGCAACCATTGTTATTCATGCATATGATTATTGATTTCATGTCTACTTAGACATTTCTGCAATTCCGGCTATTTAGCTGAGTTGCTGTGCTACTTAGCACAAGGATCTCCTGCTTAGGAATCCTTCTCCTTTCTTGAGAAGCCTCTTTAAGGAGTTTTACTAATTTGTCTCACATCTAGGCTTGAGGCCAAGAATCCTCCTCCAGGACGTCGTTATTGCTACAACAACATAATTCTGTGTTGCAGGGTGTTGCAGTGAGAAGTCAAAACACCTCTTCCATTGCTTTTATTTCAGAGGGAGAGTCTTTCTTTCCTTTGGAGGATTATTTTGGAAGCTATCAGAGCTTGTTGTAGATCTTGGTACTTGGCCAAATCATTCTATTCCACCTACAGTGTAGTTACCCTCTTAGACTGCGTTATTTTCATGGTGTACTTGTAATGAGGGATTGCAGTGTTGTTTGGAGGGTGAGATCTCAAGTGTAAGGATCAGCCTTCCACTTAGGATATCCATTGGAGGAGGTCTAATTCAGATTTATTATCATCTTCAGCCTTCTCTATTCAGTTCCAGATTTGAGTTGCAGTTGCTACCCGGCAACTCTGGCATTCTTTCCATTTTGTATATTTCTGCCAATCCTTCGGAGGATTGATGTATTATTGTTTATAAGGGTTATAGCTTTGCTCCCCTATTTTATTTGAGCCATATCTTGTCATATATTTCAGTTATTATGTAATATGGAGCAATGCATTTTATAAAATGCATCCTCTTAGCCTGGGTTTATGCAGAAATAACAATGTTCTTCCATTTCATGTACATGTCTTGTTGAGGCTTGCATTGCCTTTCTTGAGTGGATGTTTCCTCAAGAACTTGTACTCTTTCACTTTTATATCATATATTTTTTGGCTATTCAGATCTTCATGTGTTCATGGTTGTAAATAACGTTGTCATTCTAGCTCTTGTGCATCTATTATTGCAGTCCCTTCATCGGGCAGTTTCTGAGGACATCTAAGTGTGGGAGATCTGTTTAACCACCTTAGAAGGATTTATTTGGAGCCTCCTCTTTGATTTAGAACTTAGACACATTTTTCTAATGGATCCAGGTCTTGGTTTCAATTCCTATAGCAACCATTACTAGAAAATGCATTTTCCAGTCATGCCTTGCTAGCTGTTCCAGATTTGGGATATTACATTTATGTTTTAACGATATTAATGATAGTGATAGCCCGGTATTTTTTCATATTTAGAGAGTTTGAAAAAGAGGATTAAAGGAAACTCCATAAGTGCTTTTTCGTAAATTTGTCACTCAGATCTGAAAAAGTGTAAAATAATATCTGAGAGAACCTATTTGGTCATGTTTAACAAGGTATTCTTTTTTCGTAAATAATCTATCTCAGTCCAGAAAAGGGTTAAACTTATACTGAGTAGATATCGATTCATTTAATTTTACGAGCTCGAAAATACAAGTGCTCAGAAATCTTGTCACATTATCAGAGTCTGAAAATAGCTGAAATAAGACTCTAGGGGTTTGTTTTTCACTGTTATCGAAGCTAGAAAAAGAGATAAAAGTGCACTTCAAATCCTTTTTCATTTTTAACAAAGCTCAAAAAATAAAGAGAAAAATTATGCTTTGTGGTCAAGTCATTCTTTGAATAAATCTGCATGCCTAATCTGTTCATCAATTGTATATCTTATTCAGAACAACATCAAATGGATTAAAAATACCTGTTTCATGATAAAAACATAATAAAACTATAGTCATAGCAATAAATTTAACTTGCAAATAATTAAATGACTATTAAAGTAGTTTCACTATTTATTTTTACCATTCCATAGTTGCCATTTGCATTTTGGAGCTCTGAACCTGATTTTTCCCTCGAACTTTAGCTATTGATTGCGATCATTTCTGTGGATGGATTTCATCATTGGTTGATCCAGGTTAGTGCCATGAACCTCCTCTTTCCTGTAGTATTCATTTCATTTCCAATTTCTGCATTTTTTTAGGGTTTTAAGGCCCCTATGGTAAATTCTTCCCAAAAAGAGGGCAACGCACTGCTGAATGTCAAAACCTGCGTTGCATAGAAAGTACAATGAAGGTTACTTGCATGTGCAAAGAATTGTCTCTTGTTAGGGAATGCGTTGGGTGCAATATAAGTTTTTTATTTTCTTATTATGCCCAAAATTTACCTATTTTTTGCAATGAATGGAATCTAATGGATCTTATGGTTGTATTTCAGGTTTCCATTAGATTACAATGACGATTACATGGAGGGAAAGAGAACATGAAGAACAAGATATGATTGCCTTAAATGATCCGGGTATTGTAAGAGCCCTAAGAGATTGTGGACTGCTTAAGTACTTCATATTGTCGGCGATGAGGCAACAAATATAACTCTTGGAGTTCTTAGTTTGAGCATGGGAACTAGATATTGAGGCATTTCATATCAAGAACCAAGTGGTTCCCATAACAGTCGAGGATGTATATTTTCTCACAGGTTTGTCAAGGAGAGGTTTTCCCATTCCACTCTCAAGGTCTACCGTTGGAGGAGAGGTAATGAGGGATTATATTCTGCAACATTGCTATCCAGGGGTAGAGCCTAGAAAATATGGAAAAATAAACATTTGAGATGTCAGAGATTTTCCTTTGAGAACTATCCTTTTCACGATTGCTAAACATGCTGGCACCGTTACACTACATGTAGCGAATAGAACATATATGCAATACGTGCTAGAGTTATTAGAGCCAATATTCTTCAACTGGTCTGAAGCTATTCTTTCTTAGATAAAGGAACAACTGAAAAAAGAAAAGGGATGAACGAAGAAAATTTTTAGTTATGTTTAAATCCTTATATCCTTTGCTTTAGAATGGATTCCACTGATGCAGTCACAACATGTGACACTGGATATAGTTAGTCTTAGAGATCCTTAGATGCAGAGATGGGTAGAAATCATGGGTCGGCATGCAAGCTAATCAAATGTTGTGTTCTCTATTGCATTCTTCTCCTGGTTCCGGCAACAGAGCATCGCCATCGATGAGTATGCATATGCAGGCATTTATTTCCGAGGAGACCGAGATTTAGCATTACCAAAAGGCGCTTTGTGGGGTGCAATGGATAAGAATGTTTTGACCATGTTTTTTGATTTTCCTAAGGTTTATAAAATGTTTTTGTATTTTGATGTTTTCTCAAGACTAAAATAAATGTTTGATGTTATATAGATGTTGGCCATGTTAAACCAATAGAGGAACCAGAGCGCGAAGCAAATGCACCAGTAGAGAGGGTTGTCGAGAGAGCAGTCCTTCAAGATCTTGATATGGCTGACACTCTGGCTAAGCTTCGGTAGCACATAGAGGGGTTGACCTTCGGGATTCCGGATTGTCGAATCGAAGAGTTACCCATGCGACTACAACAACACACTATTGGGGATCCTAACCACTGGATGCGGTTACTCCGTAGGATTTCTAGATCTATAGCATGTTACCACGAGCACCACTAGTTTACTTGTGACATTTTCCATACATTTTGAGGTTAGATGACCAATGTGTCTTGGGCACAAATTTTGTAAAAACCTATAACTATCTATCTATATGATTTCAGAGCTTTTCTTATGTTTATTGTGCAATCCTATTCAATTATGTGAATGTTTTATTTACATATGTTGCAAATGTTTGTTTAAAACTTGATTAGCTAATGAATTAGTCAATGTGTTCAAATTTCTAGAAATGTGTTAATATTGAATAAAATCAAAATGTCTTTCCAAAAGTCGAACTCTTAGGAACAATCTATGAAGTGTTGGATTTCTAACAATATAAACACTAGTAAGTTGTAATACCACAAGTTGTGAGTCTAACCTTATGATTATGTGGTTAATACCAAATGAGATGGCATTAGAGTGAAATTAGATCAACGCGCTATACTTAGTGATATTGTTTGTCAATCTACCAATACAAATCCCTTGAAAACTCACTAACTCACCGTTCAGAGCAGAAACAGCCCACGCTGTAGAGGATATATTCTACGTACTATGACTAGAACCATCAACATATCCAATAAATGGTTCCGAAGATTCACACATCTGCGATGAAATGTAAAGTGGATTACTAATGTCAAGAAAACTCTAAAAACAAATTAAGATAGTGAATGCAAATCAACAACATATATATACAATATAATACAAAAAATTACTACACTCATGATTAAGCATAGTAACGTTTCAAATACAACCCATTTGTAGGCTGTGTCAACGGAATTCCATCGTAATCAACCAACTCATAGGCATCCTTAGCAAGAACTCTTTTGACAATATAGGGGCCATGCCATAATGGCTCAAATTTCCTTGTACCTATTACATTAGCTTCTTGATTGTAAAGAAGGAACAAATCACCCTCTGAGAAGATGCAAGGCTGGACATTTTTGTCTTATTGCGCCTTTATACATCTCTTATGCACTTCGTTGGCTAGTTGGGCTTCGTTTCATCAAGATGGATGAGGTTGAGGAGATGCACTTCTTCTTCTGAGGTGTTAGGTAACAAGTCTATTGCGAGTTTTAACGATGATATTTCGCATTGGATTGGTAAGATAACTTCCATACTATACACCAATTAAAAAGGAGTAAATCCAGTCACGTTTCTCACCGAGGTTCGATATGCCCACAAGGTGGAGTACAAGATCAAATGCCAGTTTCTTTTACGAACTCCTATCATTCATTGAAGCATTCGTTTAAGAATTTTGTTGATAGCCTCAACTTGTCCATTTGATTGTGGATAATAGGGAGTAGAATTATCATGTGACAATCCTAACTTGGCAGTCAATTCAGACATCATGTGGTTGTGAAAATTCTTCCCATGATTTGTAACTATAGCCTATGGGACCCTAAACTGTGCAATAACATTATTAAAGAAAAACAATGTAGATGTCTGTCTCGTGTTGTTGAATGTAGGCATTGCTTCGGCCTATTTGGTAAAATAGTCGACTGCGACAACAAGATAACCATGCCCCTTGGACAAATGAGGGTTACAGGTCATGAAATCAATACCACATTTTGTAAATGGTCCCACAGAGACAATAGGATGCATTGGCGCTGGCGGTTTGCGGATTTTACGATAAAAAAATTGGCACGCATGAAAACTTCGGACCGCGAGGATGCAATCTCAAAAAATAGTAGGCCAAAAGTAACTGGCGCAGAGTATCTTATGTGTGGTAGCATATCGAGATAAATTTCCACCACAAGCCCCAACATGAAAATAATTTAACACTTTGTCGGCCTCCTCATGAGCGAGGCACCTCCTTAAAATTGTATCAACACCACGACGATAAAGTGTATTGTCGATGATCAGATAATCTTTGGCTTGGTATCGAATACATCATTGTTCAGAGCGAGAGGTATTAGGTCGAAAATTTTGATTTTGGAGATAAATGGTGAAATCCCCATACTAAGGATCATATGATCCGATCATAAACAGAGACTCATTCGGAATTGATGGTTCCGACGTAGTTACAGTACTATCAGAGGGAAGGTCACAGAGAAGTTCAACCAAAACTAAATACTTCTTTGACTTGGATTTGATGAATTCCAAATCAAATTCTTGCAAAATGACAATCCATTTTGAATATTTTCCCCACAGTAATTGACGTGATAATATATAAGTCATGGGGTTGCAATCCGAAACAATAGTGGTTTTTCAGAGCAGGATATAATGGCGAAATATTTGGACAACTTGAACAGTTGCCAAGGAAATATTTTCTACGTATGAGTACTTAACTTCCGTATCATTGAGATTATGACTCAAATAAGAAATCAAATGTTCAATTCCATCTTCTACTTGGACCAATACCATAGCGATGGTCGTTTCAACCATGGTGATATATATGAAATGATTATTTTGATAATTAGGAGGATACATTAATGACGCTTAGACAAGATTATCCATGAAAGCATCAAAAGAAGCTTGTGAAACTTGGTGCCAATGGAAGGGAACCCCCTTTTTCACGAGTCGAGTAAATCCTTTAGCCATTTCAGTGTAGTTTGGAATGAACCTTCTTAGGAAGTTAGCCTTTCCTTGAAGTTTTTGTATCTAAAGTAAATTTGATGGTGCAGGAAAAACAAGAATGGACTGAAGCTTCAATGGATCTATTCGAATTCCTTCTTTTGAGAATATGAATCCAAGCAAACGACCAGAACCAACACAAAACACACATTTATGTAGTTTGAGGCGAATTTTTTAGTGTCGATAGCGTAAGAAAATGGCTCTCAAATGCATCGAGTGATCAATCCGATTTTGTGAATGCACTGGTAAATCATCTAGATACGGTTTGTAATGTTCCCAAATTTGCTCATAGAAATTTGAAACATTAGATTTTGCTACTTTCACCTAGGAGAGGGGAGACCATGAATAATAAAAATATGAATAATTTACACCTTAAGAAGGAAGGGGATCACTTCAGGAGCTCAAATTTACACTTAAAAGTGTGAACATGGGAAAAATAGATAAGGACATAGTCAAGTTTGACTAAGTCAACATGCATTCTTGAGGAGGAAGAGATCACCTAAGCCAACTGGTTCAATGTGAAAAAGGATCAGCCTAAGACACATATGTAAACTAGATTGAAGATCCATAGTGTGAAAAGAGGCATTGGATGTGGATTAGTTTACGAAGTCAACAACGCAGCCACAAAAGGAGGGAAGCAAGCTAGGGCAGCGTAGTTTTGAAAGAGGAAGCTTCATGAAGAAGTCACCTCAACATTGTGTGGGGTTGGGGGTGAGGAGGCTCACCAAAGATAAAAGGAAGGCATAGAATCAAAGGGAGATCATTAATGTATTCATCTAATTTGGTCTTGAGACCATTTTCATGCTTCAGCTGTTTAGCTGGAGTTGCTGCACTGCTTAGTGCAAAGAATTCCCGTGCGGGAATTCCATCCTCTCTTTAGATCATCTTGCTTAAGGGATCAATAGGGAAGGATTAGAGCTTTATTTCTGTATTTTTATTGATTCCATTCACCTACATTCATCTACAACATAGTCATCTTCAAAAAACTGTGTCCTTGATGCAGGGGCAGCAATAGCAAAACTGCACCCTTTGATTTTGTGCTAGTCTTTGAGGAGGAGGTGATTATTTCCCTCTCGGAGCACCAATAAGAAGGCATAAGGCCATTCTCTATATTATTCAGAATTTATACGTCATATTCATTCATTTTTAATACAGTGTTGCAGTAAACTACGTTATTTTCTATAGTATCGCTTTGTACATGCATTTTGCCGGAAACCTTGTCGGGTGCCTTGTTTCTACTGTATAAGTGATTAAACCTCAATTTCTTTGCTATGTTATTAATATAATTTGTATATCAGAACTATTTATTCATTTTCTGTAGAGACCCTCATGGTAATTACGCTCTCACTGTATTCAGAAATTTTTGTTTAGTAAAGTCATGGGAAATCAGTGTTTTCTAGCCTAGTCGGGAAAGGAGGAGTTGTTTAATATAGCTATAAGAATTATTTTGAGCTTAAATTCAGAGCATAGGTCCCTCTTTACCTAATATATCATCTCCAGCCGTTTTCTGTGCTTATTTTTATGCTAATTTCTGAAAAAAAAACCTTTTTAGGGCATAAAATCCCCTTTTTCCCCGCTTTCCAGATCATGAAACGAAATACAAGTTGTTTCTGTAACTAAAGATGATATATATGTGTTTATTTTGTATATTTTATGCTTTGTAATCATAATAGGACCTTTATACAACTTATTAATTGCAGAGTTTCAGATTTGGAACATTACAGTGGTATTAGAGCATGATCTCTGGCACAACATATGAGATCAAGCTATTAGAGGAGTAAAAAGGAGAAGAAAATATCAAAATTATGGAGAGGATGAGCTTACTCTCATCCATTTTCAGGTCTAAGAAGAAAGGAGAAGAGAAATGCATTGAAACTCCAAGAGGGTTTCAAAGAGGAGAGAGTTGCAGTGAGACCTATGGAAGGTTTAAGGAAGCAGAAGCGGATGCATGCACTTCCTGTTCTTGTAGAGGAAGTGAAGAGAAAGGAGACCACTTAGAGCATGAAATTATGAGTGGGTATTTGGCAGAGTACAAGTGCCAACCTAGGGCTTCCAAAGAGACCCTAGATTTTCCTCAATTTGTTCAACTGAGAGAAGAAAGAAGATCTTGTAGCAAAGTATAAATCAAGGGAAATAGATTCATATTGTCTAAATTTGATGGTTCAAATACAACAAGAGCTTCAGCAAGAAAGCTTGAGGCATTCTTCCTACTTCATCCAGTGGAAGAGAGGGAGGCAACAAAAATTGCAGCGCTGCACCTAGAGGGTGAAGCCAATACTTGGTGGTGCAATCACTTAAGCCACACAAGAGTGACTTCCTTTTCTGAGTTCACTCAAGAGCTGATCATAACTTTTGATGAGTAGATATTATAGGAGAGAGGGTCCACACCACCATGGGCAGAAACAAGTATCAGCATTGTCACATCCTTGGAAGAGCAGCTTTCTACATCAGCAGTTGGGGCAACCATTACATTAGAGGGAGGAGCCTTTGCAACTCTACAAGAGGTTCCCACATCTCACCAAGGTATGGGAAGATTTCCACTTTTACTTATTGCAGCAAATATTTCTAAAAGTTTTGGAAATATGTTTTTGTATGGCCCAGGATCAAACATTGTTGCTGAGGTGGAGTATCAATATTGCACTACATTGTGCAGACTTGAATGGTTCAAGAAACAAATGAACCATCATCCTCTTGGACCCTTGCTGAGTTGCACTCAACCCTTGAGGTTGAAGTGTGATCTTTTGGGGGGAGTCAAGATCATTCTTGAGTTAGGATATAACACAACTTGTACACCATGGAGGAGTTATACAACGCTATCAAGAGATAGAAGTAAGAGGGTTTTACCTTCTTCACATTTGGATCCTTATGGATTCAAGATGATTGTAGACATGAGATATTCTCTAAGAGATCTCCAAGGATATGCCTTTCAGCACTTCATGAGAGGCAAAGAAAAGAAACTGGTTGTGGAGGATGGTAGATCTCATTGGAGAAATACAAAGATGCAGAATGATGAGAAGAATCCACAAGGAGTTGAGTGGATGTGGATGGGAGGCAAGAGGCTTGTAAACCACTTGCAAGTCTATGACACTGGGCAACAAGAGGAAATGCTACGTTGGCTACTCTTGAGAGAGTTTGGTCAACCTATGACATGTCCTCTTCCATGGGGTCAGAAGAGGAAGGGAGATTGGTAGGATACTTTCATCATGGGGTAGCAAGGAGTGTCGATGCATTATGATGATATGGTAATTTTGTTTTCATTTCATAATTTGTATGATGGAGGTATGATGAGGCAGCAATGTCATTTGTTGCTTTGGAGGATTGGGAGAGAGCAAGGGAAGATTTTCTCTCACACTTGGCATGATGCTGCAGGAGTAAGGGAAGGCACTAGCATAGTGCAAGGAGCAACACCTCCATCTTGGGAGGATATCTACATACACAACAACATTTTGGGAAGAGTCTTTGACACAATATATTTCAAAGAATTGAGCTTTGAGTTGACAGTGGCCCTACTCCAAAGGCTAGCAGCGCTGTCACTTGGGAGCTTGGATTGCTTGCTGGAGTGTTCTCAAGACCACTTCACAAGTAATAAACCTTGGAGGCATGTGGAAGATGAGCATGAGGAATTAATGGATGGAAGCACCCATTACTATGTTTTGACCTTCTTGGCTTGGGTTCACAAGCACAAGGAGAAAGATCTACATGCAGCATTTGTGGACTTTCCTTCCATGCATTTTTATGCATACCATCCCTTAATGGGGGAATTCACTTGGGAGGGAATTCAATTGAATGTATATCAGCATATGGAGAGCTTCACAGCCTGGAAGATTAAGATGAGCTTGGCACAACCACTTCCCTACTCACTTGTAGCAAGGGAAAATTTGCACTTGAGACATTTCATCTCAATGACCGAAGTACATGATGGAGAAGGAAGCACCATTGGAGGAGTGGCACAAGAGGTGGAGAGGCCCAATGAAAATATTTTTCTTCAAATTATACAAGCTGCATGTTTCAGAAAGAACAAGGGGCAGAACTTGATTTCCATGCTTTACATCTTGCCTTCAAGTGAGAGGACTCATTTGGGAGGTTTTAGTTCTTTGGGGAGACACCTCATGGGTGTTGGATTTGATGGGGTGGCTTGGGTCTTACTTGAATACCATTATATCTCAGCCATATATCAGAAGAAGCCCCATATATATCATAAGTGGGGAGAGAAGCAACAAGAGATGCACATTTTAACTTCACACAATCAGCTATGCAACCCACCTTTCTTGCAAGAGCTCAAGGTGGAAGAGATCCTTCATGAGTTGCCATACTGGAGGGTGACTCATTTTGTTTGGTTGATAGCTTGGGGAGGAGAGATTAAAATGGGGATGATGAATCCAAATCTATATCAGCCCTCATGCTTCAAGAGGACCTACAAATAGCCCATTGTTGCTTCCATGGATGTTTCATTGTCACACAGCGTTAGCTATTTGGGATGCTTCCCAAAAGATGGCTTGCACACTGTGGAGGGGAAACTTGGAGATATATTGATGATGCAGCACCTTGATCCTTGGAGGATTTCATATTATTATGTTTTTGTAGAGGAGAAGAGGGTGCTCTTCAGTCATAACCTTGTAGTTTCTTGAGGACAAGCAACATTTGGGAGGAGAGGGCTGTAATGTTCCCAAAATTGCACATAGAAATTTGGAACATTAGATTTTGTTGCTTTCACCTAGGAGAGGAATAAATGGGTAAGGGAGCCCATGAATAATAAAATTATGAATAATTTCCACCTTAATAAGGAAGGGTATCACTTCAGGAGTTGAAATTTGCACATACAAGTGTGAACATGGGCAAAATAGATAAGGACATAGTCAAGTTTGACTAAGTCAACATGCATTCTTGAGGAGGAAGAGATCACCTAAGAAAAATGGTTCAATGTGAACAAGTATTAGCCTACGACACATGTAAAATAGATTGAATATCCATAGTGTGAAAAGAGGCATTGGAGGTGGATTAGTTGACCAAGTCAATAGCGCAGCCACAAAAGGAGGGAAGCAAGCTAGGGCAGCGCAGTTTTGAAAGAGGAAGCTTCATGAAGAATTCACCTCAACATTGTGTGGGGTCTGAGGTGAGGAGGCTCACCAAAGATAAAAGGAAGGCATAGCATCAAAGGGATATCATTCATGTATTCATCTATTTTTGTCTTGAGACCATTTTCATGCTTCAGCTGTTTAGCCATAGTTGTTGCACTGCTTAGTGCAAAGAATTCCCATGCAGTAATTCCATCCTCTATTTAGATCAGCTTTCTTAAGGGATGAAGAGGGAAGGATTAGATATTTATTTATGTATTTTGTGTGATTCCATTCACCTACATTCAGCTACAGTGTAGTAATCTTTAGAAAACTGCATCCTTGATGCAGGGGCAGCAACAACAAAACTGCACCCTTTGATTTTGTGCTAGTCTTTGAGGAGGAGGTGCTTATTTCCCTCCAGGAGCACCAATAAGAAGGCATAAGGCCATTCTCTGTGTTATTCAGCATTTATATGTCATATTCAGTCATTTTTAATACATTTTTGCAGTAAACTACATTATTTTCTATAGTATTGCTTTGTACATGCATTTTGCTGGAAACCTTGTCGGGTGCCTTGTTTCTACTGTATAAGTGATTAAACCTCCATTTATTTGCTGTTTGATTAATATAAGTTGTATATCAAAAATATTTCTTCATTTTATGTAGAGACCCTCATGGTAATTATGCTATCACTGTATTCAGAAATTTCTGTTTAGTAAAGTCATGGGAAATTAGTGTTTTCTAGCCTAGTCGGGAAAGGAGGAGCTGCTTAATATAGCTAGAAGAATTATTTTGAGCTTAAATTTGGAGAATAGGTCCCTATTTACCTAAGATATCATCTCCAGATGTTTCCCCTGCTTATTTTTACGTTCATTTCTGAAAAAACCTTTTTAGGGAATAAAATCCTCTTTTTCCCTACTTTCCAGATCATGAAACGAAATACAAGTTATTGTTGTAACTAAAGATGATGAATATGTGTTTATTTTTTATATTTTAAGCTTTTTCATCATAACAGGACTGTTATACAGCTTATTCATTGCAGATTTTCGGATTTGGAACATTACATGGTTGAACAATGTGCTTGATGTCATTGAAAGCATAATCCATTACTCTCGGAAAAGTTGCCCCAACGTTCTTTAAACCAAACGAAAGTTTCCTATAAGAGAATTTTCCCTAGGGACAAATGAATGTTGTCTTATCTTGTTCATCTGGGTGGATATTGATTTGGTTGTAGTCGGAAAATCCATCCATGATGAAAAGATTTCACATCCAGCACAATCATCAAGAATCTGGTCGATAAAGGGAGTAGGATAGTTGTCTTTTGGACAACCCATGTTTACATCCCGATAATCGATGCACACTCTAATGGTTCCTTGTTTTTTCATAACAGGAATGATATTGGAAACCCACTCAGTTAGCGGAATAGGGTAAATGAAACCAGCACGTAAATGTTTTTGAACTTCTGCTTTGATGGCAACAACTTTCTTTGGATGAACAGGAAAAATTCGTTGGCGCACCGGTTTGACATCAAGATACATATTAATAGTGTGTTCAACTGTACTACTATCTATGCTTGACATTTCCTCGTAAGACCAAGCAAATACGTCACAAAATTCATGGAATAGAGAGCGATATGATTCAAGTTCTGATGGATAAAAATATACACCAACATGAATATTTTCTACAATGCCATGTTTGGTCGAAATATCAATAGAAATGGTTTCTTCAATATTTGACAAATTTCACTCGGAATCGATTGCATTAATAAGTAAATAATTCTAAAAGGAATTTTTGATGGATGGGTGATATAGTTCACTAAGATAGTTTTCTTCATAATCAGGAAGATGGAAATGATGATGATAACCTTCCCCTGGTTCTCCTTCTGATATCATAGCTTCCAAAATATTTTCATCTGACAAAAACATTGAGAAAAATGGATCAAATGGAGTACCAAACTCTAAGGACCGATTAACCCAAACACTCGGCGACGCTGATTTCAGATTTTTCGCCCAAGCCAAATAGATTGATTGCTATGCCAGCTCAATAGGGCTTGGTGGTAAAAATTCATACTACATAGAAATATTAGAATCACCCGTACTATCCCTTAAGCCAAATAGAGTATAAGAGATCATGTAGCAGGTCTCTATACTTGCAATTTATGCTGACGTCATAGGCGGCGGTATTGCAAAGGTTCCCATAAGAGTGGAATCCTTTAAAATTCTTACACTAATGTTTTGAAATTATAGTTGGGGTATGTAAACGAACAGAATGCTTCCAATTACCTGTGAAGCGGAGGCAAAGAAGGATAGATGATTAATGACTATGATAGTACCTTTATGTGGAAAGGAAAGCATTCTAAAGTATGTAGAAACTGTTATCACAAAATTGGATCTGATAGGCTTCTTGATCAATCAAATTCATGTAACTATTTCAAACCTAATATTTTGACTGGGGCTTAGCCACCTCAGCCTGAGAGGGCTCTCTCAAGGGTTAATGATTTGGATAAAAATATAGATGGCTAACTCTATGTGAGGTAATGAACAGATAAATGATAGATATAGGTTGAGAATGACATCAACATGTATACATTAGGCTTATGGAGTCAAACATTTCAATAATCCAATGAATCTACTTAACATGGAAGTTGAGGCGTATCAGAGTTTTAGTCAAGAGATAAACACACATGAAAATTTAAAAACACAGTCAGTTTATTTATATAGGAAGTCAGAGCATCTAAAGATGAATTATGAGTAATATATATAAACACCACTGCAATAGGATAATAAACAGATGCAAATAGAATAGGAACACACCAAAACTCCTTCTGAATCCCAAGTTGGTTAAGTAGAAACTCTTTGTATTAGCTGAAAACTAGTCAATTACAATAAGCATAGCCTTTTGCCAAAAATGTCCAACCCCTCGCACATTCGACTTCTTGGTATTTTATAGACAATTTACAACATGAGATAATCTTATCTTAGGCTACATGCATCGAATTTCTAACTCTTGACACCTTGCATAACCATATGACATGGGATTTATTACAAAAAGACAACTAATCTACTAAACAGTCCTATTACAAGTAGGATTCAAACTCCTTGTCACTATTTATAACAGCCTTATCTAAATTAAATTACATCATTTGCCAAGTGTATCAACACATGGTCAAATCTAAAGGATAGGCTTCAAATCTTCATGACCATATTTCTGACCTCCATCAAAATAGGAAACAGTCCCATGTTTTTTAGGCATAGGGCTCTTTGCATTCTTGGAACATTCTGACCATCATGTATTCTTTATTTCGTGGTCCTTAACTGTTGGAAGTTGAATTAATACATCCCAAAACTCCTCCCTAGGCTCCAGCTGTCCAAAACCATTTTCAAACTCTTCAAATGAGCTACAATACACTGCGCTACAAAAACACAACAGTTTCATAGTGCCTTTTGTAGTGCTGCCCTTTAACCCTTTTTTCTTCAATTTTTTGACTTCTTTCCTCCAAAATTGTCTTAATTACCTTTTAATACATCCTCCATAGAAATTTCAGTTCTTGATTCATTATTTTACCCTTCAACATTTTATAAAAAAGAGCAAGAAAAGCTGCTATAGTAGTTTCGTAGCACTTTTCTCCCTTTTTACATTGTCTGTGCTACGAAACTACTGAGTGAGTAGTTTTGTCAAAAAATTTCCAAAGTTGTCATTTAAAAAAAATATCAACAATTTCTTGGTTTGCTAACTTCAATTTTTTCTCAAGATGTTGAAAATCTATTTTCTCTATCATTTCTTCTTTTCCCCTCTTTGTTCTGTTGGCTGCATGCTTCACTATAGGTGATGAGAGATCAACAACTTCTTTAGGAGCTTTAGTTGTCTCAATATATTTTTTAACTTCTTTGCTACCTTCCTTGAGTTTCTTAGCATGCCTAGTTATAGGCTTTCTTGCTTGAAAGATGAAAGTTGCATCTTCCCCCTCAAACTCAAGCTTCTTTTCAAACTTAGCCCTTTTATGTTTCTGCTTATCTTCCCCAATGAAACCAGCTTGAACAATGGGTGTTTCTTCTATGTCAATAGCATGAAGGATGTCATCTAAATTTCCATTTTTTACTGGGTTGTCCTATGTAGTAATGGTATTTCCTTTTAATGCCACTGCTTGGCTTCTTATTACTCTTTTGATTTTCTGCTTGTTGACAGCTTGTTTATGTTTTGCCTCTTTGACAATCTTTGACCTCTGTTTTGCAGATGATGGAGTTGGTGTATCAAGCATTTGTGTTTTCTCTGCCCTTCTCTCAATTTTTTTCCCTGGATTCAATTTTTCAAATTCCTTTGGTTTTGCAACCATAGGATGACTAGGCTCTGCTGGTGGTGGTGATGGAACTCCTTTAGTTTTAGGGTTTCTTGCAGGAGTTAGGGTTTCCAACTCAAAACCATTTGTAAACAAGAAATATGACCAATCCCTACCTATTTTCTAAAGTTCATCTATAATCAATAACTTCATTAAACCATGATGAAACAAGGATGTTTCACTACCTTCAGATTTTTATTGTACCTTATCAGCCATTTTTGCAAGACTCCTGCGCAGATAAAAAGGAAAATCAAGTGAAATATTACCAGTGAAATGCAGAAGCAACTTGAAATGATATGTGTAAACCTTATGATATCTACCTTCACATGTAAAATACTTCTGAATGTTGAGTAGCAGCTTTCAATAAGTGTCTTTGATGCAGCTTCTAGGGATAGCGTTATTAAGGTCCATGTCTGCATACTCAGTCTTCATGAACTCTTTACATTTCTCCATATCAAATTTGAAACCTTTGAACCAGGTTTCTTGACCTCTTGGTATCTCTGTAACAATAGCTATGACATCTGGTGTAATTGACACACTTAGCATCCCAACCTTGGTAGTTGTTCCATTGAAGTTCATGGCAAATTCCTTTGATACCTGTGTGTGACAACCCTACAAATTTTCACAAAACTAAAGGCAACCTACTCTTCTGAAATATTCCATCACTACTAGGTCTTCAATTATTGCCTTCATGCCTTTAGGTTCATACCTTAAGCAGTGTCCCCCTATGTGAACTTTCTTTTCCTCTGTCATGCCTTTCAAAAAACCTGTTAGCCTCACTTGGATATATAACACCAGCAGCCTCGCTTGACAAATTTTATATCAGCCTCACTTGAATAGGGATGTAGAAAACCTTTGTATGAAAAAACCACAGGTTTGGCTTGACACTTCAGAGCTCATACATTTCGAATGGAGGCAAAAGGAAACGAGAATGACCGATTAGGAAATATTTTGAAATTTAAAATGTCATCTCATAACTGAATGATGCCTCATTCATAACCTATAATGACAATGATGACTGCAATCATGGATGTTTACATTGAATCTCATCATTACATGACTCATCATACCACTAACCTACCATTTCCCAACGGTTTCTGAAACTTTCCAACTCAAATGACAAGATAGCTGAAAAATCGCGCTTTTGTAGTGCCTGCAGTGTAATTTTACCTGTTTGTGCTATGAAACTATTAGTGCTTTTTTTGTGTAACCATCTCCAAAAAGAGAAGAAAAGAGATATAAACGCCTTAGAAATGAGGCACTTCGAGGGGGAAACCTCCAATACATTACATAAATGAACAATTCTTGGATGATACAATTTACAAAACCTCCTTTCTATATATAGGAGTCCATGGGGCCATAATGTAATCCTAGTGGGCCACAATGTAATCCTAGCCGACCTAACAATAATAATTCAAGGGCACAATAATAACAAAATGGGGGTTACAAGGGTACAATAATAACAATAAGGGGTTTACACTAACAATAATAAGGGGCTATACTAGTGATATAGGGACCTAACATGCCCCTCTCCTTCAAAATAAGTGTTGTCCTCAACACTTGAGTAGCTTCGGGTGCTTCTGTATAAAATTCTCATCCTCCCATGTAGAATCTTCAGTGGGTAAGTTCTTCCACTTGATAAGATACTCTGAAATTGATCGATTCCGTAGTTGTCGAGTTCTTTTTTCCATGACTGCTTCAGGTTCCAATATGATTTTCCCTTCCCCATCAAGTTCTGGCAATACTGTTTGAACTGGAAGACTTTCACCTATAACCTTCTTTAAGCATGAAACATGGAAAACTGGATGTACTCGCGAAGAAGCAGGAAGCTCCAATTTGTATGCCATAGTACCAATCTTTTGCAACACCTTGTAAGGACCATAGTACTTTGGCGATAATTTATTATCCTTCTTAGCTTGCTTGAGGGACATTTGTTTATATGGTTGTAGCCGTTAAAATACCCAATCTCCTACATCAAAACTTCTCTCGCTGCGATGTTGATCTGCCTGTTGTTTCATTCGATTTTGTGCCAAATTCAGGTTATCCTTTAAGAGTTGGAGAACTTCTTGCTCATGCTCGATGTGATCTTCCACTGCTTGAACCTTCGAATTTTCCCTTAAAGATGATGTGATGGATGGTGGATGATATCCATAAAGTGCCATAAATGGGGTCATTTTTGCTGCAGTATGGAAGGAAGTGTTATACCACCATTCAGCAAGAGTAACCACTTGACCCATTGTGTTTGTTTATCAGATACAAAACAACGAAGATATCCTTCCAAACATTTATTTACTATCTCAGTTTGACCATCAGATTGAGGATGATAAGATGAGCTATGAGCTAACTGAGTACCCAAACAATAAAATAACTCCGTCCAAAAATTTCCAGTAAAAATGGGATCTCTGTCGCTCACAATAACCCTTGGGCTTCCATGTAGCTTTTGAATTCTGTCCATAAATGTAGTAGCAACTGCACTTGCTTTAAATGGATGAGATAATGCACAAAAGTGTGCATACTTGGTAAGTCTATCAACTACCACCATGATGACACTCTTTCCTTCGGACTTAGGTAAACCTGTGATAAAATCCAATGAAATATCCTCCCAACGTTGACTTAGAATGGATAAAGGTTGTAGAAGTCTCGGGGTCTTAATTGTCTCCACTTTATTCTGCTGGCAAACCAAACATTCCGCCACAAAATTTTGAATATCAGATTTAAGGCCATCCCAAAAAAAATCTTTCTTCACCCTGTGGTAAGTTTTTAAAAATCCTGAGTGTCCTCCCAAAGGAGAAGTGTGCAATTCCAGAAGAATCTTTTGTTTCAGTTGGGAATTCTTACAAAGATATAAGCGATCTTTGTACCATAAGGAATCATTTTTCCAACTAAATGTATCAGATGTACTAGGATCTTGCTGCAACTTTTGAATGAGTATCCACACATCTTTGTCCTTCTTCCATTCATCTCTTGCTTCAGTTATCCAATCTGGTTGGATAATAGAAATGGCACAAAGCAATGCTTCCACCTCTTCATTCTTTCTTGAGAGTGCATCCGCAACAACATTAAGCTTTCCTTTTTTGTAGATTATTTCAAAGTCATAACCCAACATCTTTGTGACCCATTTTTGCTGCTCTTCTGAAGATAGTCTTCGTTCCAAAAAGTGTTTAAGACTATCATGATCAGTTTTTACCTTGAAGTGTCTTCCCATTAGGTAAGTTCGCCATTTCTTTAGTGCATGCAGTATTGCTAACATTTTCTTCTCATAAATAGGTTTCTGTAAATACTTTCCTTTGATTGGACGACTTTCAAAAGCAATGGGTCTTCCTTCCTGCATTAAAATAGCACCAATTCCATTTCCTGAGGCATCACATTCCACAATAAAGGTTTTTGTGAAGTCTGGCGTAGCTAATACCGGTGCTAGGCACATTGCCTCTTTAAGATGTTCAAAGGCCTTAGTTGCTTCAGGAGTCCATGAAAATGCATCTTTCTTCAATAATGTTGTTAGATGTGCTGCTATTCTCCCATAATTCTTAACAAACTTGCGATAATAGCCTGTTAACCCGAGAAATCCTCGCAACTGCTTTATTGTCTTGGGGACTTTCCATTCCTTAATGGTTTTAATTTTGTTAGGGTCTACTTTAACACCCTCGTGAGATATAATATGACCCAGATATTCCACCTCTTGTACTCCAAAGAAACATTTGGATGTTTTTGCATATAATTGTTTCTCCTGCAATAGTTTGAGCACCCTGTCAACATGTTCAACATGATCCTTCCAAGACCTACCGTAGATTAGTATATCATCAAAAAATACTAGCACAAATTTTCTAAGGAAGGGTTTGAAAATGGAATTCATCAACCCTTGAAATGTAGAAGGTGCATTGGTAAGGCCAAAAGGCATGACCAAAATTCATAATGACCCTCATGAGTTCGAAATGCTATTTTTGGAATATCTTCAGTCTTCATTCTAATTTGATGATATCCTGAACGAAGATCCAACTTGATAAAATAAATTGATCCATGTAATTCATCCAATAATTCATCAATCACAGGAATGGGAAATTTGTCTTTAATGGTGAGCTTATTGAGCTCCCTATAATCCGGACACATTCGCCATGATCCATCCTTCTTTTGTACCAATACTACAGGAGCAGAGAAAGAACTTTGACTAGGTTGAATTATACCTGCCTCTAACATTTCTGCAATCATACGTTCAATTTCGCTCTTTTGGAAGTAAGGATATCTATAAGGACTAATGTTTGGAGGAACACTTCCTCAAATCAAATGAATAACATGATCATGATCACGAATAGGTGGGAGTCCTTTGGGAGTTTCAAACACCTTGGAATGATTGTCCAAGACTTGTTGGAGATCTGCAGAAATAGATGATTTTGATGTCGGAACTTCTAGAGAGCATAATTGTGCAATTACGCCTCTTTGTTCTTTCTTTAGAAGCTTTGTCATGACATTAGAGCTTATTATCCTTCCTGGCTTCCCTTCAATACCCCGTAATTCGACTTCCTTTCCTTCTGAAAAAAAATTCAAGAAAAGTTCTTGAAAATTAAAAGCCACCGTCCCCAAAGATTGTAACCATTGTACTCCTAGTACAACATCAGCACCTCCCATAGGAATGGAAAGCATTGGACTATTCAATACATATTCCCCCATGGTTAGCTTCATATTATGGCATTTTCCAGAGCAATTTATAGTTCCTCCATTTGCAACCATCACTTGACATTCTGGTGCTGGGTATAGGAAACAATTTAATTCCTTGGCTACCTTATAATGAATAAAATTATGGGTGCTACCCGAATCAATCAACACTATTACCCTTTTCTTTTTTATATGTCCTTCTATCTTGAGAGTTTGAGGAGTGGTAATTCCTGCCAGTGCATTACACGATATGGTCGGATTCATTTCTTCCTCTTCTAGGGGTGGTTCCTGGTGTATATCCTCTTCTTGTTCATTTTCTTCTTCTTCTTCACAATCTATTTAAAATAATTTCTTCTCAGCACACTTATGACCTTTAGTGTATTTTCTATCACAACTGTAGCAAAGCCCTTTTGCTCTTTTTTCTTCCAATTGTTGTGGTGTCAACCTTGTAGGTTGTGGAAATCTAGGCATAGCCACACTTCTTTCTTTATAGAATTGAGTGGTAGGCTTCCTTGTTGCCATAATTTTACATTCAAATTTTCTTGCCAACCTGAATGCCTTCTCCAATGAATTAGGTTCCAGAACGTGAACTTCATGTTGAATGTTATCCTTTAAAGTGCCTATGAAGAGATCAATCCTGTGTTCCTCTGGAATATCAGTTACCCTTATATTCAATTTTTGGAAGTCCTCAATGTGCTGCCCCACTAAACCCTTTTGTTTGAGATTTATCAATTGGCTAAAAAAGGTGTTGCTCTTTGTATCCTCATAATGTGCTATCATTTCTTCCGTAAAAATAGACCAAGTGACAATTTTTTTACGGGAGCAAAGCCATCGATACCATACAAATGTATTTTGTTCTAAATGTAAAGTTGCAATGCGTACCTTTTGTGTGTTTGCACGTTATGGAGATCAAAATATTGCTCCATCTGTAGTATCCATGTTACAGGATCCTTTCCATCAAACTTCCTCATATCCATTTTTGGAATATGGTGTTTCTTCCTGCCAACATTAGAGTTTATGAAATCACGATTAACATTTATTTTGTTCTCATCATGAGGTTCTTCTACTATCTTTTCACCATTAGGAAACATTTCTTGTATCAACTTTGTCAAACCTTCAATGTCTGCTTTTAGATCATTCTTCATGTTTTCCATGTTGTCTTTCATGTCATCCATCTTAGCTTCCATGCCAGCTTCCATGCCATCCATCTTAGCTTCCACACCTTTCTTCAAAACTTCCGTTTCATTTTTTGTTGCTCTTTGCGAGAGTGAAATTTGTTGCACTTGCTCTTGTAATTTTGATAGATCATGTTGCAATTCTTCATCTTCATGAGTCATAGTAGAGCCTTCTGAAGGCTTAATGGGTGTTGAATTATTTTTATGGGGCATATTTTATAACCCAATACTGATATCTATTCTACAATATGCCCTTGGAATCAATTCAAATTGATTCTTCAAACAAGACTTATGCAATTCGGAAAAAACATACACACCTTTTTCTTGCTTTTGAGGAGCTTGATATTGAAATTGGATTATATTTGTGATTGCATCACTTTAATATTTTATTTTTGGTACCAACGTAGCCCTTTGAATTGTCTTTTGAATTCCATAGGTTTGACCTGATTTGGATTCTCTAATACAAAGTTGTATCCAATCTCCCACAATGACCTAATTATGGACTGGTTCGGTAGAGAGAACTTGTACGACTTACCACGTGTCACTGTTTCGTCCTTTGTCTCTAAAATTGATAGCCAAGAAACTATAGTCCGTGCACTTGCGACCAATTTTTACGGCACTCCAATCCAATTCCCAGAGAGAGAGTTATTGAACTTTTCCCACGATCACCTCTTTGAGATGAAATTCAGGAGCCTAAAAAAGCACTACCTTCCACAGATCATATCTCCAAAAATATTGTGAACCAAGATCTGAAATTGTTTGAAAAATTTCCTCCAGATTTCAGCTTCGTACCATATGAATTTCAGATTCTAAACCTTCGTATAAAAAAAATTATAGCGCAAATTCCACGATGACCTGTTTAGGAGCTTGAAAAAAGACCTAACTTCCATAGATGATATCTCCGAAAATATTGCGAACAAACTCTGAAATTTTTAGACAATCTTCCTAAGGATGTCGGCTTCGTACCCTAAAAATTTCAGCTTCTGAAACTTGGTAGAAAAAACGTTATAGCGAAAATTCCACTATGACCTGTTTGGAGCAGCGAAACCCTAGAATCCAAAGCCTCTGATACCAAATGTTGTGTAACCAGCTCCAAAAAGAGAAGAAAAGAGATATAAACGCCTTAGAAATGAGCCACTTCGAGGGGTAAACCTCCAATACATTACATAAATGAACAATTCTTAGATGATACAATTTACAAAACCTCCTTTCTATATATAGGAGTCCATGGGGCCATAATGTAATCCTAGTGGGCCACAATGTAATCCTAGCCGACCTAACAATAATAATTTAAGGGCACAGTAATAACAAAATGGGGGTTACAAGGGTACAATAATAACAATAGGGGGGTTACACTAACAAAAATAAGGGACTATACTAGTAATATAGGGACCTAACAGCTTTCGTAGTGCAAATTAACTTTTTTGAACGAGTGGTGCTACGAAAACAAGGTTTCTTTGCTAATTGAACAGTTTTGACACGGAAATTTAGGAAATGATCCACAAATGAAAATGATAGATATTTGAAATGAAACGAATTTAAAAAAGACTTTATTTGAACTTAAGGAAGGGATTTGAACTATAAAAATCTAACCTACCCTTGATCAAATCCTAAATTGACTTCTAAACCCAATCTTTGAATCATGATCAAAGACAAAATTGACACAATGATTTTTTAATTTTTTTTTTAAGGTGATAACGGTGGCTCCACTTGGGATAGTGTGCCCTTGTGGTACACTAAGAGCCAGTAGTTCCAATGCTTCTATCCATTTTCTTAACCAAAATAGAAAAAACTTTGAAATTTCCAAGCTTTCTCCTCAAGCTCTAATGGCCTTCACCTTGGGCTCAAGCTTGCTGATTTAGCTTGTCATTATTAGCACAAAAAATCATAAAATGGAATATTTACAATGACATGAATGATCAATCAGATTTTTAGGAAGAGTAATGCTTTAAAAACCTGCCATTGATAGGTCCTCCAGCATATGATTTTCCATCCATCTCCTGCAGTATGTAAGTATTGTTTCAATGAAAAGCAGCTATCTTGAAAGGACCTTTCCACAAGTTCCCAAACTTACCATGTTTTCCTTTCTCTTCAATTATGGCCTCCCATTTCAGCACTTCATCTTGAATTTGAAAACTTTCTTCCTTGATCTTCTTATCAAATGTTCTCTTGATTCTATTTTTAGATTGTTTATTGTTGTTATAAACTTCATTCCTCTTCTCTTGCAGAGCTATTAGCTGATTGATTCTCCTCTAGACTGCATTTGGTTCCTCTTATAACCCTTGAATCAGCTTCATGACAGGTACCCCTAGAGATGTAGGAAAAATGGCATCAGCCCCATATACCAACTCATATGGTGCAGTTCCAATTGACCTTTTTGTGCATATCCTATCAGCCCATAAGGCATAATTTAGCTTCAAATCCAAGCCTTCTTATTCTCCTGCAACACCTTTTTAATGATCCTCACAATGCTCTTGTTAGAAGATTCAGCAAGACCATTCCCTTGCGGATAGTATGCCGTAGAATGCCCAAGAGTAATATGATATTGATGACATAAATTGATCAATTTCTTAGACTTAAATGCCTATGCATTATAATTTATAATATTCATGGGGCAACCAAACCTAAACAATATATTATTTTCCAAAAAAGAAATAATAACAAAATCATTTGCTTGCCTAGTTGGGATTGCTTCAATCCATTTGCTGAAGTAATCAGTCGCTGTGAGAATCTAGCGATGTTTACCTGACGATGATGGATGAATCTCTCCAATAAAATCTAGCCCCCACTGCTGAAATGGCGCTTCCACATAGATATGCATTAAAGGTAAAGGTACAAGCTTCTTCTTACCATCGAAAATCTGGCATTCATGGCAAGTAGCAATATTTCTATATACATCCTTAAACATTGTAGGCCAATAATACCTTGCTCTAAGAATCTTGTTCACTGTGGCCTTCCAATAATGGTGACCTCCACAATCTCCTTTCTGGAACTCCTCAATCACTTTATCAGCCTCCTCTTCTAGTAAACAATTCAGCAAAATTCCACCAATATCCTTCCAAAACAGATTTATGTCAAAAATGAAATATTTCAAGGATTTTAGCTTTACAAATCTTGCCTTAGAATTTTTTAGATCAGCTGGTGCCTTATGATGTTGTAGGACAAAAAAATCTCCATATGCCAATATGAAGTGATGTATTTTTCTTCAATAGGGACTAATTTTTCTTCCTCACCTGAAATTTCTGATATTTCTGCAATTATGTTCATGTCAAGACAATCAAAGTTTGACCGTGCCATCAAATTTTATAAGCCTTTCCCTTTGACCAATTTTTTTAGCTTAATCTCTATATCATAGTCTATCAATTTAGCAATCCATTTTCCCCTCTTACCGTCAGGATCGGCTTGAGTGAGGATGTCTTTCACAACAGTATTAGGAACAAAAGCCACAACATGAGAATGCAGAATATAAATTCTAAAATATTTGATAGCCTTCACCAAGGCATAGGCTTGCTTCTCTAAGATATTATACTTCAGCTCAGATTTAGCTAACGTCCCACTAAAGAAGGAAATAGGCTGCTCAATACCTTGATGTCCCTTTTGTAGAAAAACTCCAGCAATAGTATTCTCTGATGTGAAAGTAAAAACCAGAATTTTTTTGAGAAATCAAGACTGATCAATACTGGTGCTTGGGTAAGTGCCCTTTTGATCTCCTCAAATGAGTGCTTTGCTTCTACTGTCCACTTAATTTCAACTCCCTTATTTAGCATCCTTCTATGTCCTTCACAATCTCAGCAAAATTAGGAATAAATCGCCTTACAAAATTTACCTTTCCAAGGAAATATTGAATCTCCTTCCTGCTTCTTGGAAAATCCACCTTCTAAATTGCATTGACCCTGTTTGGATAAATCTTGATCCCATCTTTAGAAATGATGTGTCCAAGTAATTTACCTAAATTTAAAGCAAAATACTTTTGGTGGGATTTAGAGAGATGCCAAACCTTCTACTTTTCAACGGAATTCTTTCTAGGTGTTTCAAGTGATCTTCTTCCCTCCTTGAGAAGACTGTTATGTCATCAAGATAAACAACCATCGTCTTGTCCTCTTCAGAAAAATAAATATCCATTGCCCTCTGAAAGGTAGCTCCTGCATTCATGAGACCAAATGGCATATTGGTGTACATGAGAGTGCCCCATGGTGTAGTAAAGGCTATTTTTTCCTGATCATCCGGATGTACAAGGATCTGATTGTAACCTGAAAAACCATCAAGCATAGACATTCTTTGAGAGCCAACGATATTTTTCAAAATTTGGTCCATCTTTGGGAGAGGATAATTTTCCTTCAGAAAGGCTTTATTCAAGTTTCTGAAGTCAACACATATTCTAATTTCTCCACTCTTTTTCCTAACTGGAACCAAGTTTGCAAGCCAATTTGAAAATCTAATTGGGACAATGATTTTGGCATCAAAGAGTTTCTTGATCTCCTTCTCAATCAATGACTTGAGAAGTGGATTGATCCTCCTCAACTTCTGCTTGAAAGGCTTTTCATTTTCTTTTATGGGAATAGTATGTTGAATAATAGTGGGGTCATATTCTTTCAAATCAGCATAATTCCAAGAAAAAACATCTATGAATTTCTTCATCATTTCAATATGCTTAAACTTCATATCAGTTAAAATAAACTTTGAAATTTTAATCATTTTAGGCATAGATATTGTACCAAGGTTACAACTCTCAACTTCTTCATCATTATCTTGTATCTTAGGGGATTTAAAAACATCATTCTGATCAAATTTGTTTTCAAGAGGTATGAGTCCCTTTGGTATGGAATTGTTCTTTAGTTGCAAAACTTTAAAATTCCCTTTACACTCAACAAGCATATTTTGCTGATCTACTTGTATATTTTCAAACTCTTATTTTAGATCAATAAAGTTCTTCACTTGTTGGTCATCCTCAGAAACTTGCCAATGAGTAATATTATCAGGGATAGCTGGTCTATGGCGAATCTCAACCTCATATTTTTCTATGGAATGCATAGGAATAATGAAAATACTTGCAGAGATAGCAAGAGAATCAGAAATGGAGTTTTGTTCTCTAGTTTTGACCATGAATGACTAAGCTTGAAAGTTTTCCAACATGTTCAAAACTAAGTTCCTATATGCCCTCATCCTTATATCCTTTGTTTGATAAACACATTCAACTTGTTTAATGGCTAATTCTGAATCTCCAAAAACATAAATGTTTTGAGCATTCATTCTTTTCAAAACCTCTAAGCTCAAAATCAAGGATTCATACTCAGCCATGTTATTCATGCAATCAAAGTTCAATTTATAGGAAAATAACTTACTCTCATCACTTGGACTTGTAATCCAAATCCCTGCTCCTGATCCTTCTCTTCCTGCTGATCCATCAAAATGCAATGACCACCAACCTTCCACCTCCTTATCACTGACTTGCTTCTCTTCTGTTTGTTGACTTTCAGACTACTGAATTTTAGAACTTTGATTTTATGTTTTCCTCTCATCTTCTGCTTCATTAGTCAACTCATTGAAAATAATAGCAGATCCAAGTTCAATATCAAGAGCATAAATTGGAGAATTTTTGGGTTTGTCTTTACTACTCACCATGTAGGACATTCTTGTCTCTCGATACAATCTTATTTTCTCACCAAAAATAGGAATGGTAGCATAAGTAAGGTCCATCTGCATTGTACCTTTGATTTTCACTGCCCATGACCTTGACAATAGCATACCAAACTTTGGTGGAATTTCTACTACCACGATGTCCATGACCATTTTCATAGCAGGAACTTGTGTTAGACCAACAACAACATTTTTAATTAAACCAATGCATTTAACTCTTTTCGAATCGAAAGAAAAAAAGTCCTTATATGGTCTAGTTATTTCTAACCCCATTCTTTCCATGATTACTTTCGGCATAAGATTGTGAGAGGCCCCTGAATCCAACATAGCATTATGCAATGTCATGTCATGAATGCTAAGGCTCACATAAAAAGGAGGCACCTCCTCATTATGTTCATATTCTAGTCTTGGACCCAAGTATATGGTTGGATGATCCTCTAGTACATTCAAAATATCAGCATCTCTTGTTGTGAATTCAACATTTTAACAATCTTTCTTCTATACTCATTGACTTTGAGAATCTCACCAAAAGGTACTGGAATCTTGATTTTAGAAATTTCATTTTCCAAACTGAAAACAGAAACATATTTTTCAGTTTCTTTGATAGGAGGAAGAGTTGGAGTATCTTTCTAACCTTCAATGACCTTAGGAGCATCTTTCTTTCCATCAAGAACCTTAGGTGCATCTTTCTTAGGCTATGTTTTGTTTGCAATGATAGGCACATTTCTATTTCTGAGAATGTATTTTTTTTGCATCTCAAAAATAGCATGTTGATACCCCTTTAGATAATCTGATGTTTCCTCTCCATGATTACGTTGGTCTGATTGATCATGTTCTTCTTTAGTCAAGAAAGTTCTAGAAATTTCTTCATCTAAGCAGTGAATAGACTCTTCGGGAATTTCAGGATCATCTTCTTCATCAATCAAGTTCTGTTGGAAAGGAGGTTTCAATGGAGGATCAGGCTGCTGATTTCTATTTTCCCTTGGTCTTTGTTGATTCTGAGGTCTCCTGAACTAAGGGTTTCTAAATTGAGATTCATGTTGTGCAGGAGGAGCAAAGGTATTCCCAAGGGCCAACCTATAATTTTCCATTGTTTTCACCATTGAATCAAGCTTATCATGAGAGGTAGAGGAGGAAGGCTTCTCTTCTTCTTTTATCTTAGTATTACCAATTTTTGAATTTTTAGCTGCTATAAAATTCACCTCCACCTTCACTGCATCATTTTGCATTTCAAAAAGTGAAGGGGATTCTCTTTCTCTCAGCAGTATAGAAAAATCATAGTCAAAAGCTTCAGCATATCTCATATGAGCTAAGGATTGTGGCGGTTTCAAATGGGCAGTAATAGAGTCATAAACCTTTTTAAAATTTTTTGAAAATTTTTGAACAAATTCATCAACAACTCTTTTCAAAGTGCTATACTCGGTGAGGGCTTGTATTGTATTAGTTCTATTTCCCCATTTTCTCAAAAAAGTATCTTTAAACACATTCCAATTATGAATACTTCCAGGAGTAAGTGCTTTGTACCACTTCCTAAATTCACCAGTAAAACTTTGAGCAAACAACCTCAACTTAACATCTTCATCATCAACCTCCTCCCTGTCTATAAAATCATTAAATTGATCCACATGTTCTTCAATTGTAATGTCTTCATCACTTCCCCAAGTTTTAATTCTAGTAGCATATTTTCTAGGGAGGTCATGTAAAACAACTGGAAGAACAAGAGCGGCATATCTAGTAGGTGCAACAGGTGGAGGAGGTACATTTCTAGCCATGGTTAAAGGGACTATGGTAGCTTTAGGGATGGCAGCAATAAAGGATGAAGAACTATTATGAGGAGGATTGTTTGTCCTTGGTAATCCACTAACAATTTAAATCCAATCAAGAAGAGGTAAACCAACTTTGATTTTCAACAAGACTTCAAAAGGATCAAACTCTTTCAATTTGTATAAAGACTCTCTTTCCAACAACAACTCAAAAGTAACAACTTTGCAAAACTCTTCTTTGTCTTCCTGTGTTACTAGGGCTGAGGTATCAATACCTCTTTTATCCAAGTCTAAGATAATTTCAGCTAGCTCTTTTTCACTTTCTTATCTAAACAAAACTTCTTGAATTTTATCATCAACTCTTTTATCTTCAAGACTTCTTAAAATTTCAGAGGACAAGGATTTCGAATGTGATGGAGTACCTGATATTTTAGAAATGCCTTGAATGCCTCTGGAAATGGTGTTTGGATTGTCCACGATGGTAGGTGGATGTGGGTCAGGATTGCTCCTTATGTATCTCCTTCTCGAAGCCACCTTTGATCATATAAATTTTGAATGGAGTCAACAAGGTAGATGTAGCTTCGAAAAGCTTTGTGAGCTCCTGCTACCTTCAGAAGTTCAACTTCAAAATTTCAGCAAAGTATAACCTTCAGATTCCTGGAAGATGCACCAAAATTTTATCACAAAATTGGATTTGATAGGCTGCTTGATCAGTCAACTTCATGTAACTATTTCAAACTTAATCTTTTGACTGGGGCTCAGCCTCCTCAGACTGAGAGGGCTCTCTCAAGGGTTAATGATTTGGATAAAAATATAGATGGCTAACTCTATGTGAGGTAATGAATAGATAAATGATAGATATAGGTTGAGAATCACATCAGCATGTACACATTGGGCTTATGGAGTCAAACAATTCAGTAATCAAATGAGTTTACTTAACATGGAAGTTGAGGCATATCAGAGTTTTAGTCAAGAGATAAACACACATGAAACTGTAAAAACACAGTCAGTTTATTTATATAGGAAGTTAGAGCATCTAAAAATGAATTATGAGTAATATATATAAACACCACTGCAATATGATAATAAAGAGATTCAAATAGAATAGGAACACACCAAAAATCCTTCTGAATCCCAAGTTGGTTAAATAGAAACTCTTTGTATTAGCTGAAAAACATCGGTACAATGTTGTGCCTAGAATATTGCCAAGGAGAATAGTCTGTGGCCTTGTTACATCCAATAGTATTTTGAACACAGAGATACCCACCTGTATATTTCTATATAGATGAGAAAACTTCATCTATATTACATATTGTTTCCAGCTAATGGAAAATAATGAATGAATTTTTTACAAAAATTGGATTGAATATATTTACTGTACCTCTATGATAAGGCTAGTTTGAACTGAGATGAAGATGACCCCTGCAAAAGCTCCCATACATGCAAAGAAATCCACCTTATGTACTTTCCATATAAAATAGGCTGCAGGGATATCGATGATACCAATAACTACTACTACAATTATTGATGATAACACCACAATAGGAGTGTGGTAGAAGAGCGGAGTTAGAAGCAGAAGAGTAACCATGATTATTACAACCATAACTATGTTTTATAATGCACTCTTACATCCTATATTGTAGTTCACAACTAACCTAGAGAAAAATCCTGCAATATAAATTTTTATTACATATAAGTCTATCATATCTCTGTAAGTTTTGTATGAGTACTTATGACAATTCTGAGATCAACCAAAAAATTGGATGCGTAAATTATGAAATGACGTGCTAATCGGCAGCACCATGGCCCACCATAGGTACACTTTGGTTAGCCATGCTAGCTGAAAGTCATTAAAGTGATTTAAAAAAAATGAAATTCATTAAAGTGATTTAAAAAAATTAAAAAAAAAAACTAGATGACCATTTGGTCCCTCCCATGATGGCAACGTTCCTCACCTCCTTCTCGATAAATTAGCCTGCATGTAGGGCGGTAAACAAGGCCACCTAACATTGTATCATGCCAATCTGTTAGCTAACCTGCCTGCAACCATTATGAGGTTGAGAAAATTCTCTATTTTAAACACCCAAATTTGAACCTGCAACCATTATCAACCTACTGAAAAGCAAAAGGGATATAAGGCATAGACAAATTGGAGACACACTGATAATAGCGACTTATAAGCTAACCAGGTTCTCAATTTAATCCTATGATAGAGCCTATGATAGAGCCTCCTGCATTTGATTCTTTTCTCAGGTTCTCATGATCGCAGCTTTGTGCATCTCTGAAGATGAGGAACAACCTTCTCAAGATGCCGGTGGTGACGGTGGTAGTCTGTGCTGCCACCAAATCGTAGAGATTTCTCCGTCAACTTTATACTTTATTCGATTCCTCTATGCCCGGTAACCTTCATGTTCTTGCCATAGATCTGTTTAATATGTACAATCAAATCCTTGTGGGCCAAGAAGTACAAAATGAAATTTTGCAGGTGGATGTTAACCGTATTTGGGATATTGTAAGACTAAACTCATTCGGTGAAGGCATAGATACGTTTGTTTCAAAATAAAAAATAAAAGAAGCCGGACTTGTTGTGCGAGAACAGAAATATACCAGAATCTGGCTACTGTCGTCTCTCATTAACCATTCTTTCCTGTCGAACTCGAGCTAGCTGGTTGTCAGAAATGCCATGTTTATACATGCTACCAAGCCCATCGTGAGAGGAGAAGAGATAACTGTTTCATATTTTGATACCCTCATTCCCTTGTCACAGCACCAAGCCTAGTGCAAGAACTGGGGTTTCAAGTGTAAGTGTAGGAGATGCATTCTGGAGCACTCTTTAAGGAAATCCCTAGTTTGAGAAATTGCATATCGAAAATACCCTCGTTCCCTTGTCGCAACACCAAGCCTAGTGCAAGAACTGGGGTTTCAAGTGCAAGTGTAGGAGATGCATTCTGGAGCACTCTTTAAGAAAATCCCTGGTTTGAGAAATTGCATATCAAAGAAAATGAATTGATTGCTAGAAGGGCTCATCAATGGTTGAACGATATGGATCTTCGGGAACAGCCAGAATTTGCAAAGCTTTTCCAAGAGACAGAGGAGATCATCCTGAGTTCCAATGTGTTAAAAACGGAATAATAGAAGCTTTATGCACTCTGTTGCTGGGAGCTAGATTTATCGCTCTATTGCAGCCTGCTCCCTATGCACTCGCCTTCTGCATCATCAACAGAAAAGGTAAGTTCTTCATAATCTTCACTGAAATAAGAAACATCATGCAAACTTACTCTCTTCTATTAGACATAACCTTACGTGCATAAAACAATGAAAGATTAAGTTACCAATAAGAACCCAAGGGTTTTAAACATGTATGAGAAGAGAAGGTAGATGAAAATGATTACTTGAAGGATTCAGAGCTTGGGGTTCTCCTGCACCTATTTGTTTAGCTGGAAATTCCAGCACCCGAAGGAAGAAAACATCTCGGCTGCAAGGTGGAGGTTGTTTGAAGATATTTCCGAGGTGGTCGAGGAAGGTAACCGTAGCAGTCGAGCTCACTAGTGTTAACGGATGGCAGTTCACGACCAGAAGAAAAATGGTATGAGGAGCTCATGAGGCTCGATGCAGGAAAAGACAAACAAATGTTGCCTTCCCTTGCATATTTCCTGGACCGCTGGCTTTCTCCATTCACTAGCACCTGCTATAGCAGATTGTATGGAGATGACACATGGCATCATATACAAGTGGCCAGTCCATCAATAGCCGACTCCATCGATAACGAAGATTAACTAAGGAAATAAAGGAACATTTCATATTTTAATTAAACTAAGCATTTAATGCTAATCCATTAATGCTAGCATTAGTTAGAGTAACTGCGAGTTGAGAGAATACCAATGGTGCAAACCCTTAAGTCTTAAGGAATAAGTGAAGAATATACCAAGCATATAAATGGATGCCTTAGGAAGAGGTCAAATAAGACCACAAAACTAGACATTGGCCACAAATGACGGTGCGATGATCTTATAGGTTAAGTAAACGGTTTATAGATTGTGTAAACAATAATCAGGACAAATACTTTGGGTTAATTTGAAAAAGAACTAATGCTAGCCAACAAAAGAAATTACTATAGTCCATGCCCATGCCACAGGCAGAAACTAATAATGAAATATGAAATGATAATTTATTAATGAACCTCAAATAATTATAAGATAATTTATATTCCCTATATATACAAAATATGTAACTTACTTCACTTTATATATCATATGGTGGTCTATATAATATGAAATTACAATTTGTAAGTGAACCTCAAATAATTATAAAATAATTTATATCCCTTTAGTATTTTATATTCCCTATATACCCTATATATACAAAAGATGTAACTTACTTCACTTTATATATCATATTGTGGTCTATATATCGTGTAGGGGATGCACAACTTACACCAAAATAGATATAAATATATGGTACTTGATTTATTATATGAGTTAAATCCTATGATTATCATGTTATTTATTGAAAATTATGTATTTACTTTTGTGGAAGATTTATTAACTATGGTGACTTAGATATGTCAAGAGAAAGGACCAAGTATAGAATTAATATGATAATATTTAATAATGTGTTAATATATATTTCATTTTTTTAATATTTATGGTGTATATTTCATTGTTATGTATTTTTTTTTAATTTGGAAGACAATATTTAAACTAAATTAAGTTTTTTTCTTTATGGTTTGGGGAGATATTAATAGTTCACAATTATTTTATGAAAAGTATAAATATATTATTATGTACGATTTGAATTTGGGTAGGTGAGGATAATTACTTTCATATTAATTGCTCTAATTACACCTAATTGATTTAATTGTGTATTGTATCTTCAAGGGAAACCTATTAAGTATTTCCTTTTCATTTTGAGGATGGTATCTAGTGTAAAACATATTCCTTAAGGCTCAAGGAGAAGACAATATTCAATAATTGTCTCATGAAGACAACAACTATGTCACAAACAAAGAAAGAGAAAATAACAACTTTCCTCTTAACCATTTCATCTACACCTAATTGATATTTTTTTTTATTAATATTATGTATAAGAATATACACTAAGTAATTAGACAACCAAATTATAAAGTAAAAAATTAAGAGATATATAAAATGATTTATTGTACATCTCTATTGTGTATAGCATTGAAAAATGTTTTAACATATAATTATGTGAATGCAATTACTATGAAGCTAGATATCCATAAGTAGTAAAATGAATTATGAATTTGTAAAACATATTTATAAGAGTCACTAAAGATGTGACTAACCACTTTTTTAAAAATATAAATGTTATAAAATCTTCTAATAATAAGTGATTAAAAGGTCAATGGATTCGGTTTCCAACAGTGAATCTTATGTATAATGAAAAAAATAATTATTATCTCACTGATTGGAATCATATTGGCTAGTACATATATTGACTTGGTTAGAGTTTTTTATTTGTACATCTTTTAAATTGATTTGGCCAATCTTTATCATCTGATTAGTCAACCATCCAACCAATCACATAATGTTTGATGTATCATTGATACAAACACTCAAATTGTTAATAAAGTGATTTTATGATTTACTTGTTTATTTAAGAAATTAACACAAATTAAATGTAACCTAAGATATAAAATGAAATAAATAAAATAAAACAAGATTTTAAAATTTATTTATTTTTCAAATATTAGAAATTAACCTAACCTAAATATATATCTCTTCAAATCAATAAATATAATATATATAATAAAAAATCACATTTACTTTAAAAAAAAAATTTATTAAAATATAAATAAATAGAAGCATTATTTAATAACTTGTTTTTCGAATACATTAACATAAATTTATTTAATTTTTAAATTTTTTAAATACAAAAGTTAAATATCACAACTCCAAATTATTAAAAAATAAAATTATATTAATTTATTTTACCATTATTTTTTAACATAAATTATTAAAAAATTTAGATTACATCTCTCATATCTTTATTTTAAATATACAATTTTTATATTTATAAATCTATTTATATTATTTATTATAAATTTGACATTATTTTCATTCATATAATTCATTTTTATTATAATCATATTCGATTCTATATTATATTTCACTTCTCTATAACACACCTTTTTTATACACTATTTCAAATATTTATTTCCATCTCATGACATATATATTTCAAAATGAAAATATAAATTATTTCCAATCTGTCACCTGCTGAAGTTTTCTTTCCCAAAATTCCTACCATTTTAACACATTAGAGAAGCATAGCCCCACCTTATGTCACTTGGTGTCACCTAAGGAATATTTAAAAATGGAATTACAAGTTATTTCGAATCACCCCATCTATAACTTCTAAAGTCTTATTTTCCCAATTTTTATACTCAACAATTATAGGAGCTTAGCCCCACGTTATGTGAGTGGATGTCACCTTAACGTTAGGTTGTCTAATTTTCTAATCACACAAGTGGCATGTGTTTAAAAATGGAGCGATTAAGATACAAGTCTACATTGCCAACTTTCTAGAGATATATCTATACCTACCCTTTATTGTGGGGACATTAATTTCATTTAATATAAGGACTTAGAAATATAATGTTATTTGAGAAATATGTATTAATAATAATATAATTACCCCCTGAATCTAGTCATATATATTAGATCCATTGGAACTTGACATGGAAAGCTACAACCGACCTTCTATTACCCTTGTTGTGGGGACATTAATTTCATTTAATATAAGGATTTAGAAATATAATGTTATTTGAGAAATATGTATTAATAATAATATAATTACCCCTGGAACTAGTCATATATATTAGATCGATTGGAACTTGACATGGAAAGTTACAACCGACCTTCTATTCCCTTCCTCGCTTCTAATTCCATCTCTATGGATCATTTGCTTTATTGTCGTGCATGCATTGTTTATTCATGACTTTTAAAAAGTTGTAACCCACTTTTCAAGCTAGTCTCATTCAATAATACAAATGTCCCATTTCCTTTTCAAAGTTAGGTGGTAAAATTGTGATTAAACAATATACCACGTTGTTGGAACTATGCTTAAATGTATGAACACCACATATGTAGTGTTGTTGGAACTACGCTTAACTTTATGAACAACACCTGTGTAGTGTCCAAATTTTTTAGACAATTTGACTTCTAAAAATTAGAGTTTTGGTGCATTTGATTCTCCAACCATATTATTTACTCTGCATCACAACCTTTATAATATTCTCCCATCAATTTAGACTCAATAAAGGAGGATACTTTTATAAAAATCACTCCAAAGGAGCATTTGCATGTCCCCCTTAATACCCTAAAGCAAGGCCTTCATGTATCTAGATATCCTTTCTTTTCCTTCCAATGATAATTGTTTTTTACTTTATCATGTCTTCTTGGAAATGGACTATTCAACCTCTTCTTGCTTCCTTTGGTAAAATTATATTTTAATGGTAAACAACAAAGACTTCATGAGGCCCACTTTATAAAAAACCCAACATCATGGAATAATAAGATATTCAAAGAAGTGAATGGTTTACAACCCAATTCAATTATATTGAATGGTCAATTGTGGTTGTTGGATACTCCATTGTGAATTCAACTTGATGAAATGAAGGATTTTTTTAAGCACGTATGAATTGCAATTAATGAAAATGAATTTATAATTTGGAATTTAAATATTGAATTTTAAAAGTTCAAAAATCAATAAAAGTTATGATTTAAAATTATTATAGATTTAATCTAAGTAGTCATGAGAGAACAAGCTATATTGGAGTTTATAAAATAAAATTGCATCACTTTACACCAAAATTATATTTCTTACATTCTTTTCATGTGGCATGAAACTCTCTTTTGGGCTATGATCATCTGTTTGTTCTAGTGAAAAGCATGTCAGATGATGTTTTAATTTTCAATTTCATTTATGATGATATCGTCAACATACACTTGGTTTTATTAATGTATCATTCTTAATCCCTTTCTAATGATTTACTATTTTATCATTCTTTTTACAAAACTCATAACTAGAAACATCTTTTTATCTATATCTTCTCACTTAAATGTTAAATTTAGGCCACCCTAAAGTAAAATTGTAAACTAGAATTAGTAAAATCATAAACTAGAATTTGTTTTTGTAAATTTTTGGGTTAAACTTATTCTTCGTGAAAAAACCAATTTGATACTTATTATTGCATCTTATCTTCCTAGTAGCCAATAGTACCATGTAATATCCTTGTTTCAACCCTTAATAAGAATGTAACAAATCGTGTGTTATTTGTATGATACGAGTTATGCGACAAGAGTCAAGCCACATGGGTTGATTTGTAATGACAATGTGTTGGATTGAAAGTATTCCTAGTGTGGAGGTCAAGGCTAAGGCTCGATTGGTGGCTGATTATGAGTATTAATGTTGGGCTACGATTATAGTGTGGGTATATTTTTAGATAGACGCTTATGTTTATGTAAAAGAATGAAAAGTAAATAAATAAATATAATAATATAATATTGACCAAAAATTTTGTTTGTGGAAGACATAATGGAACTATGATACCACAAGAGGGGAATAGGAAAAAGGAGGGTTTGCGTTATTTGATTTTATTGTACTCCTTAGTAAGTATTACCTTTTTTACCCTTTTTGTCTCTATGCATCCTTACAAGCTTTCCCATAAAACTTTAAATCGTATATGAGTACTAAATAACATTGTCATATCCTTGAAAAGAGAGAATATCACATATAAGAAAATGTATATGGCCTTTTTTTATTGTCATTATTCATACATTTATGAGAGAAACGACAGGAGGTGTGCTTCCCAATCACTTTTCCTCTCCCATGTTATGGAGATGTTTTCCATGGATGCTATGGCATTATGAATTGAATTAGAAAGAAAATTGCATATACTTCTGGCTGATGAGAGTGTATAGAAGTTGAAGGAATTGTCTATTGAAAATATAAGATTAAATAGGATGATTATGAGGGACAAGGCATGGCTAGAATGTATATAAAAGCTAACTCAAGAAACACCTTTAATCATGCAATCTATTTGTTGGTTTTCCCAATTAAGGGTTTCTAGGCTAAATGTATGTATAACATGTATGATTACCATTGTTTACTTTTATTTTTATAAATAATATATGTATGCATTTCTTATTGGTAAAGATTTAAAACTTACACTATTATTGTTTCCCATTCATTGTTTTGAGACCAAATATTTTACATCCTATATTATTTTCAAAATGTAGCTAGTAGTTGGAATCTTTCTACATGTACTAAAGATCATTGAAATGGAAAAATAACCTCGAGGGACAATTGACAAAGAAAAAATAATGTGTCCTATGCATTCTATGGGGAAGCATAAGAGAGTTTTATGGGTGCTTCATGATTATAAAAGGGTCTGTAATACTTTGTAATTTCCAAATTGGATTAGCTTGAGAGTAGTGGATTAATTTAAGTGTTATTAGATCCCCGTAGGAGCTTCCTTTACCCTAGAGGTATCATGCCTTGACTTAGGGGGGAATCCATAGTTGATTCCTACACTAGAGTGGCAAATCTCTCCTTAGTATCCAATTTAGTGGATATGGATTAAATTATAGATAAGTATTCATGGTTATCTATTTGCATAATGATTTTCATTTTGTTAATTCCTTTAATTAAATAGGTAACAAAATAATTCAAAATATTGAATGTTAATTATACTACTATTTTACATTTGCAAATGAATTTTATATTATATCTTTGTTATAAGTTAAATTTATCCTTATAGATTGTTGTTAACGTAAATAAATCTTATTGGTAGTTCTCGATGACCAAGAAAAGCATCAATCAACACAACAAATGTTGAAAATGTAGCAAGAAAATCCTAATCTAATTTTCTCTTGATTAAATTAGGAGAAATTCGAAATTCCACATGAACAGACAACTTGAATGAGTTAAATGAGGCGATGTAGTTGTTATCACTCAGTTATTTTAGTCACTTCGAGTTGGGGGCATGAAATTGAGTTATGTACAATGATTCCTAAAATTTAGGAGCCTAGGTTGAATTAATTTTAGTTGTAACAATTTAATTCAGTTTAATTGACTTATGGTCACTTAAACTAGTTCCTATTATTGGAGGAACGAGTGGAAGGTCCGGAAGTGGGGTATAACTTCAGTGTTTAACGAGTTAATTGATCAATCAGCCTAAATTAACTCATGCATGCATATAATTTGAGTTATCCAATTGAGATTGGAGTTCAAGGTAATGTAATATCAATTGTATACTATTCCAAGTTGTACAAGTCATGCATGGAGTCAGAGAAGGAACGAAAGGAATTGTGCAATCTAGATTGAGTAAATTCCTAAATAATAGGGGTTAATTCCTTTAGGAAAAACGTAAATAAACAGGGGATTGGAGGCTCAAATGTTTGTCTAAGTATTGGCCAATGTGAGTCAGTCAGGAGAGGATAGAAGATACAGGTGCAGGTTGAGCTCAAGGTTGAGCAGAGTAATGGTAGTAGAGCTTTAATGAACCAGTCCCTCTGATGGTTTGGATCAATTGGATAGCTAAGTTTCCTGATTGCATCCTTGAATCTCTACATCAAATCCCAAGCAGTTTCCCCTTCTCGCTGCTTGATTTCCCACATCTCTGACAGGCCCTATTGGTCTGTCTGAGGCAGTTTGAATTCCTTAATGAAATCCCTCTTTATATCTGCCATTGGTGGATTTGGGTGAGCTTCCGACCATTTCATAAACTAGCGTAAGACTCTCTCCCTAAGGGTGGTCTGAAATTCTATCAACTTCCCAAAATCTGGTGTCTGTCGTGCCCTCCATATGGCCTTGCAGAGGCAGCAGTGTTATTCGATGTCATCGTTACCCTTTCTAGAGAATTCTGGATACCGGGTAAGTGATCCCGCCATGTTCACTTGAATAGGCATTACTAAAACAAAACCATTGGATCCTGGTTGTGAGATCATGGCACTAGCAATCCTACTACTAGTATGTGTTACTGTTGGAGACTGAACACTGTGCAACTTACTTAATTCACGCAACTTAACAAAAATTTCATTCATGGGCTTATAGAGCACCAGGGGAAGGTTGGGACTAGAGCTACTTGAACTGTGGGGAATAGGAATACCTTGAAATATGGACACCAGCCTTTCTTGAAATAGTTGCTCCATTACAACGTGAATCTCCACATCGGACACCTCCTCTGGACACGCGTCTGTACCTTCTCCATCAGACTTCTTTCCTTTCTCCTTCTGGGCTATACTCCTATATACCTGCCGCACTTCTTTAATGGCCCCGCCTATATCATGGGGACCCACCTGACCTTCCATTCTCTTTTTCATTTGAGGTGCCTCCTCTTTGTTATTTTGACCGCTTTCCTGTCTTTTCAACTCCTTCATCACCCTCTCTCACCACCTTTCGGCAATTTGCGCCCTCCGATGTTGTAATATTCCTTTTTGGGAATTTATGCAAAATGGTCCTCAAGGACGTTATATGAGGCATTATAAAAATAAGCTGAAAGGGGGCTTGGATCCCCTTTTTAACTCACTAAACACTTCTCTTCTAGAATTTGAACCCAAAGACATGACTCTAGTTTGGTTATTCAGATCTCCCCAAACTAGATCCCATAAAGAATGCTCAAAGAGAGAGCTTACAACAATAAATGAACACAATCATTAAACTCTACAAATCTGAATGCAACATAAGATGAAATATATTAAAGCCATCATGTACATTAATCTATCAACAAAAATATATAGAAATATCATCAGGAATAAACCCCTCATGCAATGGGAATCAACCTCCAAGGATTAACACATGAAATACAAGAGATGCAACAACTGCATAAAATTCCAGAAAGAAATGACAGCGTTGTCTCTAGGAGTGTAGCTGCTGCTATAGATGTACATACATGAAATATGACTGAAATATACAAAGAAATTCCCAATGAAAGAATAATGGGCTCCAATACAAGTTTTCTAGCCAATCTAAGAGAGATTACTAGAAATGCCGGAAAATGTACAATGTGACAAATAACTTGTCACTACAACTCAATCAAAATGAGAATCAGGCTATGGCAGATCTGAAATACTCATGCCCTCCTCTGATAATGCTCTCAAGCAAAGGGTTGATCCCTTTCACTCAATAATACTCCTCCTATCAAGCTCAAATGACCCTCCCAGCAACTGTCTGCATGCAATCACGCAGTTTCTACCCAAGACTGCACTGTGAGAGATGGTGAGTGATTGGCTTGGTGCCAAAGATCTGAAATGAAGCCCAGGAGTCTCCTCTGCTGCTCCTCCAAAGAATATGCAAGAACTCCACCGAAGAACAAGCCAATAATGACTCTGAGAGTTCCTTCGTTGCTACTCCCAGCAACACGACGTTTTCTTCCCAAAAAAATAATGTTGTAGCTAAAGGGATAAGCTTGGCCAAATGCCGGAATGGGAAATGAAGCTTAAACCGTCTCCTTCCTTGAGGATGAGGTAGGGATTCCCGACCGGGAGCACCCTTGGGTTCAAAATCTCTACAACCCTGCTAAACAGCCCGGGAATGCAAGTCTCTACAGACCCTACGAAAACAATAAGCTAATGCATAATGAGAATGGGCTTCCATATCCTCCTTATAAAGAAAATGAACTCCTCTCACCATGGGTCCCATTCACACTTTCCACCTAACTCAAGCAAGTGGATCCTCCACTAAAACTGTGTTATCCAAGTAGGTTCAATGTATCTAGATAGTTTTAGTTGACTTGGTCAAAATGACTAGAAAAAGCATGATCCAATCTTGTTCACATCATGTGGTGCTCCAATCAGCTGCTTTATTATGCCTCCTTTCACACAAGGAGTGTTATTTCTTCATCTGAAGGGGTCAAGGGGTCTCCTTACCCATTTTATTCAAAAAAATAAAAATATGCAAACTATAAAGTTCCATTTAGCTTGGGGCTAAAAATTGGGAACATTACAGTCCTCCCCTCCCACATGTTGCTTGTCCTCAAGCAACTGCATAGAGAGGAAAAAATTCCTCCCCCTTCTTCTCTTGTGGCCTCCTCATCAAAAATCTCCCCCACTGCTCAAGATATGTTGCAATAAATCTGTCCTCCCATGCTTCCTCCAAATATGAAAACCGGCATGGTGCTTATCATGGAAAGATAGAAGGTGTACGTGGAAACCTTCTTGCTGTGCTATGGCCTCCTCAAGGTAGGAGTGATGACATGCATGGGAAAAATTTATCCCCAATGATGATCCTCTCATCCATGCTATCATCCAAATACAAATCTCAACCCCCGGTAAATGCAATGTGTTGGGGCTAAATGGAGAGTTGGGCTTTATATTCCCAAGGTGCTTCTCCCTCCATTTGTGGTACATATGGGGTTTCTTCTTTCCTTGGGCTGAAATGGTATGGCCTTCAATAATGGCCCAAGCTTCCCCATCAAGAAAATCAGCCATGATATGCCCCTTCAAATTCTCCAAGTGGTTTTTCCCACAAGAAGAGAAAAGTAGCAATGTGGTAATCATGTTTTTCCCATGGTGTCTCCTGTGATATAAAACATATACAATGGGGAGAATCATGCTCCCAATGGGTTTTACATACAATACTCTCCAAACAATGCTCCTCATAAGTGTACAAATATCAGAAATACAATGGAGCAATATGCAATAAAAACAAGTTGTCATAGGACAACTGGAGAGTGGTTCATAGTTCCACTCATGGAACCAGTGTAGTGCACCTCTAGCTTACATCAAAGCTAAAAATAACAAGTGCTTCCCCAACCAATTGTTTTCTGCCACAAACATCTCATAAGATGGAAACATGAAAATACAAATTAGTTCCAATGGTGCACACCAAGAAGCATGTGGCTTCCCCCACAAACCATTATGAAAATAGCCACCCCCATTGTTGCAATGGGCCACAAGTACGTCATGATAAGGATCATAAGGAGATGTGATCATCCTTAGCTGATAAACATACTCATATAAAGTAAAGGAAGGTAAACCAAAATGAGAACATATACCTTCTCTACCATGTACTCCAGTCCTTGAGTTGAAATGGCTCATCTGAATGCTCTCCCTCACCTCCAATGATTAGGGAAATGGTTGTGCAAACATCTCAAAAATCATCCGGGCTATGCATATTTCCATATGCTGATATAGATCATGTTGAATTCCCTCCCAAATGAACTCTTCTAGCAAAGCAAAGTATGCATCAAAGTCCATAGCTAGAAAGTCCTCATGTGCTGCATGTAATAGTTCCTCCTTGAGACTAGATGCCCTAGTCAAGAAGATTCTGCCATAAAAATAGATGACCATATCATCCACCATGTATCTGTCATCATCATCCGGGTCATCCAAAATCATGCATGCACCTAGATCCTAGGAGTACTCTACAAAGAGCTGAGTCCTCAAACCTAGATCTATCCTCCTCATAGACAGCGCTGGTAATCTGCAATGTGATGCTCCTATCATGCTGCTGCTTGATACCTTGACATCCCCCATGCCAAAGTCATCCTCCAAATTTCTTCCATGCCCATCATGCAGCTACTCATGCTCAAATAATGATGGTGTCCTTTGGAATTTTTCCTCCCATGAGAAGCTGTCATCCAAAAGGAATCTCCCAAGCTGGGTCTAAGTAAGCATGAGTGGCCTCCATCCACTCCTATGTATGAAAGAGTCCTCCCTCAAAGGAAGTATCTTCTTCCCCATCAAATCTGTGGAGCATTCATCCTGCATCATGAATATGCAATCCTCCATCCCTGCATCAAACTCTGTCAGCGTAGTATAACTAGTGAGAGTGGGTGATACTGAAAATGAGAGAGTTTCTCCCTCCTCCTTGGGTTTAACCCAAACTCTCTGCGCTGTGCTAGACTCGTCCAATGTCTTCACCTCTCCGGAATCCAAGAGTGGTGAACTGAATGACAAGATGTCTCTCATCAACTCTAGATCAGGTGGACTCCCAGGTGGATTGCCTCCATACAGTGAGACATCAAGCTCGGAAGTGGACTGTATGTATGAGTGGATGGATTTGTCCCTCTCTTCACTGTGTTGTACAGTCTTTCTCCCTTGTGCAAATACTTTCTGGAATAAATAAGGGTGTATCAACCCTTGTTGTTGATCCTTCTCTTCCTCCTCCATCTCACAATACCAAAAAAATACTACAAATGGCTCCGGAATTGTGATTTGGTTCCCACATGTTGAATCTCTTAGAATCCCTTGCATAGAAACAAGGAATCCTCCCAGGAAGCAATGGCTCCCCTCTCATCTCCATGTGGTGATGGATCTTCCTCCAATGATACAGAGCTGTGGGTTCTTCCATGCACATTATCTTCATCAATATGTGAGTATGTCTCCCCTTCACTAAGAGACCATGGATTTCGGTCTTCTTATGAAAGAGGGATCTCCATGTTATAACAAATGGAAGAGTGACCTTCATACAATGGGGGTCTTGCCTCTAGCAAGTCATCATATATGTTTTCATCCCCTTCGGTAGTAAAGAATGGAGTTGGTTTTATGGTTTCACCCATTGCATGCAAATTGTTTGAAGTTATGATACAGGATGATTCACATTGACTTCCATCAAACTTCTTCACCAAACCCTTAGTGAATTCATCATATAAATTTGCATGACAATATGAAACAAAATTTTCAAACCAACAATCATGAGCCATACCTTTGAGTTGTAGCGCTGCTCCTCCAATGGCCTCATCTCCTTCCTCCATCCTCCCGGTAGTGCAAGTGGGAAATGGAATGCGCTTTGGATATGCATGTGTGGCTGAATGCTCACACCCATCATAATAATAGCTAGGGCTTGTTGCATCCAGAAACCCTCTCAGACAACCTTTCCAGTTTTCCCCTTCTATCTCCTCAAGATCTTCAATGATTCCCTCAATGGGCTAGAAAAGAAGAAGGGAAACCTCCTCTTCCGTCATTCCTCTTTTCCTATTTTCTCTGTACATATCATCTTCTAAATGAGGAGCTTATCCTTCTATTGGAATATTATCTTAGGCTGCACAGAAGCACTGTAGAGTTCCCTTTTCAATAATATCAAAATTCTATTCCAAAGATTGACTGCAGGGGAATTTACTGGATATGTCACCTTTGAAAACAAAAGGATGAGATCCAAAGGCTACCTGGCCATCTGCAGACTCTATATATAGAGCTTGAAATATTCCTCCTTCATGGATTCATCACTTTTTCTTGAAGCCATAGGCTAAGCCAAAGATCATGCTCCGATACCACTATGATATTCCTTTTCGGGAATTTCTGCAAAATGGTCCTCAAGGACGTTGTATAAGGGAGGCAGTGTAAAAATAAGCTGAAAGGGGGATTGGATCCCCTTGTTAAATCACTAAAAACTTCTCTTCCAGAATTTTAGCCCAAATAAATAACTCTAGTTGGGTTATTTAGATCTCCCCAAACTAGATCCCGTAAAGAATGCTCAAAGAGAGAGCTTACAACAATACATGAAAACAATGAATAAATTATGAAAATTTGAATGCAAAATAAGATGAAATATATTATAGCCATCATGTACATTAATTTATCAGCAAAAATATACAGAAATATCATGAGGAATAAACCCCTCATGCAATGGGAATCAACCTCCAAGGATTAACACATGAAATACAAGAGATGCAGCAACTGCATAAAATGCTGGAAAGCAGTGAAAACGCTGTCTCTAGGAGTGTAGCTGCTGCTATAGATGTACATAAATGAATTATGACTGAAATATACAAAGAAATTCCCAAGAATAGAAGAATGGGATCCAATACAATATTTCTAGTCAATCTAAGAGAGATTGCTAGAAATGCCAAAAAATGTACATTGTGACAAATAACTTGTCACTGCAACTGAATCAAAATGAGAATGAGGCTATGGAAGATCTGAAATACTCATGCCCTCCTCTGATAATTCTCTCAAGCAAAGGGTTGATCCCTTTCACTCAAAAACACTCCTCCTATCAAGCTCAAATGACCCTCCCAGCAACTGCCTGCATACAATAATGCAGTTTCTACCCAATACTGTGCTGTGAGAGATGGTGAGTGATTGGCCTAGTGCCAAATATCTGAAATGAAGCCCGGGAGTCTCCTTTGCTTCTCCTTCAAAGAATATGCAAGAACTCCACCGAAGAACAAGCCAAGAATGACTCTGAGAGTTCCTCTGTTTTTGCTCCCAGCAACACAACATTTTTTGCCTAAAAAAATAATGCTATAGCTGAAGGGATAAGCTTGGAAAAATGTTGGAATGAGGAAATGAAGCTCAAACCCTCTCCTTCCTTGAGGAAGAGGTAGGTATTCCCGATCAGGAACACCCTTGGGTTCAAGATCTCTACAACCCTACTAAATAGCCTAGGGATGCAAGTCTCTGCAGACCCTACGAAAATAATAAGCTAATGCATAATGAAAATGGGCAGAAATCTCATCCTTATAAAGCAAATGAACTCCTCTCACCATGGGTCCCATTCACACTTGCCACCTAACTCAAGCAAGTGGAGCCTCCACTAAAATTTCACTTTCCAAGTAGGTTCAATGCATCTAAACAGTTTTAGTTGACTTGGTCAAAATGACTAGATCAAGCATGATCCAATCTTGTTCACACCATGTGGTTCTCCAATCATCTACTTTATTATGCCTCCTTTCACACAAGGAGTTTTATTTATTCATCTAAAGGGGTCAAGGGGTATGCTTACCCATTTTATTCAAAAAACTAAAAATATGCAAACTATAATGTTCCATTTAGCTTGAGGCTAAAAATTGTGAACATTACATATGTGCTCATCACTCCCTGAGCCTGTTGGCGGTCTCAACATCCATGGCCCTACTCCCCCTTTTCACTTTCTTGTAGCATCTCTTCCTTAATCCCTTCCCCCGACATCAGAGGGTTTACACTTCCATCTCTACTTTTTGGAATCCCATCAGCCCTTCATCTACCATCAATGCCTTAATCCACAAAGGAATCTCCTTCAGCAGCTTCTCCCTTAACCCGGATCTGAAGGTATCTTCTGCTCTTGAGAAATACTGGAAGCACTCTGCTGGAAACTCCACTATATATCCATCCAAGGTAGATTCCACCCAAAAATCTATGGCTCGGGTTAAATCGGTGTTCAACAGATGAAGGGCCACCAGATCCTTGTGCGCCCACTTGCGATTGATCTTCCACGGCTTTTCCTTGACAACCTTGGTCTGAAGCCTTCGCAACCAGTTATAAATTTCTTCTGGGAAATTTCCCCAAAAATTTCGTAGGTATCACTAGCAGAGTCAGAGAATAGAACAAGGTTTTTAATCGTTTTCTCCTTCCATCGTCTCAGCTCAGCTTGCTGAGCAATAAACTGATCTAGGTGGTTATCCCACCAGCTTCATATTTCTCTTTCAAAGATCCAAGATACCATGATATAGCTCCCAAATTAATTTTCGGGTCTCGGCAATGGAACCATTTGTTGGCGAGAGAACAGGTCTCGTAGAGAAGACTCGGGTTTAGGTTAAGGGCCAACAAGGTTTTCCGCCGTATTCTAGGTTCACGCCGGCATTTGCACCCAGCTCTGAAGAGCCAAGAGTCTCACCTGAGGCGTTTCACAACCTTACTATGGTAGGGAGTCGATCGGTATAAAAAAAACAACAACATCGATAAGGTTGAATCAAATTTATGTTGAAAGTCTAACACAACCGTAATACAATGTTCCATAACATATATCTCTTAGAAACACATTCAGACTTGCAATAAATAAAATTTTAAAAGTGCTTGCAAAAACATTAATTCAAAACCCATAACAGATACTCGAAACAACATTTATGATTATATTAAGCTTCGGCTACAAGTGGCAAACTATTACAAGGCTCAACTGCGTGAGCATGCATAGAACATAATACAAGAAGTCCTATTGGACAGAAAGAAATACATAAACACAAAGGAATGGAGAATAGTACAACACAGATAGAGCTCTCCTATAGCTCCCTATTTCCTATTCCCATCTGCACCAACCTCCCTATCCACTGGGTGGCTTCCTATTTGTTCTACTGCCAGTGCGATTGACAGTTCCCCCTTTCTTCTCGCTCGGTTGTCTTCTGTTTATTTCTGTTCATCGGGAGTTCCATTGCTCATTTCCTTATGTGCTCTTCCGCCATATGTTCTTGCTCCCACAATATCCTCGACACATGTCCTTTTATCCTTCACAACCTTGACATCTTTATGCATACCGAGGCTGCGTTCTGCCACGTACTCACCGCAACTCAAAATCTATTGAATTTAAAAACAAGGGCCCCAACACTAGATCTCAATTCTTAAGCATTATTGATTAATACATGAGTATATCTACTTGTTCTCCTAATTTCTAAATTAAAACCTTCATAAGACTGTGTAGCCTCTTTCATGTAATATTTATCTATAGCAGGGTACTGGGGTTTTAGTGATTTTTAGCTACACTAGGTGGGAGGTCTGTTTAACTCACCTAGTTTCTTTTGTTTCTAATCTCCTCTTGGATTTAGATGCTGGATGGAGATATCTAATGGATCCAAGTGATGATTTAAATTTTTATGGCTTTCATTTTTGGAAATGCGTTTTCCTGTGAATGCATTGCTGAGTAGTCCATTTTTGAAATATTTTAAGATATTCCCAATACTGCTTATTTTCCCTATTTTGGGATATTACAGTTGTATCAAGGTAGAGGTATTGAGGCCGAGAATTGCAGAGCATGGTCGGCTGTAATGTCCCGTGTGTGGGTAGGACCTGCAGCCACGTGTCCGAGGTCTGCGTAATTAGGAGTATTGCGTAAGGATCCCCGCCCTCAGATGATCCAGTGGGCCTTAAGACCCCACCCTTAACACCCTAGGATGTTTCCCTCAATAACAGGCTAGTATTTTGGTGTAGTGGTTGGGCCTTAGTGGTATCATATGAGTTTGGATCTAGAGTTGAATCTAGATTTGCACATGGTGAGTGTGAGCATATAGCTACACACCATGATGCACAGTGTAGTCAAGTGCCTAAATCTATCTTGAGATGGATGAAAGGAGGGAGAATACCTAAGAGGAAAAATCTTAGTGAATTGTTGCAGGAGTATGAATCTCAAAATGAGAGGTTTAGAGATCATACCAATTTCCAAGAGTATTGCAAGATCCAGGTGGAGAAGAGCAAGCATCAGGATGCAGATAGATTTCTTCTATCTACTTTTGAAGGTTCACCTACATGTTCAGCTGAAGCTTGGGTGAAGAAGCTAGAATCCTATTTATAGCAACACCACATTTTTGAAGAGGAAGCCATTAGAATTGCAGTGCTGCATTTCAGAGGTAAGGCATATGCATGGTGGATTTTTGAATCTTGTTCTTTGAAAAATGCAAACACTTCCTCTTATGCAAGATTCATTGAAACATTAGTGGGAAGGTTTGATGGGAAACTTCCGAAGACACATGAACATGAAAAACATAAGAGAAAAAAAACCTTGCATATGATGGAGGAGACTATGAAATTCACTCCACTTCAGAAAACCATGGGAGGAGCTGAAATCTTTCATGATACCTTGCTAGAGGCAAGATCCTTATTTCATATTCCTAAACAAGAGGGCATGGGGATCTCTTTCTCACAAAGGGATCCAATTGTTGAGGGGTTTCCCATACACATTGATGAAGATGAGGGAAAAAACACTGTCACATCTAGAGCACATCTAGTACCTCATGCAGAGGAAGCTGGATAAATGCTCCAACAGGAGGGATTCTTATATCTTTGCAAGAAGTTCCCCAGGATCTCATACATAGAGGTCAAAGCACAATCAGTGAGCAGCATGATTGTGAAGCATTGCAGATGGAAGGAGAAGGTAGGAAGGGAAAGTAGCATCACTTTATGAGAGGCACACACGCTTCTCTATTTCAAAGAGCTAATGCAAGGATGAGACATACTGATTTGCACTATGAGGGTAGAGGCACAGTTTCCCAACTATATGTGTAGTCTAATCTTGACATTGATGTCTCACTACATGGAGGCACTCCACCTGGGAGGCCACCAGATCTAGAATTGATGAAAGTCATCTTGTCTTTGGATTCACCACTCTTGGATTTTGGAGGGGTGAAGAGTTTGGAGGAGAAATTTGGCATGGGGGATGTCGAAGTAGCAGGCAGCAGCATGATGAGAGCTTCACATGCTAGGTCACCAGTGCTGTCTGTTGGGAGGATTGATCCATATTGGAGGTCTCAAATCTTGGTAGAGTACTCCAAGGATCTTGGTGCTTGCATGATTCTTGATGACCCTGATGGAGATGATAGATACATGGTAGAGTATATGGTCATCTATTCTCATAGCCGAGTCTTCTTCACTAGAGTTTCTAATCTCAAGGAGGAGTTGCTACATGCAGCACATGAGGACTTCTTTTCCAGGCACTTTGATGCATATCTTTCCTTGGAAGAGGAGTTTATTTGGGAGGGAATCTAGTATGATATATTTCAACATATAGAGAGATGCATATCCCGGATGGTGATAGAGAGGATGTCACATCCACCTTCCTACTCATTGGGAGTGAGGGAGCATTTTCAGCTGAGCCATTTCAACTCAAGGACCGAAGTACATGGTAGAGGAGGTATACATTTGCATTATGATTTGCCTTTCTTTACTTTATATGAGAAGCATGTTGTATTAAGGAGGATCATCCCTTCTTATAATTTATATTATGATGTACTTGAGGCTAATTGTGGCATTGGGGTTGGCTATCTTGTTGGTGGTTTGAGGGGGAAGCCACATAATTCTTGGTGTACACCATTGACACCAAATTGTATATTTATGATTCCATCTTATGAGATGACTATGGCAGAAAACAAGTGGCTAGGAAAGAACTTGTTATTTTTTTGTTTTGATGCAGGCAAAGAATGCATTGTGTTGGTTCCATTGGTGGAACTATGAACCACTCTCCCGTTGTCATATGGCAGCTTGTTTTATTGCATTTTGCTTCCAATTACTGCTGATATTTTTATATTCATGGGAAACATTGTTTGGAGATTGTTGAAGGTATTAGAGATTCCCATTGGGAGCATGGTTCTCCCCACTTTACATGTTGTACATTTTAGGAGGAACCATGGGCAAACCATGATTGCCACATGACACTTTTTCCCTTCTTGTGGGAGGAACCACTTGAACTTGAGGAGGCACTTCATGGCTGAATTGTTTGATGGGGGAACTTGGGCCATTCTTGGAGGCCATGTTATTTCAGCCCAAGGACAGAGGCAACCCTATGTTTACCATAAATGGAGAGAGAAACCATTTGGATGGCAGAATCCAATCTCTCCATGCAGCCCCAACACATTGTACAAAACCAGGGTTGATGATTCTTTTGATGAGCTACCTAGGATGGCACATTTCATTTGGATGATAGCATGGGTGGGGGAGTCACTCATCCACCATGTTTGTCATCACTCCTACATTGAGGAGGCCATGGGACAGCAATTAGGTTTCCACTCATACCTTCCACCTATGATTTATGTGAGCCATTTGGTTTTGCATACTTGGGAGGAAACATTGGATGGAAATTTTGTTATAGATTATTTTGATGCAGTAATGGAGGCCATTGCTGGGAGGCAAAAAGAGGAGGAGGGGATAAATTTTTCTCTCCCTATACATTTTCTTGAGGTCAAGAAAAAATTTTGGGGGGGAGGACTGTAATGTTCCCAAATTTTAGCTTCAAAGCTAAATGGAACATTAAAGTTAGCAGTATCTTTAGCTGGTGAATAAATGGGTAGAAAAGCCCATAAGTCTCCTAAGAAGGAATAAAAAAAATTCAAGTGTGAAAAGGAGACACTCCTTGGAGCTTAATAAAACACCTCCATGTGTGAATAGGGATAATATCAGGTTGATTCAGTCTACTTTGACTAAGTCAACAATGCAGATGTGGAGGAGCAGGGATCAAGGAAGGAATAACGCAGTTTTGGAGGGAGATGAATCTCTTTATGGAAATGACCTAATTGGGTGGGGCCAAGGGCAAGAAAACTCACATTTTATTTAAGGAAGAGGTTGGAAACATTATTCCTTGTGTTTTATATTTTTATTTTGGTCTGCTTAGAATTTTTCTTCCTCTTGTTATTAGCAGGGTTGCTATGTTGTTTAGCACCAGGTGTTCCCGAGCGGGAATCCCACCTCTTTCCTTGAGGAGCCTCTTGGGAGAGTTTTCATTCATTTTTCACATCAATTTTTTAGGCCAAGCTTCAGCTTACTTCATCAGCACAGTTTTTGCAGGTCATTGTGTTGTGTTGGAGGGTGCAGTAGTGGAGGGGATTGGAATCCCACTTTCTAAGCTAGTTTCTCATAGGAGGGAGGTTTCCTTCCATTGGGAGATCTGTTTGGAGAGATATTGAGATAATTTCAGATATATGGTATTAGACCATAAATTTCCCAACATTCCCAGTGTTGTTCTAGCTAGGGAATGTATTATTTTTGGAGGTAGCTTCAGTGGATGGTCTAGTGGCTCCGTTGTAGTGTTTCCTTGTGATTGAGAGGTTCATACTTTCATGGGAGGAAGATTTTGAGGGATATACATCAGATCAGATATATTTCAGCCTTATACACTCTTATTCTTCAGTTTTTCAGTGATTATTCAGTAATTTTCTGAAGATCACTTTTGTATTCAAAGTGTATGACAAGAAACCCTTTCCGGGTTATCGTGTAATTGTAATAAGGAGACTAGATCTCAGTTATTAAGCCTTATTGATTAAAACATGAGTATATCTACTTGTTCTCCTAATTTCTGAGTTGAAACCCTCATAATTCTATGCATTCTCTTTCATGTAATATTTCTGTGTAGCAGGGTATTGGGGTTTTAGTGATTTTTCAGCTACACTAGGTGTGGGAGGTCTGTTTACCTCACCTAGTTTTTTTTTCTGATCTCCTCTTGGATTTAGATGCTGGATAGATATATCTAATGGATTCAAGTGATGATTTACATTTTTATGGCTTACATTTCTATAAATGCATTTTTCTGTGAATGCATTGCTGAGCAGTCCATTTTTGGAATATTTTAATATATTCCCAATACTGCTTATTTTCCCTATTTTAGGATATTACACAAAGAAACATTTGGATTTTTTTGCATATAATTGTTTCTCCTCCAATATTTTGATCACCTTGTCAACATGTTGAACATGATCCTTCCAAGACCTGCTGTAGATTAGTATATCATCAAAAAATACTAGCACAAATTTTCTAAGGAAGGGTTTGAAAATGGAATTCATCAACCCTTGAAATGTAGAAGGTGCATTGGTAAGGCCAAAAGGCATGACCAAAAATTCATAATGATCCTCATGAGTTTGAAATGTTGTTTTCAGAATATCTTCAGTCTTCATTCTAATTTGATGATATCGTGAACGAAGATCCAAATTGGTAAAATAAATTGCTTCATGTAATTCATCCAATAATTCATCAATCACGGGAATGGGAAATTTATCTTTAATAGTGAGCTTATTGAAATCCCTATAATCCAGACACATGTTCCATGATCCATCTTTCTTGTGCACTAATAATACTAGAGTAGAGAAAGAACTTTGACTAGGTTAAATTATACTAGCCTCTAACATTTCTGCAATCATACGTTCAATTTCGCTCTTTTGGACATAAGGATATCCGTAAGGCCTGATGTTTGGAGGAACACTTCCTGGAATCAAATGAATAGCATGATAATGATCATGAATAGTTGGGAGTCCTTTGGGAGTTTCAAACACCTTGGAATTATTATCCAAGACTTTTTGGAGATATGCAGAAATAGATGATTTTGATGTTGGAACTTCTAGTGAGCATAATTGTGCAATTACGCCCAGTTTTTCTTTCTTCAGAAGCTTTATCATGAAATTAGAGCTTATTATCTTTCCCAATTTCCCTGCGATACCCTGTAATTCGACTTCCTTTCCTTCTGAAAAAAAAATTTCAAGAAAATTTCTTGAAAATTAAAAGCTACCATCACTAAATATTGTAACCATTTTACTCCTAGTACAACATAAACACCTCCCATTGGAATGGAAAGCATTGGAATATTCAATACATATTCCCCCATGGTTAGCTTGATAATATGGCAATTTCTAGAGCAATTTATAGTTCCTCCATTTTCAACCATCACTTGACATTCTGGTGCTGGGTAAAGGAAACAATTCAATTCCTTGGCTACCTTACAATGAATAAAATTATGGGTACTACCCAAATCAATCAACATTATTACATTTTTATTCTTGATATGTCCTATATTGAGAGTTTGAGGAGTGGTAATTCCTGACAATGCATTATATGATATGGTCAGACTCATTTCTTCCTCTTCTAGGGTTGGTTCCTGGTGTATATCCTCTTCTTTTGAATATTCTTGTTCATTTTCTTCTTCCTCTTCACAATCTATGTAAAATAATTTCTTCTCAGCACACTTATGACCTTTACTGTATTTTCTATCACAACTGTAGCAAAGCCCTTTTGCTCTTTTTTCTTCTAATTGTTGTGGTGTCAACCTAGTAGGTTGTGGAAGTCTAGGAGTAGCAACACATCATGAGTTTCCTCTACTATCTTTCTCCATTAGGAAACATTTCTTGTATCAAATTTGTCACACCTTCCATGTCTACTTTTAGATCATTCTTCATGTTTTCCATGTTTTCTTTCATTTTTTCTTCCATGTCATCCATCTTAGCTTCCATGCCAGCTTCCATACCATACATATTAGCTTCCATTCCATTCATCTTAGCTTCCACACTTTTCTTCAAACCATCCATATTATTCTTCAAATCATCCATCTTCGCTTCCATGCCTTTCTTCAAGATTTCCATTTCATTTTTTGTTGCTCTTTGCGAGAGCGAATTTTGGTGCACTTTCTCTTCTAATTTTGATAGATCATGTTGCAATTCTTCATCTTCATGAGTCATAGTAGAGTAATCTGAGGGCTTAATGGGTGTTGAATTCTTTTTAGGAGGAATTTTATAACCCAATACTGATATATATGCTCAATAGGCCTTTGTAATCACTTAAAACTGATTTTTCAAACAAAACTTATGCAATTTGAAAACAAAAATACACACCTTTTTATTTTTATTTTGAAGAGCTCAATATTGAAACTTAATTATATCTGTGATTTCAAATCTTCAATATCTAAAATTTGGCCCTGTAGTATCCCTCTAAATCTTCTTTCTAATGCCATAGGTCTGACCTGATTTGGATTCTTGAAGAGAAAGTTATGTCCAATCTCCCACAATGACCTAATTATGGATTGGTTCAGTAGAGCACACTTGTACGAGTTGCCACGTGTCATTTTTTCCTCCTTCCGCTCTAAAATTGATAGACCGGAAACTACAGTCCATGTACTTGCGACCACTATTTACAACATTCCAATCCGATGCTTAGAGAGAGATTTATGAATGTTTTCCCATGATCACCTCTTTGATATGAAATTAAGGAGCCTGAAAAATCCTAACTTCCAGAGACCATATCTCCAAAATAATTATGAACCAAGATCTGGAATTTTGCGAAAATGTTCCTTCGGATTTTGGCTTTGCACTCTAAAAATTTCAGCTTCTAAACCTTTGTAGAAAAAAATCAAGAGCAAAAATTCCACGATGACCTGTTTGGAGCAGAGAAACCCTAGAATCCAAAGCTCTAATACCAAATGTTGTGAAACCAACTCCAAAAATAGAAGAAAAGAGAGATCAATGCCTTAGAAATCAGCCACTTCGAGGGGGAAACCTCCAATACATTACATAAATGAAAAATTCTTGGATGATACAAATGAAAAAACCTCCTTTCTATATATAGGAGTCCATGGGGCCACAATGTAATCCTAGCCGACCTAAAAATAATAATTTAAGGGCACAATAATAACAATATGGGGGTTACAGGGGTACAATAATAAGAATAAGGGGTTTATACTAACAACAATAAGGGACTATACTAGTAATATAGGGACCTAACAGAATGCTTCTAAACGTCAGGAGAAAATCAAGAAGATTTATGATCGCAAGACCAAGGAAGATAAGTTTCAATTGGAAGATGTAGTGCTGTGATGGGATGCAAGAAATGAAGAGAAAGGAAAACACGTGAAATTTGAAAATATATGGAAAGGACCCTACAAGGTCTTAGCTTATCGAGGACAAAATGCCTATTTTCTATTCTTCTGAGTTATCATCCACAAGGAAAAACTGGTTTAAGAAAGGTGAGATAAAGAAGGGTGCATGGCATAAATTGTGGATAGAGGATGATTGTGTGGTGGATTGGAAGGTAGGGGTATAGAGAGATTCAATGATTAAGAAGTGGGGACACCTGTTTTATATTCTTTAGAAAATTCTTACCTGTGAAGGGAGGTATTATTTAACCTACTTGTACCACATCTAACTATTGTTGCATTTTGAATCAAGAAATTTAATAAAATTTCCTTACTTTCTGTTGAAAATTTCAGATAAGATGTCTAAGAGTGTACATGAAATCCAAAAATATCAAATAGGATTTAAGCTTTATCATTATGGCTTGATTAAAATTCTGGTTAAGAAAGAGTTACAGAATAGGGAAACTACATGGAAAGCATTTCTAAAGTCATTTCGAAGTGGGAGAACTATAAATAAGGCTCGCAACAAGAGTCAACAAGATAAGGGATGTAAAGGGGCTGCTAAATCTAAGGATACCGAACATCGAAAGGAAAAGCAGTCGCCATCAAGAGGTGACACGAATGAGAAATCAAAGGCCATAAAACCCGAGCCCATGAAGTAGAAGATGAAAAATAATTACAAGGGTAAAGACTCTCAGACCAGTAAACCTAAGTCCATGAAGCAAAAATCAAAAAAGAGTGAAGAAGATAAAGTTGAAATATGAGGACCATCTCAGAGGTTTACAAGGGGATAACTCAAGGGTTATCATGCGTCTTCAATAAAAAATCCACCTACAATATCTACTATAGTAGAAGTAATTTAAGACTTTGAGTCTTATCAGAAGGGTTGTTCCTCTCCTGAAAACCCTACAATGGATATTTTTCTAGAAAATATTTTGGTACTAGATAACCTCTCAATGTTGGAAGATGTGGCAGCATTGGGTGCTTCAGTTTTTATCCCAAGATATAATGAGGGTGAGGATGATGTTCCTCTAGCATATTTTATGAAAAAGTTAAAAATAAAAAAGTGATTGATGAATAGGAGGTCGAGCAGGAGGTGATGAAAGAGCAGAAAAAGAAAAACATGAAGACATCATTCCTCTCAGAATGGATGAACAAACTCAGGAGAAAAAGAAGGAAGAAATAAATGATGATGTTCATCATACATCCGTCAAAGAAGAGATAACAATGCAAGAAGAGGACAAAGGAAATGAAATAGTTAAGGATTATATCCTTGGTAAGAGGAAGAGTCAAACTAAAAAATTGATGCAACAATTTTATGAATTTTAAGTCCTAAACAGGTGTATACAAGATCAAAACAATGCGTTGAAGAATAGAAATGGAGAATTGACAGTGACAGTGTCCGAGTTGAAGAGACAAATAAGGAAATGGAAGTTCCAGGTGGACTGCCTAAGATTTCACGATAAGAATTTGGTCAAGTGAATAACGAAGGTTCATGTGAAGAAAGTGAAGGCAGAAGGTTCGGGGATCAACATTCAAATTCAGAAGTGAGGAGGACGATTTCTATTTTTGTTTTCTGTAGAGGTTTGTGATTTTGTGAGGAAACACAACAAGATGAGGTTGGGGGGTTGTTGGTCATTGAAATTGTCTTATATTACCTTATCCTTACCTTAACCTATGTTCTACAACCTGAACTAAGGGTTTCATATATGTTTCTGTTTCCTTTTAATGAATTTTTGGATATTGGTTATGTAAGGTTATCATTGATTAAAAAGGTTAAATAGGTTTATGTTTTTCTCATGTAACTCATTATTCACATTACCTTATGGCTTGACAAGTAATGGTCATTAACCGAAGTTAAAGTGGTTGGTATAGGATCTCGACATTCCTGTACTCATTTCGGTTCCTGCACAATATTTGGACAATTGGCGGATTTGATGAAGATTAACTTCGAAAGTATGGTAGTTGTCAAAGGTAAATGGCACGCACCTGCCATTGAAGACTTGTCTCATTTCCTGTATAGGGTTCGAGGCATTACGATGTTTCCAAATATGGAGGTTGGCCACTAAATCCTGCATCTTTCTACTAGTTATTCGATTCGTACCAAGAGCCAATGAAAACTTGTATAAATTATAAGTTTTGTGATAGTGTAGGTTATTGATACTGTGAAAGACTTTGGCATTCTTATAATTTTGAAGATCTGTATTGCCACAACCCTCTAAGGTTGGATCCATTATTTTGTAATGTATACTTGCAGAGACTTTATGTTTTTTTAATAAAAAGGAGTTAATGCCAATTTTTATATATCGCTCCTATTATTTATTGTAATGGTAACTCTTCTCATATAATTTCAGTGTTTCCTTAAGAGGGAAACGAGCTGGTTTGCTAGGGCCCAACCAACCCAGCTCCTTCTTTGAGTTTTACAGTTGTATGTATTAGGTACATAAATGACTGCTGTGAAGGTTTTTTTTTAAATCTTGAGAGTGCATGATTGGTAAGGCTCTTGTGTGTTTATTTTTTTTTCGCTGAATGATCTTAGATCTGAGGGTTTTCATGTGTTGAGTGTGTTTTTATTTATTTCAAAGCATTTTTGTATACTTCCTTAAAGCACAAAAATATGTATTTTATATGAGACGCTTCCTCTCGAATCATTTCTAGATTAATGGATAGGGTTTCAGGGTTTGAAAATTCAAGTTTTGTTTGAAGACTTATTTCTTTGACAAGCAGGGAGAACCCCCATACTCTGATAAAAACACATATATTGTAATTGTATAGTGGTGTTAATCCTTATCTGAAAAATATTATGTTTAAATTGTATTCCTTTATTTAATAATTATTTAGAAGATGAAGTTTCAAGTATATGAGTCATTGGTTATTACTATTTGGATTTGGGACTATAAGATAGATATTTTTGTTTGATGATTGAATTCATTTATACACAGGACATATTTAACATAGCGATAAATATTCATAGAGGATCTGAGTAAATAATAGTTCTAAGTGGTGATATTTTATTTAAACACAAGATATTACATTTTGTACTAATATTGATAAAAATCCCATTGACTTTCACAATTCTTGAGTTTTAATTTATATTTGATTTGGGATTTCTTTCATTATCTCTCGAGTTGAAGTTTCCCTTTCTGCACTTTTCAATTTCATGCTTGATAACACAAATTTATGTTCATAGATTAATAGATGAAATATTATTGAGTGTATATTCATCTAAGTACAGGGACAAAATTGTTATGAGTATAGGAATAGGACTATTCCATTACATGAATAGGGTTTCTCTGGTACAGGAAACAAAATTCATATAATGAGAATATAATTTTACTTTATTTCCAATGTAATAACTAAAGTACAAGGAAATATTTGTTTTTAGTTTTACGATTAAGTTATTGAGTGGCATGCTTTATTTATTTCAATGAAGTATTTGATTATTGCTTCTAAGTGAACCCAGTTTCTAGAGTGGAGTCGTGTCATTTTTTTTGCAAGCACAAGTAAGGATTAAAATGTTTTCTTGTTATTTTTTCTTTCAGATTTCACATGATTTAATTGTAGGAATAGAAGTAGGGTTTGTAGGGTTAAATCCAGAATATTTTGCATTTCCTATGCTACGCCTCAAAGCTTATGTATCCCTGGATTGACAATTAACTGTTGAGAAATTGAATTGCAATTCCGACACCCAACAACATGGTGAACCTTTGGAATTCATGTTGGATATTGAATACATGAAGTAGTGTTGGATGGATGTGGATGGCCCTTAGGATTCCATGTTTTAGTTGTAGGATTTGGTTTAATACCTTAATAAATCATCCTCAAACTTTGGAATCTATCTTGGAGGCGACTTGTGCAAGAAAGGATTGGTTGCATTGTTTCTAAGGTTGGGTGGAGAGTTGAAGTCCCAATCTCACTTGCCTCGTTCAATATACCAAATATAAGTGTATACCAATGAATCTCATATCATGAATGCTTTATTTTTGTTTAATGTGTTTCTTTGTCATGGATTGTGATGCTGAGGCATGAGGTATTCATATGTAAATGAACAATATTGTTTAAAAGACATGTGTACAATTTTTTTTAATTTTCTTTGTTGACTTGAGCATAATCATAGTCTAAATGTTGTGTGTGCGATGAGTGTGTGATTCTTGTAGATGCTTGAATAAAAAATATGATCTGAGTGAATCTATGAAATGAGTATGCATTTTTAAAAGAATGGATAGTAAGTTTTATTATAATTTGTAATCCTGGGAAGGCTAGATATTTTTCATAGTGCAATGTGCTTGTTAAATGCCTATGTTACTATTGAGGTATGTTCACTTCCTATGTGAATAAATCATGATAAATGTTTTGCAAATGATGAGGGATGGTCAGTCCCTAAAGACTAGAATATAAATGATTTTCCATCCCCTTGTATTTTTTTTACCTATTGGCAACAAATCTAATAATTTATTGAGTTAATATTTAGGGGTGGGTTACTCATGTATTCATCTAGAGTATTTAAATTGGTCTAAATGGTTGTGTATAGAATATATTGAAAACTATCTATTAATTGAATGAATGTCTGCACTAAAATAGATTTTCTATCAGGCTAATGATTATCCATAAATCTCAGGAAGGATATCTTGATACACACACACACACACATATATATCGAATGGGATAGAGTGAGGCATGTTAAAATATTAGGAGGGATAGACTAGAAGGGTTTGTATATACACTCATGTATATATTTAATAAGCGTGGAGGCTTAGGAAAGGTCCCCTTATATATGTAGTAACCATAATCCAAGTTTTGAGGGTGGAAACAACCTCAAACACACACATTAAAAAGTTTTGCAGAGCCAAAAGTTAGGGCTCAAAGGAGTAAAGTGGGGCTCAAGATTAAGCACAAGGTGACCAGGTTTCATGCCCAAACATTGATCATGGGGGTCAAGATCATTACCGAGGGGTAAAGAAGTGGCTCCATGTTGAGCCATATAGATAGGAGCCATGTGCAAGGCAGTAGTCAAGAGAGATCCTAGACGTTAGATTATGCAACAATTAGAACTATCCATGTGTCCCAGAGGTTTGGTACTCTAGATATTTCAATGGAAGGTGGAGAAATTCTTGTTGAGAATGAAATGTCAGGATGTCATGGTGTGTGGGGTATGTTGTTTAATTATTAGTGTGTTGAGGTAGAAGATCCCCAAAACACTTTTAATGCGAAAAAATAAAATAACCATGTAGCAGAGGTCCAATTAGGACCCACACCTACTATGGAGGGTGATATGGCCATAAAGGGCCCACACCCACATTCATTTAAATATATCATATATATGTTATTGGTTGGTCCGTGTGGACCATAGAAAATGGGTTAATGTTGGAACAGGGTCCTCCAAAGGCTTGGAATTGGGATAGTTTTGAGTATTTTTGTATATTTTTTTCATATTTTAGTCTAGTGCAGGGATTTTGGGGTGGGTCAAAACCCTGAAAGAATTGTAATGGGTCAAAGGGTAGACCTAGAATCCGTAATCCACGGTTTGTGGACCAAAGGAAATATTAGGCTAGATTGTTATAAATAGAAGAAAATTTTGAGTGAATAAGGAAGAAGGCATTAAGATTGATGCGAACTATGAATTAGTAGATCTGTTTGGGTTATTGGGGGAAGGAATCCTACTGGCTATGTGCATGGAGATCCTTAATTTCAGCTGTGTGCAGACCTTGCTGTTGTGTGCGCAGGTTGGGTTTTGGGTATTGTAAAAGGATATGAAGAATTAATGAAAGTGGAAGGTTGTCGGAATATCTGAATCTTCTCTATGATATCATCTATGTTATGCATGGTTATGTGTTAAGCTACGAAAGTACTTGTGTTATTTGCTTATGCTGCGGACGTCTGATCTGGAAATTTTTGTTATACTTTATGCAAGAATATATGTGTTAGTTGTGTTATTGTGTGATTATAATTAGTATTGTGCACGTGGATGTGAAGGGATCTCAAAATCTGGCTTCAGGGATATCTGATTTGGTAATTTCAAATTTGAATGTAGCTCTGCTTGACTTAACTACCCTCTCCCAGGGTGTGGAAACCTAGTTCCAGCACCCTCCCATACTGCTTCGAGTGAGACTTTGGCCTGCACAAGAAGGTCACTACCGAAAGGGCCAGTAGTATAGGGGTTTGTTGGAAAACCTCAACCTCCAAACCTAAGTCAAGACCCCTCGAGCCAACAAATGGTTCCGTTGCCGGGACCGGGAGAATTTTGAGAGAGGGATCGGGTAATTCCAAGGCCGTATTGGAAACCTAAAGGAAAAGAAATTGATGAATGGTTTGAACAACAAGTTTAGGAATTCGCAGTGAAAGAAAACCACAGTAAGACATTGACCACTGAAGAGTGGAAGAATAAGTACATTTTCACAGAAATATATGAGATATTCTTTGTAACAATTGCGATCGAGATCTAGGAGTGGCTCGCAAGGTTGGTCGAATTTCAAAAGTTTTGGAAGGATGAGTGGGTTATGTAGTGGACCCCTGAATTGATCCAGCAGCTAGAAAAGATTGATAACACCATCACTCGCAGGGTGGACCACTAGGTGGGTAGTGTACTAGGAGGGTTTGTAACAGAATTTTCCATCGATCATTTCGTCTCCTGCTTAGAAGCAAATTGAAGATTCTTCAAGGGTTTCCAAGGTTAGTTTTCTAAAGACCTTACCACTGCTGATTAAGATATTACTATGTGAAAAGAGTATTCTATGTAGCCACACCGAATGAATGATCTCTGATCTAGATGGGAATACGACACGAAGTGGCAAATACTATCGGACCAACCAAGAAGGAGATAGGATTGTCTACAGTCCGGTAAGAGAAGTAGGTGTGCAGAGTCCTCCAACCACACCACTTTCCAACCAGCATAGGCATAAGAACTCACCTACACCTCTGCCACCACCAGAAGATGACATGGCTGTGCACATGAATTTGCCTACCTTTAAGGGCATAGGGGATGAAGACATGGATCAATTTTGGTTTGTCGCAGGATCGATCTAGACTGCGCAAAATGTAGCTAGTGATACGGTGATAGTGATACATCGGACAACATGCAAACGTGACCATTGAAGATATTAAGAACGCCTTGAAGCAACAATTCAAAAAGCCTAAGGCCTACTCTCAAATAGTAGTTGATCTGAAAGACTTTAAGTAGGGGCCCTCTGAATCTGTGTGGGAGGCCGATCAGTGACTAAAAAATATTATTAGAGAAGGTGGGTTCCAGTATGATGAAATAAAACACACGGAATGGTTCATTGCTATGCTTTTGCCTCACCTGCGCGCACCTATGGCTCATCAAACTTTCGAATTGCAGGAAAAATATTTGGAGGTCGCTATGAAATTAGAAGTTGTGCCCAGAGATGATGCCCAGTTGGGCGTCCAACAGATCCAAGGAAAATTGGAGGTAATGCACATGGAGATCCATAACCTGCGAAAGTAATGAGGAGCAGAATCTATCCCCGAAATATGGTGCATACGATGTAGGACAAAGGGTCACACCAAGGATAACTTCCCTCTATTAGCAGACTATATGCAGGCCAGGGGACCTAGTCCATTACACCCTAGGGAGGTTATAGGATCAAGTGGGCTAGCGTTATGGTGTGAAGATTTTCGTGTTGCGGGTTTGCATGATAAAAGCCATTGTCCCTGCCTTACTATGTATGTCCCAGAGGTAAAGCAGCAATGGTGCAGGTTCTGTCGGTCAATAGAACACAATGAACATAACTGCCGGATGTATGTTTTGATAATCGATTGAGGGAGCCTCTATAGGCTACAGTCGGATCCACCCTCGCCAAGATCCCTCTCAAGTGCATGTAGCTCCCCAGCCAGGGGTAGGGGAGGTGGGAGAGGTGGAAGCGTAGGTCGGGGATGTTAGCCACCTATAAATTTGTTATAGCAAAAGGTGGCTAAAACTTTTTTGAGCCTTCAAGGAACAAATTTTATTGCTAAAAAGTGTTGGCTCTTGAAGACTCTTGAAGGCCTCATGCCTCTATCCATAATCTTCACTGCTGTGCTTATTTTACACTCAGAAATCCTGCTGATTCCCAAGAAAGAATACTGTTGCAAAGACCCTTTTCCCCTTTTCCCCTTTTCCAAAACTAACCTCTTGGTCTCTCCTCTTCCCCCCATGAAATCCCTCATTTTCATGATTTTTCCCTTTCCCCTTCATTGAAACACTTTGATAAGGTTTAAATACTCCTTCTTTGCCTTATCGGAACCCCTATAAACCTTTGAAAAACATTGAAAATCTATCAAAATCAAATTTTGATATATTATGGACTTAAGCCCCCTTGGGATAAGTCTTTAACCCTTCCCCTCCATGCGTCTTGGTGCTAGAACCAAGCGCTAAACTTCCGAGCACTTATCACGTCGCCCGATCGTATTTAGCCCCTCCCTTTTAACCCTCGGTCATATGTTTCTCCATGCGCCCAAAGGCCGCGCAATCGGGCGCCAAGCCATGTTGAATATTAATTATTTCCGCCCAATGTTTAAGACCTTTGGTTACATATTAAACTTGTCGGTTTCATTATATTATAACTTTCCACCAGTTAAAAGTTTTAGTCAATCTCCATCGTCAATCTGATCTGCAGATCGATGACGCGCAATCCATCACAGTCGGTGGTCCCCGCCATCCCATCACCGTAGCAAAAACCGGGCGGAATCCATCGCACCACTTTCAAGCGGAGGGCAGTTTCTTCTCGATTGACAACGATTCCATACGCTGGCCGACACGTATCCTAGGCACTGTTCATAAAAATTCAATCCATCACGCGTTAAAGATCGGATGTGGACCCGTCGCGATATTGACGTCCACCGTCCGATCTGAGGCCACTCATCGGACGGTAGTCACTCTACGAAGATGCCAGATAGTTAACCAGGCTACGACGCGACATTTAAAGGATCTCCACCTTCGATATTGTTAGTTTTAGCCTTTTGAGCCTTCCTCCAGTGATCAAATGTGCTCTTACAAAGTGATTTTAAGGTGTCAAGGTCAAATTTTGTCATTTCAGTGAATCTTCAAGTAAAATTTGGTCACTAGGTATTAGGTCTAGGGTTTGCTTTTACTCCTATCAAAGTTGTCCAAATTTCAGTCCATGTCACCATTCATCTGAGTGTACCATCATTCATAGGTTTTTCATCATCATGCCAGATTCCAAAAGGGTCATTTTACACCTTGTTCATGCTTAAGTTGTGCCTAGGTAAGGTTCATTTCCCTCTCCTAGGGTTTTGAAGGTAATTTCTCTTGGATGGTAAAATCATCAGCAAAACTTGTATCCTAATGTTCATACACCTTCCCCTATCCTTAATGTACCTTATTAAACACTTCCCATCACTGAGATCCCCCAAATTCCTCATTTTCGCACAAACCCTAGTTTCTTGCTATAACTTGGCAATTTTCTAGGCTAGGCCTATGTTTTTCCCTTTTGGACCCCTTCCCCTCACTAAATTTATGAAATTACACTTTCCCCTGCTTCCTAACATCCCTCCCTACTTCCCAAAATTTTCTCAAGAATTTATAAGCACCTTATCCCCTTCATTTCGCTTCATTTCGACAAATCCCTTGTTCCACACATCGGGATAGGTTTTACTCCAATGATGTTTCCAAGAAATAAAAGATGAATTTGGGAAAAATGAGAGAGGTTTTTGTCCAAAATGGGAAAAGGAAGAAAAAAATCCTTCACATTTTACACAGGTGTCATGGTTTTAGAGAAATGTCAAAAATATAGTTGCCTCAGGAGAATTGATGCACCTCTGAAGCGACCTTGGGAAAATTAGGATTTATCCTAGCTTGGTTGGAAAAATGACTTTCTTGATGAGTCAAATGATAACGAGACAAAAATAGATTTCCAATGAGCTATCATGAGCTCAGTTTGGAGTTGAGTAAGACCTTCAAACGTTGACTGCAACAGCACTCTGCCTTGAGGCAGCCTCATTTTGCACATTTTGACCAGTCTTGGGAGATTTGAATTTTGACAAGGAAAATGAACTCAAAATTGAAAAATTCAAGTTGGGTTAGAAATTAGACTCAATAATATTTTCAACGAGATATCCCATGCCCAACTTGGACACCGAGAAGGTCTCCAAACGTCTCCTGAAAAAGGGCACAACGCGTTAGGCTTGTGGCGCAACGCATAGAGCTGCAAGCCCAATTTCACCATAAACTTCTCCAAAATTGCCAAATGTGCTCAAATATGTGGTGTGCAAGTAAGTTAAGATTTTTTACATTACAAAGTGTGTTTTCAAATAGAAAAATTAAAATCCTTGTTATAAATATCAATTTTATGTTTCAAGAATCCATTTGAATGCCAAGAGACAACAGTGAGCAAAGAAGAAGATGTGAGGAGAGAAATAGGTAGTTTGAGGGAAAAATGTGTTGAAATTTCCGAGTGTGACACATTGGGTGACTGTCGTGACGCATCGAGCTAGCACAACGCATTGGGTCGGCTCCCTGTGTGCAAATTTTCTCCTGTGTGGCGCATTGGAAGGACGCGGCATACTAGATTGGTTGTGCGACGCACATGGCAGAAAGCAAATTCATTGCTATTTCTTCCAAGTATTAAAATCGACTCGGTCCCTTCTTGTTCAAGTAATTTTATGTAACCACTCCATTTCCCATGACATGTTTTTGGTGTTGTTTGTGAAGATTTGAATACAAAAAATCAAACCCTATTAGCTTGTTTAAGGATTGTCTCTTTTAGGGTTTTGAAATTGGTTTTGTGCCAAATACTTCCATTCTCCACCTTTTTTTTTCCCCTCGTCACTATTTATCTTCTCACAACAGCCCATTTCCCTATTCCCTTGTATCCCTAAACCATTCATTCCCTATCCCATTCCCACTACCCCACATCCCAATTGTAAATTTCCCCAAAGCCCAAGGCTATCCCAAGAAATTAAGTGGATGTCCCTAAACCTTTCAATTCACAGATTACATGTGGAAAATTTCACTTAATAATAGTCCATCATTTCCACTACTCTATCCCTCCATATTCCCTCCCATATTATCACATATTTGGCAACGAAACCAAAGACACCAAACTTCTCATATTCATCCAAGACAATGTAGACTTTGGAAATCATGGAGACAAATACCTCTTATGAACGAGACAGTGACTCCATAACTAAATTGCATGCACCAAGGAGACCAATAGTTGTTGGAGAAATCTAACAAATAAAATAACATGTTGAGGCACATGGCGAATAATTATTGGGCAAGAAATCATGTTTGCAAGGCACAAATCAAGATCCTGATGGCTAAGTTAAAGAGGGCATTAAAGCGTCGGAAAAGGCAAGATAAACTTCAAATTTTGGCCGAAACTTTCTTGGCCCAGCATAGTGCATGATGGAGGACACTCAGCCCAAATTTCAAGAAATTTGGGACACATTTTGCAAATTTTGATTTTTTTGGCCTAAACACAGATTTTTCAGCCCGACGCATCGCGCCACTTGGCGCGTGCTTATGATTGGGAGCTCCTCTTGTGTACAAATTTGTATTTTTGGATTTTTCATAAAAAATTATGCATGCCTAGCCATTACCCAAATATTTTGAGAATTTTTGGGTTGCCGGAAGGGTAAAAAACACCCTAAAAATGACCTTTCTGCCCCTTTTTGGACACACAGGAAGCAGTGTTGGGAGAACTCATTTTTGGAGGGGAAAATGGAAGAAAAATTTAGAAATTCCACTTGTTTTGGAAATTAGACAGATAGAGCTTTCCAAAAATCCCACTTGGAGTAAATTTGGACACCGGGAAGGCCTTCAAAATTAGCTCCAAATTGGCGCGACACATTGGGGATTTTGCTCAGTTTTGACTCAGTAACTCTGTTTTTTGCCTAGTTTTGGCCAGTTTGACTTTCTTACTTCCACATGTAAAAATATTGATGTAATTTGATGTAATTTTATGGCTCTTGATGTAATTTTGACAAATTTTTACTCATGGAAGTAGATTCATTCATCAAAAGGTGAATTGCAACTAAATGAATCAGTTTCCTATCTTATAGAGGCAAGTTGTTCCATTGCCTATTTTCCAGTTCTTAGTTTAGATCTTGTTGAAACAGCTCCTAAAATAGTGAGCTAGACCCCTAGAGACATAGGGATGAATTATTATTTTCTATATCTTGTAGTTCTTCAGTCATTTTCAGTGTTGGACACTTGGGATTGCTTTGAGCTTCATTGTACATTTCATCTCTGCATTTTGGCAAAGGAATAGACCAGGGTTTGCAGCACTCCTTGGGATCCATGTGGATTTTTGTTTTGATGATGTATTTCTCTCTGTGATTGTAATTTTAATGATGTTTCATGTGTATCATCTTCCTTCTCATTTCTTCTTAAGCTAAATAAACAAGTAATAAAGGTGGAATTCATTAGATTTGCAGTGCTCTACCTTGAGTTTTGTTTAATTTTCTATGTTTTAAACTGTTTGAAGAGGATTCCTGAAAGCCTATTGCCCTCTTCAACTCCTCACTAATCTGAGCTATCCATTTCATTCAAATTTGAAGTGTCAAAACAATTTCCTTTCTTGCCCCATTCATCTCTCTGCAAAACTGATCATTTTCCAGACCCAAAATATGTCTTTCCCTTTGATCGAACAAACACCTTCAAAATTGAATCAAAATCTCTTACATATATACCTAGCCTAAAATCAGCCTTTATTCAAGTCATCTCAAGCCTCACTGATCATATTTTGCTGAGATTGACCAGGAGAGAGCCCTCTCCCGATCTGGTAGGGCTAGCTACCAGATTAAGCGTGGTTTGATGTTACCCTAGACTCTGCCTTCCTTCAGCCTGAGGTAGATTTAAGCAATAATAGATTTGATCTACAGATCGACGGCCCACATTCCATCGCCCAGTCCCCTCGTCCATAGCAGTGCCAGTGGTTGCAACGCCACATCAGCATCCACGCGGAAGATCTCTATTTGGGCGGGTCTCTATGGTTCCTCGTCTAGTCAGCAAATCCAGAACCGAGGACTTTACTCAGTATGATTGAATTAAAGGTTTGAAGTCCGGGTTTTTTTTTAAGGTCTTGTGGCGCCGTCCTCCACCGTTGATCGCGTGGGCCGATCCCATCTGACAGCCCATGTTTGTCCTGATTCCCAAACCTGATTTTTGACCATTTTTGCCCGAGACAAAGGTTTTTATCCATTTTCTCCATTTTTCCAAAAATGACTTATCCGCTTTAACTTTTCGCCTCCACTCCTGACCGTCGATCTCTGTGCGATCGACAGCTCTGATTTAATTCATCCTCTGTTTCCCTTTGACCCCTCCCAATAAATCTCGACCGTTGGATGATGCCATCCAATGGCCACGCTCTCTCCATATGCCTTCTGAAGCAGTTAGCCCATACACATAGGATTCTATAATATTTGTTTTTATTTTGCAGGGTTAAATGGTTTTCTCGCCATTTCTGAATAAAATTTAGAAGTAGAGGGTGACAATCCTCCAGCCTTTGATTCACCAGAGAAATCATTCACAGGGTTTAAAATTCACTTTTTATCAATGATTCATGAGGCATTGATGCCATTTGATCCCTGTACAGCCTTGTGCACCAAAAAACACAGTTAATCAAGCACAGTCAAAGAGTATCAGTGTCAAAGACAAAAATGTACCAGGATAGAAGATTGAAGATAGATTTGCGGGGATCATGGCTAAGAATGATTATCAAAAGCCTAATCCCCAATTAAAACACAGTTTAAATAAAATCTTAATTGTTTTATCAACAAAAAGCCTCCACCGCCACATTTGAGGCAAATTGATTCCTCTCAGCTACCAAAATGCCACCTGTGCCTCAAAGTATTCAATCAGAGGCCAAAGTTATTGATCAAGACCAAATATCTGCCTCACAACACAGCCAGAGGATAAATTATGTAGACAAACTGATGACAAAATATTAGCAGAGTAACCTCGACATCACACAGAGCCTCAAAGGTCAACAAAATCTCCCACCGAGCTTAAATATTTATGTAAACCATTTAATACAGAAGACACCTATGTAAGTTTCTTTATCGAGCCCCCCAAAGGCTGAGAAGCCATTAAGTCTGTATTAATTGTAATTGGAGTTATTTTATCAGATCTCACCTCCTCATTCTTCTATATATACTACTGCAGAAGATGAGTGAGGGGTTGGTTGCAGAACTTTGAAATATAATTGAGCTTGAGACTTCTATTTGTAAATAGTATTCACTGGCCCTTGAAGCTCTATTTGTGTTAGACTTGTTAGGCTGGATAGTGAAGATGATTGCTGAACTGAAACATTGGACCTGAGTACTGTAACTGGTTTGACATCAATAACAAGCTGTTTCTTGGGATCCTGGTCTATATCATTAGTGAAGTGCCCCTTTATTTGTTATTGTTTTTCCTTCTATGTATGTCATATTTTTCACTATTCTCTGAGAAAGAACAACATTTATAGAGTTAATATTTACTGTTTACCAGTACCCTTCTCTAACTGATAAGCTTTATCTCAATGTTTTCCTCCAATTTGTTTATTTAAGAATGATTCAATATAGTCTAAACAGTTAGGAATGTTGGCGTTCCCTCGTCCTACTGTTTTCTTTAAAAATTGTTCTTGAAATTTATTTTCATTATTCGCTTATTAAAGTTAGACTAGAAAAGTGATGGTTTTCCCTATTTCTAGCTTCTATTCTCCAAAGGTAGATCCTGAAGGTTTCCCTTGGTGTTGACTGAAAGCAGACTAGGTTTAAAAGTACCTTATCTGATCTTAAGTTACACTTTGTCTTCTCTTATATGTTTTCATACTTTCTGAAGGTAATTATGAGGATTACTGGATTGTTTGTCAATTAAGCTGCTTTAATACAAACTTGCCCAAGAAGTCAATGGTTAGCCCTGTCCTTGGTTGGTTTTAAACAGTTACTTAAGAGGCTTTTCTTGTTTGGACTGACTATAAATCCTTTGTGAAATTATTATCAGTTTCCACCCCTCCAACATTTTATTATTTCCATTCCATCACTCTAATCTCAAAAATCTTGTGATATAGATGAATTTCCCCTTGGATCACTCTTAAAGCCCTATTATGACTCCATATCCCAATGGACTAAAAACTAGCGTTATATCTATCTCTTTAGTCAAAGCTGTTCTATTCACTTGCAACTTCCCACCTTTGAAACTTGTTTACATTTAGAACTTTCCCCTCAAGTAATATTCATGCTCAACCATCCAAAAAACAAACAAAACCCTTGGCCTTCATAACTAGGCTAATATCATTACCCCAAACTTCAAAGACAAATCCATATTTGCACTTATTGGAGAGATCCCTCTCCGGATTCAGGAGGGCTAGATCCTAGAATCCCAAAGTGGTTGAAAAGATGTTGCTTCTACAGTTTTAGTCTCACCAATCTGCTAAAATTACAGATTCCTAACATTTCTGGCGACTTCGCTGGGGACATTTTTGAGTTCATATTTTCTTGGGAAGCTTTTATAGACTCTTTAGTTTTCCATACAACCACCGAAACTCAGAAAAACCCAAAAATATTTTAGATTGGTATCCAATAAACATGGTGGTGGACCATAAAACCTTTTACCTCCTTAGGAGCTAAAAAATTCCACTTGGCGACTCCACAATCCTAAAAAGACCTTAAGACTCCACTAGGAAGAACCCTTATCATTGTAATATCATTCAAACTTAGTTAGAGGACTTCAAGATTAAAATTTGTGTAAACAGACCAGTTAACCTCTCAAATACTGTCATATCTGGTTGAACTTTTCTTGTTTAAGTTGGGTCCAAAAACACAGTATAGTGGCTCTTAGAAAGATTCATACTAGAGCCTATCCTGACCTTGATCCACCTGAAATATTTGATAACCTAGAAAGTTATCCTTAGGAAGTCTCCTAGGCTTAAATTATCAACTATTTTCAAATCACCCTTGAGAGCTAATTCAGTTCCCGAAAACCTTGAATCTCTACAAGAAACACATGGTGGTGGAACCATAAAACATTTTACCTCCTTACGAGCTAAAATTTTTTCCACCTGGTGACTCCACACCCAATAACTCTCAAAGACTCCACTGGAGGAAGAAATTGAAAGATGTCCAGGCCTCATAGAAGGGTAGAACATATGGGTTGGATCTAGTTTAAAGAATTCATTATTTTTGTCTATCACTATGTTATGTCCTGCTTTAAGCCTAATCAAGTGTACAAAGATGAAACCCAAATTGAGTATGGGAAAGAACACAGATCTCAGTCTTCAGACCGTGAGTAGACCTGTACTCCTGTGAAAAATCTGGTGGGACAAGAGCCTCATGTTATATCTCCCACTTGTAAAGAAGTTTCAAACAACCATGAGCCTCTTGTCACTTTACCCACACCCACAAAGGTCATAGAAAGATATAAGCCTCTGGTTTTACCTCTTATCTTCGAGCTCCTTCTTGCAGAACTTATAGACAAGCTACCTCTTTTTAATGAAGAAAATTCAAAAATCACTGTCGACCAGCATGCCCAAAAGCTCGAGGATGTACTTGACTTATGTGAAATAGAAGAAGATGATGTGCGTATTAGAATTTTCGCCTTGTCATTACAAGGAAATGCAAAGAGTTGGTTTAAAAACCTTCCAGCTGCAAGCATCTTCAGCTTTCACCAATTTGCTCGAGTTTTCCTTGATAGATGGGCAGTCCCGGTAAATTCTTTCCTCATCCTAGAAGAATATCAGAATTTGATAAAACAGTCGGTAGAGACAGTACAATATTTTTTAGCCAGGTTCAATAAGGTGTACAATGTGATACCTTCTAATGTAAAACCACCTTTGAGATGGACTCTACTACACTATCCTAGTTCTTTTGGACCCAAGGTGGAATTCCGTATAACAGAAAGAGAGCCTTCGAGCCTGGGGGAAATGCAGAGCATAGCAGTTACTATCGAATACAACATAAAGTGAAAGGAGGAAGGATTGAAAGCAGCAGAGAAAGAACAAGCGGAGAAAATAGCGCAGATATCTTTAAAGAACAAGTTGGAAAGATCGATAGAGACTGCCAACACCCTGTTGAACACAGAAGAGGAAGAAAATGAGGCTGAAACTAGGAATGATGAGTGGAAAATACCTGCTCCTTGTCCTCAAAAAAGACAAACTAGATCACTGCAAGACAGAAGCCACATGCAAAGCATGTATGATGAACCAGAGTTTGAATCAGAAAATGAACTTGCAGACTATTTTGAAGAAAGACTTGCTGAGAGTCCTAAACACTTGATGGGTGACAATGTTTATAATTATGATTTCTTTGATGTTGACCTGTCTGATGATTATTTCTTTCAAAGGGAAACCGAGCTTGCAAGGCCAACATTAGTAGTTTCATGGGAGGAAGATCACGACCATCAACTTCAAGGAAATAATGAGCCTATGCAGGCCGTCTATGATACTGATGAAGAAAGTGTTGAAAGCATGATAACAGATGTATATTCTTTGAATATTAACTTTGTTATATATCAGATCATCAGTAATAATTCCAAAGAAGATGGAAGCCAGCAGCTCTTTAGCGCAGAGGACAAGGAGAAAAGACATGAAGAAGATCTTGAGCAAGATGAATATCCAGAGCCTCCGCCTGAAAGGGTCAAGGTAATCAAAGTAACCCATGCTCAAGAATATGTTAATTTTTTCATAGAGTTCAGTTCACTCCAACAGAACTGGTTAGGGTCAGAAGAGGACAACCCTGCCATGTATGATGAGCCCTCTAGTTCAGGCTGCAGTAAAGATGAGCGAGACCTTCTTTCCCATAGACATCTCTGTCTCGATCCAGTGGAAGAAGAGGTATTCTTGGTTGATGCTCATATTCCAAATGCTCCCAGGCAGGAAAGAGAGGAGTGTGATTACAAAAGCCACACTACAGATGCAGTGATTGAAGCTTCCTAGGATACAGACAGCGTACCAGAATACATGTTCTGATTGATCCTCTGGAAGAATACATGGAGGCCCTGATTGGCTTAGCCCCTCAAGCATTAATTCTTTGCAAAATCCAAATACATGAGAAACGGTCACCACTGTTGGTGCCTCAGTTTTGAAGATCCACACGCAGACCACCCTATGGTTGTCTCTGATGAGCAGTCATTTCTTCTCCCCTTTTTTACTATTTCTTGAATGGCTGCATTGGCATTATTGTATCACCTAAAAAATGTAAATAATCCATGTTTAGAATAGGTTAGATAGGAATTTAAATAAAGCTTATTTCTGAGCATGTAGTTAGTTTTTGTTTTCTGCTTTGAATAAAAATCAAAAATTCAAAAATACAAAAACAATGAAAAAGAGAAAAGAGGGCAGATTGTGAAAACAAGAAAGGTACAACTCCATACCAAAAAGAGAAAAAAATTTGAAAGTGTGCAAGCTTAAATGCCACTCCTACAAAACACACTTCTAGTTATTCAAACAGCCTAATCTTGACTAATTAGTTTTAATTTTTCTGTTGATAGGATAGTGAATTCGATTTTCCAAACTGTTTAATCTTGGCTCATCAGTAGATAGTTTAGGATAGAAATTAAAGGTTCAAACATGCTCAAAATCTGAACCTAAGGTTTCAAAGAGAAAATGACTCAAATCTGTTTCAAATCCTGAGTCACAAAAAATGTAAAACTGGTTCTAATCAGCTCAAAATCTGAACCAATTAGAAAAAGAAATAACAGCTCAAACAAAAGTCAAAACAGAGCTATAGAAAAAAAGGAAGGAAATGCTTCTAAATCTCAGATCTTAAGCCTTCCATTTTGTTTTTAAATTTTTTGCAAAATAAATGTCTATGTGCAGCTTGTCTTTTATGCCATGGACCAGCATCAAGTTAGACTATTCAATCCTGACTTGAATGCTTTTAAATTTCTGTTGTAGAGTTTAGAGAATAAAGTCTGTTGGACAGTTTAATCCCAACAGACAGTAGATTAGGTAGAGAATCTTATGGGTTAAACCGTTTAATATGAGTCCATGGAGAAACAAGGAGTAGAAATAGATTATATTTCCTACTTTCAAAAGAATAAAATTTTGTAAAAGAGTTTTCCAATCCAAGTGCACTCTAATGAAGAAAAAATGTTAGATCAGTAGGATTGGGTAGGTAGAAAGCTTGTAGATGAAAGATCCATTGTTTTTTTGGTTGCTAATATGTTTTCAGAGCAAGATAATCCCAGCAAAGGAAGGGAAGCCCAATGGATGAGGCACAGGTCAGCCTCCCAGAGAACACAAATAGATGTGGCACAGGTCAGCCTCCCAGAGAATGCAAGTCTAAAGTTCTTGATGCCTTCAAGAAGGCACCATCCCCAAGTGGAGCCACTATTAGCCACCTATAAATTTGTTATAGCAAAAGGTGGCTAAAACTTTTTTGAGCCTTCAAGGAACAAATTTTATTGCTAAAAAGTGTTGGCTCCTGAAGACTCTTGAAGGCCTCATGCCTCTGTCCATAATCTTCACTGCTGTGTTTATTTTACACTCAGAAATCCTGTTGATTCCCAAGAAAGAATACTGCTGCAAAGACCCTTTTCCCCTTTTCAACTTTATCCAAAACTAACCTCTTGTTCTCTCCTCTTCCCCCCATGAAATCCCTCATTTTCATGATTTTTCCCTTTCCCCTTCATCGAAACCCTTTGATAAGGTTTAAAGACTCCTTCTTTGCCTTATCGAAACCCCTCTAAACCTTTGAAAAAAATTGAAAATCTATCAAAATCAAATTTTGATATATTATGGACTTAAGCCCCCTTGGGCTAAGTCTTTAACCCTTCCCCTCCATGCGTCTTGGTGCTAGAACCAAGTGCTAACCTTGCGAGCGCTTATAGCATCACCCAATCGTATTTAGCCCCTCCTTTTTAACCCCCGGTCATATGTTTCTCCATGCGCCCAAAGGCCCCGCAATCGGGTGCCAAGCCATGTTGAATATTAATTATTTCCGCCCAATGTTTAAGACCTTTGGTTACATATTAAACTTGTCGGTTTAATTATATTATAACTTTCGGCCGGTTCAAATTTTTAGTCAATCTCCATCATCAATCTGATGTGTAGAGCGATGGCGCGCAATCCATCGCAGTTGGTGATCCCCGCCATCCCATCACCGTAGCAAAAACTAGGCGGAATCCATCGCACCACTTTCAAGCGGAGGGCAGTTTTTTCTCGATCGGAAACGATTCTATGCGCTGGCCGACATGTGTCCTGGGCACTATTCATAAAACCGTCATCCATTGCATGTTAAAGATTGGATGTGGACCTGGCGTGATATTGATGTCCACTATCCGATATGAGGCCGCTCATCGGATGGTAGTCGCTCTACGAAGATGCCCTACAATTAACCAAGCTACAATGCAGCATTTAAAGGATCTCCGTCGTCAATCTGATCTATAGATCGACGGCCCAATTTCCATCGCCCGGTCCCCTCGTCCACAGCAGTGCCGGTGGTCCCAACACCACATCAGCATCCACACGACAGATCTCTATTTGGGCGGGTCTCCATGGTTCCTCGTCTAGTCAACAAATCTGGATCTGGGGACTTTACTGAGTATGATTGAATTAATGTTTTGAAGTCCAAGTTTTGTTTTTAAGGTCTTGTGGCACCGTCCTCCACCATTGATCGCGTGGGCCGATCCCATTCGATGGCCCACGTTTGTCCCGATTCCCAAACCTGATTTTTGACCATTTTTGCCCAAAACAAAGGTTTTATCCATTTTCTCCATTTTTCCAAAAATGAATTATCCACTTTAACTTTTCTCCTACACTCTTGACCTTCAATCTCTGTGTGATCGACGGCTCTGATTTAATTCCTCCTCCGTTTCCCTTTGACCCCTTCCAATAAATATCGATCGTTGGATGATGCCATCCAACGGCCATGCTCTCTCCATATGCCTTCTAAAGCAGTTAGCCCATACACGTAGGATTTTATAATATTTTTTTGTATTTTGCAGGGTTAAATGGTTTTCTCGCCATTTTTTGAAGAAAATTCAGAAGCAGAGGGTGACGATCCTCCAACCTCTGATTCACCAGAGAAATCATTCGTAGGGTTTAAAATTCACGTTTTATCAATGATTCATGAGGCATTGATGCCATTCGATCCCTGTACAGCCCTGCGCACCAAAAAACACAGTTAATCAAGCACAATCAGAGAGTATCAGTGTTGAAGACAAAAATGTACCAGGACAGAATATTGAAGACAGATTTGCGGGGATCACGGCTAAGAATGATTATCAAAATCCTAATCCCCAATTAAAACACAGTTTAAATAAAATCTTAAGTCTTTTATCAACAGAAAGCCTCCACCGCCACATCTGAGGAAAATTGATTCCTCTCAGTTACCGAAATGCCACCTGTGCCTCAAAGTATTCAATCAGAGGCCGAAGTTATTGATCAAGACCAAATATCTTCCTCACAATGCAGCCAGAGGATAAATTCTGTAGACAAAATGATGACAAAATATCAGCAGAGTAACCTCGACATCACACAGAGCCTCAAAGGTCAACAAAAGCTCCCACCGAGCTTAAATCTTTATGTAAACCATTTAATACAGAAGACACCTATGTAAGTTTCTTTATCGAGCCCCCCGAAGGCCGAGAAGCCATTAAGTCTGTATTAATTGTAATTGGAGATCTTTTATCAGATCTCACCTCCTCATTCTTCTATATATACTATTGCAAAAGATGAGTGAGGGGTTGGTTGTAGAACTTTGACATATAATTGAGCTTGAGACTTCTATCTGTAAATAGTGTTCACTGGCCCTTGAAGCTCTGTTTTTGTTAGACTTGTTAGGCTAGATAGTGAAGATGATTTTTGAACTGAAACATTGGACCTAAGTACTATAACTGGTTTGACATCAATAACAAGTTGTTTCTTGGGATCCTGGTCTATATCATTGGTGAAGTGCCCCTTTATTTGTTATTGTTTTTCCTTCTATGTATGTTATATTGTTCACTATTCTCTGATAAAGAACAGCATTTATAGAGTTAGGATTTACTATTTACCAGTACCCTTCTCTAACTGATAAGCTTTATCTCAATGTCTTCCTCCAATTTTTTTATTTAAGAATGATTCAATACAGTCTAAACAGTTAGGAATGTTGGCGTTCCCTCGTCCTATTGTTTTCTTTAAACATTGTTCTTGAAATTTATTTTCATTATTTTCTTATTAAAGTTAGACTAGAAAAGTGATGGTTTGCCCTGTTTCTAGCTTCTATTCTCCAAAGGCAGATCTTGAAGGTTTCCCTTGGTGTTGACTGAAAGCAGACTAGGTTTAAAAGTACCTTATCTGATCTTAAGTTACACTTTGTCTTCTCTTATATGTTTTCATACTTTCTGAATGTAATTATGAGGATTACTGGATTGTTTGTCAATTAAGCTGCTTTAATACAAAATTTCCTAAGAAGTCAATGGTTAGCCCTGTCCTTGGTTGGTTTTAAACAGTTACTTAAGAGGATTTTCTTGTTTGGACTGACTATAAATCCTTTGTGAAATTATTATCAGTTTCCACCCCTCCAACACTTTATTGTTTCCATTCCATCACTCTAATCTCAATAATCTTGTGATATAGATGACTTGCCCCTTGGATCACTCTTGATGTTGTTGCTCAATTAAAGCCCTGTTATGACTCCATAGCCCAATGGACTAAAAACCAGTGTTATATCTATCTCTTTAGCCAAAGATGTTGAATTCACTTGCAAATTCTCACCTTTGAAATTTTTTTACATTTAGAACTTTCCCCTCAAGTAATATTCATGCTCAACCATCTAAAAAACAAACAAAACCCTTGGCCTTCATAACTAGCCTAATATCATTACCCCAAACTTCAAAGACAAATCCATCGTTGCACTTATTGGAGAGATCCCTCTCTGGATTCAGGAGGGCTAGATCCTAGAATCCCAAAGTGGTTGAAAGGATGTTTCTTTTGCAGTTTTAGTCTCACCAATATGCTAAAATTATAGATTCCTAACAGGGGACGAGGGAAAATAATCTGTTATAATTGTGGGGAAGTAGTACACTTCGCTATGGACTGCCCCAATCCGACAAGGCAGTCCTGCCGGTATTGCAGACAGCTGGGCCATGCAATTGAAGACTGTCCAATCTTGATAGCAAAGATACATGAGAAGCAACCGACACCTACGCAAAATGTGAAAAGGGTTAAGGATGAAATACGAGACAAGGATCCAATTGTGAATGTGGTAACACACAGTGGGATGGCCACCACAGGGCCTGGGGAAAAGTCTGTGACCGAACCTATGATCCGGAAAGTAGTCATCAAGCAGGAGGGTTTGGACCTAAGAAAGGAAAAATAAATCTAGGTCGTCGCTCGCACAGACTCTGAGGAGGCAGAGGCGTCTACTTCGCAGCTGCTAGGAGGCCTCAAGGTAGGTGAGGAGCATTAGTCATCAGTAATTTTTCCTGATATCAAAGGATGACTAAGTTGTAAAGCTTATATTTCTAGAAACAATATTTGAAGAAACATTGTGAGTTATAGAAATCTCATTGCCTTCATTATCCTAAACCTAATTGTTTGACTATAAACTTTATCGTTTTCCTTCTCAAAATCCACCCTATTTCAAAGAAACTCCATTTTCTAGGCTTGATTTCCCTCTTTTTCATTATGTCACTTGAACCCTCATTCATCCTTTTTCCCTACAAAAATCCATTCTTCCTTTCCCTCTAAAAACCCTCATAATCCCCCCTTATTCATAATTTTCCTCTAAAGAGCCTTAAAACAATGTAAGTCCCTTTTACATTGTTTAAACCTAACCTTTTAAACCTATCAGGCCTTTTAAAACCTTATAAAAACTTTTCTTTTATAATAAAAACCCACCTTTTTAATATAGGCCTTAAGCCCCTTTCCTTCCTGACCCCTGGTCCCTTTTACCCCCATAGGACCGTTCCCTCTGCCTATCCTAAAGCCCCTTCCCTATCTTTCTTTCACCTCGCTTCACCCTTCCGCAGGCCATCTCCACCATTGATCAACCCTGATCCAACGACTGTCGCGATCCCATCCTTCATCCTGCATGCAACCCGACCCTGCGCTACCCAAAAAAGATGTTCATGTCACCACCCCTGCCCCACCTTCCACTCAAAACTTGTGCTCCAATCACAGCCCGACACCTGTACTCCACTACCCACCCTACCAACCTGCACCCCATCTTTGGGCTCCACCTACGCCGTGGATCTCGCTCCTCGAGATCTGACGGTCTAAATCACATATCACACGAAGTTTGATGCTAGGTTTTAACGACCCCTATCCGTGAAAAATAGGTGATTTTTTCTAGGACACATGACAATCGCCCAGTGGTATCACGCAGCCTCAGACTAAAACTGCTTACCACCCGTACCCTACGCGATAAACCGCGGTGGTTTCCCAAAACCACTTTTCCCATTCCCGCACCAAAATTCAAATATCTTTTCCTACGTTTGAATTTTTCATGGTTCTGCCTCCATAATCACGTCCCTATGCCTCCTCTGTTCCTCTACAAATCGCCCTCAATGCCTCAGAAACCCCGAAAATGTGTTTTCCTCTACTCCTGCAGGCTTTAAAATTAATATTTGTTTATGTGTTGCAAGTTTAATGGCAGGGATGCCCGAAGGGGTATTCCAAAGGTTAAAATTCACCTCTAGATGACAATCCAGGAGGTAAATATTCATACAAAAAAGGACATAGGGCTTGCATAGGGTTGTACCTTCAATTAATAATGATCATCGATGGGTGTTAAAACCCTCCAATGTACAAAGAAACCCTCTCTATGCACAAAAAAATAAACAAAAGAAGGAATTATGGATAAATGAAGAACAAAAGAATCAAAAGGGCTAATTATAGATCAAATGATAAAGGCTAAAAGCTTAAAGAATAAAGGATAAATGAATAAAAACAATTATTAAGAAGAAATAGAGAAAAGATAGGAAGGTGGATCATTAAAAACAATTCAAGGTTAAAGGCCTTAACACCAAATTTATGATCAAACAAAGGCAACTTAACCCAAAGACAACCTCGAATAACTATAAAAGAAAGCATTTAATCCTCCAAAAAATCAAATTGCCACCTGCATCATGAATTCCTTTCATAAAGGCAATTGACAGTTATTGCACAGTCAAAAGATATTTTTATCTATCAAGGCAGTTATTGTAATAGTTAAGAATAGGCCTTAAAGTCAAAACTCTTCACCTATTTTCCCTAGAAAGTTGAGACAGAGTTATTGAAACAGAGAAGTAGCTACAAATATTTCTACCTTAAGCCCTGCATGGTTTTCAAGGTCAAGAATGCGCTTACTCTGTAATAAATGATCCTCAAACCCTATCTTAACCTCACCTCATCATTTTCAGCATAAATATTGCATTTGAACTCATTGTATTGTTGGAATTTGATGACTCTTTGAAGTAATACATAGTCTCTTGGAAGTTGAAGGAAAATTGATGTTTTGGATCTTGTGGATGCCCTGATTTGCTTGTTGATGGAGGAGGCTAGATAACTAGATCCCTGAGCTTGGTTGTTGTTGAAGTGCTTCTATCTGTTATTGTTATTTCTTGTTTTCATTATGTTTCCACCTTTCTTTTTTACAGTAGGGTAAAAATTTTAGGCTAAGAAATGTCTTTTGAAAGCACCTTAGTTCTGTTTGATCTTCACTGTCTTAATGTTTTCTTCTGCAGAGTCTGATTGGAGGATTCTTAATTTTCCTCCAGTTCCATCTATGCTTGTCATCTTAGCAATAGAATATAACCAAGGAGTCTCCCTTTTGGTAAGTCCATATCCCTTTGAGCACGACTTGAGATATTGTTTTGAGGAATGATTTCAATAGAGTGAAACCAGGGAAATTAAGTGGTGAGTCCATGCTCCTTTGAGTACAATTTGAGATATTTTTTGTAGTATACCTAGGGGGGATATTTATCATTCTTATATTATTACCTCATATTATTTCCTTGGATACCTCCCTTTGTACCCTATATTATCCCCCCTAGGTACACTACATTTTTTCTAAAGATATTTTCAAAGTATGCTTAGTAGAGTCTAAACCAGGGAAGTCTATGGTGTGCCCTATCCTCTGGACTACCTCAAAAGGTTACTTTAAATATTCCTAAAGAGTTGTTCAAAAGCAGATTATATTATTTTTGTTTGATCTTAGCCTACTCTTACTATTTATCTTATATGTTTTCTTATTTGAAAGTAGTCTTTGATTGCTGGATTGTTTTCTGAAAGGTTTTCTTATTAAAATTTTGTCCAAAGAAGTCTATGGTTTACCCTGTCCTTTGGCTGGCTTCAAAATAGATGCCTTGAAAGATTTTTCTTTTTTAAAGTACATGATAATGAATTCTTAATTTCTCTTTGTCCTAATTTTCATTCTTATCTTTGATGTTCACCTCATAATCCTAAACTTTGAAGATCCACTGGCCAAGTTAGATTTGCCCTATGATACTCTCCGATCCATTTATCAACCTATCATGACTTTCATTTGAATCCATTACCCAATGACTTACAGATTTCACATTCTGTCTATGCTCTTTGATCATCATACCCAAACAAACAAACAACAAACCTCATACTTAATAACTAGCCTAAAATCAACCCTTAAAAGCAAATAAGCATACATCTTTGCAAACAACCTGAGAGATACCTCTCTTAGTCTAGGAAGGCTAGGTCCTAGAACTCTAAAGATTGGTTACATGTTACCTTGTCATTTGGTGTGCCAATCTGCAAAATCACAGGACACTAACATTCTGGCGATCACGATGGGACCTTTTGAGTAAAATCCCTAGATAAAACACTTAGTATTCATCCAATGAACCATAGCTTCCTTTAAGCACTATCAACTCAATGGTCATCATGATGAAGCCTTCTGAATCAGTGACAATCTATGTACACCTTAGGATTCTAGAAACCCTCATCAAACCTTAAAAGATCAAAGCTATCAGCCATGAAGTAGACTATGTTTGTGTCACCATCTTAGCTACATGATGATTCAGGTATAGGATACTCTTACAAACCAAAGAACCATAGAAAACTTGGAAAAACCCCAAAAAAATCTCATGATTTGATTTTATTACTTACTGGTGGTGGACCATAACATATTTTACCTTCAAAAAAGCTAAAATTTCCACCTGGCGACTCCAATAGCCCTAGTAGGCCTATTACTCCACTAGTACTCCTAGATTTCCTTAGGATTTTATCAAATTAGTCCCAAGAAGTCTAGAAGCCTAGTCTCATATTCTAGAAGAGATATTAAACACTAGGAGAGGTCAAAATTCTGAAAAAAGTCCCTAAACTTTCAGCCTCTCTTAAAATTTTGAAGTTGAAATCTGGCTTCACATAGGATCAATACCATATCTCATCCAAACCCAAATCCTCCTACAATAGTTGATGGTCTAGAAAATATTTTGTGGCAAACTTCTAGATCTATAAATTTAACTGTTGTTAGGACTATCCAAAGAACAAGATCTGTCCCTGAAAACCTTACGATCTTGAAAGATCCTCACTTTGACTTGTCTCATACACAAAATTTTCTTAGAACCAAGTCACATAGTGATATAGACCAAACTGATCTACAACCCACAAATTTGCAGCAAAGTTCTAGTATGGAATCCTCCCCTTCTACTCCACCTAATTTTTATCTTCTCCATCACTTCAGCTCCTTCCATAACAAATTAGCTCAAAATCAGTTTGTTGTCTCAAGTACTTCTAACACACCCATCCACACTTCCATTGTTCAAAACACTCCATTTCATCCCACTTTCTCTTTCAAAAATCCACTCCTTGTAAATCCCCCATTTTCTCCCACCATGGCAGCATGGTATGCCCCCTTAATGTTACCACAACCTCTGGTTCCTTTACCAAATGATTATCAGTCTAGAATTCCCCATTTCACTGGAGCTAAATCCACTACTTCCAACAACATGTAGATAAAATGGATGATGCTTTTGATTATATGTAAATAGAAGAAGAGACCATTAAGATGAGGATCTTTGCCCAAAGTTTAGGAGGGGAAGGCAAGAAATGGTTTGAAAGCTTAACTCCTAATAGCATAAATGATCTCTTGTATTTATACCAAACATTCATAAACAAATGGGAAATTAAAAAGAACCCTCTCCAAATCCTTTCAGAATATAGCAACCTCAAAAGAAACACATGGGAAAGTGTCTAAGATTATTGCACTAAATTCAATAGTGTTTACAATGCACTTCCCCCAAACATGAAACCTCCACTAGGCTTGGCCTTAGCTAAATTTTCTGAAGGATTTGACCCAGACATGGCCTACCAAATAAGAGAAAGAGACCCCTTAACCTTAGAAGATATGAAAAAGGGAGCCATAAGTGTAGAGGAAAATCTGAATGAGAAAAGAGCTAGGTTGAAATCAGAGAAAAGAGTCACATACAAAGGTGAAACAATAGCATCAACCTCATCATATGATACCAAAATTGACAAATTAGTAAGGGTAATGGAAAGAATGCTTGAGAAAATAAACCTAAATGATAGAGTGCCTCCTAGAGAAAACCAAATCAATCCCCAAAACATAAATAGAAATCCAAATTTCAGAAGAGACCCTATTCAAGATCGACAAAGAGATAATGACCAACAAATTAGGCTTCCCTTTCAACAAAACTATGTAGATAAGGAAGAAGAAAGGGAAACTGAAAGGTTGGAAGAAATATTGTAAATTTGATAGGATATGACAGTGAGACAGATTTTTTCCTCACTGAAGAAGAACAAGGATTCTTCTCCTCAGAACAAACTAACAAAAACTATGAGGATTCCGAAGATTACCAATTGGGGTATGAAAATTCAATCATGGAGGTACACAGACAATATGATCTTAGAAGAAAAAGGAACCCAGAAATTTCCAAAAATAAAAAAAACTAACACTACTGTTAGGAAAACTTCAGAGAAAATTCCTAAAAAGACAGCAAAAATTAGTAACACTTTGACTAAGAATACTGACTCAAACATAGACAAAACCAATCAGCAAAGTGTTGACACAAGCTGCCCTAGTACTTCTGCTAGTGGCCCTGAGAAATCTGTCTTAAAAGGCACTTCTAATAAAATTCAGCAAATCAAAATTGTTGAAAAGAATACTGACAAATTAGATGTAAATATGTCGAAAACATTAGTTCCTTTCAGCGTTGAAGGAGAAATTTCCAAGATCAAAATTAGCATACCTTTGGCTGAATTAGTAACCCAGGTTGTATATAAAAACCAAGTTTTGAAAGCTTTAAAAATAGGCAATGAAACTGATACTTTGAACTAAAAGATGATAAACCAAAATTGTTGTTTGGTCTTGAAGTAGAAGGAAAATACCAAGAAGGAACCATTCCTCCATTTTATGTTAGCTTGAATATACATGATTATATCTTACACAATGCCATGCTAGAATCTGGTGCCTCTCACAATCTTATGCCAAAACTGTTGATGGAAAGATTAGGCCTAGAAATTACTAAACCTTACAAGGACCTGTATTCCTTTGATTCAAGTAGAGTTAAGTGCTTAGGTCTGATCAAGGATTTATGTGCCAACATGGCACAAATTCCTACTAAGTGTCTAGCTATGGACATAGTGGTTGCTGACATTCCCCCTAAGTATGGCATGCTTTTATCTAGATCATGGGGAGCCAAACTTCAGGGAAGCTTTCAGATGGACATGTCTTATGCTACCATTCCAGTTTTTAACCAAACTAGGAGATTATACAGAGAATCTCATATGAAATTTATGGTTAGCAACATAGATAGGCCAAAAAAAACTACTGTTTATTCTATTCATTCAGATTTATACTCCTTTATATTATGCAATGAAGATGAAATCAACCAACAAGAAAAGGAAAATAATATGGAGTTAAGTCTACCTAAACAGTCAAATCTGTCCCTAAAGGAAGAATTTGATAGCCTTAACCTTACCAGCCCTGAACAACAAAAGGAAAATGAGTATGTAATAGAAACACTATGGGAAATGAGCTTTGATGGCTCTTGTAGCAAGATAGGTTCTGGAGCAGGTGTATGGATACACAATATAAACAAAGGACATTCTTATAAACTTGATTTTCCATGCACCAATAACATTGCAGAGTATGAATCCCTCCTCCTTGGCCTACTTTTACTCAAATATTTAGGAGCAAAGGAAATATCAGTCCAAGGAGATTCAGAGCTGATTATTAGGCAAATAAAAGGGGAGTATTCAGTCAAAAATCCAAGATTAAGAGAATACAGAAATGCTTCCCTAGAGCTCCTAAAAGCCTTTGAAAAAATATGAACTCACCTTCATCCCTAGAGCTCAAAATGACCTGGAAAATGAACTTGCCTTTGCTGCTAGCAATTGCCAAATACCCCAGATAAATGAAAAATTAAATGTCAAAGTGAAAATTAGGCCTACAGTCCATGACAATGAAAACTATTAGCAATTTTTTGAGAATGACAAACACATTGATGATTTTATACAATCAAGAAATGATTTTTCTGAACCAACACCTAGCACAATCCATGAAAAAGACTGTCTTAATGAAAAACAAACCCTTGAAACAGAGTTTTCCTCTACTACTGATATAAACCAATTTGAACATATTTATAAGGCAGAATTACTAAACAAAACAGACTGAAAGGACCTTGAAGTGTTACAATGTAAAAATGATTCAATTCTCAACCATGCAAGATATTATAGAAATTTTGTTCGAAGGTATGCATTGATCACATCAACTCTGAAAACCTTGCTTACACAAGAGGCCTGGTTCTATGGGAATGACATATGTCAGGCAAACCTGTTTTTTGTAAAGTACCTAGGGATCAAGCCTGTGTTGGGGGAAGATGCGCAGGAGGTGCAGGTGTTTAACCCAAGCATAGCAGGTAAGTCGAGGACACAGGAGGTGAGAAAAATAGTCATTGGCACAATAACAGCTGGTAAAAAGCGGAAGTTATCGTTAAAAGGAGCGGCCCGCTGGAAATTAATAAGGTGAATCTTGGGGATTTTTTACCGTATACCTGATGGAAAGTTCCCAATGAAGTGTACCCTACCGTTGGATGACCATAGGCACTATAAAGAAGGTAGGATAACTCAGATAAGGGTTTTATCTCACTTGCTTAGCTTGTACTTATCATCCTTATCTCGCACGACCTTAAGCTGTAAGATTTTTTGGGCCTGCACTGTTCTTTTCATGTCTGATCAACCTTCCACTTTTGATAGTAGCCACCTAGTATTCAGATTCATTCTCTGCACTAGGATGATGACCACTAACCCTATGAAACCCTAGACACCTACAGACCCATAAATTGAGGAAGTAATGGAGATTGGGTCTAAGGATGGAGAAGTGCTCTCGACACTGGTCACGAGGAAGGGGAAAGAGAAAGAACATGGCTCAGGGAAGCCCCTAAAAGCTTTGAAATGGGCTGTGGGGAAGCCTAGGACTTCCCCAAGGCATGTTAAGTCCCTGTGAGAAATTCCTCAGACTCAGGATGCACAGGAGGAAGCCCAGCCCGCCAATCCGATCAACTGGTTACCTCCCTTCATCCGACCGCACAGGCCCTCGACACCATTAGGGGAATTTTGATGTCTAAAATGGGCCTCCTAAGAAAAATGTACAACAAAAATAAACTTTATAACAATCAATAGGATTCAAGATGATGATGTCAACCATGGGGGATGATTCACCATTTTTTAAATAAAAGGGTAAAAATATTAAAAAATAATAAAATAATAAAACTATTTTTTCAACTCGTATTTACAACTTATCTCTCAAACTTTTTACTCAAATTTCGAGCGGGAGTACTCGTTGGATGCGAAATTTAATTCCTCATCCAAGGAGTACCCATGTTACATACTTTCGATGAACTCTACTACACAAAAAATGAGAAATACATAAAAAACGTGATTGTAATCAAGTTTTTTTATGTATTTCTCATTTTCGTGTAGTAGGACCCATCGAAAGTATGCAACATGGGTACTCCTTGGATGAGGAATTAGATTTCGCATCCAACGAGTACTCCCGCTCGAAATTTGAGTAAAAAATTTGGGAAATAAGTTGAAAATATGAGTTGAAAAAGTAGTTTTTCCATTTTTCCCTCTAAAATTTGATGATGTCATCAAATCTTATTTGATTTTTTCCACTATTATTTTATAATTTCCTTAGGAGGCCCATTTTAGACCTCAAAATTCCCCTAATGCAGACACCAAAGAACCTCGACAACTTGATTACCTATCTACAGGTGCCACTAATCCCAGGAGAAGTCCTTGTCCTCATTGACCCTTGCGGCAGACTCCATGAGGTCAAATTTGATGATCACGACTTGGTGAATTATGAAGCCTTCCGTGAGCTGGCCCCTGCGTTGTACTTTGACACAATCTATGCGAACGATGGGGTCACAGTCATCCCCCAGCGCTGGTGCTATAGATCAATTTGGGCACCATTCCCAATGACTTGGTTAACTGGGCATCATCTCCAAGACCAATGATCAAGGGTCTATCATTCCCTATCATTTCAGTTGCTACATGCCCTAAGACAAGAAACAAGAAAAATCAAGCAAGAATTTCATCAAGCAAAGGTTTCCATGGTTTGAAGCTTATTATTTAACATATGAGAGCTCACCAACGCAGGCTCTAAAAGGCCTAAGTGTGTTGCATATGCAGGTAGCCCCATGCAAGGCTGCTCTGCAAAGCACTTCCCGACATTCACAGGTGTGTTGGTCACATTGGGAGCGAAATTCTCATTGTTCTGGAATCTCCACTTGGCTAGTGCCTTCTAGAAGAGTTCACATGTGTCAAGCTTCGGATCCAAGTGTCCATTTGACATCTACATGACTGGAAACATGTCTTGCCTATTTTTGGAAAGCTATTGATTGCAAAACAACAGTTCATTTATAAATTGAACATAGATCTAAGTGTTTGAGAAGCAAGAATTTGAGTAGAGAAATGCTAGAGAATTTTCAATTGGGAGCTTGGTTTGTAAATCTATTGCTGGAGATATTTATTCTGTGATGAGACTTGGTAACTTTGCTGGAAGGTGACTTGAAATTAGTCTCTAGGTTGTAACCTATCCTTCTATCATCAATAAAGAGTACTTCTTATTTTTCCCTACATGCATCTATGTTAACTTTGATTTTCCATATTGTAAGATCTTGGTTGATGAATGTAGTTTATGCTTTACTGATTTAGCTAACTAGCTTGAATAGATATCTATATTATTGCATCTTCTGTTGTTTCAGTGTTCTTTTTTGTAGGAAGCGTTCAGCTCACAAACCGCTTGAACTTGAAGCTGCAACAGAAGCGACAGAAGGAGTCATTTGGAAGCGACTGAACAAGTAAGCCTCCAATCCTCTCTGTGTATCTATTCTAAGTTAGGAGAAATGGTAGTATAGTCTTTCACCTATTTTTCTAGACTAGCACCTGTCTAGGGAAGCGTAATTTATCCATAGATTAAAATTCTGGCCCAACAAACTAGCGACTCCGCTGGGGAGAATTTCTCTTAGTTCTAGGTGTTTTAGTCTCTGATTTGCTTTGTAAATCCACCCAGTATTTTTTACACATAAAAATTAGAATTTTTTAGAGCTTAATTTGCAAATAAAGTGAGTTAAACAATAGTATTTTTCCTTGTATACTGCAACCAATGCACCCTTAGTCTGGACACAGTGTTTTGCAGAGCACTGTCTCCCTTCCAAGCCTGCGTTGCAGAGCACTGTCTCCCCTTGGAGACTGCATTGACTCCTGAAAGTGACTAGATTCCCTTGAATTTGACTTTGCAACTTGCTTCAGTTTTGTTTGTTGTTGTGTTCTGAAAAGTTTGATGCTCAATTGACCAGTGAATCTATATACTTCTTCCTCCTTTGCCTGAAAATTTGTTCAATGTTTGTTTAGAAAAGTTTTTCTTTATCATTGACAAGTTGATTTCAAAGTATTTTTTATGATCGCATTAAGAATCATTTTCTTTCGAAATAGGACATTGTCATAAAATCTTCATTTCCTTGATAGGAGAAATTGTTGTTGAAATCCTCGTTTTTCCTTCAAAAGAGAAATTGTTGTTTGTATTCTTCGTTTCTCGAAAGTAAAAAGCATTTTGATTATTGATATAGTGCACCTAGTTTCTTTTCTGCATTCATAAAATTAAGGAAATTGAAAAGAAAAAATTGCATTTTCATGTAGGATTATGTGTGTTTTGCAAAAGGAACATTAGGAAATCTGCATTTAGTTTGTGATTCATTGATTTTTTTTTTTGTTCATTGATTTGTTTGCTCACGAACTATTTTCTCTCTTCCCTTAGTAGCTAGGTTCTTCATTGAAAAAGCTGAAAGTGAAAGTTTGTTTATGATTCTTAGCTTGCATTTTAGGAATTTCATATACATCATCACGATGAACCTGAAAGTAGAATTGTTAAGCAAGATCAACATAAAATAAATCTCAATTTACTTAACAACGCATTGGAACCTTAACGATAACATTTAGAAGTTCTAGGCTAGAGACGTGTTCTGGCATCGTAAAACATAGCAGTTGTCGTTAACTTGTCTGCGATACATTCCGAGTGTGATACCTCACTCCACGTACATAATTATATCATATCTCATCCACTTACTTTTGTGTATATTGGGAGGTGTTACAGTATGATAAGTATAAAGGGGTGATCTCACTATGCGGTTTCGCATCAGACAGTGCTAATATGGACTTGGGCCTCCGCGTACCTTCGGGTATATTTGGGAGGACAAATTTTAGGTGCTATCCATCCATAGTGAACTGAGTCGGCCACCCTAAAATTGTGATACACCAAACACAACATTCGGGGAGATTACCTGCCCATACTTATTGGTTCGCCAGGAGGTATTCTGCAGTTCACAGTTTCTTGGTAAACCCTTTTTCCTAGCATTACCCTCTTCTTCTTTTTTTTGTTTAAAATAAATCAGTAATCGTGGAAGAAAAAAAAATCCTACTCCCCTTCGTTCGCGTAGATTAGCTTTAAAACCACCTTTACCACCAGAATTTACTTATGGTGCACGAAGGCGATCACGATATGTCGAATCAAGTACAATTTGTACCTCTGGCGAAACATCATCTTTTAAACTAGAGCTAGCTCAAATTGTTTCCACACATCCCAGTTCATTTACTGTTGTCGAAACGGAGTCTTCACAGCTACCCATGGTCACGATCCATTCAATCGCTGAGACCATACCTCCTGGACCCGACATTGTTCAATTATAAATTGATCCAGATCTTGTCTCTTTTTTTCCAGAACATCTGAATCCTGAAGTTGAACAACTGGAAGTTGTTCCTACCTTGGTCACCCCACAAATTTCTATAGCCACTGAAACTCCTATATCACACAGTCAACCATCTGAAATATATTTTGGGCTTGATGGTGAAGTTCTTCCTCCTCGTTTAATTATGATTGAATAAATACCACAACCTAATACACCTTTAAGTTCAACCCATTTTGGGTGAGACCTTTACCTGTACCAGTCTTTTTTTCAATCATTTCCATCTGCTTTTGTTGATCCTATTGCCATTCAGTCTCCCATAGATTTTGGAGAGTATACATTTGGTCATACAACCATGCCTAAACCAACATCTTCAGTTGGGTCTGTTGTTCCAATTACGTCATCTCCTACCCTTGCTGCTCCGTCAATGTTCACAACCTCACCTGAGTCATATTTGCACAGTGGCCCTTCGTTCCCAACAGGCTACGAATCATTTTCTGGCACTTTCTCTGGTACATCTTCAAGACCATGGTCTTTACCAATGTCATAATATGATGTTTTAACTGGTAGTACTATAGTTAGTACTGAAAAAATTGATTCATTACATCCATCATCAGGGCAATATCAAGTCGGTCCTTATGGATCAATTCCTTTAAGTACCATATCAACTAGACTCCCAGCATTTGGAGAACAATATTTTCCATATTATTATCCTCCTTATTCCGGGGGGCAAACTTTGGTCACCCAATACGACAATACTCAGTCACATTTTGGTCAAACTAATGTTTACATGAATTTTTGTCAATGGAAGCCCACTCTGCCTATCCAAAGACAAATGGTTGTACACTCATATCAACCGGTTCAACCTGTTACACCCACTTCATTACCACTTGTTAATACATATATACCCGTGTTATAGAATCAAAATATTGTACATCAACCTTATCAAGCAGGTTCTTCGACTCAATATCATCAAATTTTGGGTCCACATATTCAAAATCCTTTGGTTAATTTACAGCAACTTGTATCAGGGATCATTTATTCACAAGTTGGTGTACCATTTTATGGGATGTCACAAATGAAACCTGGTTATACATATCAACCAAATCCAACTTACACTAATTTGGGTTATAATATTGGTGGAAAAACCCCTTGGCAGCCATAAGTGCAAATTCCTTAAACTTCATTTCAACAAGTATCATATCCAGGTTTTGGTCAACAGAACTCTCAAGCGTTTGCTATGCAAAACAACCCCAATCTGGGTTACCAGCAGCAAATTCCATATGCTGGTGCTTAAAGACCTATTGCCCAAGAAATTCCATCTTACCCTGGCTATGCTCAAAATGACCTTAATAGATAGTTGCCTTTTGTTGCAACCTTGGAATTACCATATTTAAACCGGTTAACCAATGATCCTATCAATTATGCTCCTTGGTGGCCGGTGATACCTCATAAATTACCCTATGATATTCCTAAATTAAATGGAAACCCTGGAGAAGATCCATCAACTCATGTTATGACTTATCATTTATGGTGTTCATCAAATTCCTCGAATGATGATTTTGTTCGACTACGTCTTTTCCAGCGTATGCTCATAGGTCCGGCTGCTGAATGGTACATTGAATTACCTAGAGCTTCTTTCGACAATTTCACTGCCTTAGCTACTGTATTTTTGACCCATTTCTAGTTGCTGATCAGATATGAAACTGGAATGGAACTCTTGACCAACTTCAAACAGATTAATGCTACTCACATTTTAGATCATATTCATGAGTGGCGTCGTCATCGACGAATGGTTAAGACATTTGTTCCTGATCAGCTCCTTGCTGAATGGTTCATTAAATCCTTATTACCATCTATAAATGAGGATGTGGTTAAAGGTGGCATCATCACAGAAGAGTAAGTTATCACTCATGCCCAATATTTAGACTTGATTTATACTCAGTCTAGCACACTCTATGAAAAAATCCCAAATGCGTCGCGATCTAATTTCAATGTTCCTCCTGAAATAAAGGAATCTCATGCTGAAGATGGCTTGATAGGCACTGCAAACATACACAACATTACTGCATCTGATCCCGCTCCTACTTCTGAAATTAATGCCATGTCATTTGATAAAGGCAAAAGTGACAAGCAACCAGGAAGTAAGAAAAAGGGGAAATCAAAGAAAAATCAAACTTCTAACCCGCAGGAAAGATCATATGACCAACCGTCTGGACCATGGAAACCTCATTATCCATGCATAATCTGTAATGAGGAACACTTTGTTAGGGATTTTACTCACCGTTCTAAAGTCTCAAAAATCATCAAGACTTCTCATGCATCAGTTGTGTTGACAGACCCATTTCCAAATCCGGACACAAATTTGGTTGCTATGGATCCAGCTCCTACTTCCCAAGTGTTGATGTTATCCATCACAAAACCTTCACAAGATATTTTTGTGTCGATGAATAATAAATACTATGGTATTCCAGCCACTGATCAACCTACTAGCTCAACAACGAATCCATCTAATGAATCGGTACCACCTCTTGTTATTCCTGAATTGACAATTAAGCCACCAAAGGGAGTAATTAATAAATCAACATATAATCCTCGAGCAAGAGCTGCACAGAATTATAATATAGTTGAAGCTTTGGCTCAATCCCCTTCAGCTATGTCTGCTCTTGAGGTATTACAAAATTTTCCCTCCCAAAAACAGGCTTTATTGTCGGCCATTGGTGGAATTGATCCGAGTGATTCTAATATTGTCGTCTTTAATCATGCGGGCTATGTGCCATAATTTCAAGAAAAATTGGCATTCTCCATCCAAGTAAATGTTCTCAATCACCTTGTTCATTGCACTATTATTGATGAGGGAGCATCTACATGCATTATGTCTCTAAACTGTTGGAAGTCACTTGGCTCACTGCAATTATCACAATCATCAACGACGTTGAAGGCTTTTGATGGAAGAACATATAAACCTTGTGGTATTATCAATAACCTGCAAGTTGAATTAGGGGGAAAAATAGTAAGTATTGATGTTGAGGTTGTTGACAGACCCCTTGAATATAATATTTTACTCGGAAGACCATGGTTATATGCGATGACTACCATTGTTTCTACATACTTTAGAATGATTTCCTTTACACATAAAGGTACAATCACAGTCATAAATCAATTATATTTTTTTTCCTCTGCTTCACAGGTAACTGGAAGCATTCCATTTGTTCACTTACCCCAACTATAAATTCAGAAGATTGGTGTAGGACTCTTAAAGGATTCCACTCTTATGGGAACCTTTGCATTACCGCCACCCACGATGTTGACAGAAATTGCTAGCATAGATACCTACTACATGATCTCTTCCACTCTATCTGGCTTAAGGAAGAGTACAGGTGATTATGATATTTCTATGTTTGATGATATTTTACCGCCCAGCCCTATTGAGCTACAATAGCAATCAATCTATTTGGCTTGGGTGGCAAATCCAAAATCAGCATCGCCGAGTGTTTGGGTTGATCGTTCATTAGATTTTGGTACTCCACCTGATCCATTTTCCACAAAATTTTTGAGAGATGAAAATATTTTGGAAGCTATGATGTCAGAAGGAGAACCTTGGGAAGATCATCATCATCATTCCCATCTTCCTGATTATGAAGAAAATAATCTCAGTGAACTATATGACCCATCCATTCAAACTTTCTTTTCAAATTCTTTTCCGATTAATGCAATTGAATCTGAGCGAAATTTATCTAATATCGAAGAAACAATTTCTATCGATATTTTGACCAAACCTAGCGTTGTAGAAAATATTCATGTCAGTGTATCTTTTTCTCCATCAGAACTTGATTCATATCACTCTCTTTTTCGTGAATTTTGTGACATATTCGCTTGGTCTTACGAGGAAATTCTAGGCATAGATACTAGTATAGTTGAACACACTATTAATATGTATCCTGATGTCAAACCGATATGTCAACAGATTCGTCCTGTTCATCCGAAGAAAGCCGCTGCCATCAAAGCAGAAGTTGAAAAAAGTTTGCATGCTGGTTTCATTTACCCTGTTCTGCTAACTGAGTGGGTTTCCAATATCGTTCTTGTTATGAAAAAACAAGGAACCATTAGAGTGTCTGTCGATTATAGGGATGTCAATCAGGCTTGTCCAAAATACAACTATCCTACTCCCTTTATCGACCAGATTATTGACGATTGTGCTAGATGCGAAATTTTTTCATTTATGGATGGATTTTCCGACTACAATCAAAGCAATATCTGCCCAAATGACCAAAATAAGACCACATTCATCTTTCCCTGGGGAAATTCGCATATAGGAAACTTTCGTTTGGTTTAAAGAACACTGGGGAAATTTTTCAGAGAGCAATGGATTATGCTTTCAACGAAATCAAGGACATTTTTCAACCATATCTAGATGATTTACCAGCGCATTCACAAAAATGGATTGATCACCCGATGCGTTTGAGAGCCATTTTCTTACACTGCTAACACTACAAGATACGCCTCAATCTGCACAAATGTGTGTTTTGTGTTTATTCTAGTCGATTACTTGTATTCGTAGTCTCAAAAGAAGGAATTCAAATAGACCCACTGAAGGTACAGGCTATTCTTGATTTGTCTACACCATCAAACTTACTTCAGATACAGAAACTTCAAGGAAAGGCTAACCTCCTCAGAAGGTTCATTCCAAACTACGTCGAAATGGCTAAAGGATTTACTCGATTATTGAAAAAGGGAGTTCCCTTCCATTGGGACCAAGTTGCGCAAGCTTATTTTGATGCTTTCAAGGACCATCTTGTCCTAGCAGGATTAATGTATCCTCCTAATTATCAAAATGATTATTTCCTATATATCGTCGTGGCTGAAATGACCATCGCTATGGTTTTGGTCCAAGTAGAAGATGGAATTGATCATCCGATCTGTTATTTGAGTCATAATCTCAATGATACAGAAGTTAAGTACTCGTACGTGGAAAAGCTTTCTTTGGCAACTATTCAAGCTGTCCAAATATTTCACCATTATATCCTGCTCCGAAAAACAATAATAGTTTCGAATTGCAACCCCATGACTTATATCTTATCACGTCAATTTCTTGGGGGAAAATATTCAAAATGGATTGTCATTTTGCAGGAATTTGATTTGTAATTCATCAAATCCAAGTTAAATAAGTCTTTAGTTCTGGTTGAGATTCTCTATGACCTTCCCTCTGATAGTACTGCAACTACGTCAGAACCATCTATTCTAGACGAGTCTCTGTTTCTGATTAGCTCATCTGATCCCTAATATGGAGATTTCATCATTTATCTCCAAACCCAAAATTTTCAACATAATACCTCTCTCTCTAATCAGCGACGTATTCAATACCAAGCCAAATATTATCTGATCGTCGGTGATACACTTTATTGTCGTGGTGTCGATACCATTTTAAGGAAGCACCTCACTCATGAGGAGGCCGAAAAAGTGTTAAATGATTGCCATGTTAGGGCTTGTGGTGGACATTTATCTAGATATGCTACCGCGCATAAGATACTTCACGCCGGTTACTTCTGGCCTACTATTTTTTGAGATTGTATCCTCGCAGTCAGAATTTGTCATGCATGCCATATTTATGACCATAAAACCTGCAAACTCCCAGCGCAAATGCATCATGTTGTCTCTGCTAGACCATTTACGAAATGGGGTATTGACTTCATGACCTGTAACCCTCCTTCGTCTGGGGGGCATGGTTATATTATTGTTGCAGTAGACTATTTTACCAAATGGGCCGAAGCGATGCCTACATTCAATAACACAGGACAAACAGCTGCATTTGTTTTCTTAAATCATGTTATTGCACAATTTTGGGTCCCACAGGCTATAGTTATGGATCACGGGAAACATTTTCACAACCATATGATGTCTGAATTAACAACCAAGTTAGGATTTTCACATGATAATTCTATTTCTTATTATCCACAATCAAATGGACAAGTTGAGGCTATTAAAAAAATTATTAAATGAATGCTTCAACGAATGATAGGAGTCTGTAAAAGTAACTAACACTTGATCCTGTACTCTGCCTTGTGGGCATATCGAACCTCGGTGAGAAACACAACCGGATTTACCCCTTTTCAATTGGTGTATGTTCTAGAAGCTATCTTACCAATCCAATGTGAAATATCATTGTTAAAACTCGTGATAGACTTGTTACCTGACACCTAAGAAGAATAAGCACATCTCCTTAACCTCATCCATCTAGATGAAATGCGTCGTGAAGCCCAGTTGGCCAACGAAGCACATAACAGACGTATAAAGGCGTAATAAGACAAAAATGTCCAGCCTCGCATCCTTTCAGAGGGCTACTTGGTCCTTCTTTATGATCAAGAAGCTGATGTAATAGGTACAGGTAAATTCAAGCCATTATGGCATGGCCCCTATATTTTCAAAAGAGTTCTTGCTAAAGGTGCCTAGGAGTTAGTTGATTACGATGGAATTCCATTGGCACAGCCTAGAAATGGGTTGTATTTGAAACGTTACTATGCTTAATCACGAGCGTAGTAATTTTTTGTGTTATATTGTTTATATGTTGTTGATTTGCATTCACTATCTTAATTTGATTTTAGAGTTTTCTTAATGTTAGTAATCTACTTTACATTTCATCGCAGATGATTGAATCTTTAGAACCATTTGTTGGATATGCTAATGGTGCTAGTCGTAGTACACAGAATTTATCCTCTGCATCGTGGGCCATTTTCGCTCCGAACAACGAGTTAGTGAGTTTTCAAGGGATTTGTATTGGTAGATCGACAAAAAATATCGCTGAGTATAGCGTGTTGATTGAACTTCTCTCTGATGCCATTTCATTTGGTATTAATCGCATAATCATAAGGTTAGACTCACATCTTGTGGTACTACAACTTACTAGTATTTACACTATTATAAATCCAACACTTAGATTGTTCCTAAGAGTTTGAATTTTGGAGATACATTTTGATTTCATTCAATATCAACACATTTCCAAAAATTTGAACACTTTAACTGATTCATTAGCTAATCAAGTTTTAGACAGAAATTTGTGACATAGGCAAAGAAAACATTCATATCATTGAATAGGATTGTGCATTAAACATAGGAAAAACTATGAAAACATATAGATAGATAGTTATAGTTTTTTACAAAATTTGTGCCCAAGACACATAGGTCATTTGACCTCAAAATGTATGCAAAAATATCACAAGTAAACTAGTGGTGCTCATGGTAACATGCTATAGATCTAGCAATCCTACGAAGCAACCACATCCAACGGTTAGGAACCCTAATAGTGTGTCGTTGCAGTCACATGGGTAACTCTTCGAGCCGGAAATATGGAATCCAAAAGGTCAACCCCTCTATGTGTTGTTGAAGCTCAGCTAGAGTCTCAACCATATCAAGGTCCTGAAGGACTGCTCTCCTGATAGCCCTCTCTGTTGGCACATTTGCCTCACGCTCTGGTTCCTCTAATAGTTGAATGCAACCAATATCTGCATTACATCAAACATTTAGTTTAATCTTGGAAAGAAATCAAAACACAAAAGCATTGTATAAACCTTATAAAAATCAAAAAACATGGTCGAACCATTCTTACCCATTTCACCCCACTAAGCGCCTTCTAGTAATACTAGATCTGGATCTCCTCGGAAATCGACACCTCTGTATGCATACTCATCGATGGCGACAATCTATCATCAGAACTAGGTGAAGAATGTAGTCGAGAACACAACGGTCGATTGGCCTGCATGCCGACCCATGAGTTCTGCCCATCTTTGCATTCGAGGATCTCTAGGACTAGATATATCCAATGTTACATCTTGTGGCTACATCAATGGAATCTGTTTCAAAGCAAAAGAGATGAGGATGGAACCGTAAATGAAAATTTTCTTCCTTCCTCCATTTTCTTTATTCAGTTGCTCCTTTATCTGAGATAGAACAGCTTCAGACCAATTGAAGACTGTTGGCTCTAAGCACTCTAGCGCATACTTCATATACGATCGGTTCTATTAGGGTTCCCATGTTTTGGCCAGATTGGAAAGACCAAAATATGAGACAACATCTGAACCACTTTCAGACCTCAGGATTTAGCCCTCCTGGGTCCAGAGAGGGATCTCTCTATGTGAGCAAAGGTTTTATGTCTATGAAGCTCAAATTTTAAGATGTTAGGCTAGTTATAGGCACAAGGTTTGTTTGTTTGATTGTTTTTCTTGGTTGCTAGTTATCAGGAAGGAAGGGTTCAATGTAAGACAAGGATGAGCAAAGTGGAGAAAGGGCAGAAGTGAATTATTCCAGGAAATATTCGAAACCATTGGGCAATGGAGTCAGGAAAGGATTTTCTTGCTAATCAATAGTCAGGCTTTCAATTGGGCTAGTCATCTGAAACATAGGATCTTTAAGATGATTGTGTGATATGGAAAGTAGGAAGGGAGGAGATAACACAGATTCAGAGCACAAAGTTACAGACTAGCTGGTCGCACAAGGATCCTGGTGTTCCCAAATCTTCCAACTAAATCTATAACAAGAAACATCTAAGAAATGAATTCATTTAATTCATACATCAGAGAGTAGGCAATAACATCCACTACACTGGTTAAACCAACTGAAATCATTTCTTAGATAATACATTTAGAAGAGAAACATCAATGGCAAGGAGAGAAGAAACTGTTGGGAAAAATACTGAGAGGGGGGGGTGAATCAGTATTTAGGGCATACTCAAAACTTTTTACTTTTCCTTCCTTCAAAACCCATACGCTACTTTGATGAAGACGACTAGTGTATACACGCGGATATCCTTCATAAAACTCGCGTATACATAGAGATCTTATTAAGCCATTAATTATTCACTTATATCATACCATCATTTATTCATTAGATGTTCAGTAATCAGTAAACATGTGCAGTAAGAACAGAACAAATCATCACACATAAGCAACACACATGAACACCAGGATTTTAGGTGGAAACCCAAGTCGGGAGAAAACCACCGCTGCCGTTGTCTCAGCCTTCAATATTTTATTATAAAGAAAACCTCTTACAACAATGTACTGGTGCAGACTCATACCAGTACGTAGGCACCCACCTTCGCTCGTTTACCAGCCTCTCCTGGAAGGGAGCTACGACCCCCTGCTCTCGTTTACCAGCCTCTCCTGTAAGGGAGCTACGACCCCCTGATCTCGTTTACCAGCCTCTCCTGGAAGGGAGCTACGACCCCCTGACTGAAGGCTACAACCCTCAGCACCACCATGGACCACGTTTCATCAATTTTCACACTGGATCCAAAAGCTTCCTTTAGAACACAACTTGCAGGCCACTTTTCATCATATTTTCATACTAGACCCACTCCATACATTAAAGCTCAATCATACATTAAAACTGATACATATTAATTCAGATAACCTAGACAGATAGTAGTAGCACAGCAGAACAGATCAGACATTTCATACTCAGACTTCAGCAAACCCTAGTTCTTCATACGCGCTTTCCTTTCACTGATCCTGCATGTATATGTGCCTTCGTCCATACAAACCCGTGTATACTTATGTACAAATTACAGAGCTAATTTTACTGCCCATACGTGCTTTCTCTTTAGCGAACCCGCGTATATACGCGCTTACTCTGTGGCGAACTAGCATATAGTTCTTCAGACATTTAGGTCATTGCAATTCTTTAGAATAGATACATCACTCAGATTTAACCCTTTACTTCAGACAGATGTTTGCCTCATTTCAGATCTACTCATTCCATAGACATATCTAGAAGATACAAATACATTTCAGATCTAGATTCCCTTCTTCATCATTTTCTTCATTGGTGCATCATACATTCAGATCTATCATTCAACTGTAACCCTTTCCATTCAGATATACTTCAGAGAGAAGTATTCATTCAAGCTCAGACTTCTTGCTCCCCTTTGCACAATGAATTTCTTCTCCTTATATAGGTTTACCCTTTATCAATACCATGAGCCAAAACCACATTACTTTCGATGGTATTCCTGGACGGGGTCACATAGACAAATAATTACTCAATACAATGGGTCAATACCATGGTGGTTACCCCTGGTTTTACATATTTAGAGTGCTTTTTCCCATACGTGACTTGGCACGTTATTTCCCGTGTGCATACGCCACTTTGTCTAGACAAATCCGTGTATGCCTTGAGACATACTCTTTTCATCATGTTCTGGCACATACTGACATTCCTTCCATTATTACCTTCTGTACTTATTGTATATATATATCATATTTACATCATTTAACAAGTTCATAAAGACATATTCCATCAGGGACAACTTCATCAAGTAGGTTGCCATCATCTTCATCAAGTGGGTTGCCATCAAGGACAACACTCAGCATCATATTGCCAACAGAAACTTAGGGTACCTAACAAGGGTAAATCCTATGCCAATATTCTGATGCAAGCCAGTAGAAACGAAATGAAATGAATGTAAACACAAAGATATTAAAACATCACTGCTGCTTCAGATCAGGATCCAAAGAAATGTGCTTGTCATATTAAATAGCAATACCAATCAAATACAACATTGCCAATAACTGAATACTCAGTCTGAAAAAATCTCCTTCAACCTATCTTACAATCTTTACACAAAGACTGTGTCCCAAAAGAAACTACTTGCAATTCTCTGATAGTTGAAAAACAACCATTACAATGAGTTTCTTCATGAATTTATAGCTCCGGAGGAGCAGAGGAGGTAGGTGGAGAACTAAATGCAGTATTAAACTTCTGGAAAGAAAGAGGGCCGATGCCCATTCTGTATAAATCCTGTGCATTAATCTCTGGCGTTCTTTGGGTGAACGAATGATCTTCTTCAGTCTTCAGACTATTCTAATATAACTCTGATTGTGGTACTGTGTGGTACTATTGGTGAATAAAAAAAATATAAAGGGATGATAAAGAAATCTGCCATACTGATAAAATAAATGTTCTGATAGTACCGGGGCTGTTTCAGGGTAGGAAATCTCTCCAGAACACGGCATAGATTGAACACTGCATGGGCGCTCTGTCCTTTTTGGAGGAAAAACATTCTGCTACTGTAAACCCCTTATATGCATTGATTTCTACGTGCTGTACTTTCTACATTATCCACGGGATTTTTGATCTGGTGCTTTGCCTTCGAAACGCTATACTAAGGCTCAAAACCTTCAATTCTGAATGTTGAAATCCTTGATCATTAGCTGGTTTTTCTTTATTGCTCCATAAATGTCTCGATCTGCAAAATCTGGGCTTTAATGGCACCAGATAGATTTCTTCCGAATATTAAACTGTCCTTGGGTAATATTCATGACGCCGCTACCATTTCCGGGTACTTCTATTGTAGTACCAGCTTCCAGATTTAATTTTGTCTGCGCAACACGCCGTTGAAGTGGTACATGAGAACCATGGCATTTTTTTGCCTCTGATAGCCCTGCAAAAACATGAAACCAGTTATGAAATCCATGGATGGGGGCGGATGATGTGGATGATAGTGGGACTGTGGAGAAATGGCGGAAAATGCCATGGAATGGTGGAGAACAGAGATGGCGCAAGTTGGCGGAATGCGGAACAATTATACGTGAAACCTTATAAACCTCAACCTTCGAATGAATTTATGAAATGAGATGGCAGAGGTATGGTGGATACACATGGAGGTGACGTGGCTAGACCGGGTGACAACAGAAAGTCAACAACAGGGAAACAATCTGGACCGTCGAATCTGCGAGGAGATCGACGGTGGGAAACACAGCAAAGGGCAATGAATCGGTGGGCTAGGGGTACGGAGACCATGGACTAAACTCGGCGCAGCTTCGTTAAGTGATGACCGTTGGATGGGCAAGGGCAGATCTGATGGTTGACATGAATATCGCTGCGCATCCTGTACCGAACAATAACCCGCGATGGGATAGCGGTTTTGAAATCGTACAGGAGACAAGTGTTGAGCGTTGTATGGAATCGCTGGGCAATGGGAAAATACCACACGACCCCCATTAGAGGTGCGATGAAAACTGGGTTGTTTTATGGTATGGCACGTTGCAGGGACCACAGTGGTGGATACACTCCGAACCACTGAGCTGGCGGTGAATGGATGGCGACGGCGTGATCGGTGGTTTGAACGGGTGAATCACGAGTTCCACGGGTTTAAACGATCACCGTTCGATCTATATGGATTGACGATTGAGAAAGTGCCTGATAAACATATGGGACAAGTGCCTTCGGGGCTAGCGCTCAGTCACAGTGCTGTGGTCTGTGGGAGGACAAGGTGCGGGGGCTAGGCCGAAAGGGGCTAGGCCTGAACTATGAAGAAAATACGACATTTTGGCTCATTTTGAAGCATTTAAGGCCAGCCAAGGGTAATGATAGGGGAATGAGGGGGATTTAGGCATAGACAAAGGGAATAGGGATGTTTTAGAGGGGATTTCTAGGATGAAAAAGGGGAATTAGGGGGAAGAAATGGGACTTCGAGGAAAGGAACAAAGGGGTGAAAATGAAGGAATTTGCAAGGGTATAACGGGCAGAACTAAAGCCTTTAGGGGCATATTTCTTTATCATCAGGCTTATTTACTCATAATCAGCAGAGGGAAAGCATTCACAAGGCAGGGGACATGAAAAGGCTGCAAGGATGATGTGTTTTCAAGGGAAATGCATTCCTTGCAGGCTTATAAAACAAATTAGCCCCTTGCTTTCTTTGTCAAGGAAATTATAAGGGGCTAACAGTGGCTCCACATGGGGATGGCTTCTTCTTGAAGGAGTCAAGAATTCAAAGAGTAGATCTTTGGTGTAGGCCAGGTGCCTGCTGCTTTACACATCCCTTCTTTCTTTAGATCAGTTGCCACAATATGAAGACATTACATCAACAAAAAAACCTTCTCAATCAATCTACCTACCCACACTAGAATCCTAGAATTTTTCTTTTAGGGTGCATTTGGACTAGCAGACCCTTTATTTCATTTATTTTACAAACAGAAAATAAACCTATTCTAAATCTACCCTTATTACTCCATGAGACCATATTATACTGTTGGTCTCACATGTTTCTCTACCTAGTCTAATTATCAGCTAGGATTAAACTGTCCAACAGATTTCTTCTCTATATTCTATGATAGAAATTGAAAAACAGCCAAGCCAGGATTAGATTGTCTGACTTGCTGTGGATCCAAGGCATAAAGACAGTTGCACATGGACAAAATTTGCAGAAACCTAAAAACAAAACTGTGAAGGCTTGGGATCTGAAACTTGAAGTATCCTTCTTCTCTTTGTGACTCAAGTTTTGAGCATGTTAGAGTCACTTCCTTTCTTCATTTTAGCTTTGGTTTTGGGCATGTTAGAGCTGATTTTTCTTTCTTCTTTGTTGGTCCAGATTTTGGGCATGTTAGGACCAGTTTTTTTACTATCTTTGGCTCAGGTTTTGAGCTTATTAGAGGCAATATTTTACACATTAGAGATTCATGTTTTAAGCATGTCTGAACCTCTCCTTTTCCTCTGTTTTTTGAAACATTTTTTCTTTTTCTTTGAAAATAAAAACTGCAATGGTATGTACAAAGGAAATGGAAACTTGGAATTGTAAATCAACAGAAGTAGTGTTTGAGCATCCTGCCATTGACAGGACCCCCAAACAGCTCTGTACTATCTAGTTCTTGTAAGAAGAAAGCATTTGGACCCACTGTGGCCTGGATGATCTATGGACCTTGCCACAAACTGTCAAACTTGTTGTGCTTCCCTTTATCCTCTCTTCTTGAGTCCCACTTCAGAAATTTGTCTCCGATTTTGAAATCAACAGCTTTGGTTATCTTGTCAAACAATTCCTTTATATTTTACTGAAATTTCACTGCTCTGTTGTAGACCTCTTCCCTTGTTTTCTGAAGATGGATTGTCTGGTTTATTCTCCTCACCATACTGTCTTCCTCTGTTTGAATCTCCTAGACTAGCCTGATAACTGGTATCCCAAGGCTGGTAGGGAATACTGCTTCATTTCCATAGAAAAGCTGAAATGGTGACATGCCAATGGACTTCTTTGTTGTAAGTCTGTCAGCCCATAGAGCATGCACTAACTTGTTATGCCATGACCTTTTGTTCTCTTCCAACAGCTTCTTGATGATGATCACCAGGCTGTTATTCGATGATTCAGCTAATCCATTACCTTGAGGGTAATAGGCAGTTGAATGACCGAGTTCTATTTGATACCTGTGACAAAAATCAACCATTTTCTTGGATCCAAGAGTAGTAGCATTATCAGTGATTATTTTCCTTGGGCAGCCAAACCAAGAGAGGATGTGACCCTCTAGGAAACTAATGATGACTTAATCTGTGGCATTCCTAGTGGGTATGGCCTTTATCCACTTAGTGAAGTAGTCTGTGGCAGTTAGGATCCATTTGTGCTGCACAGAAGAAGTAGGGTGAATCTCCCCTATGACATCTAGGCCCCATTGCAGAAAGGGACCTTCAACAGTGATGGGTTGTAGAGGTAAAGGGAGGAGTTTTATTTTTCCTTCAAAGATTTGGCATTTGTGGTAGGCAACTATCATTTTATGGACATCATTGAAGAGTGTGGGCCAATAGTAGCCAGCTCTGAGTATTTTGTTTGCAGTGGCTTTCCAACTCAGGTGGCCTCCACATTCTCCAGCATGGAATTCTTGTTTAACCCTCTCTGCCTCATTTTCAGGCAAACATTTAAGAAATAGGCCATTAGGATTCTTTCAGTATAAGTTTCCATTCAAAATGCAGTAGTTTCTAGCTTTTAGCTTTAAGAATCTGGCCTTGGTCTTTGATAGTTCAGGAGGGGAATTGAGGTGTGTAAGCACATATAAAATGTCAGAATACCAAGGGGAGCTCTGAAATTTTTCCTCAACAGTGGGGTCATGCAATTCTTGTTGCTCATCCAAGGTATTTATCATGTTAATTTCTAGGGCTTGTAAGTTTGATTCAACCATTAATTTAGCTAAGCCCTGACCTTCAATCAGTTTGGTGGGTTTTATCTCAAGGTCGTACTCTAAGATCACAGCTATCCATTTGCCCCTTTTCCCATCTGGGTCTTGGGATAGAATGTCTTTGACCACTATACTAGGCACATAGGCTATGGTGTGACAATGAAATATGTACACCCTGAAGTCTTTCAAGGCTTTAATTAGAGCATAGGCCTGTTTCTCCATTATGTTATATTTTAGGGGTGCATCTCTGAGTGCTTTGCTAAAAAAGGCAATTGGCTGCTCCATTCTCTCTGTGTTTTTCTGCAGCAAGACTGTAGCCACTGTATGCTCAGAGGCAAATGAAAAGATCAAGAAATATTTGGAGAAATATGGGATGATTAGAACAGGAGCTTGGGTGAGTGCAAGTTTCACTGATTCAAAATATTGTTTAGCTCTGACAGTCCATTTAACTCCTTCACCTTTCTTCAGCATGTTAGTCATGTTCCTAAGGTGTTCAGCCAGATTTGGAATAAACCTCCTAATGAAGTTAATCTTCCCAATGAAGGACTGTAATTCCTTGATGTTTCTTGGGTGTGTGATATGGAGTATTCCCTCAACTTGTTGTGGGTCTATCCTAATTCATTTCTAAAATATAATGTGGCCAAGAAGTTTACCTTCCTGCAGTCCAAATATAGTATTTTTAGGATTTAGTGACAGACCAAACCTTATACATTTTTCAAACACTTTTCTCAGATGTTTCAGATGTTCTTCTTCAGTCTTGGAATAGACTGTTATGTCATCTAAGTAAATAACAATGAAGTGCCCTATCTCATCTGAAAAATCTATGTCCATCGCTCTTTGGAAGGTGGCTCCAGCGTTCATCAATCCAAAAGGCATCTTCAAATACATGAAGGTACCCCATGGAGTGGTAAAAGCTGTTTTGAGTTGGTATTCTGGGATTACTAAGACTTGGTTATAACCGAAGAAACCATCTAGTAGGGATATCATTTTAGAGCCCACTACCCTCTGAAGAATATGTTCCATTTTTGGCAAAGGGTAATTGTCCTTGAGCGAGGCTCTATTGAGATTCTTGAAATATATACACAGCCTGATTTCCCCTGTTTTCTTTCTCATAGCCACTAAGTTTGATACCCAATCAGAGAACCTCACTGGCACAATTATACCTGCTTCGTACATCTTCTTAATTTCTTTTTCTACTGCAGGCAGTTGCTTAGGATTGATTCTATGAAGTTTTTGTCTTAAGGGTTTCTGATTTTCTTTCAGGGGTATTTTGTGCTGGATGATGTTTGTGTAATAGGCCTTTAAGTCTTCATAGCTCTAGGCAAAAACATAAATGAATTCCTTGAGAAGGTTAATGTATTTTTTCTTCATGTCTACCGGTAAAGACTTAGCCAGTTTAATCGTTTTGGGCTTATCTTAAGTGCCTATGTTGCATTCTTCCACATCAGAGTCTGCATGTTCTATAGTGGGCTTTTTTGCTACATCATCAACGTCAAAGAGGTCTTCTAAGGATTCCAGGCCTCTAGGTATATTCTTATCTTTGGCCTGCAGCACCTCCACTTCTTCATTATCTGCGTTTTCACATTTTTCATCTAGATTTCCAGTCTGTTCATCTAAAGAGTTTATTTCTATGTTACAGGGTGTTTCTTCCTCATCTGAAGATTCTTCACTTAGGCAGCTACTATTAGATTTGGAGTCTGAATCAGAAAACTCAAACTTGTTTCTGCCTATTAGGAAATCTTTGATCTGTTTATCACCTTCAAAAACCTGCCAATATTTTTTGTTGTCTGGCACAACAAGTCTGAATTTGGTCTGAATGATGATTTGCTGATTGATTGGAGTCTTAGGGTATGAACTAGCTAGGCAAGCTAATCCATTTGCAATGAAATTTTGACCCCTAGGAACAAACACTAATTTGTATTCAACAAACGTTTTCAATAAATCCATAGTGTCATTCCTATATGCTCTCAGCCTAGGATGTTTCACCGTGTATTCACCATTCACGTGTTTAATAATCAACTCAGAGTCTCCACGCACGGTTATACTATGGGCTCCTAATTTTTTCAGCAGAGTTAAGCCTAGGACCAGAGCCTCGTATTCTGCAATACTGTTCATACATTTGAAGTGAAGGTTTCAAGCATGGCTCTCTGTGTAATTACTTTCTGTGTTATGTATCCACACTCCTGCCCCAGCAGTCCTTCTCATGTAGGACCCATCGAAACTCATTTCCCATAGGGGTTCATTTTCGTTTTTGTTATCATTTCTTTCCCTGCAACTGGGTTCACCATTATGTTGTGTTATAGGGTCTGCACTAGGCTATGGGCTGCTTAGTTTTTCTTTATGAGTGTGGAAGTCAGAGAGGTGACTAGTTGGCTGATTGTGTTCTACTTCTGATTCACTTTGAGTTGTTAGATCAGTGTATTGTTTAAGATTTTCTATGTCTTCATCCTCTGAGTCTAGGGTAGCCATTATGTTAAAGTCCATTGTCTTTGCTTCACCATGTGTACCTTTGCTTGTATCTACGTTTTCAGATCCTGGTCCACCTAAAGATTCATCATTACAGAAGATAAAGGAATCTAGATCTGTATGTACAGAGTATAGAGGATAATTTTCAGGCTTCTCAGGGCTACTAACCAGGAATTTCATTTGTGCTTCCCTGTATAGTCTTCTAAGTTGGCCAAAGATTGGGATTGTGGCATAAGCCCCATCCATATGCATAGTTCCTTGCAGCTTGGCTCCCCATGATATTGATAATAACATGCCATACTTGGGTGGCACATCTGCCACCACAACATCCATGACCATACACTTGGCAGGAATCTGAGTCAAGCTCACACATAAGTCTTTGATCAGGCCAAAACACTTTACCCTACTCGAGTCAAATGAGTACAGGTCTTTATAGGGACGGGTTATCTCTAGGCCTAATCTTTCCATTACTACTTTAGGCATTAGGTTGTGTGATTCCCCAGAATCATGCATTGCATTGTGGAGAATCTTATCATGGATATTAAGACTGATATAAAAAGGTGGCACTACCCCTTCCTGAAACTTTCCTTCTATCTTTGGACCAAAAAGAAGGGCAGGTTGATCATCACACAGATTTACAGTGTCACCATTCTCACCTAAGTTTAATTCTTTCAAAATTTGGCCTTTATATACATTCTGAGTGGCCAGCTTAGAGAGAGGGACAGAGATTTTAATTTTTGCAATCTCACTCTCCAAACTGAAAGTGGGCTGACTCTTGGGAATTATCAACTTTATTTTGTTGGCCACTGTCTTAGTGGCTGAATCAGAGTGTTGGCTCTCATTATGTACAGTATTTGTGATAGTTTTATCAGGAGCACTAATTGCAGTGCTAGTGCTGCTAGCTGGTTTACCTTGTGTATTAGTGTTTTGGTTGTCTTTTTCTTTGTTCTTTCCAGAACTCTCAGCCGTTGATTTGTTACTTTTAGTAATTGCTTTAGAAGTTTTCTCAGGCCTTTTCTTGATGGGGACCTTGGAATATTTTGGTTTGGCAGTTTCCTGGCTCTTTTTACTCCTGAGTTCATATTGTTCTCTGACCCGCATCATGGCATTTTCAAATCCTAATCTGTAATCTTTAGATTCCAACCATTCCTCCTCCCAACCATAGGGTGAGGGCTGATATTCTTCTGAGTAAAAGTTATGGATTGAATATTCCATTTCAAACATGTTTATTGTGTTTCCCTTAGACTCTTCTATGGTTCCCTCATCTTCATCAAGAAAATTCTCTTGGAATGGGGGAATAACTTGCTGATCTGATTCTCTTTGTCTGTTGGGAGTGTTATTGTTTCTTCTAAAGTTTTGGTTCTGGTTTTGGTTTCTATTCTAGTTACTAACTGTGACAACCCTTTTTTCCATCATTTTTTGTAACCTTTCCACATTTTTAGATAGCTTATCATAATTTTGGTCAGATGTGGAAGCTACATTGTCATCTCTATATGTTACCCTCTTCTCAGATCTTAGTCTCGTTCTTTTCTCAATCAGATTGGCTTCTATATTCACTACTCCTTTCTGCATGTCCTCCAATGTGTTGTATTCCTTATCCCTAAGCTCATAGGCCATGTCAGCATCAAAGCCTTCAGGGTATTTTGCCAGAGCCATGCCCTGCGGAGGTTTCATATGTGGAGGGAGGGCATTGTAGATGCTGTTAAACCTTGTTGTGTAATCATGGACACTCTCTCCTGCGTTTCTTTTGAGGGTCATGTATTCTGCCAGGAGTTGGTGAGGGTTTTCTCTAGCTTCCCATTTGTTTATGAAAGTCTGATATAGAGCTGGGAGGTCATTTATGCTACCTAGAGGTAGACCCTTGAACCATTTCTTCACATCACCCCCTAAGCTCTGGGCAAAGAATCTCATTTTGAATGTATCATCATCTATTTCCATGTAGTCAAAAGAATCTTCCATATTATCTGCATGTTGTTGGGTTGTGATGGACTCTTTTTCAGTGAAGTGTGGTATCTTTGACTGATAATCATTTGGTAAGGGTACTAGAGGTTGAGGTAAAACTAGAGGTGCATACCAGGCTGCCATGATGATGTTTTGATGAGGTAAAGGGTTAACATGGGCAGCTGGTATATGGATGACAGGGATATTATGACCAGCAGAAAACTGATGAGCAGACCTAGGGTGACTGAGCCCCAATTTTTGTATGAAATGTGTATCAGGAGGTGTAGATGGAGGGAAAGGAGGTGTAGATGGAGGGATCTGTCTATTCCCAAGGTGTCTACCACTTTGCTGAGGTGAATTAGTAAGCTCAGGGTCTGGCTGGTCTAAGATACCGAATGACCTAGTTCTAGGTAATTTGTCAGGTAGGTCTAGGTCAAGGTGGACGTGTGATAGAGCTGTAAGATCTTCTGGTGCAGAATTAGCTCTATGGAGGTGGTTGGAAATAGTTGATCTTTTAGGTACAAGGGCTCCCTTGAAGATTCTCTTAAGATTCTCAACTATTTCAGGTGGGTCTGGGTTAGGGTAAGCTCTTGTATGAATGGTTCTAGAAGTAAGAATGTTGTTTTCTGACCGAGTAGCTTAACCCTACCTGTTACTTCTACTGTGGTTGATGTTGTTATGGAGGCTGGTCTCCCAGTGGAGTCTAATGTGAACCAAGATAATCAGCAGGCCTACTAATCACCAGTGGAGTCTTTAAAACGTTTAGGAACTATGGAGTCGCCAGGTGGAAGGTTTAGGATGTTTTTGGAGAGTACACTGTCCACCACAGTGCTTATGAGACGTCCTCTTTCAAGGATATCTCCAAAACAAAACAAACTCTAACCAGAGATTGACTGGGAGGGCATTTACCAGATATGTCACCTCTGAAAGAGTGTGAGATCTGGAGGCTACCTGGCCCTTTCCAGACTCTATCCAAGAGTATGGGAAAACACAACAAATGGTGTAGAGGTTGATGTGAGAATAGGAGTGTTTAACTGCCAACCTAACCAGAGATTTTAGGTTTTTTGAATGCCTAAGAATGTTTAAGGTGTAATGCACTCACTCCCCAGCGGAGTCGCCATTATGTTGGGGTTCCCATGTTTTGGCCAGATTGGCAAGACCAAAAGATGAGACAACATCAGAACCACTTTCAGACCTCAGGATCTAGCCCTCCTGGGTCCAGAGCGGGATCTCTCTATGTGAGCAAAGGTTTTATGTCTATGAAGCTCAAAGTTTAAGATGTTATGCTAGTTATAGGCACAAGGTTTTTTTGTTTGATTGTTTGTTTTGGTTGCTGGTTATCAGGAAGGAAGGGTTCAATGTAAGACAAGGATGAGCAAAGAGGAGAAAGGGCAGAAGTGAATTATTTTAGGAAATTTTCGAAACCATTGGGCAATGGAGTCAGGAAAGGATTTGCTTGCTAATCAATAGTTAGGCTTTCAATTGGGCTAGTCATATGAAACATAGGATCTTCAATATGATTGTGTGATATGGAAAGTAGGAAGGGAGGAGATAACACAGATTCAAAGCACAAAGTTACAGACTAGCTGGTCGCACAAGGATCCTAGTGGACAGGGCTAACTCTAATCCCTAGTGTTCCCAAATCTTCCAACTAAATCTATAACAAGAAACATCTAAGAACTGAATTAATTTAATTCATACATCAGAGAGAAGAAAATAACATCCACTACACTGGTTAAACCAACTGAAATCATTTCTTAGATAATACATTCAGAAGAGAAACATCAATGGCAAGGAGAGCAGAAACATAGGGTACCTAACAAGGGTAAATCCTATGCCAATATTCTGATGCAAGCTAGTAGAAACGAAATGAAATGAATGTAAACACAAACATAGGAAAACATCACCGCTACTTCAGATCAGGATCCAAAGAAATGTTCTTTTCATATTAAATGGCAATACCAGTCAAGTACAACATTGCCAATAGATGAATACTCAGTCTGAAAACATCTCCTTCAACCTATCTTACAATCTTTACACAAAGACTGTGTCCCAAAAGAAACTACTTGCAGTTCTCTGATAACTGAACAAAAACCATTACAATGAGTTTCTTCATGAATTTATAGCTCCGGAGGAGCAGAGGAGGTAGGTGGAGAACTAAATGCAGTATTAAACTTCTGGAAAGAAAGAGGGCCGAAGCCCATTCTGTATAAATCCTGTGCATTAATCTCTGGCATTATTTGGGTGAACGAATGATATTCTTCGGTCTTCAGACTATTCTGATATAACTCTGATTGCAGTATTGTGTGTTACTATTGGTGAATAAAAAAAATATAAAGGGATGATAAAGAAATCTGCCATACTGATAAAATAAATGTTCTGATAGTACCGGGGTTGTTTCAGGGTAGGAAATCTCTCCAGATCACGACATAGATTGAACACTGCATGGGCACTCTGTCCTTTTTAGAGGAAAAACATTCTGCTTTTGTAAACCCCTAATATGCATTGATTTCTGCGTGTTTTACTTTCTTCATGATCCACGGGATCGTTGATCTGGTGCTTTGCCTCTGAAACGCTGTAGTAAGGCTCAAAACCTTCAATTCTGAATGATGAAATCCTTAATCATTAGCTGGTTTTTCTTTACTGCTCCGTAAACGTCTCGATCTAAAAAATATGGGCTTTAATTGCACTAGATAGATTTCTTGCGAATATTAAACTGTCCTTGGGTAATATTCATTACGCCGCTACCATTTCCGGGCACTTCTATTGTAGTACCAACTTCCAGATTTAATTCTGTCTGCGCAGCACGCCGTTGAAGTGGTACATGAGAACCATGGAATTTTTCCGCCTCTGATAGCCCTGCAAAAACATGAAACCATTTATGAAATCCATGGAGGGGGGCCGATGAGGTGGATGATAGTGGGATTGCAGAGAAATGGCAGAAAATGACGTGGAATGGTGGAGAACAGAGATGGCGCAGGTTGGCGGAATGCAGAACAATTATAGGTGAAACCTTATAAACCTCGACCTTCGAACGAATTTATGCAATGAGATGGCAAAGGTATGGTGGATACACGTGGAGGTGACGTGGCCAGACCGGGCGATGACAGAAAGTCAACAGCGGGGAAACAATCTGGACCGTTGGATCTGCGAGGAGATGGACGGTGGGAAACACGGCAGAGGGAAATGAATCGGTGGGCCAGGGGTACGGAGACCATGGACTAAACCTGGTGTAGCTTCGTTGAGCAATGACCGTTGGATGGGTAAGGGCAGATCTGACGGTTGACATGAATATCCCTGCGCGTCCTTTACTGAACAATAACGCGCAATGGGATAGCAGTTTTGAAATCGTACAGGAGACAGGTGTCGAGCATTGTATGGAATCACTGGGCAATGGGAAAATACCGCCCGACCCCCATTAGCGGTGCGATGAAAACCGGGTTGTTTTATGTTATGGCGTGCGGCAGGGACCACAATGGTGGATACACTCCGAACCGTTAATCTGGCGGTGAATGGATGGCAATGGTGCAATCAGTGGTTTGAATGGGTGAATCACGAGCGTCGCAGGTTTAAACGATCGTCGTTCGATCTATATGGATCGACGATTGAGGAAGCGCCCGATAAACATATGGGGCAAGTGCCTTCGGGGCTGGCGCTCGGTCACAGTGCTGTGTTTTGTGGGAGGACAAGGTGCGGGGGCTAGGCTGAAAGGGGCTAGGCCTGAACTATGAATAAAATATGACATTTTGGCTCGTTTTGAAGCATTTAAGGCCAGCCAAGGGTAACGATAAGGGAATGAGGGGAATTTAGGCATAGATAAAGGGAGTAGGGATGTTTTAGAGGGGATTTCTGGGATGGAAAAGGGGAATTAGGAGGAAGAAATGGGACTTTGAGGAAAGGAACAAAGGGGTGAAAATGAAGGAATTTGCAAGGGTATAACGGGTAGAACTAAAGCCTTTAGGGGCATATTTCTTTATCATCAGTCTTAGTTACTCATAATCAACAGAGGGAAAGTAGTCACAAGGCAGGGGACATGAAAAGGCTGCAAGGATGATGTGTTTTCAAGGGAAATGCATTCCTTGCAGGCTTATAAAACAAATTAGCCCCTTGCTTGCTTTGTCAAGGAAATTATAAGGGGCTAACAAGTTCACTGCATAGAGTGTAACAGTGCTAGCAAGTTTTGCGATCGTGAAAAGGATGGTTCTCAAAGGCAAATCCCCGATATCTCGGATGTTTATTTTTCCATCTTTGCTAGGTTCTGACCCTGGATAAAAATACTGCATAACATAATCCCTCACTGTCTTTGTTGGCAATATGATGCAGAGTGTTGTCCTTGATGGCAACCCACTTGATGAAGATGGCAACACTTGAAGAAGATGATGGCAACCTACTTGATGAAGTTGTTCTTGATGCTTGATGAACTTGTTAACGATGTAAATATGATGTTCTAAAAATAGCTCAGAAGGTGCAGAAGAAAGAAATATCAATAATGTGCCAGAGTAATGATGGAAAGTGTGTGTCACAAGGCATACGCGGGTTTGTCTAGGAGAAGTAGCGTATGCACGCGAAAAAATACGTGCCAAGTCGTGTATGGTCAATTGCGCTCTAAATGTATAAAACCAAGGGTTACTACCATGGTATTGACCCATTTTATTGAGCGCTGGGTTGTCTAAATAATCCCGCCCAGGAATACCATCGGAAGTGAAGTGGTTTTGGCTCATGGTATTGACAAAGGCTAAACCTATATAAGGAGAATAAATTCATTGTGCAAAAGGTGTGCATGTGTCTAGGCCTTAATGAATACTTCACTCTGAAGTATATCTGCATGGTTTAACTCTGCTCTTAATTAACAGATCTGATTCTATGATGCTTCTATAAACATGGTGAAGGTTAAAGATCTCTAGATCTAGAAATGATGAATCTCTCGAATGATCTGAAAAGAAGTGATGAAGACCTGGCACAAATCTGCTGAAGAACCTCAAGAAATCTGGGTAAGTTCATAGATCTGATTTGTTGTGCAAAGTTTATCTTTTATAGATCTATACGCAGGTTCAGTTCGTGAAAAGCGCGTGTATACGCGGATTTATTTCAACAAAGTCACGTATGGACAGTTAGGGTTATTCTGGTAAATGCACATATGTATACGCGAGTTAGCTTTATGAAAAATGCGTATATACACGGGTCTCATTGAATAAAAGCACGTATGATATCTGATCTAATGGTTGCTCAAGGTTGAATGTGTTTCTGCATATTGATTCTGAAGTCTGGGTTAACTCTGATATTTTGGTTACAGTGGTTTCATAGTTCTGTTTGAAGCATTGGGCTAAGTATTTTTGTTGATGAGTAAAGGGTCATATTGGAGCTTCTTGATCCAGTTTGAAAATTGATGAAACGTGGTCTGCAGTGGATCTGAGGGTTGAAGCATTCAGTCTGAAAATAGAAGCTTTCTTCCAGCAGAGCCTGGTGCTAAGATCAGGGGGTAGTAGCCCCCTTCTAGGTGAGGCTGGTAAATGAGAGCAGGGGGTTGTTGCTCCCTTCCAAGTGTGACTGATAAATGAGAGAAGGTTGTAGCCTTCTGCAGGTGGGTGCCTGCGTGCTGGTATGAGTCTGCACCAGTACATGATTGTAAGAATTTTTTCTTTATAATAAATATTGAAGATTGAGACGACGGCAGCGGTGGTTTTCTCCCGAATTGGGTTTCCACCTAAAATCCTGGAGTTCATGTGTGTTGACTATGTGGCATGATTATTCTGTTCCTTCTGCACCTATTTACTCTTTTCTAAAATATCTGATGAATGAATAATACAATTATCTGAGTTAAGAATTGAATGCATAATTAAATCTCTGAGCATACGCGAGTTCTGTAAAGGATATCCGCGTATATACGCTATTTGTCTTCAGAAAAGTAGCGTATTGGTTTTTAGAAAAGAAAAGTAAAGATTTTATTGTCTACATAAAATACTGATTCACCCCCCCCCCCCCACCTCTCAGTATTTTTCCCAACAATTGGTGTCAGAGCAGGTCCTTCTGAAAAAAAGCTTAGCCACTAGAAGGAAGATCAAGCAAGATGAGCAATCAAGATGGAACAACATCTATCAAGCCTCCACTCTTTAACGAAAGAAATTTAATCTTCTGTAAAATAAGGATGAGATCCTATCTTCAGTCTATGGGAGCAGATATATGGGCCATTGTTGAACAAGGATATCAATATCCAGCCGCAGTGCCAACAGATCCAACGGAAAAGAAGAATTATGAAACAAATGCAAAGGCGGTCAATGCACTATTGGGAAGTCTAACTGAATCAGAATTTGTCAAGTTTATGCAGCTGAATACAACAAAGGCAATATGGGACAAAATCATCCTAATTTATGAAGGTGATGCAAAGGTAAAAAGTGCAAAACTCCAAACTCTCAGAATTGAATATGAAAATTTGAGAATGCATTATGATGAGAGTATTGCTAGTTTCTTCTTACGTCTTGATGATATTGTAAATCGTATGAGAAACCTGGGAGAAACAATAGCAGAACCTACTTTGGTTGAGAAAATCTTAAGATCGCTAACAGAAAAATTTGAATCAAAAGTATCTTCTCTTGAAGAAAAACAAGATCTTCAAACTCTTACTGTGGTGCAACTTCATGGCATACTGACTGCATATGAAATGAGGAGAGGAGGACCATCTGAAGTCAAAGAGGTTGTTTTTAAATATTCTACAAAAGGGAAAGAAGTTCAAAAAGAAGGATCAGGATATATATCAGAAGAAGATGAGGCAAACTTTGTGAGAAGACTCCAACTAGGAACCAGAAGATTCAAAGGTAAGCTTCCTTTCAATTTTTTTGATTGTGGAAGAGTTGGTCATTATGCTGCAAAGTTTCCTTATAAAGAAACATCTACTAAAGGGAAAGAAGTAGCAATAAGGAATAAGAACCGATCTAGCACTAAGAAAAGTTATTACACTAATGAAGACAGTGATGGGTTATATGATAGTGAGGAAGAATGTGAACAAGATATTAGACTTCTCATGGCATTTGAAAATGATTCTAGAGAAGACAAGGATGTTTTTATGGATGCTCTAGATGACAATGATATTCTTGATCAAAACAATCAACTCAAAATATGCTTGGAAGAAAGTAAAATAATCATAGAGACTCTGAAAAGGCAGAATGAAGAAGCGAAGAAACATAATGAGAATTTAGAATGTGAAGTAGTAAGTCTAAGAAAAGAACTTGAGAAAGTAAAGACTCTGAATCTTAGATTTGCTAAAGGATCTGAAACCTTAGATGAAATTATCAAGGTTCAATGTTCTCCTCTTATAAAGACAGGTCTTGGATATACTGGAGATTCTTCTCATGCTTCAACACCAAATTATCTAAAAGCAGCTACAACTGGTTTACTACATTCAGCCACTCAGCAAGGGAATAAAGAATCTTTACAGGTAAAGCATGATCATCACAACTTAAGGAACACTAACAGGGATATCTCTCAAAGGAGCAACAACCAACAGGTAAATTCAAATAGAATATTTCATGATCGCAAAAATTTCTACTTCAATGGACAATGTTTCTCATGTCACAATTTTGGTCATAAAGTTGTTCAATGTGTTGCATATAAAACCATCATGACAAGAGAAGCAAGAAAGAAAAGGATGGATATTGAACCAAAGAAGAATACCTATAACAAATTTTCTCCTCTTCAAAATGAAGTTGAATGTGCTTATTGCAATAACTTTGGCCATGAAGAATATGAATGCAGGAGCAAAGTCCAGCCAAAACAACATTTACCTTCAAGTTCCAAAGTATGGAAAAAGAAGGAATTACAGGTTGAAAATTTTGGGATAGCGTTATTTGCAGAAGATGAAGAAAATCAATGGTACATTGATAGTGGATGCTCAAGACACATGACAGGTGATAAAATCAAACTTCTTGCATATAATGCTCTAGAAAAGGAAAAGAAAGTTACATTTGGAAATGATACTCCTGCTGTAATTAAAGGAAAAGGGTCTGTGTTTCTAAAAGAAAAGGTGAAGGCTAATGATGTCATGTATGTGGATGGATTAAGGCATAACCTGTTAAGTGTAAGCCAAATGTGTGATCAAGGAACTGAAGTTGTCTTTAGTTCAAAAGAATGTGTGGTTCATGATCTTGATACAGGTAAAACTATTATAAAAGGGAAAATAACTCCAAGCAACCTGTATGTATTGAAGAACTGCAAAGATCAATGTTACTTGAGCAAGTCTTCAAAAAATTGGCTATGGCATAGAAGGCTGGGGCATCTGAGCTTCTCTCAAATCAACAAAGCAAGCAGACTTCAAGCTATTCGTGGTCTTCCCAATATTAATCTACCAGAAAGTATCATATGCAAATCTTGTCAATTCGGTAAGCAGACCAGAGTACGATTTAATGCCAAAGAAGGATCATCAAGCAAGCCTCTTGAACTCATTCATACTGACATATGTGGACCTATGAGGAAAAAGTCACCACGTGGGGAAGAATACTATATCTTATTTATTGATGATTACTCTAGAATGTGTTGGATCGGGTTGATTAAACACAAAGATGAAGCATTTGAAAAATTTCAAATCTTCAAAGCATTGGTAGAAAATGAATTAGATCTAAAAATCAAGTGTCTTAGATCTGATCGAGGAGGAGAATATACATCAAATGAATTCTTTGAATTTTGTGAACAACATGGCATAAAAAGACAGTTCTCTGTAGCAGGCACTCCACAACAAAATGGCGTAGCAGAAAGAATGAATAGAACAATTCAACAAATGGCTAGAGCCATGCTTGATGATTCTGGAACTCCTGACATGTTCTGGGGTGAAGCAGCACATACAGTAGCTAACATTCTCAACAAGGCTCATGTTCGGGTAAATAGTGACAAAACTCCATATGAACTCTGGTATGGTAATTCTCCCTCTGTGAAGCACTTTAGAGTTTTTGGAAGTAAATGCTTTATCAAAAATAATGATGAAAAGCTTGGCAAGTTTGAACCTAGATCAGATTAAGGGATACTTCTTGGTTACTGATCTATAAGCAGAGCATACAAATGTTACATTAAAAGGCTTCGAAAGATTGTTGAATGTATTGATGTTGTTATTGATGAGTCTCCTGCAGCTGCTAAAGAAGAAAAACAAACAACAGCTGTACACGATGATGAGATATGTACTTCTGCTTCACATAGCAATAATATAGACGGTGAACCCAATGAAGAACATGAAGATGATTTATCTGAAAAGGCTCCTTCCAGATATGTTCAAAAAAATCATCCAGAATCTCAAATTTTGGGAGATAAGGCATCAGGTGTACAAACGAGAAGGACTCTTGTGGGATCCTCTAGCTATCTGGCATTTCTGTCCACTATTGAACCACACAATGTCAATCAAGCCAGCAAAGATGAATGTTGGGTTCAAGCCATGAATGAAGAGCTTGATCAAATTGAAAAGAATCACACTTGGGAATTAGTACCAAGACCTCATAACAAAAATGTCATTGGAACTAAATGGATATTCAAAAACAAGTTAAATGAGAATGGGGATATTATAAGAAACAAAGCTAGACTGGTTTGCAAGGGGTATACTCAACAAGAAGGTATAGACTTTGAAGAAACTTTTGCTCCTGTAGCTAGACTTGAAGCCATAAGAATGTTTCTTGATTTTTCAAGTTTTCAACAAATCAAAGTTTATCAAATGGATGTTAAATATGCTTTTCTCAATGGTGCTCTAGAAGAAGAAGTGTATATAGAACAACCGGAAGGATTCATTTTGGGAAATGATGAAAATCTTGTTTGTAAACTTAAAAAGGCTCTATATGGTCTCAAACAAGCTCCAAGGGCATGGTATTATCGTCTTGACAAATATCTTCATCAACAAGGATTTTCAAAGGGGTCTGCTGATAGCAACTTATACACAAAAGTTGAAAATGATAAACTATTGATTGTAGTTGTATATGCTGATGATATCATTTTTGGGAGCAACGAAGAATCTAAGAGTCAGCCTGCTTCTCATTATGCAAAGAAGAATTTGAAATTTCTGTCATAGAGAACTAATATCTTTGTTAATTGTAAAGTGCATCAAACTACAGATGGTATATTCTTATCACAAGCAAAATATCTTAAGCAAATTCTGAAGAAGTATGGCATGGAAGAATGCAAACCTGTAAGTACACCAATGATAACTGGATGTAATCTCAGTTCTCATGATGACTCTCCCGCGGTAAATCAACCAGAATATAGATCAATGATAGGAAGCCTACTTTATCTCACTGGGACTAGACCAAACATTATGCATGCAGTTGGGATTGTTGGATGTTTCCAAGCCAATCCAAAAGAGTCTCACCTTCAGGCTGTCAAAATAATTTTCAAATATCTGCAAGGAACTCAAGACTTTGGACTATGGTATCCAAAGAATGCTGATCTTACTCTTCATGCTTACACTAATGCAGATTGGGCTGGAAATGTTGATGATCGGAAAAGCACTAGTTGTGGTGCATTATATATGGGACCCCGGTTAGTATCTTGGTTCAGCAAGAAGAAAAATTCTATTGTCTTATCTATAGCAGAGGCAGAATATGTGGCTGCCACATCTTGTTGCACTCAACTCCTTTGGATGATGCAAACTTTACAAGATTTTCAAATCAAATGTTCACCTCCTATTTCCATTATGTGTGATAATACAAGTGCCATCAGTATCTCAAAGAATCCTGTTATGCATTCCAAGATCAAGCACATTCCCATCAAGTATCATTTCTTACGTGAACAAGTGCTTGAAAAAAATGTGAAGTTGGAGTATGTTCCCTCCAAAGAACAAGTTACTGATATATTTACCAAACCTCTGCCCAGGGAAGCGTTTGAATATCTCATACAGAAGCTGGGAGTAGTCTCTGCCATGCAGAGGATCAGATCTGATTAAAATTCTGAAGATTAATTTGGATACGCGGGTTTCCTGAAAGACAGTCGCGTATGTACGCGAGTTCATACACAGAAAACCGTGTATGGTTGGTTGCTGACAAATTTTAATTGGGGTCAGCATTTTTTAGCACAGCTGCAGTGCTGTTTGGTATCTATGGTGATGTTTCAGCTCTTATATTTCTATTTCATTTTCTGATATTGGATGTAGATGCCTTGATGATTTGCTGTTGACAGTGTTCTAGATGCACAAGCTAAGGGGGAGCTTTGGTCTTTTGGAAAGGATGCATTGGATGCAAAGTTTCAGGGGGAGCATTAGTCTTACTGAGTATTATGCATTGTTGGCATTATGATGGTTCTGAAATATGATCTCTCTCTTGAGGTATTCCTGGTATTGGTCATAAAAAGTCATATTTTTAATTTGATGTAAAGGTCATGTTGAGACCTATGATGTAAAATTGTAACATTTAGTCATGTAAGGACTTGGTCATTTTTTGTAAATCCACTTGGTTGGATAGTTGAGTCAAAATTTGTAAACCCACTTGGTTGGGTACTTGAGTCTCATATGTAAATCCACTTGGTTGGATCTTTGATGTAAGTATGAGTCTTTGGTGATAGGAAGGTCATAGAGTCATGTACTTCAGGGGGAGCATGGTAACTTCAGTGCACATCAGATCTATAGTTCTCTACATGAGGAGAAAAACCTTGTGTTGGTTTTTGATCCGCCCTTTCCTCATAAGGCTGTAGCAGAGAGGACAGGTGTTTCAGTACAAGTGTAGAATATCATTATGCTTAATATAATATCACACTTCAAACATCATGGGCTGCCAATGTCTGAGTGAGATTGAAGAGGATGTGAGTGTTGTCCTTGATGGCAACCCACTTGATGAAGATAATGGCAACACTTGAAGAAGATGATGGAAACCTACTTGATGAAGTTGTACTTGATGGAAACTGACTTGATATACTAATTAATGATGTAAATCTGATGTTCTACAAGTAGTACAGAAGTTGCAGAAGAAAGAAATATCAATATGTGCAAGAGTAATGATGAAAAATGTGTGTCTCAAGGTATACGCGGGTTTGTCTAGGAGAAGTAGTGTATGCACGCGGAAAAAAATATGTGCCAAGTCGCGTATGGTCAATTGTGCTCTAAATGTATAAAACCAAGGGTTACTACCATGGTATTGACCCATTGTATTGAGCGCTGGGTTGTCTAAATAATCCCGCCCAGGAATACCATCGAAAGTGAAGTGGTTTTGGCTCATGGTATTGACAAAGGCTAAACCTATATAAGGAGAAGAAATTCATTGTGCAAAAGGTGTGCATGTGTCTGGGCCTTAATGAATACTTCACTCTGAAGTATATCTGCATGGTTGAACTCTGCTCTTAATTTACAGATCTGATTCCATGATGCTTCTATAAACATGGTGAAGGTTAAAGATCTCTAGATCTAGAAATGATGAATCTCTTGAATGATCTGAAAAGAAGTGATGAAGACCTAGCGCAAATCTGCTGAAGAACCTGAAGAAATTTGGGTAAGTTCATAGATCTGATCTGTTGTGCAAAGTTTATCTTTTATAGATCTATACGCAGGTTCAGTTCGTGAAAAGCGCGTGTATACGTGGATTTGTTTCAACAAAGTCGCGTATGGAAAGTTAGGGTTATTCTGGTAAATGCACAGATGTATACGCAAGTTAGCTTTATGAAAAACGCGTATATACACGGGTCTCATTGAATAAAATTGCGTATGATATTTGATCTAATGGTTGCTCAAGGTTGAATGTGTTTCTGCATATTGATTTTGAAGTCTGGGTTAACTCTGATATTCTGGTTACAATGGTTTCATAGTTCTGTTTGAAGCATTGGGCTAAGTATGTTTTTTGATGAGTAAAGGGTCATATTGGAGCTGCTTGATCCAGTTTGAAAATTGATGAAACGTGGTCTGCAGTGGATCTGAGGGTTGAAGCCTTCAGTCTGAAAATAGAAGCTTTCCTCCAGCAGAGGCTGGTGCTAAGATCAGGGGGTAGTAGCCCCCTTCCAGGTGAGGCTAGTAAACGAGAGCAGGGGGTTGTTGCTCTCTTCCAAGTGTGATTGGTAAACGAGAGAAGGTTGTAGCCTTCTACAGGTGGGTGCCTGCGTGCTGGTATGAGTTTGCACTAATACATGATTGTAAGATTTTTTTCTTTATAATAAATATTGAAGACTGAGACAACGGCAGCGGTGGTTTTCTCCCGAATTGGGTTTCCACCTAAAATCCTGGAGTTCATGTGTGTTGACTATGTGTGATGATTATTCTATTACTTTTCCACCTGTTTACTCTTTTCTGAAATATCTGATGAATGAATAATACAATGAGCTGAGTTAAGAATTGAATGCATAATTAAATCTCTGAGCATACGCGAGTTCTGTAAAGGATATCCGCGTATATACGCTAGTTTTCTTTAGCAAAGTAGCGTATGGGTTTTTAGAAAAGAAAAGTAAAGATTTTATTGTCTACATAAAATGCTGATTCACCCCCCCCCCCCCCCCTCTCAGTATTTTTCCCAACAGTCTCTCCTCCAATGGTAGACCCTGTGAGAGAAATGGGAAACCTCTCCTCGACAAACCTGCAAGAAAATACACATCCTCAACTGTTATGGACAACACTTGATTTTTTAATGTGAAATTCCTCTATCACCGGATCCCATGCTCGAACTAAGAACTCTAAGAGTTCTATTTGTTGCTTCATTCCTGACAATTTTAAGTACTTAAGTAGCCCGCAATCTCTTAAAGATCTTACAGTACCCGGATCATTCAAGGCAATCATATATTTTTCTTCATGTTCTCTTTCTCTCCATGTAATCTTCATTATAATCCAATGGAAACCTGAAAATCAACCATAAGATCAATTAGATACCATTCATTGCAAAAAACTAGGCAAATTTTGGACATAGCAAGAAAATCAAAAACTTAAACTACGCCCAACGCAATCCCTAGGCTGAGACAGTGCATTGCACATGCAAGTACCCTTCACTGTACCTGCTATGCAATGCAGGTTTCGACATTCAGGGGTGCATTGCCCTCATTTTGGGTAGAATTTACATCAGGGGCCTCAAAACCCTAAAAATTTGCAAAGGATGGAAATGAAATGAATACTGAAAGGAAGAGGAGGTTCATGGCACTAACCTGGATCAAACGGCGATGAAATCCATCCACAGAAACCACTGCAATAAATGACTGACGTTCGGGGGGGAAATCAGGTCCAGAGCTCCAAAATGAAAATGGTAACTATGGAATGGTAAAAATGAATAGTGAAACTGCTTTTTATAGTCATTCAATTGTTTGCAAGTTAAATTTATTGTTATGACTATAGTTTTATTATTTTTTTATCATGAAACAGGTATTTTTAATCCATTTGATGTTGTTCTGAACAGGAAATACAATTGATGAACAGATTATTCGTGAAAATTTATTCAAAGAATGACTTGACCAAAAAGCATACTTTTTCTCCCTATTTTTCGAGCTTTGTTAAAAATGAAAAAGGATTTGAAGCGCACTTTTATCTCTTTTTTGAGCTTTGATAATAGCAAAAGTAACCCCTGGAGTCTTCTTTCAACTCTTTTTAGACTCTGATAATGTGAAAAGATTGTCGAGCACTTGGCTTTTCGATCTTGTTAAAGTAAATGAATTGATATCTACTAAGTATAAGTTTAACCCTTTTCCGGACTGAGATGGATTATTTACGAAAAAGGAATACCTTGGTTAAACATGACCGAAGAGGTTCTTTCAGATATGATTTTACACTTTTTCGATTTTGTTAGGAATCTGTAATTTTAGCATATTGGTGAGACTAAAACTACAAAATCAACATTATTTCAACTGCTTTGGGATTCTAGGAACTAGCCCTCCTGAATCCGGAGAGGGATCTCTCCAATAAGTGCAAAGATGGATTTTTATTTGACGTTTTGGGTAATGATATTAGGCTAGTTATGAAGGCCAAGGGTTTTGTTTGTTTTTTGGATGGTTGAGCATGAATATTACTTGAGGGGAAAGTTCTAAATGTAAAAAAGTTTCAAAAGTGAGAAGTTGCAAGTGAATAGAAAAAATTTGGCTAAAGAGATAGATATAACACTGGTTTTTAGTCCATTGGGCTATGGAGTCATAACAGGGCTTTAATTGAGCAACAAAATCAAGAGTGATCCAAGGGGCAAGCCATCTATATCACAAGATTATTAAGATTTAGAGTGATGGAATGGAAACAATAAAGTGTTGGAGGGGTGGAAACTGATAATAATTTCACAAAGGATTTATAGTCAGTCTGAACAAGAAAAGCCTCTTAAGTAACTGTTTAAAACTAACAAGGACAGGGCTAACCATTAACTTCTTGGGAAAGTTTGTATTAAAGCAGCTTAATTGAAAAATAATCCAGTAATCCACATAATTACCTTCGGAAAGTATGAAAACACATAAGGGAAACAAAGTGTAACCTAAGATCAGATAAGGTACTGTTAAACCTAGTCTGCTTTCAGCCAACACCAAGGGAAACCTTCAGAATCTGCCTTTGGAGAATAGAAGCTAGAAACAGGGAAAACCATCACTTTTCTAGTCTAACTTTAATAAGCAAATAAGGAAAATAAATTTCAAGAACAATGTTTAAAGAAAATAGTAGGACGAGGGAACACTAGCATTCCTAACTGTTTAGAATGTATTCAATCATTCTTAAATAAACAAATTGGAGGAAAACATTGAGATAAAGCTTATCATTCAGAGAAGGGTACTGGTAAACAGTGAATCCTAACTCTATAAATGCTGTTCTTTATCAGAGAATAGCGAACAATATGACATACATAGAAGGAAAAACAATAGCAAAGAAATGGGCACTTCACCAATGATATAGACCAGGATCCCAAGAAACAACTTGTTATTGATGTCAAACCAGTTACAGTACTCAGGTCCAAGTTTCAATTCAACAATCATATTCACTATCCAGCCTAACAAATCTAACAAAAACAGAGCTTCAAGGGCCAGTGAACACTATTTACAGATAGAAGCCTCAAGCTCAATTATATTTCAAAGTTCTACAACCAACCCCTCATTCATCTTCTGCAGGAGTATATATAGAAGGATGAGGAGGTGAGATCTGATAAAAGATCTCAAAAACTAATTAATACAGACTTAAATGGCTTCTTGGCCTTTGAGGGGCTCAATAAAGAAGCTTACATAGGTGTCTTCTGTACTAAATTATTTACATAAATATTAAGCTCAGTGGGAGCTTTTGTTGACCTTTAAGGCTCTGTGTGATGTCGAGGTTACTCTGCTGATATTTTGTGATTAAGTTTGTTTGTAGAATTTACTCTCTAGTGATTTCGAGGTGGATATCTAATTTTCATGAATAACCTCAACCTCTGACTGAAACACTTTGGGGCATAGGTGGAATTTCGGTAGCTGGGAGGAATTGATTTGCCTCCAATGTGGCGGTGGAGGCTTTCTGTTGATAAAACACTTAAGATTTTCTTCAAACTGTGTTTTAATTGGGGATTAGGCTTTTGATAATCATTCTTAGCCGTGATCCCTGCATATCTGTCTTCAAACTTCTGTCCTGGTACATTTTTGTCTTCGACACTCATACTCTCTGACTGTGCTTGATTCATGTGTTTTTGCTGGTGTGCAGGGTTGTGCAGGGGTGATATGGCATCAATGCCTCATGAATCACTGATGAAACGTGAATTTGAAACCCTGCAAAGGATTCTCTTTGATCAATCAGAGGCGGGAGGATCGTCACCCTCTTCTTCTGAATTTCTTCGGTCATGGCAGAAAAACCATAACCCTGCAAAATAAGAAAAAATATTATAAAATCCATGCATGTATAGGTTTACTGCTTCAGAAGGCATGTGGAGGAAGCATGGTCATTAGATGGCATCATCCAACGGTCGATATTGATCAAAAGGGGTCAAAAAAAGAAAAAGGGAGAAGTTAAATCGGAGCCGTTGATCATGTAGAGATCGACGGTCGGGAACGAAGGCAAAAAGTCAAAGTGGAGGAGTCAGTTTTTTGGGAAAAATGGATAAATGGGTTAAAACCTGTGTTTTCGACAAAAATGGTCATGGAATCAGGTTTGGGAATCGGGACAAACATGGGCCATCGGATGGGATCGGCCCATGCGATCAACGGTGGAGGACGGCGCCACAAGACCTTGAAAACAAAACCCAGACTTCAAACCTTTAATTTAATCATACTGAGTAAAGTCCCTGGATCTGGATTTGCTGACTGGATGAGGAACCATGGAGACCTGCCCAAATATAGATCTGCCACGTGGATGCTGATGTGGCATTGGGACCACCGGCACTGCTATGGACGAGGGGACCAGGCAATGGAATGTGGGCCTTTGATCTGCAGATCAGATTGATGGTGGATATCCTTTAAATGTAGCGTCATAGCCTGGTTAACTGTTGGGCATCTTCGAAGAGCGACCACCGTCCGATGAGCGGCCTCAGATCGGACGGCACGCATCAATATCGCGTTAGGTCCACATCCGATCTTTAACGTGCAATGGACAACGGTTTTATGAACAATGCCCAGGACATGTGTCGGCTAGCATATGGAATCGCTACCAATCGGGAAAAAACCGCCCTCCACTTGAAGGTGGTGCGATGGATACCACGTGGTTTTGCAACGGTGAGTGGATGGTGGGGACCACCAGGTTGATAGGTCGCGCACCATCCGATCTTCAGATCAGATCGACGGTGCGGAGCGACTGAAATTTTGCACCGGCGGAAATTTTAAGAAATAATAAAAAATCGACAAATTAATATAAACAAAGATTTAAAATATTAATTTCAACGCGGCCTGGCACCCGACTGCGTGGCCAAGGGTTATATGAAGGGTAATATGACCGGGGGTTTAAAGAGGGGGGGGGGGGGGGCTAATCGCAATTGGGCAACGCAATAAGTGCTTGGAAGATTGGCGCTCGGTTCCAGCACCAGGGCGTATGGAGGGAAGGAGGTAAAAGACTCAGCCCAAAGGGGCTTAATTCTATAATAATAAATATGGGCCTTTTAATGATTTTCAACGAGTTTTGAGGATTCTGATAAGGCCAGAAAGGATCTTAAACCTTACCAAAAAGGGTTTTGAAGAAGGGAAAAGGAAAAAATGTGAAAATGATTGTTTTTCCTGGGAGATGAAGGGGTTAAAATGAGGTTAGTTTTGGAAGAAGGGGGAAAAGGGAAATGGTGCTTGCAATAGTATTTTGTCTTGGAAATCTGTAGGATTTCTGAATGTAGAATAGGCACAATAGTGAAGATTGGGACAGAGGTATGAGGCCTTCAAGAGTCTTCAAGAGCCAACACTTTTTAGCAATAAAATTTGCTCCTTGAAGGCTACAAAATATTTAGCCACCTTTTTATATAACAAATTTTATAGGTGGCTAACAATGGCTCCACTTGGGGATGGTGCCTTCTTGAAGGCATCTAGAACTTCAAACTTGCATTCTCTAGGAGGATGACCAGTGCCACATCCATTGTGTTCTCTGGGAGGCTGACCTGTGCCTCATCCATTGGGCTTCCCTTCCTTTGCTAGGATTATCTTGCTCTGAAAACATATTAGCAGCCATAAAAACAATGAATCTTTCATCTACAAGATTTCTACCTACCCAATCCTACTGATCTAACATTTTTTCTTCATTAGAGTGCACTTGGATTGGAAAACTCTTTTACAACATTTTATTCTTTTGTAAGCAGGAAATATAATCTATTTCTACTCCTTATTTCTCCATGGACTCAGATTAAATAGTTGAGCAATTAAGATTCTCTGCCTAATCTACTGTCTGTTGGGATTAAACTGTCCAACAGATTTTTATTCTCTAAATTCTACAAAAGAAATTTAAAAACAACCAAGTCAAGATTAAATTGTTTGACTTGCTGTGATCTATGGCATAAAAACAAGCTGCACATAGATATTTTATTGCAAAAAATTAAATCAAAATGTAAGGTGTTAGCCCCTTGTAAATTTCTTGACAAGCAAGCAAGGGGCTAATTTGTTTTATAAGCCTACAAGGAATGAATTTCCCTTGAAAACACATTATCCTTGCAGCCTTTTCAAGCTCCCTACCTTATGAATGTTTCCCTCTGCTGTTTTGAGTCAATAGGCCTTGATGATAAAGAATTATGCTCCAAAAGGCTTTATTTCTGCCCTTTACACCCTTACAAATGCTTCATTTTCACCCCTTTTTTCCTTTCTCAAAGTCCCCTTTTCTCCCCCCTAAATTCCCCCTTTCCATCCAAAAAATCCCCTTTAAAACATCCCTACACTCTTTGGTTAGCCATTTTCCCCCTCATTCCCCCATCGTTGCCCTTGGCTGGCCTTAAAATGCTTTAAAAACGAGCCAAAATCACATTTTCTGCATAATCTGGGCCTAGCCCCTTTTGGCCTAGCCCCTGCACCTTCCCCCCACAGAACCCTGCGCTATGACCGAACGCTGTCCTAAAAGGCGCTAATCTCCAATGTATATCGGGAGCACTCCGATCCATTGATCTTTATAGATCGGATGATGATCGTTAAACCCCGTGGCACTCGTGTTTCACCTGTTCAAACCCCCGATCGCGCCATCGCCGTCCATTCACCCGCCAGATCGACGATTCAGAGTGTACCTGCCACTGTGGTCCCCGCCGCGCACTATGCCATAAAACAACTTGGTTTTCATCACACCTCTAATGGGGTTCGGGTGGTATTCTCCCATTGCCTAGCGATTCCACTTAGCTTGCGACACGTGGCTCCTATACGATTCCAAAACCGCCCACTCATCACGCATTATCTTTCGGTATAGGATGCGCAGCGATATTCATATCAGCTGTCAGATCTGCCCTTGCCCATCCAACGGTCATCGCTCAACAAAGCTACGCGGGGTTTAATCAATGGTCTCCATATTCCTGGCCCACCGTTCGTTGTCCTCCGCCGAATGTTCAACCATCGATCTCCTCTCAGATCCGATGGTCCAGATTTTTTTCCCCGCTGTTGACTCTTTCGTCATCGCCCAGTCCCGCCACATCACCTCCACGTGTCTCACCATACATTCACCCCTCCCATTTTATATATTCATTCAAAGGGTCAATTTTAAGTTTTTTACGTAAATTTTCCTCTACGCTCCACCAACCTCCCACTAGAGCACCTCTCCACCACTCCTCTGCGTTTTTTTTCCATTCATCTGTAGTCCCACTATCATCCTCATAGTCATCCACAGCATCCTACCCCCAATTTTTTTCTTAACCTGTGTTCGTATTTTGTAGGGTTATTAGAGGTGGAAAATCACCATGGTTCATATGTACTACTTCAATGGCGTGCTGTGCAGATAGAATTAAACCTGGTAGCCAGTACTACAATAGAAAAACTCAGAAAGGTAGTGGCATCATAAATATTACCTAGGGACAGTTCAACCTCCGTGAAGAAACCTATCCGGCACCATTAAAGCCCAGATCCTATAGCCATAATTTCAATTAAGAAGAAAAGAGCTTAAGGCACGCAAATGAAGATGTTTAAGCCTTATGTTCAGAGTTTTAGATGGCAAAGCACTAGATCAGTGATCCCACGAATCATGCAGAAAGGTACAACACGCAGAAATTCATGTATATCGGGGTTTCACATTAGCAGATTGTCCCAAAGGACAAAGCGCCCATATCAGTTCCATTATTTACCATGTTCCTGCAGATTTTCTGCCCCAACCACAATCCAAAGTTACTAGGGAATTTGTTTCACAAGCATGGCAGTCCATTCAGTCATTTTGTTTATGCACCAGAGTACCACACAGTACTACAATCGGAGTCATATTAGAGTAATCTAAGGTCTGAATTAGATCATTCGTTCACCCAAAGAAATACCAGGGATTAGTGCACATGATTTAAACAGAATGGGCTTTGGCCCTCTCTCTTTTCAAAAAGCTTTAATGTTGCACTTATTTCTTCACCTACCTCCTCTGCTCCTCCGGAGCTATAAATTCATGAAGAAACTCATTGTAAAGGTTGTTGATTAGTTATTAGAGAACTGCAAGTAGTTTCTCTTGAGACACAGTCTCTGTGTAAAGTTGTAAGATAGGTTGAAGGAGATGTTTTCAGATTGAGTATTCAGCTATTGGAAATGTTGTACTTGATTGGTGTTGCTATTTAATATGACAAGCACATTTCTTTGGATCCTGATCTGAAGCAGCGGTGATGTTTTCCTATCTTTGTGTTTACATTCATTTCATTTCGTTTCTGTTGGCTTGCATTAGAATATTGGCACAGGATTTACCCTTGTTAGGTACCCTATGTTTTTTCTCTCCTTTCCATCGATGTTTCTCTTCTGAATGTATTATCTAATAAATGATTTCAGTTGGTTTAACTAGTTTAGTGGATGTTATTGCCTACTCTCTGATGTATGAATTAAATGAATTCAGTTCTTATATGTTTCTTGTTATAGATTTAGTTGGAAGATTTGGGAACACTGGGGATTAGTGTTAGCCCTGTCCACTAGGATCCTTGTACGACCAGCTGGTCTTTAACTTTGTGCTCTAAATCTATGTTATCTCCTCTCCTCCTACTTTTCCATATCACACATCCAGTTTTGAGATCCTATGTTTTAGATTACTAGCCCAATTGAAAGCCTACCTATTGATTAGCAAGCAAATCCTTTCCTGACTCCATTGCCCAATGGTTTTGAATATTTCCTGGAATAATTCACCTCTACCGTTTCCCCCTTTGCTCATCCTTGTCTTACATTGAACCCTTCCTTCCTGATAACCAGCAACCAAATCAAAACGAATCAAACAAACAAACCTTGTACCTATAACTAGCCTAACATATTAACATTCGAGCTTCAAATACATATACACCTTTGATATAATATAGAGAGATCCCTCTCTAGACCTAGGAGGGATAGATCCTGAGGTCTGAAAGTGGTTTTGATGTTGTCTCATCTTTTGGTATTCCCAACCTTGCCAAAACATGGTAACCCCAACAGAGGGTTTAAAATCTGATTTTTTCAAAGCATTTCCTTCCTCTTTTCACAGCTCTGTTTTGACTTTTCTTTTGAGCTGTGTTTCCTTTGCTAACTGGTTCAGATTTTGAGCTAATTAGAACCAGATTTAAAACTTTCTTGACTGAGAATTTGAGACAGATTTGAGTCATTCTCTTTGGAAACCTTAGGTTCAGATTTTGAGCATGTTTGAACCTTTAATTTTTATTCTAAACTATCTACTGATAAGCCAAGATTAAACAGTTTGGCAAATAGAATTCACTATCCTATCAACAGAAAATTTAAAGCTAATTAGTCAAGATTAAGTTTTTTGACTAAGTAGAAGTGTGTTCTTTAGGAGTGGCATTTGATCTTGCACACTTTCAGATTTGTTTCTCTTTTTTGGTATGGGGCTATACCTTTATTTTTTCACAATTTGCCCTCTTTTCTCTTTTCATTGTTTTTGTATTTTTATTTTTCTAACTTTGAATGCAATGGTGGATGAAATATTTATAATGGAAAAAAGATGAAAGGCTCCAAAACATATCATGGATCAAGAGAAGTAATGTTTAAGCATCGTGCCATTAACAGGACCTCCAAACAATTTTTCTCCATTCAACTCTTGTACGAAATATGCATTGTTACCAGCAGCTGAATGAATAGAGTAAGGGCCAAGCCATAAGTTGTCAAATTTTCCATGCTTGCCCTTGTCTTCCCTCCTTGAGTCCCACTTTAAAACTTTGTCCCCAATCTTGAAATTGCTGGCCTTTTTTCTTCTGTCAAAAATATTTTTAATGCTGATCTGTTTCTGCAATGCTTTGTTATAAACCTCCTCTCTAGTTTGCTGAAGATGAATGGTCTGATTTATTCTTCTGATCATGTCATTTTCTTCAGTTTGCAACTCTTGAATGAACTTCATCACTAGTACACCAAGGCTATTTGGAAAAATTGCATCAGTATCATACACAAGCTGGAAAGGTGACATACTAATAGATTTCTTCAAAGTCAATCTATCAGCCCAAAGTGCATGGACCAGATTTGTGTGCCAAGACTTTATGTTGTCCTCTAATAGTTTCTTGATTATGTTCACTAATCTCTTATTTGAGGATTCTGCAAGTCCATTACCTTGAGGGTAATAGGTTGTGGAATGCCCCAATGTTATCTGATATCTGTGACAGAATTCAACCATCTTCTTTGATCCAAATGCTGCTGCATTATCAGTGATGATCTTGGTAGGATAACCAAATCTGGAGAGAATGTTAGTCTCAATGAATTTTATAATAATAGAGTCATTGGCTTGCCTACAAGGAATGGCTTCTATCCATTTAGTGAAGTAGTCCCTGGCAGTAAGAATCCATCTATCTTGGGCAGAAGATGGTGGATGGATTTCTCCTATGAAGTCAAGTCCCCACTGTTGAAAAGGGGCTTCAACAGTGATTGGATGCAGAGGCAGGGGTAGCAGTTTTCTTTTGCCTTCAAAAAGTTGACATTTATGACAGGCAATGATCATTTTGTGTACATCATGAAAAAGAGTAGGCCAATAGAAACCAACCCTCAAAATTTTGTTGGCTATTGTCTTCCAGTACAGATGACCTCCACACTCTCCTTCATGTAACTGGTGCTTAACCTTCTCTGCATAAAACTCAGGCAAACATTTAATCAATACACCACTTTCATTTTTCCAATAAAGACATATATCTATAATGCAATAGTTTACAACTTTTAACTTTAGGAACCTTGCCTTCGTTTTTGTCAAACTAGGAGGTGTATTCAAATTAAGAAAAAAATAAAAAATATCAGCATACCAAGAGGAATTCAAAAAATGGTCTTCAACAATGGGTGTTAAGATTTCCTCTTGGTCATCCAAAGCATCAATCATATTAATATCAAGAAATTCAAAATTGGATTCAGCCATTAATCTAGCCAGACCTTGGCCTTTGATGAGTTTAGTGGGTTTTATCTCTAAATCATATTCAAGGATAACAAAAATCCACTTACCTCTCTTAACATCTGGGTCTTGTGTTAGAATGTATTTAACAACTGAGTTTGGGACAAAGGAAATGATGTGTGAGTGAAGGATGTACACTCTGAAGTCTTTCAAAGCTTTAACCAAAGCAAAAACTTGCTTCTCCATAATGTTATACTTCAAAGGGGCATCTCTCAATGCCTTACTAAAGAATGCAATAGGCTGCTCTTGTCCTTGTATTTTTTTCTGTAGAAGAACATCAACTATGGTATGTTTTGATGCAAATGAAAAAAAATAAAATCCTTTGAAAAATCAGGACTTATAAGAACCGATGTTTTGGTTAACGCTTGTTTCACCAGCTCAAAGGACTTCTTTGCTTCCAAGGTCCATTTCACCCCTTGCTCCTTCTTCAACATGTTTGTGATATTCCTAAGGAGCTCAGCCAAGTTGGGGATGAACCTTCTCAAAAAGTTAATCTTTCCAATGAAATATTGCAACTCCTTGATGTTCTGAGGATGAGATATTTGCAATATGGCCTCAATCCTCTTTGGATCTATCTTAATACCCTCTTCTGAAATGATGTGTCCCAGAAGTTTACCTTCTTGGAGACCAAAAAGTGTCTTCCCAAGGTTTAAAGATATTCCAAACTTTCTGCATTTCTCGAAAACTTTTCTCAAATGTTCTAAGTTCTCTTCATCTGTTTTTGAAAACACAGTAACATCATCAAGATAGATAATGATGAAGAAGCCCAGTTCTTCCGAGAATGATATGTCCATAGCTCTTTGAAAAGTTTCTCCAGCATTCATTAGACCAAAATGCATTTTCACATACGTGAAAGTGCCCCATGGTGTAGTAAAGTTTGTCTTTAATTGATCAGCAGGGTGGACTAGGATCTGATTGTACCCTGAGTAGCCATCAAGCAAAGAAACTCTTCTAGACCCTACCACCCTTTGTAAAATATGATCCATCTTAGGTAAAGGGTAGTTGTATTTTAATGAAGCTTTTTTTAAGTCTCTAAAGTCTATACAAAGCCTGATCTCTCAAGTTTTCTTCCTAACCGAGATCAGATTAGACACCCACTCAGAATATCTAATAGGGATAATAATACCAACATCGTACATTTTCATGATCTCATTCTAAACAAAAGGTAATTGAACAGGGTTTATTCTGCACAGTTTCTGCTTGAATGGTTTTTGGTTTTCTTTGAGAGGGGTTTTGTGTTGTATTATTTTAGTGTCATAGGATTTAAGATATTCGTAACTCCATGCAAAAACATCAGAAAATTATTTAAATAACTCTATATATTTGAGTTTAATGTGAGCTGGTAAAGATTTCGACAGTTTAATCATTTTTGGTTTTTCCTCACTGCCTATATTGCACTCTTCCACTTCAGTCTCTAGAGGTTCCAGTTTTGGCTTCTTGGCCACATCGTTAAAATCAAACAACTCTTCTAAAGGAGCCAGACCGCTGGGCAAACCTTCATCTTTAGAGTGAAAAGTTTATAAATCCTCTGTTTCTAACTCTGCAGTCGTTTCTGTTTTGTTTTTAAGTTTGTTAGCCAAAATATCAATATTGACAAGTTCGGGAGACGACTCTTCTTCACTAAGAAAATTTTCTTCACTGCAGTCTGTATCCTAATCTGAGTCCGAACTGTGTAGTTCGAAATAATTTTTGAATTGCATGAAGTCTTCTATTTTTTTTTCTCCATCAAACACCTGCCAATACTTTTCATTATCAGGCACAACTGGTCTAAATTTTATCTGAGTTGTGCAGTCTTTGGTGTTATACGGCGTTAAGCATGTTCTAGCTGCAAAGGCTAAATTGTGGGCCGCAATATTTCTTTTTCTTGGGACAAAAAAAAGTTTGGACTCCTTGAATGTTTTCAAAAGTTCCATGAAATCATTTTGGTAGGCTCTAAGTCTGGGATGATTTGAGTTATACTCCCCATTGACTTGCCTAATGACTAGCTCTGAATCCCCATACACATTGATTCTTCTGGCTCCTAACTTTTTCAACAAACGTAAGCCTAAGAGAAGGGATTCATATTCTGCTATGTTATTGGAACACTGAAAGTTTAATTTGCAGGAAATGCTTTCTGTGTGGTTGTTTTCAGTGTTGGTAATCCAGACACCTGCACTAGCATTGTTCTTAGTGCATGACCATCGAAATACATACTCCATAGAGGATTGTTTTCAGTTTCATCCTGGTTACTATCCTCTTCAACTAACGTGCTCAAGGGTTGTTGTGGAATCTCAGCACTTAGTTGTATTTGTTTTGATTCCCCAAGATTTTTGTTTATTTGAGGGTTGTTTTCTTGAGTGTGAATGTTCAAAAGTAATGGACACCTAACTTGTAGCTCAAGACCTTTTTTTGGTTTTCTACTGTCTTCAAATGAAGCAAACTATTTTGACACTTCTTCGTTGTGTTTCTCTTCCTCCCTATCGGCCATTAATTCTGTTAAAGTGACTTGTTCACTAAGTGTTTCATCATTAAACATAATAAAGGAATAAAGGCCTGTATTTACAGAATACAGAGGAGAGTTTTGTGGTCGGTCTTGACTTGTAACTGTGTATTGCATATGAGACTCCCTGTAAAGTCTTCTAGTTTGATTGAAAACAGGGATAGTCACATAGGTCATGTCCATCTGCATAGTCCCTTGTAACTTAGCCCCCCAAGATCTTGATAATAGAATTCCATATTTTGGGGGTACATCAGCCACAACAATATCCATTACTAAGCATTTGGCTGGAATTTGGGCTAAGTTGACACATAGGTCTTTGATTAATCCTAAACATTTTACTCTACTTGAGTCAAAGGAGTAAAGTTCTTTATAAGGTCTGGTGATTTCTAGACCCAGGCTCTCCATTACAGCTTTAGGCATTAAATTATGAGAAGCTCCTAAGTCGTGCATAGCATTGTGCAAGATCTTGTCATGAAAGTTTAAACTTACATAAAAAGGAGGAACAGGTCCTTCTTGATATCTACCTTCAATCTTAGGACCAAAAATCAACTCTGGTTGGTCATCATTAAGATTGATTGTGTCCTCATTTTCTTCTATTCTTAAGGCCTTCAAAATTTGGGTCCTATATATATGTTGGGCAGCTAAATCAGTGAGGGGAACAGAGATTTTAATCTTTGAAATTTCCTGCTCTAGGCTGAAAGGGATTTGGTTCTTTGAAGAACTTGTCTCAGCCTTATTAGCTGCTAGTCTATCAGCAACATCAGCTTGCTTATTTGTTCTATTTACATTTGAAAAAATCATTTTGACAGGAGTACTAGCTGAAGTGTTAGTACTACTAAGGTCTGCACTCTGTTTTTCATTGTTTTGAGTGCCTTTCTCTTTACCTTTATCAGAATTTACAACAACTGTTTTCTCCCTTGGTTTGACAATTTTAGGTTTAGTTGCAGTGTTGTTTTGTGAATATTTTTCAGAGGTTTTGGTGTTGGGAGCTTGTTGAATGATTTTTCTTCCAAGGTCATATTCTCTTTGAGATTCTATGATGACATTTTCCATGTCTTGATAATAATTTTCATCATCATCTCTTCTGTCATCATAAGGTGTGTATAGACCTTGTTTTCTACCATAATGAATCTCAAAGTCATCATTATCTACCCCCAGTATGTTGATATCATCTTCCTCTGTTATCTCATCTGTTTCCTCAACCTCACTTATATAGTTTTGATGAAAAGGAGGAGTTATCTTTTGATCATCTTCCCTAGGTCTGTCTGGAGGTTGGTTCCTTCTAAAATTCTGATTCTAGTTCTGGTTTCTGTTTTGAGGAGCATTTTGATTTTGGCTTGCTTGTGCTCTCTTAATTATGTTCATCTCTTTCATCATGTCTTCCATCATTCTCTCCATCTTTGAGTTGGAAGTAGAGGGTGAAAATTCCTCTCTAAAGGACATTCTCTTTTCATTTTTCATTCTTGCTCTCTTTTCCATTAAGTTGACTTCCACGGAAAGAGAACCCTTTTGCATCTCTTCAAGAGTTGCAGGATCTATTTCCCTCAGCTGATAAGACATATTAGGGTCAAACCCTTCAGGAAACTTGTTTAAAGCTGAGCCTTGTGGAGGTTTTAGTTCTGGGGAAAGTGTATTATATACACTGTTAAATCTAGTGCAATAATCTTGCACACTTTCCCTAGTGTTTCTATGGAGGTTCTTGTAGTCAGAAAGGACTTTGAGAGGGTTTTTATTTACTTCCCATTTGTTTAAGAATGTTTTATGGAAGGCTTGGATATTATCAATACTATGGGAGGTTAACCCTTTGAACCATTTTCTTACTTCTCCCCCTAAGCTTTGAGCAAATAATCTAAGCTTGACAGAATCATCATCAATTTCATTTCTATCAAAGTAGTCATTCATCTTATCCACATGTTGTGATGTAGTTATAACATTACTAGCATCGTATAATGGAATTTTGGACTGATAGTCCTATGGAAGATTGAATAATGGTACAGGAAGGACTAACAGAGCATACCATGCTGCCATGATATGTGGTAGGGGTGGATTCACAAGAGGTGGATTAACAAGAGGGAAAGTGGGCTGAAGTGGACTGGTTTGAATAGTGGATGAAGGATGAAGGGATGTGGATGGAAAAGCAATAGATTGCTGAGCTGATCTTCGATGAGAGACAGGTTGTGAAGGAAATGTAAATCAGGAGTTTTTGTTTCTCTGCTACCAAGATGTTCACTTGTTTCAGGAGAAGAAAGTGAAGACTCAGAATCTAACTGATCTAAATCACCAAGAGACCTAGTTCTAAAAGGATTCACTAAGTCAACTTGTGATTGTTGTAGAGCTGTAAGATTTTCAGGAACTGAATTAGCTCTCAAGGGTGATCTGAAAACAATTGAAAATTTAATCTTAGGAGACTTCCTAAGGATACTTTCAGGGTTATCAACTATCTCAGGAGGATCTAGGTCAGGATAGGCTCTAGTGTGAATCTTTCTAGGAGCCACTATGTTGTGTTTTTTAGACCCAAATAAATAAGAAAAGTTCAACTAGGTATGACAATCTTTGAGGGGTTAACTAATCTGTTTACACAAATTTTAATCCTTCAGTCCTCTAACTGAGTTTGAATGATATTACAATGACAAAGGTTCTTCCCAGTGGAGTCTTAAGGTCTGTTAAGGATTGTGGAGTCGCCAAGTGGAAGCTTTTAGCTCTTTTTAGAGGTAAAAGGTTTTATGGTCCACCACCATGTTTATTGAATACCAATCTGAAATATTTTTGGGTTTTCTGAGTTATTTTTCAGTTGTATGGTTTCTAAGAATTTCCTAACTTTGTTTCAAAACTTAGCTACGATTATGAGACAAAGACAGTGTACTCTTATGGCTAAGCTAGCTGATTTTTCAAGGTTAGATAAAGCCTTATGAGAATTCTAGGGTTTGCCTAGTTTGTCATTGATTCCAAAAAGTTTCATTATGATAACCATTTCTTGGTAGTGCTTGAAAAGGCTGCTTTTAATTCACAAAGTTTATATGAAATTTTAAGGGAAATTATCCTCAGCGGAGTCGCCAGAAAAGTTAGGAATCTATAATTTTAGCAGATTGGTGAGAATAAAACTGCAGAAGCAACGTTATTTCAACCGCTTTGGGATTCTAGGATCTAGCCCTCCTGAATCCGGAGAGGGATCTCTCCAATAAGTGAAAAGATGGATTTGTCTTTGAAGCTTTGGGTAATGATGTTAGGCTAGTTATGAAGGCCAAGGGTTTTGCTTTTTTTTTGGATGGTTGAGCATGAATATTACTTGAGGGGAAAGTTATAAATGTAAAACAGTTTCAAAGGTGAGAAGTTGCAAGTGAATAGAACAGATTTGGCTAAAGAGATAGATATAACGCTGGTTTTTAGTCCATTGGGCTATGGAGTCATAACAGGGCTTTAATTGAGCAACAACATCAAGAGTGATCCAAGGGGCAAGTCATCTATATCACAAGATTATTAAGATCTAGAGTGATGGAATGGAAACAATAAAGTGTTGGAGGGGTGGAAACTGATAATAATTTCACAAAGGATTTATAGTCAGTCCAAACAAGAAAATCCTCTTAAGTAACTGTTTAAAACTAACCAAGGACAGGGCTAGCCATTAAACTATGGGGCAAGTTTGTATTAAAGTAGATTAATTGACAAACAATCCAGTAATCCACAAAATTACCTTCAGAAAGTATGAAAACACATAAGGGAAACAAAGTGTAACCTAAGATCAGATAAGGTACTTTTAAACCTAGTCTGCTTTCAGCCAACACCAAGGGAAACCTTCAAAATCTGCCTTTGGAGAATAGAAGCTAGAAACAGGGCAAACCATAACTTTTGTATTCTAACTTTAATAAGAAAATAAGGAAAATAACTTTCAAGAACAATGTTTAAAGCAAACAGTAGGACGAGGGATCGCCAGCATTCCTAACTGTTTATAATGTATTGAATCATTCTTAAATAAACAAATTGGAGGAAAACATTGAGATAAATCTTATTAATCAGAGAAGGGTACTGGTAAACAATGAATCCTAACTCTATAAATGTTGTTCTTTATCATAGAATACCGAACAATATGACATACATAGAAGGAAAAACAATAACAAAGAAAGGGGCACTTCACCAATGATATAGACCAAGATCCCAAGAAACAACTTGTTATTGATGTCAAACCAGTTACAGTACTCAGGTCCAATTTTTTAGTTCAGCAATCATATTCACTATCCACCCTAAAAAATCTAACACAAACAGAGCTTCAAGGGCCAGTGAACACTATTTACAGATAGAAGTCTCAAGCTCAATTATATTTCAAAGTTCTACAACCAACCACTCATTCATCCTCTATAGGAGTATATATAGAAGGATGAGTAGGTGAGATCTGATAATAGATCTCAAAAAATAATTAATACAGACTTAAATGGCTTCTCGGCCTTTGAGGGGAGGGGCTCAATAAAGAAGCTTTCATAGGTGTCTTCTCTACTAAAAGATTTACATAAATATTAAGCTCGGTGGGAGATTTTGTTGACCTTTAAGGCTCTGTGTGATGTCTAGGTTACTCTGCTGATATTTTGTCATTAATTTTGTTTACAGAATTTACTCTCTGGTGGTTGCAAGGTGGATATCTGATCTTCATTAATAACTTCAACCTCTGACTGAAACACTTTGGGGCACAGGTGGCATTTCAGTAGCTGGGAGGAATTGATTTGCCTCAAATGTGGCGGTGGAGGCTTTCTGTTGATAAAACACTTAAGATTTTATTCAAAATATGTTTTAATTGGGGATTAGGCTTTTGACAATAATTCTTATCTGTGATCCCCACAAATCTGTCTTCAAACTTCTGCCCTGGTACATTTTTGTCTTCGACACTGATACTCTCTGACTGTGCTTGATTCATGTGTTTTTGCTGATGTGAAGGGTTGCGCAAGTGTGATATGGCATAAATGCCTCATGAATCACCAGTGAAACGTGAATTTGAAACCATGTGAAGGATTTTCTTTGATGGATCAGAGGTGGGAGGATCATCACCCTCTGCTTCTGAATTTCTTCGGTCATGACGGAAAAACCATAACCCTGCAAAATACGAAAAAATATTATAACATCCATGCATGTATAGGTTTAATTCTTCAGAAGGTATGTGGAGGAAGCATGGCCGTTGGATAGCATCATCCAACGGTCGAGATTGATCAAAAGGGGTCAAAAAAAGAAAAAGGGAGAAGTTAAATCAGAGCAGTCGATCGCGCAGAGATCGACGGTTGGGAACAAAGGCAAAAAGTCAAAGCAGAGGAGTCATTTTTTTGGGAAAACTGGAGAAATGGGTTAAAACCTGTGTTTTGGACAAAAATGGTCATGAAATCAGGTTTGGGAATCGGGACAAACGTGGGCCGTCGGATGGGATCGGCCCACACGATCAACGGTGGAGGACGACGCCACAATACCTTAAAAACAAAACCCAGACTTCAAACCTTTAATTCAATCATACTGAGTAAAGTCCCCAGATCCGAATTTGCTGACTAGACGAGGAACCATGGAGACCCGCCCAAATAGAGATCTGCCGCGTGGATGCTGATGTGGCATTGGGACCACCGGCACTGCTGTGGATGAGGGGACCGGGCGATGGAATGTGGGTCGTCGATCTGCAGATCAGATCGACGACCGAGATCCTTTAAATTCCGCGTCGTAGCCTGGTTAACTGTCGAGCATATTCAAAGAGCAACCACCGTCTGATGAGTGGCCTCAGATCGGACGACGCGCATCAATATCGTGTCGGGTCCATGTCTGACCTTTAACGTGCGGTGTACGGCATTTTTATGAACAGTGCCCAGGACACGTGTCGACTAGCGTATGGAATCGCTGCCGATAGGGAAAAAACTGCCCTCCGCTTGAAGGTGGTGCGATGGATACCGCGTGGTTTTGAAATGGCGAGTGGATGGTGGGGACCACCGGATTGATAGGTCACGCACTGTCCGATCTTCAGATCAGATCGACGGTGCGGAGCGACTGAAATTTTGCACTGGCGGAAATTTTAAGAAATAATAAAAAACCGACAAATTAATATAAACAAAGGTTTAAAATATTAATTTCAACGCGGCCTGGCGCCCGACTGTGGGGCCAAGGGTTATATGAAGGGTAATATGACCGGGGGTTTAAAGAGGGGGGGGGGTGCTAATCGCAATTGGGCAACGTGATAAGCGCTTGGAAGACTTGCGCTCGGTTCCATCACCGGGGCATATGGAGGGAAGGAGGTAAAAGACTCAGCCCAAAGGGGCTTAAGTCTATAATAAGAAAAATGGGTTTTTTAATGATTTTCAAGGAGTTTTGAGGATTCTGATAAGGCAAGAAAGGATCTTAAACCTTACCAAAAAAGGTTTTAAAGAAGGGAAAAAGGAAAAACATGAAAATTAGGGATTTTCCTGGGAGATGAAGGGGTTAAAATGAGGTTAGTTTTGGAAGAGGGGGGAAAAGGGAAATGGTGCTTGCAGCAGTATTATGTCTTGGAAATCTGAAAGATTTCTAAATGTAGAATAGGCACAGTAGTGAATATTGGGACAGAGGTATGAGGCCTTCAAGATTCTTCAAGACCCAACACTTTTTAGCAATAATATTTATTCATTGAAGGTTCCAAAAATTTTAGCCACCTTTTGCTATAAAATTTTTTATAGGTGGCTAATAGGGTCTGAGAGACAAATTTACGAAAAATTACTTCTATAGTTCTCTTTCATCCTATTTTTCAGACTCTCTAAATATGAAAAAGGACCGGACTATCACTATCGTTAAGCTCATTAAAACATAAAATAGCGACGAGCTTGTCAGTCATTGCAAGAATCGAGTTTCATTCATCACTAGACTCGTTAAATTATTAAATAGCGATACTTTATTCACCTGAAGGGTTGAATTATAGATCAAGCACATGTTATCCTCCTCAAGCTTGTTAAAAAATAAAGAGGCACTGATCGACAAATGACCAGGGAAAATTTCGGAAAAGTAAGCAAAGTTTCTTTTTGGTAGCAAGTCACTCTTGAACATGACACTTCTTTCACTCCATGTCCGTGACTGTTTGGGTTGGGTAATAATATTGATGGTTCATTCACTCCTATGGTTCATCATACCTTCACTTCGATTTTGGGTCAATACTTCCAACTCATCACAGTGTCACCGATATGTTAAAGAAAAGTCATCCAGTGATTAAAAACTCATCCATCTGCAATACTCATAAACCTTCATTTTCGTGACTGTCATCCCTAAAAATTGCTAGATCAAGTCATACCCTTGTCTCCAAAATCAGTAACTCTTGTTTTGCAATAAGGTGACTTCCTGTCGACAGCAAATCAATATCCAGGAAGTTCACTTAGAAACATCAGATTACAGTACCATGAGGCTTGTTACAGCATTGACAAGATCCTCACTTTTTGACCTTTGACCGAAAGATTTTGTTTGGCGTTCGACATCAAATCATCTATTCACGCCTTAAAAAATGTACTGAAGTACCTTGAGGGCCATTGACATTAATGGTGGTTCTCTCGAATTTGTTAGCAGCTCACATCATTGGCTGGTAATCAAACGATGTCTTTCCATGTTTGACGACAAATCGTATATTTGCATGGCTAGACTTGTACCCGAATGATCGAGTGAATGAGATAAGAAGACCCTGGATCTAGTTTCATCCATCCAAGCTGCGATTTCAGGATTTTTGTACACATCATCTATACAGTGACCTTACATACAGATTGTCATCCAAACATGGGCCTATATCTGTAGGCGTGTCTAAATCTGGGCAACATTCCAATGTAGACGACTTTTTGAATTATGTACATGTTATTAGATTATTTTATGTGCTGAACATGGGAATGCCTAACCTCAACAATTATGATCAATAGAAGATATATCATGATGAAATGTATTGTAATATTGATGCAGGTGACCATTCCACTTTGTTTCCAGGCTCATCATAGTGTAAAGCATCTCAATTAAATGTTCTTATTATTTGGATCTCATGCTTTAGGGGGCAATTGTTATAGGTCAATTTGGGCACCATTCCCAATGACTTGGTTAACTGGGCATCATCTCTAGGACCAATGATCAAGGGTCTATAATTCCCTATCATTTCAGTTGCTACATGCCCTAAGACAAGAAACAATACAAATCAAGCAAGACTTTCATCAAGCAAAGGTTTCCATGGTTTTAAGCTTATTATTTAACATATGAGAGCTCACCAATGCATGCTCTAAGGGGCCTAAGTGCGTTGCATATGTAGGTAGCCCCATGCAAGGCTGCTCTGTAAAGCACTTCCCTACATTCACAGGTGTGTTGGTCACATTGGGAGCGAAATTCTCATTGTTCCGAAATCTCCACTTGGCCAGTGCCTTCTAGAAGAGTTCACATGTGTCAAGCTTCAAATTCAAGTGTCCATTTGACATCTACATGACTGGAAACATGTCCTGCCTATTTTTGGAAAGTTATTGATTGCAAAACAACCTACAGCTCATCTATAAATTGAACATGGATCTAAGTGTTTGAGAAGGAAGAATTTGAGTAGAGAAATGTTGGAGAATTTTCAATTGAGAGCTTGGTTTGTAAAGTTATTGCTGGAGTGATTTATGCTGTGATGAGACTTGGGAACTTTTCTGGAAGGTCATTTCAAATCAGTCACTAGGTTGTAACCTCTCCTTCTATCATCAATAAAGAGTACTTCTTATTTTTCCCTACATGCATCTATGTTAACTTTGATTTTCCATATTGTAAGATCTTGGTTGATGAATGTAGTTTATGCTTTACTGATTTAGCTAACTAGCTTTAATAGATATCTATATTATTGCATCTTATGTTGTTTCAGTGTTCTTTCTTGCAAGAAGCATTCAGCTCACAAACCTCTTGAACTTGAAGCTGCAAAATAAGTGACAGAAGGATTCATTTGGAAGCGACTGAACAAGTAAGCCTCCAATCCTCTCAGCGTATCTATTCTGAGTTAGGAGAAATGGTAGTATAGTCTTTCACCTGTTGTTCTAGACTAGCACCTATCTAGGGAAGCGTAATTTATCCGTAGATTATAGTTCTGGCCCAACAACTGGGTATGCGGATTGGATGGATCTAGGCTCTTGAACATGTTGCGGTTGCCCCAATTTGGCCACTAGAACATCACAGATCGGTTGGCCCGACAGTTTCTCTCTTTAATTCACAATGGATGCCTATGGATTCGAGATTGAGTCCCCATTAACGCTGTGTTGGTTCATAGAATTACGAGCCTTCCCATGAACGGGCAAGAAATATGAGGGGGGGGAAACTGAATACATGCGTCAGGCCTACCATGTGGAAAGAAATAGACGGGGCTTAGTCATCCAATATATCAGTGACCCTGCTACATGAATGGGCACTATGTTATTAGCATGCAAGCTAATATGAAAGTGCCAGGTCGCAACCATCCCTGCTTATGTCATTCGGCTAGCAGGTCAGTGTGTGAAGGGGGACTCCCTCAATTGGGCTCAATACTTATGCGACAAATTCCTGAATTGCAGGAGCAACGAAAAGCCTTATGCTATGCCTGGCTACTGTTCCTTATAGCCCTAGTCACTTGGGAGGCACTTGCCGAGTTGGTCATTCCCAAGCTCACCCCAGATATGTGTGAAGGAGCCCAATATGCCCATATGTGGGATTCCAAGGATGCACAACACATAGAGGATAACCAAGTCTTCTAGGTCCTGTTCTAGAGTAGTGTGGCGGCAGCCATCAATTCTCGACCTCGATTTTCCCCGACAGTCTACGAAAAATACAAGAGTATTGCAGCATTCTAGGTTACCCTACACAACATTCAGATCCACGGCCTTAAGGGTAAAACATGGACATCACTTCCTTATATGGTAGCATACAAGGAAATCGATAATGTAGTTTCACTGTGGCCTCCTGCCTAGAGGATAGGCTTCAAAACCAACACAAAAGGCACTGCAAGTACTACCATGACGCAGGTGCTCCCACCTATTATCATCAAGGATACTAGAGGCCCGAGAAAGAGTACAAGGAAGGATTCAGACACAGCTGCGAAGAAGGTCTCGCAGCCGGATCTAGGCACAAAGGAAGTAAACATCAAAGGTACCACCTCCCCCCATAGTACAAAGTAGATAGGCGAGCCTGTCAAGGGGGCCCAAAAGAAGCAGCTCGCCCAGCGGAAGGACCAAGATGAGACGGTTACGTTGACTAAGGGAGATCTCAAAAAAATAGCAGATGCAGTCACACTGGCCATAGAAGAAAAATGGGTAGTTTTAGGGGACCAACAGAAAGCTGCGATCAACACCATCCAGGCTAAGCTTCGCACCCTACAGTTAAAGATAGACACGCTATAGAAAAGCATGGTTCCGGGCCAAATTCCCTTGACAGCTAGCGGTCCAGTGATATTTACAAAGGAAAGTTGTCTTTGTTCATTACCTAGCGCCACCCTGGTGATCAGTCCACTTGACCAGGGAATGCAACTATAAGAAGATACAAGGGTGCAGGTCAATCTAGCCAAGCTGCCCCACGAAGCATTGCAGGGTCTCCACACTACTATATTTCAAGAGATTCGCCACCGGGACCAACAAGTACACTAACAACTGAGTATGGCAGAGTAGACCATTGCACAAAATAACGCAGAAGTGCTTCTCGCTATTACACAGCAAGAGGAGCTTGAAACCTTGATCAACCAGCTTCGCACGGAGGTTCCAGAGGAGATCCCGACCGCAGCCACTCACTGGGCTAAAGTTGAAGGATTGGTCACAGCATTGAAGGCTTCTAGGATAGAAATGTAGGTCATTAATATGTAGCTAGAGCACCAAATCACTAACTTACAGGCCAAACTGCAGCTTGATACACCCCCGAATGTACGAGCCCAGCGCGCTGTGCTAGTGACTACAGCTACAAACACCATTACAGGAAAGATCGCTCAGGGCACCTAGTTGCTCGAAACAACCATGTAGTTATGGACCAAGGTCCAGAACGATCCAATCCTCTGCAGACTAAATCAGGACTTGCGATAGAAGGAGGAAGATTTCGAATAGATCGGAGTTACATTACCTACCTTGGTTCTTGCACAGTGGTTGTCACGATTGAAGACCAACAACACCCTCCAAGATGAGATTGAGGAGCTTTGGCATAAGAGGCATGTCATCAGAGAATGCTTTAAGCCTTGGGCTGACGCAACCCTCCAGCTCTCATAGGATGTTGATGATGTTGTTAAGCGATTAAATTAGACACTGGAGAGTGTCACTGCTACGATGGAAGGACCAACATCATAGAAGCTCATAGATATTGTGCAGAGCGAAGCTCCTTAGAGTTAAGAAGTGCTACCCTAACTAGTTGCAGCCATCAAATAAATGTGCATGCAGGTGGAGACCCCACCACCACAATGACTCGGGATGAGTCAAAAGATTGTGTTGGGCGACTGTTGAAATAGGGTCCTCCAAAGGCTGTGAATTGGGATAGTTTTGAGTATTTTTGTATAGTTTTTGCATATTTTAGTCTAGCGTAGGTATTTTGGGTTGGGTCAAAACCCCAAAAGCATTGTAATGGGTCAAAGGGTAGAACTAGAATCCGTAAACCACGATTTGCGGACCACATTAAATATTAGGCTAGATTGTTATAACTAGAAGAACATTTTGAGTTAATAAGGAATTAGGCATTAAGATTGATGCGAAATGTGAATTAGTAGATCTATTTGGGTTATTGGGGGAAGGACTCCTGCTGGCTGTGTGTGTGGACCCTATTTTTGTGTTCGTAGGTTGGGTTTTGGGTATTGTAAAAGGATCTGAAGAATTAATGAAAGCGAAAGGTTGTCGGAATATTTGAATCTACTCTATGATATCGTATATGTTATGAATGGTTCTATGTTGAGCTGTGAAAGTACTTGTGTTATTTTCTTATGCTGCATTGATGTCTGATCTAGATCTTTCTGTTATACTTAATGAAATAATATCTGTGTTAGCTGTATTATTGTGTGATTATAATTAGTATTGTGCACGTGGATTCAAAGGGATCTCTAAATATAGGTTCAAGGATATCTAATCTGGTAATTGCAAAGTTGAATGTAGCTCTTCTTGACTTACCTACCCTCTCCTAGGGTGTGGAAACTTGGTTTCAGCACCCTCCCATACTGCTCCGGGTGAGACTTTGGCCTGTGAAAGTAGGTCACTGCCAAAAGGGCCAGTAGTATAGGGGTTTGTTGGCAAACCTTAACCTTTGAACCTGGGTCAGGACCCCTCGAGCCAACAGTTAATATGTGACTTTTGTTTGAATGGGTCAAAAACTGAAGCAATGCTTCTAAGTGGCAGTGTGGTGGCTGACTCTTGAGTTTTGAATGCTAGACTCATAGGGATTAAATTAATTTTTGGGGATGGTTTTATTTTAATACTTATGTGTTGTGGATTTAATTTATTGACTTCATGGATTTAAATCATTTTAATTATGGATTTTCACATGGCCATGTTGTTCTCGTGATATTTTTTTTTTAATAATTGTTGTTGATTTCCCTTTTTGTGTTGGTTTTCCTCACTTTCCTTTTCAATTGTCATTCTTGGGTTAGGGAAAACTAGTTGGGAATGGTAGGAAATCCATGTGGATCTAGTAAAATAGCTTAAGAGGACCACTGGAAATATGGCCTAAAAAATGGGTAGCGTCTGCGAATAATTAAAGAGTAGGACAAAAATGGGAAAGGCTAGGCTTGTGTGATGGGTCGGTAAAAACCATTGTTGGTGTATGTTGTAACATTACTCCTAAATATGACAACCAAGTGGACTATTTTATTACAGGAGATAATGAATAGTGAGATGGAAGCCATGGAAATAACACAAAGGTGATTCTCTTGACCTTAACTCAATTTAAGTATGTAAATTTGTGAAATGCTTATGATCATGCAAAATGTTTACATACATATATGAATGACATTGTGATTGACATGATTTGTTAGGAGTCATTTTTGTTGAAGAAATAATGGTTTATATTCATTTAATGTAAATGTGGATGACAGGAATGTTGAAACATATATTAGTAGATAAAGAGTAGTGTGATCTGCAAAATGTTGGGACAATAAAGGACAATGAAGGGACCACCGACTCAAAATTTGGGTCGTGGGTGGACGTGGAAAAAGGAAATGTTCAAGTGAAGGATCAGGGTCCTCTCAACTCCTAGTTTGGGTGGAGGCCTCGTATCCTTTGGATTTCTAATTCTTATAGGTGGATATGGTATAGTCTACATATTCCCAATGATATGATATTTACAGATTGTAGTCTATTGGAGTTTTGTGTACTTGTTATATCATGACATGCGTACATATTGTGTTGTATATTTTTATATTTTTTGTTTTACTATGTGTATATGTGTGTATATTTTTATGTTATGTGTTTGGAAAAAGTATGCATGGGAATATCTAGGCCTGTGTGCTACGTTATGTGTTTGGGATAGGAAGGTATGGGGTTGTTCAGACCCATTTGTTATTTTATGTGTTTGGGATAGGTAGGTATGAGATTTTTTGGGCCCATGTTGATTAAGACATGTAGACTTACTAAAATAGGGGTTTCCTAGGCTTTTGAAGGTGTGGGATACAGCTATATCCCTATCAAAAAAACACTACTAGGATTGGTAGTTCCCATGTTCAAGGGGTAGATACTAGGCTTGATAATATCTATCTATCTATCTATCTATCTATATATATATCTATATATATATATATATATATATATATATATATATATATATATATATATATATATATATATATAGATATATACCATTATACGCTTGATGGGTTAGGAAACTGATCTAGTGTGTATAAAGAAAGAAGTAAAGATAAGTTCAAAGATAAGTATCAATATTTCATTTGATTTCATGAAATTCAAAAATGAAGCACATGATTTGATATTATGATCCATGATGATTTTCTCTATGATATAATTAGACTCGTTGTGGCAGGAATGAAAATAAAACTTGAAAATGTCACATCTTGAATAAGTTTTTAATGAGGTATTATTTAAATTTTTGCAATTTATTTATGATGAAAATCGTGGATATTTACATGTGACGATGTAGAAAAGCATGGAATTTCTAGGTTTGGGTGGATGGAGCTAGCTGCAAGGTTATAGAAAAATAAACAAAGGAATTAAAGAATGTAATAGTATGTTGGAAGAGATTTCTGGAATAGGCCCATTATTGGGCACTAGCACCCAATGGTGCCAACTGATTACCATGAGGCATGCTATGACTGGCATGAAAATGTTGAGGTAGTGATTTTCCTTGGTTGTGAAATCCTTAACAAGGAATGGATCACTCGAGGAACTGAGAAGCAAAGAAAGGGATTCTTGAACTTGGAAGGTGAGTGACTGAATGGAAGGGGATCAGATAACTCGAGGAATTGGGAAGCAGTGAAGGGGATACAAGAAAATAATTTTTATTCTTAAAAAGGTCAAGAGTATGGATAATTGGAGTTAGGAGTACATTGTGGGTGTTCCTGGAAGAAATGGGTTGGGAACTAGTCGCTGAAGGAACAAGAGTAGAAGAGAAAAAAAAAAACACTGGATGATGGACTCAACAAACACTCTAGCAAAAATTCAAGCTAGCAAGCTAAAATTAGGTGCAACAAAAACACTAGGAAAGCCACAAAAAATCCATAGAAAGTAGTTGATCCAAGTAAAAAAAATTATTTCTACTTACTTTTTGAGAAAGAAACCTATGTGTGTGTGTGTGTGTGTGTGTGTCTATAATGTCATTTAAAATGAGTTGCATTATAAAGCTCACAATTTTTTCCATCGTGTTCAGGATTAGAAGACTAAGGAGGGTGTTCCTCCAAGGGGGGGAGGGGGGAATCTGATAGCCCCAGGGTAATTCACCTTCATTGTAAATATTTAATATATTTTTATTATAATTGAAAAGTATTGAGAACTCAGACATAGATTTTAGAGTTTGAGGAAGGATATTGCTTTGGATTTGAAGGAACCTCTACTAGTTTCACGACTGGTAGGTGTTCCTTAAATGGATTGGTTTTATAAATTAATTGATCAGGAAATAAGGACAACTAATCCATGCCTACCATGGATAAATAAAAAATGAGGTGAGGACAAAAATTTAATGAGGATGGGTTGTGCTCGCAACTGGGACAATTGAATTCAAGCAACATGAGAGTGGGGTAGAGAGTTGACACAATGAAAACCCCACCACCACTAAGGATTAAACCATCATAGCCTGGAAATAATGTGGGACAAAAATTTATAGCATGCAACCAAAATGGTTGCAATATTTTAATGGAGGCGATGATCACACTTTATACACAAGAAATAGAAAACATTTTGAAAAATGGGAGAATTCGTGATGAGAGTACTCTAAATCATTGATAAAGAATGAGGTTGATAGTAGGAAATACACAAATAATTAAATAAATCATAGGTTAATAAGAAAAAAAAAAAAAAATTGTGACACTATTACTATGTAGGGGGTAGAGTCATCATTTTTGTAATATTCCAAATTTTCTACAAGAATAAGAATACCTTAAGGTATTCCAAAGTTGGAGATAATAAGGTGATCATATCTTATAATGTATTTAAACATATGGCTTTCATATAATAATCACAACAAAAAACTATTTCTTTTTACAATTCACCAAGTGGGGAAAAGTAGTTATTTTTTCCTTAAAAACGTTATTTTCTGAATATTGAGCTATAAAAATGAAAAATAATGGTTTTTTCCCTTATAATAGTAAATATAGGACATGCATGCAAAATATTTTCAGAAACAAATTCCTTTAGCCTAGTTAAATAGGCCTCCCATGCTTAAGACAACTAAAAATTGCCAAAACTCCAAGACTGCAAAATGCCGGAGTTGCTGCTTAACAGACTGCGCAGTCTAATGGAGGTAAAACTAAAAAATTATAGAAATATGTTTGATATTCTTATTATAATACTTAATGAAGCATAAAAATAGAGATCTAATCTCTTTATACAGATCTAAGAAGACCCGACAAGGGTTTCTTGACATAAAAGATATACAAGAGAAAAATGTTGCAAATATGTGGCTGAATAACACTCTATGGCTGAAGCTTTACATAATATGGCTGAAAATGCAAATAAATTTCCGTATATGCTTCCCCTAGCTTTCCCAAAGAAAGGCTGATCCTCCTCTTGGGAAACTAGCTCCTCAAAATGGGGTTTTCACCCCTTCCACTGCACACCTTAAGAAATAACACAGCTTTCTGAAGGGAATGCATTTTTTATGAAGGTAGGTGCTTGGCCCAATGATCGGTAGTGGAAAATTCAGATCATAAACCCCCTCTTAGATTTCTCAGGCAAGATCTCCAAGAAAGAGTAGGGAATCCCCACCCGAGAAAACCCTTGCACTAAGCAGTGCAAAAACTTAGCTAAACATCCAAGCATGCAGGAATTCTAAGAATACCACATGAAAACATAATCTTTAATATTTCCATAAGCTTTCCATCTCCTTCATTATATAATTGATGAGTTCTCTCACCAAGGGTCCCACCCACTATGAGGTTGCTTCCATGCAAAGGCTCCTCCACAAAAACTGTGTTTTCCATCGAGATGGTGCAATGTATCTAGACAACTTCATTGATTTGTTCAACCTTGATTGATTCTTCATGCCCTGTCTCCTTTCACACTCAAGGTGCCTTCATTTTATCTAGTTGGATTTATCTCTATTCACATTGAGCTGGCTTTATTTAGAATCCACTTCTTTGAGAATAAATAATGTTGACTTGGTAAAACTTGACCTTGTCCTCATAGTTTAGACCTTGTTCACACATGTGGATGCTTGAATTGGTTATTTCATGATCCCCTTTCACATTAGGAAGGATTTTTATTCATACTTGAGAAAATTAGGAGCCTCCTTGCTCAATTATTCATGCATCTAGATTTCAAAAGAAAAATTAATATTCCTATTAGCTGAAGCTAATATTAGGAATATTAAAGTATCCCCCTCCCAAATGTTGCTTGTCCTCAAGAAACTGCAAGGGTGCTACAAAATCTCCCCTCTTGCTCCTGTGGCCCTCTCATCCCATAGTCTTTTCCATTACTTCATAATTTCTGCAAAAATTCCATCTCCCAATGGCTCCTCCCAAGTGTGCAAGTTGGCCTTTGGTGAATAAACCCAATGGCTCTCATCATGAAAGAATGGAAGGTTTTTATGGAAACCTTCTTGCTGATCCATGGCCTTCTCAAGATAGAAGTGATGACAATCATGGGGAATTTCATCATCAATGGAGGCCTCCCTCCACCATGCTATCATCCAAATAAAATGAATCACCTTCCAGCTTGGTAATTCATAGAAAAGCTCCTCCCAATTGGTCATGAGAGGCATGCCCCAAGTGCTCCAAAAAAACTTATGGTCCACATCATAAAGAAACAAGTGATATGTAATGGTGGCCATATAGTTTCTCATGCTCCCCTTGGAACATGTAGTGCAGAAAAAGTGGGGACTTCCTTCCCCCAAAGACACACCCAACAAATGTGTCTCTCCTCCAACCATGCCCCCAACAAAGATAGGAACATATTCATGCTAGCTGCCATATACAATAAGGAAGAAGGAAAATGGTCCCTCATGTGCAACCAATGCAGTTTTCCTCCTAACTACCTTAGGATATGATATGACAATCATTCTCCCCAACACTTGTTTGCTTCCCCATCCTTCTTACATGCTTGGAGAAGGTGTATGATGGTTGGTGTTAAGGAATCACACCATGAAGAGTACATCACGTCTCCAAGATCTCCCAAGGAATGGCTAGCATCACCATTTTTCATGGCCCAAAGTGGCTCACGAAGCCCATCATAAAAAGTGCCCCCTCTTGGAGCCAAGACCTACACATGAGTGTTAGGAAAATGCAAGTATATAATAAATACTTCATGAGATTCAGCAATACAATGTTTATCATACACTTGTTTAAAATCAACAAGGTAGCTCATGGATGAGCTCCCTCTCACACTCAATAAATAAGGAGGTGATAATAATAACTCTTCCTAAGAACTATGTTCCTCCTCAACTAGCAAATGATCCAAGCACTTAATCATATGAGAGTGTATCTCCTCACTGAAATTTTCCCACATGAATCCATCTAAGATAGTATTACATGTTTTAATGAAACTAGTGGGATTTGAAAGCAAGACCTCATAGGTTGTGTTAAGTAGTTTTTTCTTGAGCTTGGAATCTTTAGTTAAGTAGATCTGATCATGAACATAAATGATTCCATTAACTAATTTTTACTTTCCATCCATTTCTTTCCCATCAAGAACCTTACATTTGAATAGGTCCTTAGAATATTCCATCAAGAGTTGGGACTCCCAATAAGGGTCTAGGCTTCCAAACATTGACAGCACTATAGAAGTATGAAATGATGCATTTTTCATATGATGGCTCTCCTCCTTGACATGCTTGATGTCAAAGTCACATGTTGGAGTATTCCCAACTTCATTTTTCTGCCCCTTTTGCAGCTGATCTTTCTCAAGACAAGATTGAAGTCTAGGAGAGTCACCCTCCTTTTGAAAGGTTCTCTTCCTCAAAAAATTCCACAATTTTGCTCCTGCATACAAAAATGAAATTATTTTTTTGTTTTGTTAATAAATATTCATCATATATTGGAGTATCCTTTGCTATCCCAAAGCTATGGAGTAGCCTTTTGATACTATGCTCATATCAGCACAAATTTCTGAATCTATTCCCTCCAACACAAATAGATGAATGGAAGAAAGCAAGGTCAATTTCAAAATTTTGCCTAGCCTTCCATCAATGATTTTCAGCGTTGTAGTGGCTCCTTCCAAGGTTCCCTTTTTAAACAATTATGTTGCTGCTACATATAGTTGAGAGAACACTTTAGTTTCCATCCAATCAGGAGGTCTTCCTACTGAAATTCCTCCTTGCAAAGAGGCACCAAGGCATAGAGTAGGATGTGAATGTAGGTGGACATATTTTCCCCTACCTTTGTTGCATCATTCCTCTTGCCTTCTTGGTTCTTTCAAACTCTGAAATACATAAGGGTATATGCTCTTCATATTATAATTCCATTCCTCCTATTTTCCTTCTCCTATCTTCAAGATCTCATCATTTGGCAATGAAGGTACATGCTGCTCATGTGTTATGCCTAGAGCTCTATGTGTGAGACCTTTTGGAACTCCTTGAAAAAGTGCAAGAGCTTCTTTCTTTGGAGAAAGTACTCCATCCTCTTCTTCATGAGGTGCTTGAGGTGCCCTTGTCATGACTACGTTATCTTCTCATGCCTCTCCTTTCTCTTCTTCACTAGTTGAAGTTGCCTTACCTTCAACAAGAGACCTTAGATCTTGGTCCTCTTTTGAAGAAGGAATCTTCATGTCTTCCTTTTGAGAAGAAAGGCCTTTATCTAAAGGAGATATTTCCCTTGGAAAAGTATCAAACAATCTCACCTCCTCTTCATTGGTTTTCAAAAATGGAGTTGGATAGATAGACCCTCCCAACTCATGCAAAAGTTTTGTTTGATGTGGTTTGATAGTTGCAATAAGTATATTATTGCAAACCTCTCTACTAACATTTTAATGAACTTTTCATAAGTATATTTATTTTCATTATTTAATTAAAATGATTCAAACGACCACCAAGCATAGGCCTTACCCTGAAAATGCATCGTTGCTACTTTGATGGCCTCAAATTTTGAAACTTGATGTTGCTACACAAAGGTGTCTAGCTCCTTCACCCAAGCCCTAGCTGGACATAGAGGTGATCCATCAAAAGTGGATAGAAATAATCTACCCTTACCCTAGTTCTTTCTCCTTGTGCTCCTTTCCTCCTTCATTTGGCAAAACCCTTGGAAGTTCAAGTTATCCTTGAACTCCTCAGATTGAGCTTCATATTCCTGCAAATAATCACCAAGAGTATCTTTCTTTGGCACATCTCCTTTCTTCCTCTTCATGAAGAAATTGATGATAGAACGTGGTAGATCTGATGAGATGGATGAGTGCTCATATCCATAAAATGAGGATTTAGAATCTTCCTCTTGTATAGATCTTATTGATGGATTTTCAGATTTCTCCCTCCTCATTTCTTTGATGCCCTTGCTTCCACCTTGTAGATTTGGAAAAATAAGTTTTGAGAACCTCCTTTATCTAGAAAAAAAGGGTTTGCTCTGATTTCTTCTACAAATATCCTCCTACCCATGAGAAGACTCCATAATTCTTGAGCTCACAGGCTGAGCCAAGATTGTTGCTTTGATACCACTGCAATATTCCAAATCTAGAATTTTCTACAACAATAAGAATACCTTAAGGTATTCCAAAGTTGGAGAGAAGTAGGTGATCATATCATATAATTTATTTAAACACATGGCTTTCATAGCAACAAACTATGTCTTTTTACAATTCACCAAGTGGGGAAAAGCAGCGATTTTTGCCTTAAAAATGTTATTTTCTGAATATTGAGCTATAACAGTGAAAAATAATGGTTTTTTACCTTATAATAGGAAATATAGGACATGCATGCAAAATATTTTCCGAAAAAAATGCTTTTAGCCTAGTTAAATAGGCCTCCCATGCTCAAGACAACTAAAAATTACCAAAACCCCAAGATTGCAAAATGCCAGAGTTGCTGATTAAGAGACTGCACAGTCTAATGGAGGTAAAAATAAGAAATTAGAGAAATATGTATGATATTATTATTATAATACTTAATGAAGCATAAAAACATAGATCTAATCTCTTTATACAGATCTAAGAAGACCCAACAAGGGTTTCTTGACAGAAAAGATATACAAGAGAAAAATGCTACAAATTTGTGGCTGAATAACAATGTATGGCTGAATATCTACATAATATGGCTGAAAATGCAAAGAAATAGCTGTAGATGCTTCCCCTAGCTTTCCCAATAAAGGTTGATCCTCCTCTTGGGAAACTAGCTCTTCAAAATCGGGTTTTCACCCCTTCCACTGCACACCTTAAGAAATAACGTAGTTTTCTGAAGGGAATGCATTTTTGCTGAAGGTAGGTTCTTTTCCCAACACCTAGTAGTGTAAAATTCAGATCATAAACCCCCTCTTATATTTCTCAAGCAAGATCTCCAAGAAAGAGTAGGGAATCCCCACCCAGGAAAACCCTTGCACTAAGTAGTGCAACAACTTAGCTAAACAGCCAAGTATGCAAGAATTCTAAGTAGACCACATGAAAATATAATCTCTAATATGTCCATAAGCTTTACATATCCTTCATTATATAATCGATGAGTTCTCTCACCAAGGGTCCCACCCACTATGAGGTTGCTTCCATGCAAAGGTTCCTCCACAAAAACTGCGTTGTCCATCAAGATGGTGCAATGTATCTAGACAGCTTCGTTGATTTGGTCAACCTTGACTGATTCTTCATGCCCTGTCTCCTTTCACACTCAAGGTGCCTTCATTTTATCTAGATGGATTGATCTCTATTCACATTGAGCTGCCTTTATGTAGAATCCACTTATTTGAGAATAAATCATGTTGACTTGGTCAAACTTGACCTTGTCCTCATATTTTAGACCTTTTTCACACATGTGGATTCTTGAATTGGTTATTTCATGATCCCCTTTCACATTAGGAATGATTTTTATTCTTACTTGAGCAAATTAGGAGCCTCCTTGCTCAATTATTCATGCATCTAGATTTCAAAAGAAAAATTAATATTCCTATTAGCTGAAGCTAATATTAGAAAAATTACACTTGTCTTGAGCATTGGGAGGTAAAATAATAACTCTTAGGTGAGGAAAATAGTCTCTATATTCCCTGTAAGACTGGAAGATGGAGTTTTTTTTCTCTAGATTCCCTTAACTACTTGGGTGGATGTTTGTTCCTTGGATTTTTTGAAGAGAGTTATTTTTCGCCCCTATGATTTTTTTCATGATATTACAGTGAAATTTTGGACACCCTTTCTACTTTGAGGGTGGAGCTATGACCTCTAGATTCTGTTTTTTATTTTAAGGGTGGAGGTGGTGAACCTATGGATTTCATGTGAGATATTGACTACATGAAGTGGTTGTGGGTGGAGGTGGATGGTCCTCTGGAGTCCTTGTTTAAACTCATATAATTGGTTTAATCCCTTAAGTACTCATACTCAAGTTATGCAATCTGACTCGGGGGTGACTACTGCAAGAAGGGATTGGTTTCAATGTGTCTAAGTTTGGGTGGAGAGTTGAAGTCCCAATCTTAGTTGCCTAGTTAAATTTATGAAATATAAGTGCCTTTTGATGACTCTCATATCGTGAATACTTTCTTCTTGTTTAATGTGTTTCTTTGGCATGGATTGCAATGTTGAGGAATGAGGTATTCCTCTATAAATGAAAAATCTTGTTTAAAAGGCATGGGTATGGAATGGTTTAATTTTTTGTGTTGAATTAAGAATAATCCTAGTAGAAATTCCACGTGTGCAATGAATGTGTGATTCTTGTAGATGCTTGAATCAAAAATATGTTATGAGTGCCTAAATATCGAGGAGACGAGTGAACCTATGAAATGAATATGCTTTGTTAAAAGAATGGCTAGTAACCTTTGTTCTAATATGTAAGCCAAGGAAGGCTAGAGATTTGGCATAGGGTAATGTGTTGGTTAAATTCCTATGTTACTACTAAGGAATGTTAAACTCCTATGTGAATAAATCATGATAAATTTTGTGCAAATGATGATGGATGGTCAATCCCTGAAGACTGATATATTAATGCTTGTCCATACCCTTGTATTATTGTTACCTGTTGGAAACATAGCTAATGATTTCTTGAGTTAATATTTATGAGTGGGATAATCTTGTATTAATCTAGATTATTTAAATTTGTCTAAATGGTTGTGTATAGAATATATTGACAAATCTTTGTTAATTGAATAAACACATACACTAAAATAGCTTAGCTATCAGGCTGGTGATTATCCATAAAACTTATGAAGGATATATTCACACACACACACACACACACACATATCGAATGGGCTAGACTGAGCCCTATTGAAATATTAGGAGAGATAGTTTGAAAGGGCTTTTATATACTCTTGTATATCTATTTACTAAGTGTGGATGCCTAGGCATGGTCCCCTTATATATCAAATAACTGTAATCCAAGCATTTAGGGTGGAAACAACCTCAAATACACACATGAGTAGGTGTCATAGGGCTAGAAGTTAGGGTCTAGAGGAGTAAATTGAGACCCAATATTAATCACCCCATGATCACCAGGAACCATGCCCAAGTGCTGATTATGGGGTCAATATTCATTTTCGGGGTTAAAGGAGTGGCTCCCTGCTAAGGAATATGGGCTATAGCCGTGTCCAATGGAGTAGGCAGGAGAGATCATATTTTTTAGATGATGCAACTGTTAGGGTCACCCACATGTCCTAGAGGTTTGGTACCCATATATTTCAATGGTAGGAAGAAAAAATCCCGCCAAGAACAAAATGTCGAGACAACATGGTAGGTGGGTTCGGTTGTTCAATGATGAAATATTTGCGGAAAAATATCCCAAAAAAACTTATAAGATTAAAAAATAGAAATATCTTGCAATGAAGGTCTAGGTGAGACCCACACCCAGCGTGGTAGGTGATGTGGCCACAGAGGGCCCACACCCACAGACATTTGAATATAATTTATATATGTTATGAGTTGGTTAGTTTCAACCATACAAAAGTGGTTTATAGATGATTGTTGTGTGAATGCATCAACAGTTGAAGTAATGATTCCAAGTGGTTTTTTGGTGGCTAACTCAAATAGCCATGTGGGCACCACATAGGGACCAAAAGGGCACCATGTGGGGGGTCAGGATGACATGGTAGTGTCTAATAGGTTGATCTTTGAATTACCATATATTTTGATCCATAGGTGAGATTGAGGAAAAAAATATATCACTAGAAAGGTCTCGACGAGATGAACGTAATGGAAATATTTATTTTGGATTAAAGAGTTTGAAAAATGATGAAATTTTGGGACCCCATTTCCATGATAGGGCTATGGAGGTTAGGTCAGTAGACTAACCATATCCTTACATCCTTAGTGTGGTCTAGGGGTGGTATGAGGGTGCTTTATAGTTCTCTAGAAACCTTTTCTCCTACATGGTTCAACAACATATCTGTGCATCTATATAATATAATCCTGCTACATCATCAACATGATTCATCAATTTGGTTTTTATGGATTAAAATTAACCATACAAACTTCGAGTGGATTTTTATTTCCACATCACAAGTGGTTTTGGATTACCACAAAACAACCTCTCTCACAACAATCACAACAAGTGGGTATTCAACATCATTTCATATTTCACGACCTGTGGTTCTTCAACACCATTGTCTCCTCAATAGGGGTATGCTCGCCTCATCGAGACTTACATTGAATAAGGTAAATTCAATTTCTATAAAGGCCTTTATAGCCCTTTCCTTTCCATACAAACATGTTCTTTCGACATATAATAACTTTATGGAACATTAAAATTTATTATAGATTTTGATTTCATGGATTAATTTGCATCTCAATTCTTTAAAAAATGGTACTATTATTTACCTTGCTTCATGTTCTTCCAGCTATATATTCCATTTCTTATTTTTCTTCCCTCCTTCTTTTCTAGTTTCTTCTCTTATGTTACTTCATTCTTTCTGCATCAAATTTCATCGTTTATCCTTGGCCTTTCATTATTTTATTCTAATTCATACTTGTTTCCTTCCCAAATTCACGGGTCCACTCCCTTTTTCATATATTCATTCATCCTGCATCATTTTGTCACATTCTGCCTCTACTATAATCATGTTTACTTCTTCATCATTATTTATCTATTTGATTCATTCATGAATTTTTCTTAGTCCTTCTCTCTTCATCTTTATATTTTTTCTTCAACTTTTTCATCTTTATGGATTCTTATTCCTTTTATGAATATTCTAGAGTAACTAAAAAATTTTCTTGTAGGAGGGACATCTCCATCCAACAAGATACCTATGACACTATATTTACGAACTTACACACTAGTGACATGAATTTACTATAAATTTGATTCAGGTGTCGGGTACCACCGATCATGCACCCTACAACATTTTTATTCTTTTCATAATATGTGTTCCTTACAAAAGAATTTTTAATGATAGAATGGCTAGTTCTGACATAGGTTCAAACTTATGACACTTTTAATGAAAAAAAACATGACTTTAACTTAGTTGGGACTCCAATGGACCCTTGAATTCATATTTTCTTTTATTTTCTCCAATACTTACTAAATAGTTTATAGATTTTACTCTTAATGCTTCATTACTTGACCAATCCTAAATTTTGACTTGACTCAATATATCTCTAGAATTTTAAACATTTTTATAGTTCTTTACATAAAATTTCTAAAGAACATAACATGAACTTCTCATTTTTAAAACCTTCATGTTTATAATTTGCATCACTTTCTTATACCAATTAAACTTTCCATACATGCTTAGCCTCTAAACTTGATTTCAATTTAGACGTTGATTCATTTTCTTGACCATTTGACATTAACCTTCAAAAAAATTCACGAGTGGCTTTCTTACCACTTTGACTCTCAATTGCTTATTTAGAATATTTTTGACCATTTTTCTTTTTTTAAAATAAAACCTTTGAACCATCATAAACATCAAATTTCTACATATATGGTGTTAATCGTCAATTTGGATTCATTCTTGGTTTCCTTTGAACTACATTACATATTCAACAAAGGATTGCATGTGGATATCCCAACTAAATGAGTTACTATGTGTACATTTTTCTCCTTTTGTTACACTGATCAATTGTCCTAACTCACATATCACACACCATGGTGTCTTGAAAAAAGAAGAAAAGCATGTCCACGTAAATCCAAACTTTCACTACAACTCCATGCCTACACACAATAACACCATGTCATCCACGCTCTATGTGTACAACCACCATTCCACTCTCTATGCCAGGATTCATATGCACGACTCATTCAATGTTGCTTCTTCCATGGATAGGCACAACCTCTACAAGCTCATTTAGGACATGATCTATATCAACCTCCCATATTTTCTGGTACACACAACTTCACATAGAAGCTACAACTTCCTCTACACAACTCATGGCTCAATTTTCAATGTCGTGGATGTGTTTTTACAAATATAAGCCTCCATTGATTTATTTTATACATACCATTCAAAACCTAGAGGATGGATTCTTGTAATATGAAATCGAGGACATTTGCATGCTTGGATTAGTAATAACTCCCAGGAAATCGTGCTTAATTATGCCAATGTATAAAATTTCCACAAAGGTGACTCATAATATTTCTACAACGAACTTGACCTCCATGGCTTATAAAAAATCACACTAGTTTTTTCTCTTGCATCTGCTACACACTTGCAACTTTATGTAGCATTAGCTCACAAATAGTACCTCTCCCACTTATATTATTCACACAATATGATTTGGCCTCAACAAATATATGCCTGACTGGAATTCTTCAGTTGACTATAGTTCCAAAATTCTCCTCACTTTCTCTTTCATGACATAGGATGAATATAAAACCACACAAAACTGACCGATCATGTTGACACCCACACTGGATTATAAACCCTTCATGAACTATTTCATCCATGATCTTGAAATTTTTCATACTAGTTATATCACTTATACAATAGCATCCTCTTGTAGGAAATTAACTATTGTTGTTTTGAACCCATGAATCTAATGCTCAAGAGAGGGGTCAAAAAATTAACTCCTCTCCCGACTCTAAGATTATGAGATATTCCCATAATATATAATAGGCATAAGGATACCCCTTATGAATATTCTCTCGTGAAGTCACACAACATAAAACATAATCCTCTTAATGTTGTATCAACATCATTCTCTTAGCTCCAATAAAATACAACGATGCTCTAGCTTATAATGGCATTATAATACCACACACACTATGTAGACATACATATAAACCCAATGTTTGATAAACCAACTTACATTGCTCGTAATGGAAATCATTCATACAGGAAATGGATATCTTTATGATTCTCATGCCTCTTCACATAGTCACAAATAGCATACGGTTCTCAAATCTTTCTCACCTCAGGATCTGATACCAAATGTTGGTTTTAGTAGCCATTCATGAAGAGAAGGAACTCCCAAAGGGGAAAAATATAATGTAAAACTAAACTATAATATAATTCATATTTTTTATTTTAAGAAAGGTCACAACATATAATTATGGTGACCATAAGAACGATGAAAAAAATATATTTTTGGTTGAAATCACTTCCCCAATTCCTCCACAATATATCCATGATGATTATCTCATTAAATCTCCTCCCTATTTTCACTCTTTCATCTCAATATCTCAACCATAAATAGAATTATATGATTTGTATAATTCATTATATTTCTCATTACATAATTTAAATATTAAATAGTATCACAAGTAAGAGTTACTCCATCAGTTCATGCCTCTCTCGGTAGCTTTAACTCTATATCTAGGTATAGTTGCTACCGCTAGTTTAGGCCCACTTATTCCTAATAGATTGATAGGAACTAAAAATTTGAATTATGACCACCAGTAACTAATATTACTCCCCCTTATCAGATGTAAGGTAAGCAGATTAACATATTTCCACAATCCTCAAAAGGATGAAGATGAAAAAATTTGATCCTGCATGCGGTAAACACAATGATAGTGTTGATTTAATAAACCCTTTTACAATGAAACTTAACAAGTAAAGTTAAAAAAATATATTTACAAGTTACCTTTATTATTTATTATGAATGTGAACTAATATTTATTAGTGAATATATGAATAATTTCCATGCTCGCCTACAATAAATAAAAAAAGACTAGATCCATGTCATTCCAATAGATGAGCTCATGTTGGATATGAAGTACCATTTAATTCTATTTTGATAATACACCTCTACTACTTTGAGAGAACAAAGACTACCCTCACATTATCCCCCTACAAAACACAAGCCCCAAAGAATTGTTGCCTCCTTGGGATGAAGAGAATTAAACTTGTTTGTTCCAATGTGAGTGAGTGGTGGACAATTGATATCCCAATATATATGTATGTATATCGTTAAATATTAGTCTACTATATATTTAAAATATGTATCTTGACTATATAGTGCATCTTTGGTTTCCAATAATTACAGCTTAAGTGAAATACTAAATTGAATCTAAGTAGATATACATCTACTAAATTACAAGTTCTTGGAATAGGCTACTATTGATATGCTTGATATCCCTCACGCAATTATCCCTACATGAGATTCATTGTCTTGGGCACAATAAGGGAATAACTTCCACAGTCACAAAAAAGGGCAGTTTTTTGCATGTATTTTTGGTAGTTTTCAACAGAAAATATGTACTTTTACCAATTTTTTGGTGCATAGTGGTTCAACCCCTAGTTTTTTAATTATATCTAAGGAAATATGATTGTATACTAATATAGGGAAAATTTATTGTTAGTTGATGAATTCCACAATATTTACATATTATATTGTAACACTATAAAGATAGAATATACTAAAAAATATTTCTTGTTATCTCAACTTTGGCTTCCACTGTAAAATATTTGTGTTAATGTGTGTGTTCCATTGCATATTTTCGATTTTTTTTTAATAATAATATATTTGTATAAATTAACTATACATGGATAAAACATACATTTGGTGTTGTGTAACCAACTCCAAAAATAGAAGAAAAGAGAGATATCAACGCCTTAGAAATGATCCACTTCGAGGGGGCAACCTCCAATACATTACATAAATGAACAATTCTTGGATGATACAATTTAAAAAACCTCCTTTCTATATATAGGAATCCATGGGGCCATAATGTAATCCTAGTGGGCCACAATGTAATCCTAGCCGACCTAACAATAATAATTTAAGGGCACAATAATAACAAAATGGGGGTTACAAGGGTACAATAATAACAATAAGGGGGTTACACTAACAACAATAAGGGACTATACTAGTAATATAGGGACCTAACATACCCCTCTCCTTCAAAAAAGTGTTGTCCTCAACACTTGAGTAGCTCTGGGTGCTTCTGTATAAAATTCTCATCCTCCCATGTAGAATCTTCGGTGGGTAAGTTCTTCCACTTGATGAGATACTCTGAAATTGATCGATTCCGTAGTTGTCGAGTTCTTGTTTCCATGACCGCTTCAGGTTCCAATATGATTTTTCCTTCCTCATCAAGTTATGGAAATATTGTTTGAACTGGAATATTTTCACCTATAACCTTCTTTAAGCATGAAACATGGAAAACTGGATGTACTCGCGAAGAAGCAGGAAGCTCCAATTTGTATGCCATAGTACCAATCTTTTGCAGCACCTTGTAAGGACCATAGTACTTTGGCGATAATTTATTATCCTTCTTTGCTTGCTTGAGGGACATTTGTTTGTATGGTTGTAGCCGTAAAAATACCCAATCTCATACATCAAAACTTCTCTCGCTACGATGTTGATCTGCCTGTTGTTTCATTCGATTTTGTGCCAAATTCAGGTTATCCTTTAAGAGTTGGAGAACTTCTTGCTGATGCTCGATGTGATCTTCCACTGCTTGAACCTTCGAATTTTCCCTTAAATATGATGTGATCAATGGTGGATGATATCCATAAAGTGCCATAAATGGGGTCATTTTTGCTGCAGTATGGAAGGAAGTGTTATACCACCATTCAGCGAGAGGTAACCACTTGACCCATTGCGTTTTTTTATCAGATACAAAACAACGAAGATATCCTTCCAAACATTTATTTACTATATTATTTTGACCATCAGATTGAGGATGATAAGATCAGCTATGAGCTAATTGAGTACCCAAAAAAGAAAATAACTCCATCTAAAAATTTCCAGTAAAAATGTGATCTCTGTCGCTCACAATAACCCTTGGGCTTCCATGTAGCTTTTGAATTCTATCCATAAATGTAGTAGCAACTGTACTTGCTTTAAATGGATGAGATAATGCACAAAAGTGTGCATACTTGGTAAGTCTATCAACTACCACCATGATGACATTCTTTCCTTTGGACTTAGGTAAACCTATGATAAAATCCATTGAAATCTCCTCCCAACGTTGACTTGGAATGGATAAAGGTTGTAGAAGTCCCGGGGTCTTAATTGTCTCAACTTTATTCTGCTGGCAAACCAAACATTCCGCCACAAATTTTTGAATATCAAATTTAAGGCCATCCCAAAAAATTTCTTTCTTCACCCTGTGGTAAGTTTTTAAAAATCTTGAGTGTCCTCCTAAAGGAGAAGTGTGCAATTCCAGAAGAATATTTTGTTTTAGTTGGGAATTATTACAAAGATATAAGCGATCTTTGTACCATAAGGAATGATTTTTCCAACTAAATGTATCAGATGTACTAGGATCTTGCTGCAACGTTTGAATGAGTGTCCACACTTCTTCGTCCTTCTTCCATTCATCTCTTGCTTTAGTTATCCAATCTGGTTGGATAATAGAAATGGGACAAAGCAATGCTTCCACCTCTTCATTATTTCTTGAGAGTGCATCTGCAACGATATTTAGCTTTCGTTTTTTGTAGATTATTTCAAAGTAATAACCCAACATCTTTGTGACCCATTTTTGCTGCTCTTTTGAAGATATTCTTTGTTCCAAAAAGTGTTTAAGACTATCATGATCAGTTTTTACCTTGAAGTGTCTTCCCATTAGGTAAGTTTTCCATTTATATAGTGCATTCAATATTGCTAACATTTCCTTCTCATAAATAGGTTTCTATAAATACTTTTCTTTGATTAGATGAATTTCAAAAGCAACGGGTCTTCCTTCTTGCATTAAAACAACACCAATTCCGTTTCCTGAGGCATCACATTCCACAATAAAGGTTTTTGTGAAGTTTTGCATAGCTAAGACCGGTGCTAGGCACATTGCCTCTTTAAGATGTTCAAAGGCCTTAGTTGCTTCAGGAGTCCATGAAAATGCATCTTTCTTCAATAATGTTGTTAGAGGTGCTGCTATTCTCCCATAATTCTTAGCAAACTTGCGATAATACCCTGTTAACCCGAGAAATCCTCGCAACTTCTTTATGGTCGTGGGGACTTTCCATTCCTTAATGGCTTTAATTTTGTTAGGGTCTACTTTAACACCCTCGTGAGATATAATATGACCCAGATATTCCACCTCTTGTACTCCAAAGAAACATTTGGATGTTTTGGCATATAATTGTTTCTCCTGTGATAGTTTGAGAACCCTGTCAACATGTTCAACATGATCCTTCCAAGACCTGCTGTAGATTAGTATATCATCAAAAAATACTAGCACAAATTTTCTAAGGAAGGGTTTGAAAATGGAATTCATCAACCCTTGAAATGTAGAAGGTGCATTGGTAAGGCCAAAGGCATGACCAAAAATTCATAATGACCTTCATGAGTTTGAAATGCTGTTTTTGGAATATCTTCGGTCTTCATTCTAATTTGATGATATCCTGAACGAAGATCCAACTTGGTAAAATAAATTGCTCCATGTAATTCATCCAATAATTCGTCAATCATAGGAATGGGAAATTTATCTTTAATGGTGAGCTTATTGAGCTCCCTATAATCCGGACACATTCGCCATGATCCATCCTTCTTGTGTGCCAATACTACAGGAGCAGAGAAAGAACTTTGACTGGGTTGAATTATACCCGCCTCTAACATTTCTGCAATCATACGTTCAATTTCGCTCTTTTGGAATTAAGGATATCTATAAGGCCTGATGTTTGGAGGAACACTTCCTGGAATCAAATGAATAGCATGATCATGATCACGAATAGGTGGGAGTCCTTTGGGAGTTTAAAACACCTTGGAATGATTGTCCAAGACTTGTTGGAGATCTGCAGAAATAGATGATTTTGATGTCGGAACTTCTAGTGAGCATAATTGTGCAATTACGCCTCGTTGTTGTTTCTTTAGAAGCTTTGTCATGACATTAGAGCTTATTATCCTTCCCGGCTTCCCTTCAATACCCCGTAATTCGACTTCCTTTCCTTCTGAAAAAAATTTCAAGAAAGGTTCTTGAAAATTAAAAGCTACCGTCCCCAAAGATTGTAACCATTGTACTCCTAGTACAACATCAGCACCTCCCATAGGAATGGAAAGCATTGGACTAGTCAATACATGTTCCCCCATGGTTAGCTTGATATTATGGCATTTTCCAGAGCAATTTATAGTTCCTCCATTTGCAACCATCACTTGACATTCTGGTGCTGGGTATAGGAAACAATTTAATTCCTTGGCTACCTTACAATGAATAAAAGTATGGGTGCTACCTAAATCAATCAACGCTATTACCTTTTTCTTCTTGATTTGTCCTTCTATATTTAGAGTTTGAGGAGTGGTAATTCCTGCCAGTGCATTACACAATATGGTCGGATTCATTTCTTCCTCTTCTAGGGTTGGTTCCTGGTGTATATCCTCTTCTTGTTCATTTTCTTCTTCCTCTTCACAATCTATGTAAAATAATTTCTTCTCAGCACACTTATGACCTTTAGTGTATTTGCTATCACAACTGTAGCAAAGCCCTTTTGCTCTTTTTTCTTCCAATTTTTGTGGTGTCAACTTGTAGGTTGTGGAAAACTAGGCGTAGCAACACTTCCTTCTTTATAGAATTCAGTGGTAGGATTCTTTGTCACCATTATTTTACATTCAAATTTTCTTGCCAACCTGAATGCCTTCTCCAATGAATCCGGTTCCAAAACGCGAACTTCATGTTGGATGTTATCCTTTAAAGTGCCTATGAAGAGATCGATCTTGTGTTCCTATGGAATATCAGTTACCCTTATATTCAATTTTTGGAAGTCCTCAATGTGCTGCCCCACTAAACCCTTTTGTTTGAGATTTATCAATTGTCTAAAGAAGGTGTTGCTCTTTGTATCCTCATAATGTGCTATCATTTCTTCCGTAAAAATTGACCAAGTGACAATTTTTTTACGGGAGCAAAGCCATCGATACCATACAAATGTATTTTGTTCTAAATGTAAAGTTGCAATGCGTACCTTTTGTGTTTTTTACACGTTATGGAGATCAAAATATTGCTCCATCTGTAGTATCCATGTTACAGGATCCTTTCCATCAAACTTCCTCATATCCATTTTTGGAATATGGTGGTTCTTCCCGCCAACATTAGAGTTTATGAAATCACAATTAACATTGATTTTGTTCTCATCATGAGGTTCTACTATCTTTTCACCATTAGGAAACATTTCTTGTATCAACTTTGTCAAACATTCGATGTCTATTTTTAGATCATTCTTCATGTTTTCCATGTTGTATTTCATGTCATCCATCTTAGATTCCATGCCAGCTTCCATGCCATCCATCTTAGCTTCCACGCCTTTCTTCAAAACTTCCATTTCATTTTTTGTTGCTATTTGTGAGAGTGAAATTTGTTGCACTTGCTTTTGTAATTTTGATAGATCATGTTTCAATTCTTCATCTTCATGAGTCATAGTAGAGCCTTCTGAAGGCTTAATGGGTGTTGAATTATTTTTACATGGCATCTTTTAGAACCCAATACTGATATCTATTCTACAATATGCCCTTGGAATCAATTCAAATTGATTCTTCAAACAAGACTTATGCAATTCGAAAAAAAATACACACCTTTTTCTTACTTTTGAGGAGCTCGATATTGAAATTGGATTATATTTGTGATTGCAGCACTTAAATATTTTATTTCAATACCATCGTAGCCATCTGAATTATATTTCTAATGCCATAGGTCTGACCTGATTTGGATTCGCCAAGACAAAGTTGTGTCCAATCTCCCACAATGACCTAATTATGGACTGGTTCAGTAGAGCGAACTTGTACGAATTTCCACGTGTCACTGTTTCATCCTTCATCTCTAAAATTGATAGCCAAGAAACTAAAGTCTGTGTACTTGTGGCCAATTTTTACGGAACTCCAATCCGATGTCCAGAGAGAGAGTTATTGAAATTTTCCCATGATCACCTCTTTGAGATGAAATTCAGGAGCTTGAAAAAACACTACCTTCCACAGATCATATCTCAAAAGATATTGCAAACCAAGCTCTGATTTTTTTTGAACAATTTCTTCAGGATTTCAACTTCGTACCATAATAATTTCAGATTCTGAAACTTTATAGAAAAAAATGTATAGCACAAATTCCACGATGACCTGTTTAGGATCCTGAAAAAAGACCTAACTTCCATAGATCATATCTCCGAAAATATTGCGAACCAAGCTCTGAAATTTTTAGAAAATATTCCTCAGGATTTTGGCTTCGCACCCTAGAAATTTCAGCTTCTGAAACTTCGTAGAAAAAACGTTATAGCGAAAATGCCACGATGACCTGTTTGGAGCAGCGAAACCCTAGAATCCAAAGCTCTGATACCAAATGTTGTGTAACCAGCTCCAAAAAGAGAAGAAAAGAGATATCAACGCCTTAGAAATGAGCCACTTCGAGGGGGAAACCTCCAATACAATACATAAATGAAAAATTATTGGATGATACAATTTACAAAACCTCCTTTCTATATATAGGAGTCCATGGGGCCATAATGTAATCCTAGTGGGCCACAATGTAATCCTAGCCGACCTAACAATAATAATTTAAGGGCACGATAACAAAAATATGGGGGTTACAAGGGTACAATAATAACAATAAGGGGTTTACACTAACAACAATAAGGGACTATACTAGTAATATAAGGACCTAACATATTAGTTTATTTTGGCCTCAAGGGGATTCCTTTGTGGCTAAGGGGTTTACCTTGAGCTTGTGGAAAACCTTGTTAATGTGGAAGATATAAAGTATATATTCTTGTGGTGAAAGGAAATGGTGATGAGTTCAAATATAGAGATTAATAAATTGATTGAGAAAATTTTTGGGTTATGAAAGCTAAGAATGGAAGATCTATTGGTGGAAAAATATCGATGGATTGTTTCGGATTTAGATATTGCACCAGTGGGGGATATCAATGAAACACTAGACGATGTTGGATTAGAAGGAAAAGAGTAAAATATGGTTGTGTCTCTCATATTACGTATTAATGAATGTTTTAGGAGAATCTATAGTGAAGACATTGTGGATAAAGTTATAGGATTTGTATTAGTCTAGGTCCCTAATGAAAAAATTGTTCTTATGAAATAAGTGATGAGTCCCATCAATAACTATATCTTGAAGATAATTATTCTATCCTCCAACCTTAAAACTATACTTTTCTCACATTAATTCACATTTTTTATTATAATGTGCTTAATAATAATAGTAAAAGGTGTTTGTCATAGTATGTGGCCTAATGTGGGTTAATTGTAGGCCCAAAAGGAGAATTTTCGAGGCATTTACTATGCAGGGGCTTGATGAAGACAACCATGAGAGAATATATGGATTTTTTCCACCTCCATAACTCACTAACTCAGCTTGAGATCATAACATCCTCACTCACAAGTTCGAATTAATTGATAGATAAGTAACTCCAAGTGCAAGTGAAGCTCAAGGAGGACCAGATCCAAAAGTTTTGAGATCAAGGAGGGAATCACTCCTATTTTCAATGTATATTCTATAAGCTACCTTTTTTATAAATAAATGAATTGAAAGGCTAATTAGGATTTGAAGTTTTGATTCATCTTGGAGTATTTATTGAGCCTAGGGCATGACATTGTCATTGTTAACTTTCATGTGATGTTTGAGACTACTATTTTCTAATAATGAGAAGTTGGTTATTAAGATGCATCTGAGCTAGTTTAGAGGGTTGAAATCCTTTGGTTTGAGCCCAACCCAGAGGCTTTAGTCGCTCTTATGGACTTGTGTGTTGTTCTTAGTTTAAATAATTTTATGCCCTTATTTTATGCTAATATATGTTGAGCTATAAAATCCTGTGATTGCAGGCTTCCCTATCACATCTCTTGTGGGAAAATGTTTGGAAATATTTACAATCTCAGTCCAAAATTTTTTTGTTTATGATTTCTTAGAAAGAGAGAGATTTTAGTTGTACTTATTCATATTTAATTTTTGCAAGTTAGGAGTTACTTCAATGATTAGAATAGCGTTGAGGCATACAATAGATGTTATTCAAATTCAACTTGTTGTTTCTATCATATTTTATATTATTATGTCAATGATCAATTAATGCATGCATATGGCTAGTTGTAGGGTTGTGTTGATTTGCATGGGAGGGAAAATAGTTCATATCCACTTGGAATTCTTCATATTCTCTGTCCACCCTTCATTTATGCTCCCAAAACACTTTTTCCACAGTCACTTTGTTTCAGCAATTAAGAACATTGTGGGCATTCTTCTTGGTGCAAGGCAGACCTTAAAGAGGTATTGGTATTTTTGTTGGGTGTGGAGCCTGATTATCTTGTTTATTTTGTATCATAGCATTGGACCCCTATACCTTAATGGGGGTGACAATGCTACCTGTAATTAAACGCTGCCTAGGGGGTCCGGGGGGGGGGGGCGACTGTGACTTTATGGAGCCCCCCCCTGTCAAGGGGTCTCGGGGGCAGTGCCCACGAAGCTAAAAACAGATGTAAAATTGCCTTGTAAAAGTATAGTAATTTCTAATCAATCTGGGCCGTTCATTAGGCGGATGATCTGACGGTAGAAGTTATGTTTAGTTTAGGGTTTTTTCCCTAGAAGGAAACCCCTCGCTTTTTATGAGGGTATTGTATTGTGGCTGTGGATTGTATGTGGACTCTCGGAGTGAGAAATAGATAGGGAGACTGTGAGAGAGAACAAAGGATATTACAAGGGATCTGCTGTAGGTTGTGTCTCTTCATTTTTCTGGATAATAGAAAGGAAGGACTGGTTTTTTGGGGTGGACGTAGCCCAAACTGGGTGAACCACATATATCTGTGTCTCTTTGGTTTTATCTATTTTGTGTGCTTGGGTTTTCCGCATATTTTATGTGTTTCATTGCTTTGTAATAAATAATTTTCTAACAATTTTCTAGGAGGCTTCCCAAACCTTCATTAACTCCCTCCTACCTTTGTCCACCTCTTCATGCCCATAATACACCATATCCACCCTAAAAAGTCTCTCGGAACCCCTCCTGTAACAATACAAGTCCTCTTGTAGCAATACAGGACCTCAAGTAGCAGCACCTGTACCAAGCCTGTAACACCATTTTTGTCCATATGTTTTACTCCCCACTTCAACCATAGCATAGTTAGGATGAATAATGACCCAAAATTGTGATTTTATGATCAAGAGAAGCTCCTATACCACTCCAACCACCTCTTTTCCTCACTACGAAACATAGTAGAATTAGTTTTTTTCATTCACAAGCATTATTGGAACAGGGTCTCCTCCAAAGCTGTGAATCTGGTCCATTTTGTATATTTTTTATTATAATTAGTCTAACGCAGGGGTTTTGGGGTGGGTCAAAGCCCCTAACGCATTGTAAGCAGGTCAAGGGTAGACCAAGAGTCCGCAAACCACATTTTCCGGACCATTGGATGCGTAGGCTAAAGTAGTATAAATAGTTGAACCTTTTTGAGGCGATAGGCAGAGAATGAATAGAGCTGGAATGAAGTACGAATTGCTAGATCCAGGTTGGGTTGTTTTGGGTTAGGACTCCAGTTGGCTGTGTGCATGGAGATCCTCTGTCCTGCTGTGTGCAGACCCTGGTGGCTGTGTGCGCAGGTGGTATTTGGGGAATGTATGAAGATTTTGATATATATATAATATGTGGAGTATTGTTGAACCTTCTGTTGTTATCTAGATCTGATTAATCCAAGCTAAGATTATCTAATTAGGCTGTGCACTTGTCTGTTTGATATTTGTGATAGGATCGTCTTTGCATTTGGTTTATTACTATGATTGCACTTGCTGATTACTTCTCTGTTAATAAATGCAAACTATATGTGTTAATGTACTAGTTGTGATTACGCTGTTTTATGGTTATAATTGATGATGCACATGTGGATGCGAGCCTGCTAGAACGAGTCTGATAGGAACTATAGATTGGTTACATCTGGAACCCTGCAAATATCTCTTATGGATATATGATTTGGTAATTGTGAAGTTGACGCAACACTGCTTGACTTGCCTACCCTCTCCCAGGGTGTGAAAACCTAGTTCCAACACCTTTCGATACTGCTTCGGGTGAGACTTTGGCCTGCGAAAGCAGGTCACTACCGAAAGGGCCAGTAGTATAGGGGTTTGTTGGAAAACCTTAACCTCTGAACCTAGGCCAGGACCCTTCGACCCAACAAATGGTTCCGTTGCCGGGACTAGGAGAATTTTTAGAGAGGGATCGGGTAATTCCAAGCCCATATTGGAAACCTGAAGGAAAAGAAATTGATGAATGGTTTGAACAGCAAAGTAAGGAGTTCGCAGTAACTAAATTTGAGATCGATCAAGTTGTGTCTTACTTAGAAGCGGAGCAAAGGTTCTTCAAGGGTTTCCGGGGTAAGTTTCTAAGAACTTTTCCATTACTGATTAAAATCTTATTGTGCGAAAAGAGTGTCCTACCGAGTGAATGAGCTCCGATCAAAGTGAGGGTACAACATGCAGTGGCAAGTACTACAGAACTAATCAAGAGGGAGATCGATCTGTTTATAGTCCAGTGACTAATTTTTTTGTGCATAACCCCCCGCCAACACCATCTTCGAGTCTGCGCAGGGGCAAGAACTCACCTCCACCACCACCATAAGACGATATGACTTCACAGATGAAGTTACCCTCCTTCAAGGGTGTGGGGGACGAAGATATGGATCGGTTCTAGTTTGTCGTAGGGTCTGTCTGGACTACGCAAAATGTAGCGACCGACACTGTGAAAAGAGCACAGATGTCCCTTACCTTTGAAGGAAGGGCCCTAGACTAGTACATGGGATACCTAGACCAGCATGTGAATGCAAGCATTGAAGACATTAAGGATGCCTTGAAGCAGCAGTTCAAAAAGCCTAATGCCTACTCCCAGATAGTGAATGACCTGAAATATTTCAAGCAAGGTCCATCTGAGTTAGTATGGGAAGCTGATCAGTGATTAAAAAAAGTAATCAAAGAGGGAGGATTCCAATATGATGATAGGCAGCATGTGGAATGGTTCATTGCTATGTTGTTGCCCCACCTACGCATACCGATCGGCCACCAAGACATTGAGTCGCAGGAGAAGGCCTTGGAAATAGCAATGAAGCTAGAGGCTATGCCACAAGATGAAACCCAATTGGGTGTATAACAGATCGAAGGCTAGCTAGAAGAAATGCATATGGAGATCCAGAACTTGCAAAAGGAACGAGGAGTGGAGGCTAGCCCTGACAAATGGTGCATACGATGTAGGGTAAATGGCCACACCAAAGACAAGTTTCTACTATTAGCAGACTACATACAAGCGCGAGGACCTAGCGCGATGTGCCCTAGAGAAGCTGCGGGACCAGGTAGGTCGGCACTATGGTGTGATGATTGTTGCATTGTGAGGTTGCTCGACACCAACCACTTCCCTCGCCTTGCCACTTGTATTCTAGAAGTTAAGCAAAAATGGTGCAGGTTTTTTAGGTCTGTAGGGCCTGATGAGAAAAAATATTGAACTTATGATTTGATGATAGACCGAGGAAACCTCTATAGGGTATAGACAGATCCTGCGTCACCAAGGACCCCTTCCGGTATTGGGGGCTCTCCCGTTAGGAGTAGGCGAGGGGGCTGAGGCGAAACAACAGGTAGAGGAAGAGGCCAACTGATCTGTTATAACTGTGGAGAGATAGGCCATTTTGCGCGGGACTACACGAACCCTACGAGGCAATCCTGCAAGTATTGCAGGCAACTGGACCACGTTATTAAGGATTGTCTAATTTTGATAGCTAAGGTGCAGGAGAAATAACAGACACCTACGCAGAACGTGAAAAGGGTTACAATAGAGCCTCGGAATGAGGGACCAGGTATTAATATCCTAACCCGCAGTAGCCTAGCCACAGGGGGACCAGATGAAAAAGCTGCGGCTGAGCCTCTAATCAAGAAAGTGGTTAGTAAATTAGAAGGATTGGACCTACAAAAGGAAAGGGAGACCTTTATTGCAACTCGGCAGGATTTCACAGAAACAGCTACTTCATAGATTCTGACAACCATCGAAGAAGGCAAAGGGGTCCATCCATTTTTACAATAATGCATAAAACTGCTGCGCAATCAGCAGGCCGTTGAGAACCTCGAGGCACTACTAAACAGCTATGTAGAGAAAACTAACCCACCCCTAGAAGTGAAGGATGTAAACAAAATATACAACTACAAGAGACACAATGGTATGGAAATGCAGCTCACAACAAAAATAGGGGATTATGAAATGGAGAAATTTATTCTGGATCTAGGATCAGATGCGAACGTGCTACCCAAGAAAACATCACAGCACATGGGAGAACCCAAGTTGGAATGGTCGAGTATCCATCTACGCATGGAAAATTAGTAGAAGATCATACTGTTAGAAATGTTATCACAGATTACAGTGAATATTGCAGGAGTCAAGGTACTGGTCGAATTTGAAGTCATTCAGATTGTGGAAGATGCAAACTTTTACCCTGCACTCCTAGGGTTAGATTGGGCCATCAACATGGGTAGTATTATCAACTTAAAGAAGAGGAGCATGGTATTTCAGAACGTATGGGTACGAGTGATAGTCCCACTAGACCCAATAGAAGGATAAAGGTATACGGAGATGATGCAAATCGATGAGGAGGTATATCACATCTACAAGCTAAATACATAGGATGAAGGTTGGATCAACCCTACGGCTGATGGTATGCTCTGCTGGGAAAGGATAGCGACTGTTTGTCTGACTCTGATGAAGAAGTGGAAAAGCGGAAAAACTGGCTGCACAATATATCCACGCTACGATGTCTTAGGATTACAAGGTATTTCCGATGTATCTCCTCAAAAGTAAGAGATCTGCCCTACTTTGACGGTTCTGGTAGCATTAAGGAATTTTCGCAAGCATTCGAAGCCGAATTTCAAAAGGAACAAAGGATATCGGCCCTTAGTCTCACCTTGCGCATAGCACCTCCGAAGTGGTGGGATGAGTGTAAGACAACGTTCCAGGAGTGGGGGGCATGTCGGATTGTGTTACTCCTGCACTTTGACCCTCTGGTTCACTTACGTAGTAAGCAACCTGGATTGATAAGCCGAAGTTGTGCAAACTTGCACATGATGACCACTGATGATGGGAAAGAGCATGTGAATGATAGGTGCGTCCCTTACAGAAATTATTTCAGGATGATGGATACTATGAGCATTGTGGGCCTGGCCACAACTACAGCTATGAAAAAATTGCGCTCGTTCCTGCGTGTCGCAAACTACTACAGAAAAACCAGGGAGGAGTACGCATGGATCACGACACCTCTGAAAGAACTAACCATGTCAATTCGCAGGGATGTCGGGTGTCAATAAAGCTTTGAATTAGTAAAGAAAAAAATCGGCCCACTCAGAATGCAAATGGAACATCAGATGGAACACCATGCGCATAGGAAGCCTGCTGAATGTATACAGGTGCGTCGGGAGCACAGATGTACGTTGAGTGCACTAGAGCTGTGAAAACTAGCTGTTGCAACAGTCAAATCAAGTAAATTGCAAAATATACTGTTGAATGGAGCGGGCGGTGGGCATTTAATGAGGTGGTTACGGGATATTTTTTACCATTTACATGATGGTAAGTTCTAAGTACTGCTTGCCCAACCATCGACCACTCGTACTAGCTATAAAAGGGGTCGACCAAACCAGACAAGGGTTTTGTATCAGTTGTATAGCTTGTACTTGGCATGTCTTGCTATGACAGTTTGGTGCTGCAAGACGCTCTGTGTGTATAGTGTCTCCTTCATGTCTGAACAACCTACCCCCTCAGACAGTAGCAACCCAGAGTTTGTTTTTCACGCCAGGATGACAGCTACAAACCCCGCTGAGCCTTCTAAACCAGTAACCTCGGTGGAATAGGGGACTGAGGAGGTAGTGAAAATCGAGTCTGAGGCTAAAGAGATTCTCTCCACGCTGAGCCCAACCATGAGAAAAGGGAAAGGAAAGGCACAAAGCTCCGGAAAGCCCTTGAAGACCACGAAATGGGCTGTAGGAAAGCTGCGAATGTCCCCACGAATCGCCAAATCCCTGAAGGCAGCTCGGGAGGAAGCAAAAACTATCGAGCCAATTCACTGGTTACCTCCCTTTGTTCAACCATGCAGGGAATCAATGCATACGCAAAATAATATTGATGGCTTGGTCACTTACCTACAGATGCCACTAACCCCAGGCGAGGTTCCCATCATTGGTGAACCTGTGGGTAAGCTTCATGAGGTCAAGTTTGATGATCACGACCTAGCCAAATTTGAAGTGTTCCCTGAGCTAGCACTTGCACTATACCTCGACACAATTCATGATGAAAATGGAGTTAAAATCATCCCCCAATGCTGGGTGTGGGGGTTGGCCAAGTACGGGCTCCTGAACCTACTGAGGATGCCACATTTTGGCCACTACAATGTTACAAATAACTTGGTGCGCCAGCTGCTCGCCTTGGTCCATGACAGTAGCCTATGGCTCTGGGACCGAATCCCTATTGATGCTACCCTAATACACCAAATTACTGGCCTCCCCTTGGAGGGACTTGACCCCATGCTACAGGTGGGCAAGAAGTATGAGCAGAAGATCGTTGACGGTGTATGCGAGACTTACCATGTGCAACGGAATACGTGGGGGTTCACGATCAGTACCATCGGCGACCCATGAATGTATATGGGTAATTTTTTTCTAGCATGCAAAATAATGTGCAAGTGGCAGGTCACTACCATTCCTGCATATGTCATTCAGTTGGCAGGACAGTGCGAAAAAGGGGTTTTCTTCAATTGCGCTGAGCACCTATGTAACGAGTTTTTGGGAAAGGTCTGTGAAGCCCAGGAGCAAGGGCACCCATTCTGTTATTCATGGCTAATGCTACTCATTGCATTGGTCACGTAGGAAGCACCAGAAGAAGCAGTATTCCCCAAGCTCATGCCTAACATGTGCGAAGGAGCATGCTATGCCAGCTTGTGGGATTCCAAGGACGCACAACGTATTGAGGATAATCAGGTCTTCTAGGTCATTTTTAAGAGAAGCGTGGCTGTAGCCATCAATTTTCGACCATGATTGTCCCCAGCAGCATATGATAGATACAAGGGCATTGAGGCATTCTAGGTTACCATGCATAACATCTAGATCAGAGCCCATAAGGATAAAGCTTGGACCTCGCTTCCTTATATGGTAGCAGACGAAGATATTAATAGTGTAATTGCACTCTAGCCCTTGTAGTGGAGGATTGGCTTCAAGACCAGAGCGCAGGGCCCCAAAGTTGTCAGAACTACACAAGTACTTCCCCCTATTAATAGTAAGGATATTGGAGGATCTAGCAAAAGTACTAAAATGCACACAACGCCGGCTGCGAAGAAAGATGTGCAGCAGAAGCGGACTAATGAGAAGGATGCCGAAGGAGCATCATAGAGAGATTCACAACCTAGCTTAGGGACAGAAGGAGGAGATGTCGGAGGAACTAAATCCCCTAGCGGGACCAAGCACATAGGTGAGCCTACCAAAGGACCTGGGAAGAAGCAATGCACTCAGTGGATAGAACATGATGAAACTGTCACCGTAACTGACGGTGACCTTGAACAAATTGTTGATGCAATCTCTCTCACCATGTAGGATCGATGGGAGGCCCTCGAAGAATAGCAGAAGGCTGCACTCATCACATTACAGTCCTAGCTCTGTGAGATGCAACTAAAGACGAACACATTGCACACCATTGTGACTTTGGTATGGACGTTGCAAGCCACTAGTAGTGTTGCGCTCACACCAACAAAAAGCCGCCTCTTCTCTTTGCTTGGAGCTGCCCTTATGATCAGTCTGCCTGACCTCAGTACGCAGGTCCATAATTTCCAGGAGGTACAGCTAGACTTAGCCATACTACCCCAAGATGCTTTTCAACGGCTCCATACAAATATATTTCAGGAGATTCAGCACCGAGACCTGTAGATTCACCAACAGCTAGGTGTGGCTGAGCAAACAATCATCAAAAGCAACGCCGCCATCGCCCTGGCCACCACGTAGAAGAAGTAGCTCGAAAGCTTCATTCACCAGCTCTGCGTGAGAAGCTCCAGCAGAGATTCTAGCTACCGCTATGCCCCAGGCAAAGGTTGAGGGGTTGGTCATTGCATTGAAGGCATCACGAACAGAATTTGTGGAGGTTAAGTCACTAATGGAGCAGCAGATTACAGATCTGCAGGCGAAATTGCAGCCTAAAACAACTCCAGAGGTGCGGACCTGATAATCTACGCTGGTCACCGCCGCTATGAACGTCATCACAGGGCAGATCGTGTAGGATGCTCAACTGCTAGATACAACCATGAAGCTGTGGTCCAAGGTCCAATGCGATCCGCTCCTGTGGGAAATAACCTAGATCCTGCGGCAGAAAGAGGAAGCATTTGCAACGCTGGAAGCCACCCTCCCCACGTTGGTTCCTGCTCAGCACCTGGCATGATTGTGGACCAACCAAGCTGAAATAGAAGTGCTTCAACAGAAGAAGAAGGCCCTCACTGACCTCCTAAAGCCTTGGAATACTAATGCCCTTAGGCTATCACAGGATGTTGATGTAGCCGTAAAGCAGATCAACCAAACTCTAGAAAGTGTCACCGCTGCGATAGAAGGCCTGATCTCACAGAAATTAGTCAACATCACCCAGAATGCTACTGCCCAAAGTGAAGCTGTACTACCCCCATTAGCTGAAGCAATCAAGCTGTTATAGGTGCAGGTGGAGATCCCACCACCTCAATGACTCAGGATGAGTCACAAGATTGTTTTAGGGGACTATTGGAATAAGGTCTCCTACAAAGCTGCGAATCTGGTCCATTTTGTATATTTTATATTATAATTAGTCTAATGAAGGGGTTTTGGGGTGGTTCAAAGCCCCTAATGCATTGTAAGCGGGTCAAGGGTAGACCAAGAGTCCGCAAACCATGGTTTGCAGACCATTGGATGCGTAGGCTAAAGTAGTATAAATAGTTGAACCTTTTTGAGGTGATAGGAAGAGAATGAATAGAGCTGGAATGAAGTATGAATTGCTAGATCCGGGTTGGGTTGTTTTAGGTTAGGACTCCTACTATTTGTGTGCGTGGGGATCCTCTGTCCTGCTTTGTGCGAACCCTGCTAGCTGTGTGCGCAGGTGGTATTTGGGGAATGTATGAATGTTTTGATATATATAATATATGCGGAGTATTGATGAACCTTCTACTGTTATCTAGATTTGATTAATGCGAGCTAAGAATATCTGATTAAACTGTGAACTTGTCTATTTGATCTCTATGATAGGAGCGTCTGTGCATTTGGTTTATTACTGTGATTTCACTTGTTGATTACTTCTCTGTTAATAAATGAAAACTATCTATGTTATTGTGCTAGCTGCGATTAGGTTGTTTAATGGCTATAATTGATGATGCCCACGTGAATGTGAGCCTGCTAGAAAGATTCTGATAGGAACTATACATTGGTTACATTTGGAACCCTGTAAATTTCTCTTCTAGATATATTATCTGGTAATTTTGAAGTCGACACAACACTGCTTGACTTACCTAACCTCTCCTAGGGTGCGGAAACATGGTTCCAACACCTTCCCATACTGCTTTGGGTGAGACTTTGGCCTGCGAAAGCAGGTCACTGCCGAAAGGGCCAGTAGTATAGGGGTTTGTTGGAAAACCTTAACCTCTGAACCTGAGTCAGGACCCCTCGAGCGAACAAGTATGATACAATTTAGACTTCTAATTTCTATGAAAATGTGAATAGATTAATGATAGATGCAAATATTTCACTACTTTGATGAATTATTTAAGATAGATTATCTTTACTTCTGCAAATAGTTTAGCCCTTTCTCTTTTATGTAATGTTAATTAACATCTACAAGTTGAACAGATGACATTTTCACTTTTATAGTTAGAATCAATTTTTAATTGTGCTTTCATCACCAAGATTTCACTCTAGTTGAGTTGGAGGAATTGTCTCTAAACACCTTGATTTAATGCCATGAATCAGGGTGGCTTGAGTAAAATCTAACATATCGTGCATATAGCATTGTCACCTGTAGGTTTTTACGAACCTAGGGCTGATAATTTAAGTTGAGGAGCCCCTAGGAGTTGCAACACTCTTGGTGCAATACAAGGGCCCATCAAGAAGTTGTATAACCTGTTACTGTCCTATAATTTATAGGATCTCAATGTGATTTAGCATTTTATCTCAGTGATCTTATATTGTAAATAATTTTCAATATGTAAATGATTTCCAAATATATATATATATATATATATATAAAATAAAATGAAAAGAGGGTATATCTAAAAAAAAAAACGAATAAAGATAAAAATAAGAAAAGAAAGAAACATTGAAAAAAGAATAAAAATGAAATCAGAACCCCACAAAAGAAAAACAAAAGAAAATAACACTAAAAGTGTTGCAAATTCAAATGCCACTACTGATAGATCATTTTCATTCTATCAAATGAAATAAGTTTGTGTGAAACTTGTTTAAAATGCCACAATGACTAGCTATTTCTTTAAACAATACAACATAATCATGGTTAAACAATTTTGAATTTTTGTAAATTAGGTTAGAGAATAAAGGTTTGCAAAACAGTCTAATCTTGGTAAATCAATAGTTAGGTATAAAATGACATTGGTTCAACTATTTAATCTGAATCAATAGGAGAAATAAGTGATAGGATATAATATATTTTTCATAAAAACAGAAGGAATATGGGTTTGCTAGTCTAAATGCACCCCTAGAAATAAAAAATGTTAGTTTAGGAAAAATAATTAAATGTTAGTTTAGGAAAAAGAATTTAAGTTTGAAAGGGTAGGTAGAAGCAATTTATTTTGAAAAAGGATTACAAAGGAATTTATCCTAAGTTTTGATTTTTATTGAGCATTGGGTGCATAAAGGGCTATATATGATTTATTCATGTTTTATCCTAAGTTTTCAATCCAAAACAAAAAGTCATAATCCAACAAAATGTATTGTTGCATATGGTAAAATAGCCCACAGCTATCCACCACATGATCTGCCCGCTCCCCAAATCAATGACGTCTATTGACTTTCACCAACTACCACATGTCCTCCCCTCCAAGTCTTGTACCCCCTACCTAAACCACTAACCTCTCACTAAACCCTCTGAAAACCACTCCCCCCTCGCTCTATTACCACTTTCCCCGCCCAACACCTCCGCCATTATAATTTTGCCACGTTTCTGAGCCGTTTCCAATCAAATCGCTTCCCAGTTTTATCTGTTGAGCATTTAATTACTATTTTATAACCGTTAATCCAACAGACCCACCCCATTTGCAACGGAAAACAAGAATTCAATATATAAACCCTGTAATTGATCTTGTTCAACATTTACTATTACATTTCCTCTGCAAGTTGAATTTTTTCATAGGTTTTCCAGTGTGCCCAACCTTTTATTAGCTGATTAGTTTGCAATAAAGTGTCAGGACCTTGGCTTCTTCCTTCAACCAATCACACACCCACTATGAATTTCTGGTAACCTTGTTCCTCCTGATTCCAATGAAATTAGTTAGAATTAATCATGCCTCCTAAAATAAAAACCAGGAGGATCAAGCATGCTACATTCCTAATAAAATAACCATTATTACCCCTACTGATGAAATTATTTTCACCATCACTGCCCAGTCAATAAACCAGATGATGCAATCTCCCTCTGTGGAAAATAGCACTCCTTTCTTTAGAATCCCTCAATGAACTTTACCCAAAACTTTATTTTTCTAAAATAACCAATATATTTGACATATGTTTACCATAAAACACCCAATTGCCAAAGAAAAACCCTCCATACCCTTCCTCCATCTTCCCCGATCAAGCTAAGAAGATAATAACTTTAATTTCATACATCTTTGGTTATTATTACGATCAATGGGTAGATGAACCAATTTTAGGCTTCCTTTCCATATTTTCCACATATAGAAAACCATATATTATTTTTAATTTCATCCAATTCCCGGCTGACAACATCCATGAGCAGTTTCTTAAGTTTCAAACTGAAGAAGTATTTAAATACTCTTCAATTTTGGTATATATGTTTTTATATTATCAGGCAGAAATGTTCAAATTTTTCATGCAGAAGCTTGATGAAGAAGGCAACCAACAATCAGTGATATTATGGACATATATAGTGATGAAAGAACATAAAAAATTCTCTTACAAATAGTTCATTGAGCAGTTTGCTTACCCAACTATGAGTGTCCTAAGAAGTACATATGAACCCAGGATAACTGAAGACATTAAGAGGATTCCACATTTGACAGATCAAGCTAAGACGGAGACTGGAACTTGTACCAAAATTATACCAAGATCAGAGTCTCTGGATACGATATTTCACCTTATAAGCTCCCAAAATACCTCCCAATGAGAATTGTTTCTCTCAAATATATCATACAGATGATGAATTCAGATGAAATTCATTTTTTACCAACTAAGAAGAAGTCCTAGTTTAGAATCAATACACAAATTGGGTCTTTCATTTTCAATAATAGGTTAGAAAGGGAAGAGGCAAATAAAATTTTGAAAGAGATGAAGTTCAACTTGAGTTTCACCTGGTCATATGACCCTCTGGGTATTATTTCCAAGATGAGAGTAGAAAGAAAAATACTCCTTACATTCATACCTAGAGGCCTGAGATAGAAAGATATATGAACCAATTAGTATGGGCTGAAAATACATTATAGGAAGCTGAAGAGCAACCGGTATTTACATCAACATCACAGACTATTGTCCCACAGGAGAAAGGAGTTAAAAGACAAAGGGAAGAAGATTCACCTTCAGTTACTGACATTGTAGGTAAATAATTTAAGATCATGTACAGGAAAAGAACAAAGCTAAATCCAAAGTTTGATACAGATAAGAATTAAGAGCAGGAAGTAGCTATGTTGATAAACGAAACACCATCCTCCTCTCAAGCAAGTGGCTAATTTACTCCATCTCCCACAACTTCTTCAGTATCTCATGACCAGTAAGAAACTGTCCAAACAACTAAGGTTTTCCAAGGAGAGAAGGAGAAGACAATATTTGATAGATTCAGGGAAATAAAGCTTAATAATGAGATTCTTAAGAAAAACACTTATGCACAATTATGGAAGTAGAATTCTAGCTCTCAAATTAGGTTAATATCAGTGTTTGATTCAGAGAAGGGAAATATGGAGATGACCTTCCTTGAGGCCCAAATTCCACAGCCAAAATCAACATCTGATTACAAGAAGACATCATTCGAATTCGACATAAAGGATATTCATCCCATTGAACAAATGGAGATGCATAAGAAAATAAGTGAAAGGATTTCCTCAAATTTAACTAATACTACCATGAATCTTTCTAAATTTCAAGTTTCCTTATGAAATACCCAGTCATAGTTGAAAATGGATGATCTGAAATAGATTTGAAATAGGACTGAATATTTTCCAAAGTGAATTGATTGTTAACTTGATCGCTCAGTGTGGAAGACTGAAGGAAAGAAATTGATTTTATGACTTAATCCAGAAATTAATAAGCACAATTAAACATGATTTTCCAACAAAGAAAATAGATAGAAGACAACAAACATTTATTACAGAGTTCATCCCTGGTGGACTACGTCTCGGAGTTTTCTTTCAAAATGGGCATACATTTGATTAAGGAATGATCCAAGGAATTATTTACATATAAATTCACTAGACTGAACATGCTTGCAAGCACCTCTAGTATATTTCAACAAAAATCTCTCCCTCCTTCCTTTCCAATGCCTATCTCGGTGCCCAATTCTGCCTCTGGACGACCAAGATACACCTAGAACAAAATTTCCTCTCTCTTACAGAATTATAAATATAAGCCTTCAAAAACACTCTTTTTTTCCATCATGGTACAAAGGTGAAGTTTAAATAGGTTCGGGCCAAGGTTCAGGTCGAACCTCTAGGCCTATACATGGTAAGTGGTTTTTTCATTAAATGAGGTGATACCTTTTGGTCAAATAATAGTGATGCACTTAGGCAAAGAAGTTACATGGAGGATATTTTAAAACTACACTTTAATAAGTTTCAGAGCACAAAAATAAACTATATGTTAAAAAATAAACTTCGATGGTTAATCTCCTGCCAGCGGTCGTTGAACATGTGGCATGGTGGTTCTGGAGGTATAGTTGTTGACTATTGCGCATTTATAACTATGGACTATTCAAAACCCCAATCACATGCTTTATTGCCTGACGGTTAAATAGTTCCTCCTTGCGTGGTTAGGCATACAATGGGTTTTGTATTACCATATGCTATATAGTTTGACATTGCATAAGGCTTATGCGCTTAGGTTTTAAGACTTTAGGTTACACACCATGTCGTTTTCCATTTAGGTCCTTTTACATGACATTTTCGCCTTAGCTTAGGCTCACCATATAGAATTTCATCCACCATTTACATTCAAAATAGAACCACATTTTACTTTCACCGTGAATGAAGACTCTCATCCATATCAGAGAAGAACTGAAGACGATTTTGGACTTCCTTATCGATCTTGAACTATGAAAGATCCTCCTCAATCAATCCTCTCCACTTTAAAGCTTTTGGACCAGAAAAAGTTTGATTTAAGTATACATCAGGTGAGGGTACAACTCCCTCACTCTTCTTATCTCCATCCACTTTGCCTTGCTTGTATTCAGGCCTTTGAGTCCCACATGAAGATATTCAACATCTTCATGACTTGAAGTGTGAACCTTCCTGTCCAAGATGGTATCTTCCTGCAACTCATTCATATACTCATGTGAAAAATCATCAACTGTAGGAATCTGTGTATCTTCCTCTGGAACAATGATCATCGAAAGTTCATACAACTTCATATTTTATACATTTACAATTGAATAAATACGCATGTAAGGAGGTAAATATATCTGAAATTCATCATTTCCAATATTTTCCACAATCTTGAAAGGACCATACCTAATGGGTTTTAGTTTCTTACCTTCTCATTTAAACCTGTCTTTACTGATATACAACCATACCTAATCATTGACCTGAAAATGATGATCCACTCAATGCTTGTCATAGCACATTTTTTACTTGGACTAACTCTTCTCTAATTGATCCTGCACTACTTCATGTATTTGTTGTGTCCATTGAATGAAATTAACTACTTTATTTGAATCATCGTGTCCATCCACTTTATCTTCTTCACCAAGCATTGAATCCATTGGTGACTTTCATAGATACCCAAAACATGTTTCAAATGGTGATCACTTAGTTGAATAATGTAAGGCTCGATTGTAAGCATGTTTCACATAAGATAAATATTCATCCCACAACTTAGGATGTTTTCTGCAGTAACCTCTAAGAATATGTATCACTATCATGTTTACCACTTATGTCTACATTTTGGTCTATGGATGAAAAGTTGTGCTCTTCTTCAGCTTTGTGTCCATGAGTCCCCACAAAGTGGACCAAAAATCTCCAACAAAGCGAGTGTCTTGGTCGGAAATGATGGAAGTAGGTAAGCCAAAATGAACCCATATCTGTTGAAAGAACATCTGTGCAGTCTATTCGACAGTAACTTGCTTCTTACATGGAACAAGAATGCACATTTTTCTGAAACTATCAACCAAAACATACATGTAATCATGCCCTATCCCGGACATAGGAAGTCCTCCAAAAAAGTCCATGGATATGTTGTCCCATGGTCATGAAGGAACTAGAAATGGCATATAAAATCCAATCTTCCGATTACTTGGTTTTCTTTTTGAACACGTAACAGATCCTTTAATGTACTTAACAACTGCTTCATACATGTGAGGCTAGTAGAAATACCTTTGAATTTGCATCATTGTCTTGCTTACGCCAAAATGTCCTGAAATGCGAGAAGAATGTACTTCCCGAATAAAATGATCCCTTTCTGTCTGTGGTATGCACAACTTACCCAGATGATATAACAACTTGTCATGAACATGAAAATTGACTTCTTCTGCCTCAGTACCATGAGTTAGTGATTCATAAATATATTTGAAATCAACATCTGTACTATATTTTTCTAAATAATTTTCATGTTTTAAAGAACTATTCTACAACACTACTGAAGCATTTAAATATGGTCTAGAAAACATATCAACTACTTTGTTTTTTACACCTTTCTTGTACTTAATTACGAAGTGAAATTGCTAAAGAAATCACATCCATATTTAATGGCGAGATTGTTGCAACTTAGTTTGAGACTAAAGGTACTGAAGTGGCTAATGATATGTGTGAATCACTGTTTCCTTACCCATTAATTAGGGTTTCCATTTCTTAACACTTTCAACCAAAGAAAACAATTATTTATCATATGTAGGATAATTTGCAACTTCCTTAGAAAAAAAATTTGAATGAAAAAAAATAGGTTTCACTTTTTTAAGTAAGACTACACCTATTGCATAACCAATGGAATCTGTTTCAATTTTGAATGGCTGTTGTACATCTAGTAAAGCTAAGATTGGTGTTGTGTCAATTTTTTGATTAAGTGTATCAAAAGATTTTTTTTGTTTCCCTCCACATTGATAGAAAAATTTAGAACCTGTTAAAGCATGTAACAGTGATGCAATCAAAGCAAACTGAGAAATGAATTTTCTTCAATATTGAACTACACCTAAGAAAATCCTAACTTTAGTCACTTTCTGTGGTCTTGGCCACTTAAAAATCACATCGATTTTAGTTCGATCTATTTTCAAATGACCACCTCCAACCATGTAACCAAGATGAAACAAGGAATTTTTCCCAAACTCACATTTGGAAATTTTAAGGTACAATTTTTCCCTTTGCAACACTTCAAAGACCTGCTTAACATGCCTAACATGCTCTTCCATACTAGAACTGAAAATAAAGATATAATATAAGTAGATTATGACAAATTTATCAATGTATGGATGGAATACATCATTCATAACCTACATGAAAATTGTTGGAGCATTTCACAAACCAAAATGCATCACTACCCATTCAAATAGCCCCTGCCTATTTTTAAATGCATTTTTCTAAATTCCATTTTCTGCGATGTGAATTTGATGATACCCACTACGAAAATCCAACTTAGTGAAATAGACATCATTTTTTAACTGGTCAAGTAAATCATCAATTCTGGGAAGAGGATACCTGTTCTTGAGTGTGATTTTGTTTAAGGCCCTAAAGTCGACACACATTCTCCATGTCATGTATTTCTTAGGAACCAAAATTATGGGTGAAACACATGGAGATGAACTGGGTCGAATGAAGACTTTTTCAACCAGCTCTTGGATTTTTTTCTTAATTTATTCATTCTCTATAACTGACATGTGATACATGTTGGCATTAGGAAGAGGGGAATTAGACATCAATTATATCTCATGTTGCGTTTCCTGTTTATGAGGTATATTTTTTGGTTCTTTAAATATAATTTGAAAATAATCTACCAATTTAACCAAATTATCTTTAAACTGAGAGTCACAACCTAAAAAGGCATCATGTTGATCCTTATGTTGTTATTTTACAACCAAATATATTTTACTTGAACTTATTAGCCTCTTCATCTGATTAGCAGTAACTAAATCCAAGTGTGTTTTGATTTTATGTGCCTAGAAAATGTATTCGATCCCATATTTCTTAAGGTGATATTTATGCTCTTTCCTATGAAACACAAAATCACAATCATAGAGGTAAGGACTTACTAGCACTACTCCACATATGTCTAATGGAATCACATCTAAATCCACTTCATCAATGTAATTAGCTGTGATGGAAAATTTTAAATGACACTTGTTTGTTACATTAATCTGAGTCTTTTATTTTAGCCAACCTAATGGGTATGGGCTTGGATGATTCTGTGTCTCCAAACCCAATTTCTTAGCTAATTATTCAGATATTAAATTTTCCTATGATCCACTGTCAAGTAATGTGTCTTTTTTGTGTGCTTATAATTTATCCTTATGTGAAATAATTCAACTCTTTTATCCTCATCCATATGATTTATGTTTGAAGAAGATGAATAAGTACTAGAACTTGAACTAGCATCAAAACCTTTACTTGTCAAAACCATTGTGGTTATTTTCCTTTCATCACCTGAGTCGGAGCCAAAATATTGTTGGATTGTTGTATTAGCCTTATTTTCACCTTTCTTTTTCTAGAACTTCTTTGGTCTGAGTTCTGGGAAAATTTTCCAACATATGGTTTCATCATGTCCGATCCTCTAGCAGTTAGTACAAGTAGGTCTTTCACTTTCCTTCTGATTTGTCGCTATTTTTTTCCCTTTGAACTGTTAGTCCTATTTCTGTGTTTCGAGTCCTTGATTTACAACCGTTTGGATGCTTTCTATGAAAACTTGAATGGTATACCACCTTATTCAATATGTATGGCTTGAACACACACTTCATCAAAATCAGTGGGATTAAAAATCCATAGCATATGTTGTAAATAAGAATGTAAACTGCCAATGTACTTTAATAAAGTTTCACGTGTATCCAATGGAATACCAAGCGCCAAAGATTTCTTCTTGAACTCTTGAGTAAAATCCTAAAAATTATGCCCTTTACCTTGCCTCAAATGTTGCTAGTAAATAACAGCTTTTTGTATGTATTCTAAAGGACAAAATTGTTTTATGAGAGATTTTGAAAACTTAGACCATGAAGAGATGAATTTACCTTTCTGCTTTAAATATACTTGAGTTTTAATTTCCCACCATATTAAAGTTGTTCCCCCCATCCTAAGTGTAGCTAACTGAATTTTTGTTCTTTCATCAGAAAGGTTCTGAATTCTACAATACACTTCTAACTTCTTAATCCAATTATCTAATTTTTCAGGATTCATTTCACCATCATAAATAGGTAGTACAAATTTTACATGAAGTTTCAAAAGAGATGATTTATGATGTTTCTTTTCCGTTTTAGAATTTGAACTGAAAGAAGAAGAAGAAGAAGATGATGATGAAGATGATGGAGGAGAAGGAGGTTCATCAGCTTTTCCTTTTCCATTTTCCTTCTTCATTGCTTTCAAAGAATAATTTGCATCTCTTGTATTCTTATCTTCATAGATTTCTCCCAACATCTGCTACATGTTAAAAAACATTATTTGAATTTTTTCATCGCCCGTGACCTTCACTTCAAAATTTTCACCTGCATATGATACTCCCATTGTCAATTGTTGAGCGACTTTCCACTTTCCAACTTTTGGGTCTATCTCCTCGAGCATTCCTTCTCCGCGTCGCAACCTAGACCTAGTTAAAATTCACTAGAAAAAATAATAAAAAACACAACCTGCTCTGATACCAAAATATATGATCTGAAATAGATCTGAAATAGGACTGAATATTTTCGAAAGTGAATTGATTGTTAACTTGATCACTTAGTGTGGAAGACTAAAGGAAAGCAGTTGATTTTATCACTTAATCTAGAACTTAAGAAGCAAAATTAAACATGAATTTACAACAAAGAAAATATATAGAAGACAAAAAACATTTATTATGGAGTTCGTCCCTAGTGGACTACGTCTCCGGGTCCGCTTTCAAGATGGGCGTCCGTTTGATTAAGGAATGATCCAAGGAATTTTTTACATATAAATTTACGAGACTGAACATGCCCGCAAGCACATATGGTCTCTGTAAATAGAAATATCTCCCTCCTGGATTTATAACACCTGTCTCAATTCTCAATTCCGCCTCCAGATGACTAAGATACACCTGAAAGAAAACCACCTCTCTCTTACAAAATTCTGAATACAAGCCTTCAAAAAACACTCCTTTTTTCCATCATGGTACAAAGTTGAATTTTAAATAGGTTCGAGGCAAGGTTCAGGTTAAACCTCTTGGCCTATACATGGTAAGTGTTTTTTCATTAAATGAGGTGATACCTCTTAGTTTTAATAATAGTGATACACCTAGGAAAAGAAGTTACATGGAGGATATTTTAAAACCGTGGTTTAATAAATTTCAAAACCTAAAAGTAAACTATATGTTAAAAATAAACCTCGACAATTAATCTCTTGGCGGTGGTCGACTGAACGATTTCCATGTGACATGGTGGTCCCAACGGTCTAACTACTGACTAATGTGCGTTTATAAATATGGACTGTTCAAAAATCCGATCACATGCTTTATTACCCGACGGATACATTGTTCCTCCTGCACGGTTAGGCATACAATGGGTTTTCTATTACCATATGCTATATGGTTTAAAATTACATAAGGTTTATGCGCTTAGGTTTTAAGACTTTAGGTTACACACCATGTAGTTTTCCACTTAGGTACTTTCACATGAAATTTTCACCTTAGCTTAGGATCACCATATATAATTTCATCCACCATTTACATTCAACATAGAACCACATTTTACTTGCACCATAACTGGAGAATCTCATGTGGATCAATGAAGAACTGAAGACAATTCTGGACTTCCTCATCGATCTTGGACTATGCAAGATCCTCTTGGATCAATGGAGAAGATTTCTTCTCTTGCAAAAGATACAAGAATTAATTCCTTAGAATATTTAATAGTCAATATGGGATATGAACCTACAAATATGAAAGATGTAGAGGAAATTATTAAGGAGAAGAATGCTGACATATTAGCATTGAGAAAGTAGTTAAAGTTTTTAGCCACTGAAGATCCCCTTACAAAGGACATTGAGGAGACAAAGACCCAAAAGATTCACATGATGAAGATCATCATGGAACAAGTTGCACAGATAAGGCAGATGGAAACTAAGATGGAGAAGATGATCAAAGAAAGCGAGAAGAATGCAAAGCTGACCATGATTCCATTGGATGTTGTACCTCTTACAGTTATTCCTAGAACAACAGATACAACTTCCACTTCACATACTACACAGACAAAATATGGTGTTGAAAAATTAAGTAAAGCAGTTGAAAATCTGTCCATTCAGACAGAGGAAATCAAGAAATTGCAGGACTAGGTCAAAACTTTACAAGACCAGAAGACAAGGAGTGATGCTTCTCACTCAGCTGAATCACAGAGAGCTCATAAATTAATTGGAAGATTGCAGAAATCTAAAAGGGAATTAGTAATAGGACAAACCTTGGCCCAAGCCAAGGAAATAATTTGGACAGACATCATGAACTCACTAGCTGAAATATGGCCCTGCATTTAGATCATTTTTGGGCAGAAAGAGTTGATTAAGAGAGAAACAAAGGCTATAACAGAGATTAAACAAGAATTGGGAGAAATTCCTGCAACATAAACAAACATCATCAAATTCCTAAATAATAATAAAAAATATGAGCTAGATGATTTAAGAGTTGATGACATAACAGAAACCATTATGGAGGTGAAGAGGATTCTTACCGAAAACAATCTAGTTATTCAGCTAGAGGAGAAGTGTCGTAGTTTGGAGATAGCAGTCAACATATTTTATGCCAGAATTGAGCCTTTAACTTAGAAAGGGCTACCTTATTTATTTGTAATTAATGATAAGTTAATTACTTATGAAGACTATGTTAGAAAGCTGAAAGAGATAGCCAGAGACAGCTCTAAATTTTCAAGTATTAAAGGCAACATGACAGGAAAATCATTTTGGAAGCTATGGGTAATGATCTCTTCATCTAGCATGAAATAAATCATACTTTTGTTGTAAAACCCACTTATTCCAGATATACCGAGGTTGGTGAAATTTACCAAAAGGTAATAAATTAACCATTCTATATGAATATAGGTGGGATAAACTTTGTGAGTTACACGATTGAGCAGTAATTCAGATGCAGTCAGCACAGGCCAGCACATCAGCCAACGCAGCACAAGAATAGGTCGATTCAACAACTGAATCCTCCAAAACAGAGCTAGCTTTCCACATTGTTGTACACCTTGCCTATTATTTTTTTTAAAAGATTGATTTTATTGTTTGAGATAATGCCAGTAATACATTGTCAGTTGAGACAGTGATTTTGTAAATAATTTTGTAATTTAGTGTATAAATAATTCACATTTTGAAGTATTAAAGGTTTATTGTTTAATTATAATTGTCTCTGAGCATTGTGATTTTTCTGGTTGCTGGAAGCATCAATAATACAGGGACACTCTTCACAGGATTCATGTGGTGTACGAATTGGTGATGTTTTTCTTCTATTAATGTTTTATTCATTGTTTTTCTTTCCCTGTAATTTTTGAAAATCTTAATTACATAACAGAAACTATGACAAATAGGATATGTTATGTAGAGCACCCTATTCTGACTATTTTTAATTTACATGTTTCTGATGAAGTCAAATTGAGGAATACTTCATTACTCCTTAATTTCTACTGAATTCTACATTTCTTCTATTTCATAATTCATTTAGAATCCTAAAATATCCAACTCATGAAACCTAGCTTGCCCTGTGAAACTCCTTCAAAATTTGATGTAGATCCAGTTAATCTTTAGACTCCATATCCCAATGGAATTGTAACAATTTAATCACCCAAACAATCAAAATCAAATAAAAAATCAGTACAGTAATAATTGGCCTCAAATTCACATTAAACATAACTAAATTTTATAGAGAGATCTCTCTCTGATGTTGGCAGGGCTAGATCCCAGCTTCCAAAGTGGTTGTGATGTTTTCCTATGTGTTTATTCTCACAATCTCGTAAATTACAAAACCATAACATAGTGGCGACCATAGTGGGGAAAATTGAAAATATTGTAATTTTCTTCGAATTCATTACCCTGGTTAAGTTAAGTGTATGATAGGAATATTTTGAGAGATTGTTTCCTTTTCATTTTTTGTAAATAATAAGTTTGTGTGTGCCTTAGATTTTAATTATGGCTCCCATAAGAGCTTACATTAGATATCATCCTGGTCCAACGCCTATAGTTATTGTAGATGATCCTAAAAAACTACTGAGAAGAAAAAGTATAGCTGAGAGCCAAGGAAGTAACATTCCTCCCTATAGGGAAGATTCTCTTCCAAAGGATTTTGTTACCCTACAAGACATTGAATTTGATTTACCTTTTGAATATGGTTTTTTATAGCTAAATCTGCCAACTGGGTAGATCAATCCACATTAAGACGTCGTTCTATTGAAGTACAGTCTACCCAACTTGATATTAACCTCCAAATTCTTCAAGATTTTGATAAATTGTAAGGTTTAGTTTCAAGTCTTGACCTTTCTGTTCATGAGGCATATGTCCAACAATATGTTGAACTTCTGCCCTGACTTCTTCTGCAGTTTCATCTACCTCATCACAACCTGTTCATCCGAGATCATCTAGTCCTAACCCTTCTCTAGTTTCCACTAATACCCCTATACTTTCTCAGAAAGCAACTCAAACCCCATCTTCTCCCCAATCCTCACCCACAATCTAACCTTCACCTTCATCACAACCTCAAACTTGAGTTTAGTCTCCACCTCTGATTCAGCCTCCACTAGTAATTCAGCCTCCACCTTTGATTCAGCCTCCACATTTCATCCAAAAACCACCTTTGATCAATCCACGTATTGTTCATTATCATATACCTATAATGGAAGCCAGATATGATCCACTTGTTCTTCAAGGTACTTTCGCATACATGCGACAAGACTATAAAACTAGGACTCCACAGTTTGATGGAACTGGATCTATCACTGCTCAACAACATGTAGATAGGATGAATGATTGTTTTGACCTTTAGGAAGTAGATGAGGAAAATGTCAAAATGATTTTGTTTGCACAAAGTCTCACTGGATAAGTTAGGAAATGTTTTAAATCCTTGCCACCTACTAGCATCAATGATCTCCTTGCTTTCCATTAGCCATTCCTTAATAGATGGGAAGTTAAAAAGAACCCTCTTCGGATTCTATCAGAATATGAAAGCATTAGGAAGGCACCTAGGAAAAGTGTCCAAGATTATTGCACTATATTCAATATTGTATACAATGCAATTCCTGCAAACATTAAACCACCAAAAGGTCTAGCCTTAATAAAATTCCCAGATGGATTTGAGGCAGACATGTTTTATCAACTAAGATAGAGAAAATCTTCAACATTAGAAGAAATGCAAAGGGATGCAGTGAGTGTAGAACCTAATTTGTTAGAAAAAAGGGCTAGGATAAGAACTTAAAGAAGAGTGACCATGAAAGAAGAACCCTCAACTTCTTTTGTTGATGCCAAAATAGATTCATTATTCAGAACAATAGAAAGAATGATGGAAGGAATTAATCTAACAGAAAACGCTGCTCCAAGAGAAAACTATCCTACACCTCAAAATTGTAATCAAAATTTTAGAAGAAATCCTCCCCAAATCAAACAGAGGGAGCAAAGGGGACCATATCAACAAATTAGACCTCCATTTCATGAGAATTATGTTGATGATGAGGAAATTGTAAAAGGGGTAGAAGGTAACTAAATAAATTTGATGGGTGTTAATGATGATGAAATAATTTTTCTACTGAAGAAGAACAAGATATTTTTCAACTTTCCCATATTGAGCTTGATTCAGAAGAATCAGATGATTACAAACAGGGATTTGAAAATTCTATTATGGAATTCCACAGGAAATATAACCTTAGGAGTAAGAAAACTTCAGATACCCCCAACAAAAATAATTCTGAGAATCCTACTAAGAAAACCTCTAATACGGTTGTTAAGAAAATCATAGACAATTCTGCCAAGAAAACTGTTGATAGTTCTAGAAATAAGACAATAGAAACCCCTTCCAAAAAGATAGTTGATAATACTTCCAAAACTACTCAAACTGATATCCCAACCACCAGTCAGCATAAATAACTTGTATCAAAAGAAATTGCTGATAAATCTTATTTTTTGAACTTCAGTAAGATTCAAACATCATTCAACTTTGAGAATGAATTAGAAAAACTAAAAATTCGCATTCCTTTCACATAGTTAATGAACAAAAATCTATATAGATCCCAAGTGATGAAAGCTCTAAACATAGGGGAAAATACAAACACTGTTAATTTGAATGATGATCAACTTGAACTCTTATTTGGGTCCAGAAGTTTATGTAAAACCACAGGAATGATGTGTTCCTCCATTCTATGTTAGCTTAAATGTTCATGATAAGATTCTCCATAATGTTATGTTAGATTCAGGTGCTTCGCACAATTAATGCCCAAAGTTGTTATGGAAAAACTTGGACTTGACATTACCAGACCTTATAAATATTTATATTCATTTGATTCTAGCAAAGTAAGATGCCTAGGTATCATCAAAGATTTGTGTGTTACTTTAGCTCAAAACCTATCCAAAATTATAGTAATGGATATAGTGGTTGCAAATATACCCCCTAATTATGGCATGTTGTTATCACACTCATGGGGAGAAAAATTACAAGGGACCCTACAAATGGACATGATCTTTGCTACCATACCAGTGTTTGGTCAGAAAAGAATATTATATAGGGAAACTTTGATGAAATTCATGGTGAGTAGTCAGGATAAACCACACAACTATCCTCTTTACTCTATTCACTCATATTTAGACTCGTTCATACTTTGCAATGATGGGGATACCAATACTCAGGTTACCAATGCATAAAATGATATTTGTGAAATAGATGAAAACCAAATGCAAATAGTGGAACAAAACACTCAGCTTGAACCTCTTTGGAGCATGACTTTTTATGGATCTTGTAGCATAGAGGGTTCTGGAGTAGGAGTGTGGGTTTCAAACACAGGAAATTATCATGATGAAGGAAATTCATACAAGCTCAATTTTCAATGTACCAATAACATAACCAAGTATGAAGCACTTCTATTAGGCTTTAAATTTTTGAAAAAATTGGGTTTCAAAAGAATTTCCATTAATGGGGATTTTGAGTCAATAATAAAACAAATTAAGGGAGAATACTCTGCAAAGCATCCTATATTGACAACATATAGAAATGATGTGCTTGATTTTCTAGAAATTTTTGTGGAATATGATCTTTCTAGAATTGCTAGAAATCAAAATCTCCTTGCAAATGGTTTGGCTTTTTTAACTAGCACCTGTAAAATGCCTCATCCCAATCGAAAATATACAGTGGATGTAAAACATCAACCAACTCTACTAGATACTATGAGGTATTGACAAGTGTTTGGAAATGACAAAAAAATTGAAAATTTTCTGCAGTCTAAGGATGAGTATGAAGAATATAGTATATATTTAGAGTGTGACTTAGAAGATCAAATATTTGTACATTATAATGTAGAAAAATATTTCGAAAACTCATATGTAAATATTCATGTAGATAAAGTTGTAAATAAATTAGAATTGCTTGAAATAGATCGAGAGAAAGAAGAGTCTGAAATACTTCATTTAAAGGATAATTTTTTACCTAGAGTTTTAGTTCCATAAGAAGAATTATTTGATTTAAATGATGTAGCTAAGAGGCCTAAGATTGAGCCCACAGGGGCAGATGTAGAAGAGTGTAACATAGGTAGTGAAAAAAATCCAAAATGATAAAACTGTCCAAATCACTGCCAACTGCTGAAAAATAAAAATACATTGCTTTATTCAAAGAATTCATTGATGTCTTTGGCTAGAGCTATGAAGATCTCAAAGCTTATGATACTAGTATTATGCAACATAAAATCCCAATTAAAGAGTATCAAAAACCATTTAAGCAAAAACTTCAAAGAATAAATCCAATTATGATGCCTCTGATTGAGAAATAATTTAAAAATATGTATGATGCTAAAATCATAGTTCCTCTTAGGTACTCTAAATAGGCTTCCAACATAGTACCAACTAGGAATAAAACATGAGAAATTAGGTTATGCATACATTTTATAAATCTTAATAAGGTCTCCCTAAAATAAAACTACCCTTTGCCAAAAATGGATCACATATTACAGAAGGTAGTTGGATATAGTAGGGTTTCTTTATTAGATGGTTTCTCATGTTACAACCAAGTCTTAGTTCACCCTGATGGTTAGGATAAAACATCTTTCTCTACTCCATGGGGTTCCTTGATGTATGTGAAGATTCCCTTTGGATTAATGAATGCTTGAGCCACATTTCAAAGGGAAATGGATATTTCCTTTGCTAATGAAATTGGCAGGTTTATTGTGATATATCTAGATGACATTACTATTTATTCAAAAAATGATGAGGAACATTTGTTACATCTAAGAAGCATGTTTGAAAAATGTAGAAGGTTTGGTATTTAACTAAATCCTAAGAAAACACATTTTGGCCTTGAAGAAGGAAAAATTCTAGGTCATATCATTTATAAAGATGGTATTAGGATTGATCCTATTAGAATTGAAGATATCATGAAAATCAGTCATCCTAGAAACATTAAGGAGCTTCAATAATTTATTGGCAAGATAAATTTCCTAAGAATATACATTCCCAACCTTGTATAACTTCTCAGAAATATAAAAAATATGTTGAAAAGAGATTAAAAAATAATATGGAACATTGACGCTAGGAAATCATTTGATCAAGTTAAACAAGCATTCACAACAGAACCATTTTAGATCAGTTCAAATTTCACTAAAGATTTTATAATATTTTCTTTTGCATCTTAACACATTGTTGCAGTGTTTCTTTTAGAGAAAGACAATGAAGGATTTGAACATCCAATTGCATTCTTTAGTAAGGCTTTAAGGGATGCAACATTGAAATATAACAAAAAGGAAAAACAAGCCTTTTCATTCATAAAATTAATCAAATATTTTAGAGTGTATATGCTACATTCCCATATAATTTCTTATGTACCAAATTCTGTGGTCAAGAATATTTTAACTCAAAATGGGGCAGATGGTAAAAGAGGTAAATGGACTACTATCATTCTTAAGTATGTCATAGAAATCAAACCTGCTAAGCTTATCAAAGGACAAGGACTAGACAAATTTATGGCTGAGTTTAACTTTCATGCATTGGATATCAACTTTGTTGTTGCATTAGATTATCAAGAGGAGCAAGCGACTCCACAAATGATGAGGCTTTTCTTACCTCACCCTGGTATGCAGAACTCATTTTTTTTTTATTCAATTTAAATTCTCCTCCTAGTTTAACTAAGGCAAAGGCTAGATTTCTAAAGTTAAAAGAAGTAAAATTTTGCATCATAGATAATATTTTATATTGGAAAGATGCTGGTGGTATTTTACTGAAGTTTCTATTGAAGGATGATGTAGAAAGAACCATGCAGGAATTACATGAATGTGATTGTGGTGGACATCTATACTGGAAAACCACTGCTAACAAGATCCTTGGAGCTAGTTTCTATTGGCCTACCCTTTTCCCTGATGTCCATAAGAAAGTAACCTCTTGCCAAAAATGCCAAACATTTGAGGGAAAAATAAAACTAATGCCTCTGCCTTTAAAACCCATATCTGTTGAAATTCCTTTCCAACAATGGGGATTGGATTTCATTGGAGAAATCCATCCACCATCCTCTGCCCAACATTGATTATTTATCACAGCTACTTATTACTTCACAAAATTTATTGAAGCCACACCTTCCATATTAGCCATTGATGTTGCTATTATTAGATTTCTAGAAACTAATATCCTCTCTAGATTTGGCTATCCAAACAAAATAATTACAAATAATGTTGCAGCATTTAAACCCAAGAAAATGATATATTTTTCAGTAAATATGATATTAATTTGAGGCATTCAACTGCTTATTACCCTCATGGTAATGGGTTAACTGAATCCTCAAATAAGACTTTCGTCAACATTATTAAAAAGCTATTAGAAGATAACAAAAAGTCATGGCACAAAAAGTTAATTAATTCACTTTGGGCTAATAGAATTACTACAAAGAAATAAATTGTCATGTCACCATTACAATTGGTTTATGGGATGGATGTTGTATTTTCATCCCATTTAGGAGTTCCAGTTTTGAAGATAATTCAGGAATTGCAGGTTGAGCCAAATGAAACTTTGTTAGGTCCCTATACTACTAGTATAGTCCCTTATTGTTGTTAGTGTAACCCCCTTATTGTTATTATTGTACCCTTGTAACCCCCATATTGTTATTATTGTGCCCTTAAATTATTATTGTTAGGTCGGCTAGGATTACATTGTGGCCCCATGGACACCTATATATAGAAAGAAGATTTTGTAATTTGTATCATCCAAGAATTGTTCATTTATGTAATGTATTGGAGGTTTTCCCCTTGAAGTGGCTTATTTCTAAGGCATTGATATCTCTTTTCTTCTATTTCTGGAGCTGGTTTCACAACATTTGGTATTAGAGCTTTGGATTCTAGGGTTTTCGTTGCTCCAAATTGGTCATCGTGGAATTTTCGCTATAACTATTTTTCTACGAAGGTTCAGAAGCTGAAATTTCTAGAATGCGAAGCCAAAAGCCTGAGGAACATCTTCACAAAATTTCAGAGCTTGGTTCAAAATATTTTCAGAGATATGATCTGTGGAAGTTAAGGCTTTTTGCAGGCTCCTGAATTTAATCTAAACAGGTCATCGCGGCATTTGTGCTATAAAGTTTTTTCTACAAAGTTTCAGAAACTGAAATTTTTAGAGAGTGAAGCTGAAATCCTGAGGAACATCGTCGCAAAATTTTAGATCTTGGTTTGCAATATTTTCAGAGATATGATCTGCGGAAATTAGGTCTTTTTCAGGCTCCCCAATTTCATCTCAAAGAGGTAATCGTCTCCGAGAAACAGATTGGAATGATGTAAAAAGTGGTAGAAAGTACACGGACTGTAGTTTCTTGTCTATAAATTTCAGATTCAAAGGAGGAAACAATGACATGTGGAAATTCGTACAAGTTCGCTCTACTGAACCAGTGCATAATTGGGTTATTGTGGGATATTGGACGTAACTTTGCCTTGGAGAATCCAAATAAGGTCAGACCTGTGAAATTTGAAAGAAGGTTCAAAGGGATACTACAAGGCCAAATTTTAGATACTGAGGATCTACAATTTTAGAGATAATTCAATTTCAATATAGAGCTCCTCAAATGCAAGTAAAACGTGTGTATTTTTTTTTCCCGAATTGCATAAGTCTTGTTTTAAGAATCAAGTTGAATTGATTCCAAAGGCATATTGTAGAATATATATCAGTATTAGATTATAAAATGGCCCTTAAAAAGAATTCAACACCCATTAATCCTTTATAAGGCTCTACTATGACTAATGAAGCCGAATAATTGCAACATGACATATCAAATTTACAAGAGCAAGTGCAACAAATTTTTCTCTTGCAAAGTGCAAAAAAAATGACATGGAAGTTTTGAAGAAAGGCGTGGAAACTAAGATGGATGGTTTGAATAAAGGCATGGAATCTAAGATGGATGATTTGAAGAATTTCATGGAAGCTACGATAGATGGCATGGAAGCTAAGATAGATGGCCTGAAAGCTGGCATGGAATCTAAGATGGATGACATGGAAGCTAAGATCGATGAAAAAATGGTTTTAGTATGAATCTTTTGTCAAACTGTACAAAAAAGGACCACTTTAGCTATGCATAACTAATAGCCCTAACATCAAATATGGCTGCCAATATCTTCAGATCTGCAGTTAGTTGGTCAATACAAAAGCTGCAAAAATCCAGATCTATACATAAAAAGATATTAAGCAGTAAAAATAAGGTTTTGCTCCATACATCCAATAGACAAGACAAGAACAATACTTTTGAAAGAATTTTTTATTAAGGGCACCTGGGAGCAAAACAAGAAAGGTGTTTCCAATTCTCTTCAATGGGATGGGTTCTTGAAAGTCCTCAGCACTTTAGATCTATAATTTCTCTCTCTTGTTGGTGTAGAAAACCCAGACAAACATAAAACTCAAAGGGAGATCACAAAGTGAAATAATGGAAAATTTGACAATGATAATGGGTCAAAGTCATGTTAGAAATATGTCTCTTAAATATCCTATCATATTGAATTGATTTTCCTTGATGGCAACTATCGCATCAGTCAAGGAGCAGAGGAAGCAATGTATTGTAGCAGAGGCACAGAGGCAGTAAAGAGAGGTAGCAAGGCAGCATAGAAGGAATTGCATCGAATAGCAGAGGCAGAGGCTGAGGCGTTATTCCAAGGTTTACTACCCCAGCTAGTTGATACACTAAATAAGCACATTCCGGGAATCGTAACTCAGGCCAGAGACCATTATCACATCGGAGCATATAAGGCCAGCAGAAAAAGTTAACAAGAGGATGCAAGTGCGATTGAAGCCCGGACCCGATGGGCATATAAACCAGGATTAATAAGTGTTTGAGTTCCAGTTTTAATCGCATCGGAGAAAAACTATGCAGTGGAGTGTTTATTAAAAAACTTGCGATTGCAAGGAAAATCTAGAACCGATGGATCAATGAACTATATTTTAAATATGGTTGAATTCTGATAGAACACTGTTCTGAAACCACAAGCGGTTTTACGAAGCTGGATTGCCCATATCGCACTGCCTTTCGGAGATAAGTGGTTTTCTGAGTTGGGGAGCGATTCCATAGAATGGGCACACACGTCCCTATACGACTCCACAAAACCACTTGTCACTGTGTGCCATCGCGCGTTATTGTTCGACCCAGGATGCCTAGCGAAATTGTTGAGCGCCATTGATCTGGGAAGGAGTCATCGGACGATGATCGCTTGATGAAGATGTGTGAAGGTTGACCAAAGTACGGAGCGGGAATTTGATTGGGTCGTTGATCATATATGTGGGCCCAGTCTAAATTATATTAATTGGGCCTTTTCAAATTAATATTTGCGGGTTTAACAAAGGTTTTTTAAATTAATTATAAATTATGACGAAAAGCGATTGGGCCATCATTTTTACTCCAAATTTGGTGGAACGTATAAACCTGGGGGTCGACATATGAAGGTCATTACTAAAGGAAGTTGATTATGTGAAGTTGGTGAAATATGAGACATATGATGTAATAAACGTCAGTTAACATATGCACATAAACTTGGGGTCGATATATATATATATGCCTTGGGGAGTTCATAACAAAAGGAGGAATTGGATTAATATCTCAATCTCAGATTGAGATATTAAAAAGCCTTAGTTTAATTAATTGCCTGACCAAGAAAATAGAACAATGAGAAGTTGTTTGGGGTTTGGATAGACCCTGCTAGATTATCTAATTGATCCCGTCTAGGAATACCATCAGCTTTTTTTTGGTTTTGACTCATGGTTTTAATAAAGGAAAAATCTATATAAGTAGAGGAAAATTATAGTACAAGGTGTGCGTGTAGAGGGGTTGATAATGAATAAATATCTTTAAGAGATATCTACATGATTGAACTCTGATAGATTTGAATCTATGATGCACCTTTGGATTTGATGAAGGTTCAAGATCTCTAGATCTAGAAATGATAAATATCTATGAAGATCTGCAAAAGAAATGATGAAGACCTGCTGCAAGTTTGATGTACAAATTGAAGAAATTTGGTGAATCTGAGGGTTGAAGCCTTCAGTATGAGAGTGGAAGTTTTCTGCCAGTAGAAGCTGGTGTTAAATCAGGGGGTTGGAGCTCCCTTCCAGTATTGACTGGAGAACGAGAGAAGGTTGTAGCCTTCTACAGGTTGGTGCCTGCATGCTGGTATAAGTCTACGCCAGTGCAAAGTTGTAAAAAGTTTTCTTTATAATAAATATTGAAGACAGAGACGACAGCAGCGGTGGTTTTCTCCCGAATTGGGTTTCCACCTTAAATACTGGTGTCCATGTGTGTTGCTTGTGTGTGATGTTTGATTCTGTTATTACTGCTCCTGCTTACTGCTTACTAAACATCTGATGAATGCATGATGCAATAATATAAGTAAAGAATTAAATGCATAAAAATTAAAAAAATTTCCAGTTAGCTCTAAATACTGATTCACCCCCCCCCCCCCCCTCTGAGTATTTTTCCCAACAATTGGTTTCAGAGCAGGTCCTTCTGAAAATCTTAGCCGCTAGAAGGAAGATCAATCAAGATGAGCATTCAAGATGGAATAGCATCTATCAGGCCTCCGCTCTTCAACAGAAACAATTTAATCTTCTGGAAAACAAGGATGAGATCCTATCTTCAGTCTCTGGGTGCAGATGTATGGGCTATTGTTGAAGTAGGATATCAATATCCAGCTGCAGTACCAACAGATCCAACGGAAATAAAGAATTATGAAAAAAATGCAAAGGTGGTTAATGCTCTAATGGGAAGTCTAAATGAATCAGAATTTGTCAAAGTCATGCAGTTGAATACAACAAAGGTAATATGCGACAAAATCATTCTAAGCTATGAAGGTGATGCAAAGGTAAAAAGTGCTAAACTCCAAACTCTCAGAATTCAATATGGGAACCTAAAAATTCATAATGAGGAGAGCATTGCTAATTTCTTTTTACGACTTGATGATATTATAAATCATATGAGAAATATGGGAGAAAAAATAACCGAATCTACTTTGGTTGAGAAAGTTTTAAGATCACTAACGTCAAAATTTTGAGTCAAAAGTTTCTGCTCTTGAAGAAAGGCAGGATCATCAAAATGTTACTGTGGTGCAACTTCATGGCATACTAACTGCTTATGAAATGAGAAGAGGAGGACCATTTGAAGTCAAAGAAGTCGTCTTTAGAGCTTCTACAAAAGGGAAAGAAGTTCAAGAGACAGAAGGATCAGGGTATATCTCAGAAGAAGATGAGGTAAATTTCGTAAAGAAACTCCAACTTGGCACAGGATGGTTCAGAGGTAAGCTTCCTTTCAAATGTTTTGCTTGTGGAAGAGTTGGTCATTATGCTGCTAAGTTTCCTCACAAAGAAACACATGAAAAAGGAAAGGAAGTAGCAACAAGGAATAAGAATCGGTTTAGCACTAGAAAAAATTACTATACTCATGAAGACAGTGATGGCTTATTAGACAGTGAGGAAGAATGTAAACAAGATCTTAGACTTCTCATGGCATTTGAAAAGGAGTCTAGAGAAGAAAAAGATACTTTTATGGATGCCTTATAGAACAATGATTTTCTTGATGAAATCAATCAACTCAAAATATGCTTAGAAGAAAGTAAAATATCCATAGAAACTCTGAAAAATCAACTTGAAGAAAAGGAGAAACATAATGAGAAATTAGAATGTGAAATAGTAAGTCTAAGAAAAGAAATTGAGAAAGTAAAGACTTTGAATCTTAGATTTGCTAAAGGATCTGAAACCTTAGATGAGATTATCAAGGCACAACATTCTCCTCTTATAAAGACAAGTCTTGGATATATCAGAGAATCTTCTCAGGCTTCAACACTAAACTATCTAAAAGCAGCTACAGCCAGTATACAACATTCTGCCACTCAGCAAGGGAATAAAGAATCTTTGCAGGTAAATCATGACCATCTCAATTCAAATAACACTAACAAGAATACCCTTCCAAGAAACACCAACCAATAGGTAAATTCAAGTAGAAGATTTTATGATCGCAGAAATTTCTTCTTCAATGGACAATGTTTCTCATGTCACAATTTTGGTCATAAAGCTGTTCAATGTGTTGCATATAAAACCATCATGACAAGAGAAGCAAGAAAGAAAAGGATTGATATTAGAACAAATAAGAATATATACAACAACTTTTCTCCTCTTCAAAATGAAGTTGAATGTGCTTATTGCAATAACTTTGGTCATGAAGAATCTGAATGCAGGAGCAAATTTCAGCCAAAAGAGTATTTTCCTTCAAGCTCCAAAGTGTGGAAAAAGAAGGAATTATAGGTTGAAAATTGTGGCATAGCATTATTTGCATAAGGTGAAGAAAATCAATGGTACATTGATAGTGGATGCTCAAAACACATGACAGGTGACAAAAACAAACTTCTTGCATATAGTGCTCTTGAAAAAGAAAAGAATGTTACATTTGGAAATGATACTCCTGCTGTCATTAAGGGAAAAGGGTCTGTTTTTCTAAAAGAAAAGGTGAACGCTAATAATGTCATGTATGTGGATGGATTAAAGCATAACCTGTTAAGTGTAAGTCAAATGTGTGATCAAGGAACTGAAGTTGTCTTTAGTTCAAAAGAATGTGTGGTACGTGATCTTGAAACATGTAAAACAATTATAAAAGGAAAAAGAGCTCCAAGCAACCTGTATGTATTGAATAACTACAAAGAACAATGTTACTTGAGTAAATATTCAGAAAACTGGCTATGGCGTAGAAGGTTGGGGCATCTGAGCTTCTCTCAAATCAACAAATCAAGCAGACTTAAAGTTGTTCGTGATCTTCCCAATATTACTCTACTTGAAAATATCATATGCAAATCTTTCCAATTCGGTAAGAAAACCAGAGTACAATTTAATGCCAAGTAAGGATCATCAAGTAAGCCTCTTGAACTCATTCATACTAACATATGTGGACCTGTAAGGAAAAATTCACCACGTGGTGAACAATACTATATCTTATTTATTGATTATTTCTCTAGAATGTGTTGGATTGGGTTGCTTAAACAAAAAGATGAAGCATTTGAGAAATTTCAGATCTTCAAAGCACTAGTTGAGAATGAATCAGATCTAAAAATCAAGTGTCTTAGATCTGATTGAGGAGGAAAATATACATCAGATGAATTCCTTAAATTTTGTGAACAACATGGCATAAAAAGACAATTTTCTGTAGCTGGAACTCCACAACAAAATGGTGTAGTAGAAAGAATGAATAGAATAGTTCAACAAATGGCTAGAGCTATGATTGATGATTCCAAAACACCTGACACATTTTGGGGAGAAGCAACACATACAGCAGTAAACATTCTCAACAAGGCACATGTTCGTGTAAATAGTGATAAAACTCCATATGAACTCTGGTATGGTAATCCTCCCACTATAAATCATTTTAGAATTTTTGGAAGCAAATGCTTTATCAAAAATAATTATGAAAAACTTGGCAAGTTTGAACCCAGAGCAGATGAAGGAATACTTCTTGGTTACTCCTCTAGGAGTAGAGCATATAAATGTTACAATAAAAGACTTTGGAAGATTGTTGAATGTATTGATGTTGTTATTGATGAGTCTCCTGCAGCTCCAAAAGAAGAAAAAAAAACAACAGATGAAGACGATGATGACATATATCCTTCTACATCAAATAGGAGTGATATAGACAGTGAACCCAATGAAGAACCTGAAGATGATTTATCTGAAAAAGCTCCTTCCAGATATGTTCAAAAGAATCATCCAGAATCTCAAATTTTGGGAGAAAAGGGATCAGGTGTACAAACAAGAAGGACTCTTGTGGGATCTTCTAGCAATCTGGCATTTCTGTCCACTATTGAACCACAAAATGTTAGTCAAGCTAGCAAAGATGAATGTTGGATTCAAGCCATGAATGAAGAGCTTGATCAAATTGAAAAGAATCACACTTGGGAATTAGTACTAAGACCTCATGACAAAAATTTCATTGGAACTAAATGGATATTCAAAAACAAGTTAAATGAGAATGGGGATGTTATAAGAAATAAAGCTAGACTTGTTTGCAAGGGGTATGCTCAACAAGAAGGTATAGAATTTGAAGAAAATTTTGCTCCTGTAGCTAGACTTGAAGCCATAAGAATGTTTCTTGCTTTTTCAAGCTTCCAACAAATCAAAGTCTATCAAATGGATGTTAAATCTGCTTTTCTCAATGGTGATCTAGAAGAAGAAGTTTATATAGAACAACCAGAAGGATTCATTTTGGGAAATGACGAAAAACTTGTTTGTAAACTTAAAAAGGCTCTATATGGTCTCAAACAAGCTCCAAGGGCATGGTACTATCATCTTGACAAATATCTTCATCAACAAGGATTTTCAAAGGGGTCTGCTAATAGCAACTTATACACAAAAACTGAAAATGATAAACTATTGATTGTGGTTGTATATGTTGATGATATCATTTTTGGAAGTAATGAAGAGTCTATGAGTCAAAAATTTGCTTCTGTTATGCAGCAAGAATTTGAAATGTCTTTACTTGGGGAACTAACATTCTTTCTTGGCTTGCAAGTGCAACAAGCAACATATGGCATATTCCTATCACAAGAAAAATATCTTAAGAAAATTATGAAGAAATATTGCAAGGAAGAGTGCAAACCTATAAGTACACCAATGATAACCGGATGTAATCTCGGTTCTCATGATGATTCTCCCATGGTGAATCAACCAGAATACAGATCTATGATAGGAAGTCTACTTTATCTCACTGGGACTAGACCAGACATTATGCATGCAGTTGGGATTGTCGGACGATTCCAAGCTAATCCAAAAGAGTCTCACCATGAGGCTATGAAAATATGTTCAAATATCTAAGAGGAACTCAGACTTTGGACTATGTTGTGTCAAGAATGTGATCTTAGTCTTATTGTATCTTGCGATGATTGGACTGGAAATGTTGATGATCGGAAAGGCACTAGTGGTGATGCATTCTATATGGGGCCCCGGTTAGTATCTTGGTTCAGTAAGAAGCAAAAATATATTTCCTTATCTACAGCAGAAGCAGAATATGTGGCTGCCGCATCATGTTGCACTCAACTTCTTTGGATGATGCAGACCTTACAAGACATTCAAATCAAATGTTCACCTCCTATCTCCATTATGTGTGATAATACAAGTGCCATCGGTATTTCAAAGAATCCTGTTATGCATTCCAAGACCAAGCACATTCCCATCAAGTATCACTTCTTACGAGAACAAGTGCTTGAACAAAAGGTGAAGTTGGAATATGTTCCCTCCAAAGAACAAGTTGCTGATATATTTACCAAACCTTTACCCAGAGAAGCGTTCGAATATCTCAGTCAAAAGCTGGGAGTAGTCTCTGCCATGCAAAAGATAAGATCTACTTAAATATAGAATATTAAATTGGTTTTGAGGAGTTGTTGGGTATCTCTAGATGCAGCATGATCTCAGAGGGAGCATGGTTTTGTCGGTATAAAGGTTTTTGATCTACCCTTTTCCCTTGATGTCAAAGGGGGAGAATGTTGTTGTCTAAATCTATTTCTAGTCATGGTTTCCATCAAGTCCAAAGGGGGAGATTGTTAGCAATATGTCTCTTAAATATCCTATCATATTTAATTGATTGTCCTTGATGGCAACTATCACATCAGTCAAGGAGTAGAGGAAGCAATGTATTCTAGCAGAGGCACAGAGGTAGTAAAGAGAGGTAGCAAGACAACATAGAAGGAATTGCATTGAACAGAAGAGGCAGAGGCTGAGGTGTTATTCCGAGGTTTACTACCCCAGCTGGTTGATACACTAAATAAGCACATTCCGGGAATCGTAACCTAGGCCAGAGACCCTTATCGTATCAGAGCATATAAGGCCAGCAGAACAAGTTAACAAGAGGATGTGAGTGCGATTGAAGCCCGGAACCGATGGGCGTATAAACCAGGATTAATAAGTGTTTGAGTTCCAGTTTTAATCGCATCGGAGAAAAACTGTGCAGCGGAGTGTTTATTAAAAGACTTTTGATTGCGAGGAAATTCCAGACCCGATGGATCAATGAACTATATTTGAAATATGGCTGAATTTCAATAGAACATTGTTCTGAAACCACGAGTGGTTTTACGAAGCCGGATTTCCCATATCGCACCGCCTTTCGGAGATAAGTGGTTTTTCGAATTGGGGAGCGATTCCATAGAACGGGCGACACGCATCCCTGTACGACTCCACAAAACCACTTGTCATTGTGGGCCATCGCGCGTTATTGTTTGACACAGGATGCCCAGTGAAATTTTTGAGCGTCGTTGAACTGGGAAGGAGTCATCGGATGGTGATCGTTTAATGAAGATGTGCGAAGATTAACCAAAGTACGGAGTGGGAATTTGATTGGGTCGCTGATCATATATGTGGGCCCAGTCTAAATTATATTCATTGGGCCTTTTCAAATTAATATTTGTGGGTTTAACCAAGGTTGTTTAAATTAAATATAAATTATGACGAAAGGTGATTGGGCCATCATTTTTACTCCAAAGTTGGTGGAACGTATAAACCTGGGGGTCGACATATGAAGGTCATTACTAAAGGAAGTTGATTATGTGAATTTGGAAAAATATGAGACATATGATGTAATAAATGTGGGTTAACATATGCACATAAAATTGGGGTCGATATATATATATATATATATATATATATATATATATATATATATATATATATATATGCCTTGGGGAGTTCATAACAAAAGGAGGAATTGGATTAATATCTCAATCTCAGATTGAGATATTACAAAGCCTTAGTTTAATTAATTTCCTGACCAAGAAAATAGAACAATGAGAAGTTGTTTGGGGTTTGGGTAGACCTTGTTGGATTATCTAATTGATCCTGTCCAGGAATACCATCAGCGGTTTGTTGGTTTTGACTCATGGTTTTAATAAAGGAAAAATCTATATAAGTAGAGGAGAATTATAGTACAAGGTGTGCATGCAGAGGGGTTGATAACAGATAAATCTCTTTAAGAGATATCTGCATGATTGAACACTGATAGATCTGAATCTACGATGCACTTGTGGATTTGATGAAGGTTCAAGATCTCTAGATATAGAAATGATAAATCTCTATGAAGATCTGCAAAAGAAATGATGAAGACCTGCTGCAAGTCTAATGTACAAATTGAAGAAATTTGGTGAATTTGAGGGTTGAAGCCTTCAGTATGAGAGTGGAAGTTTTCTGCCAGTAGAAGCTGGTGTTAAATCAGGGGGTTGGAGCTCCCTTCAAGTATTGACTAGAGAACAAGAGAAGGTTGTAGCCTTCTACAGGTTGGTGCCTACGTGCTGGTATAAGTCTGTGCCAGTACAAAGTTGTAAGAAGTTTTCTTTATAATAAATATTGAAGACAGAGACGATAGCAGCAGTGTTTTTCTCCCGGATTGGGTTTCCACCTTAAATATTGGTGTCCATGTGTGTTGCTTGTGTGTGATGGTTGATTCTGTTATTACTGCTCATGCTTACTTCTTACTAAACATCTGATGAATGAATGATGCAATAATCTAAGTAAAGAATTAAATGCATAAAAAGCAAAAAAAATTCCAGTCAGCTCTAAATACTGATTCACCCCCCCCCCCCTCTCAGTATTTTTCCCAACAAGTCAGACCAAGAGCATAGATCCAGAGTGATCTAATAGGCAAAAAAAGGTGATAAATGAATGGGAAAACCCTTCTATTTATAACAAAATATTGGGTCATTCTAGATCTTGGTGCATGATTAAAATAATATTAACCAAATCTAGATCCACCTTTTATGGAATATTTTATTATATTTGTTGGAGGGAAAAGGCATTTGACTTGGGTCAAATCCCTTTATTTTTAAATAATAAATAAATAAATGATTTATTTATTATTTTAAGGAAGTGGTTGAATGATAATTAAATAAATAATGATTTATTTAATTATTTATAAATGATTTAGTCATTTTTAACAAGGAATATTATTTAAATAAGATTTAAATAATTATTCCTAGAAAATAATAATATAAATAATGATTTATCTAATTAATTTCCTCGTTTTGGGTTAAATATGACCAGGAATAATAATCAAAATATTGTTTAATTAATTATTCCATGAGGAAAATCAAACAAATATAGATTTTTTTAATATTTCCCTTTGGGGTTTCCTGTTTAGACCATAAACAACCTAATAAATGTGTTTTATTAAGTTATTTTACATAGTGAAAACAATTTTACTTAGGGTAAAATTGGTCTTACATGGTGTACTTGGGTCCATCTAATGATAATAGGTTAGATGACCAAAAAATGGTGTAACAGATTGCCCCCCAGCGTGCGAGTGTTAGGAGCAAATCGTATGACCGAAGTACGTTGTAAGAAATCAATCACCAGACATCAAAAGGGAAGTCAGAGAGAGAAATGTGAGGTAGACTAATGTGCTGAAGAACTAGACCCTGAGGAGACGAGACTTACAGGTGCAACAAGTCTCTTTTTATGAGAGGGTACCTATGCTAAAGGCGGCGGGGGAGGCATACCTATGCCCGCCGAGACAAAGTACAAAAGAATAGTGTGTCCAGTAAACAAGGGACCGAACCATAAAGTACAGCTGGCATAATCATGAGCCAGAGAAAAATATAATGAGGAATCCCACATACATGCTGTGCTTGGGATAACAGCCAGGACTTGTACAATAATATCTGAGTACATGAGATACAAATACAACCCAAATGCCCCCTGTAAATGGGGAAGGGCTCACAAAATCTGACTGATACATGCAAATCAAAGAGGCGTTGCAAGTGGCTAAGGCCAACATCATCAAATATCTGGAGCTGCATCGAAGGCTGCAAGGAAGAGGTCATCCGGGCATGTGGGGGGCTACCTGCAGGGCCACCCCCTCATGAGGGTTGAGACATCTCACACACACCCGGGAATCACCAATATCTACTGCGGCATCACTGGACCATCAAGTATACAGATCTGGATCATGCTAAAAGGAGCTGGAGCTGAGAAACAATCAATTCAAAGGGTAATTAGAAATCTGTTTGCCTGATCCGAGGCACCGAACAAGTGTGGAAGCTAGAACCAAAGTACACCGCCCTCTAGACCTGTCTTCTAGAATGAATGAGCTGATGTCGACAGAAGGAGGTCTGCGATAGGTGAGGTACTAAGGCATGAGAGGAAATAGTAGAGAGACTGACAGACTGACACTAATGATGATGATGAAGTGGGGGATACTGAGTAGCGAATGGATGACTTCCCTTGTTAGAGCATAAAGGGCATGGATGACTTGGCAGCGATTGATACAATATCATGAGGGATAGGGGACAGTGGGGCTAAAATCCATAATGTGCAACACGAGAGAGGGACCAAGCAATGAAGGATGGAGGACTATGGCAGGATACAAAGGGACTCGGGATAGACTCCATGAATGTGATGATGACTCAAATCAGATGCTTTAAAAAAGGGCGACTTAATGGTGTTGGCACATAGTAAAGGTCCAAATGGGGGACCATAAAAACATGAGTACAAGGGGGCATCTCATGATCAAAATTGACATGAACAATGACAAGTAAGGAGGCAAAGTGGTGCCCCAAGTACAAGTGTTGTAAGTGAGGAAATCTGATTTGGAGGAGAGGTGAATAGACCCTTCATGGACAAAATCTTTCCTGGTGAAGTATCAAGGTACTAAAAACTAACAGGTACCCAGAGCTCATGAACAGGCTAGGTCACACTTTTTGGGGTCTGTTCTGTGACCTAGGTAGCAGGTACTGGGCAGAAAAATATGACCTGTCCTATGAAATGACTTGAAAAGTGTGACCTGTCAGAGAAAGGGGGTTTCAGTGCTGTTTTTGGTTGAGATATGGGATTTGTATGGTTGAGTGGCCTAGGTTCCCCCAAGCATGTTGTGGTCATGCCAAAATTTATTTAGGAAAAGGGGAATCTAAACACATTTTAATGATGTGGTGTGCCATTTGTTTTCGGTATGGTTATGCAGCTTGAGAAAGGAAATGGAGGATTATAAATCTCTTTTAGTACTGCATATATGAATCAAATGGACTTTAAGTTTCCAGGTTGGCATACTTGGTGTCACTATCCCAAAAATATTGTTTGGAGATAATGAATTGATGCTCTCTTAGAAAAGCTATAGGTTGGAAAACAACAATGTCTAAGAGACTGGGTTGCTGATGTAAGATAAGGAACGATAAGGGGTATCGTCCCTCGAGTGATATGAAGTGATATGGGACTCTAGAGGTTCTTCTAAATGTGGAAGAATAATGGTGCTAGAGTCGACACGACCAAATACACTAGGAGAGTTGTGGAGAATTGCTTCTCTTAGTCTCTCAAATATGGGTGCCCCCTTACCCAAACATTGGGTTTCAATGTAATGGCCACACGGTGTATGTGGTTCAAATGTATGGGGTCGATGTAAGGGGGAATAGATAAATTCAGGGGAGGTGATTCCTTCCATAATGTCATCATCGTGATAGAAGATGGGGTGACTGGTGGAAGAAATACCACTAGACGCAGTGAAGCTACCTGACTCATCATCATGAGAAGAGAGGGTCACATGTGCATCGTCACAAGGGGTGACAAAAGAGTAAGTAGATAAAGGATCTACCAATGTTGAGCCCAGGGTGATCACTGAAGGGGGGTCGAGTGAAACATCAGGGGAAGTCTCTAAGGGGACTTCCACCGAGGGTCTCATGGATAATGATAGGTAGAGGATGGTGGCAGCAGGCTCTGTCATCTCGACATCAGGAGGGGGAATGTCAATGGGAGCGAGTAAATCCTCAAGCTAACCTGAAGCATATTGCACAAGTACGGGAGAGGCAGATTGATTTTTTTCAATCTTGTACTCCTAGACTACCTCTAAAGAGGCGCGGTAATGCATCAGGTGGTGAAAATGGTGGGAATAATGGCCATGGACACTACACAGAGCACAGGGTTTATTGGTGCGAATAGTCTTTGGGTTCTTGGCTGCGGTGGAGGAATAAACAGGGATTTCAAGAACTGTAGACTTAGGGAACGTGACTTTAACCGTGGGTTTAATACGGGGCAACTCGGGACAAGTATGGGTGGCATGATTGATGACATCACACAAGGCGCAAGGCTTTGCGAGCGGAGGAGGGACAGGGTCAGTCGGGGTGGCCTTGTCTTTGGATGCCCCCTTGTGAGCTTTGCCTTTCTTTCCCATATCTGTCACAATAGGAGAAGGGTCCCATTGAGGTGATAGTGGCACTATAGCGATGAAAGAAGCTAGGGGAACCGATTGAACTGGTGTCAAAGCAAGGTACAGTTTGGGGTGACTTGGTGGGGTAGTGGCTGGAGGGTCAAGGTACCAGACGAGTATGCCCAGGGTAAAATTGGGGAGGGAGAGGGTGGCCATGATGGGGACCCAATAGACTCTGGGAGGGGGAGCAAGGAAAGGTATCTGACCAGTGAGGTAATGGCTAGGAGGGACGGCTCCAAGATGGTTGAGACCTGGTGGAAATGACCCAGGAGGGTAAAGAGGCTCATGGGTACCAGTTGTAGGAGAAGGGATAGAAGGAAGAGGTCCGGCTGGCTAAGGCAAAGGGCTAGGAGAAGGTTGCAGCGGGCGAGGTTGAGGTTGCTGACTAGCCAAAGCGGGCCACTTAAGGTCAGCCCGAGATGATTGCATCATGCAAACATTGGCTAAGCTAGGATCAGAGACAGGAGGAGGAGGAAGACTAGAGAAGGTTCCACGAAAGGAGGAGTCTTTGTAGACACCGGGGGAGACACTAGTCAAAGAATCGATGGTTTTCTTATTGGCTACAGAAGAGATGGTCAACTCAGGGGAGGTCTGAGATTTTGGCTCATGATACATCAACTGGTCAATGGTGACTATCTTTCCATTATGAGGGAAAAACATCTTGTGGTGAACCGCAGATGGGACAGCAGACATGGCATAGGTGTAGCTCTGCCCCAAAAGAATGTTATAATCAAGAGGGGCGTCGATGAATTCAATGTCAACGCAAACAATTTTTCCTGTAAGAGTGATAGGACAATTACAGAATAGGCCAACGGGTTGGGAGGTGTGGCCATCCCATGCTCGGAGGGTGATCATGGAAGGGTCCAATTTAGGAGATCCGAGCTATTTCCAAACCGAAGTGGACATCACATAGGTGGATGCCCCCTCATCAATGATACACCGAGAAACATGAGCGTTCCAAATTTTGACTGGGATTTGGAAGGTGATGAAAGTAGGAAGAGGGGGATGTTCTGATTGATGGGCATCGAAAACAATCAATTGGTCATCAGCAGGATCTACAACGCCCATGGAAGATAGTATAGCCTTCTTTTGAGAAGGGCACGACTGGAGGAGTTCCAGTGTTGAAATGGCAGCAGGAGATTGTGCCAAATCATCTACTATGCTATACGAATGAGAAGCTTGACCAGAATCAATGTTTCAGCGTAATGGTCCCTTAGGAATCTTGGTATGAACCTCAAATTTGGGCTTAGGGATATGCAAGGGACCATTGGATGTCAAAAGAGGCTCTGTAGAACCTAAAGAAGGTGACCTAGGGACAGACGGAGCGGGAGGCGTGGGGTACTGACGGGACTGAGTTTGAAGGTTAAGGTCAATGGTTAGAGGTTGATCAAAGTTCATCATGAGTATCTGGTAATGAAAGGAACCAGAAGGGGAAGGTTGAGTGGCCATCTATCCGTCAGGTGGTTGGGTAGCCATGAATCCTTGCTGTGCATCCACCTGCTCTTGAGGGGGTGGTGACTGTTTTTGCAGGGGTTGAGAAGGCAAGGGAGGTGGAGGTGCGGATGCTGGAGGAGCTGGAGCACCAAGCTGTGGATACGAATAATAAGGGGGTTGGGTAACAGTGTGGTAAACAGGAGGTTGGGCCAAAATAGGAGGCATGTCCTATCCTGGATATGTGCTACCAGGAGGGGAAGAAGTGTGGGAGGTGCTGCCCCCTTCCCCAAGAAAACCATAACCCACGGGAGGTTGGGTGTATGGATGAGAGAGAGCTCCAACGATACTATCGGTGGCATGAGGTGCCCCCGATGTGTTGGCACCACCGAGTCTAGGGAGATCAGGTAGAACGGTATAAACATAACCTGTCTAAGCGTAGATTAGGTCATATTTTAACGCCATTTGGAGGGCAGCTTCTTCGGTTTGAGGAAAATGCGATGCGACATCTTTCCCGATATGAGGCAAGAGAGATCTAAGGAACTAGTCCATGTAGACACGGTCTTCGAAGGTAGGGGATTGACATAGGCTCTTTATTCTCTTCCATTCCTGGACATGATCGGATAGGCGAGTCATAGATGATTGACAGAAAGAAGTCAAAAGTTTGATACCAGTGTCATAACGAAGGGGAAGCTGGAAGTAAGATAAAAAATCTTGAGCAAGAGTTGCAAAGGTGGTATGAGAGGAAGTGGCCTGATCAGCATACCACTTAGAAGCTTCACTTGTAAGCATGCATTGGAATAATCTAAGATAGATGGAATCATCAGTAATGGAATTGGATGAACACCACATGTGGAAAGATCAGATATGGTTGGAGGGATCTTCTCCAGCAAGGCCTTCGAACTTGGGAATGTCGGAGGGGAGCTTGGTTGGTAGAGCAGGCCAACCAACATCGTGGCAGATAGGATCATTGATCAACTGATTGAAATCAGGGAGACTGAGGCCTACCATGAAGGGGAGCAAGGGAGCAGTCGAGGTAGTTCCTGTGGTGGTTTCGCTAGTAGCATTCCCGACAAGAGAGCCAGGGTTACTGCTAGCGTTAGGCCTTGGACCAGACATAGTGAAGGTAACAGGGGGAGAACTAGAAGTAAAAGGAGAACCCAATGAATCAGAAGAGGAGTAAGATCGTGGACTCGAGGGAAGACTAACTCGACGACGGTGGGAAGGAGCAAGTCGACCAACCAGAAACTGAGGTTGAAGGCCAAGAAGTCTCCGGGATATATGCCTTGGGGGCATAATGATGACGAAAAAAAGGGAAGAAGAATGACCAGCAAAGGTAGTGAGGTGAAGAATCAAGTGATTACAATGTCGAAACAAGGGCAGAGAGGTGCAGTGTCAATTTATTTTAAAATATTTTCCTGGCGGTGTTAACCAGGCTCTTCTTCACTTAAGTTTAGTGTGTGGTGTGTGTTAATTTTAATTTTTAAACCCAGACGTTGTGAGAGTAAAAGAAAAAGTGTGACGCGTAACTAAAAATAAATCTTCAGAGAACAGTAAATAATGTTGAAATAAAAAAAAATTAATAGCTAACAATGCATCGATCTAACCCAAAAAGGTGGGTCTCTCAAAACAAGTCTAAAAGAGGGGAAAAAAATCTAGTCAAAACACACTAAAAAGGGGCCAATAGATCTAAGGTTTGAAGGGACAGGGATCTAAAGGAGAAATATGCTGAAAAGAGGTGCAGAAAACAACAAAGAGGCAGAGGCAAGGTTGCTGCAACAAAGGAGGAAGTCAGCTAAAGGTAGAAGGGACAAGGAGGTGAACCTAGAGGCAAACCCAAAAAAAACTATATGAGGTGATTTGAAAGGGACAAGAGCTGATCTAAAAGGGATCTTAAAGTGAGGTATCAGATATGAAAAGAAAAAGGCTGAAACTCTGAAAATTCAGACGGCTGAAACAGCTAAAAATCTTCCATAAAAATTGGAGCTTACCAAAGCCCTAAGGGGATATATTCCCACTTAGTTGAGTAAAAAATATTAGAAACAGGTCTAAATGGGCTGAGACAGAGGCTAGAAAACCTTGACAGAAGCTTCAGACAAACCCAGAAAAATTGCTAGAAAATTGCAGAAAAAAGTGCAGGTCGCAGGTTCTGACTTGTTTTCTATCCAAGTCGCAGATTCTGGGCTGAAAAATGCATCCTGCAGTCCAGGTCGCAAGTTCTGGGCCGAAAAGTGTGACCTGCAGCTCCAGGTGTCTCGGCGGCAGATTTCAGAAAAAGTTGTCGTCTCAGTTGTGGCTGATGTCTGTTACCTGCGCAATAGGGCCAGAAACACACGAAAGTTAGAAATTTTAATGTTTGAGGGTTTTATAGGTGAAAAACGACATAAAAATAGAAAAAACAAAAAACTGAAAAGAAACCTAAGGGTCTAAAGTAGCTAGATAAGAAGGAATATGAAAAACGACAGCGGTCGTAATTGAAAACCCATGTGGAGTTGCCAGTTGTTAGTATGAATCTTTTATCGAAGTGTACAAAAAAAAACCACTTTAGCTACGCATAACTAGTAGCCCTAACATCAAATATGGCTACCAATATCTTCAGATCTACAGTTTGTTGGTCAATACAAAAGCTGCAAAAATCCAGATCTATACATAAAAAGATATTAAGCAGTAAAAATAAGGTTTTGCTCCATACATCCAATAGACAAGACAAGAACAATATTTTTGAAATAATTTTGTATTAAGGGCACCTAGGAGGAAAACAAGAAAGGTGTTTCCAATTCTCCTCAATGGGATGGGTTCTTGAAAGTCCTCAGCACTTCAGATCTAGAATTTCTCTCTCTTGTTGGTGTAGAAAACCCACACAAACATAGAACTCAAAGGGAGCTCACAAAGTGAAATAATGGAAAATTTGACAATGATAATGGCTCAAAGTCAGACCAAAAGCGCAGATCCAGAGTGATCTAATAGGCAACAAAAGGTGACAAATGAATGGGAAAACCCTTCTATTTATAACAAAATATTGGGTCATTCTAGATCTTGGTGCATGATTAAAATAATATTAACCAAATCTAGATCCACCTTTTATGGAATATTTTATTATATTTGTTGGAGGAAAAAGGTATTTGACTTGGGTCAAATCCCTTTATTTGTGAATAATAAATAAATAAATGATTTATTTATCATTTTAAGGAAGTGGTTGAAGGATAATCAAATAAATAATGATTTATTTAATTATTTATGGGTGATTTAGTTATATTTAACAAGGAATATTATTTAAATAAGATTTAAATAATTATTCCTAGAAAATAATAAGATAAATAAAGATTTATCTAATTAATTTCTTTGTTTTGGGTTAAACATGACCCGGAATAATAATTAAATTATTGTTTAATTAATTATTCCTTGAGGAAAATCAAACAAATATAGGTTTGTTTAATATTTCCTTTTGGGGTTTCCTGTTTAGACCATAAACAACCTAATAAATGTGTTTTATTAAGTTATTTTACATAGTGAAAGCAATTTTACTTAGGTTAAAATTGGTCTTACATGGTGTACTTGGGTCCATCTAATGATAATAGGTTAGATGACCAAAAAATGGTGTAACAAATGGAAAACATGAAGAATGATCTAAAAACATACATGGAAGGTTTGAAAAAGTTGATACAACAAATGTTTCCTAATGGTGAAAAGGTAGTAGAGGAAATTCATGATGAGAACAAAATAAATGCTAATCGTGATTTCATAAACTCTAATGTTGGTGACAAGAACCACCATATTCCAAAAATGGATATGAGGAAGTTTGATGGAAAGGATCCTGTAACATGGATACTACAGATGGAGCAATATTTTGATCTCAATAATGTGCAAAACACCTAAAAGGTACACATTACAACTTTACATTTAGAACAAAATACATTTGTATGGTATCGATGGCTTTGGTCTCGTAAAAAAATTGTCACTTGGTCAGTTTTTACAAAGGAAATGATAGCACATTATGAGGATACAAAGAGCAACACCTTATTTAGCCAATTGATAAATCTCAAACAAAAGGGTTGAGTGGGGGAGCACATTGGGGACTTCCAAAAATTAAATATAAGGGTAACTGATATTCGAGAGGAACACAGGATTGATCTCTTCATAGGTACTTTAAAGGATAACATCCAACATGAAGTACGCATTTTGGAACCTAATTCATTGAAGAAGACATTCAGGTTGGCAAGAAAAATTGAATGTAAAATTATTGCGACGAGGAAGCCTACCACTCACTTCTATAAAGAGGGAAGTGTTGCTACTCCTAGATTTCAACAACCTACAAGGTTGATACCACAAAAATTGGAAGAAAAAAGAGCAAAAGGGCTTTGCTACAGTTGTCATAGAAAATACACTAAAGGTCATAAGTGTTCTGAGAAGAAATTATTTTACATATATTGTGAAGAGGAAGAAGAAAATGAACAAGAAGAGGATATACACTAGCAACCAACCCTATAAGAGGAAGAAATGAGTCTGACCATATCATGTAATGCATTGGCAGGAATTACCACTCCTCAAACTCTCAAGATAGAAGGACATATCAAGAAGAAAAAGGTAATAGTGTTGATTGATTCAGGTAGTACCCATAATTTTATTCATTGTAAGGTAGCTAAGGAATTGAATTATTTCCTATACCCAACACTAGAATGTCAAGTTATGGTTGCAAATGGAGGAACTATAAATTTCTCTAGAAAATGCCATAATATCAAGCTAACCATGGGGGAATATGTATTGAATAGTCCAATGCTTTTCATTCCTATGGGAGGTGTTGATGTTGTACTAGGAGTACAATGGTTACAATCTTTGGGGACAGTAGCTTTTAATTTTCAAGAACTTTTCATGAATTTTTTTTCAAAAGGAAAGGAAGTCGAATTACAGGGTATTGCAGGGAAGCCTGGAAAGATAATAAGCTCTAATTTCATGACAGAGCTTCTAAAGAAAGAAAAACGAGGCATAATTGCACAATTATGCTCACTAGAAGTTCCAACATCAAAATCATCTATTTCTACAGACCTAAAAAAAGTCTTGGACAATCATTCCAAGATTTTTGAAACTCCCAAAGGACTCCCACCTATTCTCGATCATGATCATGCTATTCATTTGATTCCAGGAAGTGTTCCTCCAAACATCAGGCCTCATATATATCCTTATGTCCAAAAGAGTAAAATTGAACGTATGATTGTAGAAATGTTAGAGGCGGGTATAATTCAACCTAGTCAAAGTTCTTTCTCTGCTCCTGTAGTATCGGTACACAAGAAGGATGGATCATGGTCCATGTGTCCTGATTATAGGAGGCTCAATAAGCTCACCATTAAAGATAAATTTCCCATTCCTATGATTGATGAATTATTGTATGAATTACATGGAGCAATTTATTTTACCAATTTGGATCTTCATTCAGGATATCATAAAATTAGATTGAAGATTGAAGATATTCCGAAAAAATATTTCAAACTCATGAGCGTAATTATGAATTTTGGGTCATGCCTTTTGGCCTTACCAATGCACCTTCTGCATTTCAAGGGTTGATGAATTCCATTTTCAAACCCTTCCTTAGAAAATTTGTGCTAGTATTTTTTGATGATATACTAATCTACAGCAGGTCTTGGAAGGATCATGTTCAACATGTTGACAGGGTGCTCAAACTATTGCAAGAGTAACAATTATATGCAAAAACATCCAAATGTTTCTTTGGAGTATAAGAGGTGGAATATCTAGGTCATTTTGTATCTCACAATGGTGTTAAGGTAGATGCTAACAAAATTAAAGCCATTAAGGAATGGAAAGTCCCCACAACCATAAAGCAGTTGCAAGGATTTATCGGGTTAACAGGGTATTATCACAAGTTTGTTAAGAATTATGGGAGAATAGCAGCACCTCTAACAACATTATTGAAGAAAGATGCATTTTCATGGACTCCTGAAGCAATGAAGGCCTTTGAACATCTTAAAGAGGCAATGTGCCTAGCACCGGTCTTAGCTACGCCAAACTTCACAAAAACCTTTATTGTGGAATGTGATGCCTCAGGAAATGGAATTGGTGTTGTTTTGATGAAAGAAGGAAGACCCGTTGCTTTTGAAAGTCATCCAATCAAAGGAAAGTATTTATAGAAACCTATTTATGAGAATGAAATGTTAGCAATATTGCATGCACTAAAGAAATGGAAAACTTACCTAATGGGAAGACACTTCAAGGTAAAAACTGATCATGATAGTCTTAAACATTTTTTGGAACAAAGACTATCTTCAAAAGAGTAGCAAAAATGGGTCACAAAGATGTTGGGTTATGACTTTGAAATAATCTACAAAAAAGGAAAGCTTAATGTTGTTGCAGATGCACTCTCAAGAAAGAATGAAGAGGTGGAAGCATTTCTTTATGCCATTTCTATTATCCAACCAGATTGGATAACCGAAGCAAGAGATGAATGGAAGAAGGAAAAAGATGTATGGACACTCATTCAAAAGTTGCAGCAAGATCCTAGTACATCTGATACATTTAGTTGGAAAAATGATTCCTTGTGGTACAAAGATCGCTTATATCTTTGTAAGAATTCCCAACTAAAACAAAATATTCTTTTGGAATTGCACACTTCTCCTTTAGGAGGACACTCGGGATTTTTAAAAACTTACCACAAGGTGAAGAAAGAATTTTTTGGGATGGCCTTAAATCCGATATTCAAAAGTTTGTGGTGGAATGTTTGGTTTTCTAGTAGAATAAAGTTGAGACAATTAAGACCTCAGGTCTTCTACAACCTTTATCCATTCCAAGTCAACATTGGGAGGAGATTTCAATGGATTTTATCACAGGTTTACCTATGTTCGAAGGAAAGAGTGTCATCATGGTGGTAGTTGATAGACTTACCAAGTATGCACACTTTTGTGCATTATCTCATCCATTTAAAGCAAGTACAGTTGCTACTACATTTATGGACACAATTAAAAAGCTACATGGAAACCCAAGGGTTATTGTGAGCGACAAAGATCCCATTTTTACTGGAAATTTTTGGACGAAGTTGTTTTCTTGTTTGGGTACTCAATTAGCTCATAGCTCATCTTATCATCCTCAATCTGATGGTCAAACTGAGATAGTAAATAAATGTTTGGAAGGATATCTTCGTTGTTTTGTATTTTATAAACAAACACAATGGGTCAAGTGGTTACCTCTCGCTGAATGGTGGTATAACACTTCCTTCCATACTGCAGCAAAAATGACCCCATTTATGGCACTTTATGGATATCATCCACCATCCATCACATCATCTTTAAGGGAAAATTCGAAGGTTCAAGCGGTGGAAGATCACATCGAGCATCAGCAAGAAGTTCTCCAACTCTTAAAGGATAACCTAAATTTGGCACAAAATCGAATGAAACAACAGGCAGATCAACATCGTAGCGAGAGAATTTTTTATGTAGGAGATTGGGTATTTTTACGGCTACAACCATACAAACAAATGTCCCTCAAGCAAGCTAAGAACGATAATAAATTATCGCCAAAGTACTATGGTCCTTACAAGGTGTTGCAAAAGATTGGTACTATGGCATACAAATTGGAGCTTCCTGCTTCTTCGCGAGTGCATCCAGTTTTCCATGTTTCATGCTTAAAGAAGGTTATAGGTGAAAATCTTCAAGTTCAAACAATATTGCTAGAACTTGATGAGGAAGGAAAAATCATATTGGAACCTAAAGCGGTCACGGAAACAAGAACTCGACAGCTACGGAATCGATCAATTTCAGAGTATCTCATCAAGTGGAAGAACTTACCCACTGAAGATTCTACATGGGAGGATGAGAATTTTATACAGAAGCACCCAGAGCTACTCAAGCATTGAGGATAACACTTTTTTGAAGGAGAGGGGCATGTTAGGTTCCTATATTACTAGTATAGTCCCTTATTGTTGTTAGTGTAACCCCCTTATTGTTATTATTGTACCCCTGTAACCCCCATATTGTTATTATTGTGCCCTTAAATTATTATTCTTAGGTCGGCTAGGATTACATTGTGGCCCCATGGACTCCTATATATAGAAAGGAGGTTTTGTAATTTGTATCATCCAAGAATTGTTCATTCATGTAATGTATTGGAGGTTGCCCCCTCGAAGTGGCTTATTTCTAAGGCGTTGATTCTCTTTTCTTCTATTTTTGGAGTTGGTTTCACAACAAACTCATAGGAGGATTAATCAGACAATTCAATTGTAGCAATCTAAGGAAGAAGTATATAATAAAACACAAGTTATCTAGGAGAATGTCAAAAATATTTTTTACAGAAGAACTAAAGCAGATGATTTCAATTTGGGTGACATAGTTTTAAAGTGGGATTATAAAAGAGAGGACAAAGGCAAACATGGGAAAATCGACAATCTTTGGAAAGGACCTTACATAATTTATGCTTTCAGAGGACACAATGCATTCTTTCTTAAAGACCTAGATGGAACAGAAATGTTTGGTGGGCCTATGAATGGCAGAATGTTGAAGCATTACTTCTCTTATAAATAAAGGTTTTTCTTACATGAAATAACTGTAAATATCATTATCTTTATTATTTTGATTGGGTGACCTATCAATAGAAGTTGAAGCCCGCAGATAAGGCCCTAAGATTTTGATTGATATGCTACCATAATTACTCTAGCAACAACAGAAATCAGGTGCATACATTACCGAAATGGAACACTCAAGGTTAGGGTCCTATAATTTATAGGATCTCAAGATGATTGAGTATTTTATCCTAGTAATACTATATTGTAAATAATTTTCAATCTGCAAACGATTTCCAAAAAATATATATAAATAAACTGAAAAGAAGGTATATCTAAAATAAAAATGGAGAAAAAGAAAAAGAAGAAAAGAAAGAAACATCAAAAAAGGAATAAAAATGAAATCAAAACCACACAAAAGAAAAACAAAATAAAATAACACTGCAAGTGCTGCAGATTCAAATGTCACTACTGATAGATAGTTTTATTTCTGTCAAATGAAATAATGTTGTGTGCAGCTTGTTTAAAATTCCATAATGACTAGATATTTTTTTAAACCATATAGCTTTATCATGATTAAACAATTTTGAATTTTTGTAAAATAGGTTAGAGAATAAAGGTTTTCCAAACAGTCTAATATTGGTAAATAAATAGTTAGGTAGAAAATGAAATTGGTTCAATTTTTTAATCTAAATCAATAGGATAAATAAGTGATAGGATAGAATATATTTTTCATAATAAAAACGAATATGGGTTTGCTAGTCTAAATGCACCCCTAGAAATAAAAAATGTTATAATAGGAAAAATAATTTAAGTTTGAAAGGGTAGGTAGAAGTAGTTTATTTTGAAAAAGGATTAAAAAGGACTTTACCCTAAGTTTTTATTTTCATTAAGCATTGGGCGCAAAAAGGGATATATATGATTTATTCATGTTTTATCCTAAGTTTTCAATTCAAAACCAAAAGTCATAATCCAAAAAAAGGTCTTGTCACATATGGTTAAATATCCTGCAGCTGTCCACCACACGATTTTACTGCTCCCCAAATCAACAGTTCTTATTGACTTTTGGCCCCCCTCTCCATCCTCGCTTTACCGCCCGTAAGGGGGGGGGGGGGGGGTACGATTTTTTTATCCCGCTTTGTCCCACTACCACGTTTCCTCCCTTTCGAGTCCTACCCGACACCTCCATCATTACCGTTTTTTGACGTTGCCAAGCCATTTCAAATCAAATCACTTCCTGGGTTTATCTGTTGAGAATTTAATTACCATTGGATAATCATTAATCCAACGGACCCATTCCATTTGCAACAGAAAACAATAATTCATTATATAAACCCTGTAATCGACCTTCTTCAACCTTTACTATTACATTTCCTCTACAAGTCAAATTTTTCATAGGTTTTCCAGTGCGCCCAACCTTTTATCAGCTGGTTAGTTTGAAATCAAGTGCCAGGACCTTGGCTTCTTCCTTCAACCAATCACACACCTGCTATGCATTCCTGGTAAGATTTTTCCTCCCTATTCCAATCAAATTATTCAGAATTAATCATGCCTCCTAAAAGGAAAAACCAGGAGGACCCTCTGAACCCTTTAGTCCATCCTCCCATAGAATTAGATCATTTTCCTTTAGCAGATAGGGATTATAAGATCAATGAGACACGTGCCGAATTTGAATTCATATGAAATTAATTTTGTATCAACTAAGAAGAAGTCCCAGATTATATCAAGACACAAATTGGGTCTTTCATTTGCAATAGCAGATCAACAGTGGAAGAGGAAGATAAAATTTTGAAAGAGATGAAGTTCAGCCCATGTTTCACCTAGTCCTATGACCCTCTGGGTATTATTTCCAAGTTGAGAGTAGAAAACAAAATTTCTCCTTACATTCATACCCAAAGGACTGAGATAGAAAGATATATGAACTAATAGGTATGGGATGAAAATACATTACAGGAATCTAAAGAGCAGCTGGTATCTATATCAACGTCATAGACTCCTATCCCATAGGAGAAAGCAGTTAAAATAAAAAGTAAAGAAGAGTCACCTTCAGTGACTAAAAGTGCAGGTAAATAATTTAAGATCATGTATAGGAAAAGAACAAATCTAAATCCAAAGGTTGATACAGATAAGAATTCAGAGCATGAAATAGATGTGGTGATAAAAGAAACACCATCCTCCTCTCAAGTAGGTGGCCAATTTACTCCATCTCCCAAAACTTCTTCAATATCTCATGACCAGTAAGAAACTGTCCAAACAACTATGGTTGTCTAGGGAGAGAAGGAGAAGACATTATTTGATAGATTCAGGGAAATAAAGCTTAAGAATGAGATTCTTAATAATAGTGCTTATGCCAAATTATGGAAGCATACTTCCAGATCTCAAAGCATGTTACTATCATTGTTTGATTCAGAGAAGGGAAATATGTAGACGACCTTCCTTGAGGCCCAAATTCCATAGCCAAAATCAACATCTGATTACAACAAGACAACATTCGAATTCGACATAAAGGATATTCATCCCATTGACCAAATGGAGATGCATAAGTAGACAGGTGAAATAATTTCCTCAAATTTAACTAATACTACCATGAATCTTTCTAAATTGTAGGTTTCCTTATCAAATATCCTGTCATAGATGAAAATGGAGAAGATTTATTCTCTTGCAAAAGATGCAAGAATTAAATCCTTAGAAAATTTCGTAGTCAAGATAGGATAGGACCCTGCAAATATGAAAGTTGCAGAGGAAATAATTAAGAAGAAGAATGTCGGCATAGAAGCATCGAGAAAGTAGTTAAATTTTTCAGCCACTGAAGATCCCCTTACAAAGGAAATTGAGGAGAAAGAGACCCAGAAAACTAGCATGATCAAGCTCATCATGGAATAGAATGCACAGATAAGGAAAATGGAAAATAAGATGGAGATGATGATCAAAGAAAGAGAGAAGAATGAAAAGTTGACCATGATTCCATTGGACGACGTACCTTTTACCTATATTCCTACAACATCAGCTACAACTTCCACTCCACATACTACACAGATAGCAGATGGTGTTTAAAAATTAACTGAAGCAGTTGAAAATTTGTCCATTCAGACAGAGGAAATTAGGAAATTTCAGGACCAAATCAAAACTTTATAGGACCATAAGACAAGGAGTGAGGCTTCTCACTCAGCTAAATAACAGAAATCTTAGAAATTAATTGAAATATTGCTGAAATCTGAAAGGGAATCAACAATCGGATAGACCTTGGCCCAAGCCAAGGAAATCATTTGGACATACATCATGAACCCAATTGCTGAAATATGGCCTTGCATTTAGATCATTTTTGGGCAGAAAGAGTTGATTAAGAGAGCAACAAAGGCTATAACAGAGATTAAGCAAGAATTGGGAGAAATTCCTGCAACAAAAACAAACATAATCAAATTCCTAAATTCTAAAAACATATATGAGCTAGATGATTTAGGAGTTGATGACAAAAAAGACACCATTCTCGAGGTGAAGAGGATTCTTACCAAAAATAATCTGGTTGTTCAGCTAGAGGAGAAGTGTCATAGTTTGGAGATAATAGTCAACAAATTTTATGCCAGAATTGAGCCTTTAACTCAGAAAGGGCTACCTTCTTTATTTGTAATTAATGACAAGTTAATTTCTTATGAAGACTATGTTAGAAAGCTGAAGGAGATAGCCAAAGAAGGCTCTAAATGTTCAAGTATCAAAGACAACATGACACGCAAAGAATTTTTGGAAGCTATGGGTAATGATTTCTTCATCTAGCACGAATTAAATCATATTTTTGTTTTAAAACCCACTTTTTCCAGATATACCGAGGTTGGTGAAATTTACTGGAAGGTAATAAAATTAACCATTCAAAATGAAGATAGGTGGGATAAACTTTACGAGTTACAGGATTGAGAAGTAATTCAGATGCAGTTAGCACACAGCATCACATCAGGCCAGTACATCAATCAGCACATCACAAGAATAGGTCGATTCAGCAACTGACTCCTCCAAAACAGAGCCAAATTTCCACAGTGTTGTACACATTTCCTGTTATTTTGTAAAATATCAGTCTTATTGTTTGAGATAATTCCAATAATACACTGGCAGTTGAGACAACTATTTTGTAAATCATTTTGTAATTTAGTGTATAAATACTTCACAATTTGAAGTATTAAGGGTTGATTGTTAAAGTATAATTTTCTCTAGGCATTGTAAATTTTCTGTTTGTAGGAAGCATCAATAATACAAGGAATTTATTCATAGAATTCATGTAGTGTACGAATTGGTGATGTTTTTCTTCTAATAATGTGTTCTTCATTGTTTTTCTTTCTCTGTAATTTTTAACAAGCTTAACTACATAACAAAAACTGTGACGAATAGGATATGTTATAAAGAGCACTCTATTCTGGTTGTTTGTAATTTACATGTTTTCTGCTGAAGTAAAATTGAGGAATACTTCATTGCTCCTTAATTTCTACTGAATTCTACATTTCTTCTATTTCATAATTCCTTTAAAATCCTGAAAGATCCAAATATTGCAACCTAGCTTTCCCTCTGAAACTCCTTCAAAATTTGATGCAGATCCAGTTAATATTAGACTTCATAGCGTAGTGGAATTATAATGATTTAATCAACAAAACAATCCATATCAAACAAATAATCAGTACAGTAATAACTAGCCTAAAATTCAGATAAAGCATAGCTAAATTTTACAGAGAGATCCCTCTCTAAAGATGGCAGGGCTAAATCCCAGCTTCCAAAGTGGTTTTGATGTTGTCCTCTGTGTTTATTCTCACAATATCATAAATTACATGAAGATAACATAAACTAAGGATAAAGGATGGAGAATTGGTGATAGAGAATTGAAAATTCTTCAATACTATGAAAATTTAGCTATTTTCTATTAATATTAGGATTTTAGAAAAAGGTAAGTGTATCACTTTGTTGTTTTATCCACCAGATTCATGGGATAGTCTAGTTGTTTCAATAAGTAGTAATGTATTTATTTTAAGTTTTAATAAAATAGTATCATTTTTGTTATTGGGGAAATGAGATAGAAAAACATGGAAATTTAGAAAACATATGTCTTATTTATACGAGGGTGCCCCTAGAATAGAAATAAAAATGAGTCCTCAAATAGGATATCTAAATCTAGAGGAAGATATAAATCTCTAAGAAAACTCATAAATGTATTTTGGAGATGTGGAAAGAAGTGAATTACTAGAAACATTATAGATACAAAAGTGTTGAGAAAGGAAATGTATTTGATGATTCCCCTTCTATAGAAGAAAAAAAATATTTAGATGTAGGAGGGGATGTGTACTTCAATTCTTATAATATACATGTAGATAATGAGGCATGGCTAGCCAACTTAGGTGCATATTTTCTTATGAATATTAACAAGGACTAGTTTTATCGATTTGAAAGGTATGATGGTGTTGATGTTTCCCTAGGAGATGACTCAATAGCCAAAATATTAGGATGAGGAAAATTCATGTTGAATTTTATGGATGGAAGGATTATAGCGCTCTTTGATGTTCTACACATCCCAAGTTTGGCTAGAAATTTGATTTTCATAAGCAAGATGAGTAATGTAGGTGTAAAAAAATATTTCGAAAAGGATACCTGTAAAATGGCTCAAGGAAGAATGGTATTGTTGTGAGGAATTTGGATTGTAAATATATATTAGCTATGGAGAATCATTATTATCTATGGGCACAAGAGTTCTGTTGAGGTATAAAAGGTATCTTTTTAACACCTATTTATATCACATTAATTATCAATCCAGGAACGAATTTTTATTTCAAAAGTGTACTCTATCTGAGGCTGCAATTCAATCTAAGAGTAATGCCTTGCAATATGTAGTACAATGCTCTAAATACAAGAGTAAATGGATGCTTGGAAAATAAATCTAACTTGATAACATAAACTCAAATGCTCTAAAATCAATCATTCACTCGACAAACATCAATCGGATACAATAGCGATAACTCATTCTACATAAATTGATGCAATTGAAACCAATCTAAAAATTAAAGATAATCAATCTAGGAATGTGGGAGCAATAACTGTATTCCTCACAGTTGATGATCTTGCATTAAAACAACTAAATGAAAATAGAAATTGAACTAAATCATTAATGTTGCTAATAGTAAACTAGTAAGTTCTCCAGCAAAACCAAACTCTTTGCAGATTGTAAACTAATAAATTGAAAGAGAATACGATTAAAAGAAATAAATGTTAAATAAAATCACTCACACGTTACGAGAATCAGAAATATAATACAAAGATACGGTGAACTCCACCGGAGGCCGGGCCCTTAGCCGCCGATGACCGCTACTAAGCTACTTCGAATAATCGAATGAAAGCGGCAACACAACTTATTTATTAATCATATGTAACGAGTTTACGGGAAATCATACCTACTCTGTTTTTAATTAACAGAGTCGATGAACAATTAAGTACAACGGGGAATTATGAATCTCCCAGTAGAATACACTTACTCTCCTTTTATAATCGAAGAAGAAAGTAAATAGTAAATATGATCCCTCATAACAAGATTGGATTGTCCCCAACAACTTTATCGGCAAGAAAAGATATTTCCATCAATCATTCAACAAGAACAAGTCGAATTTGGTATTGCAACTGGAAGAATGTGGAAAACGGCCAAACAACGAATTTGAGAAAATCATGCTCAAAGAACCTTTTTTTTCTCTCAATACAGGCCAAATTTTGGCAAACCATTCTTCACCAAAGTTAATTTGGTCCGTTTTGGACAAAACCCATGTTTTGGATTTTCCATATTCTTCTCCATTTTCCCAGAATATCCAACACAAAAATGACACCTCTTGTTTCAACGAATTTGTGAGTTGGAATATTGAATGATGTGCTGGAGATCAAATCTGCAATCTCGCAAATATCTTGGAGGCTAAAATGGTGAATGATGTTACAAAATATATTAATAAACCATCATTGATAAAATTATGCATAATAATCATCAATTTATTAAAAATAAAGGAGAAGAAACAATATCTATCCATAAGAGCATAAATAATTATAAAGTGGATTTATATGATAAATTATGATAAAGTACATGATAAAGAATAGTAAAAATGGATGAAATAAGAGTTAAAAAGTGGTCGTGATGGCATTGTACTAGGCGGAATATGTTACATGTCCCTCATACCTTGGTGAATATATTGCATGTCCTCATGCAACCCGAAAGACAAAACCCATGTATTTAACCAGAAAAAAAATTGTTCATCCCAACTCATGAAATGGATGGAACAAATGAATTTTTCCTCAAACCAGCGAATATCAAGGTACAATACCAGTGAAGGTGTAACAATTTTTTTTACGGTTGACGTTCAACTATATGTATGTAAGTTGTAGAAAAATGTGACATAGTAACCTGACAAACTTCATTAACCATTTTCTCAAAATGGATCGTCTTGATGCACGGATCATGAGATATAAACAAAATGGCTGTAGGTGATAGTACATAATTTTTGAGAATTTTATGAACTAATTTAGCTAAAATTATACGGGTTTTAATGTATTTTAATGATACCTCTTTGTTATCCGGAAATCACAAGAATTAGGTTCATGGTTTTAAAGATATATGCAAATCAATTTCCGCATTGTATAAAAATGAAATTGTATGCATAGCAGAGAAAAGTGAAAACATCCATCATATGTAGCAATTCAGCTGAAGAATTAGCATGTCCTCAGCACAATGCTAGAAAACAAAGAGGTGGTTGCTACAGTACGTGCAAATCTATTCTTGTTGTAAAACAACATGGAATAAAGAGTGTTGAGAATGAATAAGAATATCAATGGATCATTAAAGAATGTGCGACATGGTCATAAGAGAAGAAATGAAGCAACACTCCCCCCAAAGCTGAAAGATGAGATGTCTCTGAAAAATGGGAAGTGGTAAAGATGTGGAATTAATGATGATAAATAATGCTCAATGGATTTTCATGAAATTCTCCTAAATTCATAATAAATAAGAAAGTTATGCTATTTTACCTCAAGTGTTACCTCCGAAAAAAAATGTGGAATGACATGTAGGGACTAGCATTTGTTGAAGTTGATGTAGGCTAAACAGATACTGAAAGTGATGCAAAATGTGGAAGCCATGCAAGCACATCATGTCGAGAGAAAAATTGGTGCACGTTAAAGCGAAGATTACGTGAGCCTACATTGAGTACAGGAAATAGTGTGGCCTTGATGTGAATAGAATTCTCCCCATACTTATTGTTCTCCTGTAACAAGTCACTATTTTGCATGCAAAGTTCTTGAATCCATAGTTTTAGTTTTGAATGTCAATAGATAAGATGCATGCAAACATTTTAATCAGAAAAATGTTTTTATAAATGCAGTATGAATATTGTGGCAAATCAACAAATAGAAGAGCAGCGTACTACACAACAATTGTACAGCATGGAAAGGCATACATACTTATGATATGATCAACGAATTATTGTATTACTGAAATCAATGCATATTTTGAAATCGTGAGCAGATATGGGAATGTTTATGTAATGATTCAAAAATAAGGGAAAAAGACAGTTGATGTGAAAAAAGTACCTATGCGGTCATTATCCACATAAACCACTATGATCGATTTATAAATAAATTTCATGCATAAGAGGTTAGAGACAAAGGGATTTAGGAGGATACTCTCATTTGATATTAGACAAAGATATAAGAAAAGGGTTTATCATTACTATTGATTTGTGAAAAATATGACTCCAATACCATCGGCGGAGGCTACGGCCGCCTGGGGTGTCTATAACCTTGACAAAGTTGCTTTCTCACCCTTGGAACCATTATCCTTTGTGTACTCTAGGGAAGTGTTGTGTGATGTCATGATGGAACCCTCTATCTTTGGCTTGGGAACGGATGAATCTGGCTACACCATTCACCAAGAGGAAAGGAGTGAAAGGTGGGCGAGCTAGATCGTGATGAGACCTCATGTTCAAGTGTTAGAGTCGGTATCTTCTAAATAAAGTCCCCGAGGATCAAATTTCTCTTGTTGCATTTCATTTTAGGTGTCTCATTAGGTTCGAGTCAATTTGCATTTCCATTAGGAGCATGGATCATTTGACGGAAGAGATCGTGTCATTCACTTATCCCTCATGTTTTGTGCACCTTCTTCTAGTTACTGTTCATTAAATCACATTTATAGTGCATTTTTGGTCCCTGGTTGTAAACGGACATTTTTAAGTTTTTAGTATCATTAGGTCTAGGGTTTATCAATCGAGGGTCTCAAAATGTCTAATAAGGGCTAGCAATCACCAGGAAGCTTGAATAAGGTTTCTTGCAAAATTTCATGATCATAATGTGATAATGATTTTCTTTAAATACATTTTTGAAGAAAAATTCTCTATTTTATCCTTATGTAATAAATTCAATGTAATTTTCAAATTATTCGGTTGTAATAATGCTCCATTTGCAGCCACAGTCGCCTTTGCCAAAACTCCATGCCATCCATCCTGTCGCATGAGACAAGAAACTCATCATTCGAGTTCAAGAAAAATCAAAACCAAGCAAAACAGAGTTCTTTTGAAAAGGTGCCAAAGTTTTCAAACATTGTAAAGTGGGTTTTTTTTTCAAATTAAAAATCAAAGTCTTTGGTACAAATATGATTTTTGTGTTTCAACAATTCATTTGTATGCCAAAGAGAGCATTGAACCAAGAAAATCATGGGGGGAGTGAAGAAACCAGTTTGGAGCGAGGCGTGGCCTGGGAGTGCGGGTGCGACGCGGGAGTGGTCGCGGTGTATAGGCCGAGCGCGGCACATGGGGCCGCTCCATTGTGTGTCGGTGTTCGACACGGCGCATCGGGAGGAGCGACGCCTTTGGGCGATGGTCGTGGCGCATTGGGCCAAAACGATAATTTTTTCCATTTCTTCCAAAAACTCCAAATTGACTCGGTCCTTTTCGCCCAAGTAAGTTCATGTGAACTTGTAATTTCCATTTACAAATGTTTGATGTTGATTTTGAGAGTTTGAATGCCAAAAATCAAACCCTATCATCTTGTTGAGAATTTCTCCCTTAGGGTTTTGAATTTGGTATTTTAAAAGATAATTTTGTGCCAAATACTCAATTCCCCACCTTGTTTTTTCTTCCCCCTCACGCATTGTCCATTACTACGGTTCATCCCCTATCTCCCTACGTCCCTAAAGCCACTCATACCCATCTCATTCCCATTATCCCCTATCCCATTTGCAAAATTTCCCCCAAATCCCAAGTTACCCCAAAAAATCAAGTGGTTGTCCCTTGTCCCTAAATTTATCAAATCACAAGTTTTTCAAAAAGGAAAATTCCACTTGGTTAAAGTCCATTGTCCCCAACACCCTATTTCCCCACAGGTCCACTCCCACACTACCATACATTTGGCACTAAAACAAGTAGCCAAATCCTCATTTTGATCTAATGCAAGCCAACATACACCTTGCAGACCTTGGACATCATGGAGACGATCTTGATACATCATATGACCGAGATAGTGATTCCACCTTTGAGCTACATGCACCTAGAAACCTCATAAGAGTGGTAGACATGTGAGAGAGGAGCCCACCTCATTGGCTGAATTGCGGCATCACTTGCCATGGCATGTTTTCGAACGGTCTTGTTGTCGATTTTGTGTAATGATTGCTAGGATCGTATCATCGGGAGTTGGCTCGTTTTGTTGTATTGAATTTACATGATGGGTGGGAGTCACCCTTGCCGGTGTAACTTTCAACGGCTCATAAAACTATCTCTCAAGCAACCGAGAATGCCGAATGTGGGTGAGAACGGTGGAACAAAAATACAATAGGTGGACAAAGTGCATTATGAACCATATGTCGAGCATGGCTTTGTGAGACAAATCGACGGTGTTCCCATTTCGATTCCTAAAGAGTCCTGTGCACCCTCTAATGAAACTCATTATCGGATATTTCAGTTGTGAGGGGCCGGTTTTCACACCTCTATGCCTACCATATCGGGTTATTGATGCATTTCACCGGGGTGAGAGATGATGAAAATCTCTTGTTTCATGTGCGAATATCGAGAGAATGAGCACTCTTGTTATGAGAAAAACTCCCAGGAAGTAGCAGTACAACGATGTTGTCTGTACTCATTAAGATTGTGGTTGTACATCAACTTGGATTGCAAGGTATTTCATGGAGATTTCATTTCCCATGATTTCTTCACATCTCCTCGGAGTTCCTTGAGAGGGTTTTCCATGATTCGAGTGAAACTTCATATCGGTATGGAGGTCGGGAGAAGGCGAGGAGACTCTAGTGTACGCGACATATGTCACTTATCGAAGCACTAGAGATTATTTGCGACGGCCCGGTGAGTACTATCTCCACACAGGGTGGAAAGGGGTCTCATTCCATCATCAACAGCAAATTACGGTACGGGATAGAGGTAGTGGCCTATGTGGGATGAGGGCCTTCGGAAGCCAAGACATGGGTTTTCATCTTGATTGATGAGGATTTAGGCTCTCCAAGCTCCAAAATTGAGAGAGACCATTCGGGGAGCGAAGGCGGAGATAGACACAGCGACCGTGAAGTTTCAAGAGCCCAATGGATCATAAAATGCGAAGTAGTGAAACAAAAAGTTAGAAGATCAACAAACAATCATGGAGTTGCAAAACATCGTGAGAACCGGCAAGATGCCAAAGCAAGCCGAGATGACATCCGGTAGTGGAGATTGAGGTGATAGAGAGACTTGGCTTGAGAGGGGTCAATATTCATACGGAGAAGCTGTTGGAGAGGCCAACAAGGAAAATAACATGCTCGAGCACATGAAGAATCATTATTGGGCGAGGAATCATGTTTGTGACGCGAATCAAGATACGAAGGCAAAGATAAAGAGGGCACTAAAGCATTGCAAAAGGCATGATAGACTCAAATTTTGGTGAATATTCTTTGACGACATAGTGCTTGATGGTGGAAATTCAGCCCAAATTTCAAGAAATTTGGGAAAATTTTTGTCAATTTTGAATTTTTGGCCTTAACACGGATTTTTTTTCCTACCCAGAAATAGTGCATCATATAGCAGCAATAGCTTATAATTGACGACTCCTCTTGAGAGAAAACTTTGAATTTCTAGATTTTTCATCAAAATTTATGCATGCCTACCCATTACCTAAGGATTTTGATAAGTTTTGGGTTGCTTGAAGGGTCAAAAAAACCTTAAAAATGGCCTTTCTGCCACTTTTTGGACACACAGGAAGCAGTGTTGGGAAATTTGATTTTTGGAGGGGCAAATGGAAACCAAATTCATAAATTCCACCTATTTTGGAAAGTAGACAAGAATATATTTCCAAAAAGCTATCCTACACTCAATTTGGACTCCGGGAAGGCCCACAAAATCAGCCTCAAAGTGGCGCAATGCATAGAGATTTCAGGCGCGGCACATTGGGGAATTTTTAGCTCCTTTTTCACTCGGCGGCTCATATTTTCACCTGGTTTTGCCTGGTTGTTTCTCCCCATTATCTATAGTTATTGATGTAACTTGATGTAATTTGCGTTGATGTAATTTTGGCACATTTTTACTCATCCAAGTAGATTCATTCACCCCAGTGAAAGTAACTAAATGAATCGATTTCCTATCTTATAGAGGCAAGGTAATTTCATTGCATATTCCGATTCTTAGTTTAGATCTTGTTGTAGGAAATAGCTCCTAGAATGGTGAGCTAGACCCTAGAGGCATGGGGATAGAGATAGGCTTGTCTATCTTGTAATTCTTCAGTCATTTTCATGGTTGGACACTTGGGATTGCTTGGCACTTCATTGTACATTTCATCTCTGCATTTTGGCAAAGGAATAGACCAGGGTTTGTAGCACTCTTTGGGATCCATGTGGCTCTATGTTTTGATGGTGTGTTTCTCTCTGTGATTGTAAGTTTACTGATAATTCATGTGTATCATTGTCCTTCTCATTTCTTCTCAAATTAAACAAACAAGTTATAAAGGTGGAATTCATTAGATTGCTTTGCTCTGCCTTGAGTTTTGTTTAATTTTCCATGTTTTCATTTGTTTGAAGAGGATTCTTGAAAGACTCTTTCCCTCTTCAACTCCTCACCGATCCCCAGACTATCCATTCATTTAATCCAAACATCCAAGCAATTTCCTTCCTTGCCCCCATTCGAACTCTGCCAAAACTACCTTACCCTTTGATTCCAACAAAAACCCCCAAAATCCAAATCGACCTCTTCACCTATATACCTAGCCTAAGAATTAGCCTTTATTTCTAGTCATCTCAAACCTTATTGAATATTTTTGCGAGATTGACACGGAGAGAGCCCTCACGATACGGTAGACTAGGCCCACCGGATGGCGATGATTTGATGTTACCACTGAACTCTACCTTCCTTCAGCTTGAGGTAGATTTAGGCAATAACATAGTGGTGACCATACTAGGGAATAAAATGGTTTGCTGGTTAGTGTTATTTTTTTTATAAGCTACAGATGGAGCCTGAGTTATGTTAGGTAGCCTTCGAAACACTCTTGCTTTGCATTAGCGAAATTAGATAAATGCGCGGTCGATCTGGGTCTAGTTTGTAAACGCAGCCGCAGATTGTAGAATTTCCCCCGATTACATCAGATTGTTCTAGACTTTGGATGATGAGTTTAGAATTTGATAGGAGGTGAACAAGTTGGTTTTTCCACTTTGATTTTTGAAAATAATTCAACATATTTAGAAAAGCTTCTAGAAGAGAACCCTTACGGAAGAAAATACAGATCCCGATCCACCTCTAGTGTATGAAAATCCCAATATTATTTCAAGAATCCTTCGTCGAGAAAGTTCGGTGATTTCTTTGTTTAAATCTCATTCATGTCCTGCAGATTTTGAGTACCTTGAAGACCTTGAGTTTGACGAACAATTTGAGTTGTCATTGTTTGAGACTAAGTTTGAAAATTCTATTGGCTCTACTGTCATAAATCCATAGTTTATCAAGTATCTTGAAATTGAACAGGCTAACAGATCCATTGACGGTTATATTTTGAATATTCAAAACTCCATTGTGGAAACAAATATTCCTGAGTTCATAGAGTCTACATACGAAACACTTGGGCCATCGCGGTTACATACGATTCACAAATTCATACCGAAGCCTCCCTTCATTCCTACCATTCCCATGCAAACCATCTATTTTTTGATCAACAATCTACAATAGTATCGCCTCCATCCACACCTCATACACCTAAGTACATCAATACTCTTTGAATCCTCTATATCTCCAGAACCGATTTCGCAAATCACGAGCAATGTTGCTCGATTTGCACCTCTTGTGTTGCCTCGAAAACTTGATGACATGCACTTGTATTATCGAAGAAAAATTCCATTGTTTGACGGCACTCCTCAAAGTGTCCTTTAACTCTTTGACAACAATAATGAATGAGGAATGGCAGATTTCTTTGACCTTCATGAGATTGATGCAAAAAACGTAACAATGAGACTATTTGTTCAAACCTTTGGAGAAGTCAGAAAGTGGTTTAGAGCTTTGCCGCCTAGAAGTATTGCTACATTGGCCAATCTTCAGAGACAATTCTTGGATCGATGGGAAGTGCAGAAAGATCCTCTTTCAATCCTTTCCGAATATGACAATATCAAGTGAAATGTTGGTGAGTCTGTCTAAGATTACTATATTAGATTCAATACTATTTACAATGCCATTCCTGCTGATATAAAGCCACCAAGGGGATCTACTTTGATTAAATTTCTGGATGGATTCGATCCTGACATGGCTTATCAATTAAGAGAAAGAATTCCGACTACATTAGAAGATATGCAGAAAATTGCAATCAATGTTGAAGCTAATTTGAATGTAGAAATAGAATGAGAGAGTAGAAAAGTAGCAATAAAGGAAGAGGTTTTCTATGTCGGATCAAATGCTTCGAGAAGATGGAAAATATGTTTGAAGATTAACTTACTTGATAAGCACAAGACAACGGATCAGAAATCCTAACTTCGTGTATTTTGACAACGCAATTCGGGAATCAGCTCGCCGAAACAACGAGAGCACAGAGCTGACACCACAACGGCAAGTGAAAACACCCTTACGGTAGAATTTTTTTGGTTAGGAATCGAGATGATGAAGAGAATGTAATAGGAGAAAGAGAATCATTTTCTTTACACGATGATATGCCAACTTTTATCATGAAGATGAGGTATACGAGAAAAATCGGTATAAAAAAAGATGAGGATTTCATTTTTGGAAAATGAGACACACTCTTGAAGAAGAGTTTGATGAGTATCGGAGGATACATGAATGCCATATGACAACGGCGACAATATTCACTGAAAACAAAAGTGTCCCTATTAATCCAATTCAAAGGAGAAAGGAATTTTCGACACCAAAGAATGATTCACCCATGGCACGAGCGAGGGGAAAAAGTGGTAAGTCCCACTACCCAGCAAATCCCCCTTCAACCAAATGAAAGGATCCAATCAGCCAATGAAATTGTATCAAAGGAGAAAACTGAAAAGAAGGATGTTCAAGCTAAAGAGGTAGAAGGCCCAGGTTTTTAACTTAGAAAATGAAATTGCTAAGTTGAAGATTTTCTATTACTTTAGCTGAATGGGCTGAAGAACAACAACTATAAGGGTCGAGGTGTCTAAAATTTTGAATTTAGATCCATTTTCGATATGGTGAATGTGGAAGATGATCAACCTGAAGTTGATTTTAGTCCCCAGCATTGAATGGCGAGTCTCTAGATAGTGATGTGCCTCCTTTTTATATCGACCTTAGATTGCATAGTTTGTGTTACCTGATACTGTGTTGAATCCAGGTCCACTCTCATAATCTCACGGCAGAAATCATGGAGAAATTGGGATTGGACATCACTAGAAAGTATCATGATCTTTACTCTTTTGATTCCGGTAGAAGTAAGATGCATTGGGCTTATCAGGAATTTGGTGGTAAACTTGGATCAGATTCCTACTAAAAATGTTTTGATGGATGTGGTTGGGGATATTCCTCCTAGATTTGGCATGCTTCTTTCCGGATGTTAGGAGAAGCGGAAACTAAAGGGAACATTGTAGATTGATTTCTCCTAATACTACTATTCTTGTGTTTGGTCGGATAGAAAATTATATTGAAACAAATATGAAGTATATGATAACTTGACGGAGAAACGGAGGTAAATCATCTAATCAATTATGTACATATAGATTTAGAATCATTTGTTTTGTATTCGGATAGTTTTTCAATGATGTAAATAGGCAATTAGTTGAAGTAGAGAACATTCCGAAATCCAGGGGTACCAAAAGAGGTCTTAAAGAAGAAAGTCTGCAAAATCTTGAAGTTCAGCACAAAGGCGATCAACCTTAAAATGACTGACAAAAAATTGATCGTTTGACAAGCAGAAATAATAGAGCAAATAAATTTGTACTTGGAAGAAGATGAAGATGGTTTGTGGACCATGGATTTGATGTGGTGCGGTAGGAAGTGATGGTGTGGAGATTGGCATTTGGGTACGAAACCTTTTTTCTGCCCCAAACAAGGTGCGAAAGGAGTAATGTAAAGTCTTAATTTCTTATAAGTGGCTTTGATTGTTCAAGTAATGAGTTGAATGAAGCTTTAATTTCTGGTCTGAAAATTCTTAGAAAGTTGAATGCTAAGAGGATTGCGGTATATGGCGACTCCAAATTAGTTTATCCCCGTAAGTGAAGGTGAATACCAAGCTAAGCACCATCCTCAAATGCGAGCTTACCGAAATGTTGTTCTTGATATCTTGAAATTGTTTTCGGACTATACTTTGACTTGTGTCCCTCATATTCGGAATGGTATTGCGGATGCACTTGCAAAGCGACAGAAGTAATTTGAAAATTCCGATGAACTCAAGTAAGTTTGAAATTCATGTGAAGCATCGTCCGACGGTCGAGACAATCAAAGGTATTGGCAAGTATTTCAAGATGACAAAGAGATTGATGAATTTGCACCACCGCAAAATGAAGGAAAATTCAAAGACACTTCAATTGATATGGAACGCCAGTGATGGTGGGGCTGATGTGCAAATAAATCGGATAGATATGTATTGCGGTGAAAGGATAATGTCATTCCCTAAAGGTCTAATAACTTTAGAAGGAGCTCTTCGATCGAAGATGACGTAGCTCGAAAACCAACCTTGTGACGACCGAAAAGGAGTTGAAAGTGTGAACATTGGATCAGTGAAAATCCAAAGATGGTGAAAATTGTCAAAGCATTGCCACCCTGAGTAAAATCGAAAATATATATCGAGTTTGTTGTCTTCTTTATTTGATGTATTTTTCTTGGGACTATTCGATTTGAAGACATATGATACAAACAATTCAGCACACCATTTTGATTAAGACAAATCAAAAGCCCCTTGGGGAAAGGAAAACTGAAATAAATCCAAAGTTTTTGCCCTCAATTGAGAAGGAAGTGAATTACCAGTTTAGCTAAGGCTGGTATCATTGTTCTATTATAAGATTTTGAGATTGGATTTCTAATTTTGGTGCCCGTTGAAAGCAGTAGAATTCATTTGTGCATTGATTTAGGAATGCGAATAAGGAGTCTCTCTTTGAAAAATAATTATCCATATCCCAAAATGGATCACCTTGCCAGTAGAAGTAGTTGGAGCATCTCGTATGTCACTGCTCGATGGTTATTGAGTTATAACAAATTCAAAGTCCATGAGGATGATGGAGAACAAAACAACGTTCACCACTCCATAGAACTTTCCATTATCTTCTGAAATATATTTTGATTTGTGAATAATCATGAGGTAAAACCTTTCATGAAACCAAGTAAGACCTGGCATTTGCAAATGAGAAGGATGTTTTTTTCTAGTTGTGTATCTTAAATTATTTAAGTAGTCTTTTCTAAGATTCATATGAAGAGCACCTTTACCATTTAGATGTTGTTTTTCGGCAGTGGTGTGAAAGTATGGTGTATATAAATGCAGAAGAGTTTGTTTGCCATGGATGAGGAGCAAAATTCTTGATATATTATGTGCAAAAGATAGCATCACCATTGACAAACTGCCTAAGTACTTTGAAGATATTTAACAAATTAGTCTTCCCCGAAATAGTGGAGATAATCATTCAGTAGTAAGAATCAGATGCACATGCTTTGTGCCTAATGCAGGAACATCTGAGGAGATTATAAACATAGCAAAAATATATAAAAGCATGGTAAGTGGTGGGGAGGGAGGTACACATCAAAAGTATTTCAATTCAGTCAAATTGGCTCTTTCTTCAACCGGTTTTTGATCATGGGACTATACTCGGGATCATTTGCCTCGGGCATACTGTCGTGGCTGATATTGATGCGGAAAGAGATCGACATGAAAAACCAGACACAACTTTTTTTCAGCCAAACCATAAGAGATGTAGCCTTAAATATAACATTATTGAGAAGAAAGCTCTTCTTTAGTGAAAAGCATTAAGAGAAATATTTACGAGTATATATTACGCATTCCTCATATTCTTGCTTATGTTCTAATGTTGTTAAGGATGTTTTAGTGCAAATAGATCCAAAAGGGAGAGCGAGAGAAAATGGATTGTTGCTTTGTTGGAGTATGATGTGGAGATAAAGACTACAAAGCATCAGGGACAAGGAGGTGACTAAGCTAATGGTGATCAATTTACATACCTTGGACATCAATCTCTCATTCTTTATGTCCCGATAAAAAATGAAGAAAAGTTCATAATTCGAGGTATCGAGAAATCTTTGTTCATTCTCCTTGGTATTTAGATATTGTATATCTGCCAAAATTTGTCACCACCGCCGAACCTTATTAAAAACAAAAGTAGAACTGCGAAATTGAAGGTACACTAAGTTTTGTATTTTGAACAAATGCCTCTATTGGAAAGATCCTGGTGGTGTTTTCTACTCTCACTTGTTTGGTGGAAAGAAGAAGCGAAACGGTATGGAGGATTTTCACAAGGAGATTACGAGAGGTCACCTTTTCTGAAAACAACGGCCAACAAAATTTTGAGAGCGCGAAGATATTATTGGCCGACTCTTTTAAAGTGTGTATAGTACATGTGTAAAAAGGCTTGTCATGAATGTCATATTTTTGAAGAGGAAAGAAATTGCAGCCGTTGCCGCTTAAGCCCATTGAGGTTAGTGCTCCTTTTCAGCAATGGGATTTGGATTTTATTGGCAAGATCCTTCCTGGCCTGTTTAGCTCCTTGCCGTGGATCCTCCACGGCGACAAATTCTTTCACGAAATGGATCGAAGAAATTCCCACCCGAGGCAAAAATTTACGGATTCGGTAATAATTTCGTTCCCTTGAGAATAATATCTTGTCTCGTTTTGGTTGCCCAAATAAGTTAATTACTGATAACGCAACAACTCAGAGTAAAAAATAATGGTTGAGTTTGCTTAACAAGTATCACATCAATTTGGGACACTCAACCACTTATCATCCACAAGGCAATGGATTGGCGGAGTCTTCCAATAAATCTTTAGTCAACATTATTAAAAAGCTATTGGAAATTAACAAGAAAATTTGGCATAAGAAGTTGGTCAATTCACTTTGGGCAGATCGAGTGAGTCAGAAGAAATCCATAGGTATGTCCCCCTTTGAGTTAGTATATGGAGTTGACACAATATTTCCTACCTCTCTCATAGTTCCAGTGGTCAAACTTCTGCAGGAAGTTGGTAGTGAAGATGATCATATGCAAGAGGAGGATAAATCAAATGATGCATTTTTTACAGCAAACTAGAGAAAATTTTTCCAAAACATTAATTTTGCAAGAGAGAATTAAAAATATATAACGGAGAAAAGCAAAAGCGAACAAGTTTCAATTGGAAGAAGTGGTGCTAAAGTGGGATGCAAGGAACGAGGAAAAGGGTAAGCATGGTAGGTTCGAAAATATCTGAAAGGACCCTTTAAAAATTGTTGCATATCGGGAATTGAGAATGCTTTTCTTGAAAGAGATGACGGGGGAAGATTGTCTGAGAGGGCCGGTCAATGGTCGGTTGCTCAAAGTATCATTTCTGAATTTTTTTCTGTTGTTTTACATTCTCACTATACTTACCATTTTATTTCAGTTTCATTGCAAGTGTGTGTTGTGATATTTTCTTCAGTTTGGGGCCTAAGTTGAAGGATATAACTCTAAATATTGATTACAGCTTTAGTTTGAGTTTGTCGAGTCAGGTTTTTCGGTCATTTTGGTTTCAAAATTGAGTCAGTTTGAGTCAAATTTTTAGTTAATAAAATGAGTCAAGAGTCTTGTGTTGGTTTGTAAATGGACTCCATAGCCCAATGGACAAAAGCACTGCCTACTCTCCCAGAAATCTGTGGTTCTTGGCACCTCCAAGGAGCTACCATCCCCATTAGACCAATGTTAAGGATTGGTATCTTCATCCTCATCGAATCAAATTTCTCTTGTTGCATTTCATTTTAGGTGTCTCATTCAGTTCAGTCAGTTGCATTCCATTAGGAGCATGGATCATCTGACGGAAGGGTCATGTCATTCATATCCCTCATGTTTTGTACCTGCTGGCCTAGTTCTATTCATCAAAATCATTTATAGTCATTCTTGGTCAACTGGTTGGAAAACAATCATTTTTAGGGTTTTAGTCTCATTAGGTCTAGGGTTTTATCAATCAGGTCTCAAAATGTCTAATAAGGGCTAGCAGGCACATGAGGAAGCTTCAAATAAGGTTTCACTGCAAAATTTCATGATCATAATGCTTGATAATGATTTTTCTTCAAAAACTTTGTTTTTGAAGAAAAATTATCTATTTTATCCTTATGTAATAAATGCAATATTAATTTTCAAATTATTTAATTGTATAATGCTCCATTGTAGCCACAAGATGCCTTTGCCAAAACTCCATGCCATCCATCACGTAAAAACGAGACGAAAATATCATTGATTTCAAAAATCAAAACCAAGCAAAACAAAGTTCTTTTGAAAAGGTGCCAAAGTTTTCAAACATTGTAAAGTGGGTTTTTTTTCAAATAAAAAATCAAAGTCTTTGGTACAAAATATTATTTTTGTGTTTCAACAATTCATTTGTATGCCAAAGATAGCATTGAGCCAAGAAAATCGTGAAGTGAAAGAAACAGTTGGATCGAAGAGCGTGGCCACCCAAGTGCGGGCGCGGCCTTAGCAGGTAGTGGTCGAGGCACATGAGCTGATCACCCGAGGCGCACCAGGGCCGCTCCATTATGTGTTAAATTGTTCCGGTGTGGCGCATCAGGAGGGTGCGATGCACTGATCAGTGGTCGCGACACATTGGGCTTAAACTCTAATTTTTTCCATTGCTTCCAAAAACTCCAAATCGACTCAGTCTATTTTTCCCAAGTAAGTTCATGTGAACTTGTAATTGCCATTTAAAAATGTTTGATGTTGATTTTGAGTTCCAGATGTAGCTTCAAACCCTATCATCTTGTTTAGAATTTCTCCTTGAGGGTTTTGAAGTTGGTATTTTTAAAAGGTAATTTTATTATAAATACTCAATTCCCACCTTTTTTTCTTCCCCCTCATGGTATCCAATTACTACGATTTCATCCTATTTCCTACATCCGAAAGCCACTCATACCCATCTCATTCCCATTATCCCTATCCCATTTGCAAAATTTTCCCAAATCTAAGTTACCCCAAAAAAAGCAAGTGGTTGTCCTGTCCTAAATTTATCAAATCACAAGTTTTCAAAAAGGAAAGTTCCGATTGGTTAAATTCCATTGTCCCCACTACCCTATTTTCCCACAGTCCCTCCCACACTACACATACATTTGGCACTAAACAAAACTACCCAAATCCTCATTTCGTCTCATACGAAGCCAACATACCTTTCATAGACCTTGGACATCATGGAGACAGATACTGACACATCATATGACCGAGATAGTGATTCCACCACTGAGCTACATGCACCTAGAAGGCCTCATAAGAGTGGTAGACCTTGGCTGAATTGCAGGCTTGTCCACTTGCCATGGCATGTTTTCGAGAACAGTCTTGTTATCAATTTTGTGTAATGATTTCTAGGATCCATTATCATCAGGAGTTGGCTCGTTTCTTTGTATTCCATTTACATGATGGTCAGGTCACCCTTGCCGGTGTAACTTTCACTTTGACACCAGAAACTATCTCCTCGAAACAATAGGAATACCGAATGTGGGTGAACGGTGGAACAAAAAGACAATAGGTGGACGAGTGCATTATGAACCATATTTCAGGCCTAGCTTTGTGGAGCAGACGCGAGTGTTCCATTTTCGATTCCTAAAGGAGTCCTATGGCGATGAAACTCATTATCGAATATTTTCGATTGCTGAGGGCCATTTTTCAACGCCTCTATGCCTACCATATAAGGTTATTGATGCATTTCACCCGGAGGTGAGGATGATGAAAATACCTTATTTCATGTGCGGTAATATCGAAAGAATGACCACTCTTGTGCGAGAGAAAACTCTCGGCGGTAGTACAATAGTATTTATCACTATGCACTCATTAAGATCGTGGTTGTACATCGACTTGGATTGCGGGGGTATTTCATGGGAGGATTTCATTTCCCATGATTTCTTCATAACTCCTCGGTTGTCGAAGGTTGTCCATGATGCAATTGAACCTTCATATCGGTATGGAGAGTCGGGGAGGCGGGGAACTACTAGTGTGCCGACATATGTCACTTGTCAAAGAGGCACTAGAGGATTATTTGCGGCGATCCCGTGATGCTATCTCCACTGAGGTGGAAGGGTCTTGTTTCCATCATCGGCCGCATAAGTACAAGTACGAGGATAGAGGTAAGAGGCCTATGCGGGGATGAGCGGCCTTCGGGGAGGCAGACACGGAGTTTCATGCGGGTTGATGAGGATTTGAGCTCTCGAAGCTCAAAGTTGAGAGAGACCATTCGGGAAGCGAGGAAAGGCGGAGATAGACACATTGACCGTCAAGTTGCAAAGAGCCCAATGGATCATAAACTACCTGCTGTGGCGCAAAAAGTTGGAAGATCAGAAAAACAAGTACGCAGATTCCCTGCAAAACATCGTGAGAAACGACTAGTACTTAAAGAAGGCAAACCGAGATGACATCCATTGAGCGGGAGATTGAGGCACGATAAAGAGAGACTTGGCTTGAGAGGTCAATATTCATCTAGAGAAGATGTTGGAGAAGGCCAACAAGTAAAATAACATGCTCAGGCATATGAAGAATCATTATTGGGCGAGGAATCATGTTTTCAAGGCACGAATCAAGATCCTAAAGGCAAAGCTAAAGAGGTCACTAAAGTGTCGCAAAAGGCACGATAGACTCCAAAATTTGGCTAAAGCTTCTTTGGCCCAGAATAGTGCTTGATGGTGGACATTCAGCCCAAATTTGAAGAATTTTTGGAAACCTTTTGTCAATTTTGAATTTTTTGGCCTTAACACGAAGATTTTCACCGCGACGCGTAAGCGCCACCGCGCGCGCGCTTATAATTGTGACTCCTCTTGAGGAGAAAAATTTGCATTTTACGGATTTATTATCAAAATTTATGCATTCCTACCCATTACCTAAGGATTTTGATAAGTTTTGGGTTTCTTGAAGGGTCGAAAAACACCTTAAAAAATGACGCTACCGCCACTTTTTGGACACACGAAGCGATGTTGAGGCGATTTTTTTGGAGGAGTAAATAGAAGCAAATTGGAAATTCTACTTGGTTTGGAAAGTAGACAGGTATAGCTTTTCAAGGAGATATCCCGTACTCAATTCGGACTCCGGAAAGGCCCTCAAAATCAGCCTCAAAGTGGCGTGACGCATAGAGATTTCAGGCGCGGCGCATTGGGAATTTTGGCTCCTTTTTCACTCAGCAGCTCAGATTTTCGCCTAGATTTTCCTAGTTTGACTTTTTTATCTTCATATGTACAACTCTTGATGTAACTTGATGTAATTTCATGACTTTGATATAATTTTGGCACATTTTTACTCATCCAAGTAAATTCATTCACCAAAAAGTGAAATGTAACTAAATGAATCAGTTTCCTATCATATAGAAGGCAAAGTTTGTTTCATTGCCTATTTTCCGGTTCTTAGTTTAGATCTTGTTGAAATAGCTCCTAGAATGGTGAGCTTGACCCCTAGAAAACATAGGATGAGATAGGCTTGTCTATATCTTGTAATTCTTCGATCATTTTCATGGTTGGACACTTGGGATTGCTTGGCACTTCATTGTACATTTCATCTGCATTTGTAGGAATAGACCATGGTTTGCAGCACTCTTTGGGATCCATGTGGCTCTATGTTTTGATATGTGTTTCTCTTTGTGATTGTAATTTCTTGATGTTTCATGTGTATCATTATCCTTCTCATTTCTTCTCAAATTAAACAAACAAGTCATAAAGGTGGAATTCATTGGGTGAAAACGCTTGGCAGGTTTTGTTTAATTTTCCATGTTTTCATCTGTTTGAAGAGGATTATTGAAAGCCTCTTGCCCTCTTTAGCTCCTCACCGGTCTGGAATATCCATTAATTTAATCCAAGCATCAAAACAATTGCCTTCCTTTCCCCATTCAGAACTCTACAAAAACTAGGCCTCATCCCCGGACCCAAAACTTCCCTTCCCTTTGATTCCAACAAAAACCCCAAAAATCAAATCAAACCTCTTCACCTATATACCTATCCTAAAATTACCCTTTATTTCTAGTCATCTTAAGCCTTATTGAATATTTTTTCTGAGATTGACCGGAGAAACCCTCTCTCGATGCGAGTAGGGAACTAGCTACCGGGATTAAGCGTGGTTTGATGTTACCCTAGACTCTGCCTTCCTTCAGCCTGAGGTAGATTTAGGAAATAACACCAAGGAATTTTTATTTTTCTAAGTTGTCCATTGGATCATATCCCTGGTGTGATGGCCATAATGGGAATGCCACTTCACTACTCCCTTATGATCATGGTAGGTTGGCTCGTGATGAGACCCCCTATCCTCCATCTGCCATATCATAGAATTGTTAGTAATCATATAGAGATTTTTCTTTTTCTTTTTTTTTACATATAGCACTTCCCTATTTATATATAAATGGTGGATCAACACTCCTTAAGAGTAGGAATGGTGGAATAAGTCTGAACATCTCAATAGAGAAAATATTCCCTTATTCTTATTCAATGAAATAAAAATCAAAGAGAGTTATGAAAATTTAGGGAAGAACCAACATGATAAAGATAATCGATCATATTAATTTTGTGAAAATAAAAACAGCAAAGGGCTATAGATGGTTCTGTCCTTTCCTTTTTCTTATCACTACAAAAAAATTTCTTAAAAATGACAATTTTTCTTGATTAGCTGATTCCAGTAACCTCTAATTTGTGTATCCTTACATAAATTGTATGTTTTCCTTTCAAAGATTCATGAAGAATTCACAAAAATTCCTAGAAATTTTGTTTAAAAAGTAAAAAAAATGCACTCAAAAAGTGTTGTTCCATTGGAAAGGAACAACAAAAACAATCTGCGAAAATGTTGTTCCTTTCGAAAGGAATAGCAAAAACAATCGGCAAGAATGTTGTTCCTTTCAAAAGGAATAGCAAAAACAATCAGCGGAAATGTTGTTCCTTTGGAAAGGAATAGCAAGAACAGTTGGAAAAAACAATTTGTTCCTTTCAAAAGGAACAACAAAAACAAGCGGGAAAAAGATATTGTTCCTTTGGAAAGGAACAGCAAAAACAGGCGGCAAAGGTGCTGTTCCTTTTGAAAGGAACAACAAAAACATGCAGCAAAAATGTTGTTCTTTTTGAAAGGAACAACAAAACTAATCAGCGGAAATGTTTTTCCTTTCGGAAGGAACAAAAAAAATAAACACACAAACACACTGATTCTTAAGAGGAACAATTGCTGTTCCTTAAGAGGAACAACATGAAAAATAAAGGCACACAAAAAAGTAGAGAACGACAAAGAAAATGCATGCAGAAATTGCTGTAGGGAACAACAAAGGAAAAAAAAATAGAGGAAAGAACAAAGCTAATGTGCAATCCATTGTCAAGAAAATCCAATCAAATAGAAAGGAAAATTTATGTACAGGTTTCAAGAAAAAGTTATTTTTTACAGAATTGGTACTACCGAAGAATTTCCTTCTGCAATTGAAACTTGCATGGTGGGGTCCTTATTGTTCAATTTCCATTGGAGTGGAAACTAAAATTTGAAGGGATCAACACCTGAAACACAAAAACATAAAATAAATTAGAAAAGAAACAACACTTTATTAAGTTACAACAGCTATGATGTTATTTCCTAAGGGAATATCAATCTGTTAATGGAAAACAATGATATTTTTGAAAAATGTTTTGGAAGCAGTGGCATGAATCTTCAAATAGAAACCAATTTTTCATTTCTTCTGTTATGAATCTGTTAGGCAATGAACTGGATGAAATTCCCTTGTTTCACTAAAATTTCTTTCAAGAATTGCTCGTCTATAAATTGACCTTCTTTGTTCTGCTAAGACTTGCAAAATACGTGTGTCTACCTGCAATAAAACATTAAATCATGGAGAAAGAGAGGTGTGCGGGCTCCCCTAATCAAAGAATTATGCAAAAAAAATAACAAGTAGTTACTCTGGAGAACAAATCCATGGAAAAATAAAACAAATTATATTTGTTACCTGCAGGAGAGCAGTGGTTGACGATACTAACCAACAGTGTTTTAATCATACCTTATTTTTTTTTGTCCAATTTGAGTGATTCCAAAGCCAAATGAGAGCTAATTAAAAATTTTATTTCCAATAAAAACAGATTTTAAAAATTCAATGCTATGATATGTCAAATTTTCTTAGAACAACCTGCATAATAGAGTCATTTTTTATTTTCCAGCTTAGACCAACAGTTGATACTTCAAGCATAAATTTTTCACTTTATGGCGGATTGAGCTCATTAAAATTGTAAATGAAATTATATTCATTTATTGATCTCAAATAGAAACATCTTTCGAAGACAAGAGGAATTGATGGGTCAAATATGCTAGTGAACAGCCGAGAAAACAAAGTTTCAAGAGTGCTGATTTATGATAGGTAGTCAGTATTTTGGTCATAAAGTTCTCATACGATATCAAAATTGAGTGATTCAATTTTTTTTGTAAACTAGATTCATAGGGGAATCTACCATAGAATTTTTTTTTAAAATATAGTTATTTAGGCCTCCAAAAACTGACTTTCCCAACTCTATTGTTGAGCTGCTTACTAGACACCCTTTCAATGTTTTGGTTCTAAATTTTTCGTTTCAAATCCAAATGAAGTGATTCAAATTGGGTTGGAAATTATACATCAAGAGCTAGTTAGGATAGAATTTTTTTTTTTAAATATTCATTTTTGGTCCCCCAAAACATGACTATTCGAACTGTGTTTTCAGAAATTTCATCAAGCCCACAAGCCAAAAAAATATGATATTCAAGCAATTTTTCCATATTTGTGATAAGTGTTTGTAGAATTGTTATTTTCAATATAATTCATATACATACATAAATGATTAAAATATTTATCACCGATGTTGATTTCCACAACGTGTTGCAACAAAACAACTATTTTTACAAAAATAAAAAAAATGTGTTTATTTTATTTCCTTATTTATTTTATTTTCTCCACTAACCTACTCTTCTTTGAAAATTGAATATGCTTGTGTATAAGAGTACTTCCAGTGGAGCCATTTCCGAAATAAGGCCTCTAGTATGTACATACACAAATTTGAAAAATGCATGTTGATAAATAGTAGGGTATGAGAAGCCAACTTCCCTTCTTGTAAAAACATATTGAGCGAGAATTCTCAATTTCTTGGGAATCTTGCTCAGTCTCTTCTGTTTGCCTATGTACCTCATCAAAGGCTACAGATGGTGACTCTGTGGCCTGAAGGGAACTAGTATGTTGTCTAGAAATAACTTTCCTAGGTCCTACTAATGGCTGAGATTCAGTTTTCTTAAGAATTTCGTAAAGGTCGTTCTCCCAAGGGTCACCGGTCCCTTAGGTTTTTCAGGTTTTCGAGGAATTTTGTCTTGTTTAGCTTTTCTATTCATTCAAAAAAACAATCCTTCATTTCTACCTAAAGAAAGAAATTTACCCAATTCTGCTGTGAAGTAGGTTGTGAGCAACTATGTTCCTTACTCGATGCACAGGTTCTTACCTTCCGTCTTTAATACCCAATAATTCCTAAGTAGAAAAAAATGTCAAATGTGCATCACTCCTTCTAAATGGCATACACTCTCCCTGGCAACGGTGCCAAAATGTTGAGGTATAAAAGGTATCTTTTTAACACCTATTTATCTCACATTAATTATCAACCCAGGAACAACTTTTTATTTCAAGAGTGTACTCTATCTGAGGCTTCAATTCAATCTAAGAGTAATGCCTTGAAATATGTAGTACCGTGCTCTAAATACAAGAGTAAATGGATGCTTGGAAAAGAGATCTAACTGCAATAACATAAACTCAAATGCTCTGAAATCCAATCATTCACTCAGCAAACATCAATCAAGGATACAGTAGCGATAACTCATTCCTCTAGAAATTGATGCAATTGAAACCAATATAAGAACAAGATAATCAATCTAGGAACGTGGGAGCAATAACCAGTATTCTCTACAGTTGATGATCTTGCATTTAAACAACTAAATTAAAATGGAAATTGAACTAAATCATTAATGCTACTAATGAAAGTAAACTAGGCAAGTTCTGAAAAGAAAAACCAAACTCTTTGCAGATTGTAAAATAATAAATTGAAATAACGATGTGATTAAAAGAAATAAATGTTAAATCAAATCACTCACACGTTGCAAGAATCGGAAATATAATACAAAGACGTAGTGAACTCCACCAGAGGCCGAGCCCTTAGCCGCCAGTGAGCACTGCTAAGTTACTTCAGAATAATCGAATGAGCAGCAACACAACTTATTTATTGATCATATGTAGCATATTTTAGAAGCAATCGTACTCTGTTTTAATTAACAAGAGTTGATGAACAATTCTGAAAATTACAACAGGAAGTCTGAATCTCCCCCAATGGCAATACATGCTCTCCTTTTATAATCATAAAGAGGAGAAAGTAAATAGTAAATATGATCCCTCATAACAAGATTGGATTGTCCCCAACAACTTTATCAGCAAGAAAAGATATTTCCATCAATCATTCAACAAGAACAAGTCGAATTTGGTATTGCAACTGGAAGAATTTGGAAAATGGCCAAACAGCGAATCTAAGAAAATCATGCTTAAAGAACCTTATTTTTCTCTCAATACGGGGAAAATTTGGGCAAACAATTCTTTATTAAGTTAATTTGGTCTGTTTTTCACAAAACCCATGTTTCGGATTTTCCATATTCTTCTCCATTTGCCCGAAATATCCAACGTAAAACTGACACTTCTTATTTCAGCGAATTTGTGAGTTGGAATATTGAATGATGTGCTGGAGATCAAATCTGCAATATCGCAAATATCTTGGAGGCTAAAATGGTGAGTGATATTACAAAATATATTAATAAACCATCATTGATAAAATTATGCATAATAATCATCAATTTATTAAAAATAAAGGAAAAGAAATAATATTTATCCATAAGAGCATAAATAATTATAAAATGGATTTATATGATAAATTACATGATAAATAATAGTAGAAATGGATGAAATAAGTGTTAAAAAGTGGTCATATTCACGACCCAACAAGTTCCATTATTCTTGAGAGTGGAGTAGAAGAAGGAAAAACTCCTGTAGTCTCTGGAGAAAATTATATGTTGTGGCATCAAATACTGGGACATGTCAAATAGGAGTTACTTTGAGTACTTCATGGTAATGGCATGGTACAAGGTATGTCTAATTTCTCCTTGTATTTTTATTTTTGCGAACATTTCTTATATGAGAAGAAAATTTGGGTAAGATTATCTTGTACTTCTGCCATGATAGAGAAATATCATAGTTGGGGCATAGTGTTTTGTTTTAACTTGAGTTGGTTCCACTAAGTAAATATATTTACGATGTCTCATTTATAGATGACATCTCAAGGAATAAAAAAATTTATTTCCCTAAGAAGAAATAAGAATTATTTGATATATTTAAAGAGTTCAAGGCACGTTCAAGGATCTTCTGGAAAATCATATAAAGAAGAAAAATTAAGGTATTGAGGATATATAATCATGGAGAACTTAATGAATGAATGAGTTATAAATGTGGCATAGTGAGATAAAATAATACCTCCATACACAACTCAAAATACTGGAGATACGAAAAGGATGAATATTATATATATGAAAAAACTAGGTAGCATTCTTAGTGGTGTTAGGTTACGATAGGAATTTTGGGTAGGGGTAGTGAAAACTTCATGTTACCTAGTAAATAAATCACCCTCATCAACATTGGATGACATAATTCCATGTGAGGTATGGAATGGTAATAAAACCTCTCTCAATCATCTCATTGTATTTGGTTGTCATGCTTATATACATGTTAGAAAGAAGAATCGGAGTACATTGGATAAGAAAGTTGAGAAGTGTATATTTATTAGATATAAATATGGTCTGAAAGGTTACGATATTCGAACCTATAAAATAATAAGGTGGTGTACAATTGAGATGTGTTATTTAGAGAAATTAAATATGTTCTCAAATAATAATTCCAACCAAGGGACATATAACTACAGAAGAGATAATTTGAAGTAAATAATGGTGAATCAAACTATTTAGAACAATAGGAATCATAAGAAGAACCACAAACTCCAATAATGAGGATATTGGTTTGGGAAAGAAGGAAATATGAAAGGTATACTCCACCTGATTTCCACTATAATTTATTATTATTATTATTGATTATGATCCTAGAACTGTTAGGGAGGAAATGAGTTCAAAGGATGGAAAACTTGAAAAAAGGGCCATAGTTGAAGAAATAGTAGCCTTGAAAAATAATTAGGTTTGGGGTATTGTGGAGTTATTGGCTAGAAGAAATCCCCTTGGAAGAAAATGGTAACTAAGAATAATATGAATAAAAAAGGAAAAGTTTAGAAATACAAAGCTTGGTTAGTAGAAAAAGGATATTACCAGGTAGAGTGAATTGACTTTGGTGAAAATGTTTCTGTTATTTCTAATTTAACTTCTATTAAATTTCTTTATTTTTTGTTGTTGATTTTTATTTTGAAGTAAAATAAATGGACATGAATACAACATTCATACACATGTATCTAGAATAATAAATCTACATGAAGAAATGAGAATGATTTATGGTGAAGGGAATGAAAACGTTGGTATGTAGGTTGAAAAATTCCTTGTATGTGTTAAAGCAATCACCAAGGATGTGGTATCAACAAATTGATACTCATATATGGGGAATTGGCTGCACAAGGAGAAAATAATATCATTAGGTATATTTCAAATTATTTAGAGATAATATTACTTATTTGGTATTTTATGTGGATGATATGTTGATAATTGGAAATGACAAGGAAATCATATAGGAAGTGAAAACTTAATTTTCCTCTATATTTCAATTGAACAATCTTGATGAAAAAATTTCATTTTTGGCATAGAAATTAAAACAAATAAAGAAAATAGGAAACTTTGGTTAAATAAAAGGAAGTATGTTGAGACAATACTATAGATCTTTAATATCAAGGATTGTAAATTGGTAAACATACATATTGTTGTAGGTGAAAATTTATTTGCATATCAATGTCCCAAGACACAGTAAGAGGAAGAGGACATGTCCCATGTTCCATATGCCAATGTGGTTGGAAGTTTGACGTCTGAAACGATTCATACTTATCATTCCCTAGATTTAGGCATGCCTGTAACCAAGGTTCACACCATGGGAAACATCACCATCACATATTTGTGACGAATATATCACAAGAAATTTTATTAAAGAGGATTTCGAGAAAGAGTGAAACAACATGAGGTATTAAAAAATAAAAAATTGGTGTTTCCATTGGGCACATGTGGATAGCTTGATGGCATGGTATATGTGGGTGACTAAACACCTAAATTGACCTTATGATGGGTGATGAGCACTATGATGACATCTTGAGGGGCAATATGGAAACCCAAATATATGGGCCAAAACTCCCCTAGACAAGCGACCATGTGTTAGAGGAGGTCGACCTGGGATGAGTTGGATTGAAGGGTGGGTGCCATGGTGGAATGGATGGTATGCTAAGTCCCTAATATGAGACATGTTGAGGTAATAAAATAGGTGAAGCAACAAAGGAAGTTTAATTGAAGTATAAGTGAGAATAAGATTGCTTACATTATATCAAAGATTTATGATATTCATCTAAGTAACTAATAGTATAGAGATTATATAAGTGAATTTACTATGAGGTGTTTTCTAAGTGAATTATACTTGTGCTCGATATGGTTGAGATGAAACATTTCATTTTTACATGCTCGAGGGATCATGGTATGCCTAAAAGGTACCTTATAACTATAGGAGGCCCTAGGGTCTGAGATAGGTGGCATCAAAGCTAAATGAAGAAGTCACATTAGAGAAATTTGTGGTCTAAAATGGGAATCCTAAGGAATATTATAAAATAATAGTGTAAATAATAAAATAATATTTATTACATCACCAAATTTTAGAGGGAAAAAAAGAAAAAACTACTTTTTGAACTCATATTTTCAACTTATCTCCCTATTGTTTTACTCAAATTTTGAGCGGGAGAACTCATTCGATGCATATTTAATTACTAATACATGGATTACCCATGTTGCATACTTTATGGACCCTACTACATGAAAAATTATAAATACATGAAAAAACATAATTGCAAACATGTTTTTCATGTATTTCTCATTTTTCGTGTGACAAAGTGTTATGCACTTGACCTACGAAAAAAATAGAATACCAAAAATATGAAACAATATATCAATTTAAATGAGACAAGCTACAATTACATTTTAATAAAAATCATAATATAATGTTTACTTGCCTCTTCAAGGGGGCAACTTCCAACATAGCAGAGTTCAATTACAATGAGACTCGATGATTCTTCACTTACTATCTAAGACTATTTATAGCTTAATGACATACAAAACCCTAACTACTAGTGCTCCCTTGCATAACATGGGTTAACCACTTTATTTATTAACTATGACCCATTTATAACTAATTTTTTTCCATTTTTTATAATGCGGGTCAACCACTTACAATTACTATTAATGTGTATGACTACTTACGAGATTTATTGAGTCAACTAACTAACTATGACTCAGACTGGGACTATAGGGCTTATTACATAAATAAAGGGGTTAGGGTTGGACCCTAACATTCCCTCCCCCATCAAAAGCATCATTTTCCTCAAGGATGAAGCTAGAGAAACTGCTAAAGAATAGTGATTGGTTCCCATGTCGCATCTTCTTGAGAGGTGTCTTTCCACTTAATGAAGAATTCCTTGATCATGTGACTGCGGAGATGTATTTCATGAGTATCAAGGAGATATTATAGTTGGATAGAAAGTGATCCTTCCTCATACAATTATGGAAGAATTGTTTGAACCCTATGACTGTTCCCCACAACTCTCTTGAGTCATGATACATGGAAGACTGGATGGATTTTTGAAGTAGGTGGCAAGGCCAGTTTGTAAGCGACTGCTCCTATACGTTGAAGTACCTGATAAGGCCCATAGAATTTTGGTGTGAGTTTTTGGCAGCCCTTTTCTTTGATAAAGGTCTACTTATACGATTGGAGTCACAGGAACACCTAGTCACCTACCTGAAATGACTGCTCATAATAATGTTGTTTGACCTGTTGTTTCATCCAGTTCTGAGCTTAATGTAGAATATCTTTGAGATGAGAGATCATGGTGGCACAATGGTATAGGATATTATCAACTGTCTATACATTGGAACATCCAGGGATATATAAAGCTAGTGAAGTTGGGAGTTACCAATACACTACCTCATATGGCATCATCTTGGTGGCTTCATGATACTTAGTATTATACCACCATTCAACTAAAGGCATCCACTGTACCCACTGATGTTTCTTTTCTGAAGTGAAACACTGCAGATAAGTCTCCAACCATTTTTTGACTAATTTTTTATGAGTATCTATTTGGGGATGATAAGCTATACTCTTTTGGAGTTGTGTGCCCTGGAGCTTGAAATATTCCTACCAAAATTTACAAGTGAAAGTGGGGTCTCAATCAGGAAAAATGGAAGTCGACATTCCATGAAGTCATTAGAGTAAATTTCAGCCTAAAAGTGGCCTCCTAAGGAGAAATAATAAAATAATAGTTAAAATAATAAAATAAGAGTTATGAATTTTGGAGGGAAAACAAAAAAAATATTTTTTTAATTGTAGTTTCTCCTTATCTCCTTAGAGGTTTACTCAAATTTCAAGTTTAGACACACATTATATGCGGAATTAAATTCCACATCCAATAAGTGCCCATGATGAATACTTTTGAGAAGACCCACATTGATAAAAATTGTAGATACATTAAAAAGTGTGTTAAAACACATTTTTTTAATGTATATGCAATTTTTATCGAGGTGGTTCTTCTAAAAAATATCCATAATGGTTACTCATTGGATGTGTAATTCAATTACACATCTAATGAGTGTCTAAACTTTAAATTTGAGTAAACCTATAAGGAGATAAGCCAAAAATACAATTAAAAAAATAGTTTTTCTTCTTTTCCCTCCAAAATATTTACATGCACCTCTTTTTGAAGTTGAAGAATTTTGATTGGTTTACATATTATGACATGGAAATTACATGAAAATTTCATGGGAACTTTTAGGCTAAAATTTCCTCTAATGTTGAACATTTGGTCCATGAAAACTTGTGCCACCAATGTTGGGGTAAATAGGTGTGGTAGAGCACAAAAATGAGAGTATTTGGAAAGACTTTCAACAACCACCATGATGATTGATTTGTTTCCTGAATTTGGGTGACATGTAAGGAAATACATGGAAACATCTGTCTAGATGGAAGAAAAGAGTGGAAATGGTTGTAAGGTTCCTAGTAGCTTGATCGTTTCCCCTTTGTTGCATTGGAATACAATGCATTTAGCTACAAAAAAAGTATATCATTCTTCATTCTGGTCTAAAATAAAGAGAGGCATGCTCATGCATAAGTATTTTGAAATCCTGAATGTCTCATAGTTGGAGAGGAGTGAAAGTCTTCCAAGATGCGGGTTTTGAGAGTGGAGGTCGGGGATAACACTACCCATCGTTGTAGTGAAGAACCTCATAATCTTATGAGGAATTAGGATATGCTCTTAAGTTGTTAATGAGATGGGATAAAGAGGGGTGGGAGAACCATTTATGGTGATCCTCTTCAATCTCATCTGGTATGGGTAAAGTGAATGATAAAAGGGTGCCCTCCTATTTAAATTAGCGCGATAAAGCATCAACCACTACATTGTTATGCCCCTTCTTGTAAATTATCTCATAATCACATCCCAACATTTTTACAAGCCATTTATTTTGTTATGGCTACGATACATGTTGGTCTAGAAAATAGTTTAGGTTATGATGGTTAATGCGGATTTGGAAACGTCACCCAAGTAAGTATGGGAACCAAGTGTCTATTTCATGTAAGATGACCATTATTTATTTATCATATGTATATTAACCCATATCTTTTCCAGTGAGTTGTTAACTGGTGAAAGCTAATGTTATACCCTCCTATATTAATATTGTGTGAATTCCTGTACCTGAAGCATAACATTCAATCACAAAAGATTTGATGAAGTCTGGTGAGGCCAATACCGTAGTGGAGCACATGGTTTGTTTGAGAACAAAGAAGGCATGTTGATCTATGTCATTCTAGAGAAAACAAATTTTCTTGAGATTATTAGTGATGGCACATGAAATGCTTCCATAATTGTTGAAAATTTTGTGATAGTAGCCCATGAGACCCTATAATACCCACAAACTCTTCAAGATTTTTGGTTGGGAAAAATCTTGCATTGCTTGAATCTTTTTCAAATCAACCCTCACTCTGTCACAACCCACAATGTGTCCCAAATACTCTACTTCTTCCATACCAAAGGAGCACTTAGATAATTTCACAAATAATTTTTATCATGGATCGATTGCAATATCTGGTCAACATGTTGAAGGCGTTTATCTCATGTTATGTTGTAGATTAGAATGTCATAAAAAAATACCAAGAAAAATTTTCTAAGATATGGTTTCACAAGGTGGTTCATGAGGCTCTGAAAAGTGGATGGAGCATTACATAGACCAAATGGAATGACCAGGAATTAATAATGGCCTTCATGAGTTCAAAGGTTGTCTTGGGAATGTCAAATTCCTTCATGCGTATTTGGTTATAACCTTAGTGGAGGTCTAGGTTGGTAAATAATTTAGCACCATGTAGTTCATCAAGCAGATCATCAACTACTCGAATAGGAAATGTTTCCTTGATAGTGAGCTTGTTAAGGGCCCTAAAGTCATGACACATGTGCCATTCTCAATATTTCTTTATAACCATGACCACTGGAGATGAATAAGGCCTGGTGTTGGGACAAATAACACTAACTTTGAGGATTTCCTTGATTATTTTTTTGATTTCATTCTTTTGTGCAAAACGATACTGATATGGGTGAACATTGGCAGCTAGGAACTCGGGAACAAATGGATGTTATGATCATGTTCATCCCTAGAGGGTGGGAGCTCATTTGGTTTTTCAAAGACCTGATGGTGGCGATGTAATACATTTTTCATATCTAAAGGAATGTGAGGTGGAGTGGATTCAATGGCCTAGATGTCATTAAATTGGTCTACTACCCTCTAATGTCCCTTTTTTAAAATCTTCTCCATTCGACGCGAGTTGGTGATAGTAGGAGAACCTACCTAGAGTTCCCTCAATGTATGAGTGTGGTCATTCTACTTAAAGCTCATATATAACTCCTAGAAATCCATTTTGATAGGGCCTAGTGTCTGGATCCATTCAAAACCAAGGAAAATATCAAAACCACCCATTTCAATGGAAAACATGTGGGTTTTGAGGTGATAATCTCTCATCTAAATCTTAATATTTTCACAACTTCATTCATATTTCATGGTCCACCCATCAGTAATAAGGACTTGGAAATTATATATTGCCCATATAAAACAATGGAAAACTTCTGCTACTTTCTAATGCACAAATTTATGAGTGTTGCAACTATAAATCAACACCACTACTGGCCAATTTTTAATGAAACCTTGAATTTTGAGAGTCTGAGGAAAATAAATTCAAGCCAATGCATGTTGTGATATAACTAACTCATCTCGTGTAGTTGTGAGATCATTGTATGGTTCTATTTGGGGTTCACCCACTTCTTCCTCAAGAATTTCAATGGATGGAGCTTCATTGACTGAGCTACTTTTAGTGGCATCAATTTGAAAGAATTTTATGTGTTTTCATTTATGTCCTGGGGATTACTTATCATCACAGTAGTAACAAATTCCTTATTTGCTTATTTCGACCATTTTATTTGGTGAAACCTTTTGACCCTTAAGTGTTTGGGTGGGGCTCGTAACCTGCGTGAGACGTGTCTTTACGATGAAATTTAGAAAATTGGACTGGGCCTGTAAGGTGACTTCTACCTCTAAGGCCTTGCAGCTTGCATCCAACCAAGTAGTTGGGTGATGCATTCAGACATGGGCTTGTATGGATTATTTTAGGCCAATGATGAAGCTTTCCAAGTAAAATTCATCTCCTAGTCCTTCAGTTTTGATGGCCAATTGTTCAATAGCTGCAATGTAGTCCCTTACTATACCTATTTTCCTAAGATTAGTGAGATGACCCAAAAAGTGAGAATCTCAATCAACACGATCAAAAATGGATTTTGAGAACATGTTCCAAGTTTGCCTGCCTAGATAACATTTTTTATGCCACTTCCACCACTACCATCTCTCTTGGTCCAAAAAAAGGGATACCACATGTATTTTAGTTCCATCCTCACATATATTATGAAGGAATAAATATAGTTCGATTTGTGCCACCCATACTATCGGATTAGAGCCATCAAATTTGTACATGATCACCTTCGGTGTCTGTTGGCTCAAAAATTGGGGACCTCCATGGAAGTGAATATGATATCTAGATTATCCTTCTACGTATGCATCAACAATAGGTTCTTACCTTATGGGTTCATGAGGTATTTTAGGGTAGCAAATACTTCTATGAGTTTGCTGGGAATGGATGTGTGGAATCTAAATTTTTTCTCCAACATTTTGAATCTCTCTAATGCCTTCTTTGCAACCAAAAATTGAGACCTGGTATTGCGCATACACTAGCCCCAGTCAATTTTTTTTTTGCTTAATTAAGAGTAGTATGTTTGGAAAGAGGGAAAGCTCTGGACCCCTCTTCTTCATTTTCATCTTTCTTAAATACATTCAAAAGCAGTTTCTAACTGCCAAAACTTATTGAAACTACCTAAACTACTTCTTTCCTCTATCAACTACTTTCATTATAATCGAGGGTAATATTACAACCTCATTCTAAAAATAGAAATAAAATAGAATAATAGGTATAAATATTATGATTTCTTCTGAATATCTTTTGATGTTGATGTGCTTCCCTTTGTTGCTAATGTGGTCTTCTGAATATCATCTGTTGTTGATGTGTCTTCAGGAAGATTGGTCATACATTTTCTACATTTTTTCCAATGTTCAACATTTTTCCTTGGGGAATTAACTAAATTATGATGTTCCAAACTAAAAGCAGTGATCCTCGTGTAATTGGGATTGTCCAGAAACATATTCTTGACCATCCATAACAACTGAAAATATTTATGCAGAAAATTGACAATGGTTGTTCCTTTTAAAATTGCAGTCTTCTCATGGGTATTGTCAATTTTACTTTTTTCATCCACCAATAGAGTTTCATATGTTTCCCACGACAATAAATTACCTTGAAGATCCCAGCAAGATGGAAATCTAGCTTTGGTTCTTTTATCAAACATAGTGTTGAAGTTGTCTACTGCTTGCTTGATCTTTGTCAACTTCTTTTTTGATAAATTCTTGTGTGCATTCTTCACTATCACCTTCTTAATTTCTATAATAAATAATGTTCTATCTTTAATCTAATTTTCACGCATTTCTTGATCATATTTGCAGTTGAAAAAATATATCAATTTCTTAGCCCATATGGCTCTATCATGCATTTTTTGTTTGTCTGCTAATACAAGCTCTTGAAGATCTCTGATTATACTCTTCTCTTCTAAAATAAGAACTAGTGATTCACATATTGTTTTCATCACTCATATAATGTCATTCCAAAGAATATGATTAACTTCAATTAGGGACATGTTCCCCTTCACCTTCTCTCTGAGATTCTTGATTTCTTCACAATATGACTGATAATTTGTTCTGTATTTTGTTGCAGTGTCCTTTGATATTACAATTTCGTTATCCTTAGCCCTTATAACTTTTATAGTTTTCTGATGATCACTTTGGGCTTTCTTCATATCAATATCTGTCATCTTCAACTCATTACTCAACAGTGACAGTTTGGTTTTTGGATCATCAGTTTCATATGAAAAAAATATTGTGCAAACATGTGAATCAATCTGCCCTTGTAACTTAGCTATTGTCTCTTTTAATTTGGAAATCTCTTCATCTCTCTCCAAAATTTGTTGGAAAAGATTTTCCTTTTCAGATTCCACTTCTACTGCTTCAGCTGCCATTGGGTGTTCTCCAGTAGGAATATTTAACTTCTTTCTTAGTACATTTACTTCTGATTCTTTACTCTACAACAACTTTTGCATAGTTGATCTGTCAGTGGGATCTACTCCAATTTTGGAAATTTTCTTCTTTAATTCTTCATTTTGGGTGGAGAGATCTCTAGAATTAGCTTTCTCTAGCTTCAGTTGCTTGATCACCTTTCCCAACATGCTTTCATCTTTAGTTACAGTTTCACTAGTTTTAGTCAAATCATTAACAATCGATAAACCATTTTTCATATCTAAAATTATTTTATCAGGTAAGGGAGTCTTCCTGGAATCAAAAGTCAAATTAATAGTTCTGAACTTTCTTGATGACCCTACTATCATTTTAGATGGATGTGAAAAAGAAATCTTCAGCTACTCTTTTTCTAAATCAATAGCAGTTAACAATCTAGTCTGATCAGGGGTGATTTGAGACTTAGCTTGAGCCTCCATGCTTGCTCTAATATTCTTATTCTTCTCAGAAATTTGGGCAAAAACCTGTTTAGTTAATGGTACCTGATCATGAATAGCTTCATTTATGGATGGTGAAGTTGGTGTATCATGTATATCTCCAAATTGACTTGATAATCCTGGCTGTGCATAAGGAACTTCTTCGCTCAGTCTAGCTCTCTTCTCAGCTCATTTCTCCTCTGTATCATCATTAATTTCTCTATCTCTTTTATTTCCCTTTTTAGAGATAGCAAGAGTTTCAATACTAGTGCTTTAATTTCCTGCAAAACCACTATTAGCCAACTTTTCAATTTCAGGTTTACTCTCATTAGTAAAAGCATAATAACCATTCTCAACCCTCCTTTTAGAAATCAGCTGATGTGGGTCATAACCCCACTTTTCTCCTAGAAATAGATGCATGTATTCTAGCATTAGCTTGCCTCATATTCTCTATGAAAGGTCCAATAGTCATGGGAAATTTAAATAAATGTCCTTTCTTCATTGGCACAAAGTAGATTTGATCCACATTTAAACTTGGTCTAATAAATTCTAAGGCAAAAATTCTCATGGGACAAAAGTAAGCAATATATAAGGTTCGACCACAGCCCCATACAATCTAGTCTCTAAATAATCTTGAAAAAAAAAAGTCTCCATATCTGCAACTATTATTGAGTTAAAGGAATTCCTGAGCTTTAGGCAGAAAACATGGGGGAGCGGTCCCATTCAAAATTTTATAAGCAATTGGCAAGTAGTAAGCAAAAAAATCAGGTAAACCCCCATCATTAGGTTCATTCCTTACCAGGTCAGTACAAAACACCACTGACTATCTTTTCTTATTTGAATCCGTAATGTTCAACCCCAAATTCAAAAACTCTTATACATTTTGATACATGAAAAAATAGGTAACAATTGAAGGAAATTTGAAAGAACCTGTGAGAGTTAAGCTCATGAATTGAGAATTAATATTCTCTTACCAAAAAATATGGAAATTCCAACACTACTTTAGGTTTCATCATCAATGCAAATAGTCCAAGCACTAGCCTGTCAATCTGAGAAGCCTCTTCCTTTCCAAGAATTTTTGATAAAAATTGTAATAGAAGCTTGATATCTGCATCAAAAGTTTCCAAGGAAAATACCTTTTCATCTGGAGAAAACCTCCCTTGTTTTGGCTTCATAAAGAAGATAATATATGTGTATTCTTTCCCTGCAAGACTATCATAATGTGTTGTCAAATATTCTTCAGTAAAACTAACATATGACTAAGAGTCTAGGTAGCAGAATGCTTGACAGATTAACAAGGATGAAACTTGAATAGCTCCCAAGTGGTTCATTACAAAACACTTACTGGAATATAATGTTGGTGCTAGCCAATGTATGAATTATAGGACAAGATGGGTTTTTGGGACACATGTAGACAAGACTCCATACTTGACCATAGCTGTGAAAACAGGGGAATTGTGTTGGTTAAGGATGAATTGCTGATATAGAGGTAATTTTTCAACCATGCAATGGGTGTCTATTACATCCTTCTTTGTATCCATGAGGGGAATATGACTGGAAGAACTAGAAAAATATGACTTAGCCATGTTTTCACTTGTGATGATGACTGGACAGAATCAAAATCAAGGATCAAGGTAATTATGATGGGTTTTCCAGTTTAAACTGAAATTGACATGTGAAAATAATAGGCGCGGTGGGAATTTGGGGGGGAAATAGAAATTAAATTCATGATGAGACAGGTACAAAATATGAGGTGGATAGTAGGTTGGCTCGCTTGTTGACGTCACCGGCTGCCTAAGTCACCGTAATATTCCTATTTAGGAAAATCAACAATATAGGCACCAAAAATGAATTATCTAGAAAATTGTGCTATAACAGTCAAGAAAATCCCATGGATCCTTTATTTTATGTATTATAGCAACCAAATATACAATGGGATCATAAACAAATCATTCTAGCTTAGTTAAACAGTCCTCCCAAACCTAGAACAACCCAAAAACACTACAACCCCATGACTACTACAACACAAAAATTATGAAGCAAGTGACAGCATAGTTTAATGAGGGTTTATGCTACAAAAATATAGAAACAAATGGAACTAATGATATATTACTCAAAAGAGCTAAAAAATGGAGATCTAGTCTCTTTTGCACAATCCCAAGATAACCCGGCAAGGGTTTCTTGAAAGGCATGAGATACAAAAAGTATAAAATGTAGATATGTGGCTGAATCATGCTGTCTTATTGAAGCTCTACATAAATATGGCTGAAAATACAAACAAATGGCTGTAACTTCTCCTTACTAGCTTTCCGGGTGAAAGGTTGATGCTTCCACTAGGAAACTAGCTCATAAACAAGTGTTTTGACCCTTCCACTGCAACACCATGAAAAATAACGCAGTTCCTCAAGGAGACTGCACTGTGGATATAAGTGAATTCTTGGCCCAATGCCAAATGGTGGAAATGAAGCTCAGAATACTCCTCTTAGATTTCCTTCCCAAGTCCTCCAAGAAAGAGTGTGGAATTATCGCATGAGAATACCCTTGTACTAAACAGTACAGCAAACCTAGCTAAACAACAGAAGCATGCAATAAGTCATAAGACTCAAACATAAAAAATATTCTAAATGCCTCTCATGGCTTCCATCCCTTCCCTTATATTCTTGGTGAGCTTCCTCACCCTTGGCCCCACTCATTTATGAGGTTACTTCCATGCAAAGATTCCTCCTCCAAAACTGCGTTGTCCCCACTAACTCCACTCTCTTCTTTGGCAGTGCTATTGATTTGGTCAACCTTGATCTAGTCCACATGAATTGCTCCATTTCACACCTAAGGTGGTTTTATTTTTTCTATCTAAAATAATCCAAATTCACACTGGAAGTGTTTTATTTCTACTAAATAGATTTAAGGGTCTCCTTACCCCATTTATTCTTCTAAACTGAAAATAGAAGCAACATATAACATTCCAACTAGCAATAAAATAATTGGGAATATTACAATCCTCCCCTCTCAAAATTTTATTGTCCTCAAGCAACAATAAAGAAGGATGCTGCAAAATCTTCTCTCCCTCCCAAGTGGCATCCTCATCAGGAAGATTCCTTCATCGAATCAGATATTCTTTGATCACCCTGCTCCTTAGCTTCCTCTCCCGAGTATCCAAGATAGCCTCTGGCTGTAAAAATAGATGGTCCCCATCATCAATAGGTGGGCGATCCATAGTGGTAACCACATGTTGTCCAACGGCCTTCTTAAGGCATGAGACATGAAAAATTTTATGGATCTTGCTCCCAACAGGAAGCTCTAGCTCATATGCTACTTCTCTGACATGTCAGATCACCCTGTATGGTCCATAGAACCGAGGTTTGAGCTTCTCAGATCCTTTCTCCTTGAGTGTAGATTGTCTATATGGCTGAAGACGAAGATAGACCAAATCATCTACCTCAAACTACCTCTCTATCCGACCACTGTCTACATATATTTTCTGTTTGTTTTGTGTTGTAGTAATGTTGTCTTTGAGGGCCCAGAGTATATCCTGTCTCTCTTGAATCCACTCCTTTGCTCTAGGAGCTTTTCTTGCCCCAAACATCACGTCGGAAAATGAAAGTGCATCATACCCATAAAGGGATCGAAATGGGGTCATGCCAATTGACATATGAAAACTTGTGTTGTAGCAATACTCCCCCAAATGGAGCCAACACACTCATGCTCTCTGATGGCTTGAAACATAGTTCCACAAGTAGCCTTCCAACCACTTGTTCACTATTTCAATTTTTCCATCGGTTTGTGGGTGATAGCTGGTACTTGCTGTCAACTCAGTACCCACTAACTGAAAAATATCTTGCCAAAATCCACCCATGAAGCTGCTATCCCGATCACTAAGTATGGTCTTTGGGAGACCATGGAGTCTAAACACATCCATGAAGAAAATCTCAGCTACCGGTGAAGCATTATATCGTGCTAAAATAGAAAATAAATGTGAATACTTTGTTATTCAATCAAAAACTACAAAGATACAATCCTTACCCTAAACTGTAGGTAGACAGGTGATGAAGTCCATGGAAATACTCTCCTATTTCCCATCCGGAATAGGGAGTGGCTGCAATAATCCTACAGGATGGTTATGCTCTCCTTTTCTCTGTTGAAAAACTATGCACTCCTTGATGTGTTGGAGTACATCCTCCTTGAGACCCTTCTATGAGATTCTCTCCCAAATAACCCAACAAGTCTTGGTGAATCCTTGATTCCCTGCAAGTGGGGAATCATGTGATGCTTGTAAAATATTCTCCTTGAGCTTAGAATCTCTAGCCAATAAGGCCCGATCTCGATAATAGATGACCTCATCCATCACTTTATACCTCTCATCAGTCACCAATCCATTTAGGATCTCACATTCAAAGTGGTATTTGGAGTATTCTACTAACAATTGAGCCTTCCAATCTGCATCCATGCTCATCAAGGACAATGCTATTGGCCTCCTAGATAGAGAATCTGCCACTACATTACTCTTCCCTTTGACATATTCTATGTCAAAGTCATATGCTTGGATCTTACTCGCCCATTTATGTTGCCTCTCCTGAAGCTGCTTCTGCTCAAGAAAGAATCAGAGACTATTATGATCAGTCTTCACTCATAATCTATTTCCCACCAAATATTGCCAAAACTTGGCTAAAGCATGCATAATATCTAGCATCTCCTTATCATGTATGGGGTATAGTACCTCATTTGGCAGCAACTTCCGACTTTCAAAAGATATGGGGTATCCCCCTTGCATCAATAATACTCCAATGCCTTCTCCTAAAGCATCACATTCCAACACAAAGGGTTGGGTAAAATCAGGTAGGACCAATACTGGGTAGCTACTCATCACCTCCTTGAGCTTATCAAAAGCTCTCTGCGTTTTGGTTGCCCAACTAAAAGCTCCCTTCTTGGTTAGATCTGTAAGTGGTGCTGCTAGTTGAGAGAACCCTTTTAAAAACTTCCGGTAATAGATACATATGCATACAAACCCTCAAAGTTATGTGACATTCTTTGGTTTAGGTCAATCTCTAATAGCATGGATCTTCTCTTCATGGAGTCTTACCCTATCCACTCCAATGATGTGGCCCAAGTAAAGCATCTTTGTGAGCCCAAACTCACACTTAGAGAGCTTAGCGTAGAATTTCTACTCCTTAAGAATGCACAATATTTCCTCAATATGTTGTAAATGCTCCTCCCATGTGTGGCTATAAAGAAGAATGTCATCAAAGAAGACCAATACAAATTTCCTTAAGTGATCATAAAACATGTGGTTCATGCAAGTTTGGAATGTTTCCAGAGCATTGGTTAGCCCAAAAGGCATTACCAAAAACTCAAAATTCCCATAGTGACATCGGAATGTTGTCTTCCAGATGTCTTGATCCCTCAACTTCATTTGATGATACCCCGATCTCAAGTAAATCTTGGAAAAATAATTGGACCCTCTTATTTCATCCATCAATTCATTGATCCTGGGAATTGGGTACCTATTCTTCATGGTCTTATTTTTCAAGGCTCTATAATCAATGCACATTCTCAATGTGCCATCTTTCTTCTTCACCAAGACCACTAAAGAGGAAAAAGGACTACTGCCAGGCCGGATATGTCCTAAAGCCACAAGCTCTTGAATGACCTTTTCAATATCATCTCTATAGGCTTTGGGATGCTTATAGGGTGTGGTGATCACTGCTTGGATCCCTTTTTCCAACTCAATAGTGTGCTCAAAACCTCGTCTAGGAGGTCTCCCAGGTGGAATATCTCCAAATACTGTAGAATATCAATCCAAAATAGATTGTACATCTATATGTACTGATGAATCCTTACTTTCGGCTTCTAACAAATGCAGTTCTACTACCTATTCTATGTCCCCTCTGCACAAATATGCTTCCATCCTGTGGGCTGAGACAATCTGGGGTGGATAGGTGTGTATGACTTTGATTTTCTGATGTTTACCACTCCCCTTTTATGTCCCTTCCATCTCTAAGGTTTCCCAATCAGTGGTAACCTTCCCTAAGGTGATTAACCACTAGACACCTAGTATCACATTGGTGTCTAGAATATCAACCACAAAGAATTGGTCTATCAATGTGTAGGTTCCCATAGTGATCGTTAATGCTGGAACATATTTGGAAAACTCCATGGTTCTAGCTCCTGGAACCAAAAATGAGAATCCCTCAAAGTATTCTGTGTGAATTCCCCTCCTTTGCACCAACTGTGTATCAATAAATTTATGGGTAGCTCCACTATCTACCAATACTGATACTCTTTTTCCCATAATAGTGCCTCTAACTCTCAAGGTTAGATACTTGGGAACTCCTCTCAAAGCTACAAGAGTCCCTCCCATTGGAGAAAATGCCTTTACTACATCTTCTATGGGTGGTGCACTTTCTTCTACTGCTACAGCGCGGGTCTCCTTCTCCTCATCATAAAATATCTCAATGCAATGTGCTTTCCCTACAGCACATTGATGGTTTGGTACCCATGGCTCCAGAAAAGTGAAACAAAGTTTTTTCTTCCTTAGATCTCTCTGATAATTATCAAGAGATGTCTTCTCCTGATTCTCCCAAGAGGAGATACTTTGCTAAAAGGGGGCTTTGGCTTTGGGTAAAGCATGCTGCAAATCCATAGCCTTCTCCATAGCTTCTTGGAGTGTAGTTGTTCTAGTGGATTTCACCAATCCATGCAATGGTTCAAGCATCCCATCAATAAACATGCATATTCTCTGGTTCATAGTGAGGTCAAATACCATGATTAAAAACTTCAGAAACTCAGTGATATAGGTTTCTAAATATCCAATTTCTTGATCTTGGTTAGCCCAACAAAGTGTGCCTCCAGATTCGTGGGAAAAAATCTCTCCACCAACCTCCTAGTGAAGTTTGAATATGAAGTGATACTAGCATGCCCAAGTGTAGATAACCCATGGAACCACCACTCATGTGCCTCACCTTCTAGGTGCAGCACTACTATTTTGATAGCTTCCACTTCAGAAGCTCTGTTGAGTTGGAAATAAGTATCCAACCTCTCTACCCAAGCCTTGGCTGTGCACTTGGGTGATCCATCATAAGAGGGAAAAAATAATCTGCCCAAACTGCGTTGTAGATATGAGTTTTGCATATACCCTACATTTTTATGATGATTGAAGGATCTCCTACCATCCTTGATCTGACAGAACTCCTGAAAGTTAAAATGTTCCTTGAATATTCGACATTGAGATTCATATTCCACAAAATAATCACCAAGGGTTTCTTCCCAAGGGCCTTCCTTCCTCACCTTCCAAAGATAGGAATGTGGGCATAGTGGAGCATTGTGAAGAAGGTTGTGCTACTGTTTTCTCCCACCACAAATGTGAGGTTCCAGAGCTTTCTCCATGGTGAAACCCTCTAGGGGATTCCTTCTATCTTTCAAATATCATCTCTTTGATATATTTGGAAATGTCCTACACAATCTAAAGAATAATTTTTGGGATCTCTCTCTTCTCCATGGCTATATATGTATTCCCCCCACAAGCTGAGGCAAGATCAGAGCTTTGATACCACTGTAATATTCCTATTTAGGAAAATAAGAAATATAGGCACCAAAAATGCATTATTCAGAAAATTATGCTATAAAATTCAAGAACAACCCATGGATCCTTTAGTTTATGTATTATAGCAACCAAATATACAATGGGATCAGAAACAAATCATTCTAGCTTAGTTAAATAGGCCTTCCAAGCCTATAATAGCCCAAAAACACTACAACCCCATGACTACTGAAAAATAGAAATTATGAAGCATGTGACAACGTATTTTAATGAGGTTTTGTGCTACAGAAATAGAGAAAAAAATGGATCTGCTGATATGTTACTCAAAAGAGCTGAAAAATGGAGATCTAGTCTCTTTTACACAATCCCAAGATAACTTGGCAAGGGTTTCTTGAAAAGTTTGAGATACAAAAAGTATAAACTGTAGATCCGTGGCTGAATCATGTTTTCTTACTAAAGCTCTGCATAAATATGGCTGAAAATATAAAGGATTGGTTGTAAATTCTCCTTAATATCTTTCCGGGTGAAAGAATAATGCTTCCACTAGGAAACTAGCTCATAAACAGGTGTTTTGACCCTTCCACTGTAATACCATGAAAAATAACACAGTTCCTCAAGGAGACTGCATTGTGGTTGTAGGTGACTGCTTGGCCCAATGATGGATGGTGGAAATTAAGCTCAGAATACTCCTCTCAGATTTCCTTCCCAAGTCCTCCAAGAAAGAGTGTGAAATTCTCGCATGAGAATACCCTTGTACTAAACAGTACATCAAACCTAGAAAAACAGCTGAAGCATGCAATAAGTCATAAGAATCAAACATAAAAAATATTTTGAATGCCTCTCATGGCTACCATCCATTCCCTTATATTCTTGGTGATCTTCCTCACCCTTGGCCCCACTCATTTATGAGGTTACTTCCATGTACATACTCCTCCTCCAAAACTGCGTTGTCCCCACTAGTTCCACTCTCTTCTTTGGTAGCGTTGTTGACTTGGTCAACCTTGATCTACTCCACATGCATTGCTCCCTTTCACACCCAAGGTGACTTTATTTTTTCTATCTAAATTGATCCACATTCACACTGGAAATGTTTTATTTCTACTAAAGAGATTTAAGGGTCTCCTTACCCCATTTATTCTTCTAGATTGAAAATAGAAGCAACATATAATATTCCAACTAGCAATAAGCTAATTGGGAATATTACAGTCACCACGAGGGCACTCCTAGGTACGAAAGGCTCCTCAGGGGTGTGCTACCATAGTGAACGTGGACCGTTCATTTGATTCAACGATCCTACATCATGGTCAACTACAGAGGCACCCAATGAATTATCTGTCGGGTTATTTGTGCCTGGCGGGTTTCTCTTGATCGACTTCCATCTGCCATCATCTCATCTCCACCTGACAAGTTGCATGCTAATTAAAATAATGGTCAAACCCACCTTTCACATGCTCCGAAACATAACATTAATTTTTCTCATATAAATCAAAACTGCTTTTAGCATATGAAATCTTAATTCATTTTTATTTTTAAAACATTATATATATATATATATATATATATATATATATATATTAATTTTGAGAATCGTTGGAGAACGAAAATGCAAAATGAGTCACAACAGGTACCATCGCGATCAATTCGTCATCCTAAATCTTATGGGATAGGTCTCTAGCAAGCATCCCAAAATGGCCCCAAACTATTTTTGTTTGTACTCTCAAAGGATTTTTACTCCCAGCTGATGAATACTACAGTGGTTGAATTTGATAAATCCTAATACTACCAAATATCATCCTAAATTCAGGCCTACATTGTAGTAACAAAAACCCCAATGTCTTGGTACTACAGAATGTGATGCAACAATCTAATATGGAATATGGTGGCCAAAACCATCACTGCAAAAAGAGTCTGATTTGAGATGTGAAAACCCAAACCATTGAATCTGATTTGTATGGCGGAAACAAAACCCCAACTGTTGGATCTAATCTAGACAGAAATAGTCAAACCCCAAAAATTGGATCTGATTTGGACGAAAAGGTAGAGGTTATATATAGATAGCTAAGAAAACTATGGTCTCAAAGCAGTTTTAGATGCGATCACAATATACACAAGGTTCCAACAATAATACTCGCCCCAATCTTTCGGGGTGCTAAATAAGGAGGATCGATTATACCCTTATTCGTACTACCTGACTACCCTATTGTACATGTGAGTAATCTCCACGAGTGTTTTTCTCAGTGTACTATAGCATCAATACGGTCAACAGCTTATCTAAGGTTAGGTCTTAGGTTACCATAGGGAGCTTTCGATATACCCAAAGGTACATGGAAGTGCAGCCCATGGGAGGTTCTGTCTAATACGCTACTACTCGAAGAGTTTCTCACAGAGGTTATAAGGTATTCCAACAAGCGTGACGACATCTTTTAGTTATTGCATGCCTGCCTCCTCAAACCTGCATGTTTATGCACTCAATGACAAATCCAGTAATTTAAAGACGCTAGAACACGTCACTAGATTATTCTTTTTTTTGCGAACATTAGAGGTACAAATGGCTCTGGAAAGTGCTATGATACCATTTTTTATGCCTTTGACCTACGAGAAATCTAGAATATGAGAAATACAAAAAAATATAGCCCAAAACACATAAATATCACATGAAATAAGCCAAGCTAAAAAAAATTATCATTCAAAATCAGAATACAATTTTCACTTATCTCTTCGAGAGGGAAACTTCGAACAGAGCAGAGATCAATTACAATAAGACTCGATGATTCTTCCCTTACTATCTAAGACTATTTATATCTTAATGAAATCCAAAAACCATAACTACTAGTGGTCCCTTGAGAAACACGATTTAACAACTTTATTTGTTAAATATGGGCCATTAATAAATAGTTTTGGTCCCTTTTTTATAACGCGGGTCAACCTCTTACAATTATTATTAAAGTGGATGATCACTTATGAGATTTATTGACTTAACTAACTAACTATGACTCGGACTAGGCCCCTAGGGCTTATTACATAAATAAGGGGCTTAGGGTTGGACTCTAACACATGGTACATCAAACGTATGCAACATGGGTTCTCCTTGGATGAGGATTTAAATTTTTCATCTAATGAAGGCTCTTGTTCGAAATTTGAGTACAATCATAGGGAGATAAGTTGAAAATACGAGTTGAAAAAGTAGTTTTATTTTTTATTTATTTATTTTTGTACTTTTTTAATCCAAAAATGGTGATTCATCCCCCATGGTTGAAACCATCATATTGAATCCTATTGATTCTAATAAAGTTGATTTTGTTTGTGCATTTTTTTTTAGGCCCATTTTAGACCTAAAAAAATCTCTAATCAAGTAGAAGAGTTGATAGAATTGTTCTCATACTCACAAGTGGTGTTATTGAGAAGGTGGTTTGAAAGTAGGTTTTATTAGAGGAAACAAGGCCAAAGGAATATCTTAGAGATGTTTTCCTTTCTATTTATATATTATTAGGGAAAGGGCTTTTGTAATCGATTTACAGGTGGGAAAAAATGGGTCTTTTCTATTGGTTTTTATTATAGGTTTTAGTTGGGAATTTTGAAGTAAGTCTAGAAAAGTCACATCTAAGAAGAAGTATGACACTATGGTGAACACTATTCCTAACCCAATGGATCAATATATGAGTTGGAACTTGTTGGCTTGAAGGGTCTTGACCCAGGTTCAGAGGTTAAGGTTTTCCAATAAACCCCTATACTACTGGCCCTTTCAGCAATGACCTACTTGCGCAAGACAAGGTCTCACCCGAACTAGTATGGGAGGGTGCTGGAACCAGGTTTTTGCACCCTGGGAGAAAGTAGGTAATTTGAGGCAGATCTGTATTATAACTTACTATATTCGCACAGAATGATTCTATTCGCAGCTCATTTAACAGTGTAAGCAGCATATAACCATAAAAAAGCTATTATCATCAACATATCTAATAAATGAATTCACATCCACATGCACATGCACATTACCAAATACCATTAAAAAGTATTCTAAACGTAGCTACTTTCATATCACAGATATAAATACGCCAATCAAAAATACATTTGCATCTTAAATAAATATCACAAATTTTCTTTAGTAGTAAACATAATCAATTCACATGACACATAGATAATTCAACTATACTTCACATTCATTAACATCAAGATCCACTTACAACCCAAACACAAACCGCACACACAATCTAGCGGGGTACGCACACAGCAGGACTGAGGATCTCTGCGCACATAACCAGTAGGAGTCCTTTCCCAAAACAACCCAACAGATCTTAACAATTCACACGTAGCATCAATCTTATTACTTACTTACTAGAACCAACTATCTATATATTTATAATGTTGTAGCCTTTGCTATCCTATGGTCTGCAAACCATGGTTTGTGGACCCTAGAGCTACCCTTTAACCCATTACAACACATTAGGGGCTTTGACCCACCCTAAAACCCGTACGCAAGACCGACTATTCAAAAATTGTAACAAAAACGCATGTTAGGGAACCTTGTTCCAACAGTCCCCCAACACAAACTTGTGACTCATCTCGAGTCACTGCAGCCGTGGAGTTTGCATATTCACTTGCAGCAGCCTAATTGCATCAACCAGTGGGGGCAACACTCCTTCACTATGCGTAGTAGGTTTCTGAGCAATATCCACCAACTTATGCGAAGTTGGGCCTTTTTTAGCAGTAGTGACGCTCTCCAAAGTCTAGTTCATTTTCTTAACTATGATATCGACGTCTTGAGAGAGCTTGAGTGCTTCATCGGCCCAAGGCTTAAGGTGGTTACTAAGAACCATTTTTTTGTGGAGGAGCTCTTCAATGTCATCTCTAAGTGTGTGGCTGGTACACAGTCGTGCCAGGCGTTGAGCAGGGATTAGAGTAGGCATAGTGGCTTCCATTTGCTCAAAATCTTCTTCCTTCTGGCGCACCTCTTGAGTAAGTTCGTGCAGGAGAGGACCACGTTGCACCTTAGACCACAACTGCATAGCTATCTCCAATAGTTCTGTGCCCTGAGAAATTTGATCTGTGATGACATTGGTGGCCTCTGTGACCAGCGCGACTTGCTGGGCCCTTACCTCAGGTGTCATTCCCGGCTATAGTTTGGCCTACAAGGCCACAATCTGTTGCTCCATCTCTATCTTGACCACCTAGATCTCGGTCCTTGAAGCCTTTAACACTGTAACAAGCCCCTCAATTGTGGCCTGGGGGGGTGGTAGAAGCCAGGATAACTTCAGTGACATCTGCGCACAGAAACTAGGACCAGTTGAAGTAGACCCCTTTTTCGCAACGGCCAGCTAACTAGATTACATATGTGGGGACCATGGCAACCTAGAACTTGCACATCATGTTTCATGCTAACAACAAGGTGCACATAAACACACCAGGGTCGCTGATAGTGTTGATCATGAACCCCCTAGTGTTTCGTTCAATGTGACAATCATCATGCACCTTATCAGCGATTTGTTGTTCATATTTATTCTCGACGCACTCCATGGGATTCAGCCCTTTCATGGGCAGACCAGTAATATGGTGAATGGGTGTTGCATCTATGGGGATGCGGTCTTGAATCCACAAGCAATCATCGTGGACCAGAGCGAGCAACTATCGCACAATCCTGTCAGTGATATTTTAGTGGCTGAAATGAGGCATCTACATCAAATTTAATAGCCTGGACCCAGCCAATCTACTTTCCCATGGAATAGGGATGACCTTCAGTACTTCATTCTCCAACACCCTCTCCAAATACAATTCCGGGGCCAGCTCGAGGAAGGTCTCTAGGTTTTCTAGGTCATGAGCATCGAATTTTACCGTATGGAGCTTGCCAAACGAGTCTCTAATGATGGGGACCTCACTCGAGATCAGAGGCATCTACAGATAGGCATGCATCCCATCGATATTCTTGGGTGTGTGCACCGAGGGCCGGCGAGGCCAAACATAAGGTAGTAGCCATCTTATTGGTTTAGTGAGTCGGGCCTCTTCTTGAGCAGACAAAGGTATTTTTAACGGGTTAGGTGAACATGCCTAGGGCATAGTTCGCAGGGATTTCACATTTCGAGGGGAAGTGTGTGGCTTCACCCCAGCCCACTTCACAGGTTTCCTTGGCCCTTGCTCCTGGCCTTTTCCCTTTCCCTTCTGCTTTCCCCTTGCTCAGTGTGGACATAAATTCCTCAACTTCAGGGGTGACTTCCAATACTTCCTCGTATTCTTTCTCCGTCAAGGCCACAGTCTGGGAAGATTCGGCGGGATTAGTCGCAGTCATTCTTGCGCGAAAAATGAACTCCGGGTCGCTACTATCAGAGGGGGTAGCGCACCCAGACATTAAAAAGGTGAAATAGTCACATAATTTCACAGATCACAAACTCTTCAAGATACATGGAGCCCTCTTCTAGACTATCCTTCTATGTTTATAGCGTTGGAGATCAATCAACAGTTGGGTGAGGCTTATGTAATATTCCAAATTGGAAATAGTAGCAATAAAAGACATAATAATGTAAAACACAACAAATTTGATCATGAAATGAGAGGGATCAAGTTACATCCATAATTTTATTAATATATAAACGAAAATATACAAAATATCTTAAGAGGCAAGCCACTCTAGCAATAAGAATAGTCCTTCAATGATCAAAACAATCAACACATGAGTTGTTGCAACTGTATAGAATGTTGGAGAGTAGTGAAAACATTGTCTATATCAGTGTAGCTGCTACTATAAAAATACATAAATGGAATATGGCTGATAGAAACAAAAGATATGCCCGGAAAAGAAGATGTGGGCTCTAATACATGATTTCTAGCCAATCCGGAAAAGATTGCTAGAAATACCAAGAAATATACAATGTGACAAATAACCCTGGGGTTGAGATTTCACTGCAAAATATATCTGAAGAGAATTAGGCTATGAAATATCTAAAATTATGATGTCCTCCTCCAATAGTATTTCTAAATATAAGGTTGATCCCTCTACTCAGAAATAGACCCTCCTGATGAGCTCAATGGACCCTCCCAGCAAATGCCTCAAAAAATAATGCAGTTCAGAATTGTGACTGCACTATGAGGGATGGTAGATGGTTGGCCTGATGCTAAAGATATGAAAATATGCACAGGAGCCCTCCTTGCTAATCCTCCAATGGATAGGCTACCTCTCCATTGAAAAATAACCTCAGAAATAGCTCTATGTGATCCTCCTTGGCTGCACCCTACAACACAACCCAGCTATAAATAGAAACTGTGTTGTAGATGAAGGATCTAGCTTGGATAGAATGCCATAATGAGGAAATGTAGCTCAAATAACCTCTCCTTCCCTAAGGATGAGGTAGGGATTCCTGACCAGGAACACCCTTGTGCTAAACAACACAGCAACCCTGTTAAACAATAAGAGGAAGCAAAAGTCTAAATAGACAAATATCAAATGATAATCTAAAAACATGAATAAAAATGGTTTCCATCCCCTCCATATATAGCATGAGAGACTAATCACATTTGGTCCCATCCATACTTGCCACCAAGCTCATGCAAGTTTTCCTCCACTAAAACTATGTTGTGTTATCATAAAGGCCACTCCTCCATGACAGCATTGTTGATTTTGTCAAAGTTGACTGAATCAACATGATCCAATCCCTGTTCACACCCAAAGGTGATTAATCCATCAGCTTATTAGTCCTCCTTTCACATTAGGAGTGTTATTATTCCTTCTAAAGGGGTTTTATGAGTCTCCCCACCCACTTATTCACCTACCTAGTGATAAAATAAACTATAATATTCCATTTAGATGAAGGCTAAATTTTTGGAATATTACAACTTATCACAAACTTACCATTAAGTAAACGGTAACATTTTTTCGGAAATCACCTCATTAATTGCCAGCCGCCCACTCCTTTCAATGTTAAAATTTGAATTTTACCAAATTTTACAGTTCCAACGGCTAGTTTTCGCAGCTGTATATTACCCCTGTGCTTCCAGCACACATCCTGTGATCTGAGCGCACCCCTACATTCCCAACGCACCTCTCTGTGCTTCCATACCTGTGATCGATACCTGCATGGGCCATAGTCCGGCCTGTGTTTTTTCCCCTGCCTACGCGTACTCTACCCCATACAACTACTCTGACCATATAGTCATTTGATTTGGTATGGTTTGAGCCGACTACCATTGACGTATCCAGGTACCATATCACCGCACAACGTGGCTAATCGGACTGCTCCTACCAGTAATTTCCTTTACCATATAGGGACCTAATCATTGTTGACGTAACTTCACTAGGTGTTTCGCAGACTTACTGTCATATAAAAGGACCAATTCTTCCTCCGCAAATGTCTTTTTCTGAATATTCCTGTTAGTCATCAGTAATTATTGTTGATATCAAAAGATGACTAAATTATGATCTTAGATTTCTAGAAACAAAATTTGAGAAATATTGTGAGTTCTAGAAATATCACTGCCTTCATTATCCTAATTCAAAATTCTTCACTAATCTTCTCCTCTCTCTGCCTCCTAAAAAATCTACCCCACTGCTACAAAGAAGACTTCATCATTGGGCATGTTTGCCTCATTTCATCACCTCACTTTCACTCTCATTCATAACCCTCTTCCTCTGAAAAGACCCACTTTTTCCCTTTCTCAAAACCCTCATAAGACCCCTTCATCCATAATTTTTCCTTTAAAACATATTAAACAATGTAAAAATTTTATTTTTACATTGTTTAAAGTTGAGTTCTTATCTATCGGGTCCTTTAAATTTTATCATAAAGACATCTTTGTGTTAAAAACCCACTCTTTGTATAAATCAGGGCTTAAGCCCCTCTCTGCTTAAGCCCTAGCTCTGCACACCCATAAAACCCTGACCTTCCGCTATCCTTTAGCCCCTCCTTATATAAATTATACCTCCTCCATTTCCATTTCTATACACAACAAAACCTTATATAAAGGCCCTTCATTAGGGGAATTCAAAGGTCTAAAATGGGACTCCTAAGGAAATAATAAAATAATAGCTAAACCAATAAAATAATATTTATGAATTTTCAATTCACTTTTTGCACCAAAATCAATGTAACTATGGTTAAATTTAATTCAAAGTTGTACCAAAATAAAAATAATAAAAAATTTGTATTGATGTGACTATAAATAAGAATGATATTTTCGAGAAAAAGTCATTATCATTGCACAACTAATTCATTTGTCCTTTGTACTTAACTAACTTCAAATAAAATATAAATATAAATTCAGAAATTCTTAATTATAGAATATACTATTAATTAAGATTTATATTATTTAAATTATATAATAACCTGGAATTAATATACTATATAAAAATAATATAATATGATATATTATTTTATGTATGAATTTTATATTATATATTGAATTGATTTGATTTATAAATAAATATTTGAAAATATATAAATATAATATTTATTGAAAAGTGTGTAAATACATGAATGTTGTTGAGGGATATGCATTGTTTCTTTCAAAAAGTGTGAAATTACATTTATTATGAGTATTTTATGGCTTTAAAAGTACTTAGAGCACTACCATGGTTAACCATAAGTTTTTATCCACCATTGAGAAGGTGACAAGTACCTTTAACTCAAGTAATGAGACCTCAAACATTAGGGATGATGTCATCCCCTAAAAAGTGATTGGCTCTCATAAAGTTAATTTTGATTATACATTTTCCTTAGGAGGCCGATTTTAGACCTCAAAATTCCCCTAATAGTAAAACCTTTGAAAAATCAAATACGCCCCCCCTCCTTTTCATTACGCCCGCACCCTCGATCGACTCATCCACACCGTCGATCTGAAGCCCTAGACCCCGATATAATGGCTATCGCTCCCCGCCTTGTTAATATGAATCCCCCCTTCCAACCTTAGAAAAGGATGCCTCCACCCTTTATTTATTAAAACCCCGGGCCCCGCCTTCCACTATATCCTGAATCCATTCATATTATGCCATCTGTCCCCAGGCTCCACTCCCGAAACTTGCTCGCCACTCCCTTGAGCCATTCCGCACTGTTGATTTCCAAACTAGAGATCCAATGGCCCAAAATTTATATTACATTTTTAATTCCGATGGGTTTAAAGTTTTGAGCCTATGCAAAATAAGTGGTTTTCGCTAGCTATGTGTCATGCTCTAAACCGTATAGTGTTTGATTGATCCAAAACCATTTACCACCCATTACTGGCACGATAAACCACTTATGGTTTTTCAAAACCACTTTTCCCCTCCAAGCCAAATTTCAAATTCCTCCCGCCTCCGTTTTGAATTTCTGCCTAGTGTCGCCTTCAGAACCTTGCCTCCTGCACCCTCTCCTCCTCTGCAATCACCTCTCGATATCTCCAAACCCCAAAAAACACAGTGAAACCCTCTCCCGCATGGTTTTAACTAATAATTTGTGTTTTGTGCAGGTTTAATGGTAGAAAGGGCTACCATACCCTCCCACAGTCCAAAAAAGTTGATTTAGATGCTGGGTGACGATCCAATGGTCTCATTCAAAGTTAAAAGGATAGAGGCCCTGCATCAAGATCGATTATCAATGAAACATGGTCATCGATGGATCGAATGAACCTCAAGCCACAAAACAAAGGCCTCCCCTGCACACAGAAAACACAAACAGTCAAAGAAACAACAAAAGGAAGAAAGTAGAAGGATTAGAGGGCTAATCCCAATGAGAAGACAAACAGAAGGGTTAGCCAATTAAAGCAGAAGATTAAAGAAAGGGAAAACTGATGAAAATCAAAGAAAGAAAAGGAGATAGTGGAAAAAAAAAAGAATAAAGACAAAAAAGGATTAAAAGAAATAAATTAAATAATTAAATAGACATAACAGAGATCAAACATATTGAAGAAAAAATGATAAAAAGAAGATAGTCAAAGCTTAAAGACAGAGTTTAAGTCTTAAATACATAGATTAAAGATAATACAAAAGGCATATTAACCCAAAGCAAATTCAAATGACTCAGCATGTGTCAGTTACTCCTCTTAAAAGATATTTTTGCCACCTAGTGCTTTGCTTCCTTGAATAAAGCATTAGGCAATTATTGACCTGAGTCACAGATATTTATATCTGCCAGAAAATTATTGTAAAAGTTATGAATAGACCTTAAATTCAAAACATTTCACCTATTTTTCCTTAAAGAGTTAAGATAGAAGTTATTAAACAGATAAGTAGCTGCAGATATTCCTGCCTTGAGCCTTGCATGGTCTTCAAGGTTAGGAATTCATTAACTCTGTAATAAATTATACTCAAACCCTAGCTTAGCTTCACCTCCTCATTTGCAGCATAAATAATACATTTGAACTTATTATTTTGTTGGCATTTGATGACCCTTTGAAGTAATACATTGTCTCTTGGAAGTTGAAAGGAAATTGATGTCTTGGAACTTGTGGATGCCCTCATTTTTTTGTTGATGGAGGAGGCTAGATCACTGGATCCTCGAGCTTGGTTTTTGGTGAAGTGCTTCTAATATGTTATTGTTATTTATTGTTTCATTATGTTTCCATCTTTCTTTGTTGCAGTAGAGAAAAATTTTTAGGCTAAGAAATGTCTTTTGAAAGCACCTTAGTTCTATTTGTGCTTTACTGCCTTAATTTTTTCTTCTGCTAGGACATTTTAGAGAATTGTTAATTTCTCTCTAGACCCCCTAAGCTTGTTTATTTCATAAATAGTTGAATACAGTTGGTATCAAGCATGATTTATGGTTTTCTCTTCTTACTTACTACCACATGAACACTATTTTTTGAAGTCTCTCTCTAAAGTACCATTCTTTAAAGTTTGCCAAAGAGGTTTTGTTTCGATCATACCCTTTGTAATTTCTTATCTAATTGTTTTAGAGATCTCCATAGCTATGATAAAGGATGTTTAGGAGTTCCCTCTTCCCTGATTACAGTTATATGTGTGTCTTAAGTGTTTTCTATCCTTGAAGGTGAAATCACTAGAAGTTAAATGAGTTTCTCACCTTCTATATTTCATTGGAAAAGTTTGTCTTGAATTATTATTTACTGAAGTGTGGATTGTAGAATTTATGGTTTTTCATTTCTATTGATTGCCTCTTCATGTTTTGTGATATTTAAGTCCCTTTGTTGAGAAGTACACATGATAAAGGATTCTTGATTGCCCTATGTCCTATTTTTCATTCTTACAATTAATGTCCATCTCATTATCCTAAAAAATTTGAAGATCCACTGGCCAAGTTAGATTTTCCCTATGATACTCCCCGATAATGAACTGAAATGACTTTCATTTGACTCCATTTCCCAATGACTTAGATATTTCCCCATTATACCTATGTTGATTTGATCATCATACCCAACCAAAACAAAAAACAAACTCCACTTAATAAATAGCCTAAAATCAACCCTTTAAAGCAAACAAGTACATATCCTTTGAAAACAAAGAGATAAAGCCCTCTCTCAGTTTAGGAAGGCTAGGTCCTAGGACTCTAAATATTGGTTCTGATGTTGCCTTGTCATTTGGTCGACCAATCTGCCAAATCATAGGACCCCAACATAATGGCGATCACGGTGGGACAATTTTTGAGTAAAGTCCCAAGATAAATCACTCAGTATCCATCCAGTGAATCATAGCCACCTCATCCATTACTAACACAATGGCGATCATGATGATAGCTTCTGAGTCAGTGACAATCTAAGTACACCTTAGGACTCCAGAAACCCTTATCAAATCAAATAGGATTTAGGATATCAACCATAGAGTAGACTCTGTTTGTTTCACCATCTTAGATAAATGATGATTTAGGTATAGGACACTCTTACAAAACCTTAGGGCTAGATAAAAACTCAAAAAACCCCAAAAACATTCCTATATTTGTTTTTATTACTTATTGGTGGTGGACCATAATACATTTTACCTTCAAAATAGCTAAAAATTTCCACCTGGCGAATCCACTAGTCCCAGTAGGCCTATTACTCCACTATTACTTCCATATTTCCCTAGGATTGTATCAAAACAACCCCAAGAAGTTTAGAAGCCTAGTCCCGTATTTTAGAAGTATATTAAACACTAAGAGAGGTCAAAAATTTTGAAAACAATCCTTATACTTTCAGTTTCTCTAAATTTTGAATTTGAAATCTGGCTTCACATAGGATCAATACCAGATCTCATTTAGACCCTAATCCTCCTACTATAGTTAATGATCCAGAAAATATTTTGTGGAAAACTTCTAGAGCTGGAAATCTAACTACTGTTAGGAATATCCAAAGAACAAGATCTGTCCCTAAAAACCTTACAGTCTTGAAAGATCCTCACTTTGACTTGTATCATTCAAAAGGCCTATTTAGGACCAAGTCACATAGTGATATTGATGAAATTGACCTTGAGCCCACAAATTTGTGGAAGAGTTCTAGTAGAGAAGCCGCTCCTTCTACTCCTCCTAATTTTCAGCTTCTCCATCACTTTAGCTCCTTCCATAAAGAATATGCTCAAAATTAGTTTTCTGGTCCAAATACTTCCAACACACCCATCCATACTTCCACTATTCAAAACATTCCATTTCATCCCACTTTCCCTTTCACAAATCCACCTCTTGTAAATTCCCCATTTTCTACCACTATGGAAGCATGGTATGCCCTATTAGTGTTACCACAACCTATGGTTCCTTTACCAAATTATTATCAATCCAGAATTCCCCATTTCACTGGAACTGAATCTACTACTACCCAGCAGCATGTAGATAAAATGGATGATGCTTTTGATTACATGGAAATAGAATAAGAGACCATTAAGATGAGAATCTTTTCCCAAAGTTTAGGAGGAGAAGCCAAAAAATGTTTTAAAATCTTAACTCCTAATAGCATAAATGATCTCCCTTCTTTATACCAAACATTCATAAACAAATGGGAAATTAAAAATAACCCTCTCCAAATCCTTTCAGAATATAGAAACCTTAAAAGAAACACTGGGGAAAGTGTCCAAGATCATTGCATTAGATTTAATAGTGTTTACAATGCACTTCCCCCAAACATGAAACCTCCACTAGGCTTAGCCTTAGCTAAATTTGTTGAAGGCTTTGACCCAGACATGGCCTATCAGCTAAGAGAAAGAGACCCCTTGACTTTAGAAGATATGCACAGGGGAGCTATAAGTGTAGAGGCAAATCTAATTGAGAAAAGAGCTAGGTTGAAATCATAAAAAAGGGTTACATATAAGGATGAAAAAATGGCATCAACCTTATCATCTGATGCCAAAATTGATAACTTAGTGAGGGTAATGGAAAGAATGCTGGAAAAGATAAATTTAACTGATAGAGTACCTCCTAGGGGGAACCAATTCAATCCCCAAAACAGAAATAGAAATCCCAATTTTAGAAGAGAACTTGTTCAAAATAGACAAAGAGATAATGACCAAAAAATTAGGCCTCCTTTTCAAGAAAACTATGTAGATCAAGAAGAAGAAAGGGAGACTGAAAGGTTGGAAGAAAAGCATGTAAACCTGATAGGATCTAACAGTGAGGGTGATGCTTTTCTCACTTAAGAAGAACAAGGATTTTTCTCCTCAGAAAAAACTAAAAAAAACTATGAGGATTCTAAAGATTACCAATTGGGTTTTGAAAATGCTATAATGGAGGTCCACAGAAAATATGATCTTAGAAGCAAAAGGAACCAAGAGGCTTCCAATGATAAAAACACAGACACTACTATTAGAAAAGCTTCAGAAAATCTTCCTAAAAATACAGCAAACAAAAATAACACTTTGACTAAGAAAACCGACTCAAACAAGGACAAAACCAGTCAGCAAAGTGTTGACCCAAGTTGCCCTAGTACCTCTGCTAATATCCCTGAGAAATCTGTCCAAAATAACAATCCTAATAATACTCAGCAAATTAGAATTGTTGAAAAGATTATGCTTGACAAAACAGATGTAAATATGTCAAAAAAATTATTCCCTTTCAAACTTGAGGATGAAATTGCCAAAATCAAAATTAGCATACCCTTAGCTGAACTAGTAACCCAAGATGTATATAAAAATCAAGTTTTGAAAGCTTTGAATATAGGAAATGATACTGATACTTTGAACTTGACAGGTGATAAACCAAAATTGTTTTTTGGTCTTGAAGTAGAAGGAAAATACCAAGAAGGGGTTGTCCCTCCCTTCTATCTTAGCTTAAACATACATGATAAAATATTGAACAATGCCATGCTAGACTCTGGTGCCTCTCACAACCTCATGCCAAAGGTGGTGATGGAGAGGTTAGGCCTAGAAATTACTAAACCTTATAAAGATCTTTATTCTTTTGATTAAAGCAGAGTAAAATGTGTAGGTCTGATCAAGGATTTATGTGTCAATCTGGCACAAATTCCTGCTAAGGGTATAGTTATGGACATAGTGGTTTCTAACATTCCCCCAAAGTATGGCATGCTTCTATCCAGATCATGGGGAGCCAAACTTCAGGGAAGCCTTCAAATGGACATGTCTTATGCTACCATTCCAGTTTTTAACCAAAATAGAAGATTATACATAGAGTCTCATATGAAAGATATGGTAAGCAACATAGATAGACCAAACAACACTCCTATTTATTCTATTCATTCAGATCTAGATTCCTTTATCTTGTACAATGAATATGAAATCAGTAAACAAGAAAAGGAAAATGAGATAGAATTAAGTCCACCAGAATAGTCAAAACAGTCCCCAAAAGAAGAATCTAACAACCCAAACTGTTGTGGCATTGAAAAATAGAATGATAGTGAGCATGAGATAGAAACACTTTGGAAAATGAGCTTTGATGGCTCTTGTAGAAAAACAGGTTATGGAGCTGGTGTATGGATGCATAATACAAACAAAAGACATTCCTAAAAACTTGATTTCCAATGCACCAATAACATTGTAGAATATGAAGATCTCCTCCTTGGCCTAAATTTTCTCAAAGATTTAGGATCCAAGAAGATATTAGTCCAAGGAGATTCAGAACTTATCATTAGGCAAATAAGAGGGGAGTATTCAGCCAAAAACCCAAGATTAAGAGAATATAGGAATGCTGCCCTAGAGCTCTTGAAAGCCTTTGAAAAATATGAACTCACTTTCATCCCTAGAGCTCAGAATAACCTTGCAAATGAACTTGTCTTTGCTGCGAAAAATTGTCAAAAACCCCAGGTAAATGAACAATTCAATGTCAAATTAAAAAATCGGCCTGCAGTGCCTAACAATGAAAACTATTGGCAAGTGTTTGAGGGTGATAAACACATTGATGATTTTCTGCAGTCAAGAAATGATTTTTCTGAAACAACAACTAGTTCAAGCCATGAAGAATATTGTTTTTATGAAAAACAAGTCCATAAAACAGAGTTGTCCTCTACTGCTGATATAAACCAATTTGAATATCTTTATAAAGAAGAATTAATAAATAAACCAGACCAAAAGGACCTTGAATTTTTACAATGAAAAAATGATTCAATACCAAGGGGCCTTACACTGTTAGAGGAGCTTTTTGACTTCAATGATGTAGCTAAAAACCAAAGATGGAGCCTACAGAAACTAATGTAGAAGAACATAACATAGGTAGCATAAATGAACCCAAAATGATCAAGTTATCTAGGACTCTTCCTACTCATATGAAACAGGAATATATTAAACTTGTCAAAGAGTTTGGAGATGTGTTTGCATGGGGGTACAAAGATCTGAAATCATATGATACCAACATTATTCAACACAAAATTCCTCTTAAGGAAAATCAGAAACCTTTCAAACAAAAACTAAGAAGGATAAACCTTGTTTTATTACATTTGGTCGAGAAAGAGATCAAAAAGATGTATGATGCTAGGAACATAGTTCCCATTAGATACTCACAGTTGGTTTCCAACCTTGTGTCTGTTAGGAATAAAACTGGGGAAAATAGGTTTTGCATTGACTCTAAAAATCTGAACAAAACCTCCCTGAAATATAATTATCCCTTGCCTAAAATGGATCACATACTCCAAAAGGTGGTTGGGTCTAAGATAATATCACTGTTGGATGGTTTTTCAGGCTACAACCAAGTGCTAGTGCTCCCAAGTGATCAACACAAAACTAATTTCACCACACTTTGGGGTACATTCATGTATGTTAAAATTCCATTTGGTTTGATGAATGCAGGAGCCACATTCCAAAGGGCCATGGAAATAGATTTTTCAGAAGACATAGGCTATTTCATAATCATTTACCTTGATGACATCACTATTTTCTCCAAATCTGATAAAGAACATAATCCATTTGAGAAATTTTTTTGAGAAATGTAGAAAATATGGCTTATCTTTGAATCGCAATAAGACACTCTTTGGTCTCCGGGAAGGAAAAATCCTAGGCCACATAATCTCTGAAGAAGGAATCAAAGTATACCCTAAGAGGATTGAAGGCATATTCAAAATTAGCCATCCTAGAAACCTCAAAGAATTGCAATCCTTCATTGGGAAGATCAACTTTTAGAGAAGGTTCATCCCCAACCTTGCTGAAATTTTGAGAAATATCACAAGCATGCTAAAAAAGGAAACAAGGGTTAAATGGACCTTAGAAGCCAAACAATCATTTGAACTGGTGAAACAAGCTCTCACTCAAACACCAGTTCTTATCAGTCTCGATTTCACCAAGGATTTCTACATTTTCTCATTTGCCTCTGAGCACACCATTGCTACAATGTTATTGCAAAAGAATAATACAGGGAAAGAACAACCAATATCCTTTTTCAATAAAGCCTTAAGAGGTGCTCCACTCAAATATAATATCATGGAGAAACAGGCCTTAGCCTTGATAAAAGCATTGAAAGATTTCCGAGTCTACATTTTACACTCTCATATCATTTCTTTTGTCCCACATACAGTTGTCAAGGACATTCTAAATCAAGACCCTGATGGTAAAAGGGGAAAATGGATTTCTATTATCTTAGAATATGATTTAGAAATCAGGCCTACCAAGAAAATTAAAGGACAGAGAATAGAAAAACTCATGGCAGCATCAAATTTCCAAGCATTAGATATAAATATGGTTGATTTTTTAGAAGAAACAGAAGAATTCACAGCTCCATACATTGAAAAAATGTTTTTGAACTCATCTTGGTACACTGATATCATTTATGTGCTTCTCTATCTTAATACTCCTTCTTCTTTATCAAAGACTAAAGCTATATTCTTGAAACAGAAAGCTTTAAATTACTGCATTTTAGATGGGGTTTTATATTGGAAAAATGTTATTGGCATATTGCTTAAATGTTTGCTTGAGAATGATGTAGGAAAAATCATGCATGAGCTGCATGAGGGAGAATGTGGAGGCCACCTTTACATGAAGACCACAGCAAACAAGATTCTTAGTGCTAGCTATTATTGGCCCACCCTTTTTCCTGATACTCAAAAACTAGTCATGACTTGCCATAAGTGTCAAATTTTTGATGGTAAGAGAAAAATCCTACCTTTACCTTTGCATCCCATTAGTATTGAGGCTCCTTTTCAACAATGGGGTTTGGACTTTATTGGAGAAATTCACCCAACCTCATTTTCCCAACATAAGTGGATCCTTATTGCCACTGATTATTTTACCAAATGGATAGAGGCTATACCTTATAGGAATGCTACTGACTCAGTCATTATAAATTTCCTTGAAACCAACATACTATCTCGATTTGTCTGTCCTAGAAATATCATTACAGAAAATGTTGTTGCCTTTAAATCCAAAAGAATGGTGGATTTCTGCTATAAATATCATATCACATTAGGGCATTCCACAACTTTCTACCGCCAGGGTAATGGCCTAGCTTAATCCTCCAATAAAAGCCTGATCAACATTATCAAAAGACTGCTGGATCAAAATCAGAAATCATGGCATAGTAAGCTAGTTCATGAATTATGGGCTGATAGGCTAACCACCAAGAAATCAATAAATGCATCTCCCCTATCAGCTGGTATATGGCATAGATGCAGTCTTCCCAACATCCTTAAGAGTTCCAATCATGAAACTCCTTCAAGAGGTGCAATCAAATGAAAATTACATGCAGAGAAGGCTGAATCAAACCATTTATTTACAACAGTCAAGAGAGGAAGTGTACAAAAGGACACAAGCAGTTCAAGAGAAAATCAAGAATATCTTTGACAGAAGGACTAAATCAAATAATTTCCAAGTTGGATATACAGTTTTGAAATGGGATTCTAGGAGAGAAGATAGAGGTAAACATGGAAAATTTGAAAATTTGTGGAAAGGGCCTTATATCATTCATTCAATTAGGGGTCATAATGCTTTATTTTTACATGGTCTGAATGGAGAAGAATTATTTGGAGGTCCTGTCAATGGCAGGATTCTCAAACATTATTCAATGGCAGGATGCTCAAACATTATTTTTGTCAAGAGTCCTAACTTCAAATTTTTCACTCATTATTCATAACATTGCACGAGGAAAACCACAGAAAATACAAAAATAATGAAATAAAAAGAAAAAGAGGGAAAATTCAAAAGAGGTACAACCCCATACCCCAAAAACATTACTACTAAAAGTGTGCAAACCTAAATGCCACTACTGATTCAAAATGATATCTTGTTCAATCACCTAGCCTAATCATGGTTGAACATGCTTTACATTTATGTTTATATGTTAGTGAAAAAAATGATTGTCAAGATTATTTCAAACTTGACTTGTCAAAAGGATAGATTAGGAGATAAAAAGATATTGGTTCCACATGCTCAAAACATAACCAAAGAGAAAGATAAAGATGCATTAAAAATCATAGATTATAGCCTTATCTTTCTAAGCTACTTTTTATGCAAAATAATTTTTGTGTGTAGCTTGTTCCAATGCCACAACCATGGTGATTCAGACTGCATAATCCTGATTTGAACCATGATTTAAATTTTATGTCAATAATTTAGAGAATTAAGACTGCCAAACAACTTAATCTTGGTAGTCAAATAGTCTAGGTAGAGAACAAAAAGAGTTCACCAAATTAATCTGAACTCTTGGAAGCAATAAGGATAGAAGTAGATATTTTATTTCTATTTTCAAAAATAAAATGTCAAGAGTTTGCCAGTTCAAGTGCACTCAAAGAAGAAAAAATGTTAGGAAAAGTAGGTTGGGTAGGTTGAAATGTTGTTAAAGGAAATCATATGTTGCAGATTGTAAGATTGTCACTTCAAAGAAATATCATCAAGTGAAAAGAAGGAAAAAATCTGCCCAATGGATAAGGCACTAGTTTGCAAAAAACTCAGAGATTGATAAACTGAAAGTTCTGGACACCTATAAAAGGGAGCAGCCTTCCCCAAGTGGAGCCACTGTTAGTCATCAGTAATTTTTGCTGATATCAAAATATGACTAAATTATGATCCTATATTTCTAGAAAAAAAATTTGAGAAATATTGTGAGTTCTAGAAATCTCATTGTCTTCATTATCCTAAGTCAAAATGCTTCACTAATCTTCTCCTCTTTCTGCCTCCTAAAAAATATACCCCACTGCTCCAAAGAAATCTTCATAATTGGGCCTGTTTGCCTCATTTCATCACCTCACTTTCACTCTCATTCATAACCCTCTTCCTCTAAAAATACCCACTTTTTCCCTTCCTCAAAACCCTCATAAGACCCCTTCATCCATCATTTTTCCTTTAAAACATATTAAACAATGTAAAAATTCTCTTTTTACATTGTTTAAAGTTGAGTTCTTATCTATCAGGTCCTTTAAATTTTATCATAAAGCCCTTTTTATGTTAATAACCCACTCTTTGTATATATCAGACCTTAAGCCCCTCTCTGCTTAATCCCCAGCTCCTCACACCCATAAAATCACGACCTTTCGCTATCCTTTAGCCCATCCTCGTATAAATTATACCTCCACCCTTTCCATTTCCATACGCCCCAAAACCTTATATAAAGGCCCTTAAAACCTTTAAAAAATCAAATATGGGCCCCCTCCTTTTCATTACGCCCGCACCCTTGATCGACTCATATTCACCGTCGATCTGAAGCCCTAGACCCCGATCTAATGGTTATTGCTCCCCGCCTTGTTAATATGAATCCCCCCTTCCAACCTTAGAAAAGGTTTCCTCCGCCCTTTATTTATTAAAACCCCGGGCCCCGACTTCCAATATACCCCAAATCCATTCATATTACGACACCTATCCCTAGGCTCCACTCCTGAAACCTGCTCACCACTCCCCTAAGCCATTCCGCACAATTGATCTCCAAACCCGAGATCCAACGTCCCAAAACGTGTATCGCATTTTTAATTGCGATGGGTTTAAAGTTTTGAGACCCGCGCGAAATAAGTGGTTTCCACCGGCCACGTGTCATGATCTAAACTGTATCGCATTTGATTGATCCAAAACCATTTACCACCCATTACCCCTGCGATAAACCACTTATGGTTTTTCAAAACCACTTTTCCTCTCTGCGCAAAATTTCAAATTCCTCCTGCCTCCATTTTTAATTTTTGCCTGGTTCTGCCTTCGGAACCCTACCTCCTGCACCCTCTCCTCCTTTGCAATCACCTCCCAACATTTCCAAACACAGAAAAATGTAGTGAAACCCTCTCCCACATGGTTTTAACTAATAATTTGTGTTTTGTGTATGTTTAATGGAAGAAAGCGCCACCATACCCTCCCACAGTCCAAAAACGTTGATTTAGATGCTGGGTGGTGATCCAGTGGTCTCATTCAAAGTTAAAAGGTTATAGGCCCTGCATTAAGATCGATTATCGATGAAACATTGTCATCTATGGATCGAATGAACCTCCAACCACAAAACAAAGGCCTCCCCTGCACACAAAAAACACAAACATTCAAAGAAACAACAAAAGGAAGAAAGCAGAAGGATTATAGGGCTAATCCCAATTAGAAGACAAACATAAGGGTTAGCCAATTAAAACAAAAGATTAAATAAAGGGCAGACTGGTGAAAGTCAAAGAAAGAAAAGAAGACAGTGGAAAAACAAAATAATAAAGACAAAAAAGTATCAAAAGAAATAAAATAAATATTTAAATACAGAGAACATAGATCAAACAAATTGAGGAAAAAATGATCAAAAGCAGACAATCCATTAGGGGAATTTTGAGGTCTAAAATGGGCCACCTAAGGAAAATATAAAATAATAGTGGAAATAATAAAATAATATTTGATTACATCATCAAATTTTAGAGGGAAAAAATAAAAAACTATTTTTTCAATTCGTATTTTCAACTTATCTCCCAAAGTGTTTACTCAAATTTCGAGCGGGAGTACTCGTTGGATGCAAAATTTAATTCATCATCCAAGGAGTACCCATGTTGCATATTTTCGGTGGATCCTACTACAGAAAAAATGAGAAATACATGAAAAACGTGATTGTAATAATATTTTTTCATGTATTTCTCATTTTTCATGTAATAGGGTCCATCAAAAGTATGCAAGATGGGTACACATTGGATGAGGAATTAAATTTTGCATCCAACGAGTACTCCCGCTCAAAATTTGAGTAAAAACTTTGGGAGATAAGTTGAAAATACGAGTTGAAAAAATAGTTTTATTATTTTATTATTTTTTAATATTTGTACCCTTTTACTTAAAAAATGGTGAATCATCCCCCATGGTTGACATCATCATCTTGAATATTATTGGTTCTTATAAGTTTAATTTGGTTGTACATTTTTCTTAGGAAGCCCATTTTAGACCTCAAAATCCCCCTAATGAAATCATAAAGACAGCGTTTCAGGCTTAAAGATAGAGATTAAAGATAAGACAAAAGGTAGATTAACCCAAAGCAAATTTGAATGAATCAGCCTATCGCAGTTACTCCTCTTAAAAGATATTTTTGCCACCTAGTGCTTTGCTTCCTTCAATAAAGCATTAGGCAATTATTGACCTGAGTCAAAGATATTTATATCTACCAGAAAGTTATTGTAAAAGTTATGAATAGGCCTTAAAGTCAAAACATTTCACCTATTTTTCCTTAAAGAGTTAAGATAGAAGTTATTAAACAGAGAAGTAGCTGCAGATATTCCTGCCTTGAGCCTTGCATGGTCTTCAAGGTTAGGAATTCATTAACTCTGTAATAGATTATACTCAAACCCTAGCTTAGCTTCACCTCCTCATTTGCAACATAAATAATACATTTGAACTTATTATTTTGTTGGCATTTGATGACCCTTTGAAGTAATACATTGTCTCTTGGAAGTTGAAAGGAAATTGATGTCTTGGAACTTGTGGATGCCCTCATTTGTTTGTTGATGGAGGAGGCTAGATCACTGGATCCTCGAGCTTGGTTGTTGGTGAAGTGCTTCTAATATGTTATTTTTATTTATTGTTTCATTATGTTTCCATCTTTCTTTGTTGCAGTAGAGAAAAAATTTTAGGCTAAGAAATGTCTTTTGAAAGCACCTTAGTTCTGTTTGTGCTTTACTGCCTTAATTTTTTCTTCTGCTAGGACATTTTAGAGAATTGTTAATTTCTCTCTAGACCCCCTAAGCTTGTTTATTTCATAAATAGTTGAATACAGTTGGTATCAAGCAAGATTTATGGTTTTCCCTTCTTACTTACTACCACGTAAACACTATTTTTTGAAGTCTCTCTCTAAAGTACCATTCTTTAAAGTTTGCCAAAGAGGTTTTGTTTCGATCATACCCTTTGTAATTTCTTATCTAATTGTTTTAGAGATCTCCATAGCTATGATAAAGGATGTTTAGGAGTTCCCTCTTCCCTGATTACAGTTATATGTGTGTCTTAAGTGTTTTCTATCCTTGAAGGTGAAATCACTAGAAGTTAAATGAGTTTCTCGCCTTCTATATTTCATTGGAAAAGTTTGTCTTGAATTATTATTTACTAAAGTGTGGATTGTAGAATTTAGGGTTTGCCCTATCTATTTATTTCCTCTTCATGTTTTGTGATATTTAAGTCCCTTTGTTGAGAAGTACACATGATAAAGGATTCTTGATTTCCCTTTGTCCTACTTTTCATTTTTACAATTAATGTCCATCTCATTATCCTAAAAACTTTGAAGATCCACTGGCCAAGTTAGATTTGACCTATGATACTCCCTGATCCATTAATGAATTTACCATGAATTCAATTTGACTCCATTTCCCAATGACTTAGAGATTTCCCCATTCTACCTATGCTTCTTTGATCATTATGCCCAACCAAAACAAACAACAAAAGCCACACTTAATAACTAGCCTAAAATCAACCCTTTAAAGAAAACAAGTACATATCCTTTGCAAACAAAGAGAGAGATCCCTCTCTGAGTCAAGTAAGTCTAGGTCATAGGACTCTAAAGACTGGTTTTTATGTTTCCTTGTCATTTGGTCTACCAATCTGCCTAATCACAAGACCCCAACAATGTCAATCATGCCATGCCTTATCCCGAGCCTTCTAAACTTGCTGATGGAAGTTAGCAATGAAACAATATTCCTCCAAGGCCATGAGCTGCGCTAAGCACTCCTCCATGATATCAGGCTCTTCCATGTTGGTAAAGGTTGCGATGCACATGCTAGGAACAATATACTCCATGTAATATTCCAAATCTGGAACAACTCATGAATCATGCATGAAAAGCGCATTTCCAGCAAAAAATGCAATAAATTTATAAAATGGACTCTTGGATCCCATATATTAGTCAATATAAATTATAAATCCAATATTAGATCTTAAACAAAGCAAACTAGGTGGGTTAAACAGATCTCCCACACCTAGGATTTCCAAAAGGTGTCAAATCCCCAAGACTGCAGAATGTCGGAGTTGCTGCTCAAGGGACTGTGTAGTATAAGAGAGGGTTTACACTCAGAAATAAAGGAAAAAATTATATATAGTTATAATATTGATTATAAATGCTAAAGAACAGAGATCTAGTCTCCTTATACAAAATACAAAAGAAACCAACAAGGATTTCTTGTCAAACACTCTGCATACAAAATGGGAAATTCAATAATTTAATGAATAACCACTGCAAAACTGAAGTAAATGAGTGCAGAAGGCTGAAATATGTCTGATCTACTGTATATCCCTCAAGGGATTTCTCCCATGAAAGGATGAACCTCTCAATCACAAGGAAACACTGCAACGGAGCCACCAAACCATGCAATGAACACTGCCTCCAGAATAATGCATTCCCTAGCAGAAACAGTGCTGGTAATGTACGGGAAATATGCGGTCTGATACCAAAGAGCTGAAATAATCTCAGGATATCTCAAAACAGATCTCTCAAGTGAAGGAAACCTTCCTCCAATGAGAAACTAGCTCAGAAACTGGGATTCCAATCCCTTCCACTGCTGCACCCGGCAACACTGCAAAATCTCCGGTAAAGTTTTATTGATGAAGATGGCTGAAGCTTGGCCTGAAAACCTGATGTGGAATGATGAATTCAAACTCTCCCAATGAGGCTCCTCAAAGGAAAGAGGTGGGATTCCCGCCCGGGAACACCTAGTGCTAAACAACACTACAACTTTGCTAAGCAGCAAAGCAGCAACAAGTCTTGGCAGACAAGAATAATAATCTAAGACATGAACAATAATTCTACCATCCTCTTCCTTATATAAGACATGATTTTTCTTGCCCTTGGCCCCACTCAATTTGGCCATCTCTATCCCAAGATACATCTCCCTCCAAAATTGTGTTATTCCTCCTTGGATTCTTCCTCCACTAAAACTGCGCTATTGACTTAGTCAGAGCAGCTTGATCTTAACCCTGTTCACACATGGAGTTGTTTTATTGAGCTATAAAGAGTGTCCCATTTCAAATTTTTAGTATTTTATTCCTCCTTAGGAGACTTATGGGCTTTTCTTCCCATTTATTCACCGGCTAGAGCTGTTGCTAACTCTAATGTTCCATTTAGCTTGGAGGCTAAAACTTTGGAACATTACAGTCCTCCCCTCCAAAATCTTTGCTTGTCCTCAAGAAAATGCATAAGGAGAAAAAAATTTCTCCCCTCTTCCTCATGTGGCCTCCCATCAATAACCTCCATCACTGCATCAAGAGAATCTGCAAATAAACTGTAATCCAATGTTTCCTCCCAAGAGTGCAAAACCAAAGTGTCTGCATCAATCAAAGGTGGGAAGTGTGAATAGAAACCTACTAGCTATCGCATGGCCTCCACAAAGTAGGAGTGATGGAAAAAATGGTGAATGAGTGCCTCCCTCACCCATGCTATCATCCAAATGAAGTGATTCACTCTCCAACATGGCAACTCATGAATAATATCCTCCACCTTGTGCTCCTGAAGTGTAGGTGGGTTGAATAAATGAACATGATAGGAAAGAGGGCCTATCCCATGCTGTCCTCCTCTCAACTTATGATAAGTGTAGAGGGCATGCTGATCTTGGGCTGCAACATGATTACCCTCCAATGGCAAGAAGAAGATTGAGTCACTAAGGACCCTTCCTCCAAAATCATGAGCCATGTCAACCCAAACCATTCCATCCAAGATGAATGGCACATCATCACCATTTGGCCTCCAAATCAGAAAATTTCTGGAAGTTATGTGTAATTTTGGATGGTACCAAAGGTTCTCCAAGTGGATATTATGCAGTCTTCCTAACTGTTGCTTGAGAATGTCATGTGGCAAGTGGTCTTGCAACAAATCATAAGCTGTGTATGTTTGCTCTTCCAACACGGGGAAGTAAGCATCAATGTCTATCAGTTGTACATACATAAAATAACAATACACTTGCCCAAATTCATGTAGAGATGGGCTATTATCATCATAAACATTGGCCCTAAAGTGACCATGAAACCCAAAAATAATCTTGCTTTATTGAGGAGCAATGCACTGTCCAATCATGGTGAGAAAGTAAAAATACTCAATGGAGTAATCAAAAAGTACATAAATTCTTTTCCTACCATACATAGAAATTTTGATGAAAGTGAGGTCCATCAATAAGTCCTCCCATGATAATCTCCTCATAAAACCCTGCAAGAAGAAAGGATACATCCTCTCCTTAGAAGATTCCCTCCATAAGAACATACTCCTATGTGACAACGCTATAGGCCTTTGTAATAATGCTCCATGACTCTCCTCTTTGACATCCCATATGCCAAGGTCATCCACCATCATGCTGCTAGGTGAGAGGATATTCTTCCTACATGGAAGTCTCTCATGATTCTCCAATGCTGAAGGGTAGCCTCCTTGCACCATGAATGTGCCTTCCTTCTCTTTGGAAATATCATGAAAAGTATGGGAAGAATTTTTCCCATACTCTCCCAAGTGTAACCATACCAACAACAACTTTTTTTGCTGCCTCATCTCTCCCCCATACAAGCCATGAAGTAAGATCATGATAGTCAAATTGTATGATGCCCCATATAAACAAGTCTTCTGCTGCTCTATCATATGGGTGCCATGCCATCCAATTGGTTTTTCTCTCCATACAAATCTTCCCTTGAGCAAAAACGCATGAGCAATACATGGAACCAAGATAGAATAAAAACAAGTTTCCAAGTGACAATCAGAGAGTGAATCATGGTCCCTCTCATGGAACCAGCGCAGTGCATCCTTTGCCTACTTCAAAATAAGAAATAACAAGTGCTTTACCAGCCACTTGTTTGTTGCCACAGTCATCTCATAAGATGAAAACATGAAAGTACAATATGGTGTTAATGGTGCACACCAAGAAACATGTGGCTTCCCCCACAGACCATCAAAAGGATAGCCAAAATCAATGCTACAAGCAGTTGCAAGTACATCATCATACAATATTCAAGAAGAGATGATTCCTCTTGTTACATCATGTTTCTCAAATGAGGAAAAGAAGTACAATAAAAAAATATGAATTTATACCTTCTCCATCATGTGCTTCAGGCCTTGAGCTGAAATGGCTCACCTGGAAATTATCCCTTACTCCCAATGAGTAGGAAGGTGGCTGTTACATCCTTTCTATCACCATCAGGGCTATGCATCTCTACATATGCTGAAATATGTCATGCTAAATGCCCTCCCAAGTGAACTCTTCCATCAAATGGAAATATGCATTAAAGTGCATAGAAGAGAAGTCCTCATGTGCTACATGTAGCAGCTTCTCCTTGAGACTAGAAGATCTAGTCAAGAAGATCCTGCCATATGAATAGATGACCATATCATCCACCATGTATCTATCATCTCCATATGGGTCATCCAGAATCATGCATGCACCAAGATCCTTGGAGTACTCTACCAAAAGCTGAGATCTCCAATAAGTATCAATCCTCCTAAGAGACAGTTCTGGTGATCTGGCATGTGAAGCTCTCCTTATGCTGCTGCCTGCTACTTTGACATCCCCCATGCCAAATTCTTCCCCCAAACTCTTCACCTCTCCAAAATCCAAGAGTGGTGAACCCAAAGACAAGAAATCTCTCATCAACTGTAGATCAGGTGGCCTCCTAGGTGGAATGCCTCCATGTAGTGAGACATCAATGTCAAGAGTAGAATTCTCATGTGGTTGGGCAACCTTGCCCTTGCTCCAACAACCCAATATAGTTTGCCTCCTCTCTGTACTAGCTTTCTGAAACAGAGATGGGTGTGTGCTTCTCATCAACTGATGCTGCTCTTCCTCCCTACCTCCTCTTTCCAGCTGCAATGCTGCTCACTGATTGTGCTTGGACCTCCATGTATGAGATCCTGGGGAACTCCTTGTAAAGATATAAGAATCCCTCCTGCTAGAGCATGTGCTCCTCCTCCCTCTACATGAGGAACTGGATGTGCTCTAGATGTGACAACACTTTTTCCCTCTTCTTCTTCATCAATGTGTGTAGGCAACATCTCAAAAGTTGGATTCTCTTGCGAAAAAGAGATCCCCATGCCCTCTTATTCAAGAATATGAACTGGAGGTCTTGCTTTCGACAATTTGTAATGCAAGATGTCAGCTTCTCCCATGGTTTTTTGAGGTGGATTTTCCTCCATTACATGTAAGGGTTTTGTTTTCTCAAGTTTTCCTTGCTTATGTGTCTTAGGAAGTTTTTCACCAAACCTCCCCATCAACGTCTCTATGAATCTTGCATAAGATGAAGTGTTTGCATTCTTTAAAGAACAAGATTCAAAAATACACCATGCATGAGCCTTACCTTTGAAATGCAACACTACAACTCTGATGGATTCATCTTTCGAAATGTGGTGCAGCTGCAAATAGGAATCTAGTTCCTTCACCCAAGCTCTAGCTGAACATGTAGGTGATCCGGAAAAAGTAGATAGATGAAATCTCTCTACATCCTGCTACTTTCTCTTTTCCACCTAGATCTTGAAATTTTTTTGTAAATCAGTATGATCTCTAAACCTCTCAGTTTGATATTCATACTCCTGCAACAAATCACTAAGAGTTCTCCCCTTAGGATATTTTCCTCCTCCCATCCATATCAAGATAGCTCTGGGCACTTGACTGCACTGTGCATCATGGAGTGTAGCTGCATGCTCACACTCACCATGTGAAAATCTAGATTAAACCTCCTTTGGAGATCCCATCTCCAATCTCATTTTCTTCAGCTCTCCTTGAAAGCTCTGCATAGATTTTGGAAGAAGCTTTGTAAAATTTTCTTCCTTTATCCTTTCACATACTAAAGCTTTCTAGCTTCTGTCCATCTCTCCTTCCTCTGATAGTTGGATCTCATAGGCAGAGCCAGAGATCATGCTTTGATACCACTTTAATATTCCAAATCTAGAACAGCTCATGAATCATGCATGAAAAATGCATTTCCAGCAAAAAATGAAACAAAAAAGTAAAATGGACTCTTGGATCCCATATATTAGTCAATATAAATTTTAAATCTAATATTAGAGCTGAAACAAAGAAAACTAGGTGGGTTAAACAGATCTCCCACACCTAGGATTGCCAAAAAGTGTAAAATCCCTAAGACTGCAAAATGTCGGAGTTTTTGTTCAAGGGAATACATAGTCTAAGAGAGGTTTTACACTCATAAATGAAGGAAAAAATTATATCTACTCATATATTGATTATAAATGCTGAAGAATAGAGATCTAGTCTCCTTATACAAAATACAAAAGAAACCGGCAAGGGTTTCTTGTCAAACACTCTGCATACAAAATGGGAAATTTAGTAATTTACTGAATAACCACTGCAAAACTGAAGTAAATGAGTGTATAATTCTGAAATATGTCTTATCTATTGTATATCCCTCAAGGGGTTCCTCCCATGAAAGGATGAACCTCTCAATCATAAGGAAACACTGCAACGGAGCCACCAAACCATGCAATGAACACTGCCTCCAGAATAACGCATTCCCTAGAAGAAAAAATGCTGGGAATGTATGGGAAATGTGTGTTTTGATACCACAGATCTGAAATAAGATCAGCAGCTCTCCAAACAGATCTCTCAAGTGAAGGAAACCTTCCTCCAATGAGAAACTAGCTCAGAAACCGAGATTCCAATCCCTTCTACTGCTGCACCCAGCAACACTACACAATCTCTGGAAAATATGTGCTGATCAATATGGCTGAAGCTTGGCATGAAAACCTGATGTGGAATGATGAATTCAAACTATCCCAATGAGGCTCCTCAAAGTAAAGAGGTGGGATTCTCGCCCGGGAACACCCAGTGCTAAACAACACTGCAACTTTGCTTAGCAGCAACAAGTCTTGGCATACAAGAATAATAATCTAAGACATGAAGAATAATGTTGCCATCCTCTTCCTTATATAATACATGAGTTTTCTTTCCCTTGGCCCCACTCAATTAGTTCATCTCTATCCCAAGATACATCTCCCTCCAAAATTACGTTATTCCTCCTTGGATTCTTCCTCCACTAAAACTGCGTTGTTGACTTAGTCAAAGCAGCTTGATCTTAACCCTGTTCACACATGGAGTTGTTTTATTGAGCTAGAAAGAGTGTCCCCTTTCACATTTGGAGTATTTTATTCCTCCTTAGGAGACTTATGGGCTTTTATTCCCATTTATTCACTGGCTAGAGCTGCTGCTAACTCTAATGTTCCATTTAGATTGAAGGCTAAAATTTTGGAACATTACACTCCATGGGCATAATGGCCTCCTTTCCATAAACCATTAAAGCTAGTGTTTTCCCAGTCAGCTTCTTGTAGGTGGTTCGATAGGCCCAAAGGACTGATGGGATGCGCACGTCCTAGTCGTTGCGATCGAAATTACAGACCTTAGTCAGTGCCTACTCCAAGATTTTATTAAAAGCTTCTAAAAATCCATTTTCCTGTGGATGATATGGGGTGCTTTGCACATGGTGGATCTGAAATTATCCAGTCAAGGCCTGTATTGTTTCACTAAAAAAATGCGTACTTCTATCACTCATTAAGATCTTAGGACAACCAAACCTAGTTAGAATATGTTCAAAAATGAAGTACACAGTGGTATCTGTAGTGAAATCCTTCACAGCTTTTTCTTTGGCCCATCGAGTTACATAATCAGTCACAGTGATGATGTAGCGCGCACTTGTCTTCTTTCCTAGCAGGTTGATGGGCCCCACAAAGTCGATGGCCCATTTTTTAAAGTCTTGTAAGGCCATCTATGGTTGCAGGGGCATTTCGTCTCTACGCGACAGTCTTCTTGTCCTTTGGCAAGTGTCACATGCTTTGCAATAATCGTGAGAGTCTCTATGTAGTGTGGGCCACAATATCCCATCTCTCAGGATCTTCTACGTCATCGCCTTCCCTACGTAATGACCTTCTTCTACGCCCCCGTGGGCTTCTTCTAATATTGTGTGTCTTTCATGCTTCAACACATATCTTCGCATCACCTCGTCCGCTCCCAACTTATACAGGTGGCCCGCTATGATGGTAAAATATGATGCCTGGGTGACCAAATCTTTATTCTATTGTACTGAATATTCTGCAGGCACCATCCATGTAGTTAAGAAGTGAATGATGTCAGTGAAGTGCGCATCAACTACCTTAACAATAAACAATTACGCATCAGACAGTACTTCTAGGTTGGTCGGATCTTCGCCACTTTCAATTCAATATAAGTGGTCTGGCCCAGCATTTAGTTTCATTGGCTTCATGATAATCTCATATTCATATTCTTGAAATAGCAGCAACCATTGGCAAATATTCTCCCCCAACACAAGATTATTCACTAGGTACTTCAAAGCTGAGTGATCTGTAAACATATTGAAGTGCCTCCTAACAGATAATGTCGGTATTTTTGTAGGGCATATACCATGGCCAACACCTCATGCTCAGTAGTGGAGTATTTTTGCTCCACACCAGAGAGTTTCCTACTAGAAAATGAAACTAGATGGTCAATGTCTCTGTCTCCAAGCTGCGTAACGACAGCTCCCAGGGTGATCCATGACGCATCTATGTGAACATGGAAAACCTTCGCCCAGTTAGGAAATATGAGGATAGGAGCAGAGACCATGTTTTCCTCGAGTAGTTTGAAGCTCTTCTGACACTCTTCGTCCCAAAAGAATGAAACATCCTTCTTTAGCAACTTTTCCATAAGTGATGTGATTAGCACGTACCCTTGAATGAACTTCCTATAGTAGCTTGTATGTCCGAGGATAGATCGTAGTTGTTTCTTAGTTGTAGGCACTACCAGGTTGATGATAACCGCTATCTTGGTGGGGTCAACCATCAATCCTTGTCGACAGCTATGTGACCTAGCAAGATACCGAAGGGTATGAAAAATATGCACTTCTTGATATTCAGGGAAATCTGGTGCTTTCTACAGGCATCCAACATCATGCGCAAGTTTGAGACGTGCTTCTTTACCAACGCGAAGACAGTATAGTCATCAAAATATACCTCCAAAAACTTTTGGATGAACTCCTTGAATACTATGACCACCACCTGTGAAAAGATGTCAGGGGCATTCTTGAGTCCAAATGGCATGACAGTGTACTAGAAATATCCCCATTCAGTGGCGAACGTAGTTTTCCTAAGATCTTCAGGTGCGATCCTGATATAATGGTAACCCGAGAACCCATCCGTGAACGACTACGCTTCCTTCCCCCCCCCCCCTCCCACACTATCAAGTATTTCATATAAGAATGGCGTAGGAAAGGGATTGTGTACGCAGGCATCATTCAATTTTCACAGGTCAACACAGATCCGTATCTCTCCCTTAGTCTTCTTCTCCTGAACCACCATAGGACTTACCCAATCTGATTGTTCGACTAGCTCAATGATACCTACGTCTATCATTTTGTCAAGTTCTTCCATGACTTTCCAGTTATACTTGGGGTCCAATCGATAAGGGCGCTGCTTCACAGGGTGCACATCTAGTTTTAAAGTGATGAGCATGACCCCTAGGTCCCTTGTAATTCCTTTGAGTTACGAGAATTTCATCAGAAATAGGTCCTGGTATTCGGTGACAAGTTCCGCGACTCTTCCAACAGTATCATCATCCTAGTAGTCCCCTATTTTAGCTAGCTTAGGTTTCTCCTCCATCCCAATGTTGACTTCTCACAACTTCATAGGCTTAGTGACATTGACAGTCTTTAGTGGGGCTCCAGCAACTACGTGCACTCCCTCTGACTCTGGGATAGAGATATTTCGTGGGTCTTCATCACATTCCTCCATTGATAGATTGCGACAGTGGAAAATATCCTACATCTGCGTCTCCCATGTTGGTTCCCCAGGTGCTGCACAAGGGCATGATGCATCAAATACTAAGGCATCTATATCCTCCAGAGCTTTGTTGAGTGCCTCCATGCCACCTACCAAACTGAATGTCCCTAAAAACTCATCCTTTAGGGTTTCCTAGTGGCGGGTGTGTTGGTGTAGTTCTGCATCTAAATATCATGCGGTGGGGATTGGCCCCAAGGCATGAATGAACAAGTGGACCCATTTGTCCATAGTTCTTCCGCACCATTCCTCCATCCATGCAGACAAGTGCTCGCGTGGGTCACCTGGGCCAAGGAAGGCCTTTACGTGCAGGTGAATCAAGGGTTCAAACCACAAGAACATCATCTCATGACACTCTTCCCAATATTGGAACGTTCCCTTATGCGTGTCCCACCACCTCGCAGGGGTTGTGAGCATGGCTAGATTAAGGGCCCACATCCTTCGCTCCCTTGTGACTTCAGCTTCAAATATTCGCAAAAACTCCCTAATACTACCAGAACCATCAAATTAGGGTATTTATCTTACCTATGAGGAGATAAACTGGAATTTCTTTGTGATTCTAAGAAATCACAATGCAGATACATCATGTAACTGATTCTGCCAATTTTATATCTCCCCATTGAAGTCAAAGAAGCATTAATTTTTCTTCTCCCATCAAGCACACCATCAGCCGTAGGATTGATCCAATCCTCATCCCGAGTGGTTAATTTATGGATGTGATCCACATCCTCTTCTTCGCGCACCGGTTCTATCTACCGCTCTCCTTCCACAGGGTCTAGTGGGACTATCACCCTCTTACCCTCATTCTCAAAGACCATGCTTCTTTTATTTAGGTTGATAATCCCTCCCATATCTATAGCCCAATCCAGTCCTAGGAGTGTAGGATAAGGGTTCTCATCTTCCACAATCTAAATTACTTCAAAGTCAGCGCGTACCTTAACTCCTGTGATATCCACCATAATCTTTGACAGCCTCCCCAATGGTATGATCTTCTATTGGTTAACCGTGAGCATATGTATAGTAGACCATTCCAGCTTAGGCTCTCCCATCTGCTACTAAGTTTTCTTGGGTAGTACATTCGCATTTGACCCCAAGTCCAAGATAACCTGATCCATTTCATCGTTGCCAATCTCCGCTGTTAGCCGCATGCCCCGACCAGTGTGTTTCTTATGCTTGTAAATTTTGTGCACATCCCTAATGTCCGTGAGGGGGTTAGTTCTTTCTACGCAACTATCTATTAGTGCTTGAAGATTTTATACTGCCTTCTGGTTGCGTAGCATCTTCATACATGCCTGTAGAAATGGTTTAATTTCGTCATCCGTTCTTAGGTTTGTTGGAGCCTTGGAAGTAGATGCCTCATCCTTAGTAAAGTCTTTGTGAGCTGTGATGAAGGTTTCCTTTTCCTTCTATAGGTCCAAGCTTTCCTGATTGACAGCTCCTTTCTGGACAAGAGATTTAGCCATGAATTTCTCCTCCTCTCCCATAGTAGCCATGCTGATGTGCGTTATGACATTAATACTTGGTCCTTCATCACATGGTTCCGCCTTAAACCTCTGCACATTCTGCGTAGGTGTCTATTTTTTTTCCTGCATTTTTTCTATCAGGATTGGACAGTCTTCAATCACATGGTCCAATTGTTGACAATATCAACAATATTGTCTCACAAGGTTCGGAGAATCCCTTGCAAAGTGCCCTATTTCCCCACAGTTGTAACAGATCAATTATCCTCTTCCCCTACCTACGCCTCCACCCCTTCCCCCTCCCCTGACCCTTGCTAGGGAGCCTCCTCTGCTTGATGGAGATAGTGGTGAAGAAGGGTCAGCATGTACCCTGTATAGGTTTCCTCGATCTATCATCAAGTCATAGGTTTTCCAATTATGCTCATCATGTCCCATAGAGGAGCATAATTGACACCATTGTTGCTTCAATTCTGGAACATAAGCACCAAGACGGGTGTTATAAAATTAAATATTACAGAGCAATGAAACACATAAAATATATAGAAAACACAAGCACAAAAAACAAATAAAACCAGAGAGACACAGATATACGTGGTTCACCCAGTTTGGGCTACGTCCACCCCGAATAGCCAGTCCTTCCTTTCTATTATCTAGAAAAATGAAGATACACAACCTACAATAGATCTATTGTAATATTCTCTGTTCTCTTTCACAGTATCCCTATATGTTTCTCACTCTGAGAATACACATACAATACACAGCCGCAATAAAAATACCCTCATACAAAGCGAGGGGTTTCCTTATAAGGCAAAAAAACCCTAAACTAAACATAACTTCTATCGTCAGATCATCCGCCTAATGAATGGCCCAGATTGACTAGAAATTACTATACTTTTACAAGGCAATTTTACATCTTTTTTTAGCTTCGGGGGCATTGCCCCCGAAACCCCCCACCAGGGGGGGGCTCCATAAAGTCGCAGTCACCCCCCCTAGACCCCCCAGGCAGCGTTTAATTTTGGGCGGCGTTGTTGCCCCATTAAGGTACAGGGGTCCAACGCTGTGATACAAAATAAACAAGATAATCAGGCTCCACACCCAACAATCTCCCACTTGGAGACTGATTGTAGCAATTGCACCGCTTCTTCATTTGATGGACAATGACTCCTCTTTGGACCTGGATGTTTCTCATCTTCATCGTTATCCTTGAGTACTAATTGAAACTAAGCATAATCTCATTTTCTCCCTGGTTACAACTTTTGTTAGAATATCTACAGGATTCTGGCTAGTGTGTATCTTTTCTAGCTTCAACTGTCCATCTTCCAATACTAACTGTATGAAATGGTACTTGAGTTGTATGTGTTTATTATTGGAATGAAATACTAAGTTATTTGCAATATGAATGGCACTTTGGCTATCACTTTATAACGTGCCCATAGCATGCTTCTTACCCAATTCATCCATAAACCTTTGTAACCAAATCATTTCCTTACTAGCCTCTGTAGCAGAAACATACTCTACTTCTATTGTTGAAAGTGCAACAAAATTTTGGATTTTTGAAACCCAACTGACAGTTTTTCCACCTATAGTAAATACATATCCTGTAGTGCTCCTCCTGTTATCTCTGTCACTTGCCATATCTACATCAACATATCCCTGTAGAGCAATGTTCGAACCACCAAAGCATAATGCTTGATTTGTGGTACTTCTCAAATATCTAAGAATCCATTTTATTTCCATCCAATGTTCTTTTCCTGGATTTTTCATGTGCCTACTTATAACTCCCACCGCATGTGTAATATCAGGCCTTGTGCAGACCATTGCATACATTAAGCTTCCAACTACTGATGCATATGGAACTTTAGACATGTAGTCCATTTCTTCTTGGGTCTCGGGGCACATCTCCTTACTAAGTTTGAAATGGCTAGAAAAAGGTGTACTAACTGGTTTTGCATTCTGCATATTGAATATTTTCATCACCTTTTTTATGTACTCATTCTGAGACAATGTTAATTTGTGATTTTTCCTGTCTCTAGTTATTCTCATACCAAGGATTTTTTTTGTAGCTCCCAAATCCTTCACTGCAAATGAATTTGCCAATTTTCTTTTGAGCACATTTATTTCCTACATGTTAGACCCTGCAACAAGCATGTCATCTACATACAATAACAATATAATATAGCTGCCATCATTTTTCCTTTTCAGATAAACATAATGATCAGAGTGACATCTAATATAACCTTGTTCAAATATAAACTTGTCAAATTTTAGATACCATTGTCTTGGAGCCTGTTTTAAGCCATACAAGCTCTTCTTTAACCTGCACACTAATTTTTCTTTCCCTTTGACCTCATATCCTTCTGGTTGCTGCATATAGATCTCCTCCTCAAAATCTCCATGGATAAATGTTGTCTTTACATCTAATTGTTCAAGATGTAAATCTTCTGTTGCTACAAGACTTAAAATAGTTCTGATTGAAGTCATCTTAACAACAGGAGAAAATATTTCATCAAAATCAATACCTTTCTTCTATGCAAACCCATTCACCACAAGTCTAGCTTTGTACCTCTGTTTTCCTCCATCTTCTTCCTTCAGCCTGTAAACCCATTTATTCTGCAATGTAGTTTTACCTGCAGGCAACCTGACTAAGTCCCAAGTCCGGTTATGCATTAAGGAGTCCATCTCTTCTTCCATGGCTAGCTCATACTTCTTCCTGCTTTCAACCTGCATTGCTTCTTCATAACATTCAGGTTCACCAGAATCAGTCAAAAATAAATAATATAATGAAGGAGAGTATTTTTCAGGGGGTCTACTTATCCTAGTATATCTTCTAACACTACTTTCAGGTGTTTGAGGTGCCTGTTTTTGTTGTGGTGGTTGCTGTTGTTGTGGCTCTTGATTATTATTATTTTTAGAAACCTTTACCTTTTCTGTGATCTCATCAAGAACTATGTATTCTTTGTTTTCTTTTTCCTGTTTCTTTTTCTGCAACCGATTCTTATACAAGACCTTTTCATTGAATATTACATCTCTTATCCTAATGATTTTTTGATTTTCATAATCATATAAGCGATAACCAAAATCATTAACACCATATCCAATAAGGGTACATTTCTTTGATTTTGCCTCAAGCTTTGTTCTATTTTCTTTATTAATATGGACAAAGGCCTCACAACCAAAAGGCTTTAAAAAAGAGTAGTTTACCTTTTTACCTTTCCATGCTTCCTCTGGAATACCACCATCCAAGGAATTTGATGCAGGAGCATCAAGGCCAATTTTCATTTTTCAAAATGTAATAAAAGGGGTTGTGACATTTTTATTATTTTATTAATTAATTTTTTATTTTTAAATAAAATAGGAGATAATTTAGAAAAGTGAGGATTTTGTAAATATTAATTAAAAGGATATGAGAGAAAATAGAATTAAGTAGAAAAATTAGGGAGTAGGAATGCTATGTACGGGACTTAGTTGAGTCCACACCTAAAATGTATTTAAGTTAGATTTAGTTGAGGATTAGGTGGAGAGATTTTTGGAGTGAATTAAATTCATTATTTATGTATAAATATGAGTGGTTTTTGTGAGGAAAATACACTTGAATAGTTGTAGAGAGAGTGAGAGTGTGAGTAGAGAGCAGGGTTTCTACTTGCAAGACTTCGGCAGATTGTAAAAGGACCAATAATTGGGAAATCAGGCCAATGAAGGAGATTTTATTGTAAGTATTGGGTGTGTTAATACAACATTTGATTTTTTTGAATATATGTCCATTATTGAGTTTGTGTAAGATTGAATTTGTGTGTTCAATGAATGAAAGGAAATTCGATCCTTTTTAAATTCTGGAATATTAATGTTGTAAGGGAATTGTGCTTTAGTCCCTGCAAAAGAAGTTCAACTTTGTATAATCTCATTAAGACTGTTTGATAAAGTTGACTGGATCGATTAGGCTAGATCTTCGATTGGTAGCTACAGTGGCAGAGAGAGTGTTCTCACCTTTCTAGTTTCGATTGGTCTATATACCCTAGGTTAAGAGAAATGAAATTGATCCACGAGTTGTTGATGAATTGTATGTGTTGAACTATTGTATAAGATTCTGGTTCTCTTGAATTTCATTTGCTATTAATATAAATCTGAATTCAGAATTATTGTATGAATTTGGGAAGATTCGATTTTAATAATCTATGACCCAATCCAGAACGTTGAGTTGAAGGTTGAATGTGTTATTTGTCATATGCAAACGTTTCAATCCTCATTAACGAAGTTAGATGAAGAAACGCCAAGTGGCATCGATTTGATGAAATGCTATTATTTGAATGTGTATAGCACTGGTATGAAGGTTTCAAGACAGAAATTAATGAATTTCGATTATGGTATGTGTTAAATCTGAACTGATCTTGTTTACTGGAATCGAATTCATTCGATTGAGGCTAATTGTAACAAAAATGAACTAGTGTTGAACCAGGGATGTTTAAACGACATCGATTGGAATTAAAGTTTATTATACCAATTGATGAAATTGCAGCGATGTAAATCTTCAATGTAGAGAGAGTTGAAGCAATTCATTTTTGCTAGAATGTCCGTTAACTCAGAGGCATAATTCATCTGCTTGCCGGAAGGATGTTTTGAATCAATGCAAAGGTGAAATTCAGTTTGAAGAAGCTACTTTATAGCGTGGCTTTAATGTTAAGTAACAACGTTGGAAAAGGAAATCGATTGAGTGTTTTTAATGAAGGGCACAAGATAAGAGGTATTTGACGGAGGCAATTTGAATCTGTTGAATCGATTCAGAAGTTTGTTGAAGCCCAGCTCCAATATGCCCAGAAGTCGTGTTTTTTTTTATGGAGTTGCTATATTTGCCGAATTTTTGAAGTCTGAGCACAAGATGATGGACAGGAAGCATACAACATTTTGGAATAACGCTATGGAAGTGGAAGAATGACTGCGTTGGAAGATTAATCAGCCAAGGTATGAACAATGTTGTTTAGAGATTGAAAATTGCTTGAAAATTGAGATTGGTTATTGAATATCGATGTGTGGACCTAATGACAAGCGTAGGCAATGTATTTATGCTGGAAGTTTAAATGGGTTTAAAGTCTGGCTATTCGTTTCAAGTGTTATAATCTTTGGACTTATCATATATGGAATTTTATCTAAGTTTTAATTATGATTTGAAAAGCAACTTCATTTGAGAAACAACCTTGAATATGTGAAATTGGGTTGGGTAACCAATGAGTGATAAATAAAGGGAAAAGCTTCCACTTATGTAATGGATTGTTGATCACAATTAAATGATTTTATTATATGTTGATTTTGAACCATATGTTGAAGAGCTTCCGCATGTAAATGGTAGTGTGTGAAATTTTCCAGACATTGAGGTTTTAATTTGGGAAAATGCTTAGATGCATGCCTATATACATGGTAGTAAAGATTCTGGGTATTGCAGGTTTAGGCCCTGCATAATTTTGATGTCAGAGCAGGAAGGCTCTGTTGAAATTGAAGATGTTTATTTTTCTGAATGAGTGCAGGAAGGTTCTGTTGAGAACTGAAGAGTGTTTTATTTGAATGTATTATAAATCTGATACGCAAGCTACACAATTGCAGTGAACATGATTGCAGAAGTGAATGGAGGACAAGATCATGCATGATCTTAAAGGTGAGATAATTTTCTGATTTGGAATTATGATTGAAGTTATGGTTGCAGAGAAGATGATGGCAGTGAACCTGAAATTCAACTAAAGGCTGGATAGGGAAGACAATTGCAGTGTCCTAAAGAAGAAGGTGAGTTGAAGAGATAGCCTGGAGAGAGCAGAGAAGAGTGCTCAAGAGGTTCCATAGGCAGTGAACCAGTACTTACTAAGAGACCAGATCCAGTGAAGCGGATTGGTGAGGTAAGGGCAGCAGGAGAGCTTGATGTTGCAGAGGCTAGTGCAACTCATGGTGAGTGAGAAACTCATGGAGAAGAAGATCATGGAGGATCATAGAAGAGGTTCAGAGGAATGCCATAGAGGTGATATGACTGATAAAGTCATAGAAAGAGAAATTGCAGTAATGAAGGTACAATTGCAGGTACTAGAAGAATGGCTGCAAGAGCAGGAAAATCAAAAAAGAGGATGGATATTTCCACTGAAGGGAAAGAGAGTGGTTTGGCAACCATTGCAGATGAGGTTGAGGCAAAGTGTGATTGCCTTATTGAAGGAGGAACTTAGAGTTCTTGAGCCAAAGATGGAATTTGAAGTTTCCACATGTAGATCTGTTCAAAGGGAAGTGCTTGAGGAAGCAGTCAAGACTGAAAAGTCTTGTGGTTTTAAAACTAATGAGTTGTATATGTTTGCAGGTACATCACAGAGAGATGAGCAAGCTTTAGATTTTGTTCAAGAGATAGAGTTGAATCTGAAGTCTGTTCAGATCGATGCTGAGATAGAAAGATCTTAGGAGGAAATGGAGACAAAGGAGTCTAATCAGAGTATTGGTGCAAAGAGAGAAGGACCAGTTGATGATTGGTTAAAAGCTGGTGAAGGTATGGAAAATTGTGTGAAGTTTCCAAGTTCTACTCCTAATGAAATTGTCGAATTGTATAGAAAACTAGATCTTCAGAGAAGAGAATTGGAGAGGCAAAGAACTTATGTACAGGATAATTTTCTGAAGAAGCAAGGTAAGAAAGTTTTCATGAATGAAAATCATGAAGCGGAGGATGGAAAGAAGGAGAGACTAGCTGACAGTCTCATGGTGAATGAAAATCAGCATATTGATGTGCTGACTAAGGATTTGGAAAGGAACTCAGAGCAGCATATTGAAGTGTTGCCAGAGAAAGCTGAGGAGGAAGCCAGTGAAGATTTTCTAAGTCTGGAAGAATACTTGGAGTTGCGGATGACTGAATCAACAAGTAAGACCATTGGGTCTTGTGATTTTGAAATTGACGATTTGATTGTGTATACAGGGAATACAGAAGATAGTCCATCACTTGGAATTGTCTTGAAAGAAGAAAAACTGTTGCAGGAAGAAGATGAGATAGTCATGTCTCATATGTAGAGGCTTGTTACCATGGGTGACAAGAAAGAGTTGGCTTTTCTGCATAGCCAAGAAAATACTGGTGGACAAAATTTTGGAACTACTACAATGATAGAGGATGAGGCTACAGTGTTTGAAGAACTTGATTTGATTGCCAGAATCAATCAAGATGAAAATGGACAATTACTGAAGATTGTCAAAGGGGAAGACGAAGGTTATGCTGGAACTAATTTACAGCATGTTGATGAGAAGAAATGGCTGAAATGTTTTCTGGAGACAGAAATTGAAGATAAATTTGCAGGTGATGAGCAAAAGAATGTTGCAGAGGTATAGGAAGTTTGGGAGAGAACAACATCTATGGTGGAAGCTGAGACAACATTAGCGGCAGCAACAAGAAGTGAAAGCAGCAGCAGTAGGTTGGACATAGAGATTTAAAGCATCATAAAACTGATGATGAAGGTGTTTCAGAGACAGCAGACAACAACAAGAAAGAAGAATAATTTAAGAAAGAAAAAGACAGCAAAAGATTGCAAGAGCACAGCCAGTGGAGCAATGCAGCATAAAGTGTGGAGACCTGGAGAAGAACAACAGAAAGAAGCAGCGACAAGTGGAAAGTTACAGCACAAGATATGGGATCCAGGCAGAGACAGATCCGAACACATGATCAGGCGATCATGATAAATTTCAACCTTGGGAGTCTGATGCAGGAGCATCAAGGCCAATTTTCATTTTTCAATATGTAATAAAAGGGGTTGTGACATTTTTATTATTTTATTAATTAATTTGTTATTTTTAAATAAAATAGGAGATAATTTAGAAAAGTGAGGATTTTGTAAATATTAATTAAAAGGATATGAGAGAAAATATAATTAAGTAGCAAAATTAGGGAGTAGGAATGCTATGTATGGAACTTAGTTGAGTCCACACCTAAAATGTATTTAAGTTAGATTTAGTTGAGGATTAGGTGGAGAGATTTTTGGAGTGAATTAAATTCATTATTTATGTATAAATATGAGTGGTTTTTGTGAGGAAAATACACTTGAATAGTTGTAGAGAGAGTGAGAGTGTGAGTAGAGAGCAGGGTTTCTACTTGCAAGCCTTCGGCAGATTGTAAAAGGGCCAATAATTGGGAAATCCGGCCAATGAAGGAGATTTTATTGTAAGTATTGGGTGTGTTAATACAGCATTTGATTTTTTTGACTGTATGTCCATTATTGAGTTTGCATAAGATTGAATTTGTGTGTTCAATGAATGAAAGGAAATTCGATCCTTTTTAAATTCTGGAATATTAATGTTGTAAGGGAATTGTGTTTTAGTCCCTGCAAAAGAAGTTGAAATTTGTAGAATCTCATTAAGACTATTTGATAAAGTCGACTGGATCGATTAGGCTCAATCTTCGATTGGTAGCTACAGTGGCAGAGAGAGTGTTCTCACCTTTCTGGTTTCGATTGGTCTATATACCCTGGGTTAACAGAAACGAAATTGATCCAATAGTTGTTGATGAATTGTATGTGTTGAACTATTGTATAAGATTCTGGTTCTCTTGAATTTCATTTTTCTATTAATATAAATCTTAATTCAGAATTATTGTGTGAATTTGGGAAGATTCGATTTTAATAATCTATAACCCAATCCAGAACGTTGAGTTGAAGGTTGAATGTGTTATTTGTCATATGAAAACGTTTCAATCCTCATTAACGAAGTTAGATGAAGAAATGCCAAGTGGCATCGATTTGATGAAATGCCGTTATTTGAATGCGTATAGCACTGGTATGAAGGTTTCAAGACAGAAATTAATGAATTTCGATTATGGTATGTGTTAAATATGAACTGATCTTGTTTACTGGAATCAAATTCATTCGATTGAGGCTAATTGTAACAAAAATGAACTAGTGTTGAACCAGGGATGTTTAAATGGCATCGATTGGAATTAAAGTTTATTATACCAATTGATGAAATTGCAGCGATGCAAATATTCAACGTAGAGAGAGTTGAAGCAATTCATTTTTGTTGGAATGTTAATTAACGTAGAGGCAAAATTCATCTGCTTGCCGGAAGGATGTTTTGAATCAATGCAAAGGTGAAATTCAGTTTGAAGAAGCTACTTTACAATGTGGCTTTAATGTTAAGTAATAGCGCTGGAAAAGGAAATAGATTGAGTGTTTTTAATGAAGGGCGCAAGATAAGAGGTATTTGACGGAGGCAATTTGAATCTGTTGAATCGATTCAGAGGTTTTTTGAAGCCCAGCTCCAATATGCCCAGAAGTCGTGTTTTTTTTCTGGAGTTGCTATATTTGCCGGATTGTTGAAGTCTGAGCACGAGATGATGGACAGGAAGCATACAGCTTTTTGGAATAATGCTATGTAAGTGGAAGAATGATTGCGTTGGAAGATTAATCAGCCAAGGTATGAACAGTGTTGTTTAGAGATTGAAAATTGCTTGAAAATTGAGATTGGTTATTGAATATCGATGTGTGGACCTAATGACAAGCGTAGGCAATGTATTTACGCTGGAAGTTTAAATGGGTTTAAAGTCTTTCTATTCGTTTCAAGTGTTATAAGCTTTGGACTTATCATATATGGAATTTTATCTAAGTTTTAATGATGATTTGAAAAGCAACTTCATTTGAGAAACAACCTTGAATATGTGAAATTGGGTTGGGTAACCAATGAGTGATAAATAAAGGGAAAAGCTTCCGCTTATGTAATGGATTGTTGATCACAATGAAATGATTTTATTATATGCTGATTTTGAACCATATGTTGAAGAGCTTCCGCATGTAAATGGTAGTGTGTGAAATTTGCCAGACATTGAGGTTTTAATTTGGGAAAATGCTAAGATGCATGCCTATATACATGGTAGTAAATATTCTGGGTATTGCAGGGTTAGGCCCTACATCAGAATTTGAAGGCCCTCTATTTATTATATAAACAACAGTATCTACATCATCTGCCCAAAATTGTAAAACCAATCCTGCATGTAATATCATGCACCTTGCACGCTCCATGATTGTTTTGTTCATCCTTTTTGACACACCATTTTCTTGTGGTGTTCTTGGAACTGTCTTCTCTTTGTGAATTCCATGCTCTGAACAATACCTATCAAACTCTTTGCTGTAATATTCACCTCCATTTTTTGATCTGAGACACTTCAAATTCTTTCCTGTATCAATCTCAACCAAAGCTTTCCATTTCTTGAAAGTATCAAATACATCAGATTTATTCTAAATACAATAAATCCAAGTTTTTCTAGTTGCATCATCAATAAAAGTAACATAATAATGAGAGCCACCGAGAGATGATACCTGAGCAGGTCCCCATACATTTGTATGCACAAGCTCTAATTTTTCTCTCTTCTTTTCTTTCCCAACCCTGAGAAATCTGACTCTCTTCTGTTTTCCATAAATGCGATTCTCACAGAAATCCAAATCAACATTCTTCAAAACCGGCAACAAATTTCTTGAGTGAAGAATCTTCATCCCCTTCTCACTCATCTGTCTGAGCCTATGATGCCATAGTGTTGCATCTGCTCCTTTGGAAGTTAAAGCATTAACAGAGCTAGATATAGCATTGCATAAATAAAATGTACCAACCTTTTCGCCTTTTGCTATTACCAATGCTCCTCTGGTGACCTTCCACGTTTTATCTGTGAAAGTTGTCACAAAACCTTCACTGCCTAACTTCCCTGTTGAAATTAGATTTTTCTTCAGATCTGGAACATGCCTTACCTCCATTAATAGCCATTGGTTTCCATTCTGCAGTTTTACAAGAACCTTACCCATTCCAAAAATTTTATAGGGTTTATCATCGCCCAAACGGACTTGTCCAAAATCTCCTTGAACATAGTCATGAAAATATTTCTTATCAGGTGTGGCATGGAATGAGGCCCCTGAATCTACAACCCTAAATTCAGTAACATTTTCGAAAGAAAGAATCAAAGCATCTCGTAACACATCACCTATCACATTTTCTGTCTCCTTCTTTTCCCTTCCAAGATCTACAGTATTTCTTTAGGTTTCCTTTCTTTCCGCATTTCCAGCACACTATCCCCGATCTAGACTTGGATCTGCCTTTCCTTGATTTACTGCGATATCCCAAGCTCTTTTCTCTTTGCATTCTTCTTCACCTAGACTCTGCACTCAAAGCATTACTCGATGTCTCACCTGAGCTTTTCCATCGCATTTCCTCACTAAGGATAGCACCGACAACATCATCAAACTTTAAAGTACTAGATCCAGAGAGAGAGTTACTAATGGCCATAACTAAACCATTCCAGTTTTCTCGCAATGAACATAGAAATAAAAGAGCCCTAACTTCATCATCAAAGTTTTCCCCTACAAAAATTAACTGACTGGTGACTGTATTAAAATCATTTAAATGTTCTGCAACAGATCCACCTTTCGAAATCTTCATATTAAATAAATGTTTCATAAGAAATACCTTGTTTGTGGCTGTGGGTTTTTCATATAGTTTCGCCAATGCCTTAATCAAACCCTCTGTTGTTTTTTCCTTCAAAATATTGAAGGATACCTACGCCATGAGGCACAACCGTATTGTTCTGAGTGCCTTTCTATCAAGAATATCCCATTCTGCTTCTGTCATAGCCATCGGCTTCTTTTTGTTTCGCTCAATGGTAGGTACAGATCTTTCTGATACAGATAGTCTTCCATCTGCATCTTCCACAGCGGGATGTTTTGGCCATTAAATTTCTTGACCCTAAATTTACCATATTTCGCCATTGCTCCCACTTGAACCAGGAACCCTTTTTTCCTGTGATTTTATTAGGCAAATAGACCTTCGGCTCTGATACCAGTTGTTAGAAAATTAAATATTACAGAGCAATGAAACACATAAAATATGTGGAAAACACAGGCACACAAAACACATAAAAATAGAGAGACACAGATATACATGGTTCACCCAGTTTGGGCTACGTCCACCCCAAACAGCCAGTCCTTCCTTTCTATTATCCAGAAAAATGAAGAGACACAACCTACAACAGATCCATTGTAATATCCTTTGTTCTCTCTCACAATCTCCCTATCTTTTTCTCGCTCTAAGAATACACACACAATACACAGCTGCAATACAAATACCCTCACACAAAACGAGGGGTTGCCTTCTAGTGAAAAAAAACCCTAAACTAATCATAACTTCTATCGTCAGATCATCTGCCTAATGAATGATCCAGATTGACTAGAAATCACTATACTTTTACAAGACAATTTTACATCTGTTTTTAGCTTCGAGGGCGTTACCCCCGAAACCCCCCGCCAGGGGGGGGCTCCATAAAGTCACAGTCGCCCCCCCTGGACCCCCCAGGCAACGTTTAATTTCAGGCAGTGTTGCCACCCCATTAAGGTACATAAAAATAAACAAGATAATCAGGATCCACACCCAACAACGGGGACAGCGGTTTGTGTCATGTAGCCCGGCAACCCGACAATCAGCACACCATAACATTGGACCACTTGGCCCCGCAACATCCTTATGGTGAAATGGGTTGGGTCCCTGTTGTACTATACAACAATCCTCCCTTTATCTTAAATTTTAGAAATAAAATTCATTTAGAAATAGGGTCCCTTTTTCTTTTTATAGAAATAAAAAAAAATTAGAAATAAAGATTCATTGTTTTGAAAAGGCTCATCTTCGTTTATATACAAACCAAATACAACATTCAAAACTTCCGACCCGATCAAATATAAAAGACCTTATCATAAAAAACAAGTCAAGTCTAAAATTCCAATGAATAACAATCGCAATCGAAGATCGGAGAAAACCCTTAGAGGAAATTTGACATAGAAACCCAAATCCTCCGATGCGATTAGTTCGATCGCAAAACTTCATTCACAAAGAGTTTAAGTTATCCATTCACATACTTCCGATGCGATGCGACCAGTCGCAATCGCATGATCAAAATACTCTTTAATAAGCTCTTTGCGGTCAATTTCAAATTCTTCGATGCGACGCGCGTTATTATAATAAACGCTTTTCAAAAGAAAACAAACATTTGTTCGTTTAAATGAGAAATTTTTTTATATGGTAGACCCCACCATTGGAAATCGGAGAAAGACATTAACAATTCTTTTCGATTGAAACTCCCCAATTGCGATCTAAACAATCTAATCGGAAATCAGAAAAGTTTTCAATCGCAATCGGCAAATCGAGAAATTTGTATTATGATATTTATGTGTCATTTGAAAACTTTCGATGTGATTGATAAATGACATTTATTACATTCGAAAAGTTCAGGATAGGTGAATATTATAATATTTCACAAGCGCCAAATCTCCATTTTTACGTGGGTATTCAATAGCAAATCGAATGAATATTGGTTGATGATTTCGTTTTTAATACGTGAGTGTGACCCAAAAAGAACATTTACGCACTATACAAAACCAATAAATAACGAATCATGAGTTCATAATCGTTCCGTTCAAGTTGCTTGTTGTCACGACTGAAATTTTATTGTTTTGCAGAGCCAAGGAACACTGAACCCTTTCGTTCACAGACAAAGGGAAATAGTATCAAACACAGAAATGTCGAAGAGAGCGAGGAGAGCCAAGACTGCTGTTCCTGTTAAGTTTGTTGAGACTCCTACAGTCTCAAAAGAGAAGCCAAAAAAACTGAGATTAGTTATAGATACATCATGCCAAGGGCTCGGAAGAATGACGTGGGAAGGAGTTTACAATCTATTGGAGAAAGAAAACCCCAAAGTCACAGTGGAAAAGGCATCAGTTCCAGATGAAGATAGCTCAGATTCCGACTCTGAGATTACTGAAAAATCACTTGAAAATTCATTTTTGCATCGAATTGCAGCCAGAGCAAGCATCATGCCTTATTATGATGTAATTCGATGGGTCATCGATAGTGTGAAGATAAAGGACAGAACGTTTGTTTCAGCTTCTGGAGTGTCTTTTGGGTTGTTTAAAGCAGAAGACATTAAGGAAATGTATCATCTTCCTGCTCCGCAGAAGGTGTATAATGAAGAATTTATCAAAGAGTTTGCTGATAATAATAAAGTTCAATCCGATCCTATCAAAGATTGGAGGAAAAATCCTGAGAAGCACAGAAATGAAGCATCCGGTATGTATTCTGTAGATTCCCTCTTACCTCCGTATTGCTATGCCGCTGCCATGATGTGTAGATTATTTGGTAATGATAATTCCGCTAGGTTTTCTATACAAATGGTCCCATTAATCTTAGCTGCTGTCAATTCTGACATTATGGATTGGGCTGTTATTCTCTCTGATAGAATGGCTAATAGAATACTCGAGTACAGACAAGATAAAACCGCTGGAAATTCCACTCCTTTTTTCTTTTGTGCCTATATTCTAGACGCTCTTTGTTTTAATTCTGAGTTTCCCTTTTTAGGATGGAAATGGACTCCCAAAGACCCTACCCAAATTCATATATATCATAAACTTCTTTGGAAAGTTCATTTCCAAGATAATGTATATAGAATATGCCATGGTTTCCTTATCCCTGTCTTCCAAACCATTTTCAATCGCTTCCCTCCTAGATTCTCTGATAAAGCTAAAGCCGACTTATCCTCAATAGGAGATTGGTTTGGAGAGGATAAATTTACATACATCAGGATTTTTGGGAGTATTGTGGAACCCCATGTTCTTCCTCTTATTGTTCCAAACAAACTTCTCGCCCAGGAAATTTCCTATCAATTAACAGTTGAAGGAATATCCAGAGCTTTAAACAATAGTAATAAGAGAATGTGGCCTCCATTCCCATTCAATTGTGGTCAGTTTACTTTAAATGACTTCAAACATGCAGAAAAGGAAGTCACCAAAATAAAGGGTTGTAAATTTGCAACCATTCCAGGGAGACAGTATGATCCGCGACAGATAGCCTTTAATGTTACTGCTTCAGTTTCAATTGCTCGATTTGAGCATGAACCAGATGAGTTTGATGATTTTTTTGTTTCGTTGAATGATTTTCCTCAAATTTATGATTTAGCCAAGTCTAAATTCCAGAAGGAAGAAATGAATACATTTTTGTTATTCAGAAGTTAAAGATTGTTGAGAGTTCCTCTAGACCAACTGAGAATTCCTATACAAGGGTCAGAGACAGAGGGTACATCTGGAAAAATGCCAGGAGAAACATCTGCCGGTAAAGTCATTACACAATCGGTTATTAACCAGCCAACTGTACATACTGAAAAGGTGAGCACTGATGGCAAACCTGATGCTCAGAAAGGGAATACTGATGGTAAATCCGATCGAAATACTGATCAGCAGTCCACTGCTCAAACAATAGAAAAATGCACAAGTACTGATACTAATGTGCATAATAAAAAAGGAGGATCGGATAGCAAAACCATTGAGCAGGGAGAAAATACAGAGAAATTAGACACGCAATGGGGAGGAAAAGAAACTACTGAGAAAATTATAGACTCTGCTGATCTTAATGTTTCCTCTCAATTATTGAAACAATATGATCAATTCGCTCAGCAATTAGGACTACAGGATAAAGATAAAGAACAAGTAGAGTAAGATGTCGAAATCATTCCTGAACATCCGACAGGGAAGATTGTATTAAAGATTGAGGAGATCCCTCCTTTAGATGTATTTTACAGCCCTAAACATAAGGTTGTTGTTAGAAGACAGAGAAAAAGAAGGAAGATGGATCAAGACATGTTTTCTACTCCACAGGAAGAATTTATGAATATTGTTTACAAGAATACTGAAGTGAATCCATCTGAGGATCTCACTAAATTGTCCCAATATGCAGGAGCATATAGTGCTGCAACAATAGATAAAGCTGTAGAAGTTTCTCAGATGATGACTCAGAAAGATCTCCATATAGCTTCACTTGAAGAGAAAGTTAAGGAAAGTCAGCAAAAGATTACTCAATTGCAACAACAACAACAAGATCAAGAACTCAGGTCCAAAGAATTAGAAGAACAGCTTGCCAAAGAAAAGAAGAAAGTTGATGAGCAGGTCTTAGGCAAACAACAACAATTGAATGAAGAAATTTCCAAGTTACAAGGTTTGTTACAAAATGAGAAGAATGCGAAGATTGTACAAGAAAAGGAATTTCAAACAGCTTTAGATAGGTTCAAAGATTTCCCTAAATTAAGTGAATTCAAATCGGAAGCTCTTGAAGCTAATAAACTGTTGTCTCAACGATTGAATGAATTTTGTGTAAAACTATCACAGGCAGAACCATTTTGTGATATTACCTCATCCTTGATCCAGAACATTATTACTCTCAGGCAAGAAATTGATGATGCTGATGAAAATATTTCTGAATTTCTTACTTGGCAAGATACAGAAAAAGGAATAGAAGCTAATCTTCCTAGGATAGAAGAAAGACATAAAGAAATCTTGTTTACAGAATGGGAACATCAGATAATGAAAGCCAAGAGAGCAATATCAAGAGCTAGGAGCATGATGAGTAATATCACGCAATTTAAAAATGATAGCTTGTATTCAATCAATCTCATTTCAGACTGTGTTCCTGGCAGTTTTCCTAAAGTGAAAGAAACTGAAAACAGATGGAAAGAAGAAATGATAAATAAAAGTCAACAAATCAACAAACTTCAAGTAATATCTTGGGAAAATATGTGGACTTATTTAATTAAGCCAAAAAATCAACAAATGGCTATTAAATTCCTTTCAAATGCTGTCGATTGTTTAATTCCAGAATTTTTCGATGCCACCTACGCTGGACAGCTGCATTCCGAGATGAGTCATCCACCAAGGCTCCAAGATATGCTGAAAATTTGCAACTTGGCTACATCAAGTGAGAAAGAAAAGAAATGAATCAGTTTCATTTAAGATAGCATTTCTATTTTTAATTTGATAGATTGTAGCAGTAGTAGTAGGATTCTGTTTATGTAATTTCTTATTTAAATCCCTCTCATGCATTTAGAGAGGGATCCGGAGTTGTAATATTTTTTGGACTTGGAGCTTACATTTCTGTACTCCATTCCCTCTTATATTTTATAAAGGATCACATCTGGTGATTTTGTGCTGAAATTATCTTTGAAGTGTTGCATTTCTATACTTTTGGATTTAATTTTACATCGGAGTTACTGGATTAGAGTATCAGATTTCATTTGGCAGTCTTCAAGATGAATGAGGTATTTCTATCTGTTCACTGTTGATTTCCTTTGTTATATGATATTCGCTTGAAAATTTGCTATCATTTATATATATTTGGTTTTCATAACGTTTCCTTTTATATATCATTTTTGAGTATAATTGAAATGTTATCTTTCATAAGCATATATAGATGGTATACAATGATGAATGCAATATGCTAATATAACTCTATTTAATTTGTTAAACAGAGTTATCTTTATTCGTTTCTGCACATTTCAATTTAAATAATAATACATTTTCATGATTATTGTTAAATTGGAACAATCTTAAGTTGTATTCACATATAATTACCCGGGTTAGTGTTAGAATTTCTTTATCAGCATTTAGTTTAATTAGATAGTTTTATTTCATTCAATTTAGTCCCATTTCCATTCATCCAAATCAACCCCTCACCAACCCATTTAGTTATAAGGAAACTGGTCCTTTAAATCTAGTCGGAGCCACCATACCAAACGGAAAAGGAGCTGTCCTAAGGTCCCGACTGGGTGGTTTTCCCCAATGTTTGAAGCAGAGATTTTCTAGGCTTCAACAGTCCCCTAGCTTGCATGTAATCTGTCACTAGCAGACATTGATCCTTTGTATGGTCGGACACCCTGCATCTTTATGCACCATATGTCTAGGCTAGCCTCTTTCCCCCATTATTTTTGCAGATTCTGTATTTCAAGGTGCATTTCCTCTAGCTGTCCTTGGATCTGCTGCACCCCAAACTAGGCATCATCTCTTGGCGCAACCTCTAGTTTCATAGAAATATCCAAGGCTTTCTCTTGCATTGCAATCGCCTGCTGACCCATAGGTCCGCGCAGGTGAGGTAGCAGCATAGAGATAAACCATTACTTGTGTTACCTATAATCATACTGAAATTCCCCATCTCTGATAACCTTCTTTAATCACTGATTAGCTTCCCATACCGATTCAGTGGGTCATTGTTTAAATTATTTCAAGTCAACCACTATTTGAGAATAGGACTTAGTCTTCCGAAATAGTTGTTTTAAAGTTGTCTTAATATCTTGAATAGACGGATCCGCGTGTTGTCCTACGTACCCCATATACTAGTCCAAGGCCCTTCCTTCAAAGGCGAGTGATAGTTGCGCTCTATTTACAGCGTCGGTAGCCACATTTTGCGCAGTCCATACTGATTCTGCTACAAACCAAAATCGGTACATATCTTCATCTCCTACACCCTTGAAGGTGGGTAGCTTCATGTGTGTGGCCATATCTCCTTCTAGTGGTGGCAGAGGTGTGGCTGAGTTCTTACCTTTATGCTGAATTGAACATGGTGTAGCTAGAGGAGTATCTCCTGCCTGCACACACGACATTCTTAGTGGACTATAGATGGATTTGTGCCCTTCTTTATTGGTTCGGTAATACTTACCACTTCGTGTGGTACTCTTGCTCTAATTAGAGGTCATTCATTCAGTGTGGCTACACAGAATTCCCTTTTCGCACAGTAATATTTTGATTAACAATGGAAATGTTTTCAAGAACTTAACCCGTGAACCTTTGAAGAACCTCCACTCTGCTTTAGAATAGGATACGAATTGATCGATTGTGAATTCTGTCACAAATCTTCCCAACACACCCAGTGATCTACTGTGTGGGTGATTGTATTGTTAGTCCTCTCCAACTTTCGAATCAATTCTAGTGTCCAATGTGTAACCTAATCTTCCTTCCAACATGTCTGGAATTCTACAAGCCTTTCCAACCACTCCTGAAGCTCATGCGCAAAGGTTACAAAGAAAATTTCATAGACTTTTGTGAAGATGTAATTGTTCTTCCACTTCTCAGCCTTCAGCTTCGTGCTGCGATTCTCCTTTACAAAAAATTCCTGAATATCCCTTTCAAACAAGTCTTCAATTTCCACCCTCTCATGTCTCCAATGACCTTGTAGCATTACCCTGTCTCTCTCTCAAAATTCTTCTGATCCCGGAAACGGAACCATTTTTTGGCTTGAAGGGTCCTGACCTAGGTTCGGAGGTTAAGGTTTTCCAAAAAACCCCTATACTACTGTCCCTTTCGGCAATGACCTACTTGCGCAGGCCAAGGTCTCACCCAAAGTAGTATGGGAGGGTGTTGGAACCAAGTTTGTACACCCTGGGAGAGAGTAGGTAATTTGAGGCAGATCCGTATTATAGCTTACTGGATTTGCACAGAATGAGTCTATTTGCAGCTCATTTAACAATGTAAGCAACATATAACCATAACAAAGCAATTATCATCAACAGATCTAATCAATGCATTCACATCCACGTGTGCATTAACAAATACCATTATAGAGTATTCTAATCGCAGCTACTTTTAGATCACAGATATAAATCCGCCAATCACAGATACATCTGCAAATTAAATAAATATCACAGATGTGCTTCAGCAGTAAACATAATCAATTCATATGACACACAGATAATTCAACTATACTTTGCATTCATTAACATCAAGATCCACTTACGACCCAAACACAACCTGCACACACAGCCTAGCAAGCTCCGCACACAGTAGGACTGAGGATCTCCACACACACAACCAACATGATTCCTTACCCAAAACAACCCAATAGATCTTAACAATTCACACGTAGCATCATCTTATTACTTACTTACTAGACCCAACTATCTATATATTTATAATATCGTATCCTTCGCTATCCTATGGTCCGTAAAACGTGGTTTGCAGACCCTAGAGCTACCCTTTAACCCATTACAGAAAATTAGGGGCTTTGACCCACCCCAAAACCCCTACACAGGATTGAATTTTCCAAAATTGTACCAAAAACTCAAGTTAGGGAACCCCGTTCCAACAACACTGCCTAATAAGGTTAAGGATCTTGAGATGACTTTGGTATGGATGGTAGAAGGTATGGAAGTCCATGGAAAGGAGTTTGAAGAGCTCCAAGATAATATTTAGGAGATAAAGGGGGTAATTGGGTTAGGGTCTTACTCCATTGAATTTGTAGTAAGACAAGCCAAAAATGAGGAATATTGGATGAAGGACTTGGGAAGATCTGGTAAATTCACTTGTGGAACTCACAAGAGACTAGGATGGTAAAATTTTAGTATTGATGCATGCTCTAGAATAGAGATGAGGAAGTTCATTTATGAGGGTGAAGCTAAAAGAACCAAATATAATTTTTTGGAAAATAGGAGCTAAGGTGTTGGGAAACTTCTGTTGGGACGTGGAACATGTTGTAACCCTAGAGACAACCTTTGGCTAAAAGGAGGTCAGTTCCTAGGACATGCATACACTACAAAAAATATATATATATGTTTTGTTTTCTATTTTTTCTGAGGGAAAACCATCGATATGTGATGTGATTTAACTCTTGGAAGAATAAACAACTTGCTTCAAAATGGCCTCCATATTTGTAGTTACATTCTTTTATGAAGTTGCAGTATGGTGAGAAGAATTCCTAAGAAAAAACATTAAATGTATAGGGCTAAAAAAAATCATATGCACCAAATATTAGTAGAAAATGTGAAAACAAATATTCTTTACATAAATATTCATAGGTATTCTTTTTTATTCTCATAGTATTAATAAATATGTTTAATAAAGAAAGAAACTAGCAATTCATACATGAATTTCAAATAAGAACATACACTATAAATGAATTACAAATACGAAAAGCACATACTATAACCAAAAAACATCTTGAATCACTTTAAAACTTCATTAATATTATAAAAGAGCTCCCAATATTACATATAAAAATCTTAGCAAAATTATCTAAAGCAAAAACTTTGAACCCACCTCTATCGGTTCTTCTATCTCTTTTTAAATAGGTATTATATTCAAGAAAAGGTTACACGTCACTATCAAACTCTTTAACTGTCTAAATATCTCTTAACTAAAACATATACATTATTACAAAACAAAATTTCTTCATCTTTTAAATATTCGAATGGGAAATGGAAATTTTCCCCTGGGGTTCAACACACGGTTCCTCTACTTCGGTTGTAGCTTGTTGGAGTAAACCTTCACAATTTTCCAAAATTGTTTTATCTAGGACTGAATATTGAGTCGTCTTGTAGAAATGCACTTGTAAGTATGATAATCTAGTGTAATATGGCATTTATCCGAACAAGATCTTCATCATACACAACAACTAAAAGTCTCTCTGCAGGAAATCGACCACTATTTTTCCCTTCAACGCTACAACTTTCTCCAAAGATGAATCCAACCTACTTTTGTAGCTATCATTTAATGTTCATAGTTTTCCCAAGGAAACAAGATTCCATCCATGTTCTACCATCCTAGTACGCAAACTCTATATCTCTAATCAAATCTGGAATCAGAAGCAACAACATAATTTTTGGCTATTTCCAATTTACCCTCATTTTGAATGTGTTGGTGATTCTTTTCAATGTTTTTTCTAATCTCTATGATGATTGTGGCCTGGTCAAAAATGTGCATTACTTTCAGCTCTATTGCATATTTTTTGTTATGGAATTTAATAATTTTTCTATCCCTTTGTTCTTCCATCTGCATCTCCTTCTTGCATGAAGTTACAACTTCAGTGATAATATTGGTTATGACCCTTTCTTCTGCAATAGCTTGAAATAATTCTAAAGTGGAGCACACTTGTTGAATTATGTCATCCCAAATGACTTGCCTAAATCTGATCAAGGACAAGGAGAATTTTTAGGGGCTAATATTCGCATGTGGGCTAATTTTCCATGTTGTTTCCAAAAACAAGATCCACCCATTTACATTTTTTTCTAAAAATGATTCACCCAAATTTTATAGTATAAAATTATTTTACCTTAAAATTTGCCAAAATTTACAAAAATATATAAAATTGTTATAAATTTGAATATTTTGTACAAAATTATCTTCAAAAAATGTATACTTTACATGTTAGGAGCTAGTGATATTCTCCAAGGTTTCTAAACTTTAAAATGAAGTTGCATCCTTAAATTTTTCCCTGTCAATGACATTTTTCCCTTCAATCTAATAATCAACTCTTTTATTTATTCTTGTGTTGACTTGTACCTTTTAGAGATTCTTTCATTTTCTAACTTTACATGCCTTAATTGTTTCTCTTTAACTCCTACATCTTCTTGAGATAGTGTCAATTGATCCCGAATCTTTTTACATCTCCCTATGAAAGTGTGAGTTCAATCATTCCCTTTGTTAATTTTTTTGAGGGATGTTATGACTCACTGGAAATCACAACCATACAAACATGGATTTTAAGAGTTTTCTCCAAGTCTTGAAAGTTTTCCTTTAAGGATACTACCTCCTTATTCCTATCGGTCAGACTGAATCATTAATTGTTCATTTTTTCCCCACAAAGGATAACTCAACAATTTTAACATGTTTTTTTACAAGCATTTATAGCTTTTGTCTCAATGACTAGATTTTAGATTTTGTCCATTGTATCAGAGCTTTTATAGCTTCTCGATCATTTGGGTCAGCATCAAGGTTAATAATCAACACCTTAAAACCCTCATTTTTCAAATGCAAGGATTTAGAATTATCCTTTTCTTGTTTGATTTTGTTTGAGGCATTTTCTAAGGGCTTATCTATCTTGCTAATGATTAATGAAGCTCTGTTTAATTAATTATATATAATCTCACCTAATTTCCTATGAAAAATAATATAATCATGTAAAGGAACATCAATAGTGTTTAGAGATAAATCTATAGTCTTAAAATCAACAGCTGAAGGGAGTGACTGGATAGTGGGATGAAAAAGAGAGAATTTGAGTTGATTCCTTGCAAGGTCCATTATTGAGAGAAAACTGGTCTGAAAATAAGAAGATGCCTACATGGTCAGTTGAGACATCATTCACCTTTCACCTTTTGAACTTTCTCTTAAATCACTTCATAATCATTTAATGTTGCATCAATCATAAAAAAGCTTGCTTCACCTATGGGAATTGTCAAATTTGTAGAACTAGAGGGACAAATGAACTCAGGGTTTCCAAGATTCATCTAGAAACATGGTTTATCATGGGTATCTTCTGACATCTTATCTTGCATTTCCTCCTCACCATCAAAATGTATATTGTATTTCTCTAATGAGTATACATCGTCCATGTATACAAATATTTTTTCAGGAGTGCTTTTTTTTAAAGAACTTTATTTAGCTATAGGTGTTAGAATTTCCAAGTCTAAATTAATAGGAAAAAATCTTGATTTTCCTTCCATTCCATTTCAGGCCTGCTTGGATGGGAGTATGTTGTTGAATTTACATTTTTCCTTCTATTAGAAATGACTTGGTGAGGGAAAAATTGCAATTTATCCTCCAATATAAAATGAAATTCCTTCATCATCTCTTATTATACTTGATTACCACGTGGAATTGCTGTAAGAAACCCATCGATTGAAAGTGCCTTGACTGCAGCCACAATTTAGTTTGAGATTGCAAGTATTGCAATGGTTGGTGATCGGTGTGAATGATGATTTCCTTTCCCATTAAATAGTGTTTCCACTTGTTCACACTTTGAACCAACACATATAGCTCCTTGTCATAAGTAGGATAATTTATCACTACACCATTGAACATTTCTGAATGGAATGAAATGAGCTTACCATGTTGTAAGAGGAAAATTCCCATGGCATAGTCACATGCATCGGTTTGAATATCAAAGGGATGTCTGCAGTTCGGTAGTGCTAGAATTGGGGTTGAAATGATATTCTCTTTCAAAGCATCAAATGATTTTGCTGCTTGCCTCTGCACTGGAATACCTTCTTAACACTAGCCAATGCATGTAATAGAGTTGCAATGGAAGAAAAATTAGCAATGAACTTCCTCCAATATTTTTCTACTCCTAGAAAACTCCTTACCTTAGTGAATGTCTTGGGCATAGGCCAATTCACAATGACCTAAACCTTAGAGGGGTCAATCTTCATCTTACCTCCTCCAACAATATGTCCCAAGTACACTAAAGAATTTTTTCCAAATTCACATTTTGACACGTTCAAAAACAACTCGCCTTTTCTCAAGACATCAAGTACCTTTCTCACACGCATGAAATTTTCATCTCGTGATCTGTTGAATATAAAAATATCATCTAAGTATAAAATAAAAAACTCATCAAGAAATAGTCTCAATACATCATCCGTAACTCTCATGAAATTAGTTGGAGTGTTGCAAAGACCAAAAGGCATAGCAAGCCACTCAAATAATCATTTTTTATTTTTAAATGAGGTCTTCCATATGTCCTCTTCAACTATTATAACTTGATGATAACCACTTCTTAAGTCTAACTTAGTGAAATACTTTTCATACCTCAATTGATCAAGAAAGTCATCAATTATTGGGAGTGAATAACGATTCTTTACTGTGATTTTTTTTAGTGCATGGAAATCCACACACATGCGCCAAGTTCCATCCTTCTTGGGCACCAACACAATCAGTGAACCACATGGTGAGGTAGAAGGGAGAATGATACCTTTATTAAAAAATTATTTGTTTTGCTTCTTTATTTGTGCACTTTCCATTATCTACATGTGATACATGCCAATGTTAGGGAGTGGAACATCTTGCTACAACTGTATCTCATGTTGGATTCCCCTCTTGGGAGGTAATCCCTTTGGTTCCTGAAACATCTCGCCATTTTGATTTACCACATCAAAAAAATCAGATTATAATTTATCATCACAACCTTCAAAATATTCATAACCCTTATCATTCTTTTGTTTGATCATAAGAAGCACAATTTTTTTTCATGAATTTACTAGTCTCTTCATTTTCCCAACATTAACTAAAGAGAGGTTTAGCTTTTTGCGATGAGCTCTTGCAATATATTCTACTCCATATTTGAAAAAGTGGTACTTGTTATCATGGCGATAGAATATTTCTTTCCTATCGTAGAGATAGGGACTACCCAAAACAATTCCTAATATGTCAAGCGATACAACATCTAACTCAACTTCATCAATAAAGTTTGGAGTAATTGCAAACCAAAAAATACATTTTCTTGTAACCTATAAATTTGTATCCTTGGTTATCCAACCCAAAGGGTATGGATTGTGATGAGATAAGGTTTCAAGATTATGCTTCTTAACTAAGTCTTCAGATTGAGACCCATTATCAAATAGTGTGTCAATTTTTGTATGTTTTTAGATCACTCTTACATGAAACAATTATATTCTTGTTTCTTCACTTGGAGTGTTATCGTGACAATTTGATGAACTAGTAATTTCTATGGCTTATTTTCCCTTTATGACCGTGGCTGCAATTTTAGTTTCATCTCCTGAGTTAGATCCAAGATCCTATTGTGTGGTAGCAGTTGTCTTTTGTTTCCCCTTGTCATTGAATTTATTAGGCCTCAATTATGGATGAAGCTTCCAATAGTGGGCTTCATCACGACCCTCTTTGGAACAGTGGTTACATGTGGTTTTATCCCCTTCTTTTTTAATGGATGCATTTTTCTTTTGTTTTCCCTTGAAACCCTTTCCTTTTTCACCACCCTTAAATGGTTTATTTCTACCCTCTTCTTGTACATTTTTGCCTCTTGCATCAAGGTGTGTAGCTTGCACACAAACCTTATCTAGACTAATGGGATTAAACATGAGGACGATATGTTTCAGGTAAATATGAAAACCCCCTATGTGACTTCAGCAAGGTTTCTTGAGAATGCAAATAAACACCTAACATAAGACCTCCTCTCCTCAATTCATGAGTGTAATCTTGCACACTTTGACCTTTTAATTGTCTAAATTTTTGCCAGCTCATAATGGATTTTTGCATGTAAGCTAGAGGGTAGAATTTCCTTTTGATGGCAGCAATAAAATTATACCAAGACAGTGAGATCTTACCGTGTATTTTAATATCATCTTGTGTCTTTTCTTCCCACCATACAAGTGTTGCACCCTCCATTCTCAAGGAATCCAATTGAATCTTTAAGTCATCCTCTTGAAGGTTCTGAATTCTGTAATAAACCTCCAACTAACAAATCCAATTATCTAGATTCTTTGCATTTACTTAACCATTATACATAGAAAGCTAAAATTTAACATCATGATTATGCAAGGGTGATTTACCAGCTCCTTTTGAAGTATGTGTATGAATAGATAGAAGGGTTGTGGTAGTGTAAGATGACAAAGAGTAAGGTGAAGATGGTGGTGAGGATGATGGTGGAGTGGATGGTAGTTTATTACCATCTCTATGGCCTTCTCCTCCTGGAGAACCCTCTCCTCTTGGAGGCCTAGAACATTCTCCTTACATCCTTAAATTCCTCTCCTCATAGAGGACCTTTACCATCTTAGTCATATCAAAAAATTCCTTTCTGAATGCTCTCTCATCTTCTGTCATGGTAGGTTCTCCTTCATATGACATGCTCAATGAAGAATCAGCTTCAACTTGAGGATGTGTTGTTGTTGAATACTTTCAAAACCTTTCCCTTCTTCCTGTTGACCTAATTGTAGGGCTTTCAACTAGCTTCCCTTATCCTCTTTTGAGTTTTAACCTTGTAAGCATGACACAAACTTGAAAACAATTAGATCCCTTCTTACACAACAAACCTAAAGCTATGATACCAAAAAATATTTGATTAAGGTATGTTAGTATTGTTGTGCTAATTCCTCTTTCATATTTTGAAAATATTGTCTTACATGTGCTTAAGGGTTCAAGTTCTCTTGCAAGTTATTGAGTCTCATGGGTGTTTTTCATGTTAATTTTATCAGAAATTTAACATAAAGGAAAGACTAAAAAGTAGAAAAGAAAAATACGGTACATCACCATATGACACATCAACACAGGGATTTGATGAAGGAGTTCATCCCTCCTGGGCTACATCTCCTTGGTTCAGATTCCATGTCTTGGGCCTCTAGAGTATCCTCGAAATTGCAAAATGATGTGTTTACAATTATTTTCTTCTCCTAACACATGCACCAATGAGTTTAGAATGCCAAAAAATGGTGCCTTAGGCTCTTTCTACTCCCGATTTGGTCGAAAATTGACTAAGTTATGACCTTTTCAATTTGTTCCACAAATTCCTCCCTAAATTCAGCGAACTGCCACTAATTTGGGCTAGTTGGTGCCAAAATAGCGATTCCACTGAAATTATCAGACCACCAAGTTAATCTATATTACCTAAATTAATATGTGTCACCGCTAATTAATACAGATTAATGTCTAAACCCACGCTTTGTATTAATTTGGATTAGTGCTTCGTTAATGGTGTTTAGGGGTTAATAATGGAAGATTAAATTTTAAATATCCACGCTTAGGGTAAGACCCTCCGCTCTTCTGCTATTCTCTCCAAGACTTGGTGTAATATTCCTAATTAGCTCTTAGCTAGTTGGAATATTAAATTCTATTTTTTTTAATAAAATAGATGAATAAGAGGGTCGGGGGACCCATAAATTTCCGTATTAGGAATAAAACCACTTCCAGTGTCAAAGTGTGTCAGTGTATCTAGTTGAATAAAGCACTCCTTTGTGTGAATGGATGTCAATGCATGTGGATAGGTTCAGGATTGACCAAATCAACAGTGTAGTCATGTAGGTAGTGGAGAGATATTGGAGGACATCACAATCATAATGGGAGGGAGTCTCCATGAGAGTAGCATCTTTAATGAATGGTACCCAAGGGGAGGAGGCTCACAAAGAATATAAGGAAGGGGATGGCAGCAATAGAGGGTATTCTGAATACTATTTATGTTTGTTATTTTATGACTTTCTACACGCTTCAGCTATTTAGCGGAGTCTGTTGTGCTCTTTAGCATAAGGGTGTTTCCGGGCAGAAATCCCAGCCTCATCCTCGGGGGACTTTGAGTGCCCACTAAGGAGAGGTTTATTTGAGATTTTTTGGACTATATAAATCACTTATTTTATTTTTTTTCTGAATAAGGCTACTTCTATATTGATACAAAATAGTGTTACATAGAGGCCGAAGCCTCGAAAATTCCAGCCCATTGATGCAGCATTCTCGCTTTGCTAACTGGACATTGAGTATCACAAAAATTTAGAAGAGGACTCTGTAAACTTTGTAGAACAGTTCGACTGTCTGTTACTGACAAGTATTGGACTTCTATGACCGAAATTAGAACAGACCTGGAAAATAATACCCCTGTGGAGTAGGCCTTAGTAGCCATATTTTTACAATTTCTTATCATAACTTAACAAAAAGACTGTATCAACATGTGACTAAAATCTAGACCTGGACATATAATAGAGTGGACATATAATAGCAAGTAGTTCCCACGCAGGGGAGACCATCCATAAACCAAAAGGAAACCCATAAGAGCAGTAGCAGAAAAAGACATTGTCAAAGTGCTGAAGAAAGACACCTTCGTGATGACGAGAGCCAAAATGTAGTAGCGCTGTGCTGGAACCTCATTACTGTTCAGTGGGAGGATCTTCCTCTACAATAAGACAGCCAAATTTGTAGGGGTCCTCATCAGCAGGCGGTGGAGCATCATGGCGCTTTTGGTCCTCATCAGGTGGAGCCGAAGGGTTGGCCTCGTCGTCCAAGTTAGCAGCTTTGTCCAGAGTAGAAGCATTCTGCAAAGAATCCGCCTGAAGATTGCGTTGCTCTGTCCCCACAATGGGTTCCAGAGAAGCCACCGAGGCGGCGCGGAACTGGTTCGAAGTTTCCTGATCAGAGGGGGCAGCCCGAATGTCAATGGTGATAGTAGCCAAGAGAGAAGTGTTGTTGACACTGCAAGGGAAGTGGAAGCGCGCATGGTGGGATTGAGCCCGAGAGGATAGGCGGAAGTGCCCTGCAGGATTGAATCGATTCCGGCCTCTGCCCCGGCCTCTGCGCGGAGCAGGAATGCGCATAGGGCCAAATTCTGAAGAATACGATGAGGAATCAGAATTGGAAGATGAAGACCTGTTTATGGCATGCCCCACTACCCCCGCGCGCCTGCAACGTATCCGTGGTCGTAATCGAGGCATGGAGTGAGCAATAAGGACTTGCTGCTGACAGGAGTCGATGGAGGGCGAACTCAGAAGTTTGCAGGTGGCGCTGTTCGTGAAATGGTAGCCTGGTAAGATGTCAACACAACAGTTGATAATGCAACGAACCCCCGTGCTGGTGCGTGAGCAGCGCTCAGCTGCAGCAGAGGAACAACTAGCTCGGATGGGCGGAACACACAAACAAATTCCAGAATCCTCCATCGCTGAAGTTGAAATGCTCGGGTATCGGGGATAGAGCTCCCTTGCTTTCTCATTTAATGGTCGGACAGAGTCATTTATGTTGCTATGCATGCGAGGGTGGGTGGCGGTGGTGGTGAACCACGCGCCGACCCATGTGCCCCCCTGTGCACCATTAATCCCCCAATCCACCCGCATCCGGGATATATAAATCACTTATTAAATGAATGAACATCACACATTTAATTACCAATCTAGGGACCTTTGCATATTCCAATGACAGTTGCATTGTATACGCTGATACACCAACCAGAAGTAATTTCAGAGAAAAGAAATCGTTGCTGAAGTAAATGCTGAAAATAAATCACTCACATAGAAACAAAAGGATCTACAAGATTGAAAGCATACTTCAATCGATCTGTCTCACTCGCCACAAAATAAGTACCCAGTTGGTGTCTCTATTATAATATGTGTAACAACATATAAAGTATTGAAATCGAAGCAGATATATTCTCAGCTGAACAGCAACAACAACACTCTATTAATACATAAACTGAAATACAATTACATACACACAACTACTTTAATCACTGCAATCCCTGCTAAGAAGGAGGGCCTTCCTCCCTAGCAGGGCACATGTAGAGAAGGAACTTTAATAGAAACTAAATAGAATCACACATGTAACAGCAATAACAAGATGATCTATATTAATCTGAACACAATTATAGAGCCAAAACAACGCCTTTCTCCACTAACCTCTTGACCTTTAGGGCTGAGAACTATATAGTGGTTACATCAGAAAATCGAGGGATAGATCAGTCATGAGAATCTTACGATTCTCATGCTGATCGAAATAGAACACATATAGTTATAACCACTTCCTAGTAAAGTTTTGACTAGAAAATAAAATATTACAATCGAAACCACCCTTAGGTTGTTATCCAAAAAATACAACGCTAAACAACTCCTACAACTATCATAATAGAACCACAGCTGTAGTGCAATGGTCAGAGGATAGATCAGCAACAAATATTGATGAGATCAATAAACGGTACAACTATATCAGTAGTTCGCCAACATGTATGTAACAGCAGAGTGTAAGAGCAGTTTGTCGGCAAGTCTGTAACAACAAGGTGTAACAACATCACTTTGCTATAACAGCACCATCTGAATTGCTCCTGTGAACTTCATGTTTAGGATATTTGGTGCTACAAATGACATATGAAAAGACAACACAAACACCATCGATCTTCTCCAAAAATTCACCATCAATTAGTCATAAAAATGTATAATATATCATAATAATTGGTGAACTAAAGCAAGGTGAAAAATCACAAGTTATGGTAAAAAGGTAGGAAAAAAGGGTAAAGATACTCCCATTGGTTATGGTTATGAGGAAAAATAAGGAAGATAAGTGTAGCAAAAATGTACAAAACTAGCACCCAACATCTCCCCCAACTGAAATACTTGCATGTCCTCATGCAAACTCATCTCTCATGGGTATATCTTCAGTGCAGGTCGGTGAGATCATAAGCACCAACTATGTCTTCGTCTACAAACCTATATCCCTAATTGGCCATCAACTGTCGTACCTAGGATTCTGACTCATACTTACTCAATTCATAATTGATTGGTAATCCTCAATGGGAAACCAGATCAAAGGAAACTTGAACTTCAACCCTAGCCACAAGGCACCAAGGGATTGTACAATCTGTGTATAGGCTGGTACATGTGTAACATCAACCACGAAATTCTGGAATGAGAATGGACCCCCCTTCAATAGGTCAGCACTGCTCGCTTCCGTGCATTTTAAGCACCCTTTCAAAGCTCTACTCTTCATCATTCACAATTATCGTCTCAACTTGGCAGCCCTTCCTAGTTTTTCCCAAACCCATAATGTTGTATTCTCGTCATTAGTCTCCATAGATTTAATGACCAGATTCCATTCAATCTAATTCTTCAAGAAGGACACAAAATCCCTTAATTGAAGATCTCCCATATAAGATAATACGGTCACAACCATCTACATACTCACATGTTCACAAATAATGTTGTGTAATAATAATTCACACAGCAAACTCTGCTCATCAAAATTGGAGGGATGGAAAACATCCAGAAATGTACGAGTGGAAGAAAATAAATAAGGTTTGTCCTCCATAATGGCTTTCAATTGAAATAAGAAGTAACGTTCCCACAGAAAAATAGGATAGGATGGAGAAGGTTGCCTACAACCTAGCAAGTTTAGGGCAAGGTCATGAAGTTTTTGCTTATATATGGTGAGGTCTCGAATCTTCTCCTGTAACAGCAACAACTGTACTTCTTGTTTCTTCAGAGCTTCCTTCTTCTTGTGATTCTCCCACCCTTTCTTCAACTCTGCTTCCATCCATCTTTCATGTAAATTGTTTATTTCTCTCTTATGTTCCTTTAGCAAAATCATCCCATGCCGAAGGGAGATTGCTTCTTGTTTCCACTTTTGCAACTCATACATTAACAGGAGTTTATCGGAACTCCATCCCGAGATGGGACTCGGCGTTCTCCTACATTCAATACCTTCATCAAAAATGGGTGTACCCACCTCTGATTCATGGAGTTGTTCCACCTCTGTTGTTGGTTATTGTGTAACAACAGCCTCTTCGATGGGTTCTTGTGTGTCATCCCCTTTGTTTTTACCTAGAGTCTCCTCTGTGTCCATTGCTATTTCTTCTACAATAGGAGTGGCCTCCACAAGTTCTTTTGGGTCGGCTTCTAGGTTGATTATTATAGGAGGCTCTGCTTTAACTCCCGGTTCTTGTGTAACAGTAGTATCATTAGCAGGCTCTTGTGTAACAACCTCCTGTTGTTCTGTTTTTGTTTCCATTGGGTTAATGTTTTTTCTACGGGCCTTATATACTGCTGCTATTAAGTCTTGAAAACATGTCATGCATATGGACACTAGGATTTCCTTCCCCTGAGATAATTTTTTCTTCAATTCCTCGTTTTCCTTTCTTATATTTTCAATTTCTAAAAACAAGGCATTGGTTTCGTCCTTAGCTGATGAGGAAGGTTGCCTTCCTTCTTCTAAAACTTCTGCTCATGTCTGCTTCTTGGTTGTTGGAAAATGTTCTGCAGGTATTCTGACCTTCACTCTTTGTTTCAGTCTTCTGTCCTCAATTGGTTCATCAATAGGCTTCTTCCCAATCCTAACTCTAGCAAGCTGATTCTGGGTCTCCACCTCTACTTTACTTCCTCCTGAAGTCGTGGTCTGTTTCCCCTAGCTTGTCTTGCCTTTTCTCTTGAATTCTTCCCAAATTTTTCCTTGCTGGCCTAGGGAATCCATCACGATTATTTAAATGAGTCTGTGATTAGTCACACATGCCTCTGGGTGTGCTATTTTTTTCACTGTTGCCACCATATGCTTGATGTTCCCTAGCAAATGGAATAGAAGATTGATTCTTTGCTGGTGTCGAAGGTGATTAAGCAGAGGAAATTGATAGTTGAACACTATCATGGATCTTCCCTCACAAGTGATATATTTTATCAAGCCCAGGGCAACTTATTCCCAAGGATGAGGAAGTGACAATCTGTCAATTCCTCTTCCTTTCTTCTCTAGTTTTTCTTCCCCTACTAGGAAATATTCTTTCAAGGAGGGGTCATTGATTTTTCTGTTAAACCACCTCCACCCCTCTACTGGTAATGAAGTTACCAATGCAATTACCTCTTCAGTCACCTCCACTTGCATGCCCCTTACTCGGGTTTGATTATTGTTCAAGTTCTGAGCAAATTCAATTTCCACTGCCTCCTCTGAGCCTTCAAGCTTCTGGAAAAACTCAACCCATCCAACATCTCTGAATATATGGTAAGCTTCTCAGAAATTCTACAGGGCATCTGTGGAATCTGGCTCATGCCTGATCATTGCTCCACTCGTCTCTGATGTTTGTTTCTAAATTTTCTTCTTAATGTTCGTCCACACTGTAATATCACTAAGTTTTTGAATTCACTTCTTTGTTGTCCAGTCTTGCTGTAACTTCATTGTGTCTCTAAACTAGTTGCTGCTTGGCGCCTCTGCTTATCCCAATCAATAAGTTTACAATGAGAATGCAAGGTTTCAGTCGAGGAGGTTGATGGAAGGTGACGGATTTCATGAAATTACCCAATCGTACCCTACACTAATATTCATAAATTGCTTATTATGGAAAGTAATGGGATTTCGTACACACACACTTTTCCAACCGGATTTGGTCATCATTATCGATTTTGTTATTGATTAGGTGCATGAAAATTTAATAGATATTTATGATTACAGCCTTCTTGCAATGATTTCAAGTCATGTGTCATCACAGGAGCATCATTACTTTGCCAATTAATCACTAAATCATCAATGACAACATTTACCTTTTTAATGACATACCTGAGGTGACGTGGAGGAAGACTTGAATGGATGGCATCCTGCTTGCAGCGCTCGTGTTGTTGTGTTTGGCCGGCATGGTTATTTTTGTTTATGGAATGAATCATAAAGAAAAATATTCATGGCTATCGGTTGTTACATGTGTAACAGCCAATACATCTTTTTAAATTATTCTCAAAAAAAAAAAATCAAAAGAAATTGGTACAAAAAAGGAAATTACATGAATACCATCATCCTATGAAATATATCAGAAAGGGAAGATGATATTACAGGAAGAAAAACATGAGTGTAACAGTCGCCACAAGAGTGGTTTTCAGTTGTTACTGGTTGTCTGACTGCACCCTGGAAAGAGATTTTCACAGTTAGATTTATTTTTGTTTTTCTTTTATTTTGTTTTTTTTTTTTTTTTTTTTTTATTTATTTATTTATTTTTTGACAGGTGTAACATCTTCCACGAAGGTGGTTTTCAACTACTACACTTATTGGAATTTCAATTTTTAAGGCTGCACAGGAGAATGTTCCCCTACTATCGTAACATGAATATCAGAGTTCGCGACAATGTTGACAAATGATTCCTTCAAAGATGGTTTATGATATAACCTTATACAGTGCCCATTAACCAGTAACGACGTCTTAGTAGTGTCAATGGTGACCAATTGTACGGTCCCATTGTCAAATATTGTATCCACTTCGTAAGGACCTAGCCATCTGGTGCAAAGCTTGCCTTTGAAATCTTTGAACCTTGAATCATACAAAAGAGCCCAATCTCCTTTCTAGAATTTTTTCTTCTTAATAAACCCATCATGCCATCTGGCTCTTTCCTGCTGAATGGTTTCTATCTGTTGAATGGCAACCATCCGTTTATCTTCCAACTCATGGAGCTAGTTCAATCTTTGAGTTTGTGCTGTACTCAAATCCAGATCGGCCTGCAATGCTGTTCTTAATGTCTTTATTTCAAATTATATGGGGAATAAGGGATTCTTACCATACACCAATTCATGTGGTGAGAAGCCTGTAGTATTCCTCCATGTTGTCCTGTAAGCCCATAGTACCTCTGGAAGTTTCTCAGCCTAGTTTCTTCAGTGGCTGGCTATTGTCTTTGTTAAGATTCCCTAAATGACTTTATTGGTGCTTTCTACTTGAACATTTTCTTGTGGATGATATGGTGTGGTGCTTATGTAATGGATTCCATACTTTTCAACCAACTTCTTGATCAAATGAGATGTGAACTGAGGACCCCCATCTATCACTATCTCTTTGGGTATCCCGAAGAAAAAAAAAATATATCGAAACATGAAGTCTGAAACATCCTCCTCTATTGCTCTAGTTAGTTCCCTTACTGCGACCCATTTTGTGACTTAATCAGTGCATACCAATATGTATGCTTTTTGTTGTGATGAAGGATTAATTGGCCCCACAAAGTCTAGGGCCCATTTCTCAAATGGTTTTATTACAATCTAAGGCTATAAAGACATCTAATCTAATTTCAGAGGCTAGCCCTTCCTTTGAAAACTATCACATACTTTCACAAACTTCTTGGCATCCTGGAATATAGTTGGCCAGTAGTACCCTGTTGAGAGTATTTTACATCATGTTCTCTTGTCAGAAAAGTTTCCTCCACAAGGGTCCTCATGACAAGACTTAAGGATCTCAAATACCTCATCTTCTCTAACACATCGCCTAATATGAAAATCTAGCCCAGTGTTATAGAGATTTCCTTCTATCCAGGAGTAGGTAGCACTCTATTTTATAATCCTCCTTCTTTCCTTGGAAGGAAATTGGTACGGGAATTTTCCTGTAGCAAGGTAATTGGATATATCTGCATACCATGGTGAGTGAGTAGAGATGGAAAAAAGATACTCATCTCGAAAAGAATCCTCAATAGGGGTGCAGTCATCACTTATAGTTAATCTAGAAAGGAAATCGACAACTACATTACCTTTTCCGGGTTTATCTAAAATAGTAAGATCAAATTCTTGTAACAGCGATAACCATCATGTAACTCTACCATTAGTAACAGGATTTTTCATTAAAAATCGAACTGCAGCATGGTTAGTGTGTACAAATTCTTGATACTCGATGATGTAGTGCCAGAATTTGTTGAAAGCTGCACGACTGCTAGGAATTCCTTCTCAGTAACAGTGTAGTTGAGTTCTGTTGGAGTTAAGTTCTTGCTGATGTAATAAATGGCATAAGGTTTCTTATCCTCTAATTGCCCCAAAACAACACCCACAGCCATGTCAGATGCGTTTGTAGAAATATGAAATGGAAATTCCCAGTTTGGTCCTCATAAAACTGGTGTTGCTGTTACACAGTTCTTCAACTTTAAAAATGCCTAGTCACACTTTTCTGTCCACACAAATTCCACATCTTTCATAAGTAATGAAAATAGAGGAGATGTGATATTTGAAAAATTTTCTACAAACCTCCTATAGTATCATGCATGTCCCAAAAAACTACATACCTCTTTCGGAGTCTTAGGGGTCAGGATTTTTGAGATTACCTCAATTTTTGCAGGATCTACCTTGATTCCATCTGCTGAAATGAAATTTCCCAGCACAATTCCCTCGTTCATCATCATGTGGCATTTTTCCGTGCTCATATCAATATTAGTTTGTTCACAACGTTCCAGCACTTTTTCCAAGTTAGCTGATGCTGTCTCAAAGGCATCCGCGTAGGGTGTAAAATCATCCATAAATATTTCAAGACAATCATTTAAAAGATCAGAAAAAATACCTAATATTTCCCTTTGAAAGGTTGTTGGTGCATTGCAGAGACCAAAGGGGAGGACCCTGTATGCAAAAGTACCCCATGGACAAGTAAAGGTTGTCTTTTCTTTATCTTCTGGAGCAATCTGTATTTGATTATAGCCACTAAACCCATCTAGAAATGAAAATATTTTTTTTCCAGAAAGAGTGTCCAAGACCTGATCAATAAATAGTAAGGGAAAACGGTCTTTTTGAGTGGCCTTGTTAATTTCTCTATAGTCGAAACAGACCCTTCATTTTCCATTCTTCTTCGAAACTATGAAAAGCAGAGACACCCACTGATTTTCAAAAATGGGGTAGATGAAATTAGCATTAAGGATTTTCTGCAATTCTTCTTTTACTATCTCCTTAAGTGCGGGGTTCATTCGGCGTTGTGGTTGTTTAACAGGTTTGTAATATTCTTTAAGGTAAATGCGGTGAGTGCATAGGGTAGGATGGATTCCTTTCATATCGGTATAGTCCCATGAAAATTCCTTTTTTTATTTCTGTAACATTTGTATCAGCAATATGTTTTGTTCAGCAGTCAGGTTAGGATTGATGTTTAAACATTTTCTAGGCTTGATTTCAACGGGACTGCTGATAGCAAGCAGACTTGTTTTCAAATGTTAAATAATCACATCATCTTCCTCATCTTCTTCTCCCAAATATCTAATGGAGGCAACAGGGAGTGAATTACTGATAAAACCATTAATGATATCGTCCTTTGTTTCATCCTTAAAGTATTGTGCTTTTCCAAGTGTGAGAAGAGGTAGGGAAAGATCAGATTCATATGCAAATTCATCCCACCAGGGACTATTCAAATCCATATGAGGTTTTTCTAGGGGATAAATATTTAGGTTCTATGTGGCCTATCCATCTAAGATCACCATAGATTTGGACCTACATCTAATATTTGAATCTGTAGTGGCTAGCCACGATCTTCCCAAGATTAAAGGATGACCCCCCAGATTGGATTTGGTTTGTAAAATGAGAAAGTCAGACGGATAGTTACAGGAGGCCACAGTGATAACCACATCTTCAATCATTCCTTTAGGCTTAACACAGGACCGATCTGCTAATTCAAGCAATGTAGGTAAAGGTCTAAGTCCATGAAGTCCTAGGGAAATGAAGAGGTCTTTATTCATGACATTGATAGCTGCCCCTAGATCAATCAAGGTATTGGTTATAGGATTATTTTCAGTATGGACGACCACTTTGGGGTTCCCTGGGTCATTATATTTGGTCAACAAAGGCTGATCAATCATAAGATCGAACAATTTTCCCATGACATGGATAGTAGCAAGGTCTTTAGGTTTCCTCCCAGGCTTTTTGACACATAGATCCCTCACTATTTTAGCATATATAGGAAATTCTTTAAGATCTTGTAATAGTGGAATCCATACATACAAATTTTCCAGCTCCTTGAGGAATTCAGATTCAGGTTGTAAGACCAGCCCAATTTCAGTTAATCGTTGAGGGTATGGGGGATTCTGAATGCTAATAGCTGAGTCAGCTACCAAAGATGTAACATCCTTACTCAAATTGGTTGTTGTAGGAACAACATACCTTCCCAAGCTGGTTGTTACAGATGTTAACAATAGGTGATGTATCAGCTATTACATGTGCAACAGCTACCTGAGAATTGTTCATATCTTTCCTAGGTGATTCACTTTCTTCGATAATAATGGGAATATGTTCAGATCTGATTACTTTCCCTGATCAAATTTGAACCTCATTAAGTCCGATAGGAGTAATAAGATAAGTTTGGAGGCTAACTGGAGCATCCATGCTCTAGGCTGCCTTATTATTTGGATTGGGGTTAGGTTGCACAGGTAATTGGGGTTGGATAGAAGGTGTAGGATTTTTAATAGAAGGCAGCTGTAACTACCGTTGTTGCATTGGTATTGGAGGTGGTAATAGACCTTGGCCATTTCCTCTCCAGTTATAACCCTAAGTATTAGGTTGCGATGGAGGATATTGCATTTGTGGAGGAGATGGCCACTGGTTCCATGGTGAAGGAAATTATGTTGAGGAAGGAGTAGGATACTACCATGGGTATTACTGACTATTATAAACATTATTCCAAGGATAAAAAAAAAAAATATTTGAAGGCATACCTATAGGTCGTGGCTGCCATGGTATCTTTGATCCAATAAAATAATAATATTGAACATCCTCGCTTGATTCTTGAAGTACCACCTTCAGTCTGGGCAACTCAGGACACTGATTTGTAGAGTTCTCTAACTCACAGTTATTACATAGGATAACACTATTTAGTTCATGTTCTCTTTCCAAATGTTTCTTTTTGCATCGAGGACAGAATATTTATAAGGCTACTTCAGCTTTCGCTTGTGCCTTATTTACTTGTACCATAGTGATCTGGGCAGAGAAAGTGCTCAGGAGATCAGTTTTAAAATCCTTGAATAAGTTCCCGATCTATGCTCTGGTTACTCCTCCACTTGTGGACTTTTGTATCCGAAGTGAAGGGTCCCAAACTGAAACTCTCCCCTTGACCGATCCGCTTGAGTTACACAGGCAAAGCTTCATTATCTCATCAAATGTTTCTTGCAATATGTCTCCCTTTCCTATTATGTTCAGATGTTCCAAAAAATCATCTCTTAAACCTCTTAAGAATATTGGCTTTAGAATTTATAGGTCTAAGTTACTGAACATAGACCTCTGTAAATTGTATTGGAATTGCTCCAGATAGTCTTCCAAGCTTTTCTCCTCCTTCTGTGCAATTCTGAAAATTTCATCCTTCAAAGCCTTGGTTTGGCATAAGTCCTGATACTTAAAGAGGAAGGCCTCTCTCATGTCATTCCATGTTCGAATTTTTCGAACACCCAATCTCATGAACCATCTTAATGCTACTCCTTTCAGAGTAGCATGGAATTATTTTAGCTTCTGGGCATCTTAATTATAGTCATAACCTCTACACAACACATCGAATTCGAACAGAAAGGTATCAGGATCTTAAACAACCATCCCTTGAAAGGATGGTAGGGATGATAAAGGGATTTTATTCATAGGAGCCTCGTCCCATGTTACTACTATTGGGAATTCAAAAGTCATAGAGCTATCTGTTTTGACATTCGTGTCCCCCATGGCTGATTCTTCCTGATGGGATGAACTAGCCTCGGAGTGCACTGGAGATTGAAAAACAGAAGAATCAGGCTACTCCAGGATCAATTTTTTAACAACACTACTAGCATCCAATTGATGATCAACTGAACGTTGTTCCTTAGGTCCCTGATGATCCCCACTAGTCTCTCTGTGTCCTTCAATTCTTAGATCCTAATCAATAATTCTCCACTGCTGTTTTGAGTCTAGAGTTTTGATATCAGGAGTGGATATGTTGTTCGAAGGATGGTGAAGTCCAGACACAGAAGACACCGATGGTCCAGGCCTTGATATGGTAGCTGCTTTCTGTGGTCTTGTCTTCCTATTATCTCTATATGGCATGGACTGTTCGTTTTATGCCCTTGAAATCAGATCTCCAAAGAATGTTTTCCTTCCCAAATCTGCACTCTTCTTTTCCTTCTTACGACTTGTCTTTCCTGTAGTCATTAGAGTGGGGGGTTGTTTGTAGATGTTGATGTTGTCCTACCAGCACACATGGGCCCTATGTGTATCAATTCACCCTATAAGTGCTTCAGTTTCTACAGTAGTGAGCCCGCCAAAGATTGTTAGAGCGATGCGCAGGTTCTTACCTCTCGTCTTACCGCCCAATGACTGTATAGCTGAAGGAACCCTTTAAAAACACCCAAAATTCAATTCCTAAGTGTCCCAGCAAGACATTGGTGAGTCTGCTCAAGTCTGTTAGAGCGTTGCACAGTTTCTTACCTCTCATCTTACTGCTCGGCAATTGTGCTGCTAGAGACACTCTATGAAAACACATGGAGATTTTAGTTCTAAGAAACAACTTTGATTGATTGGATCATCACTGCCATCCCCAGAAATGGCGCAAAAATATTGAACTATATAAATCACTTATTAAATTACTGAACAACACACATTTAATTACCAATCTAGGGACGTCTATTTATTCCAATGACAGTTGCACTGTCAGTGCCGATACACCAACCAGAAGTAATTTCAGAGAAAAGAAATTGTTGCTGAAGTAAATGTTGGAAATAAATAACTCATGCTGAAATAAAAGGATCTACAATATTGAAATCATACTTCAATCGATCTGTGTAGCTCGCCACACAATAAGTACCCAGCTGGTGTCTCTATTATCATATGTGTAACAACATATAAAGTATTGAAATCAAAGCAGATATATTCTCAGCTGAACAACATCAACAACACTCTATTGATACATAAACTAAAATACAATTACATACACACAACTACTTTAATCACTACAATCCCTGCTAAGAAGGAGGGCCCTTCCTCCCTAGCAGGGCACAGGTGGAGAAGGAAATTTAATAGAAACTAAATATAATCATGCATGTAACAACAATAACATGATGATCTATATTAATATGAACACAATTACAGAGCCAAAACAATGTTGTTCTCCACTAACCTCTCGAACTCTAGGGCCGAGAACTATATAGTGGTTACATCAGAAAATATAGGGATAGATCAGTCATCAGAATCTTACGATGCTCATGCTGATCAAAATAGAACACATATAGCTATAAACACTTCCTAATAAATTTTTGACTAGAAAATAAAAGATTACATTTGAAACAACCCTTATGTTTTTATCCCAAAAATACAACGCTAAACAACTCCTACAGCTATCGTAATGGAATCACAACTATAGTGCAACGGCTAGAGGACAGATCAGCAACAAATATTGACGAGATCAGTTAATGGTACAATGTATCAGCAGTTCACCAGCACGCCTGTAACAACAGAGTGTAACAGCAGTTTTCCGGCAGGTCTATAACAGCAAGGTGTAACAACATCGCTTTGCTATAATAGCACCATCTGAACTGATCCTCTGAACTTCATGTTCGGGATCTTTAGTGCTACAAATGACATCTAAAAAGACAACACAAAGACCATCAATCTGTTAGGGACCTATAAATATAGGATTCATAATTTTTAATTTACTGATGACATTCTTGTAAATATTTACATACTTTGCCTTCTACAAGTTTTATTCCCATATTTTGTAAAAAAAGTAAAAAAATAGAAAAAACAAAAAGAGGGTAAAAAGTCCTAAAAAAAAGATCAAAGGACTTAGAAAAAATAATATACCCCAAAGAAAAAAGAAATAAAACATGAAAGTGTGAAAGTCTAAATGCCATTACTTTTTACTTTTTGCAGTGGATTATGGCAGAGTGTCAATAAATGCCATAATCTATGATGAGTTGAACTGTTCAATCTTGACTTATCATGTTTCAATTTACTTGTTTTAGATAGAGAATAAAGAGTTGTTAGATAGTTTAATCTTGACAATTCAGTAGATACGTATAGAGTAAAAAGGAACCCAACAGTTTAATATGGATCCTTGGAGGAAATAAGGTAGAATTAGATAGTTTTTACTACTTTCAAAAGAATAAAATGTTCAAGGTTTCCAGCTTAAATGCACCTGCACAAATGGAAGAAAAAATGTTAGATTGAAGATTGGGTAGGTAGAAGAAGGTGGGAAAAGCATTGTAAATATCTTTCACCGGGCTACAATAACTAATTTCCCCTTCCCTATAGCTATTTGAAACTATAAAATTTTAGTCAAAGAGGCTCAGAGCATTTCTCTGACTTCTGTTGGGACCGGACCCAAGGCTCAATGACTAGCCAGTTGAAAATGTTAAATTTATATGTTAAATCCCAAAATTTACATCATCTTCCATTCATGCATTCTTCACCATGTAATTTCGTAAGTAAAGACTTCATTTTTACTTAATGATATATAAAGCCCTCATTTTATTAATTGCCCACATCTCATAAAGCATAAAAACCCTCAAAAGTACATTATATTCTAAGTAAAAGTGATTAAGTTATGATAATGAAGCTTTGTTTTAATTTTCACTTTTACTAGTTATATTTATGTATTTTGAGTATTCACTTTCCCCTTTGTTATATTAACTCTAACTTATTAATTCACCATATAAATGACCCTTTCCTATTAATATAACTCCTTTTTATTAAATATCTTTGAAAAAACCCACTATTATAAACTTTAGCCAAAGTCGATTATCCCACATGTTTTAATAAACACCCACAATAAATCCCCTTTGGCTAAACTAGCACTATATAATAATCCCACCCCATATGGTTATTGGACCCCTCCGTGGTCTAAAAACTATATAATAAAATAAAATACAAAAAGGCTTTAAACATGTTTTATATATGTTTATATTCCCCGATCCCATGTCCCAAATAGTTTATCCTACCATTGTAGATAGCCTCACGCTATATACATTAATCTTAAATCCTAGTTAACACATATTAACTCGCCTCATGCGCTTTTACGTTATATATAAACTTGGTTTATATACATAAATCCATTTTCCAAATAAATTAGCCCAGCGCCCCAAAATTTATCCATAGCCGCCCGATCAACCATAAACTTCTAAATCCAACGGTCCTAAATTAACGCGATACTCAGTTGACATACCCCACCACTATATTCCTTTCCCGATGTCGCGTTAAACCTAGACCGTAGATATAAAATTTTCAGATCAACGGCTTATGTTCCCACCTATCCTTTTCCTGCAGCTTGGAAAGAAATCTTGGTCGTTCGCATCATCGGAGTCAATCTAACGGTGCGCGTTTAATATCATGCTCCAAAAGTGATCAGGTGAAGTTTCTCCAAAATCATGTGATAAAAACTATTTTCCAATACAACTCAAGGCTACGTGTCCCATTTTGATTTGATCGTGTTCCAAATGGCTAAAACCATTTACCATCCAAAACGAACGCGAAAACAACTAGTTTTTTTTGCATTCAAAGCATAATTACCTACCGCCATTGATCAAGGCCTATAATTAATGACATAAACATTGGTAAAGGTTAAAGGTTTAAAATTTTAATATTTCATTGTTTTATGTATTATTTTCCTCCCAACTAGTTAAACTTCTGCCTCGACTGTGTGAATAAGATTTAAACCTTTGCAAGCCAATTTTTCACCTTGAAGTTGAATTTCACCACTGATGGCACATCCAAAAGATTCTTGAAGCCTTCTGCTGAACCAGTGGATCCAAATTCAAGCTCAAGCTACCAGAAAGCCCTTTTCGACCACCAAATACCTGCAAAAGAGGTATTTCTCAGTATTTTAGCCTGCAAAAAACTTTTACATCTAAACCTGTGAGCTAAGGAGACTAAATTAAAAAGAATTAATGGGCTAAAAGTGCCTGGAAAAAAAACCAAACCTTGTCACAATTTTTCCAGGAAGCCTGAAGTCCGTTGTGAAGCCCTTTAAAGCCAAATTCCTCGATTTGCAGCATCTTTTAACTCTTGAAGATCAATTCCGAACGTAGAAGAAGTTCAAAGTCTTACAGATTGATTAAAAGACCTTTTTTCCATAATTTTACCATTCAGGAAACCTTGTTTCCTGTCTTAAACCAATTCAATCCCTGATAAGCCCAGTTTGAGCAATAAACTCCTTTTGAAGATAATTTTCCCCAGCAAATTGCTCAGTTTCTCTCTATTTGTGAAAATAAACTATAGCAAACAATCTAAGCTTTCTTTAGTTGTAACAAGATGACTAAAAAACAAGTTACACCCAAGTCTGGAGGTCCCCAAGCCTCAAAGCCTGTAACAGCCAAGATTCCCAAGCCTGAATCCTCAAAGATCAAGAAGCCAACTGCTGCTTTAACAACTGATTCAACTGAAGTAGTTAGACCTCTCCAACCACCTGTATCCTATGAAGAAAACATTCCATTGACTAATTTAGATTACAAGATTGTTGATACAATGGTAGAATTCAATCTGCTTGAGATTCATAAATGGTGTTATGATAAATTTCTGAATAAAAATCAAGATGACATACCTATTTGGGAATCCAATTTTCCCAAGTATGTAGTTCTTGTTACTCATCCAGCCCAGGACTTGGTTAGACTATGTCAAATGTATTATGTTCCGGATCAGAGAGCCATGGTAAACAAACATATAGAAATTATTTTTTCCATCACAACAGAATCCATAAATGAAATGCTTCAATTGAAGCTTGATCCTGGAGTAGTGCCCTTATCAATTGAAGAGTTAACATAGTTATAACTAGAGTTGGAGTTCCCCAAAATGTTTTCAGTCTTTCATAATTTCATGCCTGAATATGTAGAAATCCCTAAGCTTAATCCTCCTTATTCTACTTCTGATTTTCCTGAAGCCTCTACAAAATTGATCTCAATGCTATCCTTCATTCTAGGATATTTTAATGATGAATTTACTAATGCATCTATACTTGGTTTCCTTTCTACATCATCCCTTGGGCAGCCTCCTACCATGATATTTTATTTTGCTAGATTCATTGCTGATAACATACATTACCAATTATATACACATGGAGCTCTGCAACTTCATGCCTTAGGGTTTTCCTCTTCTTCAGAAACGGCGCCGACCCGCTGCATTTCCTGCTGCTCTCTTCCCTTTCGACCGCGTGTGCCTCCGTTACTGCTCTGCTGATCCAGAGCCATGGATCCATCGCAGGGGGAGGCTCACCAAGCCCCCCCCCCCCAATCGCAATACCTCTACAGTCCAGACACCAACTACTGACACGAATCGCGCCCCCTCTGGCAATGCTCAGAGCTTGGGTACGAACAACGATTCCACGGGAAATTCTGAGCGCACTCAACACACCAGGAAATATTCAGATATGCAACCAGACAAAAGTGTAGATCCTGAAGGTAATACGGCCTCTCCTAAAGCCACTTATACCACTTGCCAGCCGATTGCCGCAGAACAGCCCAAGATTGATCTCCCCAGCCAACGGATCAATGCTCAGATCCAATACATGCGTGATCATGCATTGATTGGCAAATTCGTGGGCTTTTGGCCCACTGAAAAAGCCCTGCATGGATGGGTCAAGACCAAGTGAAAGCCAAAGGGCCAAGTCACGCTCCAACTCGGTCCCAAAGGGTTCTTCACAGCCATTTTCAACTGTCTAGAGGACAAAAATCGCGTCATGGACGAGGGCCCCTACTTCTTCAACTCATCGGGACTATATCTTCGTGAATGGATCGAAAGATTCAACCTAGATAAAGAGGATTTTAACTGGGCGCTGGTCTGGATCAGGCTGTATTCTCTGCCCTTGGAATACTGGGATGAAGAATCCCTCAAAGACATTGGAAATGGTCTTGGAGAGTTCATAAAAACAGCGGAGGAAACCAAGCTCAAGCGCTACACTTCCTACGCCCGCATCTGCGTCTTCATGCATCTAACCAGCGCCCTTCCAGACTCGGTAAGTCTTTATCATGATGACTATGAATGGGTTCAGTCCATAGACTATGAACATGTGCCTTTTAGATGCAGAAGATGCCATACCCATGGTCACCTCTTCCGAGACTTCCCTCTGAATGCCCCTCCCAGCAATCCCTCTGCCACCTCCACCACCCCGGATGCGGAGGGCTTCACCAAAGTCCAGAATCGCCGCCATCACACCAAGAAAACCCCTCCAACCAACCCTAAAGGCCCCTCACAAAATTCTCCCCTTCCTTCCTCTAGCAACCACTTCGAAATCCTAACCAATTCAGATTCAAATACCCCTCTTGAGCAAGCCTCCACTCAACCCCCACTGAATGTTAAGCCTGGAACCAGCGCCGCCCCAGCTGGGCACATGGAAGTTGATACAACTGCGGAAAATGCAGGACAAAGCAGTCTTATGGAGGAAAAAGCGGAAATGGTGGACATTGGAGACCTAGAAATATTTACCCTCGAGCAAGCTTGCAGAAAAAGGGAGTATGATCAGATCTCAGAAAAACAAATTGAGAACCTAATGGTGGCACTCACATGAGCGCAGCAACATCAGAAAACCCTGGGTATTCAGCAAGGCAGCCCATGGGATGGGAAAAAATTGTTTAAAGACTCGAAGAAAAGAGGAAGGAAGACTGATTTGCAAAGAACTATCCTCGTTGGGGAGATTCTCATGGAATCTGATAGGTATCCCAAGCTTACCAAGTTCTTTCCACCTCGTGAAAGCAGTTCCCAATGAAACTCGTCTCATGGAATATAAGGGGACTCAATAGCCCCTCCAAACTTCGTATGATCAAGAACCTGATAAGGATGGAAAGACCCCAAGTCTTATTCCTCCAAGAAACTAAATGCAACATCCTCACTCTAGGCCCCATACTCTCAAGAGCCTGGCCTGGATGTCAATCTGTGGCAGTCGATGCCTCCGGAGCTTCTGGAGGTCTAGCTATTATCTGGGATCCACGAACTGTCTCAATAAGTGATGCTCATGCCGCCCACAATTTAATTCAAGCTTCATTTCACATCCATGGCACCAACTTGCATGGCCATATCTCCAATGCCTATTTTCCCCAAGACGCTGCTAGGAAAATAGCGCTGCTGGATACAATTGAGCTTCTCAACTCCAATATAACTCATCCCCTCTGGATTTTAGGAGGGGACTTCATCATGATAACTTGTCCAGAGGAAAAAAGAGGCGGCAGGGCAAAGATGGAATCAGACAGCACTCATTTCAAAGATTTCATACAACGGAACTGGTTAATCGATCTCCCATTTGCAAATGGGACCCACACCTGGAACAACAAGAGATCTGGGTCACAGCAAATCGCTTCCAAACTAGATCGCTTCCTCTTCTTCGATAATGCCATTCACATTGGGGGTGACTTTCAGACTTCCATCCTGCCTTACTCTGGCTCGGATCACTGGCCCATCTCCCTCCAATGGTCCATACCAGGAGACTACGTCAAAAGACCTTTCTGATTCAAAGCTTTCTGGCTCACTCATCTAGGCTTCAAGGAAATGGTCCACTCAGATTGGAAGGCCTTCATTCCGCCATCAGGATCCAAAATGTACCAGTTTCAGCAACACCTCAAAGACCTCAAAACCCGCATTAAGGATTGGAACCACTCTACTTTCAGCAATATCTTCCAATAGCAAAAACACATCGAACAAGAAATGGCAGATCTGCAGCGCCAAATTATCCGAGAAGGGCGTAATGATGCCATCAATCAGAAAGAGCAAAGCCTGCTCACACAATTAGAGGAAAGAAGGCAGCAAGAAGAAATTTACTGGAAGAAAAAATCCAGAATCAAATGGTTGAAAGAGGGGGAGAGGAATACTAAGTTCTTTCATCGCTCCACTATCCAGCGTAGAATGGGAAACCACATCGGCTTTCTCATAAATCAATCAGGAGAGAGATTGGAAGATCACCAAGCCATAGAGGGGGAACTAGTCAACCATTTCAAATCTATACTGCGGGAAGACAACACTGATCGGCAACCTGCCATCAATAGAGTCCTTCAACACATTCCTAAACTCATCACGAAGGATCATAATCAGCCCCTTCTTCGCCCGGTCACCCTCCTGGAAATGGAGCAAGCAGTGGCTCAAAAAAAAGCAGATAAAGCACCAGGACCAGATGGTTTCACTTCCAATTTCTTCCACCACTTCTGGGAACTAATCAAAAATGATGTCTGGCATCTTGTGGAGGAATCCAGATCCATGCACTGGCTCCTACCGTCTCTCAATGCCACCTTCATTACTCTGGTCCCTAAAGAAAACCAGGCGGCTACTCCGGATAAATTCTGCCCTATTGCTCTTTGCAATGTCATATACAAAATCTCGAAGGTCATCGCCAACAAACTCAAGCCGCTGCTCCCCATGCTCATCTCCCCAGAGAAAATAGGCTACGTGTAGGGTCGCCAAATTCTTGATGGCATAATCCTCACGCATGAAGTCATCCACTCACTGAAACAGACCAAAAAGCCAGGTATGCTCTTGAAGATCGATCTTTCTAAGGCTTTCGACAAATTAAATTGGAACTATATTCGTCAGATGTTAACAGCCTATGGTTTCAACCCCACTTGGATCAGATGGGTCATGAGCCTTATTTTCTCGTCATTCTTCTCTGTTCTTGTTAATGGCATTCCCTCCCTTCCCCTTTCCCCCTCCCGTGGGATCCGGTAAGGAGATCCTCTGTCCCCCTTTCTCTTCGTTCTCATGGCCAAAGGTCTTAGTCGCTGCAGATCCCATGCTCTCCACGCCCAGCGCCTTAGAGGTATTGCAGTCCATGGAGCCTCTCCCATCACCCATCAGCAGTTTGTAGACGATAACATGCTTTTTGGCCACCCTTCTGCCCAGGAAGCCTCCACCCTCAAAGGCCTGCTTGATCTTTTCGCTGAAGCCTCGGGCATGACTGTCAACGCCTCAAAGTCGAAAATCTTCTTCTTCAATATAGCCATCCCTGTCCAAAACCGTATTTCCAGGATCCTCAGTTTTTATGTTGCCAAGCTTCCCGATAAATATCTTGGGGCACCCCTGACTGACTCTGCACTCAAGCACTCAGCCTGGCAAAATCTTCTTAGCAAGCTCGAGGCCAGACTCTCTTCCTGGACCTATCGCGCTCTTAACCTCCCCAACAGACTCGTTCTGGTCAAGGCGGTTCTTCAAACCATGCCCTGTATCTCTTCTCTGTGCTTGTAGCCCCCAAGTGGGTCCTTAAGCAGATCAGAGCTCTTCAACGACAGTTCCTATGGAGAGCATCAGGACATAGCAGGAAATGGGCGCTAGTGAAGTGGGCTATGATTTGCAGACCCAAAACTGCAGGTGGCCTTGGCCTTCGTTACCCCCAGCACAGCAACGCGATGATGGGAGCCAAGATATGGTGGCATTGGCTAACTTCCCCTCAGCGCCCATGGGCCAAGCTCTGGACTGCCAAATACGCTAATCACAGACCTCCTTCTGAGCTAATCAGATTCTCTGCAGTCGACACAGGTTCTCAAATTTGGAATGCAGCCAAGCAACTTCGCCACCTAATCCAAGAGCACAGCTTTTGGGAGGTTTGCAATGGCCACACAGCCAGAGTCTGGACTGATTCTTGGCAATAGCAACCGAATCTACTCTCTACCATCGAGCTGCCCTTGCAACCAGATCTGATCCACTCTCTCACAGCTCCAATTCATCGCTTCTGGGAGGAGAACCAAATCCATGGTTATTGACGATAGAAATCGGCAGCATCCTGCCTGAATAATCAGCAGGAACACTCATTCTCAGCTCTGGACGCGGCCTTGAATAGCAGAAAGATCAGATACTCAAACAAACAGGACATCCTTTGATGGGGCCACACATCGAAAGAAGAGTTCACCACTCAGGAAGCTTTTGCTCTATTAACTCAGAATCATGATCCCATTGATCCCATTTGGAAAGATCTCTGGTCACCTCCTACATGGCCGAAAGTCTCCACGTTCCTTTGGCTGCTTTGTCACACAAAAATACTCACTTGGGACAACCTTCTCAAAAGGGGATTTGCTGGACCCTCAAGATGCCCCAACTGCAATAGCCTGGAGGAAAACATAACTCATCTCATGATCAATTACCCTTTGGTGGTCTTCTTATGGGAAAACATAAGCACACATTGCAGGAGAGATGGCAGAAGTTCAGGAGACTTAAATACTATCCTTCGCAACTGGCCCCCGGCTCCCTACAACTGCACCATCCTCAACACCCTTTGGAGACTCATCCTAGGATTAACCCTTTGGACCATATGGAAGGAGAGAAACAAGAGAATCTTCAAAGACCAGTCCACTCCGCAAGAAATCTTATGGAACAACCTATGCAGCAATCTTCAGGAGACCTTAGCCCTCAAAATTGGAAGCAGGAGGACCTTCCGACTCTCCCTATTGAACAACAAATTTGGAATAGGTGGCACTTCAGTCTCCACGTTGATCCTTCGCCTACAGGCAACCGGGGTCCTCAGATGGACACGCCCGACTCATGGGCCCCTCCTCCGGCTGGCTTTCTGAAGCTTAACTTTGATGGGGCATCCAAAGGTAATCCCGGGGAAGCTGGATTTGGAGGGATCTTTAGGGACCACAATGGTAGTCCAGCGCTCATCTTCTTCGGCTCAATAGGGTGGGATACTAATAACTCCGTGGAGCTTGAAGGTCTGTGGCAGGGTATGCAACTGGCCCAAATGTACAATTTCTTCCCTCTCGAAATAGAGGGAGACTTGCAAATTCTCATCAATATGGCCCAGAAACTCCTCTCCGGCTCTCCTTCTTCTCGGGTGGCTAATAGCTGGAGATTGATGGCCAAGCTCGAACTCATAGCTGGCTGGTTGCAAAATTGGCGAGCTATTTGTTTTAGGCATACCAAGAGAGCAGGCAATAAGGTCGCTGATCTTCTGGAAAACTTAGGTGTCGGGAGCCCCCAGACTCTCACAGCAGGACCCCTCTCCAGTATTCATGATAGAAAACTACATCAGGAATGCACTTTGCTAGTGCAACAGGACTACAATCTCCTGGCTGCGGGTGATTAAGGGCGTTTGGACGGATGTAATGCCACGGGAGGGTGCGTGGCCTAGCCACATGGACTCACGCTGGCTGAATTTATTTCTCATCGCCATGATCTTCGTTGCAATCCACCACCCCACGCAGCATTTACGTCGGTGGGATGGTCGAGGCAGCAAGCCTCCCTTCATGTACTCTCGCCTTTGCACCATCGTCATTCAGTGTTCCGCTTCCTTTCTCTGTCTGATCGCTTGGCCTCTCCGCAACACCCAGCTGAGCTTCATGCCTACGCAGATTAGACCTCTCAATTCCAGGTGCTCTCAGGAAGCTACCTCACCTAGTTTCCGCACTCAGGTAGGTAGACGTTGTCCGCTCACCTGTTGCATCGATTTTTTACCTAGTATGCACTACACCCACAATCCTTACTGTTCTTGTATGTTTTCTACCCCGCCTGAGTTCTTGGAATCTTTGCCTCCTCGCTTCTCATTTGTTCATCCCCTTGACCTTCGTCACACTATGCCTAGGCTCAGACATAGGCTAAGGTGCCGACGGGGCAGCATGCATGCTCCCTCTGCCAGGCGTCGGCGCTCTCTTTCTGCCTCCTCGACTTCTTCTTCCTCTGCAGACAGCTTCGAGCAGCCTTCTCGAGTGAGACACCAACATGGCCTCGAGCATAGACGCAGAGTCCCCTCCTTGCCCAGACAATGCTCTGAAACCTCCAGACCTCCTATTGACTCCCGCCCCTCTCCTATCGCGCCCCTACACAACCCTTCCACCGCCATTTTCCACTTTCAAAGCAATTCTGACAAGCCTCTGATCATGACAACAGTCACTGTCTCTTTCAAAGAGATTGCCGAGATTACTCCTGCCCCTCCGTCTACTACCCCTCTGAATAATGAGCCTGCACCATCTTTTGCTCTGCACACCACTATGCCTGTAGGTTTCGATGCTTCGCGCAAAGGAGGAGAGGGTTGCTCCAGCAACCCTCAAGCTGAAGGTTTCCAGGTGGGAGTTCGAGATGCTGAACCAGCTGCAGCTCCAAGTGATCCAACCCACAAAGATGAAGACGCGGGATGGTGCAGAATAGAAGAAGAATCGCCCTCAGGCGACTACGGCCTCTAGCTAAGCTCCACGTTCAAGTAATATTGTATGGTCTCTATGACTTTTTGGCAATTTCTGTTGTTTTCGGTCTTAGGCAAAAACTTAGAATGAGTCGGTTTCCCCTCGTGGGCGACGCTGGTTTTTTGTTTAGTACTGATGTATCAAAGCTGGTTTCCTCGGATGAGGCAGCTCTTAAACAATGCTCGGGCTGGTTTCCCTCAAAGGGCAGCTCAATCTTATGTTTCCATAATATATTTAGAATTACTTAGAAAAAAAAAAAAACATACATTACCAATTGACCAAATTTCCAAATGAGGGAGTTTTCAAATATTCATCTTATCTATTCCATTTATTTCTATTTTTCCAAGCTGAGCATTTTCCTATTGCTTTACAAAATATGGATGTAGAGGGCCAACCTCTATTAGTGATATTTTGGACATCTTTGCTCAAAAAGGAAGGAAATGAATTCAGTTATAAACAGTTTTCAGACTTATTCATCAGGACTTGCATGAATTTGATTTACAAGTCTGAACAGCCCAGAGTGAGTGAAGAAATGAAGAGAATATTACAGCTATCTGAACAATGAAAAGTAGGAGACTGGTACTTATATCAGAGACATATAGAATTAAGAATATTTGGAACAAATTTGTCCCCACATAAGTTACCTAAATTTTTAACCATCAAGGTTTTTGCATTGGAATATTTGAGACAAGTTTTAAATGCAGATGCTATAAACTTCATGGCATCAAAGAAAAAGACTCAGTTCAAGTTGAAGAGCTAGATTGGCCCTTTCATAGTAAACAATAGGGAAGCTGAGAAATAAATAGTCAGACAATTATCAGAATATCAGTTTCAAGAGCTTTTTCAATGGAATTATGATCCCTAGGGTTACCTCAGTGCTATAAGGGTAAAATGCAAGCTTCAACTTGTTACACATGACTCAAAACTAGATATTGAGAAGTTTTCCAATCAAATGGAATGGGTGGAAAATACATTGATAGATCCTACTTCTGATACAAAAACAACGAAAAGGACAGATAATTCACAGACTATAATAGTCACTAAACAGTCATAATGTTCAAACAAAAGGACCAGGAATGAAGAAGGCTATTCAGCATAGACCATTACAGAAAACAAATTCAAGATTATTTACAACAAAAGGGAAAAAATGACTGCTGCTGAGAAATAAAAAATAATGGAAATAGATGATACCAATGATCAGGGAATGAATGATGACCAGTTAGCAAATCAAGAGGCTACAGTAATTGTTGATGAAGTTTTGACAGAAATTGGAAAAGAACAGATTGCAACAGATAAGAAGGGCAAGCAAATAATTGAAAAATAGGTTGATATTGAAATTCCCTCTTCATCCAAAGCAGCAGATTCATATATCAAACAAAGGTACAAACAAATAAAGGAGAAAAATGAGGAGATCAAAAGAGAAATTTACTCACAATTTCTCAAAGAAAAACCAAGTAACAAGGACAGACTATTGTCAGCATTTGATTATTCTACTAATAAAATGATCATGTCCTACCTCCAGCCAAAGGTTGCAGATCTAAAGACAGTCTTAGACTACAACAAAAAAGACTTTGAAGTTTATTAAGAGAATATCCATGAGCTTGATCAAATTGAACTTCATAGACATACATCTGAAATTCTATATTCAAAAATAGTGGATAAGACCAGGAGTACTATTCAATTGCAAAACATCATTTTTAATATACAGGACCATATGAGGCTAGACAAAGCCTCCTTATAGGCAAGAGAAATAAGGATTAAGTCCTTAGAAGATCTAGTCCTTCAAATAGGAGTGGATCCATCAAACATACAGGTTGCTCAGAGCTTGATGAAGCAAAAGAATGATGATATCACTACCTTGAGGAAACAGTTAAAACTTCCTCAACATGAACATCCTCAAGCAAAGGAAATCCTCCACGAACAAACTGAAAAAACTGAAATGACCAAGCTAAAACTAAAACTGACTGCCCAAGTTAAAGATATGGAAGATCAGATGGACATCCTTATAAAAGAAAAAGAAGTAGTAAAAGAGGCTGATGTGCAATCTACTCCCACTGTTATTCCTATAGTTGGCACACTTGTCCCTTCCACATTGGCAGAGAATTTGGACCCAAAATTTCCACTGGCAACTGTAGTGTCAGTGAAATCTATAGACACTTCTGCCACAGGATCATCCACAACACAGGTACATAAAACAGGTGAAGTAGCTGACATAGTAAAGGCCATGGAGGAGATGTCCCTAAAGAATAATGAGATAATCAATTTGAAAAGACCATTCAAACACTTGAATCATCAAACATGAATGCAGTGATTACCTATAAGGGACATGAAAAAAGAGCAAAAAGACTTGAAGAACATGTAAAGATCTTGCAGCAGCAAGTAAATCTCAGTGAACAGGTGACCTTCATCAAGAACTATCTTTGGACAAACATAATTCAAGGCATTCATCTACAATGGCCTTCAATTCAAATCATATATGAGTAGAGAGATCTACCTAAGGTAGCACAGGTGGAAATTCAGAAAACAAAAGAAGAACTGGCTAAAAAACCATCTCAAGTTTTGAATCTTATTACATTTTTAAATAGCAAAAATAGAGAGGAGCTTGAATAATTGAAAATCCAAGACAGGACTTAAACAATTCTGCAAATCAAAAAGGTCCTAAATAAAAGGAATATGATGAAAAATTTGAAGGAAAAGTGCGAGGCCATGAATATGTCAATAACAAATTTTTTGGCAAAATACACAATATTGAAACAAGTAGGCCTCCCAGACATTCATGGCTTTTATGAAAAGCTAATGGTTCAAAAATATTATGATAATAAGATCAGGGCCCATGCCAAAGAACAAATAAATAAGCCTCTCCCACAAGGTTCTCCAACTGGTAAAGTTGTCTTGGAGTACTTTGAAAATTTATTTTTTCTATAGAATGAAATTAATCACATTTTCATTATCAAACCAAATTTCTCAAAGTACACTGATGCTGATGAAAGTTACCGGAAGTTGAAAAGTATGAAAATACCAAGTGATTAGCAATGGCAGGAATTCAAAAAAAATTTATAGCAACATTAGAGCAGAAAAACAGAAAGAGTACAGGTAAAAGAGTGAAGTTAAGAGGAAAACAATAAAAAACATTTCATTTGATTTTTGGATTTTTACTGCTGATATGAATCTTTTACAGCAGTAAAAGGGTGAAAGGAAAATTCAAGAAAGACAGAGAAATGATGGGACATTTTTTACCACAGTGAAAATTTATCTAACAGATGTCAAGAGGTAAAAGTAGCAGTTGAAAGTGTATCAGATCAAAGTAACAGGGTCAAAGTGTATCCGAGTAGAAACAATCAGTCAGTTTTTGCTATAGTAAATTCTACATTTTACTGGCAGTAAAGTGACATATGAACAGAGTTAAAGAGTATCAGGAGGAAAAACAACATTAAAGGATGTAAAGTGAAAGAGTATCAATCAAGCAATCTTCAAACAGATATCTTCCAAATGTGCCAACAAGCATGTACACCTAGTCAAGAAATTGTTTTGATTAGATAATATTAGTCCTATTTTTTCTAAATAAATGGATAGCTTGCTAAGTTGTTAGGCAGCTCTCCCTCTTAGTGTGTCAAGATATTTTATTTTCCTAGAGTTATTCCTAGATTTCTCTAGGATATTTTGTATAAATACTTCAGTTTATGAAGTGTTTAGTGTGGAATAAAGTTGGTGAGATTATTATAGACGATTTTGCGGGTACTTTGGAGGCTCATGTGTTGATTTCATAGCAGCAGTCTGGACAACATCCAACTGGACTTCATAACTCAGGATTCATGTGATAAGCTAATGAGTAAAGTGATTTTGTACTGTCATTGTTTCCTCTTCTCAAGTTTCATTCAATTTCATATGTGTTTTTCAAATCCAAATGATTAATTGGGAATACTATTTCAGGATAAGTGTAGAAACTCCTTGTCTTAACTACTTGATCATTTCAATGTTTTCTGCTGATTTCCGGACTCAGGAATTCTTAATTTATCCCAGTCCCATTTGACCCCTGCCTCCTTCCTCTTTTTCCGGATCAAAGGATCCTTTACTGCTCTTTATCCCGAAAGCAAGCCATCTCACCAAATCAAACTATTCAAATCTCTGAGGGTTATATACCTTGTCCTGAGTACATTAGCATCCTTTTGGCATTGCCTTCCAGTCTTTCCTGCTACATCTTGACTCCATAGCCCAATGGAATAGTAGATCCCTCTCTAATTTGTCTTCAAGTAATCTGATTTCCCACCAAACTTTCCAAACAAAAAACCAAGTGCCCAGTCATACCTAGCCTAAAATATTAAACAAAAACAAAGTTAAATCATAAAGAGAGAGCCCTCTCTGAAATTTAGGAAGGCTAGATCGTAGATTTCCAAAGTAGTTTTGTGGTTACCCCTAGTTTTCTTTAACTATAAATAAAAATATGACTACCTAAGAAATTACTAAGGTGATAACATACTGGTGACTCCACTGGGGAACTTAACCACTCTCCAGTTTTAAATTTAATCTTGAAGGAAGATTTTTAAATATATCGTTTCTACTTTAATATTAACTTTAAAGGTTGTGGGTATTAATAAATAGACATTCTGGCTTCTAGGAAAACCTACTATACCAGGTCTAACCCGGATCCTAAGCCTGTTGTAATAGTAGATAACCTAGAACAGATTGGAAAAAATAAAAAGGAAAAACAAGTTGTTAATTTAGAAGCTGAAGTGCCTTTAAGAAAAGCTAATTCATTACCTAAAGAATTAGTGAGCTTAATCGATATTAATTTTGATTTCAAGTTTGAAAATTCATTATTTAGAAATAAATCTCAAACTGATTTAAAGGAAACTGTTATAGATCCTGTTTTTACTTCTTTTGTGAATGAGAAATAGAAAATCATTTCAGCATCAATAAAATCAGACAAAACTGAAATTGAAAGTCCGGTAGAAAGAGTTAATGTTACACGGATTAAAGATGTTGATGAAGCTGTCAAATTAGCTCAATTTTTATCTCACTTTAAGCCTCTAGTTTCTCAATTATAAACAACAATCTTTCCAGCAGCAGATTCAACTTTGTATGCTGCCACTTCATTTTTAGACTTCATTGTTAGTTCACCCACAGAGCCTTTTAGTCCTGAGTTTCCTTTGCAACCTAGAATTATTTTTTCATCATATCCTCAAGCCACTGCAAGTACATCAATAGAACCATTTATTCCTGTGTTGCCTTTGCAGCCTAGGATATTATTTCCATCATTCACTTAGTCCATTGCATCCACCAGTTTTATAAGAACTACATTTTTTCCATCCAATTCCATACATATATCAACATCTTTTCCAAGTTCTTCAAATCCAACTTTCAGCACATCAGCTGTCATATCCAGCACTGCTCTTATAGTTACTATTATACCTCCTAGTTCAGGAAAACTTCAAATCATGGCTACAAGATATGCTCCTCTAGTTTTACCCCAAAACCTCTGTTGGCGAGAAGTCAGGTCTCGCGGACAAGACCCAGGTTCAGGAGTTGTGGCCAACAAAGGGGTCCGATGTAGTCTAGGAACACGCCGGCATTTTCACCTTGCTCCGGAGAGCAGTGAGTCTCACCCGAGGCATGCCGCAACCACATGCAAAAGGGGATGAGATCAATGGCAAGGAACAAATTCGCAACTCATGAAGGACAGTGTATCGACTACATATACAGAGTTATATACGCAAGATCACTTAATAAGCATTCAGACATTTTCAAATAAAATTTTAAACCAGCATAGACACATTACAGGCACGTAAACATCTTATTGAGACAGCAACCTTCCATTGTATTAATCTCTTGGCCAAACACATGATTACATGGCATTCTCAATGATAGCTTACAAATCTGATACAGATGGTTTTCGGAACAAAAAGGTAGAATAGAGAAGATGAGGAACCCTAGGAAGGTCATGCATGATTCTTCCGCAGTCGCTCTGTGTGTCTTCCCCTGCTATGAGCATCGCAACCTCTTCAGCCTCTCTCTCTTCCAGCCGGGTGACGGTTATTTATTCACCCACTCTCGCGACTATCAGTTCCTCTGTGTCTTTTCTTCAGCTACTCCCAGCTTCTCTCCTGTTATCTGCGTGTTCCATTTTCTGTCTTCTGTTGTGTGTTTTCTTCATCTGTACTTGTGTGTGTTCTATCTTCAGCTATCTCATGCTTCCACACCACCTTGGTAGCTCCGCGGCTCCTGGTAGTTGCGACGCGGTCGCGATTGCCATGTGTCTTCATGCCGCAACTCAAAAGGTCAAAATTCAAAATGTTCTAACCAAGATTTCAAAAACAATAAAAAACAAGGGCCCCAACAGGCCCCGACCACAATTCCTTGACTCGTCCCCGAGTCAATCACAAATGACAGTCTCCACTTCCATTTCCTCGCTGGCTCCCGTGCCCTGTTCTGTTGTGCCTTCGTCCTGTGCCCTTTCCTATTGTGCTCCTCCAAGCGGTTGTTCCAACAAGGGCCCCAACTCCGGGACCCTGCGGAGCGCTGTATCTTTAAGCCCGGTGAAGTCCGACACCGCTTGCTGCCATTCCTGCATGAGCAAGTCTGCTTCTTCAGAGATCCTGGTGGCAGCGGCCTCCTCTATAATCGTCGGGACAGCCCCGAACATCGTGGTAAGCTGGGTCTCGGCCTTGGCATCCAACTGTTGTATGGATTTGGCACTGGCTTGAATGGGCGGACAGATTTCCTGAATGACCTGTTTGGCCGCTGCCGAGTCGGCCTCAATCTGTTGCATTTGAATTTCAAGCTCGTCCTCCTGGGCATAGAGCTGATCTAACCGTGCTGGGTCGGCGGTCTCCTGAATTTCCCGGGAAATTTGTTGCAGCTGGGCAGAGATAGGCTGCGTTTTGACAGTGAGGGTGAGTGAGTACTCCTGTAGACTTCGCAAGAGGGCGTAAGCCTCGCCCACTGTGGAGTGAAGAGTCGCCTGCATACGAGCTGCCTGAGTCTGCTTGGCAGTCACCTGTTCTGAGTAGACAATCTGTGGATCGGGAAGGGTATGCCGTGCGGCTAACACCGCTTGGAGTTCCTGATTCTCCCTGCAGAGACCGGTGAAAGCAGTCCGCAGGTGGTAAGCCTGGACTGCTACATTGTCCTCCGCTATATTGTCAAGAAGTGGGGCATGGTGAGCCCTTACAGCGGGCCATAGGTCGGAGAACGCCTGAGCAGTAATGGTGACCTGCTCCTATAGGTAGGTCTTCTCCCTAGTCAGCTGATCGCGTTGTTCAGTAAGCGCTCTGATCTGGTGGTGCTGCTCAGTACACCACTGCTGCAGCTCTGAATGAATCTGTTCGGCCTTTAGGGCCGCCCGCTGAATGAGTAGGTACAATTGGCCTGTGCCCCATGTCTCTTCGTTGGGGTTTCTGGGAGCGCCCTGCTCCGGCATCCGCTCCTGCAGAGGTTGCCCACTGGCCATTGATCTGTTGGAGTTCTTAGGAGGAGGGACCGGTGTCTGCTGCTGGATTGAGGTGCCCATATCAGAATCTGGCCAGTCTTGCTGAGTGGTCTGGTCTGGGAGAGGGTCGACCGAAGCAGCCCCAACATTGGCCAACCGGGTAGATATAGTAGAGACAGGATCCTGGGGTGTGGCCACGGGGTCAACCGGCGGTACTACGGCTTCAGTACTGGAGGTGACTTCCACCCCGTGGTCTCCTCCGAAAAGTTCCCGGATGAGAGGATCTGATACAGTGGCCGATGAGTTTGATGGAGCGGAGGAGGTGGCAGGTGGACGGCCGGTGGAGGGAGCGGTGGACGAGGTGAAAGAGGTATGGGGGAGGCGAATGTTGAGGAACTCTGATGGATCGATCAGGGGTTCCTCCGGAATCAACGTCCCTGTGAGTGGAGTGGATGGTGGATCATCATCAGTAAGGTCCACCACTGGATCTGTGACAGCAGTGCGGGCCCTCTTGGATGGAGGGGGGTCTGATGGATCAGGTCCCGGGCCCGTTTCGCCCATCGGGGTGATGATAGGGATGGTAGAGGTGAATAATTTGGTGGGGATGGGAGAAGTGAGAGGGGCGGTATGGGATGGAGCAAGAGACCAACCGAGCTGGAATTCAGAAAATAAGGGAAACAAAGGGGCACCACTTGAAACAACTTGGGTTGCCACGTTAAGACTTCGTACCTGGGCATTGAAGTGTTGTACGACGGGGACCAATGATTCGGGCAGTTCCTATGCGGTCCCGGCTGCATCCTGCGAAGGTCCCGCCGCAACCTGTGAGGACCCTGCTGCGCCTGTCTCGGCAAGCCGCTGCGCCGGCAGCATCCGCTCAAAGTTATATCGGGGGATCCCGTCGCGGATGTGCTTGATGACCCCCAGCCACGCAGAGACCTCGCGGTGAAAGGTATCATCGTTCAACTGGAATCTGAGGGGTGCCATGTGGAAGGTGGCTTCCGGCACGCAAGTTGGGTGGAGTTAAGTGTGCCTGTGGCTTACCCCGAACCATACTTTCTCACTATACTCATCCAACAGGTGCTTGGGCACCCGTTGCTGGTTAGCCACCACATCTCTCATTAACCCGTACCACGCCCAAAACGCTTCCGCGTTCACCTATTTGGTGCTGGGGTCAGAGGACACTTGCCACAGGGTGAACTTCATCGCGAGAGGCTAGCTCGCGGTAGTTTCTGCTGGCATCCGGACAGGAGGAATGTGCCATTTCCACATGGCGAAAGCTACAATCAGGTAACCGTAAATGAAACTGGTGGTGCGCTTATAGTTCTCTTCGCAGGCCGCGAAGAGTTATTTTAGCACGAAAGAACACCAATTCAGCCTGTTGCCCTGGATACAGTGCTTCGCAATGGATATTGTATCCAAGTTGCACTCTCCCTTGGTATAGTGCCGCATCGTCTTGCTAGCAATGAGGTAGCAAGCAAACCGAATCTCCGGCTTATTAATCAAATCAATTTTGGCACCTTTCCCTCCCCGGCGGGTGCCATACTTGGTGTACAGGTCTGTGTCACCCGACTTTCGAGCGCGCTTGGAAGATGTCTGGCCGGAAGCAGAGACATCTGCGCCATTCTGAGACAGGCCTGTAAGCCGATGAATGTCTTCGGCATGAATGGGGATTTCTTCGTTGAGCCACAGGGACCCGTTCTGTATTCGACTGAGTAGGAACCGGGTGCATTGCAGGGCCGGTCCTGTAGTTCCAAAAACAGGGAGAGTCCTTAAATTCATCAAGGACGATTGCTGGAGGCCCCTGTATTCTTGTTGCATTCAGCTGTTGGAGCTACTGCCTGGTGTGTAGTGATGCTCCATGTATGTCTGCCAATGGAGGTGGGGGAATTCGGCCGGGTCGGACAGGTTGGCGTCTATCAACGCTGCACTGTCATATTTTCCAACCAGCAACTCTGTTCTGTGGATTTGACTGTCCAGCACTGGTTCAGCAACGGATAAGAGAGCCTTTGACATCTTGGCACACCGCTGGTAAACCTGGAGAATTCTTCTGGAACTTCTTTCTTGGTGCGGTGCGCTTTGAGGCTTCAACTGCTCTAGAGTCGCTGCAATTGCCAAATTGAACTGGTCCATCATTCTCATGCTGTTGGTCTCCATGCAAGTTATGTCATCCCCTGGCATGAGCGGAGTTGATGAGACTCCATAATGACAATTAATTCTTGCTATCCTTCTTGCCTGCGATAATCGTGCGATCAATCGCATGCCTGTGTGTAATCTGATAGTTGCTGACGGCGTCATGGGGAAATGGGCAGACGCGACGGCTGAGGGAACTGCGGGTGATGGCAAATGATTATGGTACGATTACTATCTACTTATGGTAATTTATGATGCAAATCTGAGCAATCCTACGGACTGACAAAAGGACTGACGGAAATGACCTGGACTGACACTGGCACGGGGATGGATCCTACAAGGACGACACGCTGGACTGGCGCTGTGACACGCTAGATTGGTCCGCCCCGACCACAGTCGGTTGTGGTGAGGTAACCGCAACTGACTAGTTATTTGACAGACTGCCTATGAACGGAAAAGACTCCCTACGCTCATCCTGGTTGCGGGAGAGTTATTCGACTAAGCTACGCTACGGGTTCTCTCGGTTGCGAGAGTTATTGATGAGAAATAAAAGGTACCTACTCCTAGTGAGGTTTCAGGCATGCGCCATTCACCCACCCAGGGAGAACTATGCCGTCCAGCTGGGCCAACCGAACGGCTCCTGAGTCGCGAATCTCGATGACAAAGTAGGGTCCCAACCAGTGCATCTGGAGATTGCCTGGAAACTTATGGAACCGGCTATCATATAAGAGAAATTTTCCGCCAACTTAGAAGGCTTTGGTTTTGATGTGGCGGTTGTGCCACGCTTTCTGCCTGGCCTTCTGAACCTTTTGGTGGAATTCCGCCAGGAATCGGGCCTCATCCAGCTCCTGTAGCTCCTGGAGGCGTTCCCGAAGTGACTCCTCTTCTGAGAACTGAAGAGACGTAGAGATTAGAAGACTGGGTACAGTGAACTCGGCGGGAATCACAGCTTCCCGACCATACACCAACTGGAATGGTGTCTGGTTGGTCAAACGTTTCACCGTGGTCCGGTAGGCCCACAATGCCGCTGGGAGACGCTCGTCCCAATCGTCACGCTGAGCATTGCAAATTTTAGTCAAGCCTTTTTCAAGAATCTTGTTGAATGCTTCCACAGTACCATTGGCCTGCAGGTGGTATGGGCTGCTTTTATGATGCTGAATCATAAATGTGTCCAGTAGTGACTTGACCGTGGCATTAATGAAATGCGTACCCTAATCGCTGGTCAAGCTCCGTGGGCATCCAAACCGGCTGATGATGTGTTCAAAAATGAACCGGGCAGTGGTCTCTGCCGAGCAGTCACGTACCGCCGCTACCTCAGCCCACCGGGTGAGGTAATCCATGGCGGTAATGATGTACCAGGCCTTGTAGTGACCAAGGCGATGGGACCTACGAAATTGATAGCCCACTTTTCGAACGGCCGCAACACATGCACTGGGTGTAGCGGAAGCTCGTCCCGGTGCGAAGGCCTTCCCGTCCGCTGGCAAACATCGCAGCGCTTCACATAGGCCTTACAGTCAGCATGTACCATTGGCCACCATAGGCCAGCTTGGAGCACCTTCCTTGCGGTGGGTTTCGCACCCACATGCCCTCCCGCAACACCACTGTGACATTCCCACATCACCGCTTCCCATTCATGGTCAAGAACGCATCTGCGCAACACCTCATCGAGGCCCAGTTTGTATAGCTACCCCGCGATCAATTGGTAGTCGGCCGCCCGAACAACCAGGTGGCGTTTCTGAAGCGGGGTATAATCCTGAGGGCATTGTCCCGTGGTCAGATAAGTGGCAATGTCAGCCAGGTAATCTGGTACTGCTTCGACTCGGAAGAGGTCAACATCCGGCTGCTGATCGTCCAACGAGCCCTCATTCTCTCCCGTCTCCAACCTGGATAAATGATCGAGAACGACATTCAACCTGCCGGGCTTGACAATCACTTCAAACGTGAATTCCTAGAAAAGTAGAAGCCAGCGACAGATCCGTCCTTCTAACACAGGCTTATTCACCAGCTACTTCAATGCAGAATGGTCTGTGAAGAATGTGAATTTTCCGCCCAGAAGATAGTGGCGGAACTTCTGGAGGGAGTACACCATTGCCAACGCCTCCCGCTCAGTCATGGTGTAATTTTTCTCCGCATTTGATAACTGGCAGCTGGCGAAGTATACGGGGTGGTCAACTGTCATCTCCCCGGGTTGCGCCAATACAGCCCCAAGTGCAATACCGGACACATCAATATGCACATGGAACTGCTTATCCCAGTCAGGATGAACAAGTATGGGTGTCGTCGCCAACTTCTCCTTCAAGGTGTCAAGTGCCTTCCTACACTCCGCCGTCCACTGGAACACCTCTGACTTCCGCAACAGTTTCTCCAAAGGGGCCGTAATCTTTGCGTAGTTGCGAATAAACCGCCTGTAATATCCTCTGTGCCCGAGCAGTGCCTGCAATTGCTTCACGGTCTCGGCGACTTCCATGTGAACGATGACCGCGACCTTGGCGGGATCAACACAGAACCCTTGCTTGCACACCACATGGCCTAAGAGTGTGCCGAATGGAACTGAAAAAATACATTTCTTCAAGTTCAAGGAAATCTGCAGCTGACGACACCGGTCAAACATAATACGCAACAGGGAAGCGTGTTTCTTCAACAGGCTGTAGACGGTCCAGTCGTCCATGTAGACCTCCAGGAACTTGTGAATGTACTCCTGGAAAGCAGCAATGACAATCCGGGAAAACACAGCCGGTGTGTTCTTCAGACCAAATGGCATAACGTGGTATGCAAATGATCCCCACTCAGTGGTGAATGTCGTCTTTGCTTTGTCTTCCTCGGCGATGCGCACCTGATGGTAACCCGAAAACCCATCAATGAAGGAATAAGCTTCGTTTCCCACAACATGATCTAGAACTTCATCACTGAAAGGAGTGGGAAACGAATCGTGGATGCAGGCATTGTTCAGGCTCCGGTAGTCTACACAGACACGGATCTCTGCTTTTTCCTTCTTGTTCTGGATGACAATGGGACTCACCCACTCTGCTTCTTCTACAGGAAAGATAAGACCTGCAGCCAACATCTTCTCGATCTCCATCTTGACCTTTTCTTTGATACGTGGGTTCAACTGGTAGGGTCGGTGCTTCACCGGCCTGGCCCCCAGTTTCAACGTGATGCGCATTTCGCCCAGGTCCCCCTTGATCCCCTTCAGGTCCGCAACCAAGGACGGGAACAAATCTTCGTATTCCCGGAGGAGGCTGAAAATTTCGTTTGTCGTTTCCTCGTCCCAGTAATCTCCCACCGTTGCGAGCTTGGGTTTCTCGTCCATTCCAATGTTCAACTTCTTTGTCTTTAGTGGCTGTAAATGGACTCCTTCAGTCGTCGGCTCTTCACTGATGCTCCGCTCGCCTTCCCTTTCATCAAAATAGAGATGCCTGAGGTCCTCCAGACTATCGTCATCCAGATCGCCGTCAATCCCGTGGCAAACCAACTCGCGCCTGACCTCAGGTCATGACACAACCGGGCCCCCGTCGGGCTTGGGATGGTGGAAAAACAAGACATCCTTGATTGCTTGTAGGGCCTAAGACTCCCGCACCGTCTCCCCTTCGAACAAGAAACATCGAACGAACTTGTCCGTAACTTCCTGCCAAGAGGGGGTTCCCCGTTTCCGCTCTTCCTCTAGGTACCAGGCCTGGGGAATTGTACCCAGGGAGTGGATAAACCTGTGGACCCACAGCTCCTCAGGGTACCGGGTGCTATGCCACTGTTCCTCGCAGGCCCACAAATGGTGTCGCGGGCGGAAGTTCCATGATACTTAAGCGTACTACAAGGTCCTTCGACCTCTTTAAAGCATGCCCGCAGAACATCCGCCACGCACTCCCATCGCAACAGAGTGTTGCGGTGATTTTTCCACCATCAGGCCGACATGGATTGCAAGGCCACATCCAAAAGAGGCATCCGTCTTTCAGCTGGGACCAGGTCTTCCACCTTGGTAATAAAAGTATTGACTGCCCGCATGTTCTACAAGGTGGGATATCCATGGATCTCAGTCCCTACCCACCATACTTGGGCAATGGAAGCGAATCTCCGTGTGGTGGTCTCATACCCCCCTTGCTGCCAGTCTTCCCAAGCGAGTTCGAATCCGAGCTCCGAGCTCTGCACACCGCCAACTGACAGAGCCAGTTGCGGTCGGGTTAATATAGTCGTCTCACTTTCCTGCAGTCATCTGATAAAGGTGGTCCATCATCTGAGCATCCTCCCGATTGTCCACTGTTTCCGTATATCGCGGGCCCTGATATGGGTCGAGGGGCTGGGTGACCCGTACCTCCTCATCCTCAAAGATCATCAGCTCCTTTTTAAGGTCGATGATGGCGTAATTCTCAAAAGCCTAATCAATGCCGAGTAAGGCGGGATAGGGATCCTTGTCGCCCATGATATCAATAACCTCAAAATCAGTGTATGTCTTCACCCCCGCAACGTCGACCTCGACACCCTCAAGCCGGCCGATTGGCAGAATACAGTACTGGTTCGCCATCCTGAGTTGGATTGGTGAGTAGGCTAGCCGTGGCCTTCCAAGAGCCTCCCATGTCTTCCGTGGCAGAATGTTGACGTTGGACCCCAAGTCCAACATGGTGTCGCTGATTTGGAATCCCACGACTTGTGTGTTAAGCCGAAATTCTTTGCCTGTTCATTGCTTGTTCCACTTCACGCGCTGCACGTATTGAGGGCCAGCGTCCGCCGGGTCTCTAAGTCTTGTGCGCCCCTGCAGTGCTCCTTCCAAAGCATGCTTGAGCTGCTGCTGCAGCGCAGCGTTCTCAACAATCCTGAGGAATAGCCGGAGCCAATCCTCGACCACAGTACCTGCGACGTTTTGCGCCCCAGATTCCGGCAGCATGGGCTCCTCTAGACCTCCCTCGTCCCGCTGCTGGGCGAACGCCTCAACTGCCTCCTGGAAATACTTCTTCTGGACTTCGGGCCTGATCAACTTCTTCGGGGATGCTGGCTGAACCACTCGTGCTGGCTCCTTCCCGTGGGCATCCTCTCCAGTCTTCTTTCCGCCCCTTGTCACGATCGCGACGTTCTGCAAGTCTGGGGTTGCGGTCCTTCGTGGCTCTGAGTTTATCAGATTCGCTCCCCTCTGCCTCACCCGTTCTTCCCACTTCTTGATGAGCTCTGGGCATTCCTCTGTGGCGTGGGCGTTTACCCGGCACTGGGACCACTAGGGTCGTCGTGGTAGGGGACATTCTCGAGCCACGTGACCCTCCTGGTCACAGTTGTAACATTTTACCAGACTGCGTCCGCCTGTGCGGCCTCCTCGCATGTCGTCGCCTCTTCCCCTTGGAGCCTCATTCACCCTGTAGGAGGGATGATCCAATCGATCCGCAAGTGCGTCGAGCGCCCTGCACTGCTCAGTGTTGTGAGTCGTGGAAACACAAAATTCATAGTACACATTATTCGGGACTGTGGAGTACTTCTGTAATATCGGGCACATTCGAGGAGGATGCCCCAGCGTCCGGCAAATCTCGCAGTACTCTGTGGTGGAGGAACCCGGTTGAGGTGGGAACCCCGCGTAAGGCTGTTGCTGCTGGTATACCCCCTGCGGATTCATCGCCGCACCACCACCGGGTGGTGGACCCCCCTGGATTGCTGCGACCGAGGGTCCTACCCCTGCGCCGCGCAACCGAGGACATTCGGTTGCGACGTGGCCCTCGACCAGGCAATGAGTACACCAAACATTCGGTCGCGCTGGTCTCACTGGCTGAAGCTCCTTGAGCTTCTCAGTCAAGCTGGAAATCTGGTGTTGCAACCCTATCAAAGAAGGATCTTGCAGGGCCGGCCCCCCCCCGATATTCCTCGGGGTAGCCCGCCATGGCTTCAATCTTCATGGCCTGCTCCAAAGCGTCCTGCAGATTATCAATCTTCTGCTGAGTGAGAGGGGTTCGTGTCAAGGGAAGCAGAGCCTTGATGAACCAGTCCCTCTGGTGGTTTGGATCGATCAGGTAGCTGATTTTCCCGATCGCGTCCTTGAATCGCCGCATCAACTCCCACACGGTCTCACCTTCCTTCTGCTTAATTTCCCACAGCTCTGACAGGCCCTGCTGGTCTATCTGGGGAAGCTTGAATTCGCGGACAAAATCCCGCTTCACGTCCGCAATTACGGGGTTAGGATGAGCCTCGGACCACTTGATAAACCATCGCAGAGCCCTCTCTCTGAGCGTGGTTTGAAATTATATTAACTTCCCTGCATCTGGTGTCTGGCGAGCCCTCCAGATGGCTTCACACAGGTACCAGTGTTGCTCTACATCATCATTGCCCCGGCCAGAGAACTCTGGATACCGGGTGAAAGATCCAGCCATGTGTGCTTGCGGAGAATTGACCAGGATAAATCCTCCAGGTCCTGGTTGCGTAACGGTCCCACTAGGAAAAATACCACTACTAGTAACGCTGATGTTACCGGACGTTACTGACGCTGATGAACTATTGTATGATTGACTCAATGCTTGTAACTGAATAAAAATATTACTTAAAGGTTGATACAGTACTAGGGGAAGGTCGGGATCCTGGCCATGCAGAAGGTGGGAAGTAGGGCTGCCTGGAGGGGTGGGTACCGTCTGATCTTGAAACATCCGCTGCATCACACCGTGCCATTCGTCATCAGAACTCTCTTCGGGCTGCATCTTTCCATTATCTTCGCTAGTCATTATTTCTCTTTCTCGCGTCGCTAGGCTCCCATGCACCCACTGCACTTCCACCGCTGTCCCGTCTTCTTCCCGGGTATCCAAACCCATAGTTCCTGTCCTCTGAGGCACCTCCTTCTGATTTTTCCTCTCGATCTCTCTTCTCTTCAAATCTCGCATTACCCTTCTTCGCCACCTATCGGCGATCTGTGCCCGCCGATGCGCACGTCGCTCCCGCAACTTGCATGCGGCCTCAACATCCATTCCCCGCTCCCCACTTTCACATTCTACACAGCATCGGTCCCCTCAACCCTTCCCCCAGCACGGGTGGTTTACGCTTCCATCCTCGTTTTGTGAAATTCAACCAACCCTTCGTCCACCATCAGAGCTTTGATCCACAGCGGAATCTCCTTCAGTAGCTTCCCCCTTAGCCCTGAGTGGAAGACAGCCTCGGCTTTCGAGAAGGATTGGTAACACTCAGCAGCAAACTCCACAGTGTATCCTTCCAACGTGGTCCTTACCCAAAAATCCACCGCGCGGGTCAGTTCAGTGTCCACCCGGTGCAGTGCCACCAGATCTTCGTGCCCCCACCTGCGGTTTATCTTCTGCAAGCCTTCTTGGGGCACCGTCGCTCGTAACCTCCGCAACCAATTGTAAAGGTCGGTAGGGAACCTTCCCCAGAGAATTTCGTACGTATCACTGGCTGAGTCAGAGAAAAGGACGAGCTCCTTGATCGCCGCCTCCTTCTTTTTGGTCAGCTCTGCTTGCTGAGCAATGAACTAGTCGAGATGATTATCCCACCATCGCCGTATCTCTCTTTCAAAAATCCTCGATACCATGATCTAGGTCCCCTAAGAACATGCAGGTCCCGGCAACGGAACCATTTGTTGGCGAGAAGTCAGGTCTCGCGGACAAGACCCAGGTTCAGGAGTTGTGGCCAACAAAGGGGTCCGATGTAGTCTAGGAACACGCCGGCATTTTCACCCTGCTCTAGAGAGCAGTGAGTCTCACCCGAGGCGTGCCGCAACCACATGCAGAAGGGGATGAGATCAATGGCAAGGAACAAATTCGCAACTCATGAAGGACATTGTATCGACTACATATACAGAGTTATATACGCAAGATCACTTAATAAGCATTCAGACATTTTCAAATAAAATTTTAAACTAGCATAGACACATTACAGGCACGCAAACATCTTATTGAGACAGCAACCTTCCATTGTATTAATCTCTTGACCAAACACATGATTACATGGCATTCTCAATGATAGCTTACAAATCTGATACAGATGGTTTTCGGAACAGAAAGGTAAAATAGAGAAGATGAGGAACCCTAGGAAGGTCATGCATGATTCTTCCACAGTCGCTCTGTGCGTCTTCCCCTGCTATGAGCATCGTAACCTCTTCAGCCTCTCTCTCTTCCAGCCCGGTGACGGTTATTTATTCACCCGCTCTTGCGACTATCAGTTCCTCTGTGTCTTTTCTTCAGCTGCTCCCATATTCTCTCTTGTTATCTGCGTGTTCCGCTTTTTGTCTTCTGCTGTGTGTTTTCTTCATCTGTACTTGTGTGTGTTCTATCTTTAGCTATCTCATGCTTCCGCGCCACTTTGGTAGCTCCGCGGCTCCTGGTAGTTGCGACGCGGTCGCGATTGCCATGTGTCTTCATGCCGCAACTCAAAAGGTCAAAATTCAAAATTTTCTAACCAAGATTTCAAAAGCAATAAAAAACAAGGGCCCCAAAAACCTCCATGACATGCCCCAAAATTACCAAAAGGATATCCCATTGTTTGATAATTTTTCACCATATACTGCCCAATAACATATCACCAGAATGAATGATTTTTGTGAAATTTATGAGATAAATGAATCTGATGTCCGAACAAGGTTGTTTTCTCAAAGCTTAACTGGAGAAGTAAAAACATGGTTTAGAAATTTAGGTGCTGGTAGTATAGTAGATTTAGCTGCATTTCATAGAGCATTCATAAATAAATGGGAAAAGAAAAATAATACCCTACAAATTTTATCTAAATTTGATTCCTTAAAAAGAGCTCCTAATGAGTCTGTTCAGGATTACTGCACCAGATATAATAGTGTTTATAATGCCATCCCTGTTGATCTTAAACCTACCCCCTATTCAGTCCTTCTTAAATTTCCTGATGGATTTGATCCAGATATGACATACCAATTAAGAGAAAGAAATGCTGAAACATTAGAACAGATGCAACTAGATGTTGTTGGTGTAGAAATTAATATCCTAACCAAAAAATCTAGACTTAGAAATGAAAGGAGAGTCACAATCAAAGAAGAGAATTCAAAATTAGATGGTAAATTTGATCTTTTGACTAGAACTTTAGAAAGAGTAGTTGAGAGATTAGACAACATTGAGAAAAAACCGCAATGGGATAACCAATCCCAAATCAGAAATCCCAACTACAGAAAAAACAACAATCCTTGGAAAGGTAAAGAACCTTCCCCAGATAAAAACATTAGGCCCCCATTTCATGAGAACTATGCTGAAAGTTCTCAAAACATTGTTGAGGATGAGGAAGACATCAACATAGTAATGGGGATAGATGAAAGCAATACAATTTTCCTCATTCAGGAGGATCAAGAACTCTTTGAGCTTCAACAGTTCAAAGTAGAATTTGGTGAATCCCTTGACTATAAGCAAGGTTATGACTTCACAATCAATGAAATTCACAACTAGTATAACCTTAAGAGCAAGAAAACAAATGAGCCTTTTACAAAATACAATGCTCCAACTCAACAAAATCAAAACAAAAAGAATGTAGAGGCTCCTAAAACAAAAAATTTGCAAATTCTTCCAAGAGAAAACAAGAAAAATTCAAACCCACCCAGTCCTAAAAAACAATCGAGTCCAAAGATTGTTGATATCACTGATGAAGTGGATCAATCCTCCAAATATTCCCAAAAGGATAATATTACAAAGGCCACTAATTCAGCAAAAACAACAATTACTGATCCAAAAAAGAATCCAGCTGACTCTAAATCATCAAATCCTAAATCTCTTGTTGAAAATTCCGGATCTGACAAAGCATCTGCTGCCACTCAAACTATTCATGAGAAAATAATCAAAGACAACAGAAATCAATAAACTCAAACATAAGATAAAAGAAAAACTCAAGCTAAAGGTAAAACTGCCGAACCTCAAGAAAAATTCACTCAGTTAACAATCACCAAAGATGAACTTCTGCAGATTAGTAAATCTCAACCACCATTCAACATTCAAGCAGAAATATCCAAGTTAAAAATACCAATTCCTTTAACAAAATTGGTAAAGAATGACTTGTACAAATCAATAATCAATGAAACTTTAAACACGAATGATGGTGAGGATTCAATTAATCTAAATGATGATCATTTTGAATTAATTTTTGGTCCTGATGTGAATGGTACACATGTTGATGGAGAAATCCCTCTTTTTTACATTAGTCTTACTATTCACGATCATATATTACACAATGCAATGTTAGATTCAGGAGCTTCCCACAACTTAATGCCTAAAGCTATTATGGAAACTCTGAATCTAGAAATAACTAGGCCATATAAAGACTTGTTCTCATTTGATTCCTCTAAAGTTAAATGCATTGGATTGATAAAAGATTTGTATGTCAATTTAGTTCAATACCAACACTGGTATCGATCAAATAGGTAACCTGACCTCAAAACGGGAACTCTAGCCCAAAAATACTCAAAAAACATGAAAAAACACCCCAAAAACAAAAAGTGTGTATTCCAGAATGCACTTCGTTTTTTTTGAAGGTCAAATTTCAACATTTTATAAAATTATGGTAAAAACAAACTTGTTTCTTGAAAAAAAGATTGAAAAAACACCCTCGAAACAAAACAAGTTGATGCTGGAATAACAAAAAAAAAATTGTGTCATACTTTTGGCATTTTTAAAAATAGAAATAGCATTTTTTAATTTTTAAAATTCAAACATTAAAAAAAACCTAAAATTTAAGAAAATAAATAAATTTAAAAAATAAAAACATTTAAAAGCTTAAAATTTAAAAATATATGAAGAAAAAAAAAATTAATTCAAACATTAAAAAAAAACCTAAAATTTAAGGAAAAAAAAAATTAAGATTAAAATTTAAAAAATACAGAAATTAAAAAATAAAAATAAAAACAAAACAAAAATATTAAATTTAAAAAAGAAAAAGAAAAAGAACAAGTTAAAAAAAAGGAAATTATAAAAAATAAAATATAGAAATTAAATTTAAAAAAGAAAAAGAAAATGCTTATTAAAATTATAAAAAAAAAAAAAAAATTAAAGAAAAAATTAAATTTAAGGAAATATATTAAATTTTAATAAATTTAAAAATTAAAAATAAAAATTAAAAAAATAAAAACATTATTTAAATTAAAAGTAAAAAAATGAAAAATTAATTCAAAATAAAAAATAAAAATAAAATAGAATGAAAATATTAAATTTAAAACAATATATATTAAAAAAACAAATAAACTATAAAAAATAAATTAAATTTAAATTATAAAAAATAATATATATATATATATATATATATATATATGAACTTAAATTAAAATATGTATATATATCAGATTTTATTTAATTAAAAAAAAGAAGTTAATATTAAAATAACAAATTAAATTTAAAAACAAAAATATTAAATTTTAATAAATAAATGAATAAACAAATAAATTTTGAAAGAAAAAATAAATTTTAAATATAAAAGAAAAAAAAAAACCATTGTTAAAAGAAAAACTAAAAAAACTTAAAAAATCAATAAAAAATGGAAAATATATATATATATATATATATATATATATATATATATATATATATATATATATATATATATATATATATATATATATATTAAAAAAATAAAAAAATTTAAAAACAAATTAATTTAAAAAAATTAAATTTAATTAAAAAAAATCTAATTTTAAATACACGATTTTAATTGAAATAAAAAAATATAAAAATTTTATGTAATTAACAAAAAAAAAAATTAATAAAAAAGTAAAACATTTAAAAAACAATACTAAATCCAAATAAATTTTAAAAAAAATACAAAATTTATTAAATTTTATAAAATTATATTAAAAAAACAAACGTAAAACTTAAAAATAAAGAAAAATTATGAAATTTTAAAAAATAAAAAAATCAATTAAATAAATTTTAAAAAAAGCAAAATTTAATAAAAATTATTAACCAAAAAAAAAATTTAAACAAAAAAAATAATAAAATTAAAAAAAATAAATAAATAAATAAAAACAAAACAAATTTTATTTTAAATAAAAAAATTTAATTAAAACAAAAAATTTAATTTTTTGAAAAAAAAATAAAAAAATTTAAAAAAATTGATTAAAAAAAATAAAAATTTAAAAACATGCCAACGGGGTGGTGGTGGTGGGGGCAGCGGGTGGCCGTGAGGCTGGTTGGGTCGCCCGCCCGGCCCCCGGCACCCAACGGGCGCGGTCTGCCGCAGACCCGCGCCCGCTGGGCGTCGGGGGCCGGTCGGGCGGCGCCACGGGGCAGCCCAGCCGGCCTCATGGCCCCAACTGGGCGGAGGGCTCCCGGTGCCCAGCGGGCGGGCTGTGTGCATGCAGCCTGCCCGCTGGGCGTCGGGGGCCGGCCGAGCGGCGCCACGGGGGTGGCCCACCGCCCCACCGCCACCCGCCGCCCCCACCACCACCACCCCGTTGTCATTTTTTTTAATTTTTTTTTTTTAATTGATTTTTTTTTCAATTTTTTTTTTTTTTCAAATTTTTTTTAATTTAATTTTTTTATTTAAAATAAAATTTGTTTTTTATTTATTTATTTATTTATTTTGTTTTTATTTTTTTTAATTTTATTAACTTTTTTCTTTTAATTTCTTTTCTTTTTTTTTTTTTTCAATTTTAATTGTTTTTTTTTAAATTTGATTTTTGTTAATTTTAAAATTTGTATTTTTTTTTCTTATTATTATTATTTTTTTTAATTTAAATTTTTTTTTTTTTTTTTTAAATCTAAATTTTAATTTTGTAATTTTAATTTTTTTTAATTTCTTATATATATATATATATATATATATATATATATATATATATATATATATATATATATTATATGGTTTTTTTAAAAGTTAGAAAAAAATGTTTTTGATGTTTTTTTTTTAATTTTTTTGCTCAATTATTTTTTTTTCTTTAAATTATGTGTTTTTTCTTTCAAATTTTGTCATTTCCTTTCATATAATTTTCAAATATTTTTGTTTTTTTTAGTTATTTTTGTTTAAATTTTTTATTTTTATGAGCTATTTTTTTTTTTTACATTTTTATTGGTTTTTTTTATTGTTTATATATATATATAAATATATATTTATCTAAGTTTTGTGTTTTATTATCAACATGGAAATCACCACTTTAAAAAGAAAAGGTTGATGCAGCATCAATACGTTTCAAAATTAGCATGAAAATCACTGCTCTCAAAAAAAAAAAAATTGATGCTGCATCAATACATTTCAAAATTAGCATGAAAATCACTAAAATTTTAAAACAAATATTCATACTTCATAAATTAAAATATTAGAGTGTCAAAAATGTGCAAAAAAAAAAAAAATGGTGATTCTGCATCACCACTTTTCAAAATCGGGTGCTTTTTATGCTACCAAAAAAAAGTAGGTAACATTGCGGTTATCTATTTCATCGGTAATATTGTTTACCCAGGTAAAAGTATGATCATGGATATTATAGTAGCTGATATCCCACCAAAGTATGGTATGCTTCTTTCTCACTCATGGGGAGCTAAGTTGCAAGGATCTCTACAACTAGACATGAGTTTTGCTACTATCACAGTATTTGGACAACCCAAAAAACTTTATAGAGAAACTCTAATGAAATACATGGTCAGTAATGCAAAAAGATCCATAAATTGTCCCATCTATTCAACCCCAACTTCCCTTGACTGTTTCATTTTATGCAATTCTGATAATGATGATATCCAAACTAAATTGATTAACAGAAAACCTGAACCAAACAATGACAATATCTTTCATGAAGCCCTTTGGCATTTATATTTTGATGGCTCAATGAACAAGACAGGGGTAGGAGCTACATTATGGATCACCAACATGGAAACCAGCTATTTGGAAGGACATGCTTTTAGACTCAACTTTAAATGCACTAACAACATGGTAGAGTATGAAGCATTGATCTTAGGCCTCCAAATTATCAGAAATTTAGGAGGTTAAAGAATTTTAATCATGGGTGATTCAGATTTATTCATTAAGAAAATAAACGCTAAATATTCTGTTCATAATCCTAGATTAGCCAGATATAGAGATGTAGCAATTGACTTGTTTGATGATTTACTAGAGTCTAGGTTTGCTATTATTCCCAGAAATCAAAACTTGCAAGCACATTGCCTAGAAAATTTTGCTAGTACTTGTAAATTACCTTTTCAACCAACAAATAGATATACTGCTGAAGTACAATATAGACCCATTGTTCCTAACAATGTTAAATACTGACAGATTTTTTCCGAAGATGAACAGATTTTCAATTTTTTGAACAGCAAGGAAGAATTCCAAAATTGTAAGATAGACATTGATGATAATTTAGATTTAGAAAGTAATGTAGATGATAATTTTAACTCTAAAATAAATAGTGTAGATGTACATAAATATAAAAAGCCAACTGCATTTACTCAATCAAATATAGATAACTTAGAAAAAGTAGACATAGAGGAAATAATTGAAGAAGAAATAGACATGCTAGAATTGAAAGATAATCTTTTACCTAAAGGTTTAACTCCTTTATAAGACTTGTTTGATTCCAATGATGTGTCCAAAAAGCCTAAAATGGAACCAGTTAAGTCTTATTGAGGAGTGCAATATAGGAACAGAATTACATCCTAAAATGATAAAGTTGTCTAAATCTTTACCACAAGAAGAAAAAGTCAAATACATTGATTTGTTGAAAGAATTTCAAGATGTATTTGCATGGAGTTATGAAGATTTAAAGGCTTATGACACAAATATAATTCAACATAAGATTCCTGTAAAGGATGACCAGAAGACTTTCAGACAAAATTTAAGAAGGATTAATCCTGTCTTGTTACCTTTGATAGAGAAATAAGTCAAATGAATGTATGAGGCCCAAATAATTGTAACAATCATATATTCTGATTGGGTTTCTAACTTAGTACCTACTAGGAAGAAAACTATAGAAATAAGTTATGTGTAGATTTTAGAAATCTCAATAAAGTGTCTTTGAAAGATAATTACCCTTTGCCAAAGATGGATCACATCTTGCAGAGAGTAGTTGGATCTTCAAGAATTTCTTTATTGGTTGGTTTCTCAGGTTATAACCAGATACTTTTTCAGAAAGAAGACCAACCCAAGACAGCCTTTACTACTCCTTGGGGCACTTTCATTTATGTGAAAATGCCTTTTGGATTAATGAATGCTGGAGCTCCCTGTCAAAGGGCTATGAATATAGCCTTTGCCAAAGAAATCCATGACTTTTTGGTTATTTACTTAGATGATATTACTGTGTTTTCTAAATTTGATAATGAACATTTGGATCACTTGAGACAGGTATTCATTAAATGTAGAAAATATGGCATATCCTTAAATCCCAAAAAGACTCTTTTTGGACTTGAAGAAGGTAAATTATTAGGACACATAATTTCCAAGGAAGGTATTAAGATAGATCCAACAAGAATTGAAGCCATACTCAACATTCACCCACCTAGGAACATCAAAGAGTTACAAGAATTTTTAGGAAAAATAATTTTTTTAAGAAGATTTATTTCTAATCTAGCTGAAATCATAAAAGAACTTAATAACATGCTAAAGAAAGACTCGGTATTAAAATGGACAGTTGAAGCAAAACAATCTTTTGAATCTATAAAACATGCTTTAACCAAAACACCAGTCTTAATTAGCCCAGACTTCAAAAAAGATTTTATTATCTTTTCATTTGCCTTTGAACATACCATAGTTGCAGTCCTTTTGAAGAAAAATGGCCAAGGTTTTGAATAGCTTATAGCATTTTTTAGTAAAACACTTAGAGATGCACCTTTGAGATACAATATCATGGAGAAACAAGCTTTAGCCTTGGTTAAAGCTATAAAATATTTCAGAGTGTGCATTCTTTACTCCCACATTATTGCCTATGTTCCCAATTCTTTAGTCAAAGATATTCTTACACAGGATGGACCAGATGGTAGAAGAGGAAAGTGGATTGCCACTATCCTTGAGTATGATATCGAAATCAAACCAACTAAGCTGATAAAAGGACAAGGGTTAGCCAGATTAATGGTTGAATCCAACTGTAATGCCTTAGATATAAATTTCATTGCACAAATTGATGACCAAGAAGAGATGGCGACTCCATTGATCAGTGAAGCCTTTCTAGACTCACCATGGTACTCTGATGTTATCTTTGTACTCACACATTTACAAGCTCCTCCTGGTTTAACTAGAACTAAAGCTAGATTTGTTAAACATAAAGCAATGAGATATTGTATTCTAGATAAAATTCTTTATTGGAAAGAGCAAAGTGGGATTTTACTTAATTGTTTACTGAAATCAGAAGCTAACAAGATTCTTTAGGAATTTCATGCAGGTGACTACGGAGGCCACTTATACTGGAAGAGTATAGTGGATAAAATTCTTAGAGATGGTTTCTACTAGCCAACATTTTTTGTTGATGTCAAAAAATATGTTACCTCCTATCACCAATGTCAGATTTTTGAAGGGAGAAAGAAATTGTTACCCTTTCCCCTAAAACCTATTTCTACGGAGATGCCTTTTCAACAATGGGGTTTAGACTTTACTGGAGAAATTCATCCCCCATCTTTCGGACAACATAAATGGATTTTGACTGCCACAGATTATTTTACTAAGTGGATAGAAGCCTTTCCTACTAGGCAAGCCATAGATTCAATCATAATCTCTTTTATTGAAAACAATCTTTTATCTAGATTTGCATGCCCACACAAAATTATTACTGATAATGCAGCTGCATTTAAATCCAATAAAATGATTTCCTTTTTCCATAAGTATCACATTACCCTAGGCCACTCTACTACTTATTACCCTCAAGGTAATGGGTTAGCAGAATCCTCTAATAAAAGCCTAGTAAACATCATCAAAAATTACTTCAAGAAAACAAAAAGACTTGGAACAAAAAGTTGATCTATGCCCTGTGAGCAAATAGACCTACCACCAAGAAGTCAATTGGTACTTCACCTTACCAGTTATTTTATGGAATGGATGCACTTTTTCCTTCGTCATTGGGAGCTCTAGTAATGAATATTATTCAGGAATCACAAGTTGAGATTAATGATATTCAGAGTAGAATAAATCAAACCATTCATTTACAACAGACAAGGGAGGAAGTATATGAAAAATCTCAAGTAATTCATGATAAGATCAAAAATATTTTTGATAAAAGGAGTAAGGAAGATTATTTTTACATAGGAGATAAAGTGTTAAAGTGGGATTCCAGGAGAGAGGAAAAGGGCAAACATGGAAATTTTGATTTTTTATGGAAGGGACCTTATGAAATTTATGGGTATAGGGGTAACAATGCATTTTTTATCCGAAATTTGGATGGAACAGATCTTCCAGATGGACCAGTGAATGGTAGGATGCTTAAACACTACTATTCTTCTGAGTTAACTAACAATTAGTTCTAGATTGATTCATTTTTTACATCATTGTAAATATTCATTGCAAGTGAGTAGATTGGATTGCATGTTTTCTTTTCAAAAGTTGAAGCCAGGAGTGAAGGCCCTAAGCTTTGAAGAGTAAAATATCATAATTATGAATTGTTTCAGAAATCAAAAGACATTTACAGGATCATCAAGGTTAAAAATTCAAGGCTACTGATCTTAGAGTTCTTGACATTTCACCAGGAAATTCCATCCCCATGTGAAGCTGCTATTAGGGACCTATAAATATAGGATTCATAATTTTGAATTGACTGATGATAGTCTTGTAAATATGTACATACTTTTCCTTCTACAAGTTGTATTTCCATTATTTGTAAAAAAATAAAAAATAGAAAAAACAAAAAGAGGGTAAAAAGTCCTAAAATAAAGATCAAAGGACTTAGAAAAAATAATATACCCCAAAGAAAAAAGAAATAAAACATGAAAGTGTGCAAGTCTAAATGCCACTACTTTTTACTTTTTGCAGTTGATTATGGCAGAGTGTCAATAAGTGCCATAATCTATGATGAGTTGAACTGTTCAATATTGACTTATCATGTTTCAATTGACTTGTTTTAGATAGAGAATAAAGAGTTTTCAGATAGTTTAATCCTGACAATTCAGTAGATAGGTATAGAGTAAAAAGGAACCCAACAGTTTAATCTGGGTCCTTGGATGAAATAAGGTAGAATTATATATTTTTTACTGCTTTCAAACGAATAAAATGTTCAAGATTTACAGCTCAAATGCACTTGCACAAAGGGAAGAAAAAATGTTAGATTAAATATTGGGTAGGTAGAAGAAGGTGGGAAAATCATTGTAAATATATTTCACCAGGCTACAATAACTAATTCCCCCTTCCCTATAGCTATTTGACATTATAATCTTTCATTCAAAGAGGCTCAGAGCATTTCTCTGACTTCTGTTGGAACCGGACCCAAGGCTCAATAACTGGCTAGTTGAAAATGTTAAATTTCTATGTTAAATCCCAAAATTTACATCATCTGCCATTCATGCATTCTTCACCATGTAATTTCATAAGTAAAGACTTCATTTTTACTTAATGATATATAAATCCCTCATTTGATTAACTGCCCATATCTCATAAAGCATAAAAACCCTCAAAAGTACATTATATTCTTAGTAAAAGTTATTAAGCTATGATAATGAAGCTTTTCTTTAATTTTCACTTTTATTAGTTATATTTATGTATTTTGAGTGTTCACTTTCCCCTTTGTCATATTAACTCTAACTTACTTATTAATTCCCTATATAAATGACCCTTTCCTATTAATATAACTCCTTTTTATTAAATATCTTTGAAAAAACCCACTATTATAAACTTTAGCCAAAGTCTATTATCCCACATGTTTTAATAAACACCCACAATAAACCCCCTTTGGCTAAACTAGCACTATATAATAATCCCGCCCCATATGGTTATTGGACCCCTCCGTGGTCTAAAAACTATATAATAAAATAAAATACAAAAAGACTTTAAACATGTTTTATATATGTTTATATTCCCCGATCCCATGTCCCGAATAATTTATCCTACCATTGCATATAGCCTCACGCTATATACATTAATCTTAAATCCTGGTTAACACATATTAACCCGCCTCATGTGCTTTTACCTTATATATAAACTTGGTTTATATAAATAAATCCATTTTCCAAATAAATTAGCCCGGCACCCCCACAAGTTATCATAGCCGCCCGATCAACCATAAAATTCTAAATCCAACGGTCCTAAATTAACGTGATACTCAGTTGACATACCCCACCACTATATTCCTTTCCCGATGCCGAGTTAAACCTATACCGTAAATCTAAACTTTTCAGATCAACGGCTTATGTTGCCACCTATCCTTTTCTAGTAGCTTGGAAAGTAATCTTGGTCGTTTGCATCATTGGAGTCAATCTAACAGTGCACGTTTAATATCGCGCTCCGAAAGTGATCGGGTGAAGTTTCTCCAAAATCGCGTGATAAAAGTTGTTTTCCAATACAACTCAAGGCTACATGTCCCATTTTGATTTTATCGCCTTCCAAATGGCTAAAACCATTTACCATCCAAAATGAACGCGAAAACAACTAGTTGTTTTTGCATTCAAATCACAATTACCTCCCGCCATTGATTAAGACCTATAATTAATGACATTAACAGTGGTAAAGGTCAAAGGTTTAAAACTTTAATATTTCATGGTTATATGTATTATTTGCCTCCCAACTGGTTAAACTTCCGCCCCGACTGTGTGAATGAGATTTAAACCTCTGCAAGCCAATTTTTCACCTTAACGCTGAATTTCACCACTGATGGCACATCCAAAAGATTCTTGAAGCCTTCTGTTGAACCAGTGGATCCAAATTCAAGCTGAAGCTACCAGAAAGCCCTTTTCAACCACCAAATACTTGCAAAAGAGGTATTTCTCAGTATTAAAAATAATTAACGGTTTAAAAGTGCCTGAAAACAAACCAAACCCTGGAAAAAAATTTCCAGGAAGCCTGAAGTCTGTTGTGAAGCCCTTTAAAGCCAAATTCTTTGATTTACAGCATTTTTTAACTCTTGAAGACCAATTCCAAATGTAGAAAAAGTTCAAAGTATTACAGATTGAAAAAAAGACCTTTTTCCCATAATTTTACCATTCAGGAAACCCTGTTTCCTATCTTAAATGAATTCAATCCCTGATAAGCCCAGTTTGAGCAATAAACTCCTTCTGAAGACAATTTTCCCCAGCAAATTGCTCAGTTTCTCTCTGTTTGTGAAAATCAACTATATCAAACAGTATAAGCCCTCTTTAGCTGTAATAAGATGACTAAAAAACAAGTTACACCCAAGTCTGGAGGTCCCAAAGCCTGAAAGCCTATAACAGCCAAGCTTCCCAAGCCTGAATCCTCGAAGATCAAAAAGCCAACTCTTGCTTTAACAGTCGATTCAACTAAAGTTGTTAGACCTCTCCAATGACCTGTATCCTCTGAAGAAAACATTCCTTTGACTGATTTAGATTACAAGATTGTTGATACAGTGGTAGAATTCAATCTGCTTGAGATTCATAACTGGTGTTATGATAAATTTCTAAATAAAAATCAAGATGACATACCTATTTGAGAATCCAATTTGCCCAAGTATGTAGTTCCTATTACTCATCCAGCCCAGGACTTGGTTAGACTATGTCAAATGTATTATGTTTCTGATCAGAGACCCATGGTAAACAAAGATAGAGAAATTCTATTTTCCATCACAGCAGAATCCATAAATGAAATGCTTTAGTTGAAGCTTGATCCTGAAGTAATGCCCTTGTCAATTGAAGAGTTAACCCAATTATACCTAGAGTTGGAGTTCCCTAAAAAAATTTCAGTCTTTCAAAATTTCATGTCTGAATATGTAGAAATCCCTAAGGTTAATCCTCCTTATTCTAATTCTGATCTTCCTGAAGCCTCTAGACAAGTGATCTCAATGCTATCCTTCATTCTAGGATATTTTAATGATGAATTTACTGATGCATCTATACTTGGTTTCCTTTCTACATTATCCCTTGGGCAGCCTCCTGCCATGATCTTTGATTTTACTAGATTTATTGTTGATAGCATACATTACCAATTAACCAAATTGCCAAACGAGGGAGTTTCCATATATTCATCTTATCTATTCCATTTATTTCTATTTTTCCAAGTTGAGCATTTTCCCATTGCTTTACAAAATATGGATGTGGAGGGACAGCCTCTATCAGTGATATTTTGGACATCTTTTCTCAGAAAGGAAGGAAATGAATTCAGTTATAAATAGTTTTCAGACTTATTCATCAGGACTTGCAATAATTTGATTTACAAGTATGAACATCCCAGAATGAGTGAATAATTGAAGCGAATATTACAGCTATGTGAGCAATGCAAAGTAGGAGACTGGTACTTATATCAGAGACATACAGAATTAAGAATATTTGGAACAAATTTGTCCCCATATAAGTTACCAAAATTTTTAACCATCAAGGTTTTTGCATTGGAATATTTGAGACAAGTTTTAAATGCAGATGCTATAAAATTCATGGCATCAAAGAAAAAGACACAGTTCAAGTTGAAGAGCTAGATTGGCCCTTTCATGGTAAACAATAGGGAATCTGAGAAATAAATAGTCAGACAATTATCATAATATCAGTTTCAAGAGAGTTTTCAATGGAATTATGATCCCCAGGGTTACCTAAGTGCTATAAGGGTAAAATGCAAGCTTCAACCTTTTATACATGACTCAAAACCACATATTGAGAAGTTTTCCAATCAAATGGAATGGGTGGAAAATACATTGATAGATCCTACTTCTGATACAGAAATAGTGAAAAGGACAGATAATTCACATACTATAATAGTCACCAAATAGTTAGAATGTTCAAACAAAAGGACCAGTGATGAAGAAGGATATTCAGCAGAGACCATTGCAAAAAACAAATTCAAGATTATTTACAACAAAAGGGAAAAAATGACTCCTGCTGAGAAAGAAAAAATAATGGAAATAGATGATACCAATGATCAGGGAATGAATGATGATCAGTCAGCAAATCAAGAGGCTACAGTAATTATTGATGAAGTTTTGACAGAAATTGGAAAAGAACAGATTGCATCAGATAAGAAGGGCAAGAAAATAATTGAAAAACAGGTTGATATTGAAATTCCCTCTTCCTCCAAAACAACAGATTTAGATATCAAACAAAGGTACAAACAAATAAAGGAGAAAAATGAGGAGATCAAAAGAGAAATTTACTCACAATTTCTCGAAGAAAAACCAGGTAACAAGGACAGACTATTGTCAGCATTTGATTATTCTACTAATAAAATGATCATGTCCTACCTCCAGCCAAAGGTTGCAGATCCAAAGACAGTCTCAGAATACAAAAAAAAAGACTTTGAAGTTTATTTAGAGAATATCCATGAGCTTGATCAAATTGAACTTCATAGACATACATCTGAAATTCTATATCCAAAAATAGTGGATAAGACCTGGAGTACTATTCAATTGCAAAACACAATTTTTAATATGCAGGACTAGATGAGGCTAGACAAAGCATCCTTACAGGAAAAAGAAATAAGGATTAAGTCCTTAGAAGATCTAGTCCTTCAGATAGGAGTAGATCCATCAAACATACAGGTTGCTCAAAGCTTGATGAAGAAAAAGAATGATGATATCACTGCCTTGAGGAAACAGTTAAAAATTCCTCAACATGAACATCCTCAAGCAAAGGAAATCCTCCAAGAATAAACTGAAAAAACTGAAATGGCCAAGCTAATACTAAAACTGACTGCCCAAGTCAAAGAGATGGAATATCAGATGGACATCCTTATAAAAGAAAAAGAAGCAGTAAAAGAGGATGATGTGCAATCTACTCCCACTGTTATTCCTATAGTTGGAAAAGTTGTCCCTTCCACATTGGCAGAGAATTTAGACCCAAAAGTGCCACTGGAAACTGCAGTGTTGGTACAATCTATAGACAATTATGCCACAGGATCATCCACAACATAGGTACATCAAACAGGTGAAGCAACTGACATAGTAAAGGCCATGGAGGAGATGTCCCTAAAGAATAATGATATAATCAATTTAAAAAATACCATTCAAACATTTGAATCAGCAAACAGGAATGCATTGATTACCTCTAAGGGACATGAACAAAGAGAAAAAAGACTTGAATAACAGGTAAAGATCTTGTAGCAGCAAGTAAATCTCAGTGAACAAGTGACCTTCATCAAGAACTATCTTTGGACAAACATAATTCAAGGTATTCATCTACAATGGCCTTCAATTCAAATTGTATATGAGAAGAGAGATCTACTTAAGGCAGCACAGGTGGAAATTCAGAAAACAAAAGAAGAACTGGCTAACAAACCATCTCAAGCTTTGAATCTTATTACATTTTTAAATAGAAAAAACAGAGAGGAGCTTGAAGAATTGAAAATCCAAGACAGGACTGAAACAATTCTACAAATCAAAAAGGTCCTAAATAAAAGGAATATGATGAACAATTTGAAGGAAAAGTGTGAGGCCATGAATATGTCAATAACAAAGTTTTTGGCAAAATACAAAATATTGAAACAAGCAAACCTCCCAGACATTCATGGCTTTAATGAAAAGCTAATGGTTCAAAAATATTATGACAAGAAGATCAGGGCCCATGCCAAAGAACAAATAAATAATCCTCTGCCACAAGGTTCTCCAACTGGTAAAGTTGTTTTGGAGTACTTTGAAAAAATATTTTTTCTACAGAATGAAATTAATCACATTTTCATTATCAAACCAAATTTCTCAAAGTACACTGATGCTGATGAAAGTTACCGGAAGTTGAAAAGTATGAAAATACCAAGTGATCAGCAATGGCAGGAATTCACAAATTTGTTATAGCAACATTAGAGTAGAACAGCGGAAAAAGTACAGGTAAAAGAGTGAAGTTAAGAGGAAAAGAATAAAAAATAGTTCATTTGATTTTTGGATTTTTACTGCTGATTAGAATCTTTTACAGCAGTAAAAGGGTAAAGGAAAACTCAAGCAAGACAGAGAAATGATGGGACAGTTTTTACCACAGTGAAACTTTATCTTACAGATGTCAAGAGGTAAAAGTAGCAGTTGAAAGTGTATCAGATCAAAGTAATAGGGTCAAAGTGTATTTGAGCAGAAACAATCAGTGAGTTTTTACTATAGTAAATTCTACATTTTACTAGCAATAAAGTGATAGATGAACAAAGTTAAAGAGTATCAGGAGGAAAAACAGCGTTAAAGGATGTAAAGTGAAAGAGTATCAATTAAGCAATCTTCAAACAGATATCTTCCAAATGTTCCAGCAAGCATCTACACCTAGTCCACAAATTATTTAGATTAGATAATGTTAGTCTTATTTTTTCTAAATAAATGGACATCTTGCTAAGTTGTTAAGCAGTTGTCCCTCTTAGTGTGTCAAGATATTTTATTTTCCTAGAGTTATTCCTAGATTTCTAGAGGATATTTTGTAATAAACATTTTGTATAAATACTTTAGTTTATGAAGTGTTTAGTGTGGAATAAAGTTGCTGAGACTATTATAGACGATTTTATTGGTACTTTGGAAGCTCATGTGTTGATTTCATAGCAGCAATCTGGACAACAGCCAACTAGACTTCATAACTCAGGATTCATACGATAAGATAATGAGTAAAGTGATTTCGTACTGTCATTGTTTCCTCTTTTTAAGTTTCATTCAATTTCATATATGTTTGATCAGGATTTGTGCAGGAACGCAACAGAATAAACATATAATAGAGATGCAGCGGAAATAACACTTCATTTCATTAATATCAAAGAACTGAAATTTGCTTACAAATAGAATGGAAATAAAACTAGCTAGGGCGCTGGTAGCTATCTCAGAGAAGAGATGTGGCGGCTACATGCCTATGAACTGAGTTAAAATGAGGCTCGAGGGCCTATTTATTATTGAGAAACAATGGAGAACCCTAAACATCCAAAAAACTAACCCTAGGAGATGAAGCGCCAAAACTATGGGCCCCGTTTGGGTAAATTGGTGTTTCAACTTCCCAGGGACGTAACTTTGGAATACTATCTCCGTTTGACGCATATGATACATCATTAGAAAGCTCTATCCGAGGACTACAGCTGTCGGGACGAATTTTATCAGAAAATTCGCTGGCGCTTTCATACCCAAAAAACGTCGTTTAGGGCCTCAAAACGGCTCCGGAAGTTCAGGACCCGAAAAACTGCTAAAAATAGTAAGTTATGTCGAAACTGAAAAACTGAAAGAGACAATGGTGGGGGCCCAAGTGGAATAGGCGGGTGGCCACCAATATCCACCTAGATCATTCCTCCCCCCTTAGGAAGCAATGGTCCCCATTGCGTTAAGTTCCTCCATGAGATGAGAAAATTTCTGCTGAACTTGGTCCCTGGTGAACCACTTTCCTTGGTGCAGGAGTTGGCCAGCTTTGACAACCCGATACAGTTGGATCTTCTGTTGGCGAGTGTTCTTGATTTGTATGTCCATGATACAATCTGTGGTGGCCTGTTCCATGCAGTCTGGGTTTAACTCTGTTGGTGTGAGTTGTTCTGCAATGTCTGAGGTGTCCAGTAGAGGTGGGAAGTAAGGATGAAGGCGATCCACATTGAAGACTGGGTGCAGACCAAGGAATGGAGGAATACTAAGCTCGAAGGCATTGTGCCCTATAGCCTTGGTGATGCTGTATGGTCCGTATCGGAGTGGGCGAAGCTTGCGGTGGGGTCGAGTGAGGCGCTCCTTCTGCAAATGTAGCCATACTTTGTCGCCCACCTGGAAGTTGTGTGGCACCCGGTGTTGATCATGGCGCTACTTGTACTTCGCATTGGCTCTATCAAATATATCATGAACCTGTTGGCGGATGTGTTGAATGCGCTCAATGAAGCTACTTGCTTTGTCAACATCAGACTGGACATGAGTTGAATCGACCTAAGCAGCTACAAATGGCATGGCTACGTCAATGGGACATAGTGGCTAGAATCCCAAACCCACCTAAAAGGGAATATGGCCAATTGAATTGGGGAGAGCCCTGTTATAACTATGTTGTACATAGGGGAGGCTCTCGTCCCATGTTCATGGATGCTTTGAATTGTACATGTGCAGAATGTGTACAATCATTCTGTTGACGACCTCTGTATGTCCATCTGTTTGGGGATGGAAAGCTGTGGACTTGGTGAGCTTTGTGTCCAACATTGACCAGAGGCTGGACCAAAATGTGCTGAGGAACCTGCTATCTCTATTTGATATGATAGACTTTGGGATCCCAAAGTGCACCCACACTTGTTAAAAGAAGATTTTAGCAGTGGCTTCTGTTGTGATATTCTTCTTATAGGACGCCATAATGGCCATCTTCGAGAATCTTTCAACGACCATGAAAACATAGTCATTTCCATTCTTAGTACAAGGCAGGCCCGAAATGTAATCCATGGAGATGGATTCCCAAGGTCGACTAGGGGTAGGTAGTGGAGTATATAGGACTTGCTTCTTGATGGTCGGTTTGGCAATGGCACTAGTGCAGGATCTAATGTGCTTCTTGACATCCTTTCGAAGGTTCGGCCAATAGAAATACTTCTGTAGTATTGCTACTATTTTCTCGCCCCCGAAATTCCCAGCGACTCGATTGTAGTGTGCTTCCTATATCATCTTGGCACTCTCGCTTGAAGGAACACAAAGGTGTCCCAGGTGACATAAAAGTGCATCTTGGAGGTGAAAATTTGGAACTTGCGTACCCCCCAAGAGTGCCTTGTAAGTGTGGTCGAATTCTGGGTCACTCTCATAGAGAAGCGGCCAATCATAAGTCTCGTGCCCACAAGAGTTGAGCACAGTGGTGAGCGCCACGATCGGTGGTCGGCTGAGGCAGTCTGCAACATTATTGGTGCTACCCTTCTTGTACTTGATGTTCAAATGAAACTGTTGCAGATATGTGGACCACTTCTGATGGCGATCATTCCGCAACTTCCCTTGTGTCTGTATGAACTGCAGGGGCCGGTGGTCTGTGTGGATGATTGTTTCCTTCCCCAAAATGTAATGCTTCCATTGTCGACAGTCTTGCACAATGGAATACATTTCTTTGTCATAGGTGGGATACTTGCGAACTGTCTCAGACAATGTCTCACTGTGATATGCCACTGGATGTCCCTGTTGAGTAAGAACTGCCCCAATATCATAGTTAGAGGCATTTGTCTCGATCTCAAATGGCTGTTGCAAGTCTGGTAATGTGAGCACTGGGGCAGAACAGAGGCGATTTTTCAATTCTGTGAATGCCCTCTGTTGAGGTTCTGACCAAAAGAATTTTTCTCTCGTTCCTCCCTTGGTGATTTGACTCAAGGGCCAAGTGATATGAGAGAATCCAAACACGAATCTATGGTAGAAATTAGCAAGACCCAGAAAGCTGCGAAGCTCTGTTATAGTGGTTGGGGCCGGCCAATCCCGAATGACTTGGATCTTGGCTGGATCCACATGCACCCCCCTTTCATCAATAATGTATCCCAGATATTGAACCTGGGTCATGCCAAACATGCACTTCTCCAAATTGGCACACAACTTGTGTTGCCGCAGTGTTTGGAGGACTTGTCGGATGTGGTGAAGGTGCACTTCCCAAGTCTTGTTGAAGATCAGAATGTCATCCAAGTACACCACTACAAATGAGTTGGTGAATGGCCGCAAGATGTCGTCCATCATCCTCATGAAGGTTGCAGGAGCATTCGTCAACCCGAAAGGCATGACTAGACATTCAAAAAGGCCTTCCTTGGCTTTGAAGGCAGTCTTCCACACATCAGAGGGTTCAATTGGTACCTGGTGATACCCAGACTTCAGGTCAATCTTGCTAAAATATTTTTCACTCTTGAGTTGGTCCAGAAGGTCATCAATCCATGGGATTGGGTACCTATTCTAGACAGTGATCTTGTTCAGCGCCCGATAGTCAATACAGAGTTTCCATGTCCCATCCTACTTCTGTACCAACACGATCGGTCTCCCATAGGGTGATGAACTTGGTCTGAAGTGACCTTTCTGCAACAGCTCCTGAATCTGCCTCTTGATTTCATCATTCTCCAGAACAGAGCACTGATAGATCGGTCCATTGGGTAACGGCACACCTGGGGTCAAATCAATCAGGTGCTTGACCTGACAGTGCAGAGGAACCCTTGTGGGTGAGGTGAAGATGTCCCCGTAATCCTCCACAACCTTATCCATCTGTTTTTGTCGTGTCGAGGAGCCCTTTTTGGAGGTCATGGCCACAGTCTTCTTCTTGCCCTGGGGGCGGATCACCAGGAAAATGAATTTCCTGGTTTGGGAAATGAGCTTACTACATTTTTTTGCAGTAACCAAAGAGATAGTCGCAGGAGGTGGTACCTCTAGTATCCTGTACAATTTATTTCCCAAAGTAACAATAACAGCACGAGGTCGAGACTCATACAAAGCATGACGCTTCCACAATTATGGTTGTCCTAATAATACATCAGAAACATCAATAGGAGAAACATCACATAATACCTCATCCATGAAGGGCTTGATGCTATAGGGAAGGCGGCATTGCTGGCTGACGTGGAGATCTCGTCCTTGGTGAAGCCACCCGATGGTGTATGGATGTGGGTGAGCTGTGGTTGGCAAGCCCAACCACTTCACGGTGTCTACTGAAATGAGGTTATTTTGGCTCCCATTGTCGACAATGAACTGTACAGGGGAGCCCTTTACCCACATCTAGGAGTGGAAGAGACGTTCCTCCTCCTCTGGATCTTCTGGTTCCTCCTTCTGGATCTTTGTAGTGGCAATAGTGGCATTGGGCTCCGCATCAATAATCTGTTTCCCTTTTTCATTCCCCTTTTCAAGTTCTGATTCAGAGTTGGAGCATGCATCTGACTCAGAAGCCCTCATCTCGGCCACTAGCGACTGCCTGGCCCGACAGTCACTTATGTTGTGAGTGGAGCTCTTATGGAACTCACACCACTTTCCCGTGTCCTTCTTTGGCTTTGCGGTGTTTTTATTTTCTTGTGGCTTTGAGGGTTTTCTTTAGCAGCCATGCCTTGGCTCTTTCCTTTGTTATGTAGTTTGGAAGCACCTTTCCCTTGCTTTTGATTCGCAGATCCAAAGTCTCGCTTCTTCTGTTTGAATTTCTGCTCAATCTTGGCAACATACCGGTATGTCGTACCAAGCGAGGAGATGTCGAGGAACTCCATTTCCTCCTGAATGTATCTGTGCAGACAGCTGCGATACTTTAGCATCAAATGGTTCTCTGAATCTTTGATACCCAACTTTTTGCGCAGGGTATGGAACAGATTCGTCAGCTCATGCACATCTTGATCCCTTTGTTGTCGCAGAGTGGTCCATTGTATGTACTTGTCCTCATAGCTCCCACGGGATAGTAATGTTCCTTGACGGCGTCTCGGAAAGAATTCCAAGTTGGTACGGCTGAGAATAGAGAGGGTTATGTCTAGTCCTTGTTTTCACAGTAGGTTTCCCACCAGTCCTTAACATGGGGGGTAGCTTTGAGGAGTGCAAAAATAATCTTCTCCCGGTCTGAAAATTCATGAACAGAGAAATATCCTTCTAATAGATTCAACCATCTATCTACGGCATCTGCATCTATTAAATATGGGAATGTCAAAATTTACTTGTACCTTAAAAGGAGTCGCACCTCCAGAGTGGCTGCTGGATGCAGATGCGCCGCTGGTGGGCAGCCGTTGAAGGATCTGAGAAAAGTTATCCATCATCACGTTCCTTTGTTTTTCGAGGGCCTCCTTGAGAAATATTTTGATAGGATCTCCTGCTCCTTCATCTTTATTTTTGTCCCCCATGGGCGTATGTCGAGGTTTGTGAGGCTGATCTTGCAAAGGTTCCACCAGATCAAGCCCTAGCTCCTTATACCCCGACCTCGTTGGGGACATGCAAAGAAGGATCAAGAAAAAGTAGACCGCTCTGATACCACTGATCTGGATTTATGAAGGAACGCAAAAGAATAAACATATAACAGAGATGCAGTAGAAATAACACTTCATTTCATTAATATCAAAGAACTGAAATTTGCTTACAAACAGAATGGAAATAAAACTAGCTAGGGCGCTGGTAGCTATCTCTGAGAAGATATGTGGCGGCTACAGGCCTCTGAACTGAGTTAAAATGAGGCTCGAGGGTCTATTTATTATTGAGAAACAATGGATAACCCTAAACATCCCAAAACCTAACCCCAGGAGATGAAGCGCCAAAACTATGGGCCCCGTTTGGGTAAATTGGTGTTTCAACTTCCCAGGGACGTAACTTTGGCATACTATCTCCGTTTGACGCACACGATACATCATTAGAAAGCTCTATCCGAGGAATACAACTTTCGCCAAAAATATCATTCTAGAATGGAATTATATTTTTTGGATGCACGATGCCCCAAAAACGTCGTTTAGGACCTCAAAACGGCTCCGGAAGTTCAGGACCCGAAAAACTGCTAAAAATAGTAAGTTATGCCGAAACTGAAAAACTGAAAGAGACAATGGTGGGGGCCCAAGTGGAATAGGTAGGTGGCCACCAATATCCACCTGGATCAATATTTCTCAAATCCAAATGATTAATTAGGAATATTATTTTAGGATAAGTGTAAAAACTCCCTGTCTTAACTACTTGATCATTTCAATGTTTTCTGCTGATTTCCGGACTCAAGAATTCTTAATTTCTCCCAGTCCCGTTTGAAACCTGCCTCCTTCCTCTTTTTCTGGATCAAAGGATCCTTTACTGCTCTTTATCCCGAAAGCAAGCCATCTCATCAAATCAAACTATTCAAATCTCTGAGGGTTATCTACCTTGCCCTGAGTACATTAGCATCCTTTTGGCATTGCCTTCCAATCTTACCTGCTACATCTTAACTCCATATCCCAATGGACTAGTAGATCCCTCTATAAATTTTCTTCAAGTAATCTTAGTTCCCACCAAACTTTCCAAACCAAAAACCAAGTGCCCAATCATACCTAGCCTAAAGTATTAAACAAAAACAAAGTTAAATCATAAAGAGAGAGCCCTCTCTGAAATTTAGGAAGGCTAGATCCTATAATTCCAAAGTAGGTTTGTGGTTACCCCTAGTTTTATTTAACTATAAATCAAAATCCCACGACCTAAGAAATTACAAGGGTGATAACATACTGGCGACTCCACTAGGGAGCTTAACCACTCTCTAGTTTTAAATTTAATCTTGAAGGAAGATTTTTAATCTATCTTTTCTACTTTAAGATTAACTTTAAAGATTGTGGGTATTAATAAATAGACATTCTGGCTTCTAGGAAAACCTACTATACCAGGTCTAACCCAAATCCTAAGCCTGCTATAATAGTAGATAACCCAGAACAGATTGGAAAAAATAAAAATAAAAAACAAGTTGTTAATTTTGAAGCTGAAGTGCCTTTAAGAAAAGCTAATTCATTACCTAAAGAATTAGTGAGCTTAACCGATATTGATTTTGATTTCAAATTTGAAAATTCATTATTTAGAAATAAATCTGAAACTGATTTAAAGGAAACTATTATAGATCCTGTTTTTACTTCTTTTGTGAATGAGAAATAGAAAATCATATCAACATCAATAAAATCAGACAAAACTGAAATTCAAAGTCCAGTAGAAAGAGTTAATGTTACACGGATTAAAGATGTTGATGAAGCTGTCAAATTAGCTCAATTTTTATCTCACTTTAAGCCTCCAGTTTCTCAATTATACACAACAATATTTCCAGCAATAGATTCAACTCTGTATGCTACCACTTCATTTTTAGACTCCACTGTTAGTTCACCCATAGAGCCTTTTAGTCCTAAGTTGCCTTTGCAACCTAGGATTATTTTTTCATCATATCCTCAAGCCACTGCAAATACATCGACAGAACCATTTATTCTTGAGTTGCCTTTGCAGCCTAGGATAGTATTTCCATCATTCACTCAATCCATTACATCCACCAGTTTTATAAGCACTACATTTTTTCCATCCAATTCCATACATATATCAACATCTTTTCCAAGTTCTTCAAATCCAGCACTACTCCTAGAGTCACTGTTATACCTCCTAGTTCAGGAAAGCTTCAAATCATGGCTGCAAGATATGCTCCTCTATATTTACCCCAAAACCTCCATGACATGCCCCAAAATTACCAAAAGGATATCCCACTGTTTGATAATTTTTCACCATATACTGCCCAAAAACATATCACTAGAATGAATGATTTTTCTGAAATTTATGAGATAGATGAATCTGATGTTCGAATGAGCTTATTTGCTCAAATCTTAATTGGAGAAGTAAAAACATGGTTTAGAAATTTAGGTGCTGGTATTATAGCATATTTAGCTACATTTCATAAAGCATTCATAAATAAATGGGAAAAGAAAAAGAATCCCCTACAAATGTTATCTGAATTTGATTCCTTAAAAAGAGATCCTAATGAGTCCGTTCAGGATTACTGCACCAAATATAACAGTGTTTATAATGCCATCCATGTTGATCTTAAACCTACCCCCTATTCAGCCCTTCTTAAATTTCCTAATGGATTTGATCCAGATATGGCATACCAATTAAGAGAAAGAAATGTTGAAACATTAGAACAGATGCAACTAGATGTTGTTGGTGTAGAAATTAATATCCTAGGCAAAAAAGCCAAACTTAGAAATGAAAGGAGAGTCACGATCAAAGAAGAGAATTCAAACTTAGATGGTAAATTTGATCTTTTGACTATAAATTTAGAAAGATTAGTTGAGAGATTAGACAACATTGAGAAAAAACTGTAATGGGATAACCAATCTCAAATTAGAAATCCCAACTACAAAAAAAACAAAAATCCTGGGAAAGGTAAAGAACCTTCCCCAAATCAAAACATTAGGCCCCCATTTCAAGAGAACTATGCTGAAAGTTATCAAAACAATGTTGAGGATGAGGAAGACATCAACATAGTGATGGGGATAGATGAAAGCAATACAATTTTCCTCACACAGGAGGATCAAGAACTCTTTGAGCTTCAACAGTTCAAAGTAGAATCTAGTGAATCCTTTGACTATAAGCAAGGTTATGACTTTGCAATCAATGAAATTCACAACCAGTATAACCTTAGGATCAAGAAAACAAGTGAGCCTTCTACAAAAAACGATGCTCCAACTCAACAAAATAAAATAAAAAGAATATAGAGGCTGCCAATTTTTTTTTTGCAATTTCTTCCAAGAGAAAAAAAGAAAAATTCAAACCCACCCAGTCCTAAAAAACAATCTATTCCAAAGATTGTTGATATCACTGATGAAGTGGCTCAATCCTCCAAAGATGCCCAAAAGGCTAATACTACAAAGGCCACTAATTCAACAAAAACAACAGTTACTGATCCAAAAAAGAATCCAACTGACTCTAGATCATCAAATCCTAACTCTCATGTTAAAAATTATAGATCTGACAAAGCATCTGCTTCCACTCAAACTGTTCATGAGAAAATAATCAAAGACAGTAGAAATCAAGAAACTCAAATAGAAGATAAAAGAAAAACTCAAGATAAAGGTAAAACTGCTGAAACTCAAGAAAAATCCACTCAGTTAACAATCACAAAAGATGAACTTCTGCAGATTAGTAAATCTCAACCACCATTCAACATTCAAGCTGAAATATCCAAGTTAAAAATACCAATTCCTTTAACAAAATTTGTAATTAATGACTTGTACAAACCAACAATCAATGAAACTTTAAACATGAATGATGGTGAGGATTCAATCAATCTAAATGATGATCAGCCTGAATTAATTTTTGGTCCTGATGTGAATGGTAAACATGCTGATGGAGCAATCCCTCCTTTTTACATTAGTCTTACTATTCACGATCAGATATTACACAATGAAATGTTAGATTCAGGAGCTTCCCACAACTTAATGCCTAAAGCTATTATGGAAACTACAAATCTAGAAATAACTAGGCCATATAAAGACCTGTTCTCATTTGATTCCTCTAAAGTTAAATGCATTGGATTGATAAAATATTTGTGTGTCAATTTATTTCAATACCCAGGTAAAAGTATGATCATGGATATTGTAGTAGCTAATATCCCACCAAAGTATGGTATGCTTCTTTCTCACTCATGGGGAGCTAAGTTGCAGGGATCTCTACAACCAGACATGAGTTTTGCTACTATCACAGTATTTGGACAGCCCATAAAACTTTACAGAGAAACTATAATGAAATACATGGTCAGTAATGCAGAAATACCCATAAATTATCCCATCTATTCAACCCCAACTAACCTTGACTCTTTCATTTTATGCAATTCTAATAATGATGATATCCAAACTGAATTTACTAACAGAAAACCTGAACCAAACAATGAAAATATCTTTCATGAAGCACTTTGGCATTTAGATTTTGATGGCTCAATGAACAAGACAGGGGTAGGAGCTGCAGTATGGATCACCAACATGGAAACTAGCTATTCGGAAGGACAGGCTTTTAGACTCAACTTTAAATGCACTAACAACATGATAGAGTATGAAGCATTAATCTTAGGCCTCCAAATTATCAGAAATTTAGGAGGTAAAATAATTTTAATCATGGGTGATTCATATTTACTCATTAAACAAATAAAAGCTGAATATTCTATTCATAATTCTATATTAGCCAGATATAGAGATGCAACAATTGACTTGGTTGATGATTTACTATAGTCTAAGTTTTCTATTATTTTCATAAATCAAAATTTTCAAGCACATTGCCTAGCAAATTTTGCTAGTACTTGTAAATTACCTTTTCAACTAATAAATAGATATATTGTTGAAGTAAAATATAGACCCATTGTTCCTGAAAATGTTAAATATTGGCAGTTTTTTTCCGAAGATGAACAGATTTTCAATTTTTTGAACAACAAGGAAGAATTCCAAAATTGTAAGATATACAATGATGATAATTTAGATTTAGAAAATAATGTAGATGATAATTTTAAGTCTGAAATAAATAGTGTAGATGTACATAAATATAAAAATATAATTGTATTTACTCAATCAGATATAGATAACTTAGAAAAAGTAGACATAGAGGAAATAATTGAAGAAGAAATAAACATGCTAGAATTGAAAGATAATCTTTTACCTAAAGGTTTAACTCCTTTAGAAGACTTGTTTGATTCCAATGATGTGCCCAAAAATCCTAAAATGGAACCAATCAAGTCTAATATTGAGGAGTGCAATATAGGAACAAAATTACATCCTAAAATGATAAAGTTGTCTAAATCTTTACCACAAGAAGAAAAAGTCAAATACATTGATATGTTGAAAGAATATCAAGATGTATTTGCATGGAGTTATGAAGATTTAAAGGCTTATGACACAAGTATAATTCAACATAAGATTCCTGTAAAGGATGACCAAAAGCCTTTTAGACAAAATTTAAGAAGGATTAATCCTGTCTTATTACCTTTGATAGAGAAAGAAGTCAAAAAAAGGTATGAGGCCCAAATAATTGCACCAATCAGATATTCTAATTGGGTTTCTAACTTAGTACCTACTAGGAAGAAAACTGGAGAAATAAGATTATGTGTAGATTTTAGAAATCTCAATAGTGTCTTTGAAAGATAATTAACCTTTGCCAAAGATGGATCACATCTTGCAGATAGTAGTTGGATCTTCAAGAATTTATTTATTGGATGGTTTCTCAGGTTATAACCAGATACTTTTTCAGAAAGAAGACCAACCCAAGAGAGCCTTTACTACTCCTTGGGGCACTTTCATGTATGTGAAAATGCCTTTTGGATTAATGAATGTTGGAGCTACCTTTCAAAGGGCTATGTATATAGCCTTTGCTAAAGAAATCCATGAATTTTTGGTTATTTACTTAGATGATATTATTGTGTTTTCTAAATCTGATAATGAAAATTTGGATCACTTGAGACAGGTATTCATTAAATGTAGAAAATATGGCATATCCTTAAATCCCAAAAAGACTCTTTTTGAACTTGAAGAAGGTAAATTATTAGGACACATAATTTCCAAGTAAGGTATTAGGATAGATCCAGCAAGAATTGAAGCCATACTCAACATTCACCCACCTACAAACATCAAAGAGTTACAAGAATTTTTAGGGAAAATAATTTTTTTAAGAAGATTTATTTCTAATCTAGCTGAAATCATAAAAGAACTTAAAAACATACTGAAGAAAGACTCGGTATTTAAATGGATAGTTGAAGCAAAACAATATTTTGAATCTATAAAACATGCTTTAACCAAAACACAAGTCTTAATTAGCCCAGACTTCAAAAAAGATTTTATTATCTTTTCATTTGCCTTTGAACATACCATAGCTACAGTCCTTTTGCAGAAAAATGACCAAGGTTTTGAACAGCCTATAGCATTTTTTAGTAAAACACTTAGAGATGCACATTTGAGATACAATATCATGGATAAACAAGCTTTAGCCTTGTTCAAAGCTATAAAATATTTCAGATTGTACATTCTTTACTCCCACATTATTACCTATGTTCCCAATTTTGTAGTCAAAGATAGTCTTACACGGGATGGACCAGATGGTAGAAGAGGAAAGTGGATTGTCACTATCCTTGAGTATGATATCGAAATCAAACCAACTAAGCTGATAAAAGGACAAGGGTTAGCCAGATTAATGGTTGAATCCAACTGTAATGCCTTAGATATAAATTTCATTGCACAAATTGATGACCAAGAAGAGATGGTGACTCCATTGATCAATGAAGCCTTTCTAGACTCACCATGGTACTCTGATGTTATCTTTGTACTCACACATTTACAAGCTCCTCCTGGTTTAACTAGAACTAAAGCTAGATTTGTCAAACTTAAAGCAATGAGATATTGTATTCTAGATAAAATGCTTTATTGGAAAGAGAAAAGTGGGATTTTACTTAATTGTTCACTGAAATCAGAAGCTAACAAGATTCTTGAGGAATTTCATGCAGGTGACTGTGGAGGCCACTTATACTGGAAGAGTACAGCAGATAAAATTCTTAGAGCTGGTTTCTACTGGCAAACATTGTTTGCTGATGTCAAAAAATATGTTACCTCCTGTCACCAATATCAGATTTTTGAAGGGAGAAAGAAATTGTTACCCTTGCCCCTAAAACCTATTTCTACTAAGATGCCTTTTCAACAATGGGGTTTAGACTTCATTGGAGAAATTCATCCCCCATATTCCGGACAACATAAATGGATTTTAACTACCACATATTATTTTACTAAGTGGATAGAAGCTATTCCTACTAGAAAAGCCACTGATTCAGTCATAATCTCTTTTATTGAAAACAATATTTTATCTAGATTTGCATGCCCACACAAAATGATTATTGATAATGCAGCTTCATTTAAATCCAAGGAAATGATTGCTTTTTGCCACAAGTATCACATTACCCTAGGCCACTCTACTGCTTATTACCCTCAAGGTAATGGCTTAGCAGAATCCTCTAATAAAATCCTGGTAAATATCATCAAAAAATTACTTCAAGAAAACAAAAAGACTTGGAACAAAATGTTGATCTATGCCCTATGGGCAGATAGACTTACCACCAAGAATTCAATTGGTACTTCACCTTACCAGCTAGTTTATGGAATGGATGCAGTTTTTCCTTCATCACTAGGAGCTCCAGTAATGAGGATTATTCAGGAATCTCAGTTTGATATTAATGATATTCAATAGAGAATAAATCAAACCATTCATTTACAGCAAACAAGGGAGGAAGTATATGAAAAATCTCAAGTAATTCATGATAAGATCAAAAAGATTTTTGATAAAAGGAGTAAGGAAGATGATTTTTACATAGGAGATAAAGTGTTATAGTGGTATTCTAGGAGAGAGGAAAAGGGCAAACATGGAAAATTTGATTTTTTATGGAAGGGACCTTATGAAATTTATGGGTACAAGGGTAAGAATGCATTTTTTATCCAAAATTTGGATGGAACAGATCTTCCAGATGGACCAGTGAATGGTAGGATGCTTAAACACTACTATTCTTCTGAGTTAACTAACAATTAGTTCCATATTGATTCCTTTTTTACATCATTGTAAATATTCATTGCAACTGAGTAGATTCGATTGGATGTTTTCTTTTCAAAAGTTGAAGACCGGAGTGAAGGCCCTAAGCTTTGAAGAGTAAAATATCATAAGTATGAATTGTTGCAGGAATCAAAAGACATTTACAGGATCATCAAGGTTAAAAATTCAAGGCTACTGATCTTAGATTTCTTAACATTTCACCAGGAAATTCCATCCCCATGTGAAGCCACTGTTGTTTAGAGGAGCCTGTCGTGTTGTTTAGCACAAGGGTGTTTCCGGGCGGAAATCCCACCCTCATCCTCGGGGGACTTTGAGTGCCCACTCAGGAGAGGTTTCTTTGAGCTTCATTCCATCATCTGGCATCAAGCCAATATTCAACCACCTCTAGTAGCACAGTCTCCTTCAGTAATTGTGCAATTTAGGAGGGTAGTTTCAGTTGAGGGTTTGTAACCCAACTTTTTGAGCTTATTTTCCTGTGAGGGGAGCAACCCCTAATCCAAGAAGTTAGTGGTGAGGAGTATCAGCTATTTTCAGATCAAATCAGCCACCTCCCAATAGTTGCACAACTGTAGAGTGTAATTCACCCCTAGGGTTGCATTTTTCATCTTGTGTATTTCCATAAACACTTTCTGGGTTCTCTTGGAATTGTGCTAGAAAGCCTAGATCTTTGATCCTGGCATTTTATAAGAACTATATCAGCAGATCCATGCAATCCTAGTTTCCAATAGTAGTATTTCCAGTAGGCATTGCACAATCATTGCCTCCTAGAAGTTTATGTAGCAACAGTTTTTCATGTATTGATGTATAGGTTCATTTGAGGCTTGTTTTGCCTAGCTTGAGTGCCTTTTCCTCAAGGTATTGTATTTTATTTTCTGTTATCATATATATTAAAATGGCTCAATGATCTACTCATGTTTTTATGTATTGATATTTACTGCATTTTCCATTTTTATGTTCAATATTCTTGTTTTTACTAATTTGGAATATTACAATTAGTCACGTGTATTTGGGGTTGGCCCCCTCTCCCCCCATCGGCATTTCCGCTAAAATTTAAATATGTATGACAAACATAAAGGTTGAGAAACATGCATTAGAGGAGATGGTAATTATGCACGCTAGTTTGGCAGAGGTCTCAAGTTCGACACCCACTCGGTCCTTCCAACCCTTAGCAAATTTTATTTCATTGTGAGGAGGACACGTTGAAACCCCAGGCTAAGACACATTTCCCCTTCTCATTCTCCCATCAAAAACAATAATAAAATTCCAATTCCATAAATACAAACCAATCAAAAACTGCCACTTGGGAGTCTCCCATTCGAAGGAGGAGGAGTTTGACCAAACTTTGACCTGCCCAGTCAACATGCCACGTGAGCAATACGAACTGTTGACTGGGCTCCCTGTTTGCATTCGTTTTGAAAATTTTGCATGTTTAGTAAAATGAACATAACTCATTTCTAAAACCATACAAATTCCATTACGCACGAAGCTAGTTTCACTGGATTCAGAACTGCAAGTACTAAGTGGTCGTTCAGGTTTTGAGTCATTCTGAGAACTTTTATTTTTTAGCATAATTTTGAGCACCTGGTCATTTTTTGTTGGTCAAAGGTGGAAAAAAGTATTCCTTCAGCCTTCCCTACTATGCCATCCACTCTAGAGGAAGAGGTTAGACTAAGCTTGGGTGTAGAGAGCATTGGGAAAGGGGAAGGTTGAGGCTTCAGCCTTCGGGAGTGCACCATGCACTCGAAGGAAGAGGAGGCTTGAGACAAATCACATTTTTCATTACCAAGGGGTCACTATTTATTTTTAATGCACTTTTCATCCTCTTCTAGTGAATTTTGACCCAAAATTGGGTGCTTGATCATTTGGAGTGCAATGTGCATTGAGGGGGGCCATAAGAATAAAGCCACGTATTGTAAGATGGTTTTCATTACATTGGGATGGTAAGTGGATCTTTGCATTGCATGTTTTTTCTATGAAAAAAGGTGAAAGAGGTTCATGCTACTATCTAGGACTGATTTATGTGTCATGTATGGAAAATGTGACAAAAACTCAGTGAAGTGAGTCAATATGAGTAAGAAGGATCAAGTGACTTCCCTTGGCAAGATCATAATGTGCAACATATTTGAGGTAATCTTGAGAGGGAATTATTGCACCAATATTGTCAGTGGCCTATAGGCTAGCCTTGCCACCATAAATGAAATTTTACGGTGTATTCCATGTTTCATTTCTTAAAATATATGTGAGGGATGCAAATCATGTAGTTGATTAGTGTGTGTTACTAGCTAATACAACCAAAGGGAGAGCTCCAGCCAGAACCTATATGCATCCTGGATCAGAGGTAGCTCACGCTTTGGATTCCAGTAATAGAGAATTTCATAGTCTTTTGGAGGCACTTCAGGCCCTAGGAATCCATGTGGGAAATGGTTGATCAGATGCAGGTAACATATCCATTTGTTGCTAGATGAAACAAATGTAAATACATTGTAAATGTTGTACAAATTTGTGTATATAAAGCTCCAGATCAATTGTTCATAGTTTTAGAGCATGTTTCATCTATATAGGAGTTATTACACACTAAGGATGAAATTCTCCCAAGGATTAGGGATCTGTGATATCCCCTGGTTAAATGTTCCCTCATTATAAATAATTGTAATATTAGCTGAGAGAAAGGGACACACGTTCTAGTTGCTTTGGGATGGATATTTCTAGATGAATTGATGATTTTAAACACATCAACCCCAAGTTTCCTGAGATGTTTAAATGGACTGAATGTGTAATAAATTAAATAGGAAATAAATTAAAATCCTATGTGTCTTTTGGACATAGCTGTAGGATATAAACGACGAAAAATTAAGGTATACTGGGCTTCAATATTTAGGGATAAGTTTACCTATGTGGAGCCATGAAAAATAAATACAATTATTCAAATGGAGGGAGAAAAAAATAAGCCCATGAGAGGATATACACACATGGGCATATGTGGTGGAAGTGAACAATAATTGAGTTATGGAAAAAAGGGAGCGGGGGGGGTGAATAAGTTTATGAAACCTCAAGAGTCTTGTTGAGTGAAACATGATAGAGAGTAGTAGATTTCCTAAAGGCTGAAGAACCGACTGGAAACTTGTGGATGGATGAAACTATTGGCTAAGGAAGAGATGCTCAGGTATTTGTGAGGGTGGAACCACCAAGATTTTCCTTGGGTTTCAAGCTCTAATTATTGACTCAATGATGAAGTACCTAGAGAAGTGATCTCTTTACCCAACGGTAGTGTATCCAGCTAATGAAAATTCCCTTGAAGTATACTATCTTCTCTTGAAAGTGAATATTATATTTACTGTGGTATCTTGGAATCGGTGTTAACCATGTCTGTAAAATCTATAAAGGTGGAGTGGAAGCTTTTGTAGCTAGTGGGTGAAGGAAGTGTGTCCTTGTGGCACCCTATTTCTGCTGTCAACATTAGTTAAATTTCCTCTTAAAAGCACTTCACCTCAAGCAATAGAATCTAGCTCAAGGGTGATATCTAGAACTAAATGTGGTTGTAGGTTGTTTAAGCTGATTGGGTGGACTGTTTAAGTCCCCATCACAGTTTTGAGTTGTATCAAATTATAAGATAACTAAAACTCAAGATCTTGCACTTGAATGTTTAGAATATGTTTAATGTGTGGCTCAAGGCTTGTAGTTGTATTTATTTAATGCGTTGGTCTATGCCTATGATCTAAAATGTAGAGAAATTTCTTTCACACTTCAGAAAAGTTGATTTCCTATAAGATTCCTCAGTAATTGAATAGATTATTATATTCCTTCATGATCTTGTTTTCTATTTATTATCAGCCTAAAATTCTTATAGATATTTGAACTATTACAAGCTTGATATTGGCCCAATGGGCTTAAGTGTTAATGAATGGAATGAGTTCTGTTGAATTTATTATGTAGTTAAAGGGTTTCCTACTAAGCCTTGTTTTATCATTTCCAAACTCATCAGGAATAAAATTTACGTGTATGATAATGATATACATGCACCTATATATTTAAACGTAGGTTGGGTATAAGCCTCTATAAGATCAGGAAAGATAAATTCCATATAAGCATATGCATGCTAAGTTGAGGAGGGATAAATCTAATGATATATATATATATATATATATATATATATATATATATATATATATATATATATATATATATATATATATATATATATATATATATATATATATATATATATATATATATATATATATAATCACATGGGTTTGATCCCTTAAAGAAATTAAGGGTTGGCCCTTGAGACCTAATAGGCCCACACGCATATACATAAATACGTGTAGGGGGTGGAATGCCTTAGCAAAAGGAGAAAGGCGTAGACTCACTATTGAGGCATACAACCATGAGCCATAACCAAGGGTGCATAGACAGGGTAGATCATAGTCATTGTATGTTGCAATAGTATTATCGTCATCTATGTAAATCCGAAAGAGTTACACTAAAGGGTTTGAATGGAGGCCAGGATGAAACTTCTGGGATTTAATCAACGGGATGATGTGGCGCACTGGTGTCATTTCCTTACCATTCATCATAATATATATATATATATATAGAAAAGTGGTATTTACCACATAGTGCAAGACCTGGTGGGACCCGATGGTCAGCATTGGAGGACACATCACCCTAGAGATAAAATCTTGTGACATCACCCTAGTGGTTTGGAATGAAGGGAATAGGGGGAATGCCTTGGATTTATGTCTGAAGGTGATGTGTTAAAGTGGTGCATGTGGAGGTATTTTTTTTTTTAGTAAGAACTATGTAGACACTTACGAGACTCCCTGTCACACCGACGTTTCTACCCAAGGAATTATAAGTGAGGACAAGTGGGGAAACTCCTAAGATTTTATTTATAGGGTGAGATGGTGATCCAAGTGGCTCCAGAGACACACACAGGACAAAGAGGGCTTATGAAATCTCAAAAATAAAAGTGTCTGGATTGCTCTCGAACTAGGTTTAGGTTGAATATCTCGTCGTCCTGATCGCAACGGTGTGAACGGTTCGTCAAACTGAGTTTGTATGCGAAAGTTAGAACTGGTCAAAGTTCTAGGGTTGATGGGCCCATGTGGCAAGCTTAAAGAGGTAGAAATTTTGCATTATTTTAGCCACTGGATTCCGGCCAGCTCCGGGAGGATTCTGGGAAAATTTGTGGCCTCATTAATTTGACTCCTACGATCAAATTCAATAATTTTCAAAATGAATGGGTTTGTTATACATAAAATAAAATAAATAAATTTAAAAAGGGGGGTGGCAGGCCACCACCCCCAACACCCCACCCACACGTATCATATTTCAAACAAATTACATATTTTTAAGGCCCAATGGGGCGTGATCCCCGTGGGCCCCAACCGTCCAACATATAACATATATATATGGGGGGTGATCGGCAGTCAACCCCGCCACCCCAACCATATCCCCACACATCTGTAAATTTCATATGGCGAGTCGTTAGGCGGACCACCCAATGCAGGCTCGACCCAAACTAAAATGAAAACGTGCCACCAAAAAATATGTATTGTGTACGGATTTTTGGGAGGCAGGATTTGATCCCTTGACCACCCTTAAAACAACTTCAATTTTTAACCAATGCACCCAATGAACCCTTTGGTTTATCCGTCCAACATATTTTATTTAAACTCAAATTTTCACCAGTGCACCTAGGCCATGAAGTAGAGGATGGACACGGAGTTCAAGGCAGGAGCAAGCACGGATTTCAAGAAAGATTCATGTTTGAGGCCAAGGAAATATTTTGATCCCAAGGAGGTAAAATTTTTAGAATGTATTAAAATTTATATGCATTTTAACCAGAATTTCATAGGGAGCATGATGGTGTGCCCAGATTTTCCTTTTGAGCAGTAGTTTTGTAGATTCCCTGTGGAGGAGAATCTTCAGGAATCTTGAGGGAATCTTCAGATTCCTTGGAGGCTAAAATTTGCCGGTGTCAAAATGAGGTCAACCTTATACTCATTATTCTCATAATTCTACAAGGATCTCAATGGTGAGGTCATATTCTTGTTTTGAGTTGCAGATTTCCATATTCCCAGTGGAGCAGCATATTTGAGGAATGTAGGGGGAATCTAAAAGATTCCCCAAGGCCCAGATATTCACTTTGTCAGAATTCAACAAATTGACAGTCGATCCTACACCTTTAGGTGACATGATTTCAGTGGTGTAGTTAGATTTTCCATCTGAGCCTTATTTTTTTCGACCACTTTTCAAAGTGGAGTTGCAGGTGTCAGCATTCAATGTGTGAGTAGTCGTTTTCAGGATATTCAATGCCAAGAGATTGATGGTACAACCAGATCCAATAGTTTATCTGATCCGGATTTATACAGGAACGCAACATAATACACATATAACCATAAATATAAAAATGCAGTGGAAATAACACTTCATCTCATTAATATAAAAGAACTAAAATTTATTTACAGACGGAATGGAAATAAACTAGCTAGGGTGCTAGTAGCTTATCCCTAAGCAGAGATGTGGTGCCTACAGGCCTCTGAAATCTATGTTAAAATGAGGCTCAAAGGCCTATATATTATTGAGAAACAATGGAAAATGCTAAACATCCAAAAACCTAACCCTAGGAGATGAAACGCCAGAATATGGGCCATGTCAGGGTAAATTGGTACATCAATTTCACGGGGTCGTAACTTAGGCATATTATCTCCATTTGACGCACATGATACATCGTTAGAAAGATCTATCTGAGGAATAAAATTGTTGACTGCAAATACAGACTCATATTTTATGCATAATCGATCCCCAAAACATGTCTTTTAGGGCCTCAAAATGGCTCTAGAAGTCCAGGACCCGAAACACTGCTAAAAATAGTAAATTGTGCTATAATTAAGGAAACTAAAAAAATAAAAGAAAAAATGGTGGGGCCCCAAGTGGAATAGGAGGGTGGCCACCAATATCCACCTGGATAATTCTTACCCCCTTAGGAATCAATTTTCCCCATTTCTTTGAGTTCCTCCATGAGATGAGGAATCTTCTGTTGAACTTGGTCCCTAGTGAACCACTTGCCTTGGTGTAGGAGTTGGCCAGCTTTGACGACCCAATATATTTGGATCTTCTGCTGGCAGGTGTTCTTGATTTTCATTTCCATGATACAATCCATGGGGCCTTGTTCTATGCAGTCTGGGTTTAACTCTGTTGGTGTGAGTTGTTCTGCAATGTCAAAGGTGTCCAGTAGAGGTGGGAAATATGGCTGAAGGTGGTCCACATTGAATACTGGGTGCAGACCAAAGAATGGTAGAATACTGAGCTCAAAGGAATTGTTCCCTAGAGCCTTGGTGATGGTATAAAACCCATATTAGAGCGGCTGAAGCTTGCGGTGGGGTCCAGTGAGGCACTCCTTCTGCAAATGTAGCCACACTTTGTCACCCACCTGGAAGTGGTGTGGCACTCAATGCTTATCATGTCGTTGCTTGTACTTAACATTGGCTCTGTCCAATATGTCATGAACCCGCGGGCAGATGTGTTAAATGTGCTAAATTATTTTTTTTGCTTTGTCAGCTTCAGACTGGACATGAGCCGACTCGGCCTGAGTAGCCACAAATGGCATGGCTACGTCAATGGTACATAGTGTATGGAACCCTAGGCCCACCTGAAAAGGATTGTGGCTAGTTGAGCTATGGAGAGCCCAGTTATAACTGCATTATACATAGGGAAGGTTCTCATCCCATGTGCGTGGATGCTTTGAATTGTACATGCATAGAATGTGTAAAATTTTCCTATCGACGACCTCTATATGGCCATCAGTTTTAGGATGGAAAGCTATGGACTTGGTGAGCTTGGTGTCCAGAATTGACCAGATGCTAGACCAAAATGTGATAAGGAACCTACTATCTCGATCTGAGATGATATACTTTGGGATCCCAAAGTGAACCCACACTCATTCAAAGAAGAGTTTAACAATGGCTTTTGTTGTGATATTCTTCTGGCAAGTTGACATAATGGCCATCTTCGAGAATCTGTCAACGACCACAAAAACACAGTCACTTCCATGCATAGTAGAAGGAAGGCCCGACATGTAATCCATGGATATGGATTCTGAAGTTCGACTAGGGGTAGGTAGTGAATTATAGAGGCATTTCTTCTTTATGGTCGGTTTTGCAATGGCGCAAGCAGTGCAGGATTTGATGTACTTCCCAACATCTTGTCGAAGGTTTGGCCAATAGAAATACTTCTGTAGTATTGCCACTATTTTATCGACTCGAAAATGCCGAAGGACTCGACTATAGTGTGCTTCCCAAATCATCATGGCATACTTGCTTGAAGGAACACAAAGGTGTCCCAACTGACATAGTAGTGCATCTTGGAGGTGAAAATTTGGAACTTGCGTACCCTCCAAGAGTGTCTTGTATGTGTAGTCGAATTCTAGATCGTTCTTGTGGAGAAGTGTCCAATCAGAAGTTTGGTGCCCACAAGGGTTGAGAACAGTGGTTAGCGCCACGATCGGTGGCCGATTGAGGCATTCTGCAACATTATTGGTGTTTCCCTTCTTATACTTGATGTTTAAATGAAATTGTTGCATATATGTGGACCACTTTTGATGGTGATCGTTCGACAACTTCCCTTGTGTCTATATGAACTGCAGGGGTGTATGGTCTATGTGGATGACCATTTCCTTCCCCAAAATGTAATGCTTCCATTGGCAACACACCTGCACAATGGAATACATTTATTTGTCATAAGTGGTATACTTGCGTACTGTGTCAAACAGTGTCTGACTGTGATATGCCACTGGATGCCCATGTTAAGTAAGAACCGCCCCAATAACATAGTCAGAGGCATATGTCTCGATCTAAAATAGTTGTTGTAAGTCTGATAACGTGAGCACTAGAGCAAAGCAGAGGCAATGTTTCATTTCTACAAAGGCCTTCTGTTGAGATTCTGACCAAAAGAATTTTTATTTCACTCCTCCCTTGGTGACTTGACCCAAGGGCCAAGTGATATGAGAGAATCCAAACACAAACTTGCAGTAGAAAGTAGAAAGACCCAGAAATATGCGAAGCTCTGTTAGAGTGGATGGGGCCAACCAATCCTGAATTACTTGGATCTTGGTTGGATCCACATGCACCCACCGTTCATCAATAATGTATCCCAGATACTAAACCTGGGTCATGCCGCAGTGTTTGGAGGAACTGTCAGATGTGGTGGAGGTGTACTTCCCATGTCTAGCTAAATATCAGGATGTCATCCAAGTACGCTACTAATATGTGTTGGTGAATGGCCGCAAGATGTCTTCCATCAGCCTCATGAAAGTTGCAGGAGAATTCGTCAACCCAAAAGTCATGACCAACCATTCAAAAAGGCCCTCCTTGGCTTTGAGGGGAGTATTACACACATTGGAGGGTTTCATTGGAACCTGGTGATACCAAAACTTCAAGTCGATATTGCTGAAATATTTCACCCCTTTGAGTTGATCTAGAAGGTCATTAATCGTGGGATTGGGTACCTATTTTGGACAATGATCTTGTTCAACGCGCAATAGTCAATATAGAGTCTCCAAGTCCGATCCTTCTTATGCACTAACATGATCGGGCTCCCACAAGGCGATGAACTCGGCCGGATGTGACCTTTCTATAGTAGCTCTTGAATATGCCTCTTGATCTCATCATTCTCCATAACAGAGTACTGATATATTGGTCCATTGGGTAGCGACGCACCTGGGGTTACATCGATGGGGTGTTTAACCTAACAGTACATAGGCACCCATGTGGGTGAGGTGAATATGTCCTCGTACTCCTCCATGACCTTGTCCATTTTTTGTTGTCATGCAGAGGAGCCCTGTCTGGAGGTTGTGGCCACAGTGTTCTTCTTGCACTGGGGCGAATCATTAGGAAAACAAATTTCCCGGCTTTGGAAATGATCTTACTACATTGCTTTGTAGTAACCAAAGAGATAGCCGCAGGGGTGGTACTTATGGTATATTGTATAACTTAGTGCCCAAAGTAACAATAGCAATGCGAAACTGAGACTCATACACATCATGTCGCTTACACAAGTATGGTTGGCCTAATAATACATCACAAACATCAAGAGGAGAAATCTCACATAATACCACATCTGTGAAGGGCTTGATGTTGTAGGGAAGGCGATACTATTGGTTGAAGTGGAGATCCTGTCCTTGGTGAAACCATCCGATGGTGTACAGTTGTGGGTGTGCTATGGTCAGCAAGCCCAAACGCTTCACGAACTATGCTAAAATGAGGTTATTTTGGCTCCCATTGTCGAAAATGAACTGTAGAAGGGAACCCTTTACCCTCATCTGAGAGTGGAAGAGACTCTCCTCCTCCTCTGGATCTTTCGGTTCCTCCTTCTAGATATTTGCAGTGGCCACAGTGGCGTTAGGCTCTTCATAAATAATCTGCTTCCCTTTGTTATTCCCCTTATCGGGTTCTGATTCAGAGTCGGAGCATGCATCTGATTCAGAAGCCCTCATCTCGGCCACCAGTGACTACTTGGCCCAACACTCACTTTTGTTGTGAGTGGAGCTCTTATTGAACTCACACCACTTTCCCGCATCCTTCTTCAACTTTGTGGTGTTGTTCTTTGCTTACAGCTTTTGTAGGTTATCCTGGGAAACCATGCCTTAGATTTGTCCTTTTTTCTACGGTTTGGGGGCACCTTTCCCTTGATTTTTATTCACAAATCCAAATTCTTGCTTCTTCTATTTGAATTTCTGCTCAATCTTGGTAGCATACCGGTATGTTGTACCAAGCGAGGAGATGTCGAGGAATTACATTTCTTCCTGAATGTATTTGTGCAGAAAACTATGGTACATTAGCACCAAATGTTTCTCTGAATATTTGATACCCAACTTTGTGTGCAGGGCATGGAACATATTTGTCAGCTCATGTACATATTGATCCATTTGCCGCCAAAGCGTAGTCCATTGCATGTACTTTTCCTCATATCTCCCCATGGGATAATATTGTTCCTTGATGGCGTCTCAGAAATAATTCCAAGTGGGTGCAGTTGAGAACGGAGAGGGTTCCCCCTCGTCCTTTTTCTCACAGTAGGTTTCCCACCAGTCCTTGACATGGGGGGTAGCTTTGAGGAGTGCAAAAATAGTCTTCTCCCAGTCAGAAAAGTCATGAACTGAGAAATATACTTCTAATAGATATATCTACAATGTATGCATATATTTTTCTCTCAAATATGGGAATGTCAAATTTTACGTGTACCTTAAAAGGAGTTGCACCTCCAAAGTGGTTGCTCGATCCAGATATGCCGCCAATGGGCAGTCGTTGAAGGATCTGGGAAAAGTTATCCATCATCGCGTCCCTTTGTTTTTCAAGGGCCTCCTCGAGCAAAATTTTGATAATATATCCTGCTCCCTCATCTTTCTTTTTATCCCCCATGGGTGGCTGTCAGGGCTTTCAAGGCTGATCTTGCAAAGTTTAAACCAGATCGAGCCTTAACTCCTTATACCCTGACTTCGTTGGGGACATGCAAAGAAGGATCGAGAAAGAGAATACCACTCTGATACCACTGATCCAAATTTATGCATGAACACAACAGAATACACATATAGCCATAAATATAAAAATGAAGCGGAAATAACACTTCATTTAATTAATATCAAAGAACTGAAATTTGTTTACAAACGAAATGGAAATAAACTATCTAGGGCGTTGGTATCTTATCTCTGAGAAGAGATGTGGTGGGTATAGGACTTTCGGCTCTATGTTAAAATGAGGCTCGAAGGCTTGTATATTATTGAAAAATAATGGAAACCCTAAACATCCAAAAACCTAACCCTAGGAGATGAAACATGAGAATATGGGCCTCGTCGGGGTAAATTGGCACATAACTTTCCCAGGGTCATAACTTAGGCATACTAGCTTTGTTTGACACATATGATACATCGTTAGAAAGATCTATCCGAGGACTACAAATGGTAACTACTAATATAAATTTCGATATGGAATCATATTATTCGTGGAAGAGATGCCTAAAAAATGTTGTTTAGGGCATCAAAACGGCTCTGGAAGTTCAAGACCCGAAAAAATGCTAAAAATAGTAAACTGTGCTATAATTAAGGAAACTGAAAAAATAAAAGAAACAATGGTGGAGCCCCAAGTGGAATAGGCAAGTGGCCACAAATATCCACTTCGATCATTATCATATTTTTCTTTAGATAGCTCCAGGATGTGAGGTATATGCAATGTGATCATGTACTTCTTTGTCTGGAGGTTGTGGCCACAGTGTTCTTCTTGCTCTAGGGGCGAATCATCAGCAAAACAAATTTCCTGGTTTTGGAAATGAGATTACTACATTGTTTTGTAGTAACCAAAGAGATAGCCACAGGGGTGGTACCTATGGTATATTTTATAACTTAGTGCCCAAAGTAACAATAACAACGCGAGGCTGAGACTCATACACATCATGTCGCTTCCACAAGTATGGTTGGCCTAATAATACATCACAAACATCAAGAGGAGAAATCTCACATAATACCACATCTGTGAAGGGCTTGATGTTGTAGGGAAGGCGGCACTATTGGTTGAAGTGGATATCCTGTCCTTGGTGAAACCACCCGATGGTGTACAGTTGTGGGTGTGCCATGGTCAGCAAGCCCAAACTCTTCACGACCTATGCTGAAATGAGGTTATTTTGGCTCCCATTGTCGAAAATGAACTATAGAAGGGAACCCTTTACCCTCATCTGAGAGTGGAAGAGACGCTCCTCCTCCTCTAGATCTTTCGATTCCTCCTTATAGATATTTTCAGTGGCCACAGTGGCGTTAGGCTCTTCATAAATAATCTGCTTCCCTTTGTTATTCTCCTTATCGGGTTCTGATTCAGAGTCGGAGCATGCATCTGATTCAGAAGCCCTCATCTCGGCCACCAGTGACTACTTGGCCCAACACTCACTTTTGTTGTGAGTGGAGCTCTTATTGAACTCACACCACTTTCCCGTGTCCTTCTTCGACTTTGTGGTGTTTTTCTTTGCTTGTAGCTTTGGTAGGTTATCTTGGGAAACCATGCCTTGGATTTGTCCTTTTTTCTACAGTTTGGGGGCACCTTTCCCTTGCTTTTTATTCGCAAATCCAAATTCTCGCTTCTTCTGTTTGAATTTCTGCTCAATCTTGGTAGCATACTAGTATGTTGTACCAAGCGAGGAGATGTCGAGGAATTACATTTCTTCTTGAATGTATTTGTGCAGAAAAATATGGTACATTAGCACCAAATTTTTCTCTGAATATTTGATACCCAACTTTGTGTGTAGGGCATGGAACATATTTGTCAGCTCATGTACATATTGATCCATTTGCTGCCACAGTGTAGTCCATTGCATGTACTTTTCCTCATATCTCCCCATGGGATAATATTGTTCCTTGACAGCATCTCAGAAAGAATTCCAAGTGGGTACAGTTGAGAATGGAGAGGGTTCCCCCTCGTCCTTTTTCTCACAGTAGGTTTCCCACCAGTCCTTGACATGGGGGGTAGCTTTGAGGAGAGCAAAAATAGTCTTCTCCCAGTCAAAAAAGTCATGAACTGAGAAATATACTTCTAATAGATATATCTACGATGTATGCATATATTTTTATCTCAAATATGGGAATGTCAAATTTTACTTGTACCTTAAAAGGAGTTGCACCTCCAGAGTGGCTGCTCGATGCAGATATGTCGCCAATGGGCAGTCATTGAAGGATCTGGGAAAAGTTATCCATCATCGCGTCCCTTTTTTTTTCAAGGGCCTCCTCGAGCAATATTTTGATAAGATATCCTACTCCCTCATATTTCTTTTCATCCCCCATGGGTGGTCATCAGGGCTTTCGAGGCTGATCTTGCAAAGGTTAAACCAGATCGAGCCTTAACTCATACCTTGACCTCGTTGGGGACATACAAAGAAGGATCGAGAAACAGAATACCGCTCTGATACCACTGATCCAAATTTATGCATGAATGCAACAGAATACACATATAGCCATAAATATAAAAATGAAGCAGAAATAACACTTCATTTAATTAATATCAAAGAACTGAAATTTGTTTACAAACGGAATGGAAATAAACTATCTAGGGCGTTGGTATCTTATCTCTAAGAAGAGATGTGGTGGCTACAGGACTTTTGGCTCTATGTTAAAATGAGGCTCGAAGGCTTGTATATTATTGAAAAATAATGGAAACCCTAAACATCCAAAAACCTAACCCTAGGAGATGAAACATGAGAATATGGGCCCCGTCAAGGTAAATTGGCACATAAATTTCCCAGGGTCATAACTTAGGCATACTATATTTGTTTGACACACATGATACATCGTTAGAAAGATCTATCCGAGGACTAAAAATGCTAACTACTAATATAAATTTCGATATGGAATCATATTATTTGTGGAAGAGATTCCTAAAAAATGTTGTTTAGGGCATCATAACGGCTCTGGAAGTTCAGGACCCGAAAAACTGCTAAAAATAGTAAACTGTGCTATAATTAAGGAAACTGAAAAAACAAAAGAAACAATGGTGGAGCCCCAAGTGTAATAGGCAAGTGGCCACCAATATCCACTTAGATCATTATCATCCTTTTCTTTAGATAGTTCCAGGATGTGAGGTATATGCAATGTGATCATGTACTTCTTTGTCTGGAGGTTGTGGCCACAATTTTCTTCTTGCCCTGGGGGCGAATCATCAGGAAAACAAATTTCCCAGTTTTGGAAATGAGCTTACTACATTGTTTTGTAGTAACCAAAGAAATAGCCGCAGGGGTGGTACTTATGGTATATTGTATAACTTCGTGCCCAAAGTAACAATAACAACGCGAGGCTGAGACTCATACACATCATGTTGCTTCCACAAGTATGGTTGGCCTAATAATACATCAAAAACATCAAGAGGAGAAATCTCACATAATACCACATCTGTGAAGGGCTTGATGTTGTAGGGAAGGCGACACTATTGGTTGAAGCGGAGATATTGTCCTTGGTGAAACCACCCGATGGTGTATAGTTGTGGGTGTGCCATGGTCAGCAAGCCAAAACACTTCATGACCTATGCTGAAATGAGGTTATTTTGGCTCCCATTGTCGAAAATGAACTGTATAAGGGAACCGTTTACCCTCATATGAGAGTGGAAGAGATGCTCCTCCTCCTCTGGATCTTTCGGTTCTTCCTTCTAGATATTTGCAGTGGCCACAGTGGCGTTAGGCTCTTCATAAATAATCTTCTTCCCTTTTTTATTCCCCTTATCAGGTTCTGATTCAGAGTCAGAGCATGCATCTGATTTAGAAGCCCTCATCTCAGCCACCAGTGACTACTTGGCCCAACACTCACTTTTGTTGTGAGTGGAGCTCTTATTGAACTCACACCACTTTCCCGTGTCCTTCTTCGGCTTCATCATGTTGTTCTTTGCTTGCGACTTTGGTAGGTTATCTTGGGAAACCATGCCTTAGATTTTTCCTTTTTCCTACGGTTTGGGGGAACCTTTCCCTTGCTTTTTATTCGCAAATCCAAATTCTCGCTTCTTCTGTTTGAATTTCTGCTCAATCTTGGTAGCATACCGGTATGTTGTACCAAGCGAGGAGATGTAGAGGAATTACATTTCCTCCTGAATGTATTTGTGCAGAAAACTATGGTACATTAGCACCAAATGTTTCTCTGAATATTTGATACCCAACTTTGTGTGCAGGGCATGGAACATATTTGTCAGCTCATGTACATATTGATCCATTTGCTGCCACAGCGTAGTCCATTGCATGTACTTTTCCTCATATCTCCCCACGGGATAATATTGTTCCTTGATGGCATCTTAAAAAGAATTCCAAGTGGGTACAGTTGAGAACGGAGAGGGTTCCCCCTCGTCCTTTTTCTCACAGTAGGTTTCCCACTAGTCCTTGACATGGGGGGTAGCTTTGAGGAGTGGAAAAATAGTCTTCTCCCATTCAGAAAAGTCATGAACTGAGAAATATACTTCTAATAGATATATCTATGATGTATGCATATATTTTTCTCTCAAATATGGGAATGTCAAATTTTACTTGTACCTTAAAAGGAGTTGCACCTCCAGAGCGGCTGCTCGATGCAGATATGCCGCCAATGGGCAGTCGTTGAAGGATTTGGGAAAAGTTATACATCATCGCATCCCTTTGTTTTTCAAGGGCCTCCTCGAGCAATATTTTGATAAGATATCCTGCTCCCTTATCTTTCTTTTCATCCCCCATGGGTGGCCTTCAGGGCTTTCGAGGCTGATCTTGCAAAGGTTAAACCATATCGAGCCTTAACTCCTTACACCCCGACCTCGTTGGGGACATGAAAATAAGGATCGAGAAAGAGAATACCACTCTGATACCACTGATCCAAATTTATGCATGAATGCAACAGAATACACATATAGCCATAAATATAAAAATGAATGAGAAATAACACTTCATTTAATTAATATCAAAGAACTGAAATTTGTTTACAAACGGAATGGAAATAAATTATCTAGGGCATTGGTATCTTATCTCTGAGAAGAGATGTGGTGGCTACAGGACTTTCAGCTCTATGTTAAAATGAGGCTAGAAGGCTTGTATATTATTGAAAAATAATGGAAACCCTAAACATCCAAAAACCTAAACCTAGGAGATGAAACATGAGAATATGGGCCCCGTTGGGGTAAATTGGCACATAAATTTCCCAGGGTCATAACTTAGGCATACTATCTTTGTTTGACACACATGATACATCGTTAGAAAGATCTATCCGAGGACTACAAATGCTAACTACGAATATAAATTTAGATATGGAATCATATTATTCGTGGAAGAGATGCCTAAAAAATGTTTTTTAGGGCATCAAAACGGCTCTGGAAGTTCAGGACCCGAAAAACTGCTAAAAATAGTAAACTATGCTATAATTAAGGAAACTAAAAAAATAAAGGAAACAATGGTGGAGCCCCAAGTGGAATAGGCAAGTGGCCACCAATATCCACTTAGATCATTATCATCCTTTTCTTTAGATAGCTCCAGGATGTGAGGTATATGCAATGTGATCATGTACTTCTTTGTCTCTTGCTATGAGATGCATTGTGTTGTATAGATCCCTGTTGATGTTTGATGTGGGATCTTGTTTTGTCTTGATTTGAGATGTAATTTTCTATCATGGATTTTTTTATGTTGTTTGATATCCCTTCTTGCCATGTTGGTAGGATACTCATTTTCACCATGTAAGTTTGATTGAGATCCCTTTGTTTCCATATTCGGTGGGATACTCATAGTCATCATCCATGTGAAATTTTCATGCTGATAGGAGTCATTTTTGTGAATGAGAGTTCCTGTAGTGGAACATCTCATGGAGAGGTCCAACCACTCCTGCGTAAGGGAATTTTCCTTGTATGGAAGATAAAAAAACATCCATGTACGTCATCACTATTTCCAGTACTTAATGTAGCAGCCTACACCATCTTGAAACTGAGGCACGGAAACTTAGTCTCTCTTGGACGAACTCCATTATCAATATCTTATGTTGCTTATTGATCTGAAATTGTGTGAAAAAAGTATTTCTTATATAGAGATTGACAGTAGGGGCTTTTACTGGTTATTTCACCTTTACTAGAAAGGATGAAACCAGAAGCTTCTGGCCCACATACTGGCTCTGCCTAAAGAAATATAATGTAAACACTAAATAGATCTGATCAATGAAATTATTTTTTTATGTGCAAAGTATTCATTAATCAAAATTTTATGTTTGAATAAGCAAGTTCAGGTATTCTGAAATGGAAGTAATATGGTTTGAAGTGAAACTAATGAGTTGTGATCACTGTATAAGTCTGATTGGGAAAAGTGAACTTATGAAAAGTTATTGTATAATGAAGTAGAATCTGAAATATAACAGCAAAAATGCACAGCATAACAGTAAGCATTTTTTTAAGCAGTTCACCCCTCTCTTGGGCTACCTCTGCTGGGTCCAAAAGCCTATAAATAAGATTTTCCCTCTTTCATTAAAACTAAAATTAAGAATTACACTGTGTAGAAAGCCTCAAAAGGAAAAATTAGCTGCAAATTCAGAAACAGAGGACTGAAATCAGTATAAATCGACTATTCATTCACCTCCAATGGATGAGTATAGTCCAACATAGCTGATCTTTCACCAGGCCCTAGTAGCTTCACAACCAAAATCGCTAATAAAATCACTGATAGAGTGCCTTGATGACTCTGGAACCTGTCCCAAAAGCTCCAGAATGCTTCAATACCCCAAAATAAAAAGAAAAAAAATCACTTCATTTGGACTTCCCTAGCCAAAGTTATGGCTAATTGAAATTTTGTCCAGTTACCCCTTGAAAAGCTCCACTAAATGTGGAGCAACTCCAGATAAGTCCAAAAAATATGGAGGTCAGCGCTAAATTTGGGGGACCACCATAATTTCCGCCGAATTGGGGGGGTTGTCGGATAAGGTCCATATGGCCAAAACCTCCAGAATTCGTTTAAATCACTTGAGTTATACACGGCATATTATAAGGTTTTAAAAAATCGTGTATTAAATATAGTCCGCCCCAGGCCCGTGTCCACGAGACCACGTCCCACTCAACATTCAAACTTCAACTAAACCTTCGTGCCGAAAGTTTAAAAAGAATCACTTGTGGCCCGTTGGTCAGGCCGTTGCATTGTCTCTGCCCCGACCCGGTTTCAAATCCTGTCGCGACCATAAACAAATATTTGAACGCCCATTTCATTCCACCTTGGGGCCACGTGGCACCCTTTCATTGGCTGCCTTTGGAATATTTTGTAGAATATTCTGTGGAATATTCCATAAAATATTCCTAGAATATTCTATGGAATATTCTTTTTTTAATAAAAACAATTTTCTATAAAGTCAAATTTTGGCCATTTTTTAACTGAAATTGGCAAACTTCAAAGTTGAATATATTTCTCATACGGCGTCGGTTTTCAGTGCCATTCGCATCTACAGGATCGTTTTTCCGAGCTCTTTCCAGTTTTTCTAGTTTGGACCAATTCTGAGCAACTCCATTTTCCAGCATTTTTCTACAAGAGACTTGATCTCCTGATCACACCTCCCAAATGGGAAGCTTTTGGACCCCAAAAGCTCTCTGATTACTGAAACTGATAATGTGGAGACTGATTCTCCACTCTTCCACCCTTGAATAACTGAAATCTACTCGATTTCATCAAATGAAGCTTTTGAGAAAATGATAAACTGTCTCTGGAATCAACTGATCGACCCTTGCTAAGATTGATTGAGTCATGATGCAAATGATTAAAATTTGCATAATAGCAATTGTAATCTACAGAAAAAAAAAAAATTTTCTACACTAATCAAACTTCCCAGAAGACTTAAAATAACTTTCACCTTGCAAATTGTTCCCATGGCGAATTCTACCTTTTTGAAACCAACTTTTTCCCATGTTGAATTGTGTGTCCTTCTTGCTTGCATTGCTTTTCTTTGACACTTCATTCTCTACATTGGCTGACCCAAAAGGTAATTTTTGCAACATAACATCATCTTATTTCAAATACAAACTATTATCAAACTGAGACATATTATTAGCAACATCATAAAAAGGTGAATGCTCAAAATCTGGTTGTTTCAACATCAACAAAGTTAGACTTTGACTTGCATTAACCAGTCTTTTCAATTGACTTGCATGGAGTAAAGAAGATTCCAGCTTCTTCTTGTGTGCTCTCACAATGTACCTTTTACCATCTCTTTGAACAAGTGATAATTTCTTTTTCATGGCGCGAAAGATGGCTCGTCAAATAAGTAGTGACTGCAACAATTCCTAAAATATCAAGGAAAATCTACATCAAGTTCAACTGAAATAATAAAGTAAAAGGATATTGCAAAGCGCAATATGCACTTCCTTGAAACTTGCAAATTGGCATCCTTGCATATCCATCCAAGTGGATAAGGCTTCGGATGTGGAATGGTCTCAAGTTTAAGCTGCTTGACCAAGTCTTCAGATATAAGATTCACTTGTGACCCACTGTCAAATAGTGTGTCAATTTTGGTATGTTTTGAAATTACCCTCACATGGAAGAGCTCTATCCTCCTCTTTTCTTCATGAGTATCTTTGTGAACATTCAAAGAGCTAGAACTGGGAGTTGTTTCTTGCACCACTTCTTTCCCCTTAATGTTCTTTAAAACCATGGCTATGCTTTTTGTCTCATCTCCTAAGTCTGACCTTAAGTCTTGCTCAAATGTTGCTACAGTTTTCTCCTTTTCTTTGGTCTTGTTTTTTTTCTTGTATTTTTCTGGTTTCAGTTCAGGATGAAGCTTCCAAAAATGATCTTCATCATGACTTGTCTTTGAATAGTTCTTGCAAAAGAACTTTCCTTTTTATTTTCTTTAATTTGCAACTCTTTTCTTTCCTTTGTTTTTGAAATTACTATCCTCATCAAAATTATTCTTTCCTCTAGCTTCTAAATGTGTAGCCTACACACAGACTTCATCTGAGATGGTAGGATTGAACACTAGAATAGTATGTTGAAGGTAAATGTGCAAACCTCCTATGTATTTCAACAAGGTGTCTTGACTTTGTAAGTCTACTCCAAGTAGAAGTGCTCTCCTTCTAAACTCTTGGGTATAATCTTGCACATTTTGACCCTTAAGTTGCCTAAAATTTTGCCAATTCCTGATTGCTTTCTAAATATGAGAAAGAGGATAAAATTGTTTCTTAATAGCTGTAATAAACTCATTCAAAGTTAGAGTTATCTTACCATGCTTTTTAATTTCCTCTCTGTTCTTGGCTTCCCACCAAACCAAAGCTGCTCCATCCATTCTCAAAGAGGCTAATTGGATTTTTGTGTCATCATCATGCAAATTCTGAATTCTTAGATAGACTTCCAGCTGTCTAATCCAGTTATCCAATTTTTTTTGCATTCACATCACCATTAAACATCAGCAACTCAAACTTCACATCAAGCATTAACAAAGGATTTTTAAGAGATGTTTTTGTTTTGTGTTACTAATTAACAGAAGTAGAAGAGGATGATGTGGAGGAAGAGGTTGACGATGGAGATGGTGGATCACCATTTCCTCCATTCCCTTTCTTAGACTCATCTTTGTCTTTCTTTCCTCCTAAAGAATCTCCTTCTTCTTTTTGGTTTCTAGATCCTTCTCCAGCAATCCTATCATTTCTCTCCTGGTATAGGATCCTAACCATCTCATTCATGTCAAAGAAAGCTTTTCTAAAGACTCTTTCTTCTTCCTTGGGATCCATTTCCTCATGTACTTATCCTTCTCTGGAAGACATGTTTGTGGCTGATTCTAAGGCTAATGAGGATGAAATAGAAGGTGGATATAATGGCACTCTAGCCCTCCTTGGTTGAGGATTAACTTGTTCTCTAACCAATTGACCTTCCCCTCTTTTCAATTTCAGCCTAGTAAGCATCAAATTTTGAAAAATAACACAATATTCTTGCACAAATTTCACAAAATCTTAAGCAAAACCTAGAGCTCTGATACCAATCTAATCTGAAATTGTGTGAACAAAGTATTTCTTATACAGAGATTGATAGTAGGGGCTTTTACTAGTTATTTCACCTTTACTAGAAAGGATGAAACCATAAGCTTCTGGCCCACATACTGGCTCTGCCTAAAGAAATATAATGTAAACACTACATAGATCTGATCAATGAAAGTATTTGTTTATGTGAAAAGTATTCATTAGTCAAAATTTTATGTGTGAATAAGCAAGTTCGGGTATTCTGCAATGAAGTAATGTGGTTTGAAGTGAAACTAATGAGTTGTGATCACTATATAAGTCTGATTGGGAAAAGTGAACTTATGAAAAGTTATTGTATAATGAAGTAGAATCTAAAATATAACAGCAAAAATGCACAGCATAACAGTAAGCATTTTTTTAAGCAGTTCACCCCTCTCTTGGGCTACCTCTGCTAGGTCCAAAAGCCTCTAAATAGCTTTTCCCTCTTTCATTAATGCTAAAATTAAGAATTACACTGTGTAGAAAGCCTCAAAAGGCAAAATTAGCTACAAATTCAGAAACAAAGGACTGAAATCAGTATAAATTGACTATTCATTCACCTCCAATGGATGAGTATAGTCCAACACAGCTGATCTTTCACCAGGCCCTGGTGGCTTCACTGATAAAATCACTGATAGAGTGCCCTGATGGCTCTGCAACCTATCCCAACAGCTCCAGAATGCTTCAATACCCCCAAAAAAAAAAAAAAAAATCACTTCATTTGGACTTCCCTAGCCAAAGTTATGGCTAACTGAAGTTTTGTCCAGTTACCCCTTGAAAAGCTCCACTAAATGTGGAGCAACTCCAGATAAGTTCGACAAATATGGAGGTCGGCGCTAAATTTGGGGGACCGCCGTAATTTCCTCCGAATTGGGGGGGTTTACGGATAAGGTCCATATGACCAAAACCTCCGGAAGTCGTTTAAATCACTTGAGTTATATGCGGAATATTATAAGGTTTTAAAAAACCGTGTATTAAATGTAGTCTGCCCCGGGCGTGTGTCCACAAGACCACATCCCACTCAACATTCAAACTTCAACTAAACCTTCATGCCAAAAGTTTAACAAGAATCACTTGTGGCCCGTTGGTCGGGCCGTTGCCTTGTCTCCACCCCGACCCGGTTTCAAATCCTGCCGCGACAATAAAAAAATTTTTGAACGCCCATTTCATTCCACCTTGGGGCCACATGGCGGCCTCTGGGCTGGCCACGTGGTGCCCTTTCATTGGCTGCCTGGAGAATATTTCGAAAAATATTTTTTGGAATATTCCATGGAATATTCCTAGAATATTCTGTGGAATATTCTTTTTTTAATAAAAATAATTTTTTATAAAGTCAAATTTTGGCCATTTTTTAACTGAAATTAGCAAACTTCAAAGTTGAATATATTTCTCATACGGCGTTGGTTTTTAGTGCCATTCACATCTACAGGATCTTTTTTTCGAGCTCTTTCCAGTCGTTCTAGTTTGGACCAATTCTGAGCAACTTCATTTTCCAGCATTTTTCTACAAGAGACTTGATCTCCTAATCACACCTACCAAATGGGAAGCTTTTGGACCCCAAAAGCTCTCTGATTACTGAAATTGATAATGTGGAGACTGATTCTCCACTCTTCCACCCTTGAATAATTGAAATCTACCCTATTTCATCAAATGAATCTTTTGAGAAAATGATATATTGTCTCTGGAATCAACTGATCGACCCTTGCTAAGATTGACTGAGTCATGATGCAAATGATTAAAATTTGTAGAACAACAATTATAGTCTGCAAAAAACAAACTTTTTCTACACTGATCAAACTTCCCAGAAGACTTAAAATATCTTTCACCTTGCAAACTGTTCCCATGGTGAATTCTACCATTCTGAAACCAACTTTTTCCCATGCTGAATTGTGCATCCTTCTTGCTTGCAGTGCTTTGCTTTGACACTTCATTCTCTGCATTGGCTGACCCAAAAGGTAATTTGTGCAACATAAAATCATCTTATTTCAAAGGCAAACTGTTATCAAACTGATACATATTATTAGCAACATCATAAAAAGGTGAATGCTCAAAATCTGGTCGTTTCAACATCAACAAAGATAAAAGTTAGATCTTGACTTGGCGCAATGTAAATTTCTTTTCAATTGACTTTACGTGGAGTAAAGAAGATTCTAGATTCTTCTTATGAGTTTTACAATGTACTTTACCATCTTTGAACAAGTGATACTTTTTTCATGGCTGCATGAAAGATGGCCTTCCGTCAAATAAGTAAGGACTTCCAAAACACTCTAAATATCAAGCGCACATATCAAGTCTAATCAAGCCAATAAAGTGTGCGCTCTTGCAAAGACAATATGCACTCTCTTTGAAACTAGGAATTGGCATCTGGTATTATCCATCCAAGTGGATAAGGCTGCATGTGGAATGGTCTCAAGTTTTTCCTTCCTACCAAGTCTTCGATATAAGATTCGCCAGACCTAATCACAACAGGTCAATTTGGGTATGTTTTGAAATTACCCTCACATGGAAGAGCTCTATCCTCCTCTTTTATTCATGAGTATCTTTGTCACAATTCAAAGAGATAGAAATGGTAGTTGTGTCTTGCACCACTTCTTTCCCCTTAATGTTATTTAAAACCATGGCTATGCTTTTTGTCTCATCTCCTGAGTCTGACCCTAAGTCTTGCTCAACTGTTGCTACAGTTTTCTCCTTTTCTTTGGTCTTGTTTTTGTTCTTGTATTTTTCTGGTTTTAGTTCAAGATGAAGCTTCCAAAAATGATCTTCATCATGACTTGTCTCTGAAAAGTTCTTGCAAAAGAACTTTCCTTTTTCTTTTCTTGAATTTTCAACTCTTTTCTTTCCTTTGTTTTTGAAATTACTATCCTCATCAAAAGTATTCTTTCCTCTAGCTTCTAAATGTGTAGCCTACACACAGACTTCATCTAAGCTAGTAGGATTGAACATTAGAATAGTATGTTGAAGGTAACTATGCAAACCTCCTATGTATTTCAACAAGGTGTCTTGACTTTGTAAGTCTACTCCAAGTATAAGTGCTCTCCTTCTAAATTCTTGAGTATAATCTTGCACATTTTGACCCTTAAGTTGCCTAAAATTTTGTCAATTCATGATTTCTTTCTGAATATGAGCAAGAGGATAAAATTTTTTCTTAATAGCTATAATAAACTCAGTCCAAGTTATAGTTATCTTACCATGCTTTTTAATTTCCTCTCTTGTCTTGGCTTCCCACCGAACCAAAGCTGGTCCATCCATTCTCAAAGAGGCTAATTGGATTTTTGTGTCATCATCATGCAAATTCAGAATTCTTAGATAGACTTCCAGCTGTCTAATCGAGTTATCCAATTTTTTCTGCATTCACATCACCATTAAACATCGGCAACTCAAACTTCACATCAAGCTTTGACAAAGGATTTTTAAGAGATATTTTTGTTTTGTGTGACTGATTAACAGAAGTAGAAGAGGATGATGTGGAGGAAGAGGATGACGATGGAGATGGTGGATCACCATTTCCTCCATTCCATTTCTTAGACTCATCTTTTTCTTTCTTTCCTCCTGAAGAATCTCCTTCTTCTTTTTGGTTTCTAGACCCTTCTCCAGCAATCCTATCATTTCTCTCCTGGTATAGGATCCTAACCATCTCAGTCATGTCCAAGAAAGCTTTTCTAAAGACTCTTTCTTCTTCCTTGGTATCCACTTCCTCATGTACTTCTCCTTCTCTGGAAGACATGTTTGTGGCTGATTCTAAGGCTAATGAGGATGAAATGGAAGGTGGATATAATGGCACTCTAGCCCTCCTTGGTTGAGGATTAACTTGTTCTCTAACCAATTGACCTTACCCTCTTTTCAATTTCAGCCTAGTAAGCATCAAATTTTGTAGAATAACACAATATTCTTGCACAAATTTCACAAACTCTTAAGAAAAACCTAGAGCTCTGATACCAATCTGATCTAAAATTGTGTGAACAAAGTATTTCTTATATAGAGATTGACAGTAGGGGCTTTTACTGGTTATTTCACATTTGCTAGAAAGGATGAAACCAGAAGCTTCTGGCCCACATACTAGCTCTGCCTAAAGAAATATAATGTAAACACTAAATAGATCTGATCAATGAAAGTATTTTTTTATGTGCAAAGTATTCATTAATCAAAATTTTATGTGTGAATAAGCAAGTTGAGGTATTCTGCAATGGAAGTAATGTGGTTTGAAGTGAAACTAATCAGTTGTGATCACCGTATAAGTCTAATTAGGAAAAGTGAACTTATGAAAAGTTATTGTATAATGAATTATAATCTAAAATATAACAGCAAAAATGCATAGCATAACAGTAAGAATTTGTTTAAGCTGTTCACCCCTCTCTTGGGCTACCTCTGCTAGGTCCAAAAGCCTCTAAATAGGCTTTTCCCTCTTTCATTAATGCTCAAATTAAGAATTACATTATGTAGAAAGCCTCAAAAGGAAAAATTAGCTACAAATTTAGAAACAGAGGACTGAAATCAGTATAAATCGACTATTCATTCACCTCCAATGGATGAGTATAGTCCAACACAGCTAATCTTTCACCAGGCCCTAGTGGCTTCACAACCAATATATTTGATAAAATCACTGATATATTTCCCTGATGGCTCTACAACCTATCCCAATAGCTCCAGAATGCTTCAATACCTCAAAATTAAAAAAAAAAATCGCTTCATTTGGACTTCCCTAGCCAAAGTTATGGCTAACTGAAGTTTTGTCTAGTTACCCCTTGAAAAGCTCCACTAAATGTGGAGCAACTCCAGATAAGTCTGACAAATATGGAGGTCGGCACTAAAGTTGGGGGACTGCCATAATTTCAGCTGAATTGGGGGGGCTGACAAATAAGTTCCATATGACCAAAAGCTCCGGAAGTTGTTTAAATCACTTGAGTTATATGCGGCATATTATAAGGTTTTAAAAAACCATGTATTAAATGTAGTCTGCCCCGGGCGCGTGTCCACAGGACCACATCCCACTCAACATTCAAACTTCAACTAAACCGTCATGCCAAAAGTTTAACAAGAATCACTTGTGGCCCATTGGTCGGGCCATTGCGTTGTCTCCGCCCCGACCCGGTTTCAAATCCTATTGCGACCATAAACAATTTTTTGAACGCCCATTTCATTCCACCTTGGGGCCACGTGACGACCTCCGGGTTGGCCACGTGGTGCCCTTTCATTGGCTGCCTGCAAAATATTCCACAGAATATTCTGTGGAATATTCCATGGAATATTCACAGAATATTCTGTGGAATATTCTTTTTTTAATAAAAAAAAAATTTTATAAAGTCAAATTTTGCCCATTTTTTAACTGAAATTGGCAAACTTCAAAGCTGAATATCTTTCTTATACGGCATCGGTTTTCAGTGTCATTCACGTATACAGGATCATTTTTTTGACCTCTTTCCAGTCGTTCTAGTTTGGACCAATTCTGAGCAACTTCATTTTTGAGCATTTTTCTACAAGAGACTTGATCTCCTGATCACTTATGCTTGTTATGCTCCTCTTCTTTACAATATGAAGATGTTCATTTACATTCATTAATGCTTTGATTAAATGAAATTCTAACAGAATAACCAAAGTAAAAGGTCTTGGTTTAAAGGGTAGCGAAATTTACCCGCATCAAGTGGTATCAAAGCGGTCTACTTGCTAATTTGGATTACAGGTGTGAACTATTGAACGTTCATTGAGTTGAGAAATGGAGGAGGTCAAGACATCTATGAGACCATGCTCAAGGTGTCTGAAAATGCGGATATGTTTTATGAAGCTTATGAGAATCAAGCAGCAAATAATGATGAGTTGAAAATGCTTCTATGAGAAGAGAAGGAGGAAAAACATCGATTGCAGATTCAATTGCAAGCCACGATAGAGGCATTGGAAGAATTGAAGCGCAATGAAAAAAGTCGTCAAGCAGATCATGAGGCATTGAAGGAACTCCTACAGAAAGAAAAGGAGGAGAAGCAACAATTACAGCTTCAACTATAAGCCGCAATGGAGGCCTTGGAGGAAGTGAAGTGCAATGAAGGCTTAGAGAAGCCCTCTTCAAATGTTTCCAAACCGACATCTGAGGTAAAAATTTGTGATCATTCTTGAGTTTCATCTTCACATCATATCATTTATGTTGGAAGCATGGAGATACCCATTACAGGAACCTGCATGAGACTCCTCACCAAGATGGGTTACAAAGGAGGAGGACTTGGCATTCGAGGCCAAGGCATAACGCAACCATTGGAGGTTGTGAAAATACCTCCATATGCAGGTTTGGGATACACTGAAGGAGGATGTTCGAAGGAAATCAAAGGCAAACAGATATTTTTGAACTCGCCAGGGAAGAGGACTGTTGGGAACGCTTCATCATCATTCCATGGAAGTGCATGCTGCAGTGAAAGAGTTGAGGCAAGCTCTCATCACCATGATCACTCCAGAGACCACCATGGAAGGTATAACAAGTCTCACTATTCCAGAGTTCATTTTGATTATAAGAATGTTGCTAATCATGGTCGTAAATCATGGCATCGAAAAAATTATAATTTTTTTGGTTTACATAACCATGTCATTTTTTAGTGTTGGAAAAGAATGGCAGCACAAAGGAGGATGAGGCGTGAAAAGACTTCTTCAGAGATGAAAAAGAAACTGGTTAAGCAGGTCTGGAGGAAGAAGACCTTTTGCAGCTAGTTCAACCAAAGTGGTCATCAAAGAGCCATGTGTTCGAGGCTCCATCTAGAGCTGCACCTCAAGGACGAAGCGTCGGTGCATGAATCAGTTGAAACCATTGTTCGACAAGAAAACATGCCACAAGGAGATGATCCATTCACTTTTATAAGCGAGAGATAGATTTTGTAGATGTGGTAGTGTGTCATGGACTTATTTGTAAATCACATGTTGCATTTTTTACTGTAAAAGTGATGATGTGTTTTCCATCGCTTTTTAAGCAACCATGATATTTTGGCCTTATCTTGTAAATCATGTGATGCATTTCTTTCATGTAAAAGTGATGATGTGCTTTCCATCACTTCAAAATGCGACAATGATTTTTTGGTCCTGTAATGAGAGCTAGGGTGCGATTTCCATTTGATGTAAGCTTGACCACCGAGTATGTGTTATAAACTCGTGGCAAGTATGGAAATGTTTGGGTCATAGTTGGTCATAATTGGATCATGTAATTTGCAGGAGATTGTACTACAAGTTTGGAAAGGATGTAAGTGTCAATTCATCTCTTAAGGCTTTGAAGAAAAAAGGTGAAGGATATGGAAGGGTGACATTTTTTAGGACACTTGTGGTGTAGACATTATAAACAACAGTTGGAAATTATTTTTGATGCTTTTGGAGGACCAAAAGCTCCTCAGTGGGGAGGATTGATCCAGGTGGCTACATAGATAGACACAAGACAGAGAGGGCTTATGAAAGCTAAAAAATAAAATTATTTGGATTGATCGCATACTAGCTTTAGGTTGAATATCTCGTCGTTCTGATCACAATGGTGTGAACGGTTCGTCAAACCGAGTTCGTATGCAAAAGTTAGAGCTGTTCAAAGTTCTAGGGTTGATCAACCCATGTGACAGGCTTAAAGAGGCATCAATTTTTCATTTTTCCAGCCACAGGATTCCAACCAGCTCCGGCCGAATTCTGGGAAAATTTTTGGCCTCATTAATTTGACTCCTACGGTCAAATTCAATCATTTTTAAAATGAATGGGTTTGTTATATATAAAATAAATTTAAAAAAGGGGGGTGGCGGGCCACCACCCCCACCACCCCACTCACACATATCATATTTCAAAAAAATTACATATTTTGAAGGCCCGACGAGTCGTGACCCCTGCGGGCCCCAACTATCCAACATAAAACATATATATATGGGGGGTGGTCGGATGTCAACCCTGCCACCCCAACCATATCCCCACGCATATGTAAATGTTGTATGGCAAGTTGTTGGGTGAGCCGCCCAATGCAGGCCTAACCAACACTAAAATGAAAACACACCACTAACAAATATGTATTGTGTGCGGATTTTTTGGAGGCAGGATTTGATCCCCCGACCTCCCTTAAAAAAACTTCAATTTTTAACTAATGCACCCAACGAACCCTTTGGTTTATCTGCCCAACATATTTTATTTAAACCCAACTTTTCACCAGTGCGCCCAGGCCAAGCAGTGGTGGACGGACACACAGTTTGAGGCAGGATAAGGCATGGATTTAGAGACAGATTCTTTTTTGATGCCGAGGAAATATTTTTATCCCAAGCAGGTAAATTTTTCAAAATGTATTAAAATTTATATGCATTTTAACCAAAATTTTGTAGGGGGCGCGATTGTGCACCCGGATTTTCCTTTTGAGCAGCAGTTTTACAGATTCCTCGTGGATAAAAATCTTCAAGAATCTTGAGGGAATCTTCATATTCCTTGGAGGCTAAAATTCGTTGGTGTCAGAATGAGGTCAAACTTAAACTCATTCTTCTTAGAATTCTACAAGGATCTCAATGGTGAGATCAAATTCCTATTTTGAGTTGCATATTTCTAGATTCCCAGTGGAGAAGCATCTTTGAGGAATCTAGGGGGAATCTAAAATATTCCCTAATGCCTAGATTTTCACTTTGTCAGAATTCATAAAATTGACAGTCGATCCTTCACCTCTCAGCAACATGAGTTCAGCAGTGTAGTCATATTCTCCATCTGACCCTTATGTTTTTCAGCCACTTTTCAAAGTGGAGTTGCAGGTGTTAGCATTCAATGTGTGAGCAGTCATTTTTAGGATATTCGACCGCACGAGATTTATGGTACAACCAGATCCAGAAGTTTATCATCCTTTTCTTCAGATAGCTCCAGGATGTGAGGTATGTGCAGTGTGATCATGTACTTATTTGTCTCTTGCTATGCGATGCATTGTGCTGTATGGATCCTTTTTTATGTTTGATGTGGGATCTTGTTTTTGTCCTGATGTGAGATGTAATTTTCTATCATGGATTGTTTTATGTTGTTTGAGATCGCTTGTTGCCATGTTTTTAGGATACTCATTGTCACCATGTATGTTTGATTGAGATCCCTTTGTTTCCATTTTTGGCTGGATACTCATAGTCATCATCCATGTGAAATTTTCATGCTGATAGGAGTCCTTTCTGTGAATGAGAGTTCCTGTAACGGAGTATCTCGTGGAGAGGTCCAGCCACTCCCACGTGAGGGCATCGTCCTTGTATGATAGAGAAAATACCATCCATGTACACCATCACTCTTTCCAGCACTTAATGCAGCGGCCTACACCATCTTGACACCGAGGCCCGGAGACATAGTCCCTCCTGTACAAACTCTGTTATCAATCTCTTCTGTTGCTAATTCTTGTTATGCTCCTCTTCTTTACATTATTCAGATGTTCATTTATGTTCATTAGTGCTTTTATTATATGCAATTCTAACACATCAACCAAAGTAAAAGTTCTTGGTTTAAAGGTGGAGAAATTTACCCGGATCAGGTGGCAAGGGTGACTTGCATGAAACTCATATTGTTGACGCATATCTTGTAATGTATGTGTATACAAATGGTTCAAAATCCATGTTTTAGGAATTTTATGGCCTAGAATGATCGAGTTAGTAGCTAGGGTAGAGTTTCCACACTGTGATGGAAAGGCTAGGATATGGGTGGCCAAAATGGCTCCACATGGGACCACGTGGGTGCCACATGTGTAATATTCCAAAATTTTCACACAGCAATTTGGAATACTAGATTTTGCTACTTTCACCTAGGAGAGGAATAAATGGGTAAGGAAGCCCATGGAAAATAAAAATATGAATAAATTCCACCTTAATAAGGAAGGAGATCACCTTAGGAGCTGTTTTTACACTTCCAAGTGTGAACAAGGGAAAATTAGAGGGAGACATAGTCAAGTTTGACTAAGTCAACATCCATTCTTGAGGAGGAAGAAATCACTCAAGTAAACTAGCTTAATGTGAACAAGGATCAGCCTAGACACAGATATGAGAACCAGATTGGAGATCCCTTGGTGTGAACAAAGGAATTTCAGGTGGATTAGTTCTAGTTGACCAAATTCAATAGCATTGCTACAAAGAGGAGGGAGGATAGCTAGGGCAACACAGTTTTGAAAGAGGAAGCTTCATGAGGAAGTCACCTCAACATTGTGTGGGGTCCGGGGTGAGGAGGCTCACCAAAGATAAAAAGAAAGGAATAGCATCAAAGGGATTCATTCATGTATTCATCTATTTTGTTCTTGTGACTACTTGCAAGCTTCATCTGTTTAGCCGAAGTTGCTGCACTACTTAGTGCAAAGAATTCCCGTGCGGGAATTCCATCCTCTCTTTGGATCAACTTGCTTAAGGGATCAAGAGGGAAGGATTTGAGCTTCATTTCAGCATTTGGATTGGGGCCATTCATCTACATTCAGCCACAGTGTAGTTACCTTCAGTAAAATGTGTCTTTTATGTAGGGGCAGCAGCAGCAGGGTTGCACCCTTTGATTTTATGCTAGTCTTTGAGGAGGAGGTGCTTATTTCCCTCCAATAGTGATAATAAGAGGCCTAGGGCCATTTTATTGTATTATTGTATTATCTCATGTCATATTCAGCCATGTATAATACATAGATGCAATAACTGTGTTATTTTCTGCAGTACTGCTTGTTATTCGTGCATTTTTCCGGAAACCTTTGCCGGGTGTCTTGTTTCTGTTGTATAAGAGGTTAAACCTCCATTTATTTACTGTATGATTAATATAAAATCTATATCATACTTCTTTCATCATTTTCTATAGAAACCCTCATTATAATAACACATTCCTTGCTTCAGTAGTTGCTGCATGAGCTAGGCTATGGGGTTTTGGCTTATTTTAGCTGCATAGAATTGGGAGATCTGTTTATATGAGCTAAAATGATTTTTTTCACCTAAAATTCTGCATGTGAGTTTTATATCATGTCTTCTAAGGGATCCAAGTCCCATTTCTCACTTTTATAGCATTATTTTCTAAAGACAGTTGTTTTATGCTCTATATTGCTGCATTTCCCCACCCGGGAAAGAGAGTATATATCATCTTGTTGCTGAGGTTATTTCATCTTTTGATATGATTTTATTGGAAATTTAATGAGCTACTATAAATTTCCATGCTCATGGTTTGCTGAAGTTCCACATTGGTAATAACTCAGATTATTCCCAATAGTGTAGTTGTTCCCATTTTGGGATATTACAGTGGTATCAAATCTGCCATCTTGGCTTAGCCTGTGGATTTCAGATCCAATCAGAAGATAAGAAGGAGAGGAGAAAAAAAGTATGGATAGGATGAGCTTATTCTCATCCATTTTCAGATCCAAGAAGAAAGAAGAAGAGAAATGCATTGAAACTCCAAGAGGGTTTCAAGGAGGAGAGAGTTGCAATGAGACCTCTAAACGGTTTCAATAAGCAAAATAAGATGCATGAACTTCCTGTTATCATAGAGGAAGTGAAGATCAAGGAGACCACTTAGAGCATGAAATCATGAGTGGGTATTTGGCAGAATACAAGTGCCAATCTAGGGCTTTCAAAGAGACCCTAGATTTCCCTCAATTTATTCAACTAAGAGAAGAAAGAAGACCATGCAGTAAAAGAATGATGAGAGGCAACAGATTCCTATTGTCTACATTTTATGGGACAATCAAGTGTGTAGCTTAGACTTGTGTGATGAAACTAGAGGCATTCTTCCTACTGCATCCAGTAGTGGAAAAAGAGACTGTGGAAATCTTAGCGCTGCACTTAGAGGGCAAGGCAAGCTCTTGGTGGTTCAGCCATGAAAGAGTGTTTACTTTTGCCGATTTCACTCATCAGATAATTAGAAGATTTGGTAGTGGGAGATTAAAGGAGAAGGATTTCTCTTCTCCACTTGAGGAGACCTTTACCAGCGCTATCAAATTCATGAGGGGGCAGCCACCCAGAGCAACAGTTGGATCAGCCAACACATTGAAGAGAGGGAATCTTGCAACCATACAAGATGTTCCAAAGGTGCCCAAAGGTATGCATAAATTTCCATGTCTTAACAGTTCAGAAAATTTTATGGAAGACCTTGGAGATTTGTTTTCATATGGCCCAAGATCAAACATTATTGCTGAGGTAGAGCAGCAGGAATGCACTGCGTTGTGCAAACTTGAATCGTTCAAGAAAAAAATGAACCATCATTCTCATGGGCCCTGTTTGAGTTGCACACAACCCTTGAGGTTGGAGGGTGATCTTTTGGAGGGAGTCATGAACCTAGGAGATGGAGTGAACTAGGCTCCACACAAATTCATGCAGAGCCAAATGTCCATCCAAGAGTTGAGACATGAGATAGCCAAAACACCCTGGAGGAGGGTTACAACACTGTCAAGAGGTAGCAGCAAGGAGGCTTTGCCTTCATGCCCCTTGGATCCTTATGGCTTCAAGATGATAATCGGTGAGAGATATTTTCTAGGAGGTCTCCAAGGAGTTTCATTTTAGCATCCCATGAAATGCAAGAAGAGAAATCTGATATGGGAGGATGGTAATATTCTTTGGAGGAGTACCAAGGTGGAGAATGGTAGGAGGCATCCATCGGTGGATAAAAGGATGTGGATAGAGAGCAAGGAGCTGGAGAGCTACTTTCAAATCTATGATACTGGGCAGCAGGAGGCAAAACTGTGTTGGCTACTCTTGAGAGATTTTGGCCATCATGAGACATATCCTTTTTCCAAGGGTATGTGGGAGGAGATTACTTGGAAGGGTACTTGCATCATATGGCAAGGAGTGTGGGAGAATTATGATGATGTGATATTTTCACCACATGGGTTTTATGATGGAGGAATGATGAGGTAGCAAAGGCATTTGTTGCTTTAGAGGATTGAGAGGGAGCAAGGGCAGAGTTGCTCTCACATTTTGCATGATGTTGCAGTGGGAGGAGATGGAAACATCATGGGAGGAGTATTTGACATTGGACATGTCATAGAATGGAGTTATGAGTTGGCAAGAGCCTATTTTCATAGGTCAACAACGCTGTCACTATGGAGCAGCAACTTGTTGATGGAGTGTTCCCAGGATCACTTCATATTTGATGCACTTGGTAGGCCTAGAGGAGGTGAGATTGGTAGAGGAGTGAATGGAATAATTTTTAATTATGGTATGATCTCCTTGACTTGGGTTTCCAGGCATGAGGGGGAGGATCTTCATGCAGCATGTGATTCATTCCTCTTCAGATGGGTATGCCATACCACTATGGAGGACTCATCTATGGATTTTGTCACCGTCTTGCTTCCAACACATGGTAAGAATTCTGTTTTTTCACTTATTGATTGTTCAATGCACTATTTGTATACTCTTACCATTTCCTTGCAGTGCCTTGCTCTCAAAAGGGGAAAATTTCTCTTTAGGCTCCATGGTCTATTTTTGGCCAGCTATCATGATGGAGATAGCCATCTAGTGTATGATCTGGGGCAAGTCTGTGATTACTTTTTATGTGCTCAATTGACATATTCAGCCATCTACTATTTACCAATGGGTGTGATGACTTATACATCAAGCCATTTGTCAAGAGACAACTTGCCATACCATTTTCTGAAGTTGTAGTGGGGAAGACTGCACTGTGACCACTTGGGAGATTGTTGGTACCTTCCAGCATCACATAATACCTTCATTCTTTCTCTCATTATGATTTTGATCATGATCCTACTTGTTGATATTATTCTTACCTATATGAGGAGCATGATTGGAGGAGGAACACATAGACTGAATGTGTTCTTGGGGGAGGAGCATCCCCACACTTTCTGCATTGCATGCTCTAAGGGGAGCATGGGAGGATATATGGCCTCTACAGAAACATCTTTTTTTCTTAATGAGGAGGGCCATGAGATGGATGGGATGCCATATGGTGGTAATTTCTTGTCCATCATGTATGAGATTGTTTGGGCCAGCTTGATGCACAGCGCTGGGAGAGGGACCTTTGGAGGTTTAGCTTCCTCCTTGCCATTTGAGGGCAACATGATGGCATCCCAAGATCAGAAAATCCTTTACACTTGTCTTAAGTGGAGAGGAAAGTAGCGTGGGGTAGGCTACTATGTCTACCCTGGCCAAAATTTCAACCCCCCTACTTTGCTAGAGCTTCAGGTGGAGAATGATTTGCATGAGTTACCAGTTTGGAGGGTGACTCATTTTTCTTGGATGATAGCTTGGGGAGGAGAGATTCAAATGGGGATGATGAGTCCCAATCTATATCAGCCCTCATGATTCAGGAGGATCTTCAAACAACCCATTTTTGCTTCCATGGATGTTCTACTGCCATGTAATGTCAGCTATTTAGATAGCTTACACACTTGGTAGGGGCAACTTGGAGATATATTGATGATGCAGCGCCTTGATCCTTGGAGGATATTATCTTATGAGATTTCTGCAGGGAGGAAGAGGATGCTCTTCAGTCTTATCCTTGCAGTTTCTTGAGGACAAGCAACATTTGGGAGGGGAGGACTGTAATATTCCAAAATTTTCACACAGCAATTTGGAATATTAGATTTTGCTACTTTCACCTAGGAGAGGAATAAATAGGTAAGGAAGCCCATGGACAATAAAAATATGAATAAATTCCACCTTAGTAAGGAAGGATATCACCTTAGGAGCTAGTTTTACACTTCGAAGTGTGAACAAGGGAAAATTAGAGGGAGACATAGTCAAGTCTGACTAAGTCAACATCCATTCTTGAGGAGGAAGAAATCACTCAAGTAAACTAGCTCAATGTGAACAAGGATCAGCCTAGACACACATATGAGAATCGGATTAGAGATCCCTTGGTGTGAACAGAGGCATTGCAGGTGGATTATTTCCAGTTGACCAAAGTCAACAGCGCTGCTACAAAGAGGAGGGAGGCTAGCTAGGGCAGCACAGTTTTGAAACAGGAAGCTTCATGAGGAAGTCACCTCAACAATGTGTGGGGTCCAGGGTGTGGAGGATAACCAAATATAAAAAGGAAGGAATAGCATCAAAGGGATTCATTCATGTATTCATCTATTTTGGTCTTATGACTACTTGCAAGCTTCAGATGTTTAGCCGAAGTTGTTGCACTACTTAGTGCAAAGAATTCCCGTGTAGGAATTCCATCCTCTCTTTGGATCAGCTTTCTTAAGGGATCAAGAAGGAAGTATTTGAGCTTCATTTCATCATTTGGCTTGGGGCCATTCATATAAATTCAGCCATAGCGCATTTCCCTTCAGTAAACTACATATTTTATTCAAAGGGCAGCAGCAGCACGGTTGCACCCTTTGATTTTATGCTAGTCTTTGAGGAGGAGGTGCTTATTTCCCTCTGGGAGTGCTAATAATAGGCCTAGGGACATTTTCTTGTATTATTATATTGTCTCATGTCATATTCAGTCATGTATAATACATAGATGCAGTAACTACGTTATTTACTGCAGTACTACTTGTTATTCATGCATTTTTCCTGAAACTTTTGCCGGGTGTCTTGTTTCTGCTGTATAAGAGGTTAAACCTCCATTTATTTATTTTACGATTAATATAAACTCTATATCAGACTTATTTCATCATTTTATGTAGAAAAAATCATTATAATAATGAATTCCTTGCTTCAGTAGTTGCTGCATGAGCTAGGCTATGGGGTTTTGGCTTATTTTAGCTACATATACTTGGGAGATCTGTTTATATGAGATAGAGTGATTTGTTTCACCTAAAATTCTGCATGTGAGTTTTATATCATGTCTTCTAAGGGATCCAAGTCCCATTTCTCACTTGTATAGCTTTATTTTCTGAAGACAGCGGTTTTATGATCTATATTGCTGCATTTCCCCACTCGGGAAGGAGAATATAGATCATCTTGTTGCTGAGGTTATTTCATCTGCTGGTATGATGTTATTGGACATCTAATTAGATTCTCTACATTTCTACTCTCATGGTTTTTTGAAGCTCCACATTGGTAATAACTCATATTATTCCCAATAGTGTAGTTGTTCCCATTTTGGGATATTACAACATGGTAGGTCAAAATGAAATGGCCAGTTCTAATAGACCAATCTATAATCAACAATAATTTTTTCCTCTGGAACCTGATTGAGGAAATTTTATATTGGTGGAAAGGTCTCGATGAGACGAGTGCAACAATGATATCCATTTTAATTTTTAAGAATGTTCAAAAAGATCGAAAAATCTAGGCCCCATTTCAAAAATATTGAAAAATCTAGGCCCCATTTCCATAACTAGACTTTGGAGGTTGTGTCCACTTAGTAACCACCTTCCTCCATCCTTAGCGTGGGTTTGGGGTTTTAAGTGGGTGTGTTAAAACCATTTTATTTATGAGACATGGAATTCATGTTGCTCTATTTTAGGCCCAAACTATGTCTAGTAAGGGCCTAATTTTGAGGAGAGGTGGAGGAAACGGGTTAAAAATAGGAACACAAAATATTTCCAATATTTACACCTTCTCTTATGCTAGAGGTTTTAGTTGACTCGAAATAGATAATTTCAAAATAAACTATAATTTTTGAATTGTGTAGGTACTGAATCATTTAAAATTTTATTTCATTTTCCCCATCCTATAGTCTCTTCCTAGCTCAAACTGGTATCTTTGGAGGAACCTGATAAATCTAGCACATGGGTATTATTTGTTGGCAATATGATTCTTATGTCTTAATATGTTGTTCTTGATGGAAACTCTCTAGGAAATAATGGAGTATATATCTTCTAGAGAAGCTCAATAGTTTGCAGAAGGTCTATCAAAACAAATGTGTAAAGTCCAGCAGAAGTTGGTTTCATTTTCATATTGAAGGTTCTATATGTGGGTTAGTACAGGCCAAGTCGTGTATACATGCAGATAAGAATGATCCAAGTTGTGTATGCCTTTTGCGCTCTAAAAATATGATACCAAGGGGCATTACCATGGTATTAGTCCACAATATTGAGCATTGTATCATCCATTTGATTCCGTCTAAGAATACCATTGGAATTTGTGTGGTTTTGGCTCATGGTATTGGTAAAGGCTAAATCTATAAAAGGAGAAGAAGATCATAGTGCAAGGGTGTGCATATGTAAGGTTTGTTACTAAATACTTCTCTCTGAAGTATATTTGCATGGGATGAACTCTGTTTAATTGGTAGATCTGAATCTATGATGCACCCTTGGATACAATGAAGGATCAAGATCTCTTGACCTGAAATGACTATGTACTTGATCTATTGAAGAAATGATTAGATCTGTGACCTAGCGCATGGTTGCTGAAGTAAAGTGAAGAAATCCGAGTAAGTTCTATAGATCTGAAACATTATGCAAAATTAATATTTACAGATCTATACCTTGGTTCATCTCGATAAAAGCGCGTATATACGCAGATTTATCTTAGAAAAACCGCATATGAAAGTGAGGGTTTTCTAAAGCTTATTGCAGAGGTTATCTGTTTATTTCTGTTGTATTTCTACTGTCTATCAATGAAGTCTTCATGTAGATCTTGGTTTCTTGAATACTGTATATGTTGTTAAGTTGAATATGTACAAATGTGATCAATGAGTGATTAAATATGGTTAATGATGACTGACTGATTAAGGGTTTTGCAATACTGAAAAGATATTTGACTCAAAGCCTCAAATCTGGTTCTAAGACTGACCATATTCCGGAAGATCAATATTCACAGATCTATACGTAGATTGGTGTGAAGGAAAGCGCGTATACATGCGGGTTCAATAAAGCAAATTAGCATATGAATTTTAAGATAATGAATGTTTAGGGCTGAGTTTGATTCTGCATACTGATTATGAAATATGGTTTATTACTGTGTTTTGGTTATAGTGATCTCACTGTTCTAATTGAAGTATTGGTTGAAGTTTATTGTTGTTGATATTTATGAAGAGTTGTGTTGAAGTTGTGTGATCCAGTGTGAAAATTGAAGAAACGTGGTATGTAGTGGTACTGAGGGTTTAAGCCTTCAGTGTGGAAGTATAAGCTTCCTTCCAGTAGAAGCTAGTGTTCTGATCAGGGGGTTGAAGCTCCCTTCCAGTAGTGGATGGTAAATGAGATCAGGGGGTTGTAGCTCCCTTCTAGTAGCAGCTGGAGAATGAGAGAAGGTTGTAGCATTCTACAGGTAGATTCTTGTGTACTGATATGAGTCTATATCAGTACAATATTGTAAGCAGTTTCCATATAATAAATATTGAAGACAAAGATGACAACAATGGTGCTTTTCTCCTGAATTGGGTTTCCACCTTAAATATTGGTGTTCATGTGTGATGATTTATTCTGTTGTTACTGTACATATCTACTGCTTAAATAACTAATGCATAACTGATAAGCTGAGTTAAATTTTGTTTCTGAAATTTTATCTAACAATAAAGTTACTTTAACCAATTGAACTAAAATCCCAATACACTACAGTTCACCTACTATTGGATCATATTTATTCTATGATAGGTGCTAGATAGATCGTATAGATTATGTGAGTGCTATGTCGATCAAATATCTTATCCTTTGATACGCAAATGAAACAAGTTCTTGCTAATGGCAAGAAAGGGGCTTTAAATGTAGGAGCTATTCTAATATTACCCAAGGGCTTTGAATTAGCTCCTCCGAATCGTATTTCTATGATATGCAAATGAAACAAGTTCTTGCTAATGGCAAGAAAGGGGCTTTAAATGTAGGATTTGTTCTAATTTTACCCGAGGGATTTGAATTAGCTCCTCCAGATCGTATTTCCCCTAAGATTAGACAAAATACGGGTAATCTTTATTTTCAAAAATATCATCCCAATCAAAAAAACATTATTGTAATAGGTCCTATTCTTGGTCAAAAATTTAGTGAACTTGTATTCCACATCCTTAAGAGGAAATTATTCCATGGAGAGTTTTTCAATTTGGAACGAAGATTCGATATTACTGGATCCTTATGAAACAAAATATATTATCATGCATGATGCAATAATTGATTCTTAAGCATTACCATTATAGCCCACTTCTACCCCATACTATGAGTGAAAGGGAAAATGTAAAAACTACCATTAAAGCAGCCACCATCAGGAGAGGCAAGTGCAACAGGTACGCCAATCACTAGTAAAAGTGAAATAGCAATTATCTAAGTATACGCAAGTTTCTGTTGGTATATCCGCATGTATACGCGATTTGGGTTCATTAAAGTCAAGTATGGAATTCATTAAAGAAAAAGTAAAAGTTTTCAGTGAGCTCTAAATATTGATTCACCCGGCTCAATATTTCTCCCAACAATTGGTATTAGAGCGAGTCCTTCTGAAGAAGCTTAATCTTTAGAAGGAAGATCAGCTAAGATGAGAAATCAAGAAGTGACAGAATCTATCAAGCCTCCTCTCTTCAATGGAAACAATTTAATCTTCTAGAAGACTAGGACAAGATCATATCTTTAGTCTCTTGGAGTGAATGTTTGGGCTATAGTTTAAGGAGGTTATCAATATCCAGCTTCAGTTCCAACAGATCCAGTCGTAAGAAAGAACTATGAAACCAATGCAAAGGCAGTGAATGCATTATTGGGAAGTTCGACTGAATCTGAATTTGTCAAAGTCATGTAGTTGAATACAACAAAGGAGATATGGGACAAAATAATTCTGAGCTATGAAGGTGATGCCAAGGTAAAAAGTGCTAAACTTCAAACTCTCATAATTCAATATGAAGAACTCAGAATGCATAATGAGGAAAGCATTTCTAGTTTCTTTTTACATCTAGATGATATTATAAATCGTATGATAAATCTGGTTGAAACCATAACTAACACTACTCTAGTAGAAAAGGTTTTAAGATCTCTAACTCCCAAATTCGAGTCAAAAGTGTCTGCTATTCAAGAGAATAAGGATCTAGAAACTCTTACTGTTGTTCAAATTCATGGGATTCTAACTGCAGTTGAAATGAGGAAAGGAGGTCCATCTGAAGTCAAAGAATTTACCTTTAGAGCTGTTGCAAAAGGAAAGGAAGCAGAAGAACAGGAAGGATCCAGGTATGTTTCAGAAGAAGATGAGATAAATTTTATAAAGAAGCTACAACTTGGCACTGGAAGGTTCAAAGGTAAGTTTCCTTTTAAAAAAAAATTCTTGTGTAAGAGTTGTTCATTATGCTGCTAAATGTCCCCATAAATATAATCATGAAAAGGGAAAGGAAGTGGCAAAAGGAAACAATAAACGGTTTATCAATAGAAAAATATATTATACTCATGAAGATAGTGATGGTATATCAAATAGTGAAGAGGGAGAATTTGATCAAGATATTAGACTACTCATGGCTTTTGAAAAGACTCTAGTGAGGCTAAAGATACATTTTTGGATGCATTAGAAGAAAATGATTTTCTTGAAGAAATAAATCATCTCAAAATATGTTTGGAAGAAAACAAATTTCCATAGATAATCTAAAGAATCAGCTTATAGAAAAGGAGACGCACAATGAGAAATTAGAATGTGAAATAGTAAGTCTAAGAAAGGAAATTGAGAAAGTGAAAAATTTAAATCTTAGATTTTCTAAAGGATCTGAAACCTTAGATAAAATCATCAAGGTACAACGTTAGCCTCTTGTAAAGACAGGTCTTGGATATATCGGAGAATCCTCTTAGTCTTCAGCACCAAGCTATCTAAATGCAGCTAAATCCAACCAGCAATATTTTGTCACTCAAAAAAAGAACAAAGAGACTACACAGGGAAATCATGACCACTTCAATACAAGGAAAGACAATAATGGAAATATCAATCAGCAGGTAAACATAAATAGAAGGTTTCATGATCGCAGAAATTTCTTCTTTAATGGACAGTGTTTCTCATGTCATAATTTTGGTCATAAAGCTACTCAATGTGTTGCATACAAAACCATCATGACCAAAGAAGCAACAAAGAAAATAAATGAGACTTGAATAAAGAAGAATAATTATAACAACTTTTCTTCTCTTCAAAATGAAATTGAATGTTCTTATTTCAATAACTTTGGACATGAAGAATCTGAATGCAAGAGCAAACTTCAGCCAAAAGAGTGTATACATTCAAATTCCAAGGTATGGAGAAAGAAGGACTTACATGTTGAAAGTTGTGGCATAACTTTATTTGCAGAAGGGGAAGAAAACCAATGGTACACTGATAGCGAATTCTCAAAACACATGACAGATGATAAAAATAAACTCCTTTCATACAAGTCTACAGAAAAGGAAAAGAATGTTACCTTTGGAAATGACTCTCCTATTGTCATTAAACGAAAATGTTATGTTTTTATAAAAGAAAAAATGAAAGATAAAAATTTATGTATGTGGATGGATTAAAGAAAAACCTGTTGAGTGTGAGTCAAATGTGTGATCAAGGAAATGAAGTTGTCTTTAGTTCAAAGGAATGTGTAGTACGTGAACTTGACACAAGAAAAATGGTAATAAAAGGAACTAGAACACCAAGCAATCTATATGTATTGAAAGGTCGCCAAGAGCAATGCTAGTTAAGTAAATCTTCAGAAAATTGGTTATGGCATAGAAGATTGGGAAATTTTAGCTTCTCTCAAATAAGAAAATCTAGTAGATGTTGGGGTTCCCATGTTTTGGCCAGGTTGACAAGACCAAAAGATGAGACAACATAGAACCACTTTTAGACCTTAAGATCTAGCCCTCCTAGGTCCAAAGAGGGATCTCTCTATGATTGTCAAAGTGTATGTCTTTGAAGCTATAAGTTATGATTTAGGCTAGTTATAGGCTCATGGTTGTTTGTTTGATTTTTTGTGTTTGGTTGTTCGGAATCACGAAAGGAAGGTCCAATATAAGCCCAGGATGAACATAGAGGAAATTAGGCTGAGACAGATAACTCAGGGAACATCAAGGCCATTGGGAAATGGAGTCAAGAAAGGATTTACCTGTGTTCGATGTGCAAGCTTTCAGTTGGGCTAGTCATCTAGAGCATTTTGATCTTAAAGATGATATTTGGAATGGGACATTAAGGACTGAAAATGAATGAAGGAGAACCATCTAATTCCTTCTATAGATCAGGTCAGAGGTCATTTAACTCCAGGCCTGCTTGGGAAAAATCAGAGGCAAAACAAGGGATCTTAGAGAGGCTTAATTGGGATGGAAAGATCTTAGTGAGGCAGAGACAGGGTTCTAGACCTCCCAGTGTTATCAACTCATCCAACTAAATCCTAACAAGAACATCTAAACATAGATTTCATTAATTCATACATCAGAGAGCAAGCAATAACATCCACTACACTGGTTAAACCAATTGAAATCAATATTCAGATACACATATAAGCAGAAAACGTAAAAGGCTGGGAGAGCAGCAACATAAGGTACCTATCAAGGGTAAATCTTATGCCAAACTTCTGATGCGAGCCTGTAGAAATGGAATCAAACACAGAGGTAAGAAAACATCACCAGTTTCTTTAGATCGGGATCCAAAGAAATATGATTGTCATATTAAAAACAACACCAATCAGGTACATCATCGCCCACAGCTTGAACATTCAGTATGAGTACATCAAATCTCAGCTTATCTTACAATATTACACAGAGAACTTGTCTCAAGAGGAAAATTCTTGCAATCCACTGATATCCATTCAACAACCCCTACAATAATTTCCTTCTGTGTTTTTATAGCAGAGGATGAACAAAAGATCGACTGAGGAGGTAGGTGAACAGTAAATGTAATATTACACACAGAAAAGAAAAGAAGGCCGAAACCCATCCTGTTTTAAATCTCTGCATTTATCCCTGGTATGGCTTAGGTGTTCTGACTGTAGTACTGTGTGGTACATGTGGTGAAATAACATAAATAAAATAAGAAATAGTGAAATCTGCCCTACTTTTGCAACAAATACTCCTGATCATGTAGGACTGCTGTCAGGGTAGGAAACTTCAGGAACACGATGTATAATAAAGACTATATGGGCACTTTGTCCTCTGATTGAAGAAAGCATTATGCTGTTGTAGAAAAAACCCTGGTGGTATGGCTTCCCTTGCATTTAATCTCTGAGAGGTCCTCGGGGTCTTCAATCTGATGCTTTACCTCTGAAAAACTAGATTGAGCCCTTTAATCCCCATCATAATTCTTTAATTCTGAGTTTGAGGCCTAAATATCTGTGTTTGTGTGCCTCAAGGTCACTACTGCTCCTTTTATGGTGCAAATCGAGCTTCAGTGGTGCTGGACAGGGTTCGCAGAGCTTAAACTCTGTCCTTCAATGGAGAAAGGCTCTGCTAAAAAAATTGGCTTATGCATTAACTTCCTGTGCACAGAATCCTTTGCCGCTGCATTAAACACTGTATGATCATGGCGGACCATTACCAACTGATAAACCTGCAAAAACACGCAACCTGTCAAGAAAAACCATGGACGTGGTGATGGAGGCAGTGCAGAGGATGAAAATGGTCGTGCAGATGATGAACTGAGGGAGAAATCGCGAAAAATGGTGACAAATCATTGTAGAGCGGAGTTTGAATGGAAAAATCATTAAAAAACATGAAAATGAATGATCATATGCAATGGAATGGTCGAAAGGTACAGAAAATGCACGTGGGGTGACATGGCGTGCGGAAAGCCAAGTGGACGGATGATGTGGAGGCCCCAGAGACGACAGAATGGTCGACGGTGGGCAGACGAACTTGGACCGTCCGATCCCGGCGGGGATCGACGGTGGGAGACGCGTCGGAGAGCGATAGATCGTGGGCCAGGAGTACGGTGATCGGGGGTTAAACAATGCGCAGCTTCATCGATCGTCAACCGTCGGATGAAGGGCTCTGGATTTGACGGTTATTACGCATATCGCTCAGCATCCTATACCGAACGTTAACGCGCGATGAACCGGCGGTTTTAAAACAGTGTCGGGGCCACGTGTCAAGAGCTGAGTGGAATCGTTGTGATTTTAGAAATACCACCTTCCGCCCAAAGGCGGTGCGATAAAAACAGCCGGGTTTTGAATAGTATGCGGCGGGGTCCACTAGGCGGATAGGATCCGAACCGTCGGATCATCGATTAAACGGACGATGATGACACGGTCTAAGAAATACACAGGACAAACACAGGCGCTGAAGATTTAAAGACCGCCGTCCGATCAATTGAGATCAACGGTCGACGCAGCGCCCGATAAGGCTTGAGATAAGCGCTTTTTTCTTTGGCGAGTAGTTACTGTGTTGGGTCGCATGGAGAAAAAGGGTGAGGGCTAGCAGAGAAGGTACGAAGGCTTATCACATGGTCGGAAGTGGGTTTTTAACCCATTTTCAATGGAATTGAAGGCTAAGAGGGGTAACGATAGATGCCGAAAGGGAACTTAAACACATCAAATTGCATTTGGGAGGTTCAAAAGGGATTTTTGAGGGGATTTCAGGGATAGATATGGGAAATTGGGGGGAAAGAAAGGGGACTCTTGACCAAGGGTGAAAGGGGTAAAAATGTGGTGTTTTGCAGGGATATGAGGGGCAATGTAGGCCTTTTAAGAGCAGCATTTATAAAGAGTGAGGCTTTAGATAGGGAATCAGCAGAGGGGGTTTCACTGCAAAGTAGAGGCTGGTAGAAGACATTCAAGGATGATGTGTCTTCAGGGGAGATGCATTCCTTGAAAGTCTCTAAAATGATATAGCCCCCAGCTTGCTTGTCAATAATTTCATAGGGGGGCTAACAGTGGCTCCACATGGGGATGGCTTCTTCTCGTAGGAGGTAAGAAACCAGAAATGATCTTTGGAGTAGGCTAGTTGCCTGCTGCTTGACACATCCCTCTCTCTAATCAGCTACCACAATATGAATATGTTACATCAGCAGAAACATTTTTCCCAATCAAACTACCTACCCAAACTACAGTCCTAACATTTTTCTTCCTTAGGGTGCATTTGAGTTAGCAGACCCTTTACATTATTTTATTTTACAAACATAAAATAAACCTATTCTAAACCTACCCTTATTGCACCGTGAGACCAGATTAGGCTGTTGGCCTCACATATTTCTCTACCTAATCTAATATCTGCTGGGATTAATTTGTCCAGCAGACTTCTTCTCTACATTCTAAGACAGGAAATTGAAAAACAGCCAAGCCAGGATTAAACTGTCTGACTTGCTGTGGAGTGAAACAAAACTTTGAAGGCTTGAAATTTGAACTTTTGAAGTATCCTTCTCTGTTTGTGACTCAGATTTTGAGCATATTAGAGTCACCCTTTCTTTTTCATTTTCAGCTCTGGTTTTAGGCATGTTAGAGCTGATTCTTCATTTTCCTTTGATGGTCCAGATTTTGGGCGTGTTAGGACCAGCTGTCTTTCTTTCTTTGGCTCAGGTTTTGATCATATTAGAGCCAATATTTTGCACCTTTCAGAGGTCCATGTTTTGAGCATGTTTGAACCTCTACCTTCTCTATTTTTGGAAACATTTTCTCTGTTTTCTTGAAAGTAAAACTGAAATGGTATGTACAATGGAAATGGAACTGGAAATGAAAATTAGCAGAAGTAGTGTTTGAGCATCCTGCCATTGACAGGACCCCCAAACAGCTTTGTACCATCAAGTTCTTGTAAGAAAAATTCATTAGGACCCACGGTGGCCTGGATGATGTATGGACCTTGCCACAAACTGTCAAACTTTCCATGTTTACCTTTGTCCTCTCTTCTTGAATCCCATTTAAGAACCTTGTCCCTGACTCTAAAATCTGCAGCTTTGGTTCTTTTGTCAAACAATTTCTTTATGTTTTCCTGAACTTTAATTGCTCTATTGTAAACCTGCTCCCTTGTTTGCTGAAGATGGATTTTCTGATTTATCCTTCTTATCATGTTGTCTTCCTCTGATTGGATCTCCCGGATAAGTTTGATTACTGGAACCCCAAGGCTAGCAGGAAAAAATGCTTATGTTCCATACACCAGCTGGAATGGTGACAAGCCAATAGATTTCTTTGTGGTGAGCCTATCAGCCCACAAAGCGTGTATCAACTTTTTATGCCATGACTTTTTGTTCTCTTCCAGCAGCTTCTTAATGATTGTGACCAAGATTTTGTTAGATGATTCAGCCAATCCATTACCCTGGGGGTAATAGGAAATTGAATGACCAAGCGCTATTCCGTACCTGTGACAGAAATCTACCTTTTTCTTGGATCTGAAGGCAGCAGCATTGTCAGTGATTATTTTCCTTGGACAGCCAAACCGAGATAGGATAAATTCTTCTAGGAACCTAATGATGACAGAATCAGTGGCATTCCTAGTGGGCATGGCTTCTATCCATTTAGTGAAGTAATCTGTAGCAGTTAGGATCCATTTGTGTTGCCCAGAGGAAGAGGGGTGAATTTCTCCTATGAAATCCAGGCCCCATTGCAGAAAGGGACCTTCAACAGTGATAGGTTGTAGAGGAAGGGGGCGGAGTTTTCTTTTACCTTCAAAGATCTGACATTTGGGATAGGAAAGAATCATTTTATGGACATCATTAAAGAGCGTAGGCCAATAGTAACCAGCCCTGAGTATTTTATTTGCAGTGGCCTTCCAACTCAGGTGGCCTCCGCACTCCCTGGCATGAAATTCTTGTTTGATTCCTTCAGCTTCAGTTTCAGAAAAACATTTCAACAATAGGCCATTTGGATTTTTCCAATATAGGTTTTCATCCAAAATGCAGTAGTTTCTAGCTTTCAGTTTTATGAATCTGGCCTTCGTTTTGGACAGTTCAGATGGAGCGTTGAGGTTGGTGAGCACATAAAGGATATCAGAATACCAAGGAGAGTTCTGAAAATTCTCCTCAATAGTTGGGAGGGGCGATCCTTCCTGCTCATCTAAGGCATTTACCATGTTAATTTCAAGGGCCTGCAGATTGGATTCAGCCATTAACTGGGCCAGGCCTTGACCTTTGATCAGCTTGGTGGGTTTTATTTCAAGGTCGAATTCCAAGATTGTAGCAATCCATTTTCCCCTTTTCCCATCAGGGTCTTGGGACAAGATGTCTTTAACCACTATATTTGGAACATAGGCTATGGTGTGAGAATGAAAAATATACACCCTAAAGTATTTTAAGGCATTTACCAGGGCATAGGCTCTCTTTTCCATAATTTTGTACTTCAAGGGTGCATCTCTTAAGGCCTTACTGAAGAAGGCAATTGGTTGTTCATTTCCTTCTGAATTTTTCTGTAGTAAAACCGCAGCTATTGTATGCCGGGAGGCAAATGAAAAGATCAAGAAATCCTTTGAGAAGTCTGGGCTGATAAGGACAGGGGCTTGAGTGAGTGAAAACTTTACTGACTCAAAATATTTCTTGGCTTCAACAGTCCACTTGATTCCCGCACCTTTCTTTAGCATGTCAGTCATTTTCCTGAGGTGCTCATCAAGATTGGGAATGAATCTCCTAAGGAATTTCATCTTCCCAATGAAGGATTGTAACTCCTTGATGTTTCTTGGGTGTCAGATTTGGAGTATTCCCTCAACTCACTGTGGGTCTATCCTAATCCCCTTCTCAGATATAATGTGACCAAGAAGCTTTCCTTCTTGCAGCCCAAAAACAGTTTTCTTAGGATTCAGTGACAGACCATACCTTCTACATTTTTCAAAAAACCTTTCTCAGATGTTTCAGGTGTTCTTCTTCAGTTTTAGAAAAGACAGTCAAGTCATCTAAGTAGATACTATGAAAATCCCTATCTCATCTGAGAAATCTATATCCATCGCTCTCTGGAAGGTAGCTCCAGCATTAATCAGTCCAAAAGGCATTTTCACAGACATGAAGGTGCCCCATGGAGTGGTAAAAGCTGTTTTGAGTTGATCTTCTGGGAGTACAAGAACTTGATTATATCCTGAAAAACCATCAAGCAGGGAGATTCTCTTAGAGCCTACTACCTTCTGTAGGATATGCTCAATTCTAGGCAAAGGGTAGTTGTCTTTCAGGGAGGCTCTGTTGAGATTTTTGAAGTCTATACATAGTCTGATCTCCCCTGTTTTATTTCTTACAGCCACTAAGTTTGACACCCAATCAGAAAACCTTACAGGGACTATTATGCCTGCATCATATATCTTTTTGATCTCTTTCTCTACTGCAGGCAATTGTTTCGGATTGATCCTACGTAGTTTTTGTCTGAAAGGCTTCTGATTTTCCTTCAAGGGTATCTTGTGTTGTATGATGTTGGTGTCATAGGCCTTTAAGTCTTCATAGCTCCATGCGAACACATCAATGAATTCCATAAACAGGTCAATGTATTTCTTCTTCATGTTAGCAGGTATAGAATTAGCCAGTTTGATCATTTTGGGTTTATCTTCAGTGCCTATGTTGCATTCTTCAACATTGGAGTCTGCGTGTTCTATAGTGGTATTTTTTGCTACATCATCAAAGTCAAAAAGGTCCTCTAAAGGTGCTAGGCCTCTGGGTATATTCTTGTCTTTGGCCTGTAGCACCTCTATCTCTTTGCTATATGTGTTTGCACATTTTTCAGTTGGATTTCCAGTTTCTTCAGAAAGGGCATTTATTTATATGTTACAAGATGTTTTTTGTTCATCTGGGAGATCCTCACTTGGGCAGCTGTCATCAGATTTTGAGTCTGAATCAGAAAATTCAAACTCATTTCTGCCCATCAGGAAATCTTCAATCTGTTTGTCTCCTTCAAAAACCTGCCAATATTTTTCGTTGTCCGGTACTGCAGGTCGGAATTTGTTCTGAATGATCATTTGTTGGTCAGCTGGAGTCTTAGGATATGAACTAGCTAGACAAGCTAATCCATTTGCAATGACATTTTGACTCCTGGGAACAAACACCAATTCATATTCCATGAAAGTTTTCAGTATATCCACAGCGTCATTCCTATAGGCTCTTAATCGAGGGTGTTTTGCTACGTATTCACCATTCACTTGTTTGACAAGTAACTCAGAATCTCCTAGCACAGCTACCCTACGGGCTCCTAGTTTTTTCAACAGATTTAGACCATGAATGACAGCCTCGTACTCTGCAATATTATTCGTGCATTTAAAATGCAGCTTCAGAGCATGGCTCTTAGTGTGGCCACTTTCTGTTTTATGTAGCCATACCCCTGCTCCAGCATTTTTTCTAGTACAGGATCCATCAAAATTCATTTCCCACAGGGGTTCATCATTATGTTGCGTTGGGGGGTCTGTACTAGGTTGTGGGTTGTCTTGTTCTCCACGTGGTGTATTAGTTTGTGGGGTGTGACTAACAGGCTGACTGCATTGTGTTTCTGGTTCATTCTGAGTTTCGTTTTCATTATCTTGCCTATAGTTTTCTTCATCGTATTCTTCTAGGGTGGCCATTATGCTAAAGTCTGTGGGCTCTGCGTCCTTGCTTGTATTTCTGCATTCAGACCCTGGCTCTCCTAAGGATTGGTCATTATAAAGAATGAAAGAATCCAGGTCTATGTGCACATAATATAACAGTGAATTTGTAGGCTTCTCGGGGCTACTGACTAGGAATTTCATCTGGGACTCTCTATACAATCTTCTAAGTTGGAAAAATATAGGGATAGTGGCATATGATCCATCCATCTGCATCGTTCCTTGCAGTTTGGCTCCCCATGATCTAGATAGAAACATGCCATACTTGGGTGGTACATCTGCCACTACGACATCCATGACCATACATTTAGCTGGGATCTGGGTCAAGCTCACACACAAGTCTTTGATTAGACCTAGGAATTTTACTCTGCTAGAGTCAAATGAATATAAGTCTTTGTAAGGCTGGGTTATCTCTAGGCCTAGTCTCTCCATCACCACCTTAGGCATTAAATTGTGTGATGCCCCATAATCATGCATGGCATTGTGCAAGATTTTGTCATGAATGTTGAGACTGATATAGAAAGGTGGAACTACCCCTTCCTGAAATCCTCCCTCAATCTTTGGACCAAACAGGAGGGCAGGTTGATCATCATTCAAATTCACAGTGTCGTTGTTTTCCCCTAGATTCAACTCTTTCAAAAATTGGCCTTTATATACACTCTGAGCGGCCAACTCAGGTAATGGTACAGAGATTTTGATTTTTGCAATCTCACTTTCCAAATTGAAAGTGGACTAACTCTTTGGAGTGCTTAACTCTGTTTTACTAGCCACCTTGGTGACCGAATCAGTTTGTAATTGCTCATTATGTACAGGGTTGGGAAAAATTGTATCAGGAGCACTAACTGAAGTGCTAGTACTGCTAGCAGGCTGACTTTGTTTTTCACTCTTCTGGTTGTCCTTTTCTTTGTTTTTCCCAGAACTTTCAGCTGCTGACTTGCTACTTTCAGAGGTTGCTTTAGAAGTTTTATCAGGTCTTTTCTTGGTGATAACCTTAGGAGTCTTGGTTTTGGAATTCTCTTGGTTTTGTCTGCTCCTAAGTTCATATTGTTCTCTGACCTGCATCATGGAATTTTCAAATTCTAATCTGTAATCCTCAGATTCTAACCACTCCTCATCCCAGTATGAAGGTGAAGGCTGATCTTCCCCCAAATCACAGTTAAGGATTGATTATTCTGTTCCAAACATGTTTATTGCATTCCCTTCAGACTCCTTTATGATTCCCTCATATTCATCTAATTTTTTTTGAAAAGGGGGAATAACTTGTTGATCTGATTCTTTCTGTCTATTGGGAGCATTGTTGTTTCTTCTAAAGTTATGGTTCTGATTTTGGTTCTAGTTTCTGTTCTGATTGCTAACTGTGACAACCATTTTTTCCATCATTTTCTGCGGCTTATCCACATTTTTAGATAATCTATCATAATTTGGGTATGAAGTGGAAGCTACAGTATCATCCCTATATGTTACCCTCTTCTCAAATCTCAGTTTTTATCTTTTCTCAATCAGGTTTGCCTCTATGTTCACTTCTCCTTGCTGCATGTCCTCTAAGGTGGTGTACTCTTTGTCCCTAAGCTCATAAGCCATGTCAGCATCAAACCCCTCGGGGTATTTTGCTAGGGCCATGCCTTGTGGAGGTTTCATATGGGGAGGGAGAGCATTGTAAATGTTGTTAAATCTTTTTGTGTAATCATGGACACTCTCTCCTACATTCCTTTTAAGTCTCATATATTCTTCTAGGAGCTGGCGAGGGTTTTCCCTAATTTCCCATTTGTCTATGAAGGTCTGATATAATGCAGGGAGATATTGAATACTACCAGGGGTAAGCTTTTAAACCATTTCTTTACATCACCCACTAAGCTTTGAGAAAAGATTCTCATTTTGATTGTTTCATCATCAATTTCCATATAGTCGAAAGAATCCTCCATCTTGTCTACATGTTGCTGGGTTGTGATGGATTCTTTAGCAGTGAAGTGTGGGATTTTTGACTGATTTTCATTGGGTAAGGGTAACAAGGGCTGAGGTAAAACCAGAGGTGCATACCAGGCTGCCATGATAATGTGCTGATGAGGTATAGGGTTGGCTTGAGCAGCTGGTATGTGGATGACAGGAATATTAGGACCAGCAGAAATCTGCTGAGCAGACCTAGGGTGGGAGAGCCCTAAATTTTGAATGAAATGAATATCAGGTGGTGTATATGGAGGAGTTCCTCTTCCCCTAGTGCGTTGACCACTATGAGATGGTGAACTGTGAAGCTTAGGGTCTGGCTGGTCTAGATGATTGAATGACCTAGTTCTTGGTAGTCTTTTGGGTAGGTCTAGGTCAGGGTGAAAGTGTAACAGAGCTGTAAGGTTTTCTAGTGCAGAATTAACTCTATAGATGTGGCTGGAAATAGTTGATAATTCCAGTGTAGGAGATCCTTTGAGAATGCTCTTAGGGTTATCAACTATTTCAGGTGGGTTAGGATTAGGGAAAGCTCTTGTGTGAATGGTCCTGAAAGCCAGGATGTTATATTTCTACCTAAGCAGCTTAACCCTACCTATTACTTCTGTTGTGGTTGATGTTGTCTTAGAGGCTGGTCTCCCGGTGGAGTCTAATGTGAAACCAAGTTAATCAGCAAGCCTACTGATCACCAGTGGAGTCTTTTCATTTAGGAATAATGGAGTCACCAGGTGGAGGGCTTTAGGGTATATCTAAGGGGTTACGCTGTCCACCATAGTGCTCGGGCACTATCACCTTTTAGGAATCTCCTCAAAAACAACAAACTCCAACCAGAGATTGACTGGGAGGGCATTTACCAAATATGTCACCTCCGAAGAGGGTGAGATCCGGAGGCTACCTGGCCCTTTCCAAGCTCTGTCTAAGAGTATGATGGACACTCAACATTGGAGGTCGATTCAAGAAAGGAGTGACTTACTATCAACCTAACCAGAGTTCTAAGTCTCTGAGTCTTTAAAAATATTTGAGGTGAAATGCACTCAGATTTTCCCTAGCGGCGTTGCCATTATGTTGGGGTTCCCATGTTTTGGCCAGGTTGACAAGACCAAAAGATGAGACAACATAGAACCACTTTCAGACCTTAGGATCTAGCCCTCCTAGGTCCAGAGAGGTATCTCTCTATGATCGTCAAAGTGTATGTCTTTGAAGCTCTAAGTTATGATTTAGGCTAGTTATAGGCTCATGGTTGTTTGTTTGATTGTTTGTGTTTGGTTGTTGGGAATCAGGAAAGGAAGGTCCAATATAAGCCCAGGATGAGCATAGAGGAAATTAGGCTGAGACAGATAACTCAGGGAACATCAAGGCCATTGGGAAATGGAGTCAAGAAAGGATTTACCTATGTTCGATGTGCAAGCTTTCAGTTGGGCTAGTCATCTAGAGCATTTGGATCTTAAAGATGATATTTGGAATGGGACATTAAGGACTAAAAATGAATGAAGGAGAACCATCCAATTCTGTCTAGAGATCAGGTCAAAGGTCATTTAACTCCAGGCTTGCTTGGGAAAAATTAGAGGCAAAACAAGGGATCTTAGAGAGGCTTAATTGGGATGGAAAGATCCTAGTGAGGCAGAGACAGGGTTCTAGACCCCCAGTGTTATCAACTCATCCAACTAAATCCTAACAAGAACATCTAAACATAGATTTCATTAATTCATACATCAGAGAGCAGGCAATAGCATCCACTACATTAGTTAAACCAATTTAAATCAATATTCAGATACACATATAAGCAGAAAACGTAAAAGGCTGGGAGAGTAGCAACATAAGGTACCTATCAAGGGTAAATCTTATGCCAAACTTCTGATGCGAGCCTGTAGAAATGGAATGAAATGGAATCAAACACAGAGATAAGAAAACATCACCAACTGCTTTAGATCAGGATCCAAAGAAATATGATTGTCATATTAAAAATAACACCAATCAGGTACATCATTGCCCACAGCTTGAATATTCAATCTGAGTACATCAAATCTCAGCCTATCTTACAATATTACACAGAGAACTTGTCTCAAGAGGAAAATGCTTGCAATCCACTGATATCCATTCAACAACCCCTACAATAATTTCCTTCTGTGTTTTTATAGCAGAGGATGAACAGAAGATCGACTGAGGAGGTAGGTGAACACTAAATGTAATATTACACACAGAAAAGAAAAGAGGGCCGAAACCCATCCTGTTTTAAATCTCTGCATTTATCCCTGGTATGGCTTAGGTGTTTTGGTTGTAGTACTGTGTGGTACATGTGGTGAAATAACAAAAATAAAATAAGAAATAGTGAAATCTGCCCTACTTGTGCAACAAATACTCCTGATCTTGTAGGACTACTGTCAGGTTAGGAAACTTCAGGAACACGATGTATAATAAAGACTGTATGGGCACTTTGTCCTCTGATTGAAGAAAGCATTCTGCTTCTATAGAAAAAACCCTGGTGGTATGGCTCCCCTTGCATTTAATCTCTGAGAGGTCCTCGGGGTCTTCAATCTGATGCTTTACCTCTGAAAAACTGGATTAAGTCCTTTAATCCCCATCATAATGCTTTAATTCTGAGTTTGAGGCCTAAATATCTGCGTTTGCATGCCTCGAGGTCACTGCTGCTCCTATTATGGTACAAATCAAGCTTTAGTGGTGCCGGATAGGGTTCGCAGAGCTTAAACTCTGTCCTTAAATGGAGAAAGGCTCTGCTAAAAAATCTGGCTTATGCATTAACTTCATGTGCACAGAATCCTTTTCCGCTGCATTAAATGTTGTATGATCATGGTAGACCATTACCAACTGATAAACCTGCAAAAACACGCAACCTGTCAAGAAAAACCATGGACGTGGTGATGGAGGCAGTGCAGAGGATGAAAATGGCCGTGCAGATGATGAACTGAGGGAGAAATCGCGAAAAATGGTGACAAATCGTTCTGGTGGGGGTGGCAGTCTTGCAGAGCGGAGTTTGAATGGAAAAATCATTAAAAAACACGAAGATGAACGATCATATGCAATGGAATGGTTGAAAGGTACAGAAAATGCACGTGGGGTGACGTGGCGTGCAGAAAGCCAAGTGGACGGATGACGTGGAGGCCCGGGAGACACCGGAATGGTCGACAGCAGGCAGACGAACCTGGACCGTCTGATCCCAGCGGGGATCAACGGTGGGAGACACCTCGGAGAGCGATAGATTGTGGGCCAGGGGTACGGTGATCGGGGGTTAAACAATGCGCAGCTTCGTCGATCGTCAACCGTCGGATGAAGGGCTCTGGATCAGATGGCTATTACGCATATCGCTCGACATCCTGTACCGAACGTTAACGCGCGATGAACTAGCGGTTTTAAAACAGTGTCGGGGCCATGTGTCAAGAGCTAAGTGGAATTGCTGTGATTTTAGAAATACCGCCTGCCGCCCAAAGGCGGTGCGATAAAAACAGCCAGGTTTTGAATAGTGCGCGGCGGGGTCCACTAGGCGGATAGGATCCGAACCGTCGGATCATCGATTAAACTGACGGTGATGACGCGGTCTAAGAAATACACGGGACAAACACGGGCACTGAAGATTTAAAGACCGCCATTCGATCAATTGAGATCAACGACCGACGCTGCGCCCGATAATGTTTGAGATAAGCGCTTTTTGCTTTGGCGAGTAGTTACTGCGCTGGGTCACATGGAGAAAAAGGGCGAGGGCTAGTAGAGAAGGTGCGGAGGCCTATCACATGGTCGGAAGTGGGTTTTTAACCCATTTTCAATGGAATTGAAGGCTAATAGGGGTAACGATAGATGCGGAAAGGGAGCTTAAACACATCAAATTGCATTTGGGAGGTTCAAAAGGGATTTTTGAGGGGATTTCAGGGATAAACAAGGGAAATTGGGGGGAAAGAAAGGGGAATCTTGACCAAGGGTGAAAGGGGTAAAAATGTGGTGTTTTGCAGGGATATGAGGGGCAATGTAGGCCTTTTAGGAGCAGCATTTATAACCAGTGAGGCTTTAGATAGGGAATCAGCAGAGGGGGTTTCACTGCAAATTAGAGGCTGGCAGAAGACATTCAAGGATGATGTGTCTTCAGGGGAGATGCATTCCTTGAAAGTCTCCAAAATGATATAGCCCCCATCTTGCTTGTCAAGAATTTCATAGGGGGGCTAACAGTAGACTCAAGGCAGTTCGGGATCTTCCCAGCATCACTCTACCTGAAAGTACCATATGCAAATCATCCCAAATTGGTAAGCAAAATAGGGTGCAATTGAATGCAAAATAAGGATTATTAAGTAAGCCTCTTGAACTTATACATACTGATCTATGTGGTCCTATAAGGAAAAATTCACTGCGTCGAGAAAAATACTATATTTTTTTTATTGATAACTTTTCTAGAATGTGTTGGATCGGTTTACTAAAACATAAAGATGAATCATTTGAAAATTTTAAGATCTTCAAGCTTTGGTTGAAAATGAATTAGATCTAAAAATAAAATGTATTAGATATGACTGAGGAGGAGAATATATATCAGATAATTTTTTTTATTTTTGTGAACATCATGGCATAAAAGACAATTTTCTGTAGCTGGAACCCCTCAACAAAATGGTGTGGCAGAAATAATGAATAGAACAGTTCAACAGATGGGTCGTGCTATGCTTGATGAATCTGGAACTCCGGATACCTTTTGGGGAGAAAAGATCACATACTATAGTAAATATTCTTAACAAGGCTCATGTTCGTGTAAACAGTGATAAAACTCCTTATGAGCTCTGGTATGGTAATCTTCGCACTATAAAGCATTTTAGAGTTTTTGGAAGAAATTTTTTTATCAAGAACAATGATGAAAAACTTGGTAATTTTGAGCCTAGAGCCGATGAAGGAATATTTCTTGGTTACTCTTCTAGAAGTAAAGCATATACATGTTACAAAAAAAACTTCAGAAGATTGTTGAATGCATTGATGTTGTAATTGATGAGTCTGTCATAGCTCCTAAAAAGGAAATAACAACGAAAAATGAATATGATGATGATGTATATTTTCCCTCATCAAATAGCAGCAATATAGAAGGTGAACCCAATGAAGCACCAGAAGAAGATCTATCTGAAAAGGCTCCATCCATGTATGTTCAAAATAATCATACATAATCTCAAATTCTGGGAGAAAAGGAATCAAGTGTCCAAACAAGAAGAACTCTTGTAGGATCCCCTAGCTATCTTGCATTCTTATCCACTATTGAACCACAAAATGTAAATCAAGCTAGTAAAGATGAATGTTGTATTCAAGCCATGAATGAAAAACTTGATCAGATTGAAAAGAATCATACTTAGGAATTGGTTCCAAGACCTCATGATAGAAATGTTATTGGAACAAAATGGATATTCAAAAACAAGTTAAATGAAAATGGAGATGTTATTAGAAAAAAAGCTAGACTTATTTGTAAAGGGTATTCTCAACAAGAAGGTATAGATTTTGAAGAAACATTTACTCATGTAGCCAGACTTGAAGCCATAAGAATGTCTCTTGATTTTTCAAGTTTTGAACAATTCAAATTTTATCAAATGGATGTAAAATCTTATTTCCTCAATGGTGATCTATAAAATATGCTTTCCTCAATGGAAATGATGAAAATTTTGTTTGCAAACTTAAAAAATCTTATATGGTCTTAAACAGGCTCCTCGGGCATGGTACTATCGTCTTGAGAAATATCTTCAACAATAAGGTTTTACAAAGGGATCCGCTAACAGTAACTTATACACAAAAATTGAGAATGATAATTTATTGATTATTGTTGTGTATGTTGATGACATCATTTTTGGAAGTAATGAAGAGTCCAAGAGCAAGAATTTTGCTTATGTTATGCAACAATAATTTGAAATGTCATTACTTGGGGAACTAACATATTTTCTTGGCTTACAAGTGCAACAAGAAACAGATGGCATATTTCTATCACAAGAAAAATATCTCAAGAAAATTCTAAAGAAGTATGGGATGGAAGACTACAAACTTGTGAGTACTCCAATGGTAAGTGGATGTAACCTCAGTTCTCATGATGAATCAACCAAAATATAGATCCATGATTAGAATTTTGCTTTATCTAACCGGGACAATACCAGACATTATACATGCAGTTGGGATTGTTGGAAGATTCCAAGCTAATCCAAAAGAGTCTCATCTTCAAGCTGTAAAAAAAATATTCAAATATCTACAAGGGACTCAAGACTTTGGTATATGGTATCCACAAAATGTTTATCTTACTCTTCATTCTTACACAGATGAATATTAAGCTGGAAATGTTGATGATTGAAAAAGCACTAGTGGTGGTGCATTCTATATGGGGCCCTAATTAGTCTCTTGGTTGAGCAAGAAACAAATTTCTATTGCCTTATCTACAGCGGAAGCAGAATATGTGGATGCTGCATCATGTTGCACACAACTTCTTTGGATGATGCAAACTCTACAATACATTCAAATCAAATCTTCACCTCCCATCTCCATTCTATGTGATAATACAAGTGCCATTAGTATCTTTCAGAATCCTATTATGAATTCCAAGACCAAGCACATTCCTATCAAGTATCACTTCCTATGTGAACAAGTGCTTGAAAAAAAGGTTAAATTGGAGTATGTTTCCTCCAAAGAATAAGTTGCAGATATATTCACTAAACATCTTCCCAAGGAAGCATTCAAATATCTCAGACAGAAGCTGGGAGTTGTCTCTGCCTCTCTGATCAAATCTGCTTAATTTAAAAAGATTAAATTTGGTATGATTGTTTCATAAAGGTGAATCACATATATACGTGAGTTTCTGTGTAGAAAACCACGTATGGTTTTTGCTGATAGAAATTCTTTGCATAAGCTTTCAGAACAGTTGGCGGTACTGTTAGGTAATACCTATTGTTGTTCCATTATTCATCTTACTCTACCCCTCTTTTATATTTATCTCTTTGACAAATATTATTTGATGAATTGGTTGTTGAAGGTGTTCAGGATGCACAAGTTTAGGGGGAGCACCTGCCTTATTGAAAAGGATGCACTGTTGGCATTCTGATTGGTTTCTGATTCATGATCTCTCTCTTGAGATCTTTTAGTCCTGGTTATAAAAATTCGTATTTGTAATTTGATGAAAAATTCATGTTGAGAGCTATGATGTAATTATGAGTCCATGGTGATAGGAAAGGTCATACTCGGTTGAGTTATAGCGTCATGTATTTAATTGAAAAAAAAAAACAATCTGAAGATTCAACATGAGCTCAGGGGGAGCATGGTAATTTCAGTGCACATCATATCTACAGAGCTCTTCTTTCTACAAGGAAAGAGAAACCTTGTTTTGGTATTGATTTTCCCTTTACCCTTGATGTCAAAGGGGGAGAGTATTCTTATGTGTTGATCAATCTCCATCATGGTTTCCATCAAGTCCAAAGGGGGAGAGTGTTGGAAATATGATTCTTATGTCTTAATATGTTAGCCTTGATGGAAACTCTCTGGAAAATAATGGAGTATATGTCTTCTAGAGAAGTTGAGTAGTTTTCAGAAGGTCTATCAGAAGAAATGTGTAAAGTCCAGTAGAAGTTGGTTTCATTTTCATATTGAAGGTTCTATACGCGGGTCAGTACAGGCCAAGTCAAGTATGCATTTTGCGCTCTGAAAATATGATACCAGGGGGCATTACCATGGTATTAGTCCACAATATTGAGTGATGTGTAATATATTTGATTCTGTCTAAGAATACCATTGGCAGTTGTGTGGTTTTGGCTCATGGTATTGGTAAACACTAAATCTATAAAAGGAGAAGAAGATCATAGTCCAAGGGTGTGCATATGTAAGGGTTGTTACTGAATACTTCTCTCTGAATTATATCTGCATGGGATGAAATCTATTTTATTGGTAGATCTGAATCTATGATGCACCCTTGGATATAATGATGGATCAAGATCTCTTGACCTGAAATGAATATGTAATTGATATATTGAATATATGATTAGATCTGTGACCTGGCGCATGGTTGATGAAGTGAAGTGAAGAATCTCGGTAAGTTCTATAGATCTGAAACATTCTACAAAATTAATATTTGCAGATTTATACGTTGGTTCATCTCGATAAAATCTTGTATATATGCGGCTTTGTCTCAAAAAAATCGCGTATGAAAGTCAGGGTTTTCTGAAGCTTATTGCAGAGGTTATCTATTTATTTTTGTTGTATTTCTGTTGTTTATCAATGAAGTATTCATGTAGATCTAGGTTGCTTGAATACTGTATATGGTGCTAAGTTGAATATGTGCAAATATGATCAATGGGTGAGTAAATATGGTTAATGATGACTGATGGATTAAGGGTTTTGAAATACTGAAAAGATATCTGACTGAAAGCCTCAGATCTAGTTCTGAGACTAACCATATTCTGGAAGATCAGTATTCACAGATCTATACGAATATTGGTGTGAAGGAAAGCGAGTATACACGCGGGTTCAGTAAATAAAAGTAGTGTATGCATTTTAAGATAATGAATGTTCAGGGTTGAGTTTGATTCTGCATACTGATTCTGAAATCTGGGTTATTAATGTGTTCTGGTTACAGTGGTCTGACTATTCGGATTGAAGTATTGGGTGAAGTTTATTGTTGTTGATATTTATGAAGAGTTGTGTTTAAGCTATGTGATCCAGTGTGAAAATTGATGAAACGTGGTCTGCAATGGTACTGAGGGTTGAAGCCTTCAATGTGGAAGTAGAAGCTTCCTCCGAGTAGAAGTTGGTGTTATGATCAGGGGGTTGAAGCTCCCTTCCAGTAGTGGTTGGTAAATGAGATCAAGGGGTTGTATCTCCCTTCCAGTAGCAGCTGGAGAATGAGAGAATGTTGCATCCTTCTGTAGGTAGACGTTTGTGTATTTGTATGAGTCTGCATCAGTACAATATTGTAAGAAGTTTTCCATATAATAAATATAGAAGATAGAGACGATAGCTGCAGTGTTTTTCTCTCGAATTGGGTTTCCACCTTAAATCTTGGTGTTCATATGTGATTGTCTTGTGTGATGATTTATTCTGTTGTTACTACACATATATACTGCTTAACTAACTGATGCATAACTAATAAGCTGAGTTAAAGTTTGTTTCTGAAATTTTGTCTAATAATAAAGTTATCTAAGTATACACAAGTTTTTGTTGGTATATTCACGTGTATACACGAGTTGGGTTCATTAAATTCATGTATGTAATTCAGTAAATAAAAAGTAAAAGTTTTCAATGAGCTCTAAATATTGATTCACCCCCCTCTCAGTATTTTTCCCAACATTTTTCGAAGGGGTTGCTCAGGAGGAAGATATAATGTGTGGAGAGGGATTCATCTTTTATTTATCTTATCTAAATTTCTTTTATGTCAGCATGGGTTTGGGGAGGGGTAAAAACAAATGGGTAGAATTTTTTTCTTGTCGCTCAATATTGGCATTTTCTAGAGAAAAGGGTTGTGACAAATTAAAAGTGTTTGGGTATTATTTCCAAGTCATAAAATGGATAAATGAGATTCAACAGTGTTGTAGTATTCACCTTATTAATATTTTGTAGGATTTATAACATATCAAAATTTCTTATGTTTCTTTCTCTTTCAAACACAATTACATGGAGTATTATAGGGAAGTGAATAGGCTCTTTACGGAAGGTATTTAACTTTCTAGGGGGATTTTGATAATTGATTAAAAATTAGTATAGGAGTACTTCTAAAATTATCATAGACCTTTCATGGACTATCCTCTTCCTCATACACTATTTATCTGATTTATATATAGTTGTTTTACATATCAACTTATATTTATGATGTCATTATGGATAACATTATTTTTGGTATCCTCACAAGCATAATTTTGATACATATTTTTGACAATGTTTAAATATTTTTTATGACTCTAATACTAGATTGTTTTTTGCAGACCTATGAGGTCAGATGATGTAAATATTACATTATGTTGGTATTTTTCTTTAAATGCTCTGATATGATCTGGACAAATGATATTGAATACACACATTGATGTGTATATACAAAATGTAATTGTTTTTATCCTTTAAATGAAATTACGGTTTTTTTCCATGGCAAAAAAAAAAATGATAATAATTTATAGATGTGGAAATATGAAGAGAAATAAACGATCATAGTTCATGTTGGCTTGATGGGGCCTAGACCCAGGTTCAAATATGGGTGCGTGAACCAACAAGACCCACTATTACCAACCCTTTCGGAAATGATATGCTTGTGCATACCGAAGTCTCACCCGAAGAAATATAGGGGATGCTAGAACCAGGTTTCTGCATCCAGAGGGATAGTGGACTGTGGCTTTAGGGGTTTTCTTTAAAATTGTTGTTCAACACATATATCTTATTCAAGCATAAAAACAACATAAATAACCTTAAACAAAACTTCGCTATGAAATTACAGATCAAAAACCTTACTTAGAACAGATAATAATAAACAACAAGTAAATCAAACACATTAACAGAAACACGGATTTGTCTTCAAAATTATTTCATTATTGTCAAGATATTCTCAATACATCTAGTTCCACCCTACGCACTTAGCTGTAGGGGTATGCGCACTTAGATGTAGACTTCCTAATGTCTCCATGCACTCAGTTGTAGGAGCCTTTCCTCTATCCCAAAACCACAGAATCTGACTCAAAATAGTCTTACATATAAATTCATTTCATCAATTACATTCAATTCTTCTCTATCTTCTATCCTAAACTCCTTATATAGATTTTACATTTACAATACCATGGTTCGAAAACCATCGACGGATTTCAAAGTTCACAAAATATTCCCATCCCTTTACATAATAAGGGGCTTTGACCCACCCCGAAGCCCCTAAGACTAAAAATGCACTTCGCATTGCGCACTCCACTCCTTGATTTGAGGATTCTTTCTCCAACTTATTTCTTCAAGGGGTACCATCTCCAACAATCCCCCAAGACAAAACTGTGACTCATACTGAGTCACAATGTTGGTGCTCCATCAATATTTTCTTTGATACATCTCAACGCATCCTTCAATGGTGGAATCACATCGGCACATTGCTTTACATATTCTCTTAGCTCACTCACTTGAGCCACGCTCTACTAAAGCCCACTCACGTGATTCACTCGTGCCTGAATTGCGCTCGTCAAACCTTGCAACTCTTGTATAGTATTATGCCCTCAATAAATTGTGTGGATCATTAAGACCCTTCATCAGCTATATATTCATTGCAAACTTTTAGGGACAGAGTTTTCCCTGTATAATTTCAAGCGGCTACCATTAATACATACAGGGAACAACTCTCCATTCAACTTTGCGAGCTGGACTGTGCCCCCCTCTGAGACATTCCTAATGAGGTAAGGACCCAATTAGTGCGTTTGAAACTTTCCCGAGGACTTCGAAAACTTTTTTTCATACAAAATGTATGAGGTCCCCATCCCTGAACATATTTTTCTTAATATGTCAGTCGTGCCAGGCCTTCTCTCTCTCCTTCTGGACTTGTTGTTGAAACCTAGCTATGAGCCTATTCTCTTCCAACTCAATATGTTGTGCCAATCTCTACTCCATAATTTTGTTGTCTACCATATTCGTCATTGTTGCGATACAAATACTAGGTACAATATACTCCATCAACAACACTTCTTCCTAGACATACACTAAGAGGAATAGGGTCTGACTTTTCATCTTCTTTTAGGTAGTTGTATATGCCCATAAAAATGTAGGAATGCACAAAACCCAATCATTCCTGTTAATTTTGCACACCTTTTTCAATGCATTTTCTATAATTTTTTGAAGGCTTCGACCGTTCCATTCATTTGGGGGTGATATGGAATACTATTTTGGTGACCCATTTAGATCTCTGCAGTCAAGGCTTCAATAGTGCTATTCAGAAAATGTGTACCCCTGTTGCTCATTCGAATTTCCAGGAAACCAAACCATGACACAATATGATCGAAAATGAACTTCTCCACCATGTCTGTAGTATAATTCTTCACCGGTTTCACCTCAAGCCATCGAGTAAGGTAGTCGGTCATATTAATAATGTTCTGTGCACTTGTTTTCTTTCCTAGTGGATCAATTGGTCCCACAATTTCAACCGCCCATTTAACAAAGTCTTGCAACGTAACTTGGCGATTCTGTGCCATTTCGTCTCTCTGCGACAACCTTCCAGTCCTCTGACAAACATCACATGTGCTACAATAATCCTTCAAATATCTATGCACCGTGGGCCACCATAATCCAGCTCGCAAAATCTTCAACGCCGTAGCTTTCCCTTCGTAGTGACCTCCATCCACTCTGACATGTGCTTCAACTAGTATGTTGTGTCATTCATTCTCAAGAACATATCTTCATAAAATCTCATCAGCTTCCATTTTTTACAGATGTCCTGCGATTAGAGTAAAATTTGTCACTTTTACTACTATCTCTTTCTTCTGCTATGTGTTTTACTCTGTAGGGGTGATTCTCGTAGAGAGAAACTGAATGATATCAAGGAAATTCTCATATGAAACCTTGATAGCGAAGGATTGTGCATCAGGTAAGCCTTACTCTAGATTCGTCAGCTCCTCGCATATCTTAATCCTAGACAGATGATCTGGTCCGACATTCAAACGTCTTGGTTTGACAATTACTTCAAAATCACACTCTTGGAACAAATTAACCATCAACAAGTCTTCCCCCCCAACGCAAGCTTGTTTACCAGGTTCTTCAAAGTAGAATGATCTGTGAACATTTTGAAGTGTGCACCTAATAGATAGTGTTTGAACTTTTGCAGTGCATACACCATTGCCAACCCTTCGCTCTTTGCGGTGTAGTTCCTATCTTCTTTAAACAACTTCTAGCTTGCAAAATCCACAGGGTGACCAATATATCCATCACTAGGTTGCGCTAACATAGCTCCCAATGCTATGCAGAACACATCTACATGCAAATTAAATTCCTTCTTCCAATCTGGGAAGATGATAATGGGCACAGTCACCATGTTTTCTTTCAAGAAATCGAGAATTTTCTGACAATCATCATCCCAATAGAACTTGACATCCTTATCTAATAATTTCTCCATTGACATTTGCGCATATGCCTTAATTAACTTCCTATAGTAACCTATATTTCCAACCTTCATGTGTAGCTACTTTACACTTGTTGGGGGTTCCAAACTGATAATTACAACAATCTTTGTAGGGTCTACCATCAAGACATGTTTTCACACAATATGCCCCAAAAAAATACCATAGGGTACGTAGAAAATGCACTTCTTCAAGTTTAAGGAGATATGATATTTCTTGCAGGTATCCAACATCAAGAGGATACTAGAAACATGATTCCTTAATAGGCAAAAAAGAATATAGTCATCAAATTATACCTCCAAAAACTTGTGGATATACTTTTTGAAAGTTGCGACAACGACTCTAGAAATTATGGATGGAGTGTTCTTTAATTCAAATGGCATGAAAATGTACTGAAATGAACCCCACTCAATATTGAAGGTGGTCTTTCTCCTCTCCTCTGGTGCAATTATCGATCTGATGGTACCCTGAGAGTCCATCAGTGAATGAGTAAGCTTCCAGCCCAACAACATTCTCCAATAATTCATTTGTGAATGGTGTCTAAAATGGATCATGGACACATCCATTTTTCAGCTTGCGGAGATCAATGCAAATCCTTATTTCTCCTTTAGTTTTATTTTCTTGGAAGACCATAGGGATAACTTACTCTGACTCCTCGACAAGTTCAATAATTATAGCACTAAACATTTTGTCAATTTCTTCTCTCACTTTCTCTTTGAATTTTGGGTTCAGTCGATATAGAAACTACTTGACCAGCTTCACATCTAGCTTCAACATGATATGCATAACTCCTATATCTCCTATAATGTCTTACAGTTCCAAGAAATTCATTTGGAACAGATCCTGGTATTCATGCAGTAACTCAGTGGCCTTGCTTCCTATGTCGTCATCCCAATAGTCCCCAATATTTAGAAATTTGGGCTCTACCTCTGAGCCTATTTTGACTTGTTGAGTCCTAACAGGTTGTGCTATGTCCAACATCGCTACCTTAGGCCCTGCAACATCGCATTTTTCTTCTGACTTAAGAATATCAACACTACGTGGATCCTCCTCACCTTCTTCCACTATTAGGTTGTAACATTCTGAGGCTTGTTCTATCGATGGAGCCCAATCAGGCTATACCAAAGCCCTTGGCTCTTTGGTGATTCAAAACAATCCCTCTTTTACTTCTTGAAGATCCTCATTAATACATTCTTAGCCATCGACGAAGTTATATGTTATCAAAAATCCTTTTGTCATCTCATACCAATCGGTAGTACCATGGCGCAACTTGGCTTCTAGGTACCATTGCTGAGGTATCGTCCCCAAGAAATGAAAGAACATATGCACCCATTCTCGTTAAGGTTCTTCGCCCCAAAATGCGGTCCAACAAGATAAATGCTCGCGAATATTTTTTTTACCATCATACTTCTCCACAATCCTATTTCTACCTGATGATACTTGAGCCTTATCATTTTTCAAAACTCCTTCCATGCTCCTAAAGTTTCTCTATGTATGCCCCACCATTGGGCAAGAGTGGACCTCAATGCGAATTCCAAAGCTTTGTACCATTTTTCTTTCGACACCTTCCATTCAAATTCTTCCAAAAATAAGAAAAAAATCCCCATTCCATTATAAATTGACAATTTATACACCTCCGATGTGACATTGCGAAGTGATTTGGTAACCCTGTTACATCACTTCATAGTTACTTCATGCAAGCTATTCTCCTAATGCTCCAACTCTTCATCAGATTATGAAACACACGAACTATCACGCTCCCAACATAATATACCCTCAGCAGTGGTATTAATCCAATTTTCATCATGTGTAGTAAGCTTATAGATCTGATCAATATCAACATCTCCATATTCAAGCTGGATATGCTCTGTATAGCGCGCACCTTCAGAGGGATACATGGCACAACAAATCGGGTACCATCCTTCTCAAATACCATCTGCCTATTCTTGAGGTTGATTATAGCATCCATGTCATAAGCCCAATAAAATACAAGAAATGCAAGATAGGTATTTTTATCGTCAACGATCTCAATAACTTAAAAGTTGGCTAACATGCTTGCTCCATAAATATCTACGTTGAAGCCCTACAATCGTCCCATAGGAATGATATTTTGTTGGTTCCATCCTAAGCTAAATCATCAACCATTGCAGCTTAGGCCTTCCCATCCATTCCCATGTTTTTTTTGGAAGAACGTTGGCATCTCACCCTAGATCTGGGAATGACTTGATCCATCCCATAATCTCTGATTTTCACAATCAACCGCATCTCCCAACCGATTATCTTCTTATTTTTTTACACTTTATTAATTTCACATTGTTCCAATTGTGGCTCTTCTTTTCAAGCTCACTTATCTATCAACTCCTGCAATCCTTCTAAAACCTTTTGATCCCTTATAAATTTCATACACGCCTGCAAAAAGGATGCCAAGATGGATGGATTAGCTTCCTTTGCTTCAATATTCTCCTTAGGCTTACTCTTTAGCATAAACAGTTGTCTCAGCATGGTTGATTTCGAAGCTTTAAGAGTCATAAATGTATTTTTCAGCACCATGAATGTCTTTTTCTCACGCTATATATTGAACCCAACCTTCTTATCTTCGGCCTTCTGAACCTATGTCTTCTTCATAGATTGCTTTCCTTTTGAGAAGTTTTCTTCAATATTCACACCATTGTACATTACTATGTTAATGCTCATATCTTCCCGGCGTGGTTCATCCTCAGCATTTTTATGTTTTGAGTTGGCTACTGGTTGCGCTTATCCTACATTTTAGCTAATAAAATGGGACAATCTTTGATTTCATGACCAATTCTTGGCAATACTTACATGAAGCCATAGTAGGATTCTGAAAATCCCTCACAAAATGTCCAGGGTGTCCACAGTTGTAACATATAATTTTTCCTCGTCCATGCCCAATGCCTCCTCCCCAGTCATGCCCTCAGCCTTAAAAACCTCCTCACATTGTAGGTGAACCTGACGCTTCGCAACCTTCTACTTAGATTTTGTATGCACCAAGACTTTTATGCATCATTAGATCATAGCTTTTACAATGTTTTTCATCATGTCCCACTGAACTCCAGGAGTTACATAATAGTTTCTTTGGTTATCTGACATACTTTTGCAACAGGTGACAATAATCAGTGGAATATTGGCTCATAACTTTGCATATGCTACACTAAATATTCGTCCCTAAACTCGACCCAACACTCAGTCCAGGCTTAAGTGGACTCGACATCCCAGCACCCAAATAATATAGGAACATATGGAATCGATATTTATAGTGACCGCACTTGATACACCATACTTGCGTCTGCATACCAGGTCTAACCTCCTTCCCCTCCTTTGGATCTTGGAGCTCCATATGAAAGCTCACCAACTAGGTTTGAATTTGCTAAACCCCTAGACTGGTATCAGTTATCGGTGAAGCTTCAAAATTCATCACTATCTCCAACAGTTATGCTTGGGTGGCAATCGTTTATTGTGATAGCGAAAATCTGAGGTGAGGAAACATTGCAGAGATGAACCATTCTTTATGATGTTCATCAGGGATCTAGAAGTTGACTTGGCTTAACAATATTTTAAATCTCTAATGAACCTCCCACACAATCTGAGTAACCAACTGCTTAATCTCTTTGATCACTGTAATACACTGGATTCTGATTTTGGCTTCTTGAACTCAGTGTTGAACGTCATCTTTCTCTCAGCCAATGTAAAATTTTCATTCGTCATAGTATATTTCATGTAACAGGAAAAATATTTGTCTTGTAGCGCTGTAAAAAACTACGCTTTCTTCATATTTTCATCTGTAATTTTCTGCAAACTCCATATTTCTTTTGCAACAAACCAAAAATTTTCAAGATCATACAATCCTTGGAACACAAGAATCTTTGGTGGTTGGTCCATGGTGAATGGGGGAGGTGGAGGTGGAGGTGGAGGAATGAAATGGGGTTGGGTGATGACGAGGGTGGAAGGTTGATCCAGGTGGATATTGGTGGCCACCCACCTATTCCACTTGGGCCCCACCATTATCTTTTTCATTTTTTTCAGTTTCGGCACAACTTACTATTTTTAGCAGTTTTTCAGGTCTAGACTCTTCCAGAGTTGTTATGAGGCCCTAAACGACATTTTTTGGCATCGCGCCTCCAACTAATATGATTTCATTTCAGAATCAATATTCACGGTTAGCAGCTATAGTCCTTGGATATATCCTTATAACAATGTATCATGTGCATCACACGGAGATAGTATGCCAAAGTTACGACCTTGGGAAGTTGAAACACCAATTTACCCAAACGGGGCCCATAGTTTTGGCGCTTCATCTCATAGGGTTAGTTTTTTGGATGTTTAGGGTTTTCAATTGTTTCTCTATAATAAATAGGCCCTCGAGCCTCATTGGAACACATTTCAGAGGCCTGTAGCCACCACATCTCTTCTCAGAGATAAGCTATCGGTGCCCTAGCTAGTTTATTTTTGTTCTATTTGTAAGAAAATTTCAGTTCTTCTATATTAATGAAAGGAAGTGTTAATTCCACTACATATTTGTATTTATGGTTATATGTGTAATCTTTTGCGTTACTGCATAAATATGGATTAAAGGTTGGGGAATATTCGCAGTTCTCTGATAATTTTTAGACATGCTTCTCGAGGTAGCGGGGTTGCTTTCTCATCCTTTCGATCCAAACAACAGGCTATATTCAGTTTCAACATAAGTACCTTAATTTGTACTAAATATTTTACCACTTCACGTAGCATCAGGTTCTCTTTCTCCGCACATAAATCTTAGCACATCTGTAATACACCCTTTTTCACACAATAGAATTTTAATCCAGAAATTCAGTGAATTTAGGTAATTACCTCTATTTCTTTTGAAAAAATTGTGCTCTGATTCACTATAAGATACAAAATTATCAATTTTGAACCAAGCGATAAACTCTCCAATGATACTATCGACCCAATAATCAACGTCCATCACAGTCTCGTTATCACTTCCCTTCAATTGCTTAATCAACTCTGGAGTTCACACAATAGCCCTGTTATTGAAATGGCACATTTGTGCAACTATTCTTGAAAACCACTCATACACCTAGCTAGAAAATGACAAGAAATTTATCTCATATTTATCTGTAAAGATATACTTTTGTAACCAATGTTCAATAGAGATACACGAATGTCAGTTTTATTGTAAAACAAACTTGCGTTCTTTTAGATCTACCCAATCTTCAATCTCTTTCTTAGATGAATGCCACATCTAGATATCCCTCAGTCAGATCCTGACCCCGATAATGAAACCATTTTTTGGCTTGATGGGGCCTAGACTCGCGCTCAAATATCGTTGCGCGAACCAACAAAACCAACCATTACTGACCCTTTCGGCAACAATGTACTTGCACAGAATGAAGTCTCACAGGAGGCAATATAGGGGTATGTTAGAACTAGGTTTCTACATCCATAGGGACAATGGACTATGGTTTTAGGGCCTTTCTTCCTTTCTACCCTTGGGAGAGCTTCGCAGATAAGATCTATCAATAATATAGTCGTTTTTCAACACATACATTAAACTAACTTGAAAACTAAGAAATATTACTTATTCAAGCATTAAAAAACATAGACAACCTTAAACATAACTTTGATATGCAATTAAAAATAAAAAACCTTACTAAGCATAGATAATCATAAACAACAAGTAAATCAAACACATCAACAGAAACACATATTTGTCTTCAAAATTATATCATTATTTTCCATATTTTCTCAATATATCGAGTTCCACATTATGCACTCAACTCTAGGGGTCTGTGCACTTGGCTGTAGACTTCCTAAGGTCTATGCACACTCAACTACATGAGCCTTTCCTCTATCCCAAAACCACAGACTCTGACTCAAAATAGTCTTACATCTAAATTCATTTCATCAATTACATTCAATTATTCTCTATCTTACTTCTATCATAGACTCCTTATAGAGATTTTACATTTACAATACCATGGTCCCAAAACCATGGTCAGATTTCAACATTCAAAAAATATCCCCATCCCTTTACATAATAAGGGGCTTTGACCCACTCCAAAGCCCCTAAGACTCAAAATGCACTTCGCGTTGCTCGCTTCGCTCCTTGATCTGCAGAGTCTTTCTCCAACTTCTTTCTTCGAGGAGTGCCATGTCCAATAGTGCATATTTTATATTTTTAATTATTATTTTATCAGATCTATTTTTATGAACTTTCGAGTGGAATATCCATGGAAATTTATAAATCATGTTTGAAAATAATTTCCAAAAGAATTTAATGATTCACTAGGGAATTATAAAAGACGCTTCATTCAAAAGTTCAAAGTGTAATAATAAACCAAATATCCCATCTCAATGATGCAAACATAATGTAAATGAAGACCCAATAAATTATTACATCAATTTTAAATTTATCAATAAGTATGAAGGGTGCTCAACAAGAGGAATTAAAAAACTTTTGAAATTTGTAACCTTTTAAATGTAAGAAATATATTTCTTTTTTGTTTGCTAGGTTTTGTGAGTCTTGAGATGACTAGAATACCTAACTTGTGGCTTGAATAATTGTTACCGAAGGGATTCCAAGACGTAAAAATCACCTAGGGATCACACCCAACCTAGGCCACACCAACCCTTATCATGGCCGGATTTGTTTTCCCACGAAGTTTCAAATCGATGACCTTTTCACCATAGAGTGTATTGATAGAAAACCTTGTCACCGTCTACTTTATGCCCCATTCAAACTATAAGAAATATATTGGTTAAGGAAAAAATAAAATAAAGTTAAATAAAATTATAAAATTTAAAATACATAATAAATTAAGGCTCCTATATAAAGAGCAAACAAAAAATAACCCATCACTCGTATCGAAAATAATCAAGATTCATTGTCCATAAATTAGATGTCAACATAAAATGTAAAATATAAAAAGACTTAAAATTTATTTAAAGGTGATGTCTCTAAGTCCTAATATATATGGCTTTTTGATGCCTCATCAAAAGGAAATCTAGGATTTGGGATAAACCCTATAGCATAAAAGGAAGCGCTTGATCAAGTAGTTCTTATGAGAGAAGAAGATGAGGGTTTGGTAGCATTTGGAGCCATAGTGTTACTTGGAATACTTAATGTGGAGAACATAGGGGTTCGAATATCTTATACAATTTTTTGATGTGAGTGAGGTGCCCAAAAAATATTCTTAATGTACTATACTAGTGTATTGTGGCTCCTTGGTGGACCAGCCACCTTTGGTTGAAGGGAGTTGGTGGCTAGGATTTATTATTTTGGTGGATGCCCTAGATAAAGTTTGGAGAGATTGACTTGTACCAAATTGTATTAAAATATTGGTATATACTAAGTGTTCTACCCATCCAAACTTCGTGTACTTGCATATTTGGATGTCACATTATGTTATGTTGATGATCAAGTAGTTTTGAGTGTTAGTTATGCTCATTGAATTAACATAACATTGATCGAATTTTTAAACTAATTTAGCAAACATCTAGAAGATAAAGTGATATAATCATGATTGTAATAAGTTATTTTCGGATCTTTTATTTTCTTTGTAAATGTGCCCTAATGGTTAAATATTGTTTCTTTAAAGTACACTCGATAAATATTTATTTCCTTGGACAATCTTGTGATTTAATTTGAAGAGAAGTGAAATGCTTGCTAACATAATTTAACATTTCAAATTGACCCTTAAAATATCATAAAAATAGATCCTTAATGTTAATATGAAAGTTTTAATTTTTTCATAATATGCAAGGGAACATAAATTTCTACAACTACATATATCTAGAAACTTAACTTAAAATTTTGACTTTAAATCATGATAACATGATTCCCTCAAGTCATATGGCTCAAAAAGTCTCCTCTCTAATAATAATTTTCCAACAACTTGATAACAAAGAAATAAAATACCCAAAATGTCATCCAAAGACTATATAGAATACCCCTCTTAAAGGACGAGAAAAGGTATATAAAAACAGAAAAGCAAGTGGAGCATTTATATTTATTGGTATTGTTAGTAATATATATTTTCATTGATGGAAAATGCAATGAAGATGATGGAAGTGTATTAGAAATTTGCTATCATTGATGGAAAAAGTGATGAGGATGAAGGCAAAAGCAGAAGTGATTGCAAGAAGTATGAAGATCAACGCAAGTATGAAAAAGACACAGATGGTCTTTGTAATAATGTGTGGTATGGACAGATCACAAAAACCACACAGTTCAATTCCAGAAATCACCATCAACAATAAGTATGTAAAATACAAAGATGATCAAGGTTCAAATACTTTGGAGCCATTTATTGTATAGAAGATCATCTAAAATGCAAATGGAAACCACTTATTTGGATAGAGATCTATAATATCTTTCGAGTGGCATATAGAAGTACCAAAATGGCCTCTTGGATCACAACCTATTCTTATTCAAAAACAGGTACCCTGTATAGAAAAGGTGCAAAGTTAAAGTGTGGATATGGGCCAAATATCATGAGAAATTATAAATTGGTCATAGTAATGGAATATTTTCTTAGCAAAGAAATTATCCAAAGGATAAGAAAATGTGGCCTAATAGAGGAGAAACAGGACGAATTTTTATTGGCCGATGGTGGAACCCTTTATAACAGTTCATCTTGACAGATTCTTCCCCAGAAGGTTCAAGTTGACCACACAAGAGATCACCTGAGATGACGCAAGCTCGATATGACGTAAGCCCTGGTGGAAAAGGCATACAGGAGTAAGTAGTTGATTGGAGAAATTTAAAAGTGGGAGGTCCCCACTATAAAACTAATCTCGTGATGAATTCCCCAAAATTTCAAAAGTTGCGCACAAAAGTTAAGCCTAGAATGATGTATAGTCAAGCAGTCATAACAATCATAGCATTGAAAAAATCCCAAGACTCTTAAATTTTTAATAAAGGAAATTAGTGCAAAAAAAGGCTTGATGTTGGAGACGCATGGCATCATATTATTGGCTGAAGATGATGTCATCATTATGCTCGACCTAGGGAAATGGGGCAGGCATTTTTTGTGGCCTAGTGGGAAAAATCTAAGTGACATGTGTCACCACTCATATTGAACCACTTGGAATTCATGACAATATCATGATGTCACCCCAAAAGGATTTAAAATTACAATAGGGAGAGACTTTGGGCTGACTTGGCACTAAGCACACATGGCTAAAAAACTCACCCTGAATAACAGGTGATTGGTCCCCGAGCACAGGTGGTGGTTCCCACTAGAAAACATCACCCCAATCCCAGAAATCTGGAAGAAATCAAGGAACCGCATGGTAAAGGAAATCTGGGCTAACGGAGCTTTGGGACATCAAAACATACATATAAAAGTGTAGGGGTCAGTGAGAAAGACACAATGGAAGACCCACCTGACACATCACCCTGGAAAAAAAACCTCAGAAGTGTTTATGTATTTGTTCCATTGAAATGAAGTTGGGGGATAAAATTTGAAGGGCTAAAACAAGGATATATGTGGGCGTTGTGACCAAGGGTACAAAGAAGAATTCATTGTTTGTTGAGCCCTCAGGGTTATGACATAAATAGGACATTGGAAGGTTATATTCACATTTTAATAAGGCGGTCAGACCCAGTGGAGTAATATTTGGCAATGTGTTTTTTAAAAAGTGCTTTGGCCTATATTGAAAGGATTATGCATTAGAATGGGTTGCCAACTTTAAAATTGGTGTATGTGCCATGCTTAGTGCAACAATAATTTTTCATATAAAAAACATGAATGAGTTGGAAGAAATTTTAGTGGCAGTGGACGTATTTGGCAGATATGTGTTAGTTTAGCCAATTTTACGAAACGCCGCATTTATAAGGAGAACTATTAAATCTTGTAACTTACTAGAATGGTGGAAAACAACAATTTAACTTGAAATTTCTTATAGTCACAAGTAAGTAGTGATTGAATACTTGAAGAGAAAATTCAAAAGACTTAATTGAAGCAAGACAAAGTGAAAAATAAAAGATTCATGCAAGCATTAAAGAGAAAGAAAAATAAAGTTTTAATACTAAAAATATTAGTCCAAAGGCTATATGAGCATAATCAAACTTTCAAGGTGAGGAAGTGCAATAGTACAATTGTATTGGTTTTTAGTGTATGATGGATTGTTGTTGGTGTGTATGGTAAATTTTTTAGTGATAAGATATTTTTGGGGTGTTTGTAATGGTGGTTTAGGTGATTGAAATGGAATAACATCATTAGTTGAGAATGAAAATTGTATTAAATATGAATCATTGAGGTCAAGAAAGTTGTAGGTTGCAGATTAGGGGTTGCAACTCCTTCTAGTAGCAGCTAGTGAATACTTAGGGGTTGAAGCTTCTTTCAATGGTAGCTGATAAAATTAGAGGTTGTAGCTCCTTTGAGTTGTAATTGATAAATCAGGGGCTAGTTTCCTCCTTGTGGTTGTAGCCAAAGAACTTTTTAACAACAAGTGGTATCTTTCCCTGTGAAGAGATTGATGAAATGTTTTAAAGAATTTATTTTTGATATCTTGTGTGTTTTAGGTTGATTCTTACCATGTTCATCTAAATTAATTGTTCGATAATTAATTAGTGTCGTTATATCTTGTTCAAGTAAAAGAAATTTTTTAAAATTCCTACAATACTGATTCACCCCCCCCTCTTAGTATTTTCATGGTTTCTAACAACTGGTATCATAGTAAACCAATTTTTTTTACATTATTTTAAAATATTGAAGAAATATAAAGGACCATGGAAAACTAGGAAGGGGTATTTACCAATAAGGCACCTATGTTCAATGGAAGGAACTATGTATTTTTGAAAGTAAGGATGAATACATGCATTCAATCACTTGGAGCTGATGTATGGGATGTTATGGAAGAAGAATATCAAAATACTCCAGTAGTGATTATTAAATATTATAATATGGAGTTTACATGCAATGCTAAATCTATGAATGATATTCTTGTTGGCCTACCTGAATCATAACTTGTCAAGGTTATGGACTGCTCAACTACAAAAGCAATTTGGGACAAGATGAGAAACTTCTATGAAGGTGACAGTAAGGTAAAGCAATCTAAGCTCAAAGGTTTTATAATGAAATTTGAGTCTTTAAATATGCATGATGATGAATATATTGAAAATTACTTCCAAAGAGTTGATGAGGTTGTGAACACTATACGAGGCCTTGATGAGAAATTAGAAGAACTTGTAGTAGTGTAAAAGGTGTTGAGATCCCTCCTTAAGATATTTAATCCCAAATTTTAAGCCATTGAGGACATGACCAATATAAAATCTCTCACTTTGGATCAATTACTTGGTACACTCTTTGCTTGTGAGATGATAATTTCAAATGGAAATCCTACAACAGAGGAGTTAGCCTTGAAAGAAAATAAGAAGCCCAAATAATTCATGTTGTGAATAAAATAAATAAGAATCTAAGTTCGTGAGCAAACTTAAAATAGGCTCAGGAAAATACAAAGGTAATCTACCTTTTAAGTGCTTTAATTTTGGTAAATTTTATCACTATTCTTCCAAGTGTCCTAAGAAGAAAATAAAGGAACATAATCCAAGGGATAAGTTCAGGAAAGTCAAAAGGAAAGAAATAAGGATAAGAAGATAAGTCTATATACCAAAGAATATAGTTCCTTTGAAAGGGAAGGAAACCAATCCTCTGATGAGGATAGAGATACAAAGGTCCAAAAGAATTCATGCTCATGGCTATAGACAATCTAGAAGTTGAAGTTATTAATTTTGATTGTGAAGAGGTTAAAGTTGAGTTAGAAGGAGAGATGGCTAGTTCACTTGAAGAGATTGAAATGATAAGAAAGAAAAATAAACGAAGAAGTATTTTCTCATGAAGGAAAAATTTGAAGCTATTGAACCTCAGATCCTACAAATTGAATAAGTTAAGGAGATAAAGAGACTTTAAATTAGTATATTAGTGAGAACAATCAGTCATGTGAGAGGCTTGAAAGCTAAGTTTTTTTTCTAAGAAAATAATTAGAGAAGGAAAAACATCACCTTAGCTTTTATTAGAAGTTCAGAAATGGGACTCAAAATCTAGATGAGCTTCTAAAAGCACAAAGAGTCTCCACTAATTGAGCTAGTATTTGATTTGAGGCTGAACGTAATATCCCAAAATAGGGAATTTCTACACTATTGGGAATATCTTAAGATATTCCAAATGTGAAGCTACAACAATACATGAACAAAATAATGTAAACACAGAAATATGAGCATGTCATGGGAGAGAACAATATTCAGCCATCATTCTATTAATGGATCAGCAACAATGTACAAAATATCATGAGGGACATACCACTCAAGCCATAAGAACAAGTCTCCAATGATCAAAGCAATAGATACATGAGATGCTGCAACTATATAGAATACCAGAGAGCATTGACTGCACAGTATATATTAGTGTAGATACTGTTGCAGATGTACATACATGAAATATTTATGAAGGAAACAAAATAAATGCCCAATAATGAAGATATGGGCTCCAATACAAGATTTCTAGCCAACCCGGAGGGGATTGCTAGAAATGCCGGAAAACATACAATGTGACAAATAGCCCTAGAGTTAATGCGCCATTTCAAACTAGATATGATATGAAATGAGGCTATGACAGGTCTAAAATAATTATTTCCTCCTCCAATGGTATTTCTAATTAGAAGGATGATCCCTCTACTCAGAAATAGACCCTCCTGATGAGCTCAATGAAACCTCCCAGCAACTTCCTCTGAAAATAACGTAGATCTGAAGTGAAAATGCATTGTGAGGGATGTTATATGGTTGGAATGATGCCAAAGATATGAAAATATGCCCGGGAGTCTTCCTTACTGATCCTCCAATGGATATACAAACTCTCCACTGAAAAACAAGCTCGGAAATGACTCTGAGAGATCCCCCTTTGCTTCACCCTGCAACAAACCCCAGCTCTAAACAGAAACTGTGTTGTATTTGAAGGAAGTAGCTTGGCCAAAATTCCAGAATGAGGAAATTTAGCCCAAATAACCTCTCCTTCCCTGAGGATGAGGTAGGGATTCCCAACCGGGAACACCCTTGTGCTAAACAGCAAGAGGAAGCAAAGTCTCAACAGACTAAAGAAAATAATAATCAAAGCATGAATACAATGGATGTCCTCCTCTCCATATATAGCAAGTGATCCTCTCCACAATGTGTCCCATCCATATGTGCCACCTAGCCCATGCAAGTTGTCCTCCATTAAAACTATGTAGTCCATCATGGAGATACAATGTATCTAGACAGTGGATGTGGACTTGGTCAAATATGACTGAATCAACATGATCCAATCCTGTTCACACCTTTAGGTGCTCAATCCAGCTGCTTATTCTTCCCCTTTTCACATGAGGAATGTTATTTTTCCTTCTAAAGAGGTTAATGGGTCTCCCTACCCATTTTATTCATCTAATGCTAACTATAATGTTCCTTTTAGCTTGAGGCTAAAATTTGGGAAAATTACACTGAATATAGATTAGCAATGGAGCTAAAGAAAAATAAGTAGATTACCTTTGTGCAAGAAGCCAAAAATGGTGACAACGAAGTAGAAAAATAGGATTCAATGCAACAACAAAAATACAAAGATAGTGCACACCCAAATAACCAGTCAAAGACAAATCATTATCAGTGCAATAAAAGGATGAATTTTTCTCAGCAAAAGATAAACAACATTGGATAAGAAAATCAAATGCAGAGACAACAGCCTAAAAAAGGTTAAAAAGTTGATTTTCTCCAGGGTACGATGGAGTTTTTCTAGGATATTGGTTTACATGCACCAATTATGGCCACATGGAAGTAAATTGTAGGTTGAATTTATCATGTAGGTAGCTCATATCAAGAAGAATGAATTATCATAAAAATTAGTCAATCAGAGAGAGAACGAGTAGAATTAGGTAGAATAATCCATTTTCTCCTTTCAATAATTTGATTCAATGCTTTAATTATCAAAAATTTTGGAATATAGAATTTGATAGTTGACTTAAGAATAAGAGCAATGAACCAATTACTGAGCAAAAAATCCAGTATCCAAAGGTTTGGAAAGAAAATGAGGATTTAGAGGAATGGAATATTGTTTTGTATGCTCAGAATGAAGGAAATCATTGGTATGTGGAAAATCGTTGTTCCAGGAACATGTTAGGAGACACAAGTTTTTGAAATGGAAACCAGTTGAGAAAGGTAATTTACCTTTGGTAATAATGTGCCTAATAAGATTGTTGGAAAAGGAATTGTAATTCTATCAAATGGTAGAGGTAAAGCCAAAAATGTATTGTATGTTGATGGGTTGAAGCATACTCTACTTAGTGTTTCTCAAATGTGTGACCAAGGTTATGATGCAATTTTAAAGGGTAAGAATTGATAAAGTAAGTCTGCAAACATTAGTGAAGTTGTAGCTGAAATTTTGAGAATAGATCACAATGTATATTTCCTAAAAGAGAATACAAAGAGGTGTTTCCTGTAAAATATTGATGAGAGATGGTTGTGGCATAGGAGACTTGGACGTCTGAATTTTCATCAAAACATTAAATTGAGAAAGAATGAGGATGTCAAAGATATGGAAAAGTTATCAAATCTTGGGAATACTATTGGAAAGTCTTGTCAGTTGGGTAACCAAGATTGAGTACTATTCAAGTCTAAGTATATCTTGTTAGTGTTAGAATATGCATTTTTCCATTAGTGATCCAAATCACTACTTTCATTTTCATATTAGGTGTTTCACTCTGAAATTTTTGTATCATTCCATTAGGTCATGCTAAAAATTGTTTCATTGATGGTATCCCTACTCGATAAAACTTCACTCTCCCTAAGAAAATCACATTTGTTGCCTCACCTTCATGTCTTGTTGAGCATAATAACACTTTTGAAAAACTCATTTCACCATGTCCTATCTCAGTCAAAGTCAATCATGGAAGTCAGGGCATTCAAAGTCTCATTAGTTCATTAGGTTTTCTTTTCCAAAGTCCAAAAATGCCTCATTCCATCCCAATAAAGTCAGAAAACAAATGTTAGAGTGACTCAAAAATATTTTATTTCCATTTACATAAGATCGTCAGTATGTAAATATTATATTTTTAAATTTGTAATTTTGATTTTATATGATTTTCAAATCAAAATGTCATTTTGATATGAAAACTAAGATGTAATTTATTTTTATTTTCCTATGTAATTTTATGTTTTCTATATGTAATATTTTCACTCCCTAGCCGTCAACTCAAAGCACTCATAAAAAACTGAAGGAAATAAATCTCAAACTCCACCAACTGATCAACCTGCAAAACAAAAAGTCAGAAGTGAAAAAGCATTAGTCTGAAAATTCGAAAGGTAAAATGAAACATAATGAAAGTGGGTTTTCAAAGCTTAAATCAAATCCACTTAAGTATAAATGCCCTTAAACACATCAAATCAAAGTTCATTTGCTTCCTATAGCCTCAAGAAAACTCAAAAAAGGAGAAATTTTCAAGTTTTAGGATGAAATTGTCTAAAACAGGGTCAGAGGGCGCATTTTCCATTAGTGTTGCACGTTTTCCATTGGCGTTGCACATTTGTATGAAAGCATGGTGATTTTCTTAAAGGCGATGTGTGTTTTTTAGGAGGAGGGCTTGTTTGCCAGTGGTGTTGCGTGTTTACCCATTTTCTTCAAAAATTCACAAATTCACCTTCAATCCTTCAGCAGTGATTCATCATGACTCAAACAAGCTAGTAAGTGAAAATGTTATTCACTCTTCTTCATCAAATGTTATTTTGGATGTGTAAGTTTGTTTAGAATAAATTAGGTGTTTTCTTCTAATGAAAAACCATGTTTTCTCTCAAAAGCTAATTTACATTTCAATTTCAATCCCTTAGCCTTCATATACCTTTCCCCATATCATAAGACACTTTCCCAAAATACCTACATTGTTATCCCCTTTCTCTAAACTTTCATCTCCTTAAAAACCTCAAGCCCTAGGTTTTCATTTTCCTAGGCTCCCTATACCCTACCTACAATTAAATACCCTATTCTAAAACCCCTCATAATCACTACCCCTGTCACCTCCCTCATATTACAAATCCCTATTCCCGTCTCCTCCAATTTCCTCACACTAACCCTCACTTCATACACTCACATTCCATTCCATCATCTCCCTAGGGTTTTGAAACCAAATATGTTATGGTAGAAGAGGAGAACATAAGTCATAGTGAGGAGGAATAAAGACAAGAGTGAAGGCCATCTAAAAAAGGATGGAGAATTATTAGACATGAACCAACAAATACCAAAGAACCCATGGCATCTCCCATCACTATGACATGCTTTAAGAATGTAGGTTGTTTTGAGTTCTGTGAGAAAGTAAAAAGGGTCCAATACCATCCTATGTTTTCCAAATTATTCATTTCCAATATTCATGATAACCATGTAACCCTTGCTGGTATTACTTTCACTGTTTACCCTACCATCCTATTAGCTGCCACTGGGATCCCAAACATTGGAGAAAAATGGTTCAAGCAAGGAGATTTGAATCAGCTTTATTATGAGCCATATATTAAACCAAGGTACAGGAATGAGAGAAAGATTATTTTTCCTTTCTCTTATCTCCTGGACAGATATGTCCCTATGATGAAAATCATTATGAGGTACTTTAGTTGTGAAGGTAGGTTTTCTGGACTACTCCTATCATATTCGACTACTCATGCACTTCATAAGGGTCAGAATGCTCAATATACCTTACAATCTCTACCGAAGCATTGAGAAGATGGAATTTTTTACCCAAAAGAGAGATTATGATCATCACATGCAAAGTATCTTTCACCACTCCCTCATCAAAATGGTGGTCCTTCATCATCTTGATCAGTTAAACATTGCATGGGACACCTTCATATCCAATCATATTTTCACTATCCCACCTATGCAGCATGCCCAAGATGCACCTTCATCATCTCATCCTTCCACATCCATTCCTCCATCTCATCCTACTATTCATACATCATCACCAGATCAATCTCCTTCATCCACCTCACCACCTTCATCTCCATTTCACATTGAGACTGGGTCACCTAATAGAGGTGAAATTAGCAAGCCTAAGAGGGCTGATTTAGACACATTGGCACATACCTATCAGAGAGGTCATAGGTAGGTGTTTTCCCCATAGATTGTGGGAGGGGCCCTAACTTTTTCACCAACAAATCAGGTACAAAAAGACAAGGAGAAGATGGCAGAGGTGGACATACATGAAGAGGAAGGCCTCCATGAGAAAGAGGAATATTTTGAACTTGTAAACTTGGACATAATTGATGATGATGATGATCCTTCATTGATCATCCAAGAGAAGGAAGCCAAGATTAAATACCTTCAAGCTAATCTTGAAAGTTCCAAGTTTGTCATTAACTTTCTCAAGCAAGAGAACCAACAGCTAAAGACCAAACACTCCATTGATGAAGTGAAATGCATGAAAGCACAAATAGAAGCAGAGAAGTCTAAAGCCTTGCTTGAAGAAACATTAGAGAAGTATGGTGAACCTGATGGTGAGGATGATCAGCCTCCAAGACGGACACCTAGGACTATAGGGCTTAAAACATCTCTAGCCCTAGAAAGACAAAGGGAAGTTGAGCTAGTTGACCAACTAACCCTAAATGAATATCTTGCCATAGAAATCAGTGAAAATAGGGAACCATCACTTGATAGAGAAAACCAGAACTTGGAGAAGCTCTTGGCCAAGGCTCAAAAGGACAATGATATTTAAAGAAGTATGGAAAAGCATTATGCCATGAGGAACAAAATTGCAAGGGGCAAACTCAAAACAACCCATGCAAAAATTGAAGCCTTGACCAAGAAAAAGGAGAAAAGGATGCTAGGCATACTTGCTGAGGTAACACTACATGCCTCAAACACATGATCAGCCATCTTCCCACCAATTTTGACAATTTTTGGGAAAATTTTGCAAGTTTGTGAATTTCTGTGTTTTTGAGGATATTTTTAGCACAATAAAAGTGTCAAACGCGCAACACCTAGGGTGTTGCGCTATTTTTTGGGGCATACAATGAGAAAATGGTCATCACCATTGAATTCATAATGAAGAGGGCATCCACACTATACATTTTCTAAGCATTTGGAGGCAAAATGATCAGTTAAAAGGGAAGAAAACCACCAAAAACCATGATTCTGCCTCATTTTTGGCCTTGGCGCTGCGCGTTTACCAGTCTTGGGAAAATGCAATTTTGACAGGGCAAATGGGATTCATTTTGAAAACTGAAGGAATTTATGGAAAGTAGACTTGAAGGGTTTTTGAACAAGCCATCTTGGAGAAAATTTGGACACTGGGAAGGCACCCAAATTCAAACTTGAACATAGAGGTTATGTTTGACACAAAAAGGGCATGTTTGACAAGAACACGACACATTTGGCAGTATTCTGAAATTTTCTGAGTTTCACTCCAGTTTTGATTTTTATCTTGGTAAATGATGATTTTACCTATTTAAATGATGAAACTAAATGTAATTATCATGTTTTTACTATTTAATAGGGTAAATACATTAGGTAAATCAATCAAATGAGGTGAAATAGATCATTTCACTTAAGATAGGAATGAGTCACTTGGAGCATCCTATACTCTAGCTATCAATTCAGATTTTTGTGTAATATCTTCCTCAGCTCATGGATTCGATCCCTAAGGATGAGTGAAGGTTGTTTTCAAGTCTATTTAGCTCATTTCTTCACACTAGTGAAGTGTGGAAATCAATTTGATTTTTGCTAGTTGATCAAGGAAACTTTGTACTCAGTCTGGCCAAGCTAATAAAGAAGAGTTGCAACTACTTTTATTGGATACTTGTGGTATTGAATGTCTATCATTGTTTCTTCTTCAGTATCATATGTTATAAATTATTTTTTTTGTGTTCACTTTCACTTTCATTTCTATATTATGATCTTTTACAAGTTAGATGATCAGAATACATGTTTTCACATGCTCTATTTTGGGTAACTGATCATATTTTTTTCATCTTCCTTTTTCTAAGAAAAATGAATATTATATGATTTTCTTAGCCTTATTATAGTTTCAACACCATTTCATAACAATTCTCTTAAAGTGATAATCATTATACCTACCTTGTTGTAATATCCCAAATCTGGAACAGCTAGCAAGGCATGCCTAGAAAACGCATTTTCCAGGAATGGCTGCTACAGGATTTGAAACCTAGACCTGGATCCCTTAAATAAATGTATCTAAGTCCTAAATCCAAGAGGAGGCTCCAAATAAATCCTTCTAGGTGGGTTAAACAGTTCTCCCACACCTATTTGTCTTCAAAAAGTGCCCGATGAAGGGATTGCAACAATTCTTGAGCAAGAGATGGAATGATAGCGTTATTTTTAATGAGCCAGCATACATAAATTTAAAATTAGCCAAAAATTGATGTTATAGCAGTAAAATATTACAATATCTTGAGAAATCATGCACTCAAGCAAGGCAATGCCAGCCTCAACAATACATGTACTAGGAGATAAAGAACATTGCTACATATATGAAACCCCATGCTATGAAAATGTTGTCTATTATGGATAGCTATTGAAAAATGAATTAAAATAGAAGGATAAAAAAATTTATGGCTCAAATAATGTGGGGGAGAAAATATCTAACCCCTGAAAAGAAATATACAACAATCCTTAAAAGGATTGGCTGAAATACATACAAAATGGAAAATTTGCAGAAATGCTGGAGTTGCTGGGCAGCAGCTGCAACTCAGAAAATAGAAATGGATTAATATGGCTGATGATGTTGCAAATGATTCATACATCTCATCCAAAGGATCTCTAAGGTGAAAGGCTGATCCAATCCCTGAAGATCTCACCCTCCAAAATAGTGGTGCAAACCCCCATTACAAATACACACTGAAATAACGTAGTCTGGAGAAGGGATTGCGCTGTTGATGATGGGAGATGATTAGCCTGATGTCAAGATATGAAAATAAGCTCACAAATCCCCTTCATTGACCCTCCGAAGGAATATGAGCTCCCTCCTCTGAAAGATGAGCCAAGGAATGGAGTTGTGGAACCCTCCACTGCAACACCTTGCAATACTGCATTATACTTCAGCAGAAATAACGTAGTGACTAAAAGAGTGGCTTTGGCTTTGAGCATAGATGTGGAGAAATGAAGTGAAATACTTCAAGAGGCCTCTAAATAAGGAGAGGAAATCCTAAATAGGAATCCATCGTGCTAAACAGCACTGCAACTCAGCTGAACAGTCGGAGAATGAAAATAGTCTTCCAAACAAATAATCATAAACTCAAAGATATCTCACTATGGTTGCCTCTTCCTCCTTTTATGCAAATGAATGTCTCTTTGCCCTGGACCCCACACTTTAGGGTTTCTTCCACAAAGAATATTTCTCCCTCTCGAACTACGTTGTCTTCCCAAGCAAGCTACACCCTCTTAGGCAACGTTGTTGACTTGGTCAAACTTGACCTTGTCCTCATGCATTTGTCCCTTTTCACACTACAAGGTGAAAAATAAAGCTGATCCATTGATCCCTTTCACACTATAAGGGATTTTATTCCTACTTATGGGTCTCCTTACCCATTTTATTCACCTCCTAGATGATATGAGAAAAATTAATGTTCCAATTAACTTTATGAAAATTTTGAAACATTACAGTCCTCGCCTCTCAAAGATTGCTTGTCCTCAAGCAAGTGCAAGGATAGACTGAGTTATTTTATCATCCTCTTCCTGTAGCATCCATGTATGATGATCTCCTCCAAGGAGAAATATTCTATCTCATCAATCAACTCTCCACATTTCTCCTCCCCAGCATGTAAGTCAGTTATCAAGCCATCATCATGTAAAGGTGAAATACTCAAGAGGATAGCAAGGTGATGTCTAGAGGCCCCTTTGAGGAACAGGATCTGAAATGTAATGGGAACTATTTCTTCCATATGGATCCTCCATCCCCAAGCTATTATCCATGAAAAATGAGTCACCTCCCAACTAGGTAACTCCTGGAAACTGCCATCCACCTTTGGCTCCAACAAAGTAAGTGGGATGAAAATCTGCACATGGTAGACAATGTAGCCTACCCCACGCTGTCCATCTCTCCACTTATGATAAGTGTAGAGTGTTGGCTGTCCTTGGGATGCAATAATGTTGCCCTCAAGTGGCAAGATGAGGAATATATCTCCAAAAATCTCTCCCCCAATGCTGCAAATCAAGCTGGCCCAAATCCTCCCATATATGATGAGTTGGAAGTCACCATCATTTGGAGTCCATCCAATCATATGACCCCTCTTATAAAGAGACAAATGTGTTGCTGTGGTGGTCATATAATCTCCCATGCTCCCCTTAGAACATGTAGTGAAAAAAGTGTGGGGAATGCCTTCCTCAGAGGACACATCCATCCCATGTATCTTCCTCCCAAACATGCTCCTCATAAAGACAGAAACAATAGATCCATAGGGAGAAAAAATGAGAATCATGCTTGTTGCCATATGTAATAAGTGAGAAGGAAAATGGTCCCTCAAGTGCAACCAACACATCTTCACCCTCAAATGCAATAGAGACTGATAAAAGGAGTGGCTTCTCAACCACTTGCCTTCTGCTCCAATCTCCTCATAAGTGTGGAGGAAGTGAATGATGCAAGGTGTACAATGAGCATGTCCTCCATAACATGCCTCTTCCCCAAGTCCTCCTAGGGAATGGCCATCAATCATTCTTATGGCCTCAACTAGACCATGAAGCTCAAAAGAAAGAATTCTCCTCATTGGAGCAACATCCTACACATATATGGTTAAGGGGCATATACATACATCATATAAATAATCATGTAAACAATCATCACCCTTACCATATGTCCTGCTCATACAAATGGAGTGGCTCATAGGTGAGTCTCCTCTAATCCTCAAAGAGAAAAGAGGTGGATGTGCTAACTCTTCCAAAGAGTTATGTCTCTCTTCCATCTCCATCTGGTCCATGCATCTCCTCATATGCTGATATATCTCCTCCTCAAAACCCTTCCAAAAATACCCCTCCATGATGGTGTGGTATGCTCTCATAGAAAAGTGGGGCTAAAACAGAAATCCTCCCGAGCTGCTTGTAGCAACTTCTCCTTGAGCTTGGAAGCTCTAGGAAAAAATATCCTACCATGATAGAAGATGACCCCATCTCTGACTGAATACTCCTCCTCATGCAACTGGTCATCCAATATCATACAAGTGAAAATATCCTTGGAATACTCCACCAACAGTTGGGAGTTCCAATATGGATCTATCCTCCATAGTGACAGCGCTGATGATCTCTCCTGAAGAACATCTGTCATATGGTTGCCCTCTTCTCTGACATCTCCCATGTCAAAGATGCTAGTTGGAAGGCTGTTATCCCTCCTCTGCTGCTTCTGCCACAGCGCAAAATCTGAAATGGAAGTGGGTAATGATGATGTTGAGGGAATTATCCCTCTCTCCTTGAGTCTACCCAAGACTCCCAGCGTTGTATCAAGCTCTCCAAAGGTCTCCACTCTTCTAAAATCAATGAGTGGTGCCTCAACTAGTGAAGCATCCATCCTCCTATGTTGATCCAGTGGTTTCCCTAGAAAAATGTCTCCATGCAATGAGGCATCATCATCAAGAGATGACTACATATATGAATGAAAAAATCTATCCATGCCCTCACTGCGCAATCCAGTCTTCTCCTTAGGTGCATCAACCTCCTGAAGTGGATAGGGATGTGTACATCTCATCTCATGATACTGGTTCTTCTCCCTACCTCCTCCTTCTGTCTCCATGGTTCCACACCTCCTCAACGATGGCACATGAAGTGTGCCTTGATCTCCACACATGAGATCCTGGGGACTTCCTTGCAAAGACACAAGAATCCCTCTACTTGGAGAAAGAACTCCTCCTTCCTTTGCATGAGGCACTAGATAATCTCTAGATGAACCAGCGTTTTTGCCCTCAATCTCTGCAACATGAATGGGCAACCCTCCCATGATTGGATCCCCTTTTGAAAAATATATCTCCATGCTCCCTTGCTCAAAGGTGTGAGAAGGAAGTCTTTCTTCTGGCAAGGTATGGTGCTAGTTTTCAGCCTCCTCCATTATTTTCTGAAGTGGAATTGCATTTTCATGCAAGGGTTTTGTTTGAGTTCCCTTGTTTAACTCCACCATGTGTGTCTCATGAATCCTCCCATCAAATATTTTCACTAATGCCTTAGTGAAACTTGCATAAGATGTAAAGTTTAAATTTCTCAAAGAAAAGGATTCAAAGATCCACCAGGCAAAAGCCTTACCTCTCAAATGCAGCGCTGCAACTTTGATGGCTTCATCTTCAAGAATTTGGTGCAACCTCTTCTCTTCTTCCCTCCTATCAACCTCTTCTCTTCTTTCCCTCTCTCTTTCAGAAACCATGGGAATGTGACTACGCTATGTATTAGAGTGTGTGACTGTTGGCTCACACTCCTCATATAACAATCTAGAGTTTGCTTTAGATTCAAACCCTTTCGAAGATTCTTCATACATCTCCCTCCTTATCTTCTGGAAGTCTTCATGAATAATATGTAGAGATTTAGGAAGAATATTTGTAAGCTTATCCCCTTTCTTTTCTTCAAAATATGGAGTCTTTATCCTTCTTATTTCTCTGTCTCCTTCTTGATGAGAAAAGGAAGTGCAAGGGCCTTCCTCTTCTATTTTCTTATCCTCCTTGGGGAGGTTCTTCATGGATCTAAAATATGATGAGATAAAACCAATCCTCTTCAATATTCTGATCTTCTTGGGCTGAGACTCATATGTTGAGCCAAGAAAGCAGCTCTGATACCACTGTAATATCCCAAATCTGGAACATCTAGCAAGGCATGCCTGGAAAATGCATTTTCCATGAATGGCTACTACCGCATTTAAAACCTGGACCTAGATCCCTTATATCAATGTATCTAAGTCATAAATCCAAGAGGAGGCTCCAAATAAATCCTTCTAGGTGGGTTAAACAGTTCTCCTATACCTAGTTGTCTTTAGAAAGTGCCCAATGAAGGGACTACAACAATTCTTGAGCAAGAGATGGAATGAAAACGTTACTTTTAATGAGCGAGTGTGCATAAATATACAATTAGCCAACAAGTGATGTTATAGCAGTAAAATAGTACAATATCTTGAGGAAGCAAGAACTCAAGCAAGGAAATGCCAGCCTCAAAAATACATGTACTAGGAGATAAAGAACACTGCTACATATATGAAACCCCAGGATATGACAACGTTGTTTATTATGGATAGATGCTAAAAAATGAATGAAAATAGAAGGATACAACAATTTATGGCTCAAATAATGTGGGGGAGCAAAGCTCTAACCCCTAAAAAGCAATATAAAACAATCCTTAAAAGGATTGGCTGAAATACATACAAAATGGAAAATCTGCAAAAATGCCGGAGTTGCCGAGCAACAACTGCAACTCAAAAAATAGAAATGGATGAAGATGGTTGATGATGATGCAAATGATGTATATATCTCATCCAAAGGATCTCTCAGGTGAAAGGCTGATCCAATCCTTGGAGATCTCACCCTCCAATATAGTGGTGCAAACCCCCACTGCAGATACACATTGAAATAACACAGTCTGGAGAAGGGACTGCGCTGTTGATGATGGGAGATGCTTGGCCTGATGAAAAGATATGAAAATCAGCTTAGAAATCCCCTTCACTGACCCTCCGGAGGAATAGGATCTCCATCCTCTGAAATATGGGCCAAAGAATGGAGTTTTGGAACCCTCCACTGCAACACCTTGCAATACTGCGTTATACTTCAGCAGAAATAACATAGTGACTGAAAGAGTGGCTTTGGCCTTGAGCCTAGATGTGGAGAAATGAAGTGCAATCCTTCAAGAGGCCTCTCAAGAAGGAGAGGAAATCCTAAATAGGAATCCCTCGTGCAAAACATCACTACAACTCAGTTGAATAGCCGGAGAATGAAAATAGTCTTCCAGAAAAATAATCATAAACTCAAAGATATCTCACTATGGCTGCCCCTTCCTCCTTTTATGCAAGTGAATGCCTCTTTGCCCTGGACCCCACACAATAGGGTTTCTTCCACAAAGAATCTTTCTCCCTCTCAAAATGCACTATCTTCCCAAGCAAGCTACACCCTCTTAGGCAACGATGTTGACTTGGTCAAACTTGACCTTGTCATCATGCATTTTCCCCTTTTCACACTGGAAGGTGCAAAATAAAGCTTCTCCATTGATCCATTTCACACAATGAGGGATTTTATTCCTACTTATGGGTCTCCTTACCCATTTTATTCACCTCCTAGATGATATGAGCAAAATTAATGTTCCAATTAACTTTATGAAAATTTTGGAACATTACACTTGCCCCATTGATCCCTCCAACCCTAACTCATTTTCCCTGACCTAGATTTCCTTGACCTAATTTCTTCATCCAATGATTTTCCCAACCAAATAAATTCAAATTAACCCCATTCAATCTATACCTAGCCTAATAACCCTAATTTCTCCAACCCTCCTGGTTGTGACCCTTTTGGAGAGGTCCCTCTCTGACTTGATAGGGCTAGCTATCAAGTCAAAAACTTGGTTTGTGGTTACCTATGTTGGGATTCCTTCTTCAGCCTTGTGAATTTGGCGGAGTGATAACAGATCTTATCATCTAAGCCATTGTAGTTAGTACATATGGACTTTGGTGGACCATCAAGAAAGAAATCACCCACAAATAAATTGTATTTCATGTTTATCATTGATGATTTTATCCTAATGATGTGGGTTGCATTCCTTAGAGGAAAATCAACAGCCTTTGAGAAGTTTAAATAATTTAAATCCATGGTTGAGAATGAGACAAATTGTAAAATAAATGGAATAAGGTCTGATAATGGAGGTGAGTTTGGTTCAAAAGGGTTTAATGACTTTTGAAAGTAGCATGACATCAAAAGGAAATTCACTATAGCATATACTTCACAGGAAAATGTTGTAGTAAAGAGAACCAATAGATTTTTTCATCAATTAGCTAGAGCCATGATGGGAGAAAGAAATGTTCAATTGATCTAAATGGGAATATTAGTGTTTTCTATGATAATATCTAATTCAGAATATAAACAAAGTGCTTGAGGATTATGAGGTAAATTACAAGTTAAACATAAGTTTTTATGTGAATTTTTGTAGCAAATTAACATAAAGAAAACACTGAACAACACCATATAAAAAACACGAACATCACCTAGGGCACCTGCTAGTTGAATCATGTGGCCTACGTAGTTTACATAACTGGATTGGACAGGAGGAGCTAGCTCAGGTGGCCATGGAAATTAGCAACACAATAGCTGAGCTGGGAGTTATGAGGGAATAAATACAATAGGACATGATGAAGGATTTCACCCTGCCTGGGCTACATCTCCTTGGTCCAACTTCCAATGCCTTGGCCCTCTTATATTATGCTCAAAAGTGTGATTACATATGTTTACATTTCTCAAAAAACTCTAAAACTTGTTCCATCAGCTACATAATGCCAAAATATGTGATTGTAGCCTCTTTCTACCTCCAATTTGGTCAAAAACTAAGCAAGTTATGACTTCCCCAAGTTTTGGCACTAACCACTCCACAAATTCCTCAAAATTTGGCACCATCCTAAAAATCCACCTAGAAATCCGCTAAGAGAGTTCCAATTTCCCAAAAATAGGGCAAAATTTTCACCACCTTAATTTGTTCAATAAGGCTTAAAAACAGGATTCTGAACCATATTGTTATATGATTAATAATATTTTTTTTTTTGTATAAAAAAATGTCGTAGTTTGGGCCAACCGTCGGCATTAACCTTAAGTGTCAACACATGACAGTGTTAGGAATTTATTGCTAAAGGTTATGGATTGTTGGGGGGAGGGGCATGAGGCTATCCTCCCACCCATGGTCTCGCCTTTGGCGGTGACTAGTGCTAGGGCTAGCATTCCGCCCATGGTCCCGCCTTCTGTGGTGACCAGTGTTGGGGCTAGACCTCGACCCCCTCCCCCATGCTGGAGTCAACATTAAAAAAAAGCCATGTGAATGCCATAGTAATGTAAGGAATAAAGTGTGGGGCATAGTGGTAATGCATTTGGATTATGGCAGTGAGGTCTTATGTTTGACCCCTATGGGGTGCGGTTTGACCCTTACCACAATTTTGGTGCCCCTCGGGCTGCCATGTGGCAGCCCCTGGCTAGGCCATGTGGCAATATATGATTGGCCATCATGAAACCAATCAAATTTTGCCACTTGGCACAATACCATAAATTGGAGGAAAATCATTGACCAAGTCAACCTACACAATCACCCTACTACGTAAGCATGCCTAGTCAGATGTACAGAATGTTGACTGGGTTTTCCTACATATTTTTTTTAATTCATGTTTGAAAAAGTGAACAGAATGTTTTTTTGGGAGCATATGGTGTCAACTTTCCACGAAATGAGTTGCATCAAATTCTGAACGATGAGATACATGTGGTCATTTAGGTTCCACACCATTCCAACAACTTTCGTTTTTTAGCATAATTTTGAGCACCTGATCACGCCTCCCCACTGCAAGCTTTTGGACCCAAAAATTTCTTTCATTACTAAACATGTGGATGAGGGTACAACCCCCTCACCCTTCTAGTCTCAATCCATAGGAATTTTCCTAACTTCAACAATTTCAGTTTTTCATGAAAACTGATCTTTTTCCTTCATTCTGGAGACCTTGTCTTGTTGTTGTAGATACCATCCTGCTGCAATTTCCTAGAATTTTTAGAACATCAAACTGTCCTTGAAGAAACAAATGTGTTACCACCTTGGTCATCAATCAAAGGAAGCTTGAATAACTTGAAAAATTTCTCACCTCGAACATTGTGGACATGGCGATTTTTAGCTTGTCTTGCCTTATACTTGCGTCAACATTTGACCAAGTGTTTTCACCATTGCGATGTACCATTTTGAAACCAAAAATAAGTACTTTTAGAACCTATAACTTATTTTTCATCTTTCCTTGGCTCTTTCTCTTTTATTTTTTCACCATTCAACACTGACATCTTGTTCCCATCATTGTTCAACACTGATGTGGATTGCTGTAAATCTTTCACATCTTGTTTACCTATTTTCTAAGGCCACATGTTAGAGCCCTTAACCGTCTTATTAAAAACATTAGCAACTTCAATGAAATTATCTTGTTCATTTGATGCATCCTCTTGAAGGGTCTCGTTCGAAACATCGCTATGCTTGAACATTAAACAAGCCAAATTTTGACTTGCATTCCACTATTCTCTTCATTTATCCTGCTTGTATAAGAGACAAACTCATCTTCTTATTATGCGCTCTAACTATGTACTCAATTCCATTCTTGAATAAGTGGTAATTATTCTCATGGTGATGAAATACTTCCCTCCTATCATAAAGATAAGGAATTCCCAAAAAAATACCTGAAGTATCAAGCAGAACTACATCAAGTTCAACTTTGTCAAGAAAGTTTGAATTATTTCAAACGTTAGGATGCACTTCCTTGTTACCTGCAAGTTTTCATTATTTCATATCCACCCTAAAGGATACAGTCTTGGACGTGCAACAATTTCTAGATTTAACCTCTTAACTAAGTCTTCAGAAATCAAATTTTCTTGAGAATCACTATAAAAGAGTGTGTCTATTTTGGTATGCCTTGACACAACTCTAATATGAAAGAGTTCAACTCTTGTATCATCATCTTGAGTACAACTTGAAGAACTATTGCTTGCTATGTTCTTACCTTTCAAACCTATTGTTGTAATCTTGGTTTCATCTCCTGAATCTGAACCTAAGTCATGTTCAATGATTGCAGTTGTTTTCTCCTTCTCTTTGGTTTTAAGTTTGTTGGGCTTCAACACTGGATGGAGTTTCTAACAATGGTCTTCATCATGGCCATTTTTTGAACAATGTTTACATGTGAGTTCCTCTTTATCTATTTTAATAGAATAATTTTTATTTCCCTTTCCATTAAAATTACCCTTTCCTTTACCTTCATACTAAAGGGAACCATCACTTTTTTCATCTGCACTATGTTTCCCTCTTGCTTCTATATGTGTGGCTTGAACACAAAACTCGTCTAATTTTTTGGGATTGAAAATGAGAATGGTATGTCTAAGGTAGCTATGCAAAGCCCCAATATACTTTAGCAAAGTGTCTTGAGAAGATAAATTGACACCCAAAACCAGTGCTCTGCTCCTAAACTCTTGTGTATAATTTTGAACACTTTGTCCCTTTAGTTGTCTAAAATACTGCCAGTCCATTATGGCTTTCTGTGTATAAGATAGAGGGTAAAAATTCCTTATAGTTGCAACAATGAAATAAAACCAATATATTGATATCATACCATGGTTTTTCATCTCTTCTTGTGTCTTGGCTTGCCACCATACTAGTGTTGCACCCTCGAATTTAAAGGAAGCTAGATGACTCTTTATGTCATCATCTTGAAGGTTTTGAATCCTACAGTAGATCTCCAAATGATGAACCTAATTTTCAAGCTTCTATGCATTCACTTCACCATTATACATAGGCAGCTCAAATTTAATATCAAGTTTTAACAAGGTTGTTTTACCAATTCCTTTTGAGGTATGTTGATCTGTATGAGTAAGGGTTGTGGTAGTGGAAGAGGATGAAGATGAAGGTGAAGATAGTGTTGAGGATTATGGTGGAGTATATGGAGACTTATCACCATTTATATTACCTCCTCCTCTTGTGGAACCCTCTCCTATTAGAGTCCTGGATATTTCACCCTACAACCTTGTATTCCTATCTGCATAGAGGACCTTCGCCATATTGGTCATGTCAAAGAAATCCTTCCTAAAATCCTTCTCATCCTCTGTCATGTTATCATTTCCTCTTTCATGAGACATGCTCGCAGAAGCCTCAGGTACAACATGAGGTGAATATTTTGGTGGAGATTGTGGCAACTGTGCCCTCCTTCTCCTTGCTCAAACTAGAGAACCTACACCCACAAGGTTTCCTTCTCCTCTCTTGAGCTTCAACCTGGTAAGAATTTAAACACTTGCAAGACAATTAAATTCTCCTTGCACAATTAAACCTCATGCTATGATACCAACATGATCTAAGTGGGCATATTAGTGTTTGTTGTTCTAAGATCTAGTTCAGAATATAAACAAAGTGCTTGATGGTTATGAGGTAAATTGCAAGTTAAACATGATCTTTTATGTGTTTTAATGTGAATTTATTGAGAAAATTAACATAAAAAAACATTGAACAAAAAAATATAACAGACATGAACATCACCATAAACAGTAACACAATAGCACATGATGAAGGAGTTAACCCCGCCTAACCTACGTCTCCTTGGTCCAACTTCCAATGGCTTGGCCCTCTTCTATTATGCTCAAAAGTGTGATTACATATGTTTACAATGCTCAAAAAGCTCTAAAAATTGTTCCATTAGCTCCATAATTCTCAAAAATGTCTATGTAGCCTCTTTCTTCCTCCAATTTGATCACAAACTGATCAAGTTATGACTTCCCCAAATTTTGGCACTGACTGTTGCACAAATTGCTCAAAATCCAACACCGTCCTACAAATCCACCTAGACATCTGCTAACGGAGCACTAATTTGCCCAAAAACTGATCAAAATTGTTGATGCCTTAATTTGTTCAATAAGGCTTAAAAATTGTATTCTGAACCATATTTTTATATGGTTAAATATATATATATATATATATATATATATATATATATATATATATATAATTTCATGGTTTATTCCAACCATCAGCATTAACCTTAAGTGTTGACACATGGCGGTGTTGGCATTTATTGCTAACAGTTATGGACCGTTGGGGAAGGTGTGGGGCTAGCCTCTCACCCATGGTCCCTCCTCTGGCAGTGACCATAGATGGGGCTAGACCCCACCCCCCCCTCCCCCATTGTAGAATCAACATTAAAACAAAATCATGTGAGGACCATAGTAATGTAACGAATAAAGCGTGGGGCGCAGTGGTAATGCATTAGGCATCTGATAGTGAGGTCTTGTGTTAGATCCCTAAGGGGTGAAGTTTGACCCTTACCATAATTTTTCTGGCCCTTGGGATGCCACATGGCAGCCCTTGGCTGGGCCATGTGGCAGCCTATGATTGGCAATCATGAAACCAATCAAATCGTGCCACTTCGAGCGAATACAAACGTGAAACTTGGAACAATACCATATGATGGAGGGAAAACACTGACCAAGTCAAACTTCATAGTCACCCTACTACTTAGGCATGCCCAGTCAGTTGTACGGACTGCTGACTAGGTTGTCCTACATTTTGTTTTTAGAAATTTGCATGTTTGACAAAGTGGATAGAACGTGTTTCTGGGAGCATACGGTGTCGGTTTTCTGTGAAATGAATTGCACTAGATTCAAAACAATGATATATTTTCATTTGTTTAGGTTCCATGCCATTCCGAAAACTTTCATTTTTTAGCATAATTTTGAGCACCTGATCATAAATGGAGATTTTCGGCTGAACTTATTCATAGAATAGTAGTGATTATCAAAAAATATCAGTTCATACTAAATAATGATAAGAATCCCTATTAGATCTGGTATGGTAGACCTGCAATCATCAACTATTTAAGAGTATTTGGAAGCAAGTGTTACATCAAGAGGAATGATGACAAGCTTGGTAAGTTTGATGCAAGGGATGATGAAGGTATTTTTCTTGGATATTCTCATAAAATCAAGGGCTATAGATGCTACAATAAGAATAAAAAGAATATTGTTAATCATATGGATGTCAATGTGGATCAGTATGTTGAATCTTAAGTCATTTTTTCAATAAATACCAGCTCCACTAATCCAATCAACAATCATGAGAAGGTCGATGAGCCACTTTTAGATGAATACAATGAAGATCCCCTCAATTGTCAAGCCAAATATAATTCAAATTATGTGAAAAAACACCACCCATCTGATTAAATTTTTGGTGATTTAAACACAAGTGTACAAACAAGAAGGAAGCTACTAAATACCCCCACTCAAGCACACATAGCTGTGTTATCGATGGAGGAACCAAAGGATGTTGTGCAGGATAGTAAGGATGACAATTGGTTAAATTATATGCATGAAGAGTTGGACCAAATCAAGAAAAATAATACTTGGGAACTTGTTCCTAGACCAGCAAACAAGAATGTAATTGGCACAAAGTGGGTCTTCATGAACAAATTAAATGAATGTGGAGAAGTGGTAAAAAACAAGGCAAGATTAGTGTGCAAAGGATATGCACAAATACAAGTTCTAGACTTTGATGAAACTTTTTATATTGTTGCTCGATTAGAGGAAATTAGAATTTTTTTAGCATTTTATTGTTTCAATAAATTCAAAATATATCAAATGGATGTCAAATATTATTTTCTAAATGGATAATTGCATGAAAAAGTTTACATAGAGAAGCCATAGGATGTTCAGTTATCATATAATCTCGATAACGTTCACAAAGTGAAGAAGGCCCTGTACGGTCTCAAGAAAGCCTCGTGGGTCTCGTATTCCAAGTTGGACAATTATTTTCTCAAGTGTTTTTTCAAAATATTCATAGCTTATAGTATTTTGTATGCTAAATCTTATAATGGAAAACTAATAGTGGTGGTTGTCTATGTTGATGATATTGTATTTTCCAATGATTAAAATCAACTAACATTATAATTTTCAGTTGATATGAAGTTCAAGTTTAAGATTTTTATGCTTGAAGAACTTTCTTATTTTCTTGGTTTTCAGACTGCACAGACTCACAAAGGGGTTTTTATCTCACAAAGCAAGTATTGCAAGGAAGTATTGAAGAAATTCGGCATGGAAGAGTATTCTTCTGTGAGCACACCAATGGTTATATGTTGCAACTTGAGTAAGACTAAGGAATCCCAAGAAGTGGAATATATTTTAGAAAGGTCTATTGTTGGTAGCATATTATATTTGATAGCCTCAATACCATACATTATGCATGAAGTTTGTATTGTTGGAAGATTTCAAGAAGGCCCCTGAAAAAAACCATCTTCTTGCAGCAAAGGGTATTCTTAGATATCTTATAGCCACAATGGATTATGGACTTTGGTGCCCAAGAGGTAAATATTTGTCATTAATTTTTTATACTGATATTAATTGGGCAGGTGATGCATATTATCAAAATAGTACTAGTGATGGTGCATTCTTTCTTGCATAATGCCTAGTTTCATGGTTACACAAGAATAATGCTTCAATCTATCTATCTACATTATGGATGATAGCTTCTTGTTGTACTCAAATATTATGGATGAAGCAGACTTTCCAACATGTACAAGTATTTTATGATCATCCTATTCTCATTATCTGTCACAATAGAAGTTCCATCAGCATGTCAAAGAATCATGTTTTTTCACTCAAAGACAAAGCATATTCTAATCATGTACCATTTCTTAAGAGAGCAAGTTTAAAATCAAATTTTCAAGCTAGAGTATGTACCTATGAAAGATAAAGTAGCTAATATATTTAAAAAACATCTCCCAAGTGATAAATTTGAGTATTTAAGGTAGACATTCAGATTTTTTCCTCTTTCCTCCATGCATTGGATCTTCCTTGAAGAGGAATTAAGGAAACTAACAAGAACATTCAACATATCAAGATAAGATACCAGGTCCACATGATAAACATGATAGGGGGATATTTTTGACAGGGGGATCATGTTGGTATATTTTCCATTTATGTTAAAGGGGGAGAGAGAACATCAAACCACAAAGATAAAATGATAACATAGGTTAAAAAAGCATAGATGTAACACCCTCCTCCCACATTTACCCAAGTTACCAACCTGCAAGGTTAAACATGTGATGAAGAGTTAATATGATATTATTCAACCTCCTATATCACCTTAAGGAAGTGGAATCGACAAAAAAAACCAAACTAACCTTCCTCAGAAACTACAGGACCCTCAGGGGCTAACCAACCACTCCAGGTGCCAAGCCCCTGAGTTAACCTACTTCTGACTAAATTAGATCCCCAATCTCACCCATGAAAATCCCTCCATTTGGTTGAAACCCTCCAATCGCATGCACATCAAGAGAATTCATGTGACTGCATAATTGTTTAGGCATTTCTATGGCAGCAACCCTGAATTCTGAGCCACTTTTTTAGGGCTAGGAATCAAGCCTCTCCCCAGAACTTGATGAAATATTACAAAGGATAAATAACAAGATGAAAATTCCTTTAATTCCAAAATTGAATAAGGACCTGACCTGGAAACTCCTAGCCATGACAGAAATTTGATCAAACACATCATGAGCATGTAATCTACATGTCATATAAAAATATCTAAGCAAAGGGACTTCATACTTATCTAAGAATCGTCAAGAAGCTCTGATTCCCTCTCATAATAGCTGCAATATCATCTATTAGGTATTATAGTCATTTTTCATTCATTTACTAATCAAACATGATCAGAGCCGAAAATCAAGTCTGTCATAAACCATGATTATAAAAAATATATAATCAATAGATCAACAATGATAGAAAAAAACATAATAACTACATAATAACAAACACATTTACACATAATACATGAGAGGAAAATAACTTTTATGAACATATCCAAAGTGAAACTAGGTCAAGGACTTCCACGTACCACCCGACCATAAATTGCGCTGAACCAAATCTTTCTTTCAACCAATCATCCTCATTCCGTATTCCAAGCATGAATGTGGGACTCATAACAAAATCAACCAGGGCTTCCTTGTGTTTTACCAAAATCCATAAAGGGATTCCTAGGCTCAATCCCTCATCTATACAACCAAGATTTACCACAATCCCTCCAAGGGATTCCTACGCCCAAACAAGAAACATATGCTACCATGATTTACTACAATCCTGTTATATACTAAAAAAGGGATCACTAGGCCCTAACAAGCATGGGTTCCTCTAGAGTTCTCCACCTAAACCATGAGGAATTTTCCTATCTCCACTCTCTAGGATTTACCATGTATATATCCATAGTTGATCAAGGGATTTCTAGGAATAACAACAGTATACACCTCTAGGATTTATCGTGTATCCCACCATAATCGGTCAAGGGATTCCTATGCCTAACAAGGTTATCCACAACTAGGATTTATCATTTAACCCACCATTACCTGTCAATGAATTCCTATGCCTTGTGTTTCCTCCTGAGACCTGCCACTCAATTTCGAAACCATTCGGAAATATAGCTCAACCAAGTAAGAGAAACACTATCACACCATGGCTAACTGGAAATGGCAAGGCAAGGATCAAAAACTACTGTCATGCCTGGAAAAACCCATTCCAATGATAACAAGAGAACCAAATACACACATTCATGTACCATGCATGCCAAAAATAGTAAGGAATTCATACATGCAACTCAACACCTGCAAGTAATCCCACTGTAGCCACTTGATCCAACTCTTCTTTTATTGATATTTGCTTCCATTTTCCTTATTTCCCCTTCCTTTTCTTTCCCTTAGCCAATTCTATTGTGCTCCAAGTAAACTCTAAGTGTGCAAGAGTATGTGAGAGAGAGAATAGAAAGAGAGATCTCCAAAACTAAACTAAAAAAATCGATGAACTGATCCTCAGGATTATTTTTATCAATTAGGCCTCTAGTTTCTTCAAATTTCCATTATTTTCCTTCATTTTCCTCCTCTCAATCCTCTTGTTCTTGGGGTTTCCGCACTTGTAGAAAAACATGTGGGATGTATTGCTCAAATCATTGGCCCAGTACTGGATGTCTCTTTTCCTCCAGGTTATATGCCTAATATTTACAATTCATTGAAAGTTAAGGGTCAAGGGACTGTGGAACCTCAATATCCACAGGTTTTCTTTCCAAGTGATAATCGACACATACAATACATCCAAAGCCTTCGCCATTGCCTTTTCCAATTTCCCTTAGCCATAATAAATCAAATTAACACCCACACTAGGATGCTTCTCCCAATGTTCACCTTGGAATATGTGTCCCATGACCATGGTATTATTTTCCCTTTAATGATTTTATTACATGAACTTTTTAACCTGGGGATATTACAGACCCCCCCCCCCCCTTAGGGGAACATCGTCCTCAGTGTTCAATGACACCTACAACCAGTGAACTTCTAAAAACCCAAAACATACAACTTATGGAGCTTTATAACTTAGATAGATGTAGTATTTACAATGAATAACCTATTGAAAAGTAACCAACATGGCAAACATAACAACATGACACCCATACCACTTATTGGAGCTTTATAACACAACTCATTGCGGTATTTAAATACATATACCAAAATTTCTTTTTTTCAACTGGAAAAAAAGGAAATATACATAGCCCGCATATGATCATCCATTTCCCATGTAGCTTCATCAGGCCCAAAGCGCTTCCACAACACTTTAACCTGCTTGATTGATTGGTTTCAGAGCATGAGTATCTTTATGTACAAAACACATTAATATTTTTTTTGGAATTCTCCTTTGGGTTCCACCTGCAATACAAACCAATCAATAAAATTATCAACATAATTTATATATATTTTAAGTAATAAAACATGGAAAAAATCATGGACTTTCACTGTCAGAGGCAGTGCAAGTCGACATGTCACTGGTCTAATCCTTTCAAGGATATTGAAAGGCCCACAATACTAAAATGCTAACTCCACACATGACCCAATCCTCAAGGAGCTCTTCTTGGGCTTGATGTCCATGTACACATTCTCCCCAGCCTAAAATTCCTTAAATTCCCTCTTCTGATTTGCATAAATTTTTTATCTATCATGTGTTGCCTTTAGATTCTGCAAGATAACTTGCATTTCTTGTTCCATATTTGCCCACATATCTGGTCCAATAAACACCCTATTCAAATGATCACTCCAACTTAAGGGAGTATTAAAACTCTTCCCATATATTGTGTTTTACAGAAATCAAACCTATGGATAGATAATTTTCCATAAGTGTGGTGGATGCACTTAGAAAAACAAATGAAAGACACTTGACCTTTTCCTTAAGATAAACAAATAAGAGAAGAACACCTACTTGTGATCCTTCGCTATTCTTCGTCTCCCTTTTGTCACTTCCATCGCTCTCAATCGAACTGAACTCGTATTATTGATACCTTCAATTACTAACATAAGACAAAAAACGAAATAAAGGCATATGATCTATTAACCTTAATCAAGCTGAATCGATTGCATTTGAAAATACATATATAAAAGCATTAACACATGTATTAGGAAAGGAAAAAATCTCTTTATTATAAGATAGAAAGAGAAGTTACAACCAGTTGGATCTATTCAATCTCAAATCGCTCCATCTTCAGTCCTATCCTCATCACATCAGCAGCATAACATTACTTGTAAACAATACCTCAAAGATCTATAATGTTATGACCATAACACTACAAAATTAAAGCTCTTTCTTCCCTTTTGCACTATGATCAATGCTCAATTTATAAGAAATGAGAATAGTTTGGCATTAATTGGTAATTGAATGGCTTTTCCATAAATGGATGAGGGAGTTTCCTTATTCAATGGGATAAGAGGATAACAGATTTAATGGCTCCATGGTGTTCATATTCAAGGTTATCAGATAGCATGATAGTTGGAAACACTTCTATAAGCCACTAGAAAGTGGGAAGGTTCCCGAAATACTTTGAAAAATTCGGTCAAGGTCAACCAACGCACTATTAAGTGGACCTAGATGCTCTGCAACACTAATTTTCATGGGAGTAACTGCTCTGCAAAGAATTTACTGCAATCTAGGGGTGCGTTGGTGGCTCAATGGAGCATTTAAGTTGGACTTCAAGTAGTGAAAATTTCATGGATAAAAACCATCAATGGGATGACTTGTTTAAGGCAAGTAGAAACTGATTTAGAGTATGATAGACCCTGTTTGTACTGATATGAGTTTCGAGAGTGATGCCCAAATTGACCTGTAACAGATTGCCTCAAATGGACTCATCCTAAGTGACTCTCGATACCCATTTTTGTAAGAAAAATCAACGAGAGGTAGATACTCTTCCCACTTTTGTTGTTGATGCATAACATACATTCTCATCATGCCCTCTAAAATCTTGCTTTCCCTCTATTTTTTTTCATCTATCTGCAGATGATAAGCTATGATGAAGGCCTACTATGTACCCAAACCTATAAATAACTCTTTCCATAACCTAGAAGTGAACTTAGAATCTCTGTCTGACACAATATTCTTTGATACGCCGTGCAACCTCACTACATCTCTAATGAAGACTTGTGCCACATCACTAGTTGAATATGTATACTTTACCAAAATCAAGTGCACTACCTTTCTCAACCTGTCTACCACAACATGATGGAATCATGTTGTCTATATGTCCTTGGAAAACCTATAATGAAATCCATAGAAATTACCTCTCATTTACACTATGGAATTGGGATTGAATGTAGTAAACCACTTGGATGCTTTCACTCTGCTTTTATCTGTTGAAAATCCAAACATCCAGCCACAAAATCTACCAATTCCTTCTTCAGATTTGACCAATATTAGAACTTCTTCACCGTTATCAATGTCTTCTAATATCTGGATGACCTGAATATGGCCTACCATTAAATTCCATTTAGATAATATTCTTGAGATCATTGTTGTCTGGCACATAGAACCTATCCCTAAATATGACCAATCCATCCGCTGTGAGACGATAGTCCACATCCTGATCACCTTTACCCTGTTATAACTCGTTCCTAATCTCCCTATACCTATCATCCTGTTGTCCTACCTGCAAGATCTGATCCTGTAAATTTGTCCCATATGAACTCATAGTTGTTATATGATTTCATTGTACTCTTCTACTAAGAGAATCTGCAACCCTATTTTCCTTTCCCTTAATGTACCTGATCTTGATGTTAAACTCATTGATCATGGCCACATCCACATCTTCAAATCATGAATGATCACTTCCAACTCAAGATGATGTGTGAAATAATTCTACTCGTACTCATTCAATTTCTTTGATTCATAAAATACCACTTTTCCCTCCTACATAAATACCTAAAGCCCTCTCTTACAAGCATTTGTGCACACCACAAACTCTATTTTTAAATTTGTAATCTTGAGAACTAGAACATTTTTCAACAATTTCTTCAATTGATCAAAACTTGATAGACATTACTCTGTCCATTCAAATTTCTTACCTTTTCACTACAATGATGTAATAAGACAAGAAATATGTGAGAAGTTCCTGATGAACCTCCTGTAGTAACCTGCCAACCCCATAAATGACCTTACCTCATCCACATTCCTAGGAGTTTCCCATTTCATAATAGCCTTTATATTTTTTGGATCTATTGTTATGCCTTCCTTGGAGGCCACATGCCCTAAGTAATGTACCTATACTAAAAGAAACTTCATTTTCTAAGCTTGGCATACAAATGATGCTCCCTTAGCAACCTCAATATTGTTGCTAAATTTTCAACATGCTCTTCCTCATTCTTAGAATATATCAATATTTCAGCCATGAACACAATAAAAAACTTGTCTAGATAAGGGAACAACACACTATTCATCAAGCACATAAAAGTAGTTGGAAAATTAGTCAAACCAAATGAAACTATGATAAACCCTGGTACAACTCAATAGAAAATTCCACTTCCCTATGAAGTGGAAACTCTAAAATATCTATGGGGAATACATCCTAAATTTTTTGTAAAACTAGGTACATTTTCAAAACCTCATCATCCTCAAAATCCTTAACTTTATTACTAGAGATATGCACTGCAAATAACACATATCATTTCCTATGACTATGCTTTTCCTGCATAATTGTAACCATTCTAACTAATGTTGCCTTCTTGTTAGCTTGTAATATCATGTGTTCCTCATTGTCATCCTAACACTCAATATCCTTATCATAATAATCCACCTTAGTCTTTTGATGATACAAACAACCCATAACCAATAGTAGATTGTATGATCCCAACGGAAGCACATTCAGATGAGATGATGTAGGCATACCATTAAAATCAAATGCACAGGCTCTTACCCAATGATGAACTCTTTACTTTGTACCTATAGCCGGCTGCTATAACCAAGGATATGCATGAATTTATTTATTCAAACCAAAATTATCCACCAAGTTAGGATTAACATAACTATACTTAGATCCAGGGTCAATCAAAATAGAAACAATTTGATCACAAAGATTACCTTTTGTCTCGATAATAGATTCATGGTGATCCGCCTGTCTATTATACAATTCTACATAGATATGACAAATTCTTTGCCCAACATCCTCAATAGTATGCTCCTCTTTTGCATTGTATATATGAGGCCTACCACTATGATACAATAGAAAATCCTTCTTGAGATGTCCCTTGCCAAATATCCAACACTACAATTGTCCCTTACCTTCACCACTATACTTTGGCCCTCCATGTTGCGACCCATATCTTTTTCCAACTACATTGAAATTCTTATAAGGAACAAAATTCTCTTTCTCACTTGTATCTCGAGGTCTTGTTCTGTTTCGATGTCATTTACCTTTAGTACTTTCTTTCCCTTTCCAACCTTGTTGAGACTATGTCTTGCACTTTCATTGCTCATAACAGTGCTTCAACTTCCCAATGACTTCTTCAAGTCACCAAGGCTCATCATAATAAATCCAATCTCTAAATTCTAATGGTAATCCATTGATAAATCTTTGAAATTTTTCTTTCTCATCCTTAAGATACGTTACATACCTCAATAACTCCAAGAACTGAGTCATGTACTCCTCATATGCCATCGATCCCATCTTTAGCTCATATAAATCCTTAGCTTTACTGTTGTAGTACCTTCCTAAAAAGTACTTCTTCCTTAAGAGCCTCTTGAATTCATTCCAACTCAACTCCTTTGTCCTAATGTCTCTCACACACTTCATGTCTTCCCACCATATGTTTGATTTCCCTTTGAGGCTAAAGATAGATATTATGGCCTTGATGTTCTCTGTGTAATCATGCAACTCAAATAATTTATTTATCTCAAGTAACCATGCCTTTGTAGCTTCCGGCTTCTTCAAAAATTCATAAAATTTTAGTGGCTTGGATTTCTTGAACTCATCTGGAAAACATCCCCAGTTACTCCTCTTGTAAGGGTGATAGTGGTGTAGACCATGATACCTGCCAGAAATAAAACTGGAATAGAACCTATGTCCATCACCTCTCTTATCTGGTGTTTACAAGAACCTATCATTCCTAATCATGTCATCTCTATCTATACTATGACCACCATGAGACTGACTCCCATATGCTCCATTAGTCCTATCCTCCTGTCCATGACTAATCCTAAAGGGTCTCTGTCTCTACAAATCTGACAAAATATGAAGGATGACTGCATTAACCTCTGATTTTTTCTCTTGTGCTTGAATGATCATATCATTGTGTTCCTTTTAACTTCTTGTTTCTTCCTTCAAACTTCTCAGAGTGTCTGCTATATCAGGAGTGTACCTATCATCATGTTGCTCATCGGATCCATAGGGAGAATCTTGTGAACTGTAGTCTACCATCTTGCTAGTCATCTTTTATATTCTTCCTGCAAGTATACCATGTCAGCTAAACCAAAATATAAACATAATAAACCTAAATCAGTATAGTTCAGGGGAGGATATATCATATAAAAGATCAACTAGATTAGCATAATACATGTATAATCATAATCATAATAAATGTACCAATATTATGAATGAAAACACCAAGTGCATACCAAGACCTTATGCATGAAAATTATAGAAATGACAACACATGCACACATCCACATAGACAACAGTCATGAAAAAAAAATCATATTCAACTACCATGCATTCACGACGAACACATCCCGACAACAACATCATCAACTTCTACATGAAAACACCACAAGAACAATGACCATCACCATGTATACAAAAGAAGAACATGTACAACAATATTTCATGCACAAAAGTCATATTCCACCATTCCAATCCAAGGGGTGAGCCATGCTCTGATACCACCCTAGGGTATCAAATATCACACATAGAGAATGGAAACCAGACACCACCCAAAGAGAACAAAAACTACTCTGATACCACCCTGTAACACCATTGTCCCACATTTACCCTAGTTATCAACCTTCCAGGTAAACATGTGATGAATAATTATTATCTAATGATTCAACCTCCTAGATCACCATAAGGAAGTGGAATCGAAAAAACAAAACCAAACTAACCTTCCTCAGAAACTATAGGACCCCCAGGGGCTAACCTGTAAGTTTTAACCCTGTACAAAAATTATCTGCTAACAAATACTTAAAAACATAAAATAAATTATCGCGAGAGCATAAAACATAAAATAGATACACACAGATATTTTCCCGTGGATCCTAAATTGGGGCTACCAACTTGATTTTTCAATATATTTATTTTAATGTTACAACACATATATATACATGCTGAAGCATTCATAAACCCCAATCCATTAACCCTAGATTAGAACATAACCGTAGTTCCTTAACCGGATCTACAAAATACCATTTGTCAAAAACCATCATGCTGAAAACCATGTGCAAACCCATGCACAAAACCATAGGTGGGTCCTCCCACCTAATATAGGGTGCAAAAAAAAGTTTCCCAAGGCATTGCCCCAGACCCCATGCAAGGGGGCTACTGCCCCCCTGCTAACCCCCCTGACACGAGGAGTTTTCGCCCCCCTTGTTGTGCTTGGCGCAACCAAAGGGAGACTCACACCCCTCGCTCCGTGCCTACTTCTAATCATGGAAACAATATAACACACATCCAAAATTCTCCCACTTATTGTTTCCTTTTCGCAAGGTGACACATGAGAGCTTATTAATTGATCCAGCCCTGCAACGCCCATTGTTTCTATACACCAAGAGAACTTCTATGTGCTCACAGACTTCGTCAATGCATCTGCAATATTCTTCAAAGTGTTCACCTTTACTAGTAACACCTTTTTATCCTCAACCATATCTATCACAAAGTGATATTGAACATCAATGTGCTTTTTCCTTGAATGATAAGCAGGGTTCTTAGCCAAGAAAATTTCACTTTGGATATCACAGTCTATCCTTATATCTTGCTGCACCAAACCCATACTTGAACACAGTCTCTGCAACCAAACTTCTTCCTTGCTTGCATGAATGCATGTCATTTATTCTTCCTTTGTAGTTGATAGATCCACTACAGACTATATTTTACTCATCCAACTAAATACACCTCCAAATAGGCTAAACACATACCCACTTGAAGATCTTCTTTGGTCCAGATCTCCAACCCAGTTTGCATTAACAAAACCATGGATGCCCAAAATTTTGTCCAGTGTTCTTTTTCCTTGAATGATAAGAAGGGTTCTTAGCCAAGAAAATTTCACTTTGGCTATCACAGTCTATCCTTATATCTTGTTGCACCAAACCCATACTTGAACAAAATCTCTTCGACCAAACTGATTCCTTGCTTGCATAAATGATGTCATGTATTCTTCCTCTGTAGTTGATAGATCCACTACAGACTATATTTTACTCATCCAACTAAATACATCTCCAAATAGGCTAAAAACATACCCACTTGAAGATCTTCTTTGGTCCAGATCTCCAACCTAGTCTGCATCAACAAAACCACGGATGTCCAAAACTTTGTCCAATCCTGGTCTTCCCTGGCAGCACGAACCATAATCACTAGTGCCACACAAATATATGAAAACTCGCTTCACTGTTGTCCAATGCTCCTTCCCTGGTTTTGACATAAACCTGCTCAATATTCCCACTGCATGTGCAGTTTCTGGTCTATTACATACCATTGCATACATCACACTACCCACTTCACTTACTTATGGAACACGAGACATATCCTCCTCTTCTTCTTGTTTCTTGGGACATTGTTTAGCAGATAGATTTAAAACTACAAGAATGGAAAATTTCACCGGTTTACTGTCATGCATATTTAACCTCTGTAATATTTTCTTGAAATACTTCCTCTAGTTTAATCAGAGCTTCATCTTTGCCCAATCCCTCTTAATTTCCATGCCCAAAATATAGTTTACATCACTAACATCCTTCATGTCAAATTTGGAGAACAATTGGGTCTTCAAATCTTGGATAATTTCTTTGTAATTTCCAACCAGAAACATATCATCCACATATAATACCAAATAAATAACATGGTCACCAATTAATTTAATATAAAAACAATGATATTATTTTCTTCTGCTAAAGCCAACTCCCTTAGATAGGTATCAAATTATTGATACCACGTCCTTTGTGATTTTTTAAACCCATACAAAGACTTTTCTAACCTGCATACCAATTATTTCTTACCCTTAATTGAAAAACCTTCAAGTTTCTTCATTTAGATCTCCTCTTCCAGATCCCTGTGAAGAAATGTTGTCTTCACATCCATCTGTTCTACCTCAAAATCAAATGAAACAGTAACAGATAGAAGTATTCTAATCGAAGTAACCTTCACAACAAGAGTGTTAGTCATCAGCAATTTTCACTATCTGTAGATGACTAAATATTGGTTCTATATTTCTAAAAACAAAATTCCATGAACATTGTGAGTTTTATAAATCTCACTACCTTCATTATCCTTAGAGAAAAATTTTCACTACCCTATCCTTTTTCCATTTCATGATCAACTTGTGACCCCTACAAACTCCAAATGGCTTCTGCCTCTCATTTCCATCCCTTTTCCTACCCAGATTCTCATTACTCTATTTTTCCCTTGCCTATGACTCCATTTTAAATCTAGGATTCTCCTATAAGCCTAACTCATTGCCATGATTCCCCAAAATTCCTCAAGCATTGATGGTCTCAAAACTATCTCTGTATGCTCTTTAGATAAATCAAGTACATTGGATTTTGGATATTCATTACATCACTTGTTCAATACTCTGTTTTTCACTTAAATATTCCAAGCCAATTTTCAGTCAAAGAGAGGTCAACAAACCCCCCACTAGGTCAATTATGGTTTCATGTGTTCCAAGGTCATCATTTCCAAAAAAGACTATCATTCAGTTTCAGAGTCTGCATATGAGGTAATGGAAAAGCTTGAAACTTTTTCAGAAGTGTTAAAAGGTCATATCAGCAAACATAAAGCCATACCAACTCATAAACATCATGCCTCCATCATTTTCCAAAAATTCTTTCCAAAGGACAAATTATTTGCCACGCCTGGGGCCAGTTCTGCTTCAAACTATTTTTTTGACCAAAAATAGATGAATTTGACAAAAGTGAGAGATTTTTTTGTCCATAATAGTTCCAAGAAGCAAAACCTCCTTCATGTTTTACACATGTATCATGGTTTTAGAGCAATTTCAAAAATACAGGTGTCACGGGAGAATTGATGCACTTCTAGAGTGACCTTAGTAAAATCTCGTTTTCTCATAGCTAGAGTGTCTAAATGACTTTCTTGATGGGTCAAAAGACAACTAGACTAGAAGAGCTTTCCAATGAGCTATCATGAGCACAATTTGGAGTTAAGGAAGGTCTCCAAAGTTTGTCTACACTAGCACTCTACATTTCTACACCATCACTCTGTACTTTTTGACCAGTCTTAGGAGAATCAGCTTTTGATAGGGCAACTCAACTCCAATCAGAGAAAAAATGGTATATTGGGAAATTAGAGAGGATAGGATTTCCAACGAGCTATCACAAGCCCAATTCCAACACCGGGAAGGCCTCCAAATTCCCTTTGCAAATTGGCGCTGCACATAGGGAAAATGTGACCCGACAGGACCTGAACGCATTTAGGCATTGTGCTTAGGGCAGAAGTGACCCGACAGGACCTGAACGTGTTCAAGCACTGCAATTAGGGCATAAGTGACCCGACAGGACCTGAACGTGTTCAGGTGCTGCGCTTAGCGCAAAATTGACCCAACAATGCGTGTAGGCGTTGCGCCTAAGCCAAAAGCACTCCTTCACCTGAAAATTGTAAAAATTGATGGAAGGACACCTCCAAGCTGCATCAAAGACTCTCAAAAACAGTTAAATTTGGTAGGTAGATGTTCTTTTCCTTATCCTCCAAGTGAATTTGATGATTGGATGATTAAATGAATTAACCAAACCCTAATGAATGGAAACTCTAAATCCTCATGAGAAACACTCTGTTTTGACCTCCAAGCAAGAATTTAATCAGTCAAGGAGAGTATGAGTTAGGGTAATTACAAATTAGTTTAAGTTAAGCCCTCATCAAGCTCAAGGAAAATCAGTCATAAACCCACCTCCATCTCACTCATTCACAAAAGATGCCCTCACCATCATTTCATTTCACTCCTCCTACCTAAGTTTCACAAGCAGGCCCAAGTTTGTTCAAAAGCATCCCTAATCACCATGTCAGGAGCAGAAGGAAGTGTTAGCCATCTATAAATTCTGTTATACCTTATGATGGCTAAATAAGTCTTTCAGTCTTCAAGAAAAAAAAATTGTGGAAATCTTGTGAGTTCTTGAAACCTGACTTTGTTTATTATTTCCAAAGAAACACTCCACTGAATTCTTCATCAAATCCTTTCTAAGTTATCCTGCCAAGATACCAAAGGGACTATTTCTAAGCCCTTACCTATCAGTTCATTTTATAAACCTCGTTACACGCATTTTCCACTCATTTCTACTTATCCTAAACATTCATCTTATTCCCCTTAAAATCCCCTTTTCTCCCTCATTTACCCTCATTTTCTTATAAAAACCCTTTAAACCTATAAAATACCCTTTTTATGGTTTAAAACATCCCTATTTACCTATCGGAAACCTCAAAAAAAAAAAAAACCACTTTAGCCCTTATTCCGCTCTTTCATATTAAAAACAGGCCATAAGCCCCTTAGGGTTTAAGCCCTCCGCCCCTTTCTTCATACGATCGAGGCCCGCAACCACTCATTGTCCCTCAGCCCTCGTTTTCCAAACCCTGGTCCTATCTACCCCCTACAGGACCATTCCTCCTCTTTCCCTTAGCCCCCTTCACCTATTTTTCACCATGTGCCTTTTTTGTTTCCTCCAAAGCAATCTCAGTTGTCGATCCCCCCAGATCCAACGGTCCGGACCCTTTTTCGGGCCCTCCACCTTCTTTCGGCCTCCACGCTCTTGTAGTCCCCCAAAATAGATCACAACCATTGATCTTTATGATCCAACGGCTCCCACTTAACCTCACCATTTCACCCCGCCAATAACATTTCACTACTCGACAAAGGAGATAATGTCACCCCTATGGCCCACCGTCCAATCCTTTCCTGCCACCTGTATTCCAACATCCCCTGCCACCACGCATCTCCTTCCATCGCGCTCATCCCCTACTATCGATCTGGCTCCCCCAGATCTAATGGTCCACAAAAATTTTCGCGCACGATCTGCTCCTTGGATTTAATGGCCCTTTTCAACGCAAAATAGGTGTTTTTACTTGGATAGGTGTCGCCCATCCAACCGTATCGCGTTCATTTATCCCATTACCACTTACCACCTCGACCTTGCACAAAAACCACTCATGGTTTTCTGCAAAACCACATTCAACTTTCAGCGCCATCATTTGATTTTCTCCTTGGTTTTTCATTTCATCCTAGAAATCCTTCGCGTTGTACACTTTTCCTCCTTCGCATCTCTCCACAACACCATTCCTCGCCTCTGTTAGCAGTGTTATCCATAACGTAGGTTTTTTATAACGTTTTGATGTTTTATTTGTAGGTTTCATGGTGGTTATTTATAAAGGCCGTCCCACAACAAGAAAATAATTGCGGAGGCCGAGGGTGACGATCCTCAAAGGCCTTATTAAATGTAGAAAGGGGATGAAAAGGATTAATCTCCAACTTTAATCGATACATCATGAGCATTGGTTATTTGATCAAACCCTCCAGCACGCCAAATCCACCTGTACACAAGAAAGCATTGAAGATAACGGTCAGAGAGATTAAAGTTTAAAGGAAAATTCAAAAGCATGAAGATTAAAAGACTTAACCCATGCAGATTGAGGATAAAACACAGTGTAAAGACAAAGGATTAAAAGTTAAAATAATCAGTAGAAAGAAAAAAAGACTAAATATGATTAAGAAGGCCTAAAAGCATATCGAGGGCCTACTTCAAGTTTAAAGTGAAAAATCCAAATAGATCACCCAAAAGGATGCTTCAAATGACACATCAGTGAAGCAATTACTCCTTCTGAAGACCGAAAATGCCACCTACAGGCTTAATTTACCCCAAAAACCATAAAAATTGAATGCACAGTTAGAGATATTTTACAAAGACAGCTCAGAAGTTATTACAAGCCTACCAAATATGCTTAAAAGTCAACAAAAGTGACTAAGTAGCTTAGAATTTGATGAAACATTTATTTAACAGAGTTAAACATTAAATATTCTTTATCTTGGGTTATGTAAAATCCCCAAGGTCGAGAAAAATTTACTCTGTCCTAAATGAACACATTAGAACCCTTTCTTTCACTCCACCTCCTCATTCATCTATAAATACTCCATGAGGAGCACATTGTAAAGGGTTGGTTGGTTGGTTGTTAGATGAATTATTATCAAGTGTAAATATTTGTTGAAGTGTTGTGATGTAATTGAAGAATACTAGGCTGAGAAGAGAAGTTAGAGCTGTAAAGACCTATTGGACCTGAAGAATGTAACTGGTTTGAACCTCAATAATACAATTTGATTCATGGGATACTGGTCTATGTTAATGGTGATGTTATTCCTCACTGTATTTGTTTTTTCTTATGTTTTTCATGGTGTTCATTTTCTCTGATAAATAACAGAAAATTTAGAGTAGGATTTACTGCAAAGTACCCTATTTCTATCTAAAATCTTTATCTCTATGTTTTTTCTAAATAGTTAATTTGGGAATGATTCAATAGAGTATAACCAGTCAAGGAATGTTGGTGAGCCCATGTCTTGCTTTGTAAAACTTGAGACATTGTTGTTGAAAGATATTTTCATTGCATGCTAAGTAGAGTCTAAACCAGGGAAGTCTATGGTTAGCCCTGTCCTCTGGTCATGTCTTTAATAGTTGTTTTGAAAGTTTCCCTTTAGATTATGCTAAAAGCAGGATAGATTCAAAGTTCTTACCTAATCTTAGGCTACCCTTTGTTTTCTTCTATGTTTTCTCCTTTCTGAAAGTAGCCTTTTAGATTACTAGATTGTTGTCTGAAAAGTGTGCTTTAGTAAAAGTTTGTCCAAAGAATTCTATGGTATGCCCTATCCTTTGGCTTACTTCAAACAGTTACTTCGAAAGGCTTTTCTTGTTTAGTGAAGTTAATAGATTCTTAATCGGTTGTTGACTTTTCTTCTTTCACAACACTTTGATGTTTCATGCCACAAATCAATCTAAAGAGATCCTTTGATATAGATGACTTCCCCCATGGAAATCCTTGTAGAACTGTTGTACAATTAAATCCTTTTGTGACTCCATAGCCCAATGGATTGATATTATCCTTTGACCTATCCTATCAGCTGAAACATTTTTCAACCTGCTCTCACCTTCACCCTTCTAGTGACCTTTTCCTCTTCTGATAACCATCCCAACCAATCAATCAAACAAAAAAGTTCCTTTGAGCTTCATAAATAGCCTAATATTATAAACAAATCATAAATATATATCCTTCGAAAACACTTAATATAGATTTCCCTCTCTGAATCCGGGAAGGCTAGATCCTAGGATTCCAAAGTGGTTTTGATGTGGCCCCTATAGCATTTATTTTTGCCACTCTCATAAATTACAAGGAGCCAACATAGTGGCGACCATACTGGGGAGAATATACTGAGTAATGGATAACTTTACAACTCAGAAAATCCCATTCCTTAAAGAGAATCAAGTGTCTGCCAAGAGTGGTTACTGATTGTTGATGGTGGACAAAAACTAGACTTAGATAACAAGTAAAAATCCTCCACCTAGTGACTCCACTGGTATTCAGTAGGCCTACTGATTTCCCTTGGTTTCCAAATACTCCACTAGGAAACTCATTTATCACAACATCATGCAAACTCAGTAAAGAGAACTTCGAGGATTAAGTTTTATTTCATAAGATTAGTTGGCCTTTTAAAGACTGTCATATTTGGCTGAAATTTTATCATTATTGGGTCTAAAAACATAACATAGTGGCTTCTAAAAGAATTCATACTAGAACCCATCCTGACCCAAATCCTCCTAAAATAGTTGATAATCCAGAAAGCATCCTTAGGAAGTCTCCTAAATCTAAGAATCCAACTGTTTTCAGACCAATTCATAGAGGAAACTTTGTTCCTGAAAATCTTACAGCTCTGCAAAATATACAAGTTGACTTACCTACCATAAGGAATCCATTTAGAACCAAGTCACTTAGTGATATAGACCAGATATACTTTGAGCCTCCACATTCACCCCGACCTAGTGGTGATCATACTGATAATAGGGAAACCCCTCCATCAACACCACCTGATTTTCATATCATTCATAATTTTGGTTTCTCTCATCCTAAATCTGCTAAAAAATACTTAGGTGGTCCAATTACTTCTGTTACATCCATTCATACATCCACAGTTCAAACCAATTCACTTCATCACCTTCCTCCACTTGTCAACCCCCCATTTATCCCACAACTTTATATCATGGCAAGATGGTATGCTCCCTTAGTCCTTCCTTTGCCTTTACCTATTCTACCACAGGACTATCAGTCCAAGATTCCATTATATGATGCTAGTAGTTCTACTACAACACAAAAACATGTGGATATAATGAATGATTACTTTGACAGACAAGAAATAGATGATCAAACTATTAAAATAAGAATGTTTGCCTAAAGTTTAGGGGGAGAAGCAAGAAAATGGTTCAAAAACGTAACCCCTAATAGTATAAATGACCTCCAAGCTTTCCATCAATTATTTTAAAAAAAATTGGAGGTCAAGAAGAATCCTCTCCAGATTCTATCTGAATATGAAAACATTAAAAGGAATGCTGGAGAGGGAGTTCAAGAGTACTTCACTAGATTCAATAATGTGTACAATTCCCTTCCCATCCATATGAAACCTCCATAGGGCCTAGCTCTAATGAAATTCCCTGATGTATTTGATCCTGAAATGGCCTACCAACTTAGAGAAAGGGAACCCCTCACTTTAGAAGATATGCAAAGAGGGGCAATCAGTGTTAAGGCAAATTTGATTGCCAAAAGAGCTATAATGAAGACTGAGAAGAGGGTATCATATAGGGATGAAGCTACACCTTCCACATTTGACTTAAAACTAAAAAATGTGGTCAATACTATGGAAAGTATGATGGAAAGGATGAACATATATGAGAGAGCTCAACCTAGAGAAAACCAAACATCCTCTCAAAACAGAAATCAATCCCAAAACCAAAATCAGAAGTTTAGAAGGAATCAACCTCATAACAGAAAGAGAGATTCTGATCAGTAGATCAAGCCCCATTTTCAAGAAACTTATGTTAATGAGGATGGAGAAACAATTGAACAAATAGAGGATGATAACATGAACATGTTGGAGGTGAAAAATCAGGATTTTGATTTCCTCCATAAAAGAAAACAAGGTCTATATACACCCTATGATCATGGAAGATTAGAAACTGAGTAATATAGAAAAGACTTTGAAAAATTCATCATAGGAGCACCTAAAAAATATGACTTAGGAATTATAAATAACCAAGAAACTCCCAAAAAGACAACCTCTGATAATTCTGCCAAAAACAACCTTGTAAATGCTTCCAAAAAGACAGCTGAAAATCATAAAATAGTGGTTGAAAGTGGGAAAAAATGCTCAGATTCAAGAAAAACTTAGTAGTGACCCTAGAAGCACTATCACTTCAGCTAATGCTCCTGAAAAAATTATTTTGACTGCTGTAAATAGTAGAAATCAACAAGCTGATTTTGTTGATAAAGGAATGACTAACAAGGATGAATCAAACATTTAAAAAAATCAGATTCCTTTTAGCCTAGAGAATGAAATTGCCAAAATCAAGATCTTTGTCCCACTCACTGAGTTAGTCACTCAGAATGTATATAGATTTCAATATTTGAAAGCTTTGAACATAGAATATATTCATGATACTAGTAACTTAAATGATGATACACCAGAGCTTTTGTTCGGTCCAAATATTAAAGGAAAATTTCAAGAAGGAACTACCCCTCCATTCTACATCATTTTGAATATCTATGATAAGATGTTACACAACGCCATGATTGATTCAGGGGCATCACATAACCTCATGCCCAAAGTAATAATGGAAATATTAGGCCTTGAGGTAACCAAACCTTATAAAGATTTATGTTCCTTTGATTCAAGTAGGGTAAAATGCCTAGGCCTAATAAAAGATCTATGTGTTAACTTAGCTCAAATCCCAGCCAAAAGCTTAGTGATGGACATTGTAGTGGCTGATATACCCCCTAAATATGGCATGCTCCTTTTGAGATTGTTATGGCCTAAATCTACCTCAGGCTGAGAAAGGTAGAATCTAGGGTAACATCAAACCACGCTTAACCTGGTAGCTAGCCCTACCAGATCGGGAGAGGGCTCTCTCCTTGTCAATCTCAGAAAAAAATGATTAGTGAGGTTTGATATGACTTGAATGAAGACTGATTTTAGGCTAGGTATATATGCAAAAGATTCTTGATTGAATTTAATGATATTTTGTTGGCTCAAGAGGAAAGGCAAATTTGGGTCTGGGAAATGAGGCTCAGTTTTGCAGAGATCTGAATGGGGCAAGGTAGGAAATTGATTTGACACTTCAATTTGAAAGAAATGGAGAGTTGAGATAGGTGAGGAGTTGAAGAGGGCAAGAAACTTTCAAGGATCCTCTTCAAACAGCTGAAAACATAGAAAATTAAACAAACCCTAGGTAGAGCACTGCAAATTTTAATGAATTCTACCTTTATCCTTGTTTGTTTAAGTTAAGAAGAAATAAGAGAGAAAATGGTATACATCAAACACCAGTAGACTTACATTTACAAAGAGAAACACACAATCACAGAAAAATGCCACATGAATCCCATAGAGTGCTGCAAACCCTGGTCTATTCCTTTGCCAAACTGCAGAGATGAATGTACAATGATGCTCAAAGCATTCCCAAAAGTCCAACCATGATAATGAATGAAAAAAAACAAGATATAGACAAACAATAACTCACCCCAACCTCTAGGGGTCGAGCTCATAATTTTAGGAGCTGTTCCAACAAAATCTAAACTAAGAACTAGAAAGTAGGCAGTGGAACAGCTTGCCTCTATAAACTATGAAACTGATTCATTCAGTTGCAAATAACCTTTTAATGGATGAATCTACCTCTATGAATGAAAATTTAGAAAAATTACATCAATATCCATCAAATTACATTAAATTACATCATGATTTTGACATTTAGAAGTAAGAAAGTCAAACTATCAGAAACTAGGCGAAAAACAAAGTTTTTGGGTCAAAAATGAGCAAAATCCTCCAATGCGCCGCGCCTGATTTCCCTATGCATTGTGCCAGTCTGCAGCTGATTTTGGAGGCCTTCCCGGTGTCCAAATTTGCTCCAAGTGGGATTTTTGGAAATTTCTGCCTGTCTACTTTCCAACACAAGTGGAATTTCTGAATTGGGCTTCCATTTTCCCCTCCAAAACTGAGTTCTCTTAATACTGCTTCCTGTGTGTCAAAAAAGGGGCAGAAAGGTCATTTTTGGGGTGTTTTTGACCCTTTTGGAAGCCCAAAACCTATCAAAATTTCTTGGCCATTGGTAGGCATGCATATTTTTCCCTGAAAAATCCAAAAATGTTGAGGTTGCATCAAAAGGAGTCCCCTATCAAAAGTGCGGGCCAGGTGGCGCGGTACATAGAGCATAAAAGTCTGTTTTTTAAGCCAAAATTTTCAAAAATGAAAAAAGTGTCCCAATATTTTTGAAATTTGGGCTGAGTTTTCTTCATCAAGTGCTATGTTGAGCCAAGGAAGCCTTAGCCAATATCTGAATTCTATCATGCTTTTTCCGCCGCTTTGAGGCCTTCTTCAACTTGGCCTTCAAGATCTTGATCCTTGCTTTGCAAACATGGTTTCTCTCCCAATAATGATTGGCCATGTGCCTCAAAATTTTATTTTCTTTGTTGGATTTCTCCAACAGCTTTTCCAAATGCATATTTACCCTTTCAAGCCAATTTTCACGATCAACTTCAATTTCTTTCTCAAGTGATGTCATCTTGGTTTTGCTCTTTTTAGCGGCTTGTCGGTTCTCTCGTATGTTTTGCAGCTCCATAATGGTTTACTGATCCTCTAACTGCTTGTTTCTTTGCTCAATTTATTTGATTATCCACTTGGCTCTTTGTAGGCTGAGGGACAAAGAATTAATGTCTTCCCATTTCTCCCAAATGATCTCTTTAAGTTTTGAGCTAGGTGAGCCCAAATTGGTGTCATCATCCTGAATGAGGATGAAATTTGTCTCCTGCCCTCCTGAAGGCCCCTCATCATGTAATGGCCACTTTCCCTTGTCCTGTACCTACACTACTGATGGAGGAAGCAATACCCCTTCCACCCCAGGTGGAGATAATACTTGCTTGGCTGCTGAAAACAACCTTCTAGTGCCCTTCTGATAGGTGACAAACACCGGCACACTAGCGGTCTATGTCTCATGACCCTCCTGTTGATGTGAAGGTCCACCGGTCTCATGAAAAGCTTCTGGAAGCACTTGAGGAGCTGTGAAGAACTCATGAGAAATGAAATCCTCCCATGAGATGTCCTGCAAACCAAGATGATGCATAACCACAATTTTGATGAGTGCTAAATGATATATACTATTATACTGCTACTCAGGAGTTTTCTTTTGCACTAGGGTGGTCATCTTCTCAATATTTCGGCACATGAAGTAGGGGAGGTTCATCATTCTCACCCTGGTAAAGTGCATCAGAAATCTGAAATATTTGATTATGAGTTTCATCAAAGGAGCGTATGAATTTTTCAGGTACCGAAAGGGAAAAAATATGCTAAGTTGTCTCAAAAAACTAGGCTTGATGTATGGCTCATAGTGTTCCCTGTCAACTTGCTGCCTTTTATTCCATTGCTCTTCGACATTTGGAATACCAGTTGCTAGAGAGATAGACTCTGGTGTCAAAGTGAATGTCACACCTGTAAGAGAGACTTGGCCATTATGTAGATGAAGCACAAACAATCTGGCCAACTCATGATGGTACTGGACTCTAGCAACCATCTCAAAGAACTGAAAACAAGACTGTTGTTGAAAACATGTGATAGCAAGAGGGCAGGCCTGCAGCTCAGTAAGTGAAGTAGGCTCTTCCCGTACATGTTTACCACTCTTGTGAGGTCTCCTTGGTGCATGCAATTCATTTGGAGAGTCACTGTTTGTTTCTTCATCACGGTCATAGGAGGAATCTGACTCCATGTTTGCCAAAGTTTGTGTTGTCTTAGATGAGTATGAAGAGTTTTAGGTATCTTCAATCTTTTGCTGTCAAGTGTATGAAAATGTGTGAGGGACTATGAAGGGAGAGGGTAAGGGGAATTTTTGGAATATCGCCAATTGAAATTTGGGGAATTGAAGGGTTTTAGGGAGAGTCTCTAGGCTTTTGGGATAGAAATTAGGGTTTGGGAATAGCTAAGATTTTGGATAATGGGAATTGGGATAGGGGTGGATGAATTTAGGGATGTGGGGGATAGGGAAATGGGTTGATGAAACTAGAAAAACAGTGAAGGAATAAAAGGTGAGGGTGTGATGGCCACAAAAACCTAATTTACAAACCCTAGGCAATCTTGTCTTGAGCAAGGAAGTAGGGTTTGAAATTTTTTTATTAAATCCTCATAAACATCTTAAGACACATGTTTATTGGCATTGAAAGAGTTGTTTGACTTACTTTGGACCGGAGGAAACCGAGAAAATGAAGATTTGAATGAAATCATGGTGAAAAGAGCTTGTATCTCTACGCGCCGCGCCACAAACCCAACGTGCCGCGTCAGTTATATGAGTCGCGCCAGTGTGTTTTTAACACTGTGGAGGCTGGCCCAATGTGCTGTGCCACTTGTATGCGCTGCACCTCTCAGCCAATGCACACAAATTTGCTGATATAAGTCATTTTTCATGTTTCAAAGGGCTCATTTGCATTCCAAGAAGAAAGAGTGAGCAAGAAAAGGCCGTGTTGAACAAAGGGAGCAAAATTGCAGCAAAGTCGTGCAAGTTTGATCATACACACCGACCTTGAATCATTCATTCTTTACAATGATGAAATTTCCAATGAGCAAGGATTAGTAAATGAAACATCAACCAATATAGTGGCCACTCCACATCCAAACATAGTGGCAGCCATAGATGAAGAGGAAAACAAGGAGAAAACTAAAAAACAGTTTGCTAATTCAGAAAATAACAGCAAACAGATCACAAGTCTTGAGCATCAAAAAAATCATGAACATAGTACCAATCAAGGAAAACAAAGAATGAACCCTCAAAACATAGAAAACCTTGAGGAACGAAACAAAATTCAACATAATGTAGACCTACAGGAACAACACAGTGACAGATTAGGCAAACAAAACGGAGGGGATATAAATGAAATAAATGATGAATCTGAAAACAGTCCTCTTTGGAGTATGAGTTTTGATGGGTCTTGCTCTAAAACTAGTGCAGGAGCAGGCATATGGGTACACAACACTATAAAAAATCATGTTGAGGGTCGTTCCTATAGATTAAACTTCCAATGCACAAAAAACATAGCAGAATATGAAGCACTCCTCTTAGGACTACATCTATTGAAAAAACTAGGAGCCAAGAGGATAACATTCCATGGGGATTCAGAATTGATAATTAGGCAAGTAAATGGGGAATATACTGCTAAACATCCTAGACTAAGAGCCTATAGAGATGATGTCATGGACCTATTAAAATCATTTGTTGAATTCCAACTCACTTTTGTCCCTAGAAACCAAAACATCCTTGCCAACGGATTAGCCTTTGCTGCTAGCACATGTCTAAAACCTTATGAAAATAAGCAATACACAGTTCAAGTAAAATATATACCAATTGTCCCAAATAATGAAAAATATTGGCAAGTGTTTGAAGGAGATAAAGAAATAAAAGACTTCTTGTAGTCTAGAAATGAATTTGAAATATCAAACTCAGATTCAGAATATGAAGGAGATTGTCCTGTTGAAGAAAAATCACTTTTTAAAGAAGAAGAAACCCTGGAGATCGCTGATATAAATCTGTTATCTAAAGAACCTGAACATACAACAAAAACAAGCACAGATTTAGAAAATAAGATTTAGAAGTGCTGCAATCCAATACCACAAGCTTGCTGAAAGGACTGGTCCCATTAGAAGAATTGTTTGACTTTAATGATGTTGCCAAAAAGCCAAAACTGGAACCTATTGAAGCTGATTCAGTAGAAGAATGTAATATAGGCAGTGAACAGAAACCCAAAATGATAAAACTATCCAAGACACTGTTATCTCACATTAAACTGAAATACATTCCGCTATTTAGAGAGTTTTCTGATGTTTTTGCATGGAGTTATGAAGATTTAAAATCATATGATACAGAAATAATTCAGCATAAGATACCCCTCAAAGAGAACCAGAAACCTTTTAGACAAAAATTGCGTAGAATCAACCCTGTTAAATTACCTCTGGTAGAGAGAAATTATAAAAATGTATGATGCTAGAATTATTGTCCTTGTGAGATACTCATAATGGGTATCCAATCTTGTATCAGTTAGGAAGAAAACAGGAGAAATAAGGCTTTGTATTGATTTCAGAAACTTAAATAAAGCCTCACTAAAGGACAACTACCCCTTACCCAAAATGGATCATGTCTTACAAAGGGTAGTTGGTTCTAGAATAATTTCTTTGCTAGATGGCTTTTCATGATACAATCAAGTATTGGTACACCCTGATGGTCAACTTAAAACAACCTTTACTACACCCTGGGGTACTTTCATGTATTTCAAAATTCCTTTTGGTTTAATGAATGCTAGTGCCATATTCCAGAGAGTCATGGATATAGAATTCTCAGAAGAAATATGTTACTTCATTGTGATTTACCTTGATGATATCATTGTCTATTTTAAAACATATGAAGAACACCTAATACACTTGAGAAAAGTCTTTGAGAAATGCAGAAAATATGGGTTGTCCTTAAATCCAAAGAAAACATTGTTCGGTCTTCAAGAAGGTAAACTTCTTGGGCACATCATATTAGAAGAGGGAATAAGGATAGACCCAAAGAGGATCGATGGTATATTGCAAATCAACCATCCTAGAAACATCAAGGAACTTCAATCTTTTATTGGAAAGATTAATTTCTTAAGAAGGTTCATACCCAACCTAGCTGAACTCCTTAGAAACATGACAAATATGCTTAAAAGATAAGAAAGAGTTAAATGGACCTTAGAAGCAAAGAAATCATTTGAGCTGGTAAAATAAGCACTTACCAAAACACCAGTTCTTATCAGTCCTGATTTCACAAAAGATTTCTTCATTTTTTCATTTGCATCAGAACACACAGTGGCTGTTGTCCTATTACAGAAAAACTTGAAGGGACAAGAGCAGCCAATTGCATTTTTCAGCAAAAAATTAAGAGATGCACCTTTGAAGTATAATATAATGGAAAAACAATCCTTTACCTTGGTCAAAGCCTTAAAAGACTTCAGAGTTTACATTTTTCATTCCCACATCATAGAATTTGTGCCTCATTCAGTAGTAAAAGACATTTTAACACAAGATCCAGATGGCAAAAGAGGAAAGTGGATTGCTGTAATTTTAGAATATGACTTAGAAATCAAGCCCACTAAGCTCATCAAAGGTCAAGGACTAGAAAAAATTATGGTTGAGTCCAACTTTCAAGCTCTTGATATAAATATGTTTAATGCATTAGATGAATAGGAGGAATTGGCGAGTCCAATTATTGAAGATTATTTTCTGAATTCATCTTGGTATGCTGATATTTTGTATGGTTTTCTTAATCTTAATACCCCTCCTAGTTTGTCTAAAAAAAAGGTAAGATTTTTAAAGTTGAAAGTTGTGAATTACTGTATTTTAGATAAATGTTTATATTGGAAAAATTCTAGTGGATTCTTTCTTAAACATTTGCCTGAGAATGATGCAGATAATATCAAGCATGAGTTTCATGAAGGAGAATGTGGAGGCCACCTCTATTGGAGGACTACAGTGAACAAAATCCTTAGAGATGGTTATTACTGGCCGAGATGTCCATAAAATGATAGTTGTCTGTCATAAATGTCAAATCTTTGAAGGCAAAAGAAATTTGCTTCCCTTACCTTTGCAACTAATCACTGTTGAAGCTCCTTTTCAACAGTGGGGTCTAGACTTCATTGGGGAAATCCATCCTGCCTCATCTGCTCAACATAAATGGATCCTCATAGCAACAGACTACTTTACCAAATGGATAGAAGCCATCCCTTCTAGGAATGCCACAGACTCAGTCATCATTTCATTCCTTGAAAACCATATACTATCTAGATTTGGTTGTCCTAGGAAGATTATCACTGATAATGTTGTTGCCTTTGGATCCAAAAATATGGTTGATTTCTGTCACAAATATCAGATTACTTTGGGTCATTCTACAGCTTATCACCCTCAAGGTAATGGGTTGGCAGAATCATCCAACAAAATTTTGGTAAATATAATCAAGACGTTGCTGGAAGAAAACAAGAAATCATGGCACAGTAAACTAGTACATGCTTTATGGGAAGAAAGATTGACAGTCAAAAATTCAATTGGGATGTCCCATTATCAGCTAGTTTATGGAGCTGATGCAATATTTCTAACCAGTCTAAGAGTGTCAGTCATGAAGCTGATCTAGGAAGTGCAGTCTGAAAATAATGATGTGACAAGAAGAATAAATCAGACTGTACATTTATAGCAAACCAGAGAGGAAGTCTACAACAGAGCACAACATTTACAAGAAAACATCAAGACGATGTTTGATAAAAGAACAAAGGCAGGTGATTTCAACATTGGTGATAAAGTTTTGAAATGGGATTCTAGAAAAGAAGATAAGGGAAAACATGGGAAGTTTGAAAATTTATGGAAGGGGCCTTATCTCATTCAATCTGCTATAGGAAACAATGCATTTTTTCTTCAAGAGATGGATGGAGCTAAACTTTTTGGAGGTCCTGTAAATGGCAGGATGCTCAAGCATTACTTTTGTTAATTTTATGTTCAGAACTTTGATTCATTGTAAATAAAATTTTGTTTAAGAGAAAAAGAAAAATAAATAAAAAAAAAACAATAAAGAACGAGAAAAGAGGGCAGATTAAAAGAAGAAAGGTATAGCCCCATACCAAAAGAGAAAGGAAATCTGAAAGTGTGCAAGCTTAAATGCCACTACTTTAAAAAGACACTGTTATTTGGTCATACAGCCTAATCTTGAATAGATAAATTTCAATTTACTGTTGATAGATTAGTGAAGGAGATTTTCCAAACTGTTCAATCTTGGCTTATCAGTAGAATAGATTAGAATAGAATAAAAATGGTTCAGACATGCTCAAAATCCAAACCAAAGAACAAAAAGAAAGAAAAATATGGCTCTAAACAAATCAAAATTTGAGCCAAGAAGAAAAGAAGGATATTCATTATTTTCAGATCTTAAACCTTCACAGTTTTGTTTTAATTTTCTGCAAAATAAAGGTCTATGTGTATTTTGTATTTAATGCCACAGCCATCACAGCAAATTAGAGTTTAATCCTGATTTGAATGTATTTTAAATTTCTGTTTTAGAATATAGAGAATGCAGATCTATCAAAAAAATTAATCTTGACAGATAGTAGCTTAGGTAGAGAATTGTTGAGTTCGACTGTTTAATCTAAACTCATGGAAGTTATAAGCGTAGCAATAGATCAGATTTTCATGTTCTTGAAAAGAATAAAATGTTGATGTCAAAGGGTTTGCAAGTCCAAGTGCACCCATTGAAGAAAAAATGTTAGGAAGTAGGTTGTGTAGGTAGTTGTTAGGGGAATAAATTATTCTGTTGATGTAGTACTGATCATCTTTTTAAGTAGCATGATCAAAGAAGAAAGAGGTTGTTAAGGTGCAGAAAAATACAAGGCATTGGTCTATTTTCCATATATTTATCTCTAAGGTTCTTGACACCTCCAAGGAGCTTCCCTCCCCAAGTGGAGCCACTGTTAGCCATCTATAAATTCTGTTACACCTTATGATGGCTAAATAAGTCTTTCATCCTTCAAGAAACAAAATTTTGTGGAAATATTATGAGTTCTTGAAACCTCACTCTGTTTATTATTTCCAAAGAAACACTCCACTGAATTCTTCATCAAATCCTTTCTAATTTACCCTACCAAGATATCAAAGGGACTGTTTCTAAGCCCTTACCCATCAGTTCATTTTATAAAACTCATTCCACCCATTTTCCACTCATTTCTACTTATCCTAAACATTCATCTTATTCCCCTTAAAATCCCCTTTTCTCCCTCATTTACCCTCATTTTTTATAAAAACCATTTAAACCTATAAAAACCCCTTTTTATGGTTTAAAACATCCCTATTTACCTATCGGAAACATCTAAAAAAAAAAAACCCACTTTAGGCCTTATTCCACTCTTTTATATTAAAAACAGGCCTTAAGCCCTCTGCCCCTTTCTTCATATGACCCAAGGCTTGTGACCACTCGTTGTCCCTTAGCCCTCGTTTTCCAAACCTCGATCCTATCTACCCCCTACAGGATCATTCCTCCTCTTTCCCTTAGCCCCCTTCACCTACTGTTCACCATGTGCCTTTTGTGTTTCCTCCAAAGCAATCTTAGCCATCGATCCCCCCAAATCCAATGGTTTGGACCCTTTTTTGGGCCCTCCACCTTTTTTCGGCCTCCGCGCTCTTGTAGTCCCCTAGAATATATCACAACCGTTGATATTTATGATCCAACGGCTCCCACTTAACCTCACCATTTCACCCCGCCAATAACATTTCGCTACCCGACGAAGGAGATGATGTCACTCCTATGGTCCACCGTCCAATCCTTTCTTGCCACCTGTATTCCAACATCCCCCGCCACCACACATCTCCTTTTGTCACGCTCATCCTCTACCATTGATCTGGAACCCCTAGATCTGACGGTCCATAACCATTTTTGCACGCGATCTGCTCCCTAATGGCCCTTTTCAACGCGAAATGGGCGTTTTTACTTGGACATGTGTCGCCCATCCAACCATATCGCATTCATTTAGCCCATTACCACTTACCACCTTGACCCTGCATGAAAACCACTCACGGTTTTCCGTAAAACCACTTTCAACTTTCTGTGCCATCATTTGATTTTCTCCCTGGTTTTTCATTTCGTCATGGAAATCCTTCCCTATGCACATTGTTCCTCCTCTGCATCGCTCCACAACACAATTCCTCGCCTCTGTTAGCAGTGTTATCCATAACGCAAGTTTTTTATAACGTTTTGATGTTTTATTTGCAGGTTTCATGGCAGTTATTTATAAAGGCCGTCCCACAGCAAGAAAATAATTGCGAAGGCCGATGGTGACGATCCTCAAAGGCCTTATTAAATGCAAAAAGGGGATAAAAAGGATTAATCTCCAAGTTTAATTGATGAATCATGAGCATTGGTTATTCGATCAAACCATCCAGCACGCCAAATCCACCTATACACAAAAAAGCATTGAAGATAACGGTCAGAGAGGTTAAATTTTAAAGGTCAAGTCAAAAGCATGAAGATTAAAAGACTTAACCCATGCAGACTGAGGATAAAACATAGTGTAAAGACAAAGGATTAAAATTTAAAATAATCAGTATAAAGGACAAAAGACTAAAGATGATTAAGAAGGCCTAAAAGCATATCAAGGGCCTACTTCAAGTTTAAAGTGACAAATCCAGACAGATCACCCAAAAGGATGCTTCAAATGACACATCGGTAAAGCAATTACTCCTTCTGAAGACCAAAAATGCCACCTATAGGCTTAATTTACCCCAAAAAGCATACGAATTGAATGCACAGTTAGAGATATTTTACAAAGACAGCTCAGAAGTTATTACAAGCCTACCAAATATGCTTAAAAGTCAACAAAAGTGACTAAGTAGCTCAGAAGTTGATGAAACATTTATTTAACAGAGTTAAACATTAAATATTATTTATCTTGGGTTATGTAAAATCCCTAAGGTTGAGAAACATTTACTTTGTCTTAAATTAACACATTAGAACCCTTTCTTTCACTCCACCTCCTCATTCATCTATGAATACTCCATGAGGAGCACATTGTAAATGGTTGGTTGGATGGTTGTTAGATGAATTATTATCAAGTGTAAATATTTGCTGAAGCTGATGAAGTGTTGTGATGTAATTGAAGAATACTAGGCTCAGAAGAGAAGTTAGAGCTGTAAAGACTGGACCTGAAGAATGTAACTGGTTTGAACCTCAATAACACAAGCTGATTCATGGGATCCTGGTCTATGTTAATGGTGATGTTATTCCTCACTGTATTTGTTTTTTCTTATTTTTTTCATGCTGTCCATTTTCTCTGATAAAGAACAAAAAAATTAGAGTAGGATTTATTGCAAAGTACCCTATTTCTATCTGAAATCTTTATCTCTATGTTTTCTTCTAAATAGTTAATTTGGGAATGATTCAATAGAGTATAACCAGTCAAGGAATGCTAGTGAGCCCATGTCTTGCTGTGTAAAACTTGAGACATTGTTCTTGAAAGATATTTTCATTGCATGCTAAGTAGAGTCTAAACCAGGGAAGTCTATGGTTAGCCCTATCCTCTGGTCATGTCTTTAATAGTTGTTTTGAAAGTTTCCCTTTAGAGTATGCTAAAAGCAGGATAGATTCAAAGTTCTTACCTGATCTTAGGTTGCCCTTCATTTTATTCTATTTTTTCTCCTTTCTGAAAGTAGTCTTTTAGATTTCTGGATTGTTGTCTGAAAAGTGTGCTTTAGTAAAATTTTGTCCAAAGAAGTCTATGGTATGCCCCGTCCTTTGGCTTACTTCAAATAGTTATTTCGAAAGGCTTTTGTTGTTTAGTGAAGTTAATAGATTCTTAATTGGTTGTTGACTTTGCTTCTTTCACAACACTTTGATGTTTCATGCCACAAATAAATATAAAGAGATCCTTTGATATAGATGACTTGCCCCATGGAAATACTTGTAGAATTGTTGTACAATTAAATCCTTTTGTGACTCCATAGCCCAATGGATTGATACTATCCTTTGACCTATCCTATCAGCTGAAAAAAATTTCAACCTGCTCTCACCTTCACCCTTCTAGTGACCTTTTCCTCTTTTGATAACCATCCCAACCAATCAATCAAACAAAAAATTTCCTCTGAGCTTCATAACTAGCCTAATATTATAAACAAAGCATAAAGATATATCTTTCGAAAACACTTAATAGAGAGATACCTCTTGTTTGTGCTCAACCTAGTGTTCCTAAATTTTGTTCATTAATTGTCAACCAGGGTTGGTACACTGCTGAAGTGTGGTGCACTATATGTGCCTAGGTATTTGTTTCTCACTACGTTGTGTTTAGTGTTTTATGATATTTTTGGTTTTATGGTTTTATGTTTGAAAAGGGAAAGAACTAAGTGTTGGTGAAAAGAAGCTATTGGTTATTTCAAACAGAACAAAGCCTAAACTATGGATGACAAACAAAAAATTCAAAGCTTGATAATGACTTCATTGCAAGAAAATAAATCACAACATGAGCTTGAACTTATCCAATTCATTCATTAAAGGTGTGTTGGAAGAGCTTGAGAAATGGACAAGTTAAGTGTAAATGAAGTTCTCCTAAATAAACAATCAACTCACAATATTACAAAATGATTATTTGTAACACAGTAAGGTTTCTATTCTAGATTAACCTATGATGTTGAAGTTACCCTATTCTGCAACTTGACTTATCGCTTTTAGGCCTTATTCATAAGTTTTGAGATTTTCTAAAATGATGCTTGGGAAAAAGGCTATAAGTGAGCTTGTAAAAGATTTGCAGAGTGATCAAAGCCTTGAACTGATATTACTGACCCCTGTTCATGTGATGATGTATCAATATAAATTCAGAACAAAAGTAAGTTGTAAATAATGAAGGCTGAGAGATTAATTTTGACAACTAGCACTACTTAAAATACAATGGATCACACTAGGCTAGAACATGATCTATCAATCTTAAAACACAGTGACTACAACTTAAACTAGAGTGCCATTAATATTTTCTTGAAACAAAATGAACTGAGATTGAACTAGAGTGCTTCTAATCTACTTGAAGTACAGTGAACAGAGTTAAACTAAAATGCCATTATCAAATTGGGAATGTAGTGACAGAGCTGAACTAAATGCAATCAACCTCCGGAGTGCTATAGCTAAATTAACATGCAACTATTCTATAGAATTATACAACCCATCTCGTTCAATAGGAATGATATTTTGGAAGAGTTTGTAAAACAAGTCTGGCTGTATTATTCAATGCAATTGAACATAAACATAAGATTGAAAGAAAATACAACTAGAATATAAGACACCACAGTTGCTTCTTATTCATTGTTAATGATGTTTTGGAAGAGTTTGTAAGAGTAAGACCGGTTGTGACACTTAGTGTAAACAAGCATAAATCATAAAATTCGAAAGGAAATGCAACTAAAACCTACAATACCACAGCTATGCTTTATTCATCGTGATGATATTTTGGAAGATTTTATAAGAGTAAGTCTAGCTGTGATAGTTAATGTAAACAAGCATGAACATAAACTTCAGAAACTTGCCTAAGCTAGAAATGAAAACGAGACTAAAATACTTATCTAAATCGTATAAACAAGGCTGCTCAGGGAGCAGGGGCCCTCTACCACTAGAGTAGCACGAAATCTACTTCAATATTGACTCAACGCTTTCAAGGAGATGATGCTTCTTTCATTAAAGAGAAATTACTTCAAAACAAAATGTTTTCGGACTTCTGAAATCTAGCAATCAAACACAAAATCTAACCTTGTCCTTCGGTTTCCCGAGCCATATTTGTAACAAAATTACATAACTGTCTTGAGATAACCTAGGGATAATTGTCTTTCCAAATAAAAACCAAACTAGGACTCCGATGGTGGTCACGTAATATAATTAAGGACATCTGGACTGTCCTTGTCCTATTAGGAGTCTCTCTCCTAGTTTGAGTTCCCACGTACACAACCGCCTACAGAATTCCATTCAAACTTCGTGGAGAGCAAAAAATGATGAGGGAATGATGTGGAATACGACCATATGTGTTTTCCTCTGAGATGACACCTGGAACCTGCGTAGACATGAAGACAGCTGCATAATCAACAACTAGCTACAGAATGTCTGCATTCTGTAGCTAGATCTAGTTCAAAAAGCACTACAATGACAAAATCATAAAAACATAGCAAGTTAGTCATGATATTCATTCTTAAGGAAATTTTAATGAATTCTATTGATCATTTGAGCCTGTAATTAATAATGGATAAGGGAAATGAAGTGGAATGTGGTGGAAGAAAGAAAATCTTTGGAGCTCAACACCTCTCTGAATCCAGGAAGGCTAGATCCTAGGATTCCAAAGTGGTTCTGATGTGGCCCCTGCAGTATTTATTCTTGCCACTCTCATAAATTACAGGGAGCCAATAGGAAGTATGATCAGTAAAGGAGGCCAAGTGCCTATGAGGCAGAAGCATGAGAGTGAGAGTGACAATGAGTCAAATCAAAATGAAGATGAGGATGAGGGTGAAGGAGATGATGAGTTAAGTGACCAAGAAGTAGAATATAATACAAAGGAAAGCAATGCAACTATGAGTGCTAGAGATAGTTAAAATAATGAGGCTCCTAGTCAAAACAGATATGAAGTAAAGTCTATAAGTTGGCAGCCAAGATGAAGGTCACAACAATAATGATGAAAGAAACTATAATGAGGAACAAAGTAAAAATGCACAAATCAGCGAAGAGGCCAGTAGTGAGGCTAATGATGAAGGTAAAGAGGTGAGCAGTAGTCCTGGTGATGAAAAAGAAGACCTAGGAACCAATGATGATAGCCATGAGGAGGACACCATAATGAGCCAAATTGAACCATTTCCCTTGGCATACCAAAAAGGATCGAGACATGTGTTTTGTTGCCTCTAAAAGGAAAGGGGCCATGAATTCTACTCCTATTAGGCCCAAGGACAAAAGCAAGATAAAGGAAAGGGTAAAAGCAAAGATAAAGGCAAAGGAAAGATCAAAGAAGAAGACCAGCATGGTGTAGAACATGAATTTGACCTCATTGAACTTGACAGTGATTGGCCAAACACTATGCCTTGAGAAACAAACTCAGTAGTGCCAAGCTCAAAGAGGCCCTCACTAAAATTTAGGCACTCAAAGAGGAAAAATACCAAGTAAACCTTGGAATCTTGCCTCAAGATTTTCTACAGGCTTCTCAAACCCCATGAGGAAGGGGTCCACCAATTTTTGGAGAATTTTGACAAATTTTGGTCTTTTGCAAATTTTAAGGCCTATAGGCGCAGCACCCCTGGCACTAAACTTTTTATTTAGACATCCTCATAGGGGTAAATTTGTCTTTTTGGAATCCTCATGCCTAGTATAGTATGCTCACCAAATTTCAGAACATTTGGAGCATTTTTGACCCCTCAAAAGGCCTAAAAACACCTCATTTTTCACCTTTTTGCCTCTTTTTCAGGCTTGGCGCTGCGCTCAGAGAAGTTTGGGGAATTTGGATTTTTGGACAAGTTACAGGAGCTCAAGCAGAAAAACAAAGGTATATTTTGAAATCATACTCAGCAAGATTTCGAACGGGCCATCACGAAGAAAATTCTGACATTGGGAAAGTCACCAAAACTTGGCTACAAATGGACACACTTTCTGCCTGTGTTGGCGCTGTGCTCAGAGAAGTTTGGGGAATTTGGATTTTTTGGAAAGGTTACAGGAGCTCAATCAGAAAAAAAAATATATATTTGAAATTATACTCAGCAGGCTTTTCAATGGGCCATCACGGAGAAAAATCTAACATCGGGAACGTCACCAAAACTTGGCGGCAAGTGGACCCATTTTCTATTTGTCTTGGCACTGTGCTTAGATCAGTTTGGGGAATTGGACTTTTTGGACAAGTTACAAGGGCTCAATAAGGAAACCAAAGGTATATTTGGAAGTTATACTCAGTAGGATTTCCAACGGGCCATCACAGAGAAAAATCCAACATCGGGAAGGTCACCAAAACTTGGTTGCAAGTGGACCCATTTTCTGCCTGTGAAGGCACTGCACTTATAGACTTCACTGTGTGTTTTTTTCTGAAAGTCAATAAAACACACTCATTTATTGAAAAATGATATTTTAATGTTTTTTCAGGAAAATCACTCTAAAATTAGGTTCTAAGAGTTATTTTGGCATTTATTTCATGGGATATTTTGTTCCTTGGGCCTTGCATGGTCTCTTGGGCATTAATGACATGTATGAGTGATTTTGACATTTTCCAACCCTATCTAAGGTTTTTACCCTTATTTGCTAAATAAATAGAGCATGAGGGCTTCATTGTAAAACATTGGAATTTGATGACTCTTTGTAGCAATACATAGTCTTTTGGAGGTTGAAGAGAAATTAGTGTTGTGGAGCTTGTGAATGGCTTGTTTTGCTTATTGATGGAGGAGGCTTGCTTGCAGGATCCCTAAGCTTGGTTAATGGTGAAGTGCTTCTATTCAATTATTTTTTTCTCATGTATCATTGTGTTTCCATATTTATATGTTGCAATAGAACAAAGGATTTAAACTAAGAAATGTTCTTCAAAATCACCTTAGCTCTGTTTTTTCTTCATTGCCTCTATGTTTTCCTCTGCTAGGTCAGTTTAGAGAACCCTTAATTTCTCTCTAGACCCACCCAATATTTTTTATCTCATGAATGGTTTAATACAGTAGATATCATAGATGTTTTATGGTAATCCCTGCTTGTTTGATATCACTAAAACACTGTTCTTGAGGTCTCTCTTTAAAGTACCACTGATTAGGTCTGCCAAGGAGGCTATGTTTCGATCATACCCTTTGTCCATGCTTGAAGAGATGTTTTAAAGTTCTTTATGGCTACGATTAAATATGTTTAGGAGTTCCCTCTTCTTTGATTAAAGTTATTTGTTTATCTTAAATGTTTTCTAACCTTGAAGGTGAAATCACTAGAAGTTAAATGAGTTTCTCGCCTTTTATATTTCATCAGATTGTTTGTCTGAAATGCTTATTTTCTTGAGTTGAATCAAAGAGTTATTGGTATGCCCTGTCTATTTATTTCTTCTTTATGCATATGGTATTTAAGTCCCTTCTTTTTAATAGTACATGACAAAGGATTCTTGATTGCCCTTTGTCCTAGTTGTGTTCACAAACTTGATGTCCATCTTATTCCCCATAAACCTTGAAAATCCATTGACCATGCTATATTTTCCCTGTGATGCTCCCCGATCCATTTTTGAAATTTCCATGAATTTTATAGACTCCATAGCCCAATGACTTGAAGATCTCCTCATTCCATCTATTCTACTTGACCATCTCACCCAACCAAAACAATCAAACAGACCCTACACTTAACAAATAGCCTAAATTCAAACCCTAAAAGAAAACAAGTTCACATCCTTTGCATACAATAGAGAGAGCCCTCTCTGAGTCCAGGAAGGCTAGGTCCTTGGACTCCAAAAACTGGTCTGATGTTACCCTGTGCATTTGGTGTACCAATCTGCTAAATCACGGGACACTAACATAATGTCGATCACAGTGGGACCTTCTAATTCAATAACATCTTAGACATTCTTAAGACCTCAGAAAACACTCAAACATCCTTAGATTGGTATTTATTTATTGATGGTGGACAAAAATTACATCCTTAAAATAGTAAGCATCTTCCACCTGGCGACTCCACTGGTCTTCAGTAGCCCTGTTGACCCCACTAGTTCTTATAAACTCCCTTGGGAATGCATTAAGAAATCCCAATCATGCTGATGGTGGATAGCAAAGTTGAAATCATCCACCTGGCAACTCCAAAACTCTCAATAGACCAAAGACTCCACTGGTAGAGAACTCTAGACTGGTTGAAAAGATACAGTGACCCCTTTCTGATTTACAAACATGTATCCAAGAATACAACGAATATATGCCCCAATGAGTAGAGATCATATCCCTGGATTCCCACACAAAATGCCTCAAATAAATTGGATAAAAAACCTACCTATATTTCAAGATGAAAAATTTGATGACCCCTTGTTACATCTCATCAAATTTCATATACATGTATGGAGGTTAAAGGTTGAATGGCACAAGGACTTCCTCATGAAAATTTTTATGGAAACATTAGAGGGTAAGGCAAGGGAATGGTATGAAGGTCTGAAACCAAGTAGTTTTTTCTCCTTAAAGGATCTCCACAAGGTGTTCTATGAACATTATAAAGAAAATTATCCATCTCTATCATTAGCTGAAAATTGTTGTGATCAATCTGAAGATGTCATACAATACCTTGTGAAAATTGATGAAGATTTAGGAAACTGGCATCCTGAAGATCTATTAGAGGATATTCATGCATTTCATACTCAAGATAACTATCATGACAGCCAAGAAGAGTTGATTGAGGATGAAATCCATCAAGAAGTAATAGAAGATCCACAATATCTCTGTGAAGAAGATGAAACAAATGAAAATCCATCTGCCCTTTTGTGTAAATTGCAAGAGGACATTCAGCCACAAGATCAACCTCCATAAAAGAAAGAAAAAAATTGTTGCCCAATCCAAAGAAAATATAAAATTCCTCCTCCTTTAACTAAAGAAGAGATAGATCATATGCTAAACATGCAGCCAACCTCTAAACCTTCATATCAACAAAAATTTTATCTTCCTTCTCCTACTAATCCCATCTACCATAAATCAGGAAGTGAACTTGTAGATCAATTCAAAGAAAAACCATATGATAATCCAATATGCTTGATTGGTAACAGTACTTGTTTTGATGATTTTCCAAAGTTTGATTAGTCTGATGATGATGTCCTCCAAATAGAAGCTAACCTTGCAGAGCCATCAACAGTTCTTTTATGGAAGGAAGATCTATTTCATCGACTTGGAAATAATAGTCATCCAATAGATACCATCTATGACACTGATGAGGAAAGCCTTGAAATATTAGAAGTTGGGGAAGATGATGAACTTCTTGAGCAAGTTGTTAATGAGAAGCCTTTTCCTGAAATGGTTAAGGAAATCATTGATGACATAGGATCTTCCTTAGCTCCAGATGTGCAGCCACTAAATTCCCTTGAATTTCAGATTGCAGATGAAGGCCTAGGAATGGATAATCACAGGAAATTTTTTATACTGTCTCCTCAAGAAGATTTGTTGTCAAAAAATACTCCTGCTCATCAACATGATGGCCTCCCCATAGAATTTAGCCCACTCAATCATAACATATCAAGTGTGCTAGAGGAGAACATTGCAATCTATGATGAGTCTACCAGTTCAGATGATCATGAGGACGAGGAAGAGTTTATTTCCCAAAAGAGTCCTAAGCTCAGCCAAGTGGAGGAAGAAGTAGTCTTGGATCAAGCTTATTTTCCAAATATTCACATTCAAGTAATGTTTCAGTATCCCTTTTCTGATTTGTTAGAGACATTTGAAGAGGGAGTAAAACATGTCAAGAGCAGTTTGATGCAGAATTTCAAGAACATTTCAGGCACTACTGTTCAAACACAAATGAGGTGGGAGTGGCCTTTTGATTTTTTCAAAACGATCAAAGAGCTAAACCAATATCCCTCATGGAATCATCTACTTGATTGGCTATATTGGAAAAGAGAGTTCACCAGTTGAATGAATACCATGTATAAGTTAGATTAGGATAGATAGGCAAGAAAATAAGCTTAGCATTGTGAGCATCTTTCTATTTTTTAGTTTTAGAATGCTGATCTTGAAAACATAAAAACACAAAAAAAAAGATGAAAAAGAGGGCAAATGAAAAGAAAAGGTACAGCCCCATACCCAAAAAAAAGTTTTGCTAAAACTGAGCAAGTCTAAATGCCACTACTCGTTTGGAAAGAAGAGTCTAGTTCAGTCATCTAGCCTAATCATGGCTGAACATGTTTTAAATTTATGACGATAGGTTAATTGAAAGAAGGCTTGTCAAATCATTTAAGCTTGACTTCATGTAGGAATAGATTAGGAAGAAAATATGTTGGTTCTTAATGATTAAATCTGAACCAAAGAGAAAGATAGGAATGCTTAAAAAATGATGGATTATAGGCCTCATAATTTCTAGTTTTTTTTGTACAAAAATAATGTCTTTGTGCAGCTTGTCCCAATTCCACAGCCCATGGTGAATCAGATTGCTTAATCCTGGTTCAAATCATGTTTTCAATTTCATGTCAGTATATTAGAGAATGAAGTCTATCAAACAACTTAATATTGACAGATTAATAGTCTAGGTAGAGAATAAAAGAGTTCACTAGCATAATATGAACTTTTGGAAGTAATAAGGATAGAAGTAGATATTTTTTTATGCTTTAAAAAATAAAATAATGTCAATGGTTTTCCAGTCCAAATGCACCCAAGTGAAGAAAAAAATGTGAGGCAAAAGTATGATGGGTAGGTAGAACTAATGTTGAAGCAATAATTTCTTTTCAGATTTCTGAGATCATAGCTTCAAGAGAACATCAACAAATGAACGAAAGAGACCTACCAAGTGCAAGTAAGGCACTAATCTTCAAAACTCACAGATCTGAACTCTAAGGTTCTGGACAACTCCTGAAGAGGAGCTGCCCTCCGCAAGTGGAGCCACTGTTAGTCATCAGTAATTTTCACTATCCGTAGATGACTAAATATTGGTTCTAGATTTCTAAAAACAAAATTCCATGAACATTGTGAGTTTTAGAAATCTCACTGCCTTCATTATCCTTAGAGAAAAAATTTCACTACCCTACCCTTTTTCCATTTCATGATCACCTTGTGACCCCTACAAACTCCAAAGGGCTTGTGCCTCTCATTTCCATCCTTTTTCCTACCCATAATCTCATTACTATGTTTTTCCCTTGCCTATGAATCCATTTTCCATCTAGGGTTCTCCTATAAGCCTAACTCATCCCCATGATTCCCCAAAATTCCTCAAGCATTGATGGTCTCAAAAATATCTATGTAGGCTCTTTAGATAAATCAAGTACATTGGATTTTGGATCTTCATTACACCACTTGGTCAATACTCTATTTTTCACTTAAGTATTCCAAACCAATTTTCAGTCAAAGAGAGGTAAACAAACCCCCACTAGGTCAATTAGGGTTTCATGTGTTCCAAGGTCATCATTTCCAAAGAAGACTATCATTCCATTTCAGAGTCTGCATATGAGGTAATGGATAAGCTTGACACTTTTGTAGAAGTGTTGAAAGGTCATATCAGCAAGCATAAAGCCATACTAACTCATAAACATCATGCCTCCATCATTTTCCAAGAATTATTTCCAAAGGATAAATTATTTGCCACACCTAGGGCCAGTTCTGCTTCAAACTATGTTTCTGACCAAAGAGAGATGAATTTTCCAAACGTGAGAGTTTTTTTTTCCATAATAGGTCCAAGAAGAAAAACCTCCTTCATTTTTTACAGAGGTATCATGGCTTGGGAGCAATGTCAAAAATACAGTGTCATGGGAGAATTGATGCACTTCTAGAGTGACCTTAGGAAAATTAGGTATTTTCATAGCTGGATTGTCCAAATGACTTGCTTGATGGGTCAAATGAAAACTATACTAGAAGATATTTCCAATGAGATATCATGAGCTCAATTTGGAGTTAAGGAAGGCCTCCAAAATTTGTATGCATCAGCACTCTGCATTTCTGCACCATCACTCAGAACTTTTTGACCAATCTTGGGAGAATCAACTTTTGATAGGGAAAATCAACTCCAATTAGAGAAAACATGGTATATTTTGAAATTAGAAAAGATAATGTTTCCAGCAAGCTATCACAGGGCCAATTCTAACACCGAGAAGGCTTCCAAATACCCTCTGCAAATTGGCATTGCACTTAGGGAAGAAGTGACCTGACAGGACCTGAACGCGTTCAGGTGCTGCGCTTAGGGAAAAAGTGACTTGACAAGACTTGAACATGTTTAGGTGCTGTGCTTAGGGAAGAAGTGACCCGACAATGCGTGCAAGCACTGTGCCTAAGCCAGAAGCCCTCCTTCACCTGCAAATTGTAAAAATTTATGGAAGGACACCTCCAAGCTACATCAAAGACTCTCAAAAACATTGAAATTTTGTAGGTAGATGTTCCTTTCCTTATCCTCCAAGTGAATCTGATGATTGGATGATTAAAGGAATTAACCAAACCCTAATGAATGGAAACCCTAAATCCTCATGACAAACACTCTATTTTGACCTCCAAGCAAGAATATAATCAGTCAAGGAGAGTATGAGTTAAGGTAATTACAAATCAGTTTAAGTTAATCCCTCATCAAGCTCAAGGAAAATCAGTCATAAACCCACCTCCATCTCACTCATTCACAAAAGCTGCCCTCACCATCATTTCATTTCACTCCTCCTACCTAAGTTGCATAAGCAGGTCCTAAGTTTGTCCAAAATTAACCCTAATCACCATGTCAGGAGAAGAAGGAAGTATGAGCAGTAAAGGAGGCCAAGTGCCTATGAGGTCGAAGCATGAGGGTAAGAGTGACAATGAGTCAAATCAAAATGAAGATGAGGATGAGGATGAAGGAGATGATGAGTTAAGTGACCAAGAAGCAGAAGATAATACGAAGGACAATAGTGAAACTAAGAGCCCTAGAGATAGTAAAAATAGTCAGGTTCTTAGTCAAAACAGAGATGAAGGAAAGTCTAGAAGTTGGCAGTCAAGATGAAGGTCACAACAATAATGATGACAGTAGCTATAATGAGTAACAAAGTAAAAATTCACAAATCAGTGAAGAGGCCAGCAGTGAGGCTAATGATGAAGGTAAAGAGGTGAGAAACAGTTCAGGTGATGAAAAATAATACATAGGAAGCAATGATGACAACCATTAGGAGGACACCATAATGAGCCAAATTGAACCTTTTCCCTTGGCATACCAAAAAGGATTGAGACATGTGTTTGATGCCTCTAAAAGGAAAGGGGCCATGACTTCTACTCCTATTAGGCCCAAGGAAAAAATCAAGATAAAGGCAAGGGTAAAATCAAAGATAAAGGCAAAGGAAATATAAAAGAAGAATACCAACATGGTGTAGAACATGAATTTGACCTCATTTAACTTGACCGTGATTGGCCAAACACTATGCCTTGAAAAACAAACTCACTAGTGCCAAGCTCAAAGAGGCCCTCACTAAAATTTAGGCACTAAAAGAGGAAAAATACCAAGTAAACCTTGGAATATTGCCTCATTATTTTCTACAGGCTTCTCAAACCCCATGAGGAAGGTGTCCACCAATTTTGGGATAATTTTGACAATTTTTGGTATTTTGCAAATTTTGAGGCCTATAAGCGCAGCACCCCTGGCACTACGCTTTTTCCTCAGACATATTCAGAGGGATAACTTTGAATTTTTAGAATCCTCATGCCTATTACATTATTATCACCAAATTTTAGAGAATTTGGAGCATTTTTGACCCCTCAAAAGGCCAAAGAACACCTCATTTTTCACCTTTCTACCTCATTTTCAGGCTTGGTGCTGCGCTCAGAGCAGTTTGGAGAATTTGGATTTTTGGACAAGTTACAGGAGCTCAATCAGAACACCAAAGGTATATTTGGAAATTATACTCAACAAGATTACCAATGGGCCACCATGCAGAAAATTCTGACATCGGGAAGGTGACCAAAACTTGGCTGCAAGTGGACCCATTTTCTGCCTGTGTTGGCGTTGTGCTCAGAGAAGTTTGGAGAATTTGGATTTTTTGGATAGGTTACAGGAGCTTAATAAAAATATATATATATATTTGGAAATTAGACTCATCAGGATTTCCAACGGGCCATCACAGAGAAAAATCTGACATCAGGAAGGTCACCAAAACTTGGCTGCAAGTAGACCCATTTTCTGCTTGTCTTGGCGCTGCGCTCCGATCAGTTTAGGGAATTTGAATTTCTGTACAGTTTATAGGGGTTAAATCAGAAAACCAGAGGTATATTTTGAAATTATACTTAGAAGGCTTTCTAATGGGCCATCACGGAGAAGAATCCGACGTCGGGAAGGTCACCAAAACTTGGCTGCAAATGGACCCATTTTCTGCCTGTGAAGGCTCTACGCTTATAGACTTCATTGTGTGTTTTTGGCCAAAAGTAAAAAAAAACACACTCATTTATTGAAAAATGATATTTTAATGTTTTTTGAAGCAAATCACTCTAAAATAAGGTGTTAGGAGTTATTTTGGCATTTATTTCATGGGATATTTTGTGCCTTGGGCCTTGCATGGTCTCTTGGGAACTAATGACATTTATGAGTGATTTTGACATTTTCTAACCCTATCTAGGGTTTTTTCCCTCCTTTGCTAAATAAATAGAGCATGAGGGCTTCATTGTAAAACATTGGCATTTGATGAATCTTTAGAGCAATACATAGTCTTTTGGAGGTTGAAGAGAAATTGGTGTTGTGGAGCTTGTGAATGGCTTGTTTTGCTTGTTGATGGACAAGGCATTGCTTGTAGGATCCCTGAGCTTGGTTAATGGTGAAGTGATTATATTCAGTTATTGTCTTCTCATGTATCATTGTGTTTCCATATTTCTATGTTGCAATAGAACAAAGGATTTAGACTAAGAAATTTTCTTCAAAGGCACCTTAGTTGTGTTTGTTCTTCATTGCCTCTATGTTTTCCTCTGTTAGGTCAGTTTAGAGAACCCTTAATTTCTCTATAGACCCACCCAAGCTTGTTTATCTCATGAATGATTTCATACATTAGATATCATAGATGTTTTATGGTAAGCCCTACTTGTTTGATATCACTAAAACATTGTTATTGAGGTCTCTCTTTGAAGTACCACTGATTAGGTCTACCAAAGAGGTTATGTTTCGATCATACCCTTTGTCCATGCTTGAAGAGATGTTTCAAAAATATTTATGGCTATGATTAAAGATGTTTAGGAGTTCCATATTCTTTTATTAAAGCTATTTTTTTATCTTAAATTTTTTCTAACCTTGAAGGTGAAATCACTAGAATTTAAATGAGTTTCTCGCCTTTTATATTTCATTAGATTGTTTTTCTGAAATGCTTATTTGCTTGAGTTGAATCAAAGAGTTATTGGTATGCCTTTTCTATTGATTTCTTCTTTATGCATATGGTATTTAAGTCCCTTCTTGTTAATAGTACATGACAAAGTATTCTTGATTGCCATATGTCCTACTTATGTTCACAAACTTTATGTCCATCTCATTTCCCATAAACCTTGAAAATCCATTGACCATGCTAGATTTTCCCTGTGATGCTCCTCGATCCATTGTTGAACTTTCCTTGACTTTTATAGACTCCATAGCCCAATGACTTGAATATTTCCTCATTCCATCTATTCTACTTGACCATCTTACCCAACCAAAACAATCAAACAAACCCTACACCTAATAACTAGCCTAAAATCAAACCCTAAAAGCAAACAAGTTCACATTATTTGCATACAATAGAGAGAGTCCTCTCTGAGTCCAGGAAGGCTAGGTCCTACGACTCCAAATATTGGTCTTATGTTACCCTGTGAATTTGGTCTACCAATCTACTAAATCACGGGACACTAACAAGGAGAAAAAATATCACCAAAATAAATTCCTGGCACTTGGGAATAACCTTTTTCTACCTAACTGGCTTTGTATTTATCCACCTTGCCTTCTACATTTGTCTTCTTCTTAAACACCCATTTTCTCCCAACAAGCTTCCTTCCAACCGACAACTCCACCAGATCCAATGATTCATTTTTGTGGAGGGATGTCATTTAAACAACCATGGCCTACTTCCATAGCTTTCCATCCTCTGAATGTACTGCCTCCTTGACAGTTCTTGGATCATCCTCAGTGATAGTTAAAGAAAATTTTGAATAGAAATCAGATGGACTATACCTTTCTGGCTCCCTTCTTTCTCGAACTGATCTTCTCATAGCTGGAGTTTGTGTCTCTTCCTCTTCTGAATATTTTTCTGTTGTAGAGTCCAATTCTTCCTCCTTTAGCTCAAACTCAATGTTCTTAGGTTCCTTTGGTAAGAATCCATGTTTAACAACATGTTTCACCTCTCTAAACATCGCATCTCAGTTGTACACAACCTTCTTTGTTTTTGGGTTCCAAAGCTTGTAACCTTTTAAATCATCCTTATACCCAATAAAGATGCACCTTTGAGATTTATCATCCAATGTGGTCCTTTTCTCCTTTGGAAAATTTACATATTCATCACATTCAAATACCCTTAGATGTGAAAGAGAGGGCTTCTTACCAGTCCATACCTCATGTGGAGTCTTATCCTCCAACGTTGATGAAGGTGATATGCTAACCAGGTAACACGCAGTCTCTAATGCCTCTGCCCAGAATTCTTGTCCTAACCTAGTACCACTGAGCATCCTTCTTTCCTTTTACCATCAGTGTTCTATTCATTATTTTTGCAACTCCATTTTACTGAGGTGTGTATGGAGTAGTCTTTTATCGTGTTACACCACACTTCTTACAAAACTCTTCAAATTCGTTCTTGTAGAACTCTCCACCATTATCTATCCTCAACACCTTTATCTTCTTCTCTGTCTAGTTTTCCACCAGAGCCTTAAATTCTTTAAATCTGTCAAAGACTTCAAATTTCTTCCTTAAGAAATATATCCATGTATTCCTTTAGAAGTCATCTATAAATGAAACATAGTACACAGACTTATCTAGTGATGGAACCAACACAGGTCCAAATACATCACTGTGCACAAGCTTTAATATCTTGTTTGCCCTCTTAGCACCAGAAGGAAAACTCACCTGATTCTACTTCCCATATACACAATGTTCACAGAAATCGAAATACAGAGAGAAATTAGACATACCTTGTACCATACCATTACCATGAAGTATCTGAAGGCCCTTCTCTCCAATATGTCTAAGCCTTTGATGCCATAGCATGGTCTTTTCTCCAGAGACTGCTAGGATTTCTGCTCCACTTTTAAGAGCCATATAACTGTTGCACCCATAAATAACAGTGCTACCCAGAAGCTTGTACAGAGTTCCAATATGAACTCCCCACATCAATACCAGTGTTCCCTAAACCATCTTGCAAGTATATTTCTCAAACACTATTTTTACACCTGCATAATCCATCTTGCTTACAGAAATTAAATTTTTGGCCAATGCAGGAATATGCACAACACCATGAAGTGTACTAATCCTTCCACCTTGCAGCTTCATCTTAAATTTTCTGTGTATGATTATTCTGGCCTTCCTATCATCCCCTAAGAAGACTTCACCACCTTGATACTTCTCATTCGCAAGACCACTCCCTATGGGGAGTGAAGTGAAAGGATGCACCTGAGTCAATCAACCATGCCTCATGATCTACATGTGTATTTGAAGAACAAGTCATATACACATCCCCACCTTCATTTGAGGTGGTTTTAGCCTATGCAAAAGGAGCATCATCAAATCCCTTTCCTTTCTCAGGAGCTTTAGATCTGCAATCATTTTTTAAGTTCCCTTCCTTTCCGCATTTCCAACACACCTTTACAGGATTTCCTGGAGATTTAGATCTCCCTCTAGATTTAGATCTCTCGCTCAAAAAATTAATTTTTTTTCTATTATGGGACCTTCCTCGTATAGATAAGGCATATCCATTCTTTCCTTCCATATTTTTCTGCCGCATTTCCTCCGACAACAAGGCTAAGACAATTTCATCAAAATTCAAGATACTTGTATTGCTACCTATTGAAATAACCAGACTATCCCATGAATCTGGTAGAGAACAAAACAAATTGATGCACTGATATTAATCTAAGGTTTTAATTTCAACAGATGAAAACTCACTTACCATATTATTGAAGGTGTTGAGATGCATTGTCACCAAGTCGACATCCTTCATCCTCAGGTTATACAGATTTTTATGCAGGAAAAATTTATTCACCAAAGACTTAGATTCGTACAAAGTCCCTAACTTGAACCACAAAGTATTCATTATAGCTTCCCCAGGTACATTCAACAATACCGAATCTAAGATACACAGCCATATTGTGCTCTTTTCCTTATGATCCAACTTCACCCAGTCTTCATTTGACATTGTCGTTGGTTTAGTAACCAGATCTACCATGATCCACTGATCTTTATCCACCAACAGATCCTCCATCTTGAGCTTCCATAGCTAAAAAATCTAACCATTAAATTTCTCGATCTTTCTCTTTCCATTGCTCGCCATATTCTTTCACTGCAAGAATTGATCCCGTAGATCTCCCATTGAACAGGGTCTACCACAAGCCCGATCAAAAAAATCCTCAACAACAAAGGCATCCCCTTGAAGCCAAAACAACTCTAATACCAAATGTAGGTTTTAACCCTGTACAAAAATTATCTGCAAATGAATTCTTAAAAGAAAAAAAAAACAATAGCGAGAACATAAAACATAAAACATATATACACACATATTTTTCCCTCGATCCGAAATCGAGACTACAAGCTTGATTTTTCATTATATTCCTTTTAGTGTTACAACACATATATATACATGTCAAAGCATTCATAAACCCCAATCCATTAACCCTTAATTATAACATAACCGTAGTTCCTTGACCAGTTCTACAAAATATCATGAGCCAAAAACCATCATGCCAAAAACTGTATGCAAACCCATGCACAAAACCATAACATGTCTACCCACCTAATCTAGGGTCCAAAAAAAAATTCCTAGGGTGCTACCCCAGACCCTGTGCAGGGGGGCTCTTGCCCCCCTTCAAACCCCCTTACAAGGGTAGCTATCACCACCCCTACTACGCCCAGTGCAAGCGAAGCGAGGCTACCACCCCCCTCACACCCCCTTCTTCATGCCTATTTCTAATCATGGAAAGAATATAACACACACCCAACATAACCAACCACTCTAAGTGCCACACCCTTGAGTTAACCTTCCTTATAACTAAATTAGATCCCTAGTTGCACCCATGATAAACCCTCTAGTCACATGCACAGCAAGGGAATCTATGTGACTACTGAAAAATTCAGGAAGTTCTGTGCTAACGACCCCAGATTCTGAGCCACGTTTTTTAGGGATAGGACTCAGGCCTCTTCCCAGAGCTTGATTTGACTCTCAAAAAGGATAAATATCAATATGACAAGGCCTCTAATGCAACACTTGAACAAGTACCTAACCTAACAAGGCCTAGATATGACATACATTCCGTCAAACACATCATTGTTGTGGTGGATTAGTTGCACGGGTGTATGAAATCGCACCATCTTAGAGAGTGTGGTCTACTCTCTAAACTATTGGTAACAGGAAGAAAGTGGGGGAGCTCAAAAGCATAAAACTTAGTGGAAATAGTATGCTGAAGTATGCTCTGGTTAAACTAAAACTAAAAACACAAATATACAGAAGCTATATAGAGATTCCAAAATGATAGTATTGCAAACGATGGCTCGATGACCTCTTCTTATTAAAAGTTTGAAATGGAGAAGAAATTTTACCCACTTGCCAAAGAGCCCCTAGGCAATGGCTCTAGGTCCCGACGCAAGGATGTTGCCTTCCAAGCTCTACCTCTGATGCAGTCTCCCTCTCTCTCTTTGATGTGGTGGACTAAGATGTTGGGTGGCCAACTATCGAGTCCTCTTTAGCTCCAGCTCCAGGTCACACACAATGCTGGTGTTTCTTTGGAAACTTTGACTAGCATAACACTGTGATCACCATTTCTTCATCTCTTGGTGGGTTTATATAGGTGAGCTTCAAATCCTCCTTCCCTTCCTTGGTACATGATGGATGGTGACCCAAGGGAGAGGTGTGATTCCATTGTGTGCTCAAATATTCTTTTTTGTGCTCACATAATGTCTAAGGAGGCATTGGTGGCTATCCTTAGGAGGCTTTCACATAACGAGTAACTATACTTTGCTTGGTGTTGTCCCGGAAAGTGACTTTTTTCCATTTCTAGGAATGCATGCTTATTGGGCAAAAAGGCGCATAGAAGACCCTCTTCTCAAAGGATAAAGCGCGCATTTCAGCATTTATGACTAGTTCAAATCTGATTTTCTCAAAACCTTAGAGATTTTAAATACTTCTTGATTCCATAATGTGTTCCTATCTTGTAAATCCTTGGGCTCGACATTTAATTGATGTCATCTTCTGTTGAACGATTTTCCAGTGTTAACGTTTTCCCCCTAATGTGTGAGGTCTAGGAAGAACTGTATAGCCGAAATACATTATAGCTTCTTTTCTGTATTGTACACAGAGAGAGAGAGAGAGGTTTGCGTGTATTTTGGAATTGACAAAAGTTCCATCATTTCCGAGATAAACATGGCCTAAGGGACCCCCTGCAAGCATACAAAATATACAACATATTTACAAAATTTCAATGAGGCGGGTGTGTCCCATGCTCATGATGTTATGGCTATTTAAACAAAATTGATAGATACATGTGTTGTCTGTGCCACTACTGTGGTAGTGAAGTTGGTGGTTGTTGACGATGACTATTGATGCCCTTAGGGGAATTTTTTCTTTGATGATAGGTGGAATGTGGTACCCATATGCGTAATCCTGGTATGGCATATCACTACACCATGTGCGCATATGTATTGGCTGGGACCTTCCCGCGTAAACATTGTTGTCAGAGATGCTTCTAGAGGCACAGGTCTTCGATGGATCTGATCAAAGTGCAATGGTTGTAAGGTACGATACCATCATGACATGAAAGATTTTTTTGTGGTTGAATGTTAGGAGGATCGATGACATCTGTGGATAATGATGTCTCCCACAGTTCCACTCGAGCATACCCCTTTGCATGGGGAGGGGTCATCCAAGGTACCGCTTCCTTTTTGGAAAAGAGTTGTCGAGGTCGACAAAAAGGAAGCCTTAACCAAACCATGGGTCACCAACCTAAGGGGTCGGGGACCAAGATTTGATGGGTTTAACATAGGCATGTTGGTGAGAGGTGACTGAAAACGGATGATAGGGATTCAGTGGCCCGAGGTCGAAGTATACTTGAGCAGCTTGGCGGTAGTCATAGTTATTTATGAAGGGAAAATCCCTAGAGTCGGTAGGACCTCCAAGGCCGGTGTGAACCGGCTATGAATGTCGGGATGGTGCGTGCATGGGGGGAAATACTTCGACCAAGGGAAATGGGGGACTGCTACTATGGGATAAAAGGTGAAATATGAGGGTGAAGTGGCACAGGGCATTGTTTGCGGTCTTTGTACACTTACCAAAAGAATAAAATAATGGGGTTTGGCTTGTACAAAACACAGATACGGGTACCACAAAACATGAAATAGGGTCACTCACTGAAGGTGTAAGGACATTGTTTTGCTGGGGGTATGGGTCCCATTGTTTGGTCTCATGTGTGGGGTTGATGAAGTGGAAGATGTCGCAGATGGGATTATGCTGATGGAGGTATGGCCGGACAAATGCGATGCGCAAAGGTGCGCTTTCAATCTGCTTGTATAACCTGGTCGTCTGGGAAGGGGGTTTCGAGTTTGAATGGTAAACTTGACCTTATGCATGATATATGGATGGGCATGAGGTGCTTCCCGGACTAAAATGGTATGGCCATGGCGTCACTTATGGGGTGATATATGATCTACTTTGGATGACGATCACCATGGAGGGGAGGCTCTACCAACCAACGCAGAAGTTTATCATATGCAAGGTGACGTGATGATAAATGTGGTCGGGCATGAGGACCCTATGGTTTATTTCTAATGGATAAATGATGTCAAGATATGCAAAGTTCTCTAGGACTCTATCATGCTGAGGGTAGAATGATACCTACTTCGAAACTTTCAGTGAATGGTGTTGTGAACGGTTTACGGGTTCTTCCTGAAAAAACAACTACCTCAAGTGAAAGCATATTCTTTTCATCCAATATTATTGAAAGACACGAACTTTGGAAAGGAATATGGGAGGGTGCATAGTTTTCGGCGATGAAAAAAATATTTTTTCCGGAAAGCGACTATGTGGCATCGCTTTTGTTCTTCATGGCATATTGATGATGGTGCAACTTACGGTTTGCCAAATAGACCTTCTGATCTCTTCTTATTGACCTCCGAAGTTCTGGGAAAGGGTGATAAATATGGGATTATGGCCCTAATCCTATATTTGTACTTACTGAGTGTTGGGAGATCAGAGGTGATTGCAAATCCTTTCTTGCCATTGCGGTTAGTCTATGTACCAGGGATTAGCGATATTATGCCGAGGTAACTTTCATGACATCTTGCATTTCAATTTTTTCAGTTTGATGGTGCCGGGGGTCGTATAAATTGGGTTTGTATGGCCACAAAGGGACTTTTTGCCCTAGATTGCACGGGTGATCTAGGAAAAGAGGTGCCCTTCTTGTGCTTATTTCTGAGGGACAGACATGCGAGGGTGCGTTTTTACCTCCTTTTTACGCGCAAGGGTGCACCTGTGTAGGAAACAGATGCACAAGGGCGTGCCTGTCTAAGAGACAGGCGTGCAAAGGGTAGGGTTCTGTAAAAACTTGGGTTTTTGTCCCTTTTGGTGTTTTTATCTGTACTGATGGGTGCCTGTTGCTTGGCAGGTTAGTGTGGAGAGAGCGAGATTGGCCCGAGATTTGGACCGCTCTGGCTGCCGATGCTAGGGCGCGCCATCTATTGTCCGCATGGGGCCTTTTGAAATTTGCTGAGAATGAGTTACTTTGGTCACAAGACTGATTGTTGCATTATATTATATAGCATTGGTTCAGAAGGTGCAATATGTTCGTACTAATTGGGACGAACTTGATTATCCGTCTGGAGACGGATATATACTTCGTGACCGGGTTACTGCCTCAGGGTGAGGCACTGAGGTATCCACCCCCCGCTGGGAGAGTGAACATAGATAGGTTCCGGAGGAGGCATTGCAGTGGTGCGCCTATTTCTGAGGGGTGCATCAATATTGCATCAGTGACAGATGTGGCCGAGTGATGTACTCTGGCCATTATTGTGTGACTAGCGGGGTCGTTTGCTTCGCATTGGTCATCGAGCCCACAGGTGGGAGTTTTACGCCATTTGAGGAACGAGCATTTTTTTTATTTTTCCTGCTTTTTTTTTTTATGGTATGGTGTTGCAACTTAACAGGGTCCAATGTGGATCCAAATCATTTGCATACGCTAGCGCCTTGTGTAGCATTATGTACGAGAGGGTGGTGCCGCTGAGGCTCGTTGTGGTAGTGCCTATTGGGGGCCCGCAAGAGCCACGCATGAGGAGGTGGGCTTTGGTGATGCCACGCGGTGGTGGTGGCAGGGTGGGTCGTTATTGGAATGACATGACAGAGGCCTGGTTCGAGGCCAACCTGCAGATGTTTTTTCCATACCCGTATGCAAGTATGGACCTTCAGGGTGATCCAGACATCGGTCTTCCTTTCGGTTATGTTTGGGGTCCTGCAGGTATGTGTTATATTCTTCTGCATTTGTTTAATTTTTTATGTACTTATGTGTTTTTTTATTTGACACTAACATTATTTTGGCTACTTGTGCAGATTTTGGCAAGGTAGGACACCTAGTGGCCCAACTGGTGGGTCACGATCCTCCGCCACGACCTCAAGGTGGTCAGGGGGGAGGTGGCGCAGGTGGACCAGGTGGTGGTGTTGGTGGACTTGGTGGGGATGGTGCTGGCCAATCTGGTGAGGGTAGTAGCTCGGCTGCAGCTGAGGTTGTGGCCGAGCAAGGTAGTGCAGATGCGGCTGAGGTGCGCATTGCAGCACTTACAGCTCAGGTGGCCACTCTAGAGGTCTTTAGGGGTCAATTTGACCACTTGACCCACGGGATGCCTGCTTAAGGTTTCATGGATGACTTCGAGGAGGTTTTGCTAGAGACGGTGATGGCCTGCAAGAGGGATTATCGTCCCACTCTCTGACGGGTAGCTATTGCAGTGGCGACAGTAGCTTCGGTGGTGGCACCAGGAGCAGTGGTGGGCCCAAGTGCTCCTCTTGAGGGGGCTCCCCCCATAGAGTAGTTTTGTACAGAGGTAAAGCACGTGTTATGAGGATGCTTCCCTTATTTTTTATGATTTTTGTATCTTTGGGCTGGCTAATGGGCCAACGATACTATTTTTGTACTCAGATACACATATCTTTTGATATATATATATATATGAGAGATATTTTTGCGACTCAACATGGTGTGATATCTATTTTGGTTTATGTATTTTGTGTTATGCTAATGGATATCTATGTTTTTGGTTTTTTATGTATGATGGTTTATTCGCGATGAATTCCAGTCTAGGATAGTGTTAGCTATGCGATCTGCTGCTTGGTTTTGATTCCTTGATACATGTGAAAATGTAATGTAATCAAATTGTCTGCTTAATATTTTGGCACGCAAATATTATCTAAACAGGTTTGCGTCTCTGGTTTCAAAGGTTTGGTTTAACTTTGATTCTACTAACAAGGAATCGAGGTAGACATGCATATGGTGGATTCCCTGATGGAGGGCCTTGCACATGAGTCTGATAACAACGTCATATTCTGCATGATTTTTGGTTGTTGATCCAATGCACACGCCATTTGAACACAGTGGTGATCGGTCAGGGTGGTAGATAACCCAGGTGGCTACAGCTAATTTTTGAGACCATCGTGATGCTTCGTCAACAAAACTGAAATAGGGTTCAAGTTGGTGATCCATGGTGGCACTTTGAGCGTGTTTAGGTATTTGGGTCAAAAATATTTTGGTGTTGAGATTTTTGTGTACTCTAAACCTAGGGGATAAGGGTTATTGTGGCCCTTATGGTTAGCACTTCTTGAGGTAAAGGCTGTTAACAGGGTTAGTGCCGTAGGCCTCGTCCGATTCTGTCAAGATGTATGCCTCTTGTTGGAAACAATGTTTGATGATATAGGGTCCTTTCCACAAGGTTTAGAATTTTCCAGGCCCTAAGGCCTCTTTTAAGACAATTAAGTGAAGAAATAACTCTCCCCCGGTAAATGAGCGAGGGGTGATGTAGCGTTCGAATGATGCTTTCACCCTTTTTGTAATATCCCCGAATGGGATTACCTAGCAAGGCATGCCTGAAAAACGCATTTTTCAGGAATGACTACTACAATATTTGAAACCAAGACCTGTATCCCTTATATCAATGTATCTAAGGCCGAAATCCAAGAGTAGGCTCAAAATACATCACTCTAGGTGGGTTAAACAGGTCTCCCACACCTAGTTGTCTTGGAAAAATGCCCAATGAAGGGACTGCAACAATGTAGGAACAAGAAAATAGAGAAACATGTTATTTTTATGAGCCTGAATACATGAATATTTAGATATCCAACAAGTGATGTTATAGCAGTAAAGAGAGTAAAAATCCTTGAGGAAAAAATCACTCAAGCAAGGCAATGCAAGCCTTAACAACACATGTACAATAAAATGAAGAACACTACTATATATGTATAAACCCAGGCTATGAATGCACAGTATATTATGGAGAAATTCTAAAAAATGATTTAAATACATGGATATATAAATTTACAGGTCAAAATAGATGGGGGAGAAATATCTCAACCCCTGGAAACAACAATACAACAATCCTTAGAAGGATTGGCTGAAATATACACACAATGGAAAAATTGCAGAAATGTCGGCGTTGCAGTAACAGCTGCAAATCAATAACTGGAACTGGATGGAGATGGATGAATATGATTTACAATCTGAGTATACCTCCTCCAATGGATCTTCCAAGTGAAAGTCTAATCCTATCACTGAAGATCTCACCCTCCAATCAACACTGCAAACCCTCACTGCAAATGTACTCTGAAAATAATGTAGTCACTGAGGGATATTGTGTTGTAGGTGGAATAGAATGTGTTGGCCAAGTGCCAAGGTCTGCAATATACTCTGAATCCTTCCTTAATAATCTCCCAAAGGAAATAAGGCTCCCTCCTCTGAAAAAAATCCAAGGAATGGTGTTGTGGAACCTCCACTGCAACACCCTGCAACACAACGTTATACTTCAGCAGAAATAACGTTGTAGCTGAAGAAGGTGGCTTGGCCTTCAGCCTGGATGTGGAGAAATGAAGTGAAATCCCTCAAGAGGCCTCTCAAGAAGGATAAGGAATCCTAAACAGGAATTCCTTGTGCTAAAAAGCACTGCAACTCTGCTAAACAGCAAGAAGATGCTCCAAGTCTAAAGAGACATGAAAATCAATAATCATAAACATGAATCACAATGGTTGCCTTGCCCTCCTTTAAAAAAAATGTAAGCTCCCTCTCCATGGGTCCCACTCATTAGGGTTTCCTCCATCAAGGAATATTCCCTCCTATTTCACTGTGTTGTCCCACAAGATGATCTCTACCTCCTATCACTGCATTGTTTAACTTGGTCAAACTTGACCTTGTCTTCATGCAAATGTCCTCTTTCACACATGAGGTTGTGAAATCTGACTCCACTGATGATCCCCCTTTCATACTACGAGGTATTATATTTCTATTTCTGAAATTTATGGGCCTCCTTACCCATTTATTCATCTCCTAAGTGCAAACAAAAAAAATTAATATTCCATTTAGCCACATGCTAAAAGTGGAATATTACAGCCCTCCCCTCCCAAATGTTGCTTGTCCTCAAGAAACTACAAGGATAGAACTGAAAAGTATCCTTTTCTCCCCTTTTAGCATCCTCATAAGATGAAATCTTGCAAGGATCAATATGTTGTCTCATCAATATATCTCCAAGTTGTCCCTCCAACATATGCAAGCTAGCTTTTCGTGAGCATCCCAAATAGCTATCATGTAAGAAATAGACATCTATGGAGGAAACAATGGGCTATCTATGGGCCTTCTTGGGGCATGATATCTTATATAAATTGGGATTTCCCATCCCCATATGAATCTCCCATACCCAAGAAATCATCCATACAAAGTGAGTTACCTCCCCACATGGCAACTCATGGAAATCTCCTTCCACCTTGAGCTCCAGAAATGAAGGTGGGCTAAAAATCTGAATATGGTAAGCATCATAGCCTACCCCACGCTGTCCTCCTCTCCACTTAAGATAAGTGTAGAGTGTGTGCTGATCTTGGGCTGAAATGGTATTGCCCTTAAGTGGAAAAATGAAGAACAATCCTCCATGGATCTCCCCTCCAACATTGAAGAACAAGTTGGCCCAATACATTTCATCCACGATGAATAGGACATGGTCATCATAGAGTATCCAAATGAGAATTTTGCTGAATATTTTACTTGATGATGCATGATACAAACAATGTCTCAAGAGGACACAGTGCAGTTTCATCCACTGCAACTTTAGAAAATATCATGGCAAGTTATATACAAAAATCATCACATCTACTAATGAATAGTAAATGGCTGAATGTGTCAACAATGCATAATCAAACAATTTCGCTTGGTTATACAATGGTTGGCTATCAAACTCATGGCCCACCTCAAAAGAAAACAAATATGTGGATGTGGTGGCCATATCTCCTCTCATGCTCTCATTAGAACATGCAAAGAAGAAAATCTGGGAATCTTCTTCCCTCAAGGACACATCCAACTCATGTGTCAATCTCCCAATCATGCTTTCAACAAGAATAGGAACAATATCAGCAAATGAAATCATGATCAGCATCAAAATGAAGGGCATATTGATGGCTTCATGTGGTGCTTGAAGGTACCAAAAGTCTCCCAAGTATGTACAGCGCATTTTTACAAACTGCTGCTTCAGGAAATTACAAGGAAAAATGTTTCTTGATACATAGTTAATCATGTATGTCATCATATGGCAAATAGTTGGATATAACAACTGAACATACATGTAATGAGAAAAAATTTTCCCAAGGCCACATAAAAGATGGTTGCCTCCATAATATAGTTTGGACCAACATTGATCATGGAGCAATGCGAAATGCTTTCCCTCTTGTGGAGCAATGCACTACATAGTAATGGTAAGAGTATACAAATCAATAAATGTAAAAACATATTTCTTACCTGTTGTAGCCTCTACAACACCCTCCAAAAAACCCCACTTCAAAAAAATTTTCGGAGCCCCTTGAAACTTAAAGAAAACTAAGCTAAGAGTCTAGAAGGCTAAGTCGCAAGTCGCAAAACTTCATTTTTGGGAAAACCTCAACTCTGCAACCTTGCGACCCCGCGACCTAAAGGTCGCAGGGTCGCAGGGTTGCAAAGTCAAAAAACTCAAATTTTTGGAAAATCGCGACCCTGCGACCCGCAGGTCGCAAGGTCGCGAGGTCGCGAGGTCACATACCTCTAGGATCACTCAAATTGTGACCTTGCGACCTCATTAAATGCCCGCACGTGCGACCCCTTTATATAAAGGAGGTCACTAGGTCGCATTTTTCATATGCAGCGAATAGAAAGAAACGGCTCTGGCAGGTCGATTGGCGCGCGTTTTTCTCGGGTAAGTTGCCATTTTCCCTCCTGGTGTTTCTTATTTGGTTATTCTTGCTAAATCCTAGACATCCTTAGCCTTTAAATTGTCAATTTGCCTCAACCCTTGTCTGTATTTCTTAATTATGGTTTTTCTGTTTCCTGTTTTATCCTCATTTGCTCAAACTCATCACCATTTCTTGTCCAGGCTCTCATGGCCACTTCCTTTCTCACAAAGCTAGCCCTTGATTCTCTCTGGACCCATTTAGCCTTGCATTTGTTTAGTTAAAGGGAAAACCACTGCACACCGCGCGTGCCCAAAACCCCCCGGCAAGCCCTAGCGCGACTTGCGACCCCGCGACCTAGTCGCAAGGTCACAAGGTCGCATTCTCCTCAGTTTTTGAAACTTGCGACCCTGCGACCCAGCGACCTAGTCGCAAGGTCGCATATTTCCAATTTTTTGAAACTTGCGACCTTGCGACCCAGCAACCTAGTCGCAAGGTCGCAAGGTCGCATATTTCCAAGTTTCTGGAATTTGCGACCCCGTGACCCAGCAACCTAGTCGCAAGGTTGCAAGGTCACAGATTGGTCATTTCTTACAACTTGCGACCCTGCGACCTAGTAGACCAATTTTTCAGTTTTGCCTGTGTCTCAGTGAAGTAATTGATAAACTTTAATTGTTTTGCATTATCATGGCATCTTTCTTATCGTGGGATTCCTTCATGAACATGATAGGTGAATTTGAAGCAGATTTGGAGTGTATACCTGTCCTATCGGATTCCAGCGATATGGGACCACCAACGTCCCGGAAAAAGGACAAGCATATGGTAGTGGAAGACATAGAGACGGACATGCAAACATCCCCACCGCCGATATACGGAGATACCCTTTGCAACTTTGCTAAAGGGGACAGCATGTGATGGTACCAAGTGTACATTGAGTTCGCCGTAACGGAATTTCCAGAAGACCTCCTGGATCGGAAGGTATACTTAAAAGTCAAAAGATCTAAGCTGCATCTCGCAGGTGCTCATCCGGCCATATTCCCATGCCCTGAGATGATAGACTGGATCATACAGAAAATGGATCCCAAGAAGTTCGTGATCCGAGATAGTGAAGGCAAGGCTTTCGCAACGCTCGTAGGCTCGGATGCCCATGTTTACTACTCCTTGCCTCACCAAGAAGAAAACTTTACAGAAGAATGGGCTCTTGCCCATGCAGTCCCCATAGTTGACACTATCAAGCAGTGGTGGGCGGAGCCCAAGAAATTTAAAGTCAAGAAAGACCAATAATATCTGGTGGCCAGCCTGAGAAAAGTATATAAATTAGTAGCCGCCATGCTTTGCAGATTGTACGGGCGCCCTGACGCCACCACCTTCAGCGGCACATGGGCTACTATCATGGAATATGTAATGGTGCATGGCACCCGTTTCAACTGGGCTAGCATATTGATGACCTCAATGCATACAAACTGTTCCTCGGCATTGGCCCCAGATGAAGGAATGCCATCTGAATTCTATATGGCCTCTTATCTATTGGATGTCGTCTGTGCAAGGTTGCATTTTGAAGGATGGGCACATAACTGGGATTCCATGCAGACCCGTGCAATTCATCTACAAACCAAGGTGTTTTGGGAATCTAGGTATAAACAGGATATAGAGCCAATCTCACAAATATTCATCCCCGCCCTATACAGAAGATTATTTGGCCAAGACGCCCCTTGCATGTCTTGGCGAGCTAGGGATACTCTAAGCCAAGTGGCACATTGGTTTCCTTTCGTTGAACATACTTTCATCCGAGTCTTCGGCTCGTTCAGAGCACCACATGCTATGCCTCGCTTCATTACAGACAAAATTCTCATGCAAGAGGTATGCTTCCAGATGTCCTCGGGCTTCTCCAGTGTCCTATCCAAAGGTAAGAAGAATCCCTAGCCCGTGCTACCCCTCACTATCGGCGCATACACAGTTAAAGATTTCAGAGAGGTGGGGGCAGAAGGAGAAGAGATGAAAAGTTATCACTTTGGGGCTTTAGAGTACCGAACATACGACCCAGAGAGGATAGTTCCCGAACACTGCAAGAAGGCTAAATTCAAATGGAACTAACAGCATGTAGAACGCCCGGGAGAAGATGAAAGAAGGAACTGGTACAATGCAGATAGACAACTGCAGACTCTGGTCAAGAGGATCCGGATGATCAAAGCCTGGAAGACAGGAGCCGTAAGTTAGGAGGTGCTTCTTCCTCTCTAGCAAAAAAGCCCCGGACCAGCACAGGGCCTACTACCTCTCCCCAACAGAAAGAAGTAGAGGCCAAAGCCCAGCAAGAGAGAGAAAAGAAAATGAAATAGGACGAGGAAAAGAGCAAGAAGAGCCTAAGGGTAGAACAGAAGAAGAAGTAGGTCGAGGAGGTCAGGAAGGAAAAGGAGGAAAAAGAGGCACGGGCCGCAGCAGAACGGGCACTCAAGAAAGAGCTAGACAAAGAAAAAGTTGAACGCCAAAATAAAGCAGACCAAGCTGCTGCTGCCGAGCGGAAGAGGAAAGCCGAAATAGAAGCAGTGGCAGAAGCGGAGCGTAGGCGGAAGGAAGAGCATGAGAAGGCGGAAGCCGAGCACCAGCGAAGGGAAAAGGAGGAAAATAAGAAGAAGGAAGAAGAGGATGAAATGATAGAAGACATCGACGTGTCTCCCCTCGAAGTACCTCTAGGCGGTACAGGAACCATTCTATATGATGTTAATTCCCCCCAGGGGCAGGAGGAGGAGGTATTCAACCTCACCAGGCTCACATTCGACCAATTCTCCTTCAAAATCCGGCAAGAGAAGAGAAGGTCCCTGGCACAAAGTCCTTCCACCGCATCCACAATTGCAACTGGAAAAGACATAGTCCTTGATACTAGGACTAATCCCGTGATGATAGCATTGGCAGCTTTCGCTGTGGCCACGGAAGAAAATGTAACCAGAATGAGTAGAGAAATCATTTCTCTACAAAATAGACTACAAGCAGCAGAGCAGCGGGAGAAGAAGGCAGAACAGGAGAGGTCAGCGTTAAAAGAAGAGGTTCAACAACTCTGAAACAAGACTCCCCCGGTCAATGAAGTTCCATTGGCCATTCTGAACGAGTGCGATGTATTAGAGGCGACCATGAGGTAGGTGTATGGGGAAATGTTCACCATAAAACAAAAAGTCGCCCCATTGGTAAGAGCACGAGCAGAAACTAAGCAGAAGCACGAGCAGCTTAAGGAGGCCTCAGCTGCCTTAGACAGGATGATGGATTGGACAGTGTGATACCCTCAGGCTCCTAAGAATTTGCCTAAGAAGGATTGGATTCATACACAAGATGTCAAAGTCCAAATCCGTATGAAAATGCAGTCCAAGGACAAGCTATTCAAGGATTTGGACAAAGTAATGTCTTCATATGACCACCTGATCAGCGGCATCGACTCGATGCACACCCTTCACCACATTCCTTTGCTGGGGGCATTGGATGAAGGGAGGACCTGGGAACAAGTAGATCAAGAAATCTAGTCATTTATGCGGCCCATCAAGCAAGATGTTGCCGTCCCCGAGCTCACAGCATCACAAGAAACTCTGGGTCAGTTCCTTGTCACGCCAGTACGGATTTATACCAAGCTTGCCTCTCTTTCCAACTAGATCTCTCAAAAAAGGGAAACTCTAATCCCAAATGCTTTGGAATGCATGCATCGGTTGAAAGAGGAGGTCCCTCTTGTTTCCCCCATAGCAGCAGAGTATCAGACCTAGCAAGATTTCCTCAAAGAGCAGCAGATTGACGCCCCTGACCTCACGATTGCGCGTTCATATTCATATCCCGATGGCAGTAAGTTGCTGGCAGCACTTAGAGGCAGGTCACAAGTCGCACTGCCCAATAGGTCGCAGGTCGCACTACTCAGTAGGTCGCAAGTCACACCCACCAGCTAGGTCGGAGGTCGCAATTTTTCCCAGGTCGCAGGGCAACTCAACCGGTAGGCAGGCGAAGAGTCAGGGAGCCCAAAGGGCAAGTTTGATCTATAAAACCCCCTCCAGGGAAATGTAAAAGGACTTTTTCTTTTGGAGACTCAAGAGATATACAGCATTGTATTAAAAGATAACACTCTTGTGCATGTGAATACAGATACCTGTTAAAACTCCCTATGGATATGATGTGTTTTGCTATGTGAACACTGTGTGTATTTCTTATTCAATTTTGAATATCTTTTAATTAATGAAGCTGCACTCTTAATAGCATCATTTATGCATCATGGCTATCTGTGCTTGTGTTAATGATGTTCAGTTTTTCACTGCTCTTTTAATGGATGTTAATTACCTTGTTTATTAGCATTTCGTTTTATCTTTTAGGAAGTAAAGGGGAATCTCGCCATAAAGAACTATTTCTTTTGTGGTCAGAATACCTCACAAGCATAACCCCAAAGATGTGTTGCTAACGACACCTCCTTCGGTGTATATGCTTTATTTATTGTCTTGCTACACATAGTGCTATATACGTGTTTAATGCATCAATCATGTATTCTGTATCATGTGAATAAGTGTGTGTCTGTAGGTTCAATCGGATTCTTTGGAGACCGAAGGGGAAGGTGACTTAAGTGGTAGCCGGACCCACACCCCGGACGGGATCCCTAGTCCAAATGGTTCAAGGTCTAATTGGGACTTTCTACCGGGAAGAGCCCCTACTGTTGGCCGGACACATTTTCCCATCAACAGAATTGGCACTAGAAGGAGGGAAGATGGCAGCCTCCCAGCATACAACTAACATTCTGTCACAAACTCCCCATGGGGAGGTCATAAACGACGAAGCTATCCCTCCTCCGTTGGAAGACATTCCAAGGGAGGAGGCTCCACATTATGAAATAACCAGAGAGCAGTTGAGAGCCTTGCGCCCAATTGCCCGCAATCTCATCAGGGATTTGCGATATGCCCCAATCATGAGTTTTTTTACTCATACTAGGACCCTAGCTGAAAACATCACTCGAAATGGCGCCCTGGTAAGTACCATACCTCAGTTAGTGAATCTCATGATTGAAGACCTCGCCACCGTTGTTCAGGGGGATGAGCCGATTCCCGAGCTCCAAGGGGGTGAGGAGGATGAATTTGGTACCACTGAACCTTTCCCCGACCCTCAGCCGAACCAGGTCCAACCAAACAACAACCAGGCACACCAACCACCTGGGGGAGGTGATGGAGATAGAGCTCGTAGGACTGAAGGTGAGGGAAATAGAGCTCACAGAAATGAAGGCGAGGGAAATAGAGCCCGCAGGAATGAAGCTAAGGGAAATAGAGGCCGCAGGACTGGAGGTAGAGGAGATAGAGGCAGAAACCAGGGACACCGTGCCAACCACCGACGCCCAAACCCAAATAGGCCACCTGTCCACAATTGGGGATTTCTTATAGACATTGCCAACCGTGAGAGATATCCAGATGAACACTCTCGCCATGAGGGGGAAGCATTAGTGTCAGGTACGGGGAGTGAATCTGAGCATGCGTTCAGACACCACCAGTAGGCTAGGAGAGTGCAACCACTTGCCTGGATGGCCCAGTCCCCATTAGATCTTTTGGGCCCCCTCCATGACCTACCTAGACACCCCGAGAAGCATCTCCCCAAATTTGATCCCGAGAAGGGCACCTTAGCCGAAGATCATATAAGTAGCTTCTATCTTTCCCTGCAAATCATGAGGGTTCAAACAGATGACGTCGCTTGCCACCTGTTCCCACATACTCTCGAAAACAAAGCAGCCACCTGGTATCGCTCCCTCCCAAGTGCCTCCATTACCTCATGGGATCAGTTTCGTCGCATGTTCTTGCAGAAATTCTCCGAGGACAAAACCCCTTCCATGCTCCTCACAGAGTTAAGCACAATTAAGTGCCACAAGAAGGAGAAGGTAGAGACTTCAATCAGCACTTTGCTACCATATTGCAAAAGTTTCCCCCAAACTTGGCATTGGACGACTCTATTACCATTGACTACTATACAAAAGCTCTCCCCAGGGATATCGCCGTATTCATGAAACGCGAAGCTCGGCTCACCCTTGCAGCCAACTACGCAGTCACCCTCACTGTAGAAAGAGACATGCTTTCTATAGGAGCCATAGATCACGAGGGGAGAGACGACCACAAACCAATCACGAAAAGGGGTCAGCCATCCATAAAAAAAACCATAGACAAGGATAAAGACGCTTTTGACTTCGAGAGTATAGCAAAGACCCTCAAGCTATTGACAAATGAAGTCTCTGACCTGAAAAGGAAGGGTGCAGAATCCACGACTAGTGCCAAGGCACCCAAGCCCTTTTTCAGAAAGAGCAACCCCAACACCAGCCGACCTCCATCTAACTCGAACACGGTTCTCAACGTGGAAGAGATAGGAAAAGATAAATTATGTTTGTTCCACGAGGCTGCCCACTCTGAAAAAACATGCCCACAATGGATTGGCAGCATGACTGCAGTAGTAAACCAGCTTCTGGATGATCAAACCCCAGGGGATGCGAAGGAAGATAATGTTTCAGACGACGATGAAGATTTGCCCCCGGATGAAGAACCAGGGTCTTCGGTTCTTGCATTTGACGTTATCCGTGGCGATAATAATCTTACCATCACTGATATCAACATGGCAGACGATCCTAAGGCCCCTCCTGTAAGAAACTACAGCCTTAGGAGCAAAGGACTGGTTCCCCAACCATCCATTTTGGAGAAGAAAAGGGCTTTCTTAAGGAAAATTCTACCCCCGGGGAATGAACAACAAGCTGCCCCTAAGAAGCCCGTCAATGACAACACCCGAGAAAATTAGAAGAGCAAGCTCCCGGTGGGGTCCCCCACAACCACTACTGAGCCCTACCCTCAACCTGATTCTACTTATAACATTGTTGAGGACATGAAAAAAACCAGAGCCAACATCTCCCTGTACGAGCTTGCCCGCATCACGAATCAACGAGAACTCATTCTTAAAGCCTTCACCAGTACCTCAACTACCAAGCCTGTGAGCAATACGTCCGCGCAACCTAGTCCGAGTGTTCAGTCTATTGTAAACGCCATCAATGCAAATTCAAGAGGGGTTACTCCTCCTTTCCTCTTGTCTTTTGAGATTTTCAACTTCAACATTCATAACTGTCTAGTTGACTCTAATGCCTCCACAAACGTTATGCCCCTATCTGTTTGTAAGAAGTTGAACATCCGTCCGGAGAAAACTGATGCAAGGATCATCCAACTTGACAGATCGCAAGTGCCAGCCGTAGGAGAGCTAAATAACGTCATCATCCACCTTTCTTCCAACTCTAGATTCCACCAATGTATTGACATTGTGGTGGTTGACATTCCTGAAGCCTATGGCCTATTACTTAGCAGAGATTGGTCCAGCAAGCTGCAAGGATATTTTTCCACCGACTGGTCTCACCCGTGGCTTCCTTACAAGGGTCGAAATAACCAGATCAGGGTCGAAAGCGAACCATATATGAAACATACCTCACTGATTTGGATGCTACTAACGAAACCATCAGTTTTTCCTAGGAGGAGCTTGGCATGTGCTTCTTGGAAGCCATTTTCGGATGTTATAACCCCCCTCAATCTCCAGTAGACCCCAAGATTCATTCTAAACTAACGCTCGTTGCTGAAGACCAAGCCACTCCCGTCTCACACCAAACCGAAATCCTGCCCCAACCTACAACCCCAAAGGAACCGGAAAATGACGTATGGACTCTATATTATGATGGTTCCAAGACTCATGACGAAGCCGGCGTGGGCTGCATCTTGCTGGGCCCTCAAAAGAACAAATTCTTAATTTCGTGTCTGCTTCAGTTCCAGTGCACCAACAATACTGCTGAATATGAAGCTCTAATCCTCGGACTCAAGAAGGCATTGGATTTAAAGGTAAGATGCTTACAAGTTATTGGAGATTTCGAGATCATTACTCGGTAGGTATGCAATACCATTCATTGTTTATCTCCGCATTTGAAGGCTTATCAGCAAGAGGTATGGCATCTTATTTCTGCTTTCGATGCTTTTGGAATTAAATCTGTTCTTAGAATGCACAATGCAACAACTGATACTCTGGCTAATGCTGCTGCTAGATTTACCCCTTTGAGGGATGGCTTTTCTATTGAAGTTATATATAAACCCTCTGTGCCAGATAATATTACTAATTTACGCGTTTTCAATGATGATCAACAGATCCTGGAATTTATGCTTAACACTGAAGTATTCAAGGACACGGCAATAGATGAGTCGGATCATGATTAGGCTTTGCAGGAAGAGCATGATAAACATAAAGAGAACCCTATCCCCAAGGGGGTAGTGTCACTGGAAAAGCTCTTTGATCTACAAAGCCGATTCCGCGGCCCCCCAAATACCATGGTACAAATCTCCATCCTGGCACATCGGCAATTGAACTTGGGATCAGATGACTACCCAAAGTTCGTCAACCTTGGCAAAGACTATACTGATGAAGAGACGCAAGCCTTCACCCAATTATTCCGGAAGTATCGAGACGTATTTGCTTGGATGTATGATGATCTGCGTACGTAAGATACCCGTATTATTCAGCATGTGATACCCATGAAGGAAGGCGTGAAGCCGTTCCAACAGAAGCTCAGAAAAGTGCATCCCACTCTGGAACCGATGATCCTGAAGGAACTAAAGAAGCTTTTGGATGCTTGCATCATCTTCAAATTTCGTCACTCCACATGGGTGTCAAATTTGGTCCCAGTACGGAAGAATTCTAGCGAGATCCGCTTATGTGTGGATTTCCGAAACTTAAACCGGGCCTCGAATAAAGACAATTATCCTGTTCCACCTATGGAACAAATATTGCAAGCTGTGTCGGGATCCGAGATGTTCTCCCTATTGGATGGGTTTTCTGGTTACAACCAAGTACTGGTAGCAGAACCGGACAGATTGAAAACTACCTTCCGAACCAAATGGGGAACTTTCGCTTTCAGATGCATGCCTTTTGGGTTGATAAACGCGGGGGCAACCTTCCAACGGGCCATGGATATAGCTTTCCATGGTTTGATAGGGTAGAGCGTGTTAGTCTATTTGGACGATGTCACCGTGTTTTCAAAACACCGAGGCGATCATTTACGCCACCTCAAACAAATCTTCGAGAGGTGCAGAAGGTACGGGATTTCACTCAACCCGAAGAAGACTGTCTTCGCTGTGGTGGAAGGAAATTTGCTGGGCCACATTATAACTAAGCAAGGCATTGTAGTAGATTCAGAGCGGGCGAAAGTTGCCTTTCCCGGGACCCCCCCCCCCCACCCCCCCCGAAGCGTAGCAAAGAAGAAATCAATGCAATCTTTCCTGGAAAAAATCAACTTTGTCTATAAATTCATATTGGATTTCACCCAGATAGTCAAGCCTTTGCAGGGAATGATAAAAAAGAATGCGGATTTCCAATGGAATCTTTCAGAGAGGGAGGCCTTCGACAAAATAAAACAGGCTATAGCTGAAGCACCTTCCCTCCAAAGTCCAAATTTTTGCAGAGGCTTTATCCTATATACTTTCGCTTCAGATTCTTCACTTGCAGCCGTCCTTACGCAGAAAGATGGCAACAATGATGAACGACCTATTTCCTTCATGAGCACTAGTTTACGAGGAGCTGAATTGAACTACCCTGAGATCGAAAAGCAAGCTTATGTATTCTATAAGGCAGTCAAGCATTTCAGGCCCTACATCTTGAAAAACCATGTCACGGTTTTCGTTCCACACCCCGCTGTCCGCTCACTGTTTGTGCAGCAGGAGCTAGGCGAGAGGCGAGGCAACTGGGTGGCGTTCCTACAAGAGTATGATTTAGAGTTTAAACCAACACACACTGTGAAAGGACAAGGTTTATGCCAAATGGCTGCGAATGCTGCAAGTTCCCATGGAGTGGAAGTTGAAGAAGAGTGTTGGGAACAAGAAATCGATATGCACCAGAGTGACTACGTTCCTCAGCAGAATAGCCCTTCTTGGTACTTTGACATTTCAAGATACTTAGCCCAGGGTACCCTTGACCCCACTCTAACTGCCCGGCAGAAACGCGCGATAAGACTCAAAGTTGCATCTTACCAGCTGATTCAGGGGAAGCTTTTCAAGAAACATTACGATGGGGTCATGTTACGCTGCTTAGAACATGATGAAGCATAGAAAATCTTGATCGAGCTGCACGACGGACCAGCTGGAGGTCATTTTTCCAGGGATACCACCGCCCATAAGATAATGCGTGTAGGATATTATTGGCCAACCCTTTTTAGAGATGCGCATGCATATGTCCGGAAGTGCATCTAGTGCCAGAAATTCACACACCGAGAAGCGCGACCAGCCACCCCTTTACTGTCAGTAGCGGTGGAAGAACCTTTTCAACAGTGGGGTTTGGACGTCATTGGAAAAATCATACGTCACTCTTCCAAGCAACACCAGTACATTCTTACAACTACTGATTATTTCACCAGGTGGGTCGAAGCAGCACCTTTACGCCAAATCAATGATCAAGAGGTAATAGAATTCGTCACTCGTTCCATCATTACCAGGTTTGGCATTCCAACTTCCTTGGTTTTTGATAATGCAACTTACTTTTCATCTTTTAAATTATGTGATTTTTCCCTGGAAAACGATATTGTTCTTAAACATTCTACAAATTACTATCACCAAGGAAATGGTTTAGCTGAATCGACTAATAAAAATCTGATCCACATCACTAAGAAGACCCTGCTGTCCCACCAGCGCAACTGGCACAACGCCCTTCACAATGCACTTTGGCCCGACCGTGTCACGCCCAAGTCCTCCCTAGGCACCTCTGCTTATTTTCTCGTGTATGGAAAAGAAGTTGTTCTTCCTCCCCATTTATCTCTCCCTGCCCTTCAGCTGTCCCGGGAATGTCATGGTACCCCATGCCCTACCTTGTAGACTTGGATTGACACCCTACTGAAGTTGGAGGAGGAAAGACAAAAAACTTGGGAAAATTTCGCCATCCACCAAAGCCGAATCAAGAGATGGTTTGATAGAAAATCCACAGGGAATAAAAACTTTGAGGTAGGAGACCTGGTCCTAAAATGGGATAAATCTCACGAAGAAAAAGGAAAACATTCTAAGTTCCAAGCACTATGGATAGGTCCTTTCCAAGTTAAGGAAAAATTAGGTTCCCATACATTTAGACTGCAAACCATTGAGGGAAGAGTCGAGGTCCTCCTGGTAAACGGCCATGACCTCAAACATTATTTCACTTAGCAGCCCTTAGAGGGCCATCTTTTCCTTGTACCATAGTTTCCGTTTGCATCCCTTTGAAATATCTATATATATATATATATATATATATATATATATATATATATATATATATATATATGTATGTATGTATATATATATATATATATGTATGTATATATATATATATATATATATATATATATATGTATGTATGTATATATATATATATATATATATATATATATATATATATATATATATATATATATATATATATATATATATATATATATATATATATATATATATATATATAATTTTAAAATGGTAGAGCTTGTTAGGGCCACACAATTGGCACACTGCAACAGGTTCTATGCTGATGGAAGGCCTTTTCCCGATAGACTTGAAGGTGGTAAAAGCTTGCTTGTTACTGGCACCTAAAGGCAGCATATGATCTAGCTCAAGTCATCAAGCGGGGAGCCCACCTAGCAAGTTTGAGAGGGTGTTTGCAAAAGAAAGTGTGATACAACGGTAACTAGATCGGAAGGGAAAAGAGGTACTCCATGCTACGTCAAGGCATCCGGGAAAAACCAAAGTCTGCATACCAGACCAGGAACAACCTCTCTGCAAGCAAAATAAGTCGGGATCCCTCATCTGCCCAAGGCAAAAATTGCCCATCTCAAATAAGTGCCACGAGCACATCTAAATAAGTGCCCCAGGCACATCAAAATAAGTGCAAAAGCACACTAATAAAGGGTAAAGGATTGAGAAAGGCTTCCTGCGCAAAGAGGTGATGTAACGACTCCGCCGGGGTACTGACCAGGCTCGCTGGTAGCGGAACAACGTTCACGATTCCTAAGCAGTGACTCCGCCAGGACTGAGAGGTTTGCTGGCAGCGAAGCAACACGATGAGGACAAAATAATCATACCGGACCCTGTAGCTTCCTGGAGTTCTCCAACCCTTTCGGTCCGGAGACCTAAAGGAATGAAATTTGGTTACCCAGTGCCCGAACAAGCCAGCAGGCTGAGCAACCTCGCGAGGTGCCAAAAGGCTAGGTAGTGTTGACCTTAAGGTAAAAGAAGTAGTGAGTGAATACCCCTCCCTCCTCCCTCCAAGGTTGACTATCGGCACAGACTCTGGGTTCGTCCAGTGAATCGCCATTTGTTGTAGCCTCTACAACACCCTCCAAAAAACCCCACTTCAAAAAAATTTTCGGAGCCCCTTGAAACTTAAAGAAAACTAAGCTAAGAGTCTAGAAGGCTAAGTCGCAAGTCGCAAAACTTCATTTTTGGGAAAACCGCGACTCCGTGACCTTGCGACCCCGCGACCTAAAGGTCACAGGGTCATAGGGTCGCAAAGTCGCAAAACTCAATTTTTTGGAAAATCGCGACCCCGCGACCCGCATGTCACAAGGTCGCGAGGTCGCGAGGTCGCATACCTCCAGGATCACTCAAATTGCAACCTTGCGACCTCATTAAATGCCCACACGTGCGACCCCTTTATATAAAGGAGGTCGCTAGGTCAAATTTTTCATATGCAGCGAATAGAAAGAAACGGCTCTGACAGGTCGACTGATGCGCGTTTTTCCGAGGTAAGTTGTTGTTTTCCCTCCTGGTGTTTCTTATTTGGTTATTCTTGCTAAATCCCAGACATCCTCAGCCTCTAAATTGTCAATTTGCCTCAACCCCTATCTGTATTTCTTACTTAGGGTTTTTCTGTTTCCTTTTTTATCCTCATTTGCTCAAACTCATCACCATTTCTTGTCCAGGCTCTCATGGCCACTTCCCTTCTCCCAAAGCTAGCCCTTGATTCTCGCTGGACCCATTTAGCCTTGCATTTTTTCAGTTAAAGGGAAAACCACTCTGCACGCGCCCAAAACCCCCCGGCAAGCCCTAGCATGACTTGCGACCCCGCGACCTAGTCGCAAGGTCGTAAGGTCGCATTCTCCTCAGTTTTTGAAACTTGCGACCCTGCAACCTAGTCGCAAGGTTGCAAGGTCGCATCTTTCCAATTTTTTGAAACTTGCGACCTTGCGACCTAGCGACCTAGTCGCAAGGTCGCAAGGTCGCATATTTCCAAGTTTCCGGAATTTTCGACCCCGCGACCCAGCGACCTAGTCGCAAGGTCATAAGGTCGCAGATTGGTCATTTCTTACAACTTGCGACCCCGCAACCCAGTAGACCACTTTTTCAGTTTTGCCTGTGTCTCAGTGAAGTAATTGATAAACTTTAATTTTTTTGCATTATCATGGCATCTTTCTTATCATGGGATTCCTTCATGAACATGATAGGTGAATTTGAAGCAGATTTGGAGTGTATACCTGTCCCATCGGATTCCAGCGATATGGGACCACCAACGTCTCAGAAAAAGGACAAGCATGTGGTAGTGGAAAACATAGAGATGGACATGCAGACATCCCCACTACCGATATACGGAGATACCCTTTGCACCTTTGCTAAAGGGGACAACATGCGATGGTACCAAGTGTACCATGAGTTCGCCATAACGGAATTTCCAGAAGACCTCCCGGATCGGGAGGTATACTTAACAGTCAAAATATCCAAGCTGCATCTCGCAGGCGCTCATCCAGCCAAATTTCCATGCCCCGAGATGATAGACTGGATCATACAGAAAACAGATCCCAAGAAGTTCGTGATCCAAGACAGTGAAGGCAAGGCTTTCGCAACGATCATAGGCTCGGATGCCCATGTTTACTGCTCCTTGCCTCACCAAGAAGAAAACTTTACAAAATAATGGGCTCTTATCCATGCAGTCCTCATAGTTGACACTATCAAGCAGTGGTGGGCAGAGCCCGAGAAATTTAAAGTCAAGAAAGACCAAGAATATCTGGTGGCCAGCCTGAGAAAAGTATATAAATTAGTAGCCGCCATGCTTTGCAGATTGTACGGGTGCCCCGACACCACCACCTTCAGCGGCACATGGGCTACTATCATGGAATATGTAACGGTGCATGGCACCCATTTCAACTGGGCTAGCATATTGATGACCTCAATGCATACAAACTTGTCCTTGGCATTGGCCCCAGATGAAGGAATGCCATCTGAATTATATATGGCCTCTTATCTATTGGATGTTGTCTGTGTGAGGTTGCATTTTGAAGGATGGGCACCTAACTGGGATTCCACGCAGACCCGTGCAATTCATCTACAAAACAAGGTGTTTTGGGAATCCAGGTATAAACAGGATATAGATCCAATCTCACAAATATTCATCCCCGCCCTATACAGAAGATTATTTGGCCAAGACGCCCCTTGCATGTCTTGGTGAGCCAGGGAGACTCTAAGCCAAGTGGCGCATTGGTTTCCTTTTGCCGAACATACTTTCATCCGAGTCTTCGGCTCGTTCATAGCACCACATGCTATGCCTCGCTTCATTATAGACAAAATGCTGATGCAAGAGGTATGCTTCCAGATGTCCTCAGGCTTCTCCAGTGTCCTGTCCAAAGGTAAGAAGAAGCCCTGGCCCGCGCTACCCCTCACTATCGGCGCATACACAGTTAAATATTTCAGAGAGGTGGGGGCAGAAGGAGAAGAGATGAAAAGTTATCACTTTGGGGCTTTAGAGTACCGAACATACAACCCGGAGAGGATAGTTCCTGAACACTGCAAGAAGGCTAAATTCAAATGGAACTACCAGCATGTAGAACGCCCGGGAGAAGATGAAAGAAGGAACTGGTACAATGCAGATAGACAACTTGCTCCGGGGGCAGACTCTGGCCAAGAGGATCCGGATGATCAAAGCCTGGAAGATAGGAGCCGTAAGTTAGGAGGTGCTTCTTCCTCTCTAGCAAAAAAGCCCCGGACCAGCACAGGGCCTACTACCTCTCCCCAACAGAAAGAAGTAGAGGCCAAAGCCTAGCAAGAGAGAGAAAGAAAATGAAAGAGGACGAGGAAAAGAGAAAGAAGAGCATAAGGGCAGAATAGAAGAAGAAGCAGGCCAAGGAGGCCAGGAAGGAAAAGGAGGAAAAAGAGGCACGGGCCGCAGCAGAACAGGCACTCAAGAAAGAGCTAGACAAAGAAAAAGCTAAATGCCAAAAGAAATCAAACCAAGCTGCTGCTGCCGAGTGAAAGAGGAAAGCCAAAATAGAAGCAGTGGCAGAAGTGGAGCACAGGTGGAAGGAAGAGCATGAGAAGGTGGAAGCCGAGCGCCAGCTATGGGAAAAGGAGGAAAAGAAGAAGAAGGAAGAAGAGGATGAAATGATAGAAGACATCGACGTTCTCCCCTCGAAATACCTCTAGGCGGTACAGGAACCATGCTCTCCGATGTTAATTCCCCCCAGGGGCAGGAGGAGGAGGTATTCAACCTCACCAGGCTCACATTCGACCAATTCTCCTTCAAAATCCGGCAAGAGAAGAGAAGGTCCCTGGCACAAATTCCTTCCGCCACATCCACAGTTGCAACTGGAAAAGACATAGTCCTTGATACTAGGACTAATCCCTGATGATAGCATCGGCAGGCACATCTTTCGTTGCGGCCACAGAAGAAAATGTAACCAGAATGAGTAGAGAAATTGTTTCTCTACAAAATAGACTACAAGTAGTAGAGCAGCAGGAGAAGAAGGCAGAAAAGGAGAGGTCGGCGTTAAAAGAAGAGGTTCAACAACTCCGAAACAAGACTCCCCCGATCAATGAAGTTCCACTGGCCATTATGAAGGAGTGTGATGTATTAGAGGCGACCATGAGGCAGGTATATGGGGAAATGTTCACCATAAAACAAACAGTCACCCCATTGGTAAGAGCACGAGCAGAAACTAAGCAGAAGCACGAGCAGCTTAAGGAGGCCTCAGCTGCCTTAGACAAGATGATGGATTGGACAGTGCGATACCCTCAGGCTCTTGAGAATTTTCCTAAGAAGGATTGGATTCATACACAAGATGCCAAAGTCCAAATCCGTATGAAAACGCAGTCCAAGGACAAGCTATCCAAGGATTTGGACAAAGTAATGTCTTCATACGACCATCTAATCAGCGACATCGGCTCGATGCACACCCTTCACCACATTCCTTCACTGGGGGAATTGGACGAAGGGAGGACCTGGGAACAAGTAGATCAATAAATCCAGTCATTTCTGCGGCCCATCAAGCAAGCTGTTGTCGCCCCCGAGCTCGGAGCATCACAAGAAACTCTGGGTTAGTTCCTTGTCATGCCAGTACGGATTTATACCAAGCTCACCTCTCTTTCCAACTAGATATGTCAAAAAAGGGAAACTCTAATCCCAAATGCTTTGGAATGCATGCATCGGTTGAAAGAGGAGGTCTCTCTTGTTTCCCCCATAGTAGAAGAGTATCAGACCTGGCAAGATTTCCTCAAAGAGCAGCAGATTGATGCCCCTGACCTCATGATTGCGCGTTCATCTTCATAGCCTGATGGCAGTAAGTTGCTGGCAGCACTTAGAGGCAGGTCGCAGGTCACACTGCCCAATAGGTCGCAGGTCGCACTACTCAGTAGGTCGCAAGTCACACCCACTAGCTAGGTCGGAGGTCGTAATTTTTCCCAGGTCGCAGGGCAACTCAACCGGCGGGTAGGCGAAGATTCAGGGAGCCCAAAGGGCAAGTTTGATCTATAAAACCCCCTCCGGGGAAATGTAAAAGGACTTTTCCTTTTGTAGACTCAAGAGATATACAGCATTGTATTAAAAGATAACACTCTTGTGCATGTGAATACAGATACCTGTTAAAACTCCCTATGGATATGATGTGTTTTGTTGTGTGAACACTGTGTGTATTTCTTATTTAGTTTCGAATATCTTTTGATTAATGAAGTTGCACTTTTAATAGCATCATTTATGCATCATGGCTATCTGTGCTTGTGTTAATGATGTTCAGTTTTTCACTGCTCTCTTAATGGATGTTAATGACGTTGTTTATTAGCATTTCGTTTTATCTTTCAGGAAGTAAAGGGGCATCTCGCCATAAAGAACTATTTCTTTTGTGGTCAAAATACCTCACAAGCATAACCCCAAAGATGTGTTGCTAACGACACCTCCTTCGACATATATGCTTTATTTATTGTCTTGCTATGCATAGTGCTATATACGTGTTTAATGCATCAATCATGTATTCTGTATCATGTGAATAAGTGTGTGTCCACAGGTTCAATCAGGTTATTTTGAGACCGAAGGGGAAGGTGACTTAAGCGGTAGCCAGACCCACACCCCGAATGGGATCCCTATTCCAAACGGTTCAAGGTCTCATTGGGACTTTCTACTGGGGAGATCCCCTACTGTTGGCCAGACACATTTTCCCGTCAACATTACCATATGTCGGAAGTAAGATGATATAAGGATCCATGAGTGAGTCCTCCATAGTATTTTGGCATGCTATGAAGAGGAATGAACCATGTGATGCAAGAAGATCCTCCTTCTCATGCTTGGAAGCCCAAGTCAAGATGAATATGGCATAGTAATAGATGTCTCCATCCACCACCCCATCATTTTCACCTCCTCCTTATTCACCAAGTGCATCCAATGTGAAGTGATCCTGGGGACACTCCATCCATAAGTCCCTACTCCAAAGTGACAGCATTGTGAGCTCATGCAAATAGGCTCCTATCAATACAAAGCTCTGTTCTTTGACATGCTCATTGTCAAAGACTCCTCTAGTAATGCTGCTTCGAATATGGAATACCTTCCAAGATGGAAGTGCTTCCTAAGCATCCAAGGCCAAGGAGTAGCCCCTTTTCACCATGAGAATGCCCTCTTCTACTCCTGAAACATCACACAACATGTGAGAACAAAATTTCCCTCACTCTCTCAAGTACAACTGAAGCAACCAAAGTGCTTGCTGCCACCTTATGCTCCCATCATACAACTCATGTGATGAAGACACAATGAATGATATGAATTTCACATCAACACCATGCATCCATACTCCTTGTTGACCATTGATGCAAGCATCTTGCCATCTCTTCTCCATCCCCATCCCCTTAGGAAGAGGATATGCCAAGTGATGGCCAAACTCCTTCAAGAGGAGCCAGCGCAGCCAAGCCTCCTACTTCCCGGTATCATAAATTTGCAAGTAGCTCACCAACTTCTTGCTCTCCATCCACATCCACTCAATAATTTTTGGATGTCTTCTTCCATCCTCCATATTGGTACTCCTCCCATGAGGGCTACCATTCTCCCAAATCAGATTTTTGTTCTTGCATTTCATGGGATTTTGAAATGCAGCTCTTTGGAAACCTCCTAGAGAAGATCTCTCACCCAGGACTATGTTGAGTCCACAAGGATCCAAATATGATGAAGATAACATCTCCTCTCCACCATTGTTTGACAGCGCTATTAATCTATCCAATGATGTAGTGACTATTCCATACTCCAACTCAAGGATGGTTTCATATTTTTTCATAGGAGTGTCATGGTTTGTTTCATCCACCAAAAGTTCACACTCCAACATCAAGGGTTGTGTGCAACTGAACAGAGATGTATGAGGATGATGGTTCATCTCCTCCTTGAACCATTTTCACAGTGTATTGCAATCATGTTGCTCTAGATCAGCAATGTGTGTTGATTCTTGGTCATTAATAAATGAATTTCTACAATCCTCTAAATGATTTGCTGAAATAGAAGGTGGAACTTCAATCATACCTTGGTGGAATTTGGGATCTTCTTGTATGGTTGCAATAGTTTTCTCCTCCAATGCAATGGCTGCCTCATTTGTAGATGTAGAAGGTTTCTCTCCCAAGGCTGTTACAACATTGGTACAAGTCTCCTCCCATGATGGTGTGAGCTCTTTTTCCTCTGTTCTTTCTCTATTAAAGGTTTTGATCAACTTTTGAGTGAATTCTGCAAAAGTTTTCACCCTTGCATGGCTCAAGTGGTTAAACCACCAAACATTGGCTTTACCCTCCAAATGCAACGCTACAACTTCTACTGCTTCTCTCTCTACCACTAGATGTAGTAGGAAGAATGCCTCAAGCTTTCTTGCCCAAGCTCTTGATGTAGATGATCGATCAAATGTAGACAGTAGGAATCTATTTCCTTTGATTTCCCTTTTTCTGCAGGGCCTCCTCTCCTCCTTCCATTAAATAAAATGTGGGAGAGAAAGAGTCTCTTTGAAAGCTCTAGATTGATATTTGTATTCACCTAGGTATTTACTTAAGATCTGATGATCCAAGTATCTCCCATGCTCATCTTCTTCTTCTTCTTCTTGTGAGTAGGAAGTGCATGGACCTTCCTCTCCTTTTTGCTCCTCCTCTTTGGAGAGGCTCTTCTTAATTCTAAAAATTGATGAGAGTAATCTCATATTCTTCATCATTCTGATCTTCATCTATATTATTTGGCTGAAACTCACAAGCTGAGCCAAGAAAAATGCTCTGATACCACTCTAATATCCCCAAATGGGATTGCTCAGCAAGGCATGCCTGAAAAACATATTTTTCAGGAATGGCTGCTACAGGATTTGAAACCAAGACCTGGATCCCTTATATCAATGCATATAAGGCTGAAATCCAAGAGGAGGCTCAAAACACATCACTCTAGGTGGGTTAAATAGGTCTCCCACACCTAGTTGTCTTGGGAAAATGCCCAATGAAGGGACTACAACAATGTAGGAACAAGAAAATAGAGAAACAACGTTATTTTTATGAGCTTGAATACATGAAGATGTAGATAGCCAACAAGTAATGTTATATCAGTAAAGAGAGTAGAAATCCTTGAGGAAACAATCACTCAAGCAAGGAAATGCAAGCCTTAACAACACATGTACAATAAAATGAAGAACACTACTATATATGTATAAACCCAGGCTATGACTGCGCAGTATATTATGGATAACTGCTTGAAAATGATGTCAATACATGGATATATAAATGTAAAACTCAAAATAGATGGGGGAGAAATATCTCAACCCCTGGAAGCAACAATACAACAATCCTTAGAAGGATTGGCTGAAATATACACACAATGGAAAAATTGCAGAAATGTCGGAGTTGCAATAGTAGTTGCAACTCAATAACTAGAATCGGATGGAGATGGCTGAAGATGATGTACAATATGAGTAGAAATCCTCCAATGGATCTTCCAAGTGAAAGGCTAATCCTATCACTGAAGATCTCACCCTCTAATCAACACTGCAAACCCTCACTGCAAATGTACTCTGAAAATAACACAGTCACTGAGGGATACTGCATTGTAGGTGGAATAGAATGTGTTGGCCAAGTTCCAAGGTCTGCAATATACTCTGAATCCTTCCTTACTGATCTCCCAAATGAAACAAGGCTCCCTCCTCTGAAAAAAAGCCAAGGAATGGTGTTGTGGAACCTCCACTGCAACACCGTGCAACACAATGTTATAATTCAGCAGAAATAATGTTGTAGCTAAAGGAGATGGCTTGGCCTTGAGCCTAGATGTGGAGAGATGAAGTGAAATCCCTCTAGAGGCCTCTCAAGAAGGAGAAGGAATCCTAAATAGGAATTCCTTGTGCTACACAGCACTGCAACTCTACTAAACAGCAAGAAGATGCTCCAAGTCTAAACAGACATGAGAATCAATAATCATAAACATTAATGACAATGGCTGCCTTGCCCTCCTTTTAAACAAATGCAAGCTCCCTTTCCATGGGTCCCACTCATTAGGGTTTCCTCCATCAACGAACCTTCCCTCCTCTTTCACTGCGTTGTCCCACAAGATGATCTCTACCTCCTATCACTGCGCTGTTTGACTTGGTCAAAATTGACCTTGTCTTCATGAAAATGTCCTCTTTCACACATGAGGGTGTGAAATCCAACTCCACTGATGACCCCCCTTTCATACTAAGAGGGATTTTATTTTTATTTCTGAAATGTATGGGCCTCCTTACCCATTTATTCATCTCCTAAGTGCAAACAACAAAAATTAATATGCCATTTAGCTGCATGCTAAAAGTGGAATATTACACTTTTCTTATGGGCCTCAATGTGTTGCAGTGATTGTCGCCGACTTTCATCAACTAGCTCTAGTTGTACTAGGCGATTTTCTAGAGGCTGGGTGTCATAAAGGAGTTCGATGGCGGCGTGCAAGTTTGGGATCTTGCGGAAATCAATGCAAAAGCGCAAGGTACCTTGTTCTTTTGCGACATGAATAAAGTTGAAATACTGGGACGAGGGGGCTGTTGGAATCCTATCTTGGGTGTGCAATGATAAAAGTCATATGTGGTGAATTGTGTCACTGGCATGCAGCGGGGGAAGGATCTCACTAATGGAATCCTATGTGAGCATAAGGTCGGGTTTCCCGCTAGGATAGTTAATTTCCGGTAGGTGGAATTTGTTTTTATCACAGAGGTGCCTGAATGCTTTCAGCAGTAAGCATACCTCTGGCGCGTGATCTTGACCAGTGAAAATGGTGCATAGTATCACAGTGCTGACATAGTATATAGTGTGAGATTCTACGCTACTCATTGTCCCTGATGTGGTCGCTTGGAAAGGGTCGGTCGTGGATGAGGTCGTCTTCTACTTCCATTTTTGCGTCATGGGTTGAGACTTGCCTCTCTCTTTGGTGGATGGTTGACTTAATGCCACTCTAGCTGCTCTTAGCTTGGGGAGATGTGCACACTTAAACGTATGATGAAAGTGTGAGAAAATTTTAAAATAAGTGTGTGTGATCCTCTCTTGATTAGAGAGAATTTTTTGAGGGAGAGACGAGACTATGCGAAGACTGTTTGCAAGGGGCTTGAGTTCTCTACATTGGTTGACTCGATGATAATTTAGATCACATAAGCCACATGTTATTCTAGGCTTTTCCTAGGGTACACATGGTTGGTGTTTGGTCTTGTCAGGCTTGACACACCATTGCAGTGGTGGGGACGTTGAGCCAGCAACATATCTTTTATGCCATTCCTGGAGAACGCATGTTCTCTTTTCTACGACACTAATCATGTCGATGGTGGGATGGATTTTCGAGGCATAAGTACAATGTCAGTCATAATGATTACCCTGAAATATCAAGCAAAATATCCATGGTATAGGGGTCCCATCATGCTTGGTCTGAGGCCAGGCGGGGAACCAATGTCGCAACGCTGCTAAGTCAGGGTAGTGGACGACTATATGGTCTGTCTTTTTGCATAACGTGCATGCGGGTGTGTTTCATGAAGTGTCGTTAGGGGTAAATAAGGGTTCCCTGCTAGGCCGTTCTTTGGCTGATAATAACATTATGGACCCACTCATCTCCTCTGCTTGGGCCATGGAGCTACCGATGGACTCGGCATCCATATCGTCTTCTTGGGAAAGATGAACTATGGTTGAGCGAAGGCGAGCAAGGGCTAGTTGGAAGCGAGGTATGTAGTGACAATCCTCCAACAGGTGATTGTCGGCGCATAACGGGCATGTGAATTGTGTTTCCCGTAGCCCCACGTAGTAAACCCTTTCGCTTGGATACCATCTGTGAGTGAGTTCCAATGCGGCACACTCTTTGAGGTAGTCGCCACATTCATCGCATAGCGTACAACATATAATGGGCATTACTGGGGGTCTCTCTGTGAATTTATGCTCCTCTTGTAAGTATAGGATGGTACGCGGCTTGTTATTGATGGACTGGATGGAGGGATCCTCTTGATAGGATCGTTCGACCACATGTAAGGCTTCCCTATATCATGGTATTTCTAGAAAATGATGGGTATAATGCCCATAGGTGTCACAGAGAGCGCATGCGTGATTGGTACCCAATGGTTTTCCTTTATTTTTGGTGGCAGGTTCCTTTTTATGGGAACGCAGCGTCGAGGTGCCTGCTTCAGAGCCAAGTAGTGGTTTTAAATCATCCAACTCCTAACATATGTGGGTAGGGTGTCATATGACATCACATATAGCGCAGGCTGATGACTCCCTTTTCATGGTGTGGGTCACTGCTTTCTTTCCTCTCTTGGCAATTTTCTTGGCCGTGGTAACTGGTTTCATAATGGAAACTTCCCTTATGGGGGTGATTTTGAGCGTTGCTTGGGTAGGCTGGGGCTCCTCGAGACTGAGGGGCTTTAATCCAACTGCAGTAACATTGGTAGCTCCTGTTCATGAAGGGGGAATGAGGTACCAAACTGGGAATGCCAACGATATGTTGGGTAACACCAGTGTTGCCAAAACCTGCTGGGAGACGAAGCCATGAGGTGGGTAGAGCAAAGGGGTTTGGGAGGTAGCGTAGAATAAAGAGGCTAGCGTGGTCGATGCCTCGATGTCGTTACTGCTTGAGTCTGCGACCTGACTAACCTCGGTGCTTGACGTGGACATCATGCATACTGGGGCCCTTGTGGAATCAGGCGATACCTTAGGGATAATGGGAGGATCTCATAGGAATGACCCCAATACGGATGATGGTTTGAATTGGCCAGGACCATATTCTTGATACCATGAAAGACCATCTACTGCTATATCTACGTATGGTAGAATTACATCCGTGTTGGTCAAGGGACGCTTTTCACTATGCGTCATTTGATCTACTATAATGATTCGATCCTCATGGGGGAACATCATGATATAGAAGATAGAGGATACTATGGCAGACATGGCGTACATGTAACTTCACCCAAGGATTATATTGTAATCCAAGTGAGCATCCAAGTCTTCGATGTCTATGTGGACCGTCTTACCGGCTAAGCAGACTGGTACATTTTGGTAGAGGCCAACGAGAGTCCAGGGACGACCATCGTACGCTATGAGTGTGATGATGGAAGGTTTGAGTTCAGGGGATCCTAACTTCTGCCATACATTCTTTGACATGATGAATGTGGATGCACCCTCGTCAATGACACATCGGTGAATAGTGATATTCTGTACCAATACTAGTATCTGGAAGGCAACCATGGAGGGAAGCCTAGGGGTGTCTTTGTCTAAGTCAAAAGCCATCATGTGCGTATCGGCAGGGTCGACAGTGCCTAATGCAGATAGTAGGGATTTTCGTTGCTTTGGGAACAATTGTAGTACTTCCAACGCAGACATAGCAGCAGGTGAATGAGCTAAATCGTCTACGATGTTATAATTTTGGGCCGCTTTAGAGTAGTTACCTGCTCGCCTATTAGGCCCTTTTACCATTTTTGGCAATAGTTCCGTAGGAATATTTGGAATGGTTAAAGGTGAATTCGGTGTGCTTGTACCAGCCCCTGACGTATTGGTTTCTGGTGGGGTGTCGTAGCTACGATTCCGAGTTTGGAAAAACATTTCTTCCCCAGCCATGTAAATTTCATGGTTGCTTTTCCCGGAATCGTTTAGGTTTTGCTGCTAAGTGCTGACTGTCCCTTGATGGGGGAAGGGTTCTTGCATCACTGCAATCTGCTGGGAATATCCTCCTTGTCCTCGGTTACTTTGTAGCTTTTTAAGCTCGGGGAGTTTGGGACAGTGGTGAGTATAGTGCCCGTACTCACCACATATTGAACAAGAATGGTTTCTTCGTAGAGGTGGCCTTTTGCCTTGCCTTTGGGCATTTCTTGGCTCCTGGTTCTAAATCTGGTTGGATTTACCTCTAGCCCGGGATCACAGTGGGCGTTGTTGGTTGCTGCCCCCCTATCCATCGTTCCCCTTGGGCTTGTTTTTTTCCTTTTTCTTAACCACGTTAGGAGGGTAGTTCTCTTGATCATACTGGTGTGGTTGATTTTTGGACGATTGCACAAAGTTCACTTGTGCATTGTTTTTCATAGGTGGGTTGTGTGCTTGGGACTGAGCATAATGTTGTCCCATGTTTGCACCTGGTCGTTGGGGGGGATCTCTTCTGTCAATATTTCTTCTTGCATACTAGGTCCCCTTAGCCGGAGGATAAAGTCCTCCTTGGTGATACGTTTGCGCCCTATTAGTCAATTTTTTCTGCTGCATATGATGACTTTGGAATTTAGATTGAGACATGTTCTAGGTAGAACCATGTGTGTAACAAGAATTCTGACTGCTGCTGCCTAGGTACCCTTGGGTCATTGACCCAATAAGTCTGTCTGCAGAGTTAGATGTGCTTGGAAATTCTTGATAAGATTGCACGTGTGAGGCGTTAGGAAGGATGTTGTAGATCTATCCTGACTATGTATAGATCAGTTCAAGCTACTGGGATTTACTAATTGTGTCCTCTTCATATGTGGGGTTTCGTTGCGCCACATCCTTTGAAATATCTGCCGTCAGATTTTTCAAGAATAAATATAAATGGACTTGATCGTCGAGTTTAGCTTTGCATAAACTGCGAAGCCACCTCAATTCATGGAGATGCTCTGAAATATGGGTGTAGGGGGATTGTCTAAAATGAGTCAGTAATTCCATTCCCAAATCGTGGTGAATGGGAAATTGAAAGTATGTGAGGAATGCGTTAGCGAGGGTGCTAAAGGTTCCATGGAAAGCAATAGATTGCTCCACGTACCATTTCGCAACCACTCCCATAAGAGTGCATTGAAATAGCCTCAACGGAATAGTATCATCAATGATGCTATTCGATGAGCACCACAGGTGAAAAGTCATTATATGATTACCTGGGTCTTCCACTTGCTTGCCTTCAAACTTTGGTATGTCTGAAGGGAGCTTCGTGGGCATGGGAGGCCAATTGGGGTCGTGTGTGATGGGGTCATTGGTGAGATTGGTTAAATCAAGTAGATTTAATGCCGCTAAAAAGGGTGACTGGGAGGTTGACGCCATGGCAACGTGTGAAGACACGAAGTTTTGGTTAGAACGAGGGTTAGTCTGTGACATACCCTATTGTGAATTCAGCTAGCTTCCCGTATGGGATGTGCTCCTCTGCCCCCCAGGGGATGAGGGGGGAGTGATGTGCAGTTTGGTGTTGGGAGATTGACTAGGGTTCCCAACTAAGGTTGCTCCAAGAAAGGATGAACCAAAAATTGTGGCAATGTTCCGTCTTTGACACCTAAATGGAGAAAGACCTAGAACCCCTCTCGATAATGGGGGGAGGTCCAAAAGATGCCTGGATAGATGAGGTTCCATTGGAACTGCTTGGGTGTTGACCAGGGTTGGTTTTGGAAAAAATTTGAGGGGATTAAGTCTATGATCACGACAAATTTATGGCCACATACATAAAACAAAGCTAAAAATGAAATGAATTCTCCCTTGAACTTAATCTATGTGATCAATCAAGAAAAAAATGGTTTTGTTTGTTTGCGATTGATACTCAAAATCCTAGAAGACCTATAACATCCTCACACACTCAAAAGTAACTGGGCCTTGAGAATATTTCTTGCTAGTGTTGGCACAGCATCTCATAAGAGCTGGCGACGCCCCCAGTTAGTCGAAGAGAATCCACCAAGGTAAGGGTAGAGGGTCTGGCGCTTGCCTGCACAGTCACCTATAAGGTAAAGGATGCCCTAGTTTTGGCCACTAATAACCACTATCCAACGTGAGCGTTCGAGTCTTGGGCTTCTTAGTAGTTAGCTAACAGTACCGAGTATTAGCTGGGTCAGGTAGCCCCAAATGATACCGCACGCACTGCGCCTAAGCCTAACCCCCTCTGAATCGAGTCTCTACTGCGCTTGAGTTTTATTTTCCATGGGCGGATAGGTGGATTTTAAAGCTCCCTAAATACACAACTTATATGTTTCAATGTGAAGTGTGATCAAGGCAGCTTATTGGATGCCTACCCCCTTGATCCTAACTTAATCTATAAATTCTTTTGTGGCCCCTGTGGGGAGAATTTAATGAGTTGGTTTAAGTTATTTTTAGGTATATTTCTTTGCTTAGTGGTGAATGTGTGTGAGCGTATGGTGAACAATCTCATAATTTGAACATATGGATATCGGTGATCCTTTACAAAAGTCCACTAGTTAAACTATGTGATGTTGTTCCTTGCTCAAATGGAAAGCATTTGCAGATAATGGGCCACTTCCAAATCTTCCTAGTTATTCTATGTGAGTAACTAAAGGGATATGGTGAATCACAAATGTGGAGCATTCATATGATTTTCTAGGGTCACCAAATGGTGCAAAGAAAGCAGAGATTAGTTGCTCTAATTGGCGATTCAATCCTAGTCCCAGAATTTCCTAGATGCAAAACTTGAATTTAAAATAAATAATTTCTACACTAGCTTATGCATGTGTGGTCTTGAGCCACTTACTTGGACTAGTTAAACTAAGTGTGCATACCAGAATATGAAAAAACATAAATTGTTCGGAAAGCAATGGTTAATTCGCCCCCTACTTAAACTATGTGAACACTTTTTGCAAAAACCAACTTAAATGAAAAAATAACTAAATGCCTACAGAAAGCAGCAAAACGTGAGTTCTCAGAAGCTGTGGGGTATCAACACAGGTGTTGGCAGATACATTAAGGGTTGTCCAACACACTTACAAGAAGAAAAAATGCAGAAAATAGGGAGAAAAAATCTCAATCTGCAATTTTCATGCAAAAACCCTTGACAGGTGCGCCTTCCTGCACGCAAGTCAGTCCTGAACGCGCACAATGTGCCCCTGTGATGAAAAAATGCATGCAAAAATCCTACAAGTAAAATATTAGGAGCTGCCTTCTTCATTCTGTCACTTCAGTGAGTCTAGGGACTGCAAGATGGGTCAGAGGACTGTCAGCTCCACTCCAGCATAGACAAAGGGTCTCCTACAAAAGATGGCACAACCACATAAACTTGGAGCACGTCAGTGGAGTTTCCAATCATGTTGTGGTGGATTAGTCGCATGGGTGTACGAAATCGCACTAGCTTAGAGAGTGTGGTCTACTCTCTAAACTATTGGTAACATGCATAAAGTGGGGGAGCTCAAAAGCATAAAATTTAATGGAAATAGTATGCTGAAGTATGCTCTGGTTAAACTAAAACTAAAAACACAAATATACAGAAGCTATATAGAGAGTCCAAAAAGATAATAATGCAAATGATGGCTCGATGACCTCTTCTTATTAAAAATTTGAAATGGAGAAGAAATTTTACCCACTTGCCAAAGGGCCCCTAGGTAATGGCTCTAGGTCCCGATGCAAGGATGTTACCTTCCAAGCTCTGCCTCTGATGTAGTCTCCCTCTCTCTCTCTACTGTGGTGGAATAAGATGTTGGGTGGCCAACTATCGAGTCCTCTTTAGCTCTAGCACCGGGTCACACACAATGCTGGTGTTTCTTGGGAAACTTTGGCCAACATAACACTTTTATCACCATTTCTTCATCTCTTGGTGGGTTTATATAGGTGAGCTTCGAATCCTCCTTCCCTCCCTTGGTACATGATGGATGGTGATCCAAGGGAGAGGTGTGATTCAATTGTGTGCTCAAATATTCTTTTGTGTGCTCACATAATGTCTAAGGAGGCACTGGTGGTTGTCCTTAGGCGGCTTTCACATAAGGAGTAACTGTCCTTTGCATGGTGTGGTCCCGAAAAGCAACGTTTTTCCATTTCCAGGAATGGGCGCTTATCGGGTAAAAAGGCGCACAGAAGGCGCTCTTCTCGAAGGATAAAGCACGCATTTCAACATTTATGACTAGTTCAAATCTGATTTTCTCAAAACCGTAGAGATTAATTTAAATACTTCTTGATTCCATAATGTGTTGTTGTCCTGTAAATACTTGGGCTCGACATTTAATTGATTTCGTCTTCTGTTGTATGATTTTCTAGGGTTAACAATCATGAACATGTAATCTATAGTTCATATAAACACATTTTAGTGTAGGGAATTCATACTTTTCTGTGAATTGTCAATAAGGTCTGATTCCCTCTCATAATAGTTGCAATATCATATATAAGGTCTTACATTCATTTTTCATTCATTTACTGATCAAACATTAAGAGATCCATAACTCAAGTCTATCATAAACTATGATTATAACCAACATATAACCAATAGATAAATAATTATAGAACAACCAATATAACCACATAATAACAAACACATTTACACATAATACACAATAGGAAAATAGCTCTTATTAGCATATGAAAAGTGCAACCAGGTTAGGGACTTCCACGTACCACCCAACCATAGATTGGAATGAACCAAATATTTCTTTCAACCAATGATCCTCATGCCATATTTGAAGCATGAATGTGGGACTCACAACAAAACCAACCAAGGCTTCCTCATGCTTTACCACAATCCACCAACGGATTCCTAGGACCAAGCCCTCATCTACACAACTAGGCTTTACCACAATATCACCAAGGGATTCCTAGGCCCAAACAAGAAACATACACTACTAGGATTTACTACAATCCTGCCATGTAATAGTCAAGGTATCACTAGGCCCTAACAAGCATGGATGCCTCTGGATTTCTCCACCTAAACCATGAATAGTTTTTTTGTCTCCACTCTTTAGGATTTATTGTAAGTCAAGGGATTCCTATGCCTAAAGAGAGTATACACCTCTGGGATTACCGTGTATCCCTCCACAATTGGTCAAGGGAGTCCTAGGCCTAACAAGGGTATCTACAACCAAGATTTACCATGTATCATGCCTTTACCTATCAAAGGATTTCTGGGTCATGTGTTTCCTCCTGAGACCACCCCACTTAGTTTCGAAACCATCTAGAATTCTAGCTCAATCATGTAAGAGAAACCCCATCACACCATGAATAACTAGAAATGGAAAGGAAAGGTTTAAAACCACTGTCACACCTGGAAAAACTCATTCCAATGATAACAAGATAACCAAATACACACATGCATGTACCATGGATGCCAAAACTAGCAAGGAATTCATACATGCAACTCAATACCTACAAGTAATCTCGTTGTAGCCACCTAATCCAACTCTTCCTTGCATGATCTTTGGTTCCCTTTTCCTTCTTCTCCCTTCCTTTTCTTTCCTTGATCTAATGCTAGAGTGATCCAATAAAACTCTAAGTTTGCAAGATTATGTGAGAGAGAGAATAGAGAGAGAGAGCTCCAAAACTAATCTAAAAAAGATGTGAACTGATCCTCGAAAGCCTTTTTATTAATGATGCATAGAGTTTATTCAATTCTCCATTATTTTCTTTCATTTTCCTCCTCACATGCAACTTGTGACCTTTCATATTTCTTTTCTTCTAATTTCCATTATTTTAATAAATAAAATTCCAATTAATGCCTCCTGCCTTTCCAACGCCTTTTTCATTGTCTTTGTCAATTTCCCTTAGCCATAATAAACCAAGTGAATACCCACACTAGGATGTTTTTCCCAACATTCAACTTGGAGTATGTGTTCCATTACCATGGTCTTATTTTTCCTTTATTAACTTTATTGCATGAAGTTTTTAACCAGGGTTTGTTACAATAGAGGAGAAACCAATTAATTGGTGCAAGTTTAAAGTGGGAGGTCCCTACTATACAACTAAGCTCAACATGAATTCTTTGGAAGTTCAAAAGGTGCACTCAGAGGTTAAGCCCATGATGATGTACAGTCAAGCAATCGTGGCAGTTGCAACACTGAAAAAGGCTCGATACTCTTAAATTTTTAATAAAGGAAAGCAGTGTAAAACAAAGGCCCAAGGACATTTTTCTCTCTCCTCTCTAGGAGACACATGGTAACATATTATTGGCCCAAGATGATGTCATACATGGGGAAATATAGCATGCATTTTCGATGTTTTTAGGTGGCCTAGTGGGCCAAATTTGAGTGGCACGTGTCACCACTCAAATGGAACCACATGACATTGATGATGTCACCCTAAAAGGATTTAAAGTTGCAGCATGCAGAGACTTACGGCTGACTTGGCACTAGGAACACATGGCTAAATAGCTCACCCTTGCTGACAAATGAGTGGTTTACAAGCACATGCGGTGGTTCCCACTAGAACACATCACCCCAGTCCATGGACCCTCCAAGAAATCAAACGAGTACATGGTGAAGGAACTCTGGGCTGATGGAGCTCTAGGACATGGTAACATACATGACGGAGTGCAAGGGCCAATGAGAAAAGAGCAATGGCGGACCCAATTAACACATAACCCTAGACAAACAACCCCATAGTTGTTTATGAAATTGCGCTAGGGAAATGAAGTCAAGGTTTAAACGTTGAAGGGAAAGAACGAGGACGACATTGTGACCAAGGGCACAAAGAATAATCCAGTTTTTTTTGAGCCCCTAGGGATATAACATAAAGTGGTCAGCAAAAGGTTATATGTGTCTTTTAATAAGGTGATAAGACACAGTGGAGTTATATTTGGTAGTGCGTTTGTTTAAAATTTATTTTCCCTATATTTTGGCCTAAATTGAAAGGCTTATGCATTAGAATTGATCGACAACTTTAAAATTGGCATATATGCCATATCTAATATAGCACTAAAGTGTGGTATAAGAAGCATGAACAAGTTGGCAGCAATTTTAATGGTAGTGGACATATTTGGAATTTATGTGGCGGTTTCGCTAATTTGGATAAGTGCCACATTTAGAAGGAGCGCTGCTAAATCCTGTAACTTACCAAAATGGAGGAAAATAATAGCTTAACTCAAAATTTCTTATAGTGACTGGTAAGTAGTGATTGAAGACTTGAAGAGTACATTCAAAACATTTAACTGAAGTAGGATATAGGAAAAAATAAAAGATTCATACAAGGATTAAAGAGCAATATAACTGAAGTTTTAATTCTAGAAATATAAGTCCAAAATCTATATAAGAAAAATCGAATTTGCAAGGTGAGGAAGTAAAATTGTGCAATTGTGTTGGTTGTTAGTGTGTGATGGATTATCGCTCGTGTATATGGTGAATTATTCAGTGATAAGAGATTATTGAGGGTGTTTGTAATGGTGGTTATAGTGAGTGTTTGAAGTGACAATTTGATTTATTTTGTAAAAGGGAACGACTTCATGATTTGAGTATGAAAATTGTATGAAATATGAGTAATTGAGGTTAACCAAGTTGTAACTTGCAGATTAAGGGTTGTATATCCTTCCGGAAGTTGTTGGTAAATACTTAGGGGTTGAAGCTCCTTTCGGAAATAGTTGATAAAATTATGGGTTGTAGCTCCTTTTAGTTGTAGCTTATAAATCACGGAGTAGTTTCTTCCTTCTGGTTGTAGCTAGAGAACTATGTAACAACAAATAGTAGCTTTCCTTGTGAAGAGATTGAAGAATTTTTTAAAACAATTTATGTGTTATATCTTGTGTTTTTTATATTGATTCATATCATACTCACCTAAATTAAGTGCTGAAGAATTAATTAGTGTCTTAATATCTTGTGCAAATAAAATAAAGTTGTTAAAATTCCTACAATACTAATTCAACCACCCCTCTTAATTTTGTCATAATTTTTAACAAGTATAAGATGCCATGAAAGCTTTACCTTACTAACCAATATCTTATAAGAAATCATTCATAAAAAAATATTTAAAATTGTGAAAATTCAATATAGATACTACAAATTAATATAAGCGAGAAAAAAATTATAAAAATATATATTTAATCAAAATTAACAATATCGAGTAAAAATAGATCATTTTTATTGAAAAAAAAAACCAAAAAAATTAGAATATTTATTAATATTTAATAAACCAATAAACATTTTTTTAATATCCCATGACATATCATGGAGTCCTTAAACCAGATGTCTAATTCTATCATAAAACTTCACATACATTTATCACCTCTTAACAATTACATATATTATCTCTTAATAATTAATAATTATAAATAATAAACATATCATATACATATTTTACATCTTTAAAATTATATATATCACTTCTTACCGATTATAAATAACGTGTTAGATTAGTACACCTTGATTACCACTTGCAGTCTCCTTCTTCTTCTTCTTTTTTTGCTTCCAATTACACCTTCATCATCTCACAATCAAAATCATCACAATAGATGAGGGGCACTCTTACATTCACTTGAACATTCTTTCCCTCGTAATATTATAACTATTTTTGCATTTCAATTAAAATATTTTCATATAACTTATTAAAAACAAAAAAAAATTATTATATTATAAATAAAAATCGATTTGACGGCCGTGATGTATATGAGTTAATGACATAATGTAGTGTGAAGGAATTTTTTGAAGTAATATCATATATTCAAACTCTAATTTATTTGATGTTTATGTTAATTGTAGGAGTAGTTGTGCGCTATCAGGTATGTTTATTTTGAATATGGTATAAAAGGTAAAGATTTAATTTTTATAAAATATTATAAAATATTTGTATTATTAATGAAGAATAGAAAATTAAGATTTATTTTAAAAAGTAAATATGTTTTTTTTGCTTTTCAATTTAATTAAAAAAAATTATAAAATTAATTTAAAATAAACAATATATAAAATATTTTGACTAAGAAATAAATTTTGTTTTTTTAGGCATACAATATTGATAAAGCATAATATTATAACAAAATCTATCTATAAGCTTAGAATCTCTATAACACAATGAAATCAAACTCATATTTTTTTAAATGTATATATGGTTAACTCATATATTAATTATTTTTATGATTAATAATATTATTAATAATAATTTAAAATAAAATTATAATTTATTTATTTTTAGGATTTTTTAAATTTTGGCAATATATGATAAATGTTTTGATGCTTATTATAGATGAATTTATATCAATATTTCTTAGTCTTTTAAATTATATAATGTTAATAGTAGCTATAGTAATTATGTCAATAGACATTTATATGGTGAAGTTGTTTGTGGTGACACTGTTCAGATTTGTTCTCTTCAACACAATATTGAACATGCTTCCCATAGCCTTTAGTGCTTTCTTCTTTGGAGTTGTCTACCTACGCAATAGAATAGTACAGAGGGCAGTTTTTGTCCGAATTCAGTAAAAAAGAATTCAAAAAATCAAGTAGTTGGAGTGTTTGAATTGCATTTTTGATGGTGGAAATGGATTCAGCGCCATCAAAAACCCTTAGGGCACCCAAAATACTTAAGTTTAACAATTGTAAATTAAGATTTTCAAAAATCTTTGCTGTAACTTTTCATAATCTTACTTGAATTTCTAAATTATTCTGTGGATTTTTTTAGACTACGACCTCTCACACCCCTGCACTCTTTATAGCACTTAAATAAAGCAAGCGTTGTAGAGAAAAAATGACAGCAAAGCCTTTGGCCAAGAGAGGGAAAGTAAAGGCAGACATAGCAGCCTCTGCCATTCAAATCATAATCTCACTGCTTCAACTGCTGAAGTCATCCGCTTTCATTGTTACACAAAAAGTGGGGCATTCACGGATTTGATAGAGTGAGGTTGTGTATAACTTTCTTGGTGTGTTGAAATGTTATATACAATTCCCACTCTATAACCACGATGAGAGCGTTACTTGAATCCATAGCAGAAGGGAAGTATGATTGCAAGAGTCTGGTAAGAAGGTGGAGGGTGAAAATTTTGCAGTCTTTGCAAAGTGGATCAAATGAATGTGTATCAAACCATTCCGCTTGTAAATAAATTGGGGAGCAGGTGTTTCTCTTTAGTGGTTCATTGTTTCTTGAATTAAATCCAAGTGGGTTATGAACATTTGACAAATTTGAGCACAAAGAGTCTTGGGAGATTCATCCAAATAATTGCATGGGTCTTGAGAAGATTCCACCAAATAACGACAATTTCATGATAATCGTGTGCTAGCAGGGTCTTCTATTTGGTGTCCTATGCAGTCTATTTAGGTCACTTCAATCATGTGTGAGAGAGCATGAAAACCAACACGCTGGTTTTCAATATGATTTGAATGGGAGAGTGGTTTCTTGGTGTGTTGAAATGTTATACACAATTCCCACTCTGTAACCACAGTGAGAGCAACCCTTGAATCTATAACAAAAGGGAAATATGTTTGCAAAGCCATTCTGGTAAGAGGGCGGAGGGTGGTAAGAGGGCGGAGTGTGAACATTTCACGATCTTTGCAAAGTGGATCAAATGAATATGTATCAAACCACTACGCTTGTAAATAAATTGGCAAGCAGGTGTTGCTCTTCTGTGGGTCATTGTTTCTTGAATTAAATCTAAGTGGGTTATGAACATTTGACAAGTTTGAGCACAAAGCTGAAGTGGATCTTGGGAGATTCATGCAAATAATGGCGTGGGTTTGGGAATATTCAACCAAATAATGGCATTTTTCGTGAAACTGTGTGCTAGCAGGGTCTTATATTTGGTTTCCTATGTAGTATTTTTAGGTCAATTCAATCATGTGCGAGAGAGCTGAAAAACAACATGGTGGTTTTCAGTAATTTACAGAGATATGGGGACTGATATGAATGGGAGAGTGCTGGAAATTTTGTGTACATGTGTACTTCTCTGTAGCACATGTCGTAGCATCATGTGGTTTCCTTAGGCTGCGTTGAAATTTGGAGATTAGTGAAATCCTGTTGATAATGGCTAGAGGTGCAGAAGTGTCTACTAAAGCCATGGCTTCCAAATGGGTAGTGTTCCTTTGTACTGTAACCTTTTGTGTGGGAATGGCTTTTACCAATAGGTGAGAGTATTTCTTAAAACTTTTAATTGGTCTCTGTGTGGTGATAGTTGAATCTGACCGGAGACTATATAATTGCGTGTTTGGAAAAATGGTCTTTTCTCTGTTTTGGCTTGGCTTGGCTTGTTGATTTTGAATCTTGATAGGTAGAAATATGTCATTAATTAATTGTTTTGATGTATGATTTAATCTTGATAGTTAGCTTATATGTGTGATTGGGATTGTCTTTAGATTTCAGACATGTATTAATGAATGTTTTTTTGTTCTCATATATCTAACACAATATTTTGGTTGATGAGGATGAGTAGTAACAAGAATAAGTGGGAGTTGTCTAATGAGATGGAGGAATTGCCCAGATAGATAAAATTGGTCAGAATCCAAGACAAAAATATTTAAGAAATTTGATAGTAACATTGTTTGAATCATGATTTTGATGGTGGAAATGGATTCAGCACCATCAAAAATCTCTAGGGCACCCAAAATATTAAAGTTGGATAGTTATAACATGGATTTACAAAAATCTCTGCCATATTTTCTTAGAATCTTACGGGAATTTTCATGATTTTCAGAGCGAAAAAGCAATTTAGTTAGACTACGGCCAAGAATAATCCCATAAAGATCTAATTCTACATTGATAGTGATAAAAAGCATGATTATTACACACAAATGGTGATGATGATTCTGATTCTTCATATTCTTCTCCAGATTTTCCTAGGTAACATAATTTTGTTTCCTATAAAACTCAATTGCCTCAGAGATATGCATAATGACAGGTTCAGTTTTTTTAAGAGATATTTATGTCTTAGAACTATTTTTAAAATACACAAATGTTAGGCCTATCTAACCTATTTTAATGAACATTATAGAAAATAGTAAATAAGAGGTTTAATGAACATTATAGAAAAGAGTAAATAAGAGGTTGTTTAAAATATTTAATTCTCTACATCCTAATCATATAATTTAGATATATTTATGGACATATTTGTGTTTGTCATAGTCATACTCATGCGGGAAATAAAGGTGAATAATTCATTTTTCAGAGAATCTTGTAATAATAGGTTTACTGATTTGATAAGAGTTTGCATGCTTGAATTATCCTGCAGCTTTTGCATTGTCTGAAAACTCGCTTAGATGTTATATTTAGATCAATATTTTTTTTTTCTTTTCCTAATAGTTCTTCTGAGATGCCAACATGAAGCTCATTTTCTTGTGTTTTTTGGGGGAAATTAACTAGCCCAAACCATATTTGATGTATTTTTGTTGAGTATAAAGCTCATCGTGATAGAATTTGGATATATAAATGATTTCAAGCTGAATCATGCTTGTGTATTCTTACCCCTTTTTTCGTTTTGTTGCCGGCAATCTATGGACATGTACATCAATTTAACTTCTCCAAACATTGGGTTAAAAAACTGTGTGCTATGGCATTAAAAAAATTTATCCTAGGAGAAGTATATAAACGTGCCATATAATGGTCCCGTACTTATGTGATAATTTTGATTTTAGGCATATGGCACTTTGACCAAATGCTTCTCAAAGGAGCAGATGTTGTTGGTGTTGCTGCTGCTTGAGCAATTTCTTTGAATTGAAAACCTACTCGTATTATTGAATTTGTTCATCCACAGAAACACAGTGTGATTTTATTAACTTCTTAGAGAGATGACGACCTTATGGTATCCTTTGTTGGAGATCAGAAGCACAGCAGATTAAACAAAATACTCTGCAAATCAATCAAGCACATAAGACACAGAGGTTTAACGTGGTTCACCCAACCAATCTGGGCTACGTCCACACAACATAGGCATCGGCAATTCTTTATTAATCAAACAGGAGATTACAAACTCTCACACCCACTCAAACCATCCGTATGGATACCTGTTATATAGCAAAGAGAATCTAACTGCCTCATAAATCCAAGCGGTATAAATTTGGGAAGTTCATTAACTCTCTGTAACTGGAGCTAATCTAGCAACAGATTCCCTATTGTTGTTCTGGAGCTATGAGATTTTTTTTTGCCTATTTTATTTAGAACGAGGAAAATCTCAACAACTAGCAATGGTCATGCGTGACAACAATTGGCACGATGTGGTCTCCTGTTTATTATTTTATCTTTTACGCAAGCCAAGAGAAGCCAAACACCAACAGCTTCTCCAACAAAGCTGGTTTCGTGAACATGTACGCACGAGTTTTCCTTTGTATGCACCTTTTCAAGAGAGACTCCCCTTTCGGTAATAACTGTCTTACAAAATGGTACTTAATTGGAATATGCTTTGATTTACTATGATAGGGTGGATTCTTAGCGAATATGCACTTTGACTATCACAAAGTAGCTTTTGATGTTGTCTGTAACCTACCGAACTCACCAAGCAAACCTTTCAACCAAATCGCCTCTTTGCAAGCATGCGAAGCAACAATGTATTCTGCTTCAATAGTGGATAAAGCAACAATGTTTTGTAGCTTTGACATCCAGCTAATAGCTCCACCTGCAAGAGTAAAGACATACCCTGAAGTTGACCTTCTCTTATCCAAATCACCTGCAAAATCAGAATCAACATATCCACAAACATATTCAGTGCTTTTATTGTAAGTGATACAATAACTACTTGTGCCTCTTAAATACCGAAGCACCCATTTCACTGCTGACCAGTGTTCTTTACCCGGATTTGCCATATACCTACTGACAATCCCAACTGCATGTGAAATATCTGGTCGAGTACAAACCATCGCATACATCAAACATCCTACTACATTAGCATATGGAATTCGAGACATATAATCCTTTTCTTCATCTGTATTAGGACATAAACTGGAAGAAAGCTTAAAATGGGAAGCTAAAGGAACTGACACAGGCTTCACATTGTTCATACCAAATCTCAAGAGTACTTTCTCAATATACTTCTGTTGTGATAGCCACAGCTTACCATTACTCCTGTCTCTGAAAATCTCCATGCCCAAAATCTGTCTTGCTGCTCCTAGATCTTTCATATCAAATGTCCTTGCCATCTGAGTCTTCAACCTGTTGATTTCTTCAATGCTTTTGCTTGCTAAAAGCATATCGTCAACATACAACACTAAGATAATGAACATGCCATTACTTAACTTCTTAAAGTAAACACAATGATCATATTCACTTCTTATATAATTTTGACTCAACATGAAAGAATCAAATTTCTTGTACCACTGTCGAGGCGACTGCTTCAGACCATACAATGACTTCTTGAGCCTGCAGACAAATTTCTTATTGCGATGCTGAACAAATCCTTCCGGTTGTTCCATATAAATTTCCTCATCTAAATCTCCATGTAGAAATGCAGTCTTAACATCTAATTGTTGCAACTCTAAATCAAGCAAAGCCACTAATGCTAACACAATTCTAATTGAAACAATTTTAACCACTGGTGAAAAAATCTCATGAAAATCTATGCCTGCTTTCTGAGAAAACCCTTTTGCAACCAGCCTTGCTTTGTATCTATCCTCCGAATCATTCACACCCCGTTTCAGCTTGAAAACCCATTTACACCCCACAGTTTTCCTGTCTTTCGGAAGTTCAACCAGATCCCATGTGCCGTTCTTTCTTAAGGCCATCATTTCTTCCTTCATGGCTGCTTTCCATTTGTCACTTTTCGAACCTTCTATAGCTTCCTGATAGCACAAAGGTTCATCATCGTTAGCTGTCAAAGCAACTGAAGTAACATAATCATCATACCTTCTCGGAGGGCGTTTGATTCTTGTAGACCTCCTTAAGGATGTTTCTGGTGCTTCCTCGATTGGCTGACTAATCAGAAGCACAGCAGATTAAACAAAATACTCTGCAAATCAATCAAGCACATAAGACACAGAGGTTTAACGTGGTTCACCCAACCAATCTGGGCTACGTCCACACAACATAGGCATCGGCAATTCTTTATTAATCAAACAGGAGATTACAAACTCTCACACCCACTCAAACCATCCATATGGATACCTGTTATATAGCAAAGAGAATCTAACTACCTCATAAATCCTCTCACATCAAATTTAGGATGCATTAACTCTCTCCCAACAACCTGGAGCTAATCTAGCAACAAATTCCTATTGTTGTCATACATTGAGATTTTTGCCTATTTTATTTAAAACAGAAAATCTCAACATCCTTAGGTCCTTAGATTCCTCCTCCTCGCAGATACATACACGAGTTTATTATATTTAGATGAATACTTATATAATTTTGATTTAATTTTAAGGCTATGAATTTTTTGAAGTTATTCCTAGTGTGTAATAACCATGATATGATATCATTGGCGTCCTAGAGAGATGTAGGCCGTATTATTTTATTGTGGGTTTTTAGACTCATTATGCCGAGAGGCGCATTCTACAGCCCAGTTGACAGCCCAGTGGATGTGTAATGCTACCAGTAAGAAGCTCATAAAAAAATTTAAATAATTGTATCAATCAGCCAAGATCCATCTTAGCTCTAGATCTATCAAGTGCCAAGAGGGATAAAATATCTCGAGGTGCAAGCCTATTTTTTTAGTCCAAACCTCTTTTTTCAGTGCAAACCTCTTTTTTGAGAAATCAACATCTAAGTATATATTAAGCCTATGAGCCAAATACCATGGTAAATAAAAGAGATATGGTAAATAAATATAAATATAAATAAACCAAAGGTATGGTAAAAAATAAAACCTCTTTTTATATTTACTCAATACTCATCTTTATTTTTATGAACACTCAGAAAAAGAGGTTTTATTTAGGTGAAGCCTATGGGCCAAATACCATGGACCAAATTATTATTAATACCATGCAAAAAAAACATTATTAACCCTAATATTAATATCAAAATATTATTATTATTAAATCTAATATTTATATTAATATCTTATAATATTAATATTATTAAATTTAATAAGTTTGGATTAATATACTATATATAATAAATATGTTATATATTAATATATATTAATATATCATGATATATATTAACTCTAGATATATATGGGAGGGAAGAACAAAGACCTAGAATCATAAAGGTGGAGAGATGGGGAGACATAAGGGAGAGATGAAGATAAAATGAAGGAGAGGGGAGAGGAGAAACGACGAGAGAGAGGGGGAGAGGAGTGAGAGAGGTAAAGAAAGGTAAGAGAGGGAGAGGAAAACACAATGACGGAGGGAGGGGGGAGGGTGATAATGAGAGGATTGGAGGGCAGAGAGAGAGAGAGAGGCGGGTAGGAGAGAAAGGGAGAGAGGGGAAGGACGTGAGACAGAACTTGAGTGTGTACGTTTAGGGGTGAGATAAAGAGACATAGAAGGAGAGAGGAGGAGAGAGGGAGACATATAGTAAGAGAGAGAGAGATGGGGGAAGAGAGAGGATTGGAGAGAATATATATATATAGAGTGTGTGTGTGTGTGATGGGGAAAGAGAGATGGAGGTAGGAGAGAAAGGGAGAGAGCGGAAGTATAAGAGAGAGAGGACTTGAGAAAGAGGAGGAGAGTGATGGGGGTAAGAGAGAACTGGAGAGAGAGGAAGGATAAGAGAGAGGACTTGAGAGATAGTAGGAGAGAGGGAGGGATAGAGAGATGGAGTTGGAGGGGGGACATAGGGAGGGAATAATAAAGACATAGAGAGTGAAAAGTGAAGAGAGAGAGGGAGTGACAAGGGATAGATGGAGAGAGAGTGTATATGTTTGGGGTGAGATAAAGAGACAAAGAAGGAGATATGAAGAGAAGTGTGTAGAGAGAGAGAGAGAGAGAGAGAGAGAGAGAAATACTGGTGGGAGAGAAAGGGAGAGAGAGTATGTGGGAGAGTGAAGAGAGGGAGGGAAAGAGATACAAACTTGGAGGGGGAGAGAGAGGGAGGTAAGAAGAAATACATAGAGAGAGAAATGTGGATAGAGAGAGGGAGTGATAACGAAGATGGAGAGAGAGAGAGAGAGGACAGCATGAGGAAAGAGAGATAGAAGTGGGGGAGAGGGAGAGAGAGGGAGGTAAGAAGAAATACATAGAGAGAGAAAGGTGGAGAGAGAGAGGGAGTGATAATAAAGATGGAGAGAGAGGGAGAGAGAACAACATCAGGAAAGAGAGATAGAAGTGGAGGAGAGGGAGAGAAGGGGAAGATAGAGATATATATGGAAGGTGAAGGAAGGGAAGAAGAGAGAGATGGATAAAGGGAGGGAGGGACATAGAGATTGATAGATATGGTGTGGGAGAGTGTGTGTTTTTGGGGGGGTTTGAGGTAAAGAGACAAATGAGGAGAGATGGAGGGAGATATAGATATACATGGATAGGGGAGAGAGGGAAGAATATTTCTTGCACTAGATGCATTGATTCCAGTGTAGATGGTGATTTCTAATCTTATTTCTTGCACTAGATGCATTGATTTCTAATCCTTGATTGCTTGCACTATATGCATTGATTTCAGTATAGATGGTGATTTCTAATCCTATTTGATTGCTTTCACTAGATGCATTGATTTCAATGTAGATGGTGATTTCTAATCCTATTTGATTGTTTGCACTAGATGAATTGATTTTAGTGTAGATATTTATTTCTAATGATATTTGATTGCCTACATGAGATGCATTGATTTCAATGTAGCTGAATTCTAATCCTATTTGATTTATTGCGCTAAATGCATTGATTTCAGTTCATATGGTAATTTCTAATCCTATTTGATTGCTTGCACTAGATGCATTGATTTCAATGTAGATGTTCACTTCTAATTATAATTCAGATTGCTTGCACTTGATGCATTGATTTTAGTGTAGATGATTTATAATTCTATTTAATTCCTTGCACTAAATGCATTGATTTCAGTGTAGATGGTGATTTATGATCCTATTTGATTTCTTGCACTAGATGCATTGATTTCAGTGTAGATTGTGATTTCTAATCCTATTTGATTGTTTGCACTATGTGCATTGATTTTAGTGTAGATATTGATTTCTAATGATATTTGATTTCTTGCATGAGATGCAATGATTTCAATGTAGATGATTTCTAATCCTATTTTATTTTTTGCGCTAAATACATTGATTTTAGTGTAGATGGTAATTTCTAATTCTATTTGATTTCTTGCACTAGATGCATTGATTTCAGTGTAGATGATTTATAATCCTATTTTATTTCTTGCACTAAATGAATTGATTTCAATGTAGATGTTGGTTTCTAATCATATTTTCTTACTTGAACTAGATGAATTGATTTGAGTGTAAATGTCGATTTCAAGTCCTATTTGATTGCATGCATTAGATGCATTAATTTTAGTGTAGAAGTTGTTTTCTAATCATATTTGATTGCTTTCATTAGATGCATTGATTTCAGTGTAGATGTTGATTTATGATTTGATGTAATTGGATGTATGATGGTACATTAATTTTAAAGTAATTGGATTAAAAGTGTGCATTGATATCAGTGTAAGCACAAACAATTATTGACAATGTCCATTGATTTTTGTGTTATAGTAATTCAACCTATTAATATTGGAGAGTAAGAGAGACAAGGTATGATGTTTACTACAACAAATCGAGCTAAAGATTTAAATGGTTTACAATATGAAAATATGAAAAATCTAACAAGGGTGACAATAAGAATAGTATAAGAAAATCGTTTGAGATTGATCACAATGAAGACTATTTGTAATTTACAACATTCTTATTATTCACATTTTCTATCATTCGACACTATTTTATCAATTTGCATTTAAAATTTGTATTTCATCATTTTTCAGTATTAAAGTTATTAACAATACTTATCATCTCAACAAACTGAGGTAACTAAGAAATTTAAAATTCAAATGACAAGGTTAATATTAGACATATTTAGCAAATTTAAAATGATGATAATAATATTATATATATTTACGTATTATTGATAAAAAAATTGCATATCTTCGATAGATTTTCCTTGGATGCACATGACTGAAAACAACCTACATCCATCTTAACTCCATATCTACCAAGCGTCGAGAGGGATCAAATCTCCTGAGGTGCAAACCTTTCCTCAATTTTTGCACTCAAAACAGAGGTTTGCACCTCGAGATATTTGATCCCCTTCGGCGCTTGATAGTTCCAGAGTTAAGATGAATCTAGGGTGGTCCTATTTCTATGCCAATTTTTTATCTTTAGATGAATACTTACATAATTTTGACTTGTTCAATTATATGATATTGAGTTTTTATATAAGTAGAATTTTCCCCAAAACGTTGGTGATATTGTAAGCTGACATGGTGACTTGATTGAGTTTTGCATGCCATGATGATTAAGAATCCACTATAAATTTTTTGAATTTAATTTTCAGTTGAAAACATCAATTTTGGTTTTTAAAAGTGTATTGTTAGACATTTCGCTATACATGTAAAGGTATGAGTTAATTTCCAAAAACAAATATTTTAAAGATATCTCCAAATCAAGAAATCCTTATCCCTTGAAAACAAGTCGCTTATGAAAAGGAACAGTTTTGCATTAAAAACAATTTAAAAATGTGTGATGTGTCATATTATTGGTACAAATTTGAAGAAATATAACTAAAAATCAACCTGATTTCCATCTTAAAGAAGCAACAAACTAGATGGAACAATATTTAAAGATTAAAGCACCATTTAATCTTGATATAGGTATCACCACGTGAAGAAAACTGAAAAAATCTTTTAGTACATTGTAGTGACCACTAGTCGTATACACAGCATAAATATTAAAATACTTCGTAAACAAAGACTTCCATTGTAGGATCGAAATTCTAATTGTATATTATATAAAATATTTGATGATAGGATGATTACAAATCAGAATGAGGGCCTACTTATATACCCTAGGCAGGTGCCCTTTCACAAATGTCTTTGTCTTTAAGACATGCCTCTTCATCACTAACTAACTAATCATTAGTTAATGAGTTATTATTTATTATTACATTTACATTTTATTTATTATTATGAATTGTGAATTATATTCATAACATAGTCTCTCCCTTAAAGAAGCTTTGTCCTCAAATCTTACTTAAGAACATCTTATCATCTTTGTACTTTCATCTTCATCGATACAAGACGATATGATACTTTGAGCAATAGACAAAACTATCATACTGAGTGATGGGCCCCTAAATTAGACATAAAATAAGGTCCATCTAACCTTTCTTAAGCCCCTCTACCTTCCTTATGTGCACACACACACACATATATATATATATATATATATATATTAAATCTCTCCTTCTACACTTAATAATGTTTTCTTATGCTTCAATATTTTCTTAGGAAGGTTTAAAGGTAATTGCATATTTGTGCCTAATATTGGTTATTTTTGTAGAATATTGTGAGAATATTTGGAAAATTATGAAGATTTGGAAAAGGAGATGATTTAGGGACTTGCTCCCTGCCACTGGAAGATCAAGATTGGAGAATAGATGAGCACAATAACAGGAAATTAGGGAGAAATCTTAGAGAGATTCAAGGGGTTTGTCCACCCTCCTTAACTCTCAAAGGTAGCCAAAGGATCCTCATGATATCCCCTCCAGCAATTCGAATTCCATAGGCAGCCAAACGACTCAAGACCAAGTGCACTCGAGCCATACTTCACTTGGAGTCAAGTGGACTCATTACCTACTTTTTAGGGAGATGTTGGTAGCTCCCCTTGAGGATAAATAAAACCAATAAAGAGCTAATTAGGGTCGATTATATTCCATTCTTTGATTCCATTCTGGTCCATTCAATGCATTCCATTCATTTCCATCCCATGCCATTCATTTTCCATTATGTTAGGCTTTCGTTGTTTAAGATCTTCGGGATGTAATAAGATTTCATTTTTAATGCAATGAGTAGACATAATCCATTTTACTGATTTAATTCTAGAGAGTTGGGCTCGTGGATTAGGGCCCAACCCATGTGCCTCAGCTTCTCTATTTTTTTTCATTCTTTCCTTTCTGTCATTTAGCTAGTTTTGTTTCTGCCATTTATTTAGTTTTATTCTTGAACAATTAGCTAGTTTCTAATAGTTTCATTACTGCTTAGTTTTTCTTTCAGTGTGCTGCTATAGTTTTTCATTTGCTTATGAAAGTAATAGAATATAGGAAGACCAAAAAATTGTAAATCGAGAACCCCTTCTCATCTCTGTCAATAGAGATCGAGGAGGGCATACCTTCCCACAGACCAAAAAACTGCTTTCCGTTCACCATTTTTATCACACATATTTTTTTTGTTTTCCCATGCATGAATCCACAGGTTTGTTTGCAAAAACCAGCATCAAAAGTTCTGGAGAATTTCATTACATCATTCCGCTTCATATTCCAATTTCTCCTTATATCTATGTTATGCTTCTGAACCTTGTTGTTATGCCTTCATTTCCCTCCTTTCTCTCTTCTTATTAGCTTCCGCACCTTTTTTTCATTGAAATCTATTAAAAGTTTGACCTCCACCTATTCTCCTCGAAATTCCCTCTATCGCACTTTGCATCTCGCATGACCCCTTCCTTTTCCTTTTCCATTCTTCAACATCTCAGCGATTTTCCCTTTTCACCTCACCTTTACCTTTTTAATGCAAAAATGCTTGAAAATCATTAAAATTCGACCCCTGCCTTTGCTCCTCGGTTCTCCTGCTACCGTACTCTGCAAATCGCAAATCACATTTCTTATTTCATTCCCGTTAACACTTACTGCCCGTTTTCTCCAATTGCGATAATCGCTTCGTACCCTACCACATCGTAATCCCGCATCGCAGTGTTTAGTCTCTTCCTTTGACACTTTCTGCTCCTTTTTTTCCCGATTGCAATAACTACCATACATCGCAATCGCACTTCGCACTCTCTTCCCGACTTTACTATTTATTTTTCCGCCAACCTTACGATATTGCGATATTGTGAAATCGTAAATCGCGGTTTCTATTGTTTTCTTTTAAGACTTACTGTTTCTTATTCGCTGATTGTGATATTGTTATCGCACTCCGCCGCTGATCCTACCGCCACGTCACCCATCGAAAATCGCAATCTTTATCCCGTCGCAAATCGCATTTCGCGATCTTTATCCGGTCCTTGTTAACACTTACAGCTCATTTTTTTTCGACTATGATATTGTGATATCGAATATCCAAGATTGAAACCTTTTCCCTTTTGCAAATTGCATTTCGCTCCCGCTCCCAAAATGGACTCCCACTTCTTCGCCATTGCACATTTCAATTCATTCCGCTCCGAATAATTTTTGCACTATAACAAATTTTTAATAAATTTTAACTCCCTCTTTCCACTTCTAAGCCTTGTTTCATTCGTTAAGACCTCCATTAGCACCTTTAGCCCGTTTTCCCCCAAATTGCAAGCACACTTCTTCAAATTAGAATAGGTCATGAATAGATGCATAGATAGGAGCATGATAGATAGAGTAGGGTATGTTTAGCTGACTGGCGAAGTTAAGTATGATTTAAATTAGTTTCCTTTCTGCCATTTCTTTTCAGCAATTTAGATTAGTTTCCTTCCTGCCATTCCTTTTCAAAAATTTAATTTAGTTTCCTTTCTGTCATTTCATTTCTGCAACTTAGTTTAGTTTTGTTGAAGTGTGACATACTTCACTGAGAACCCTTACAAATAGCACCCTTTCATAAAGAAGAAGAGGATGGCATGAGAAGAATGCATCTTCTCTGTATATACAACTGTCACCTCCAAGTTTGTACGAACCCCAGGTTGATAAAGTAAAGTAGGGCAGCCCCTGGGAGTTGCAACACTCTTGGTGCAATACCAGGGCTCACCACTTTTTGGCGTCGTTGCTGGGGAGGTGTCTAGTAGATGCTTTGATTTTGATTTTAGCATTATTTTCTTATTTCATTTCTTTTCATGCCATTTCAAAAATATTAAAAAAAAGTACAAAATGATCTGATTTTCATGACTCATAGGTGTAGGGATACTCATAAATTAAAAAAAAAAAAAAACTTCTCCAATACCAACCCCCCACTTGACCACATGGTGCAGTAAGAACCACATCACCATACACTTTTGAAGATAGAATATATGGATGGATACGATGACAATAAGAAGATATTATTGGGTTTCCCATTCAAGATATGGACATTAGTGTACATACAAAGAACATCCCTCCATATTTCCTTCCCAACTTCCATGGTATGAGGATAGAGGATCCAAAAACATTTCTCTCTGAATTTGAGATACTTTGTAGGTCCTATGGCTACTTATCACACACTCAAAAACTGAGATTGTTTCCCACAACATTGAAGGATGGAGCTCTTAAATGGTTCATGATTCTAGGTACTAATTCAATAAGATCATGGAATGATATGCAAAAGATATTTCTAGAAAAATACAAAGATCGTGATCTTAGAGAAGAAATTTTTAGAATGAACCAAGAAGAAGATGAGAGCCTTGAGGATCTAATAGAGAGGTTCATGTATAATGTTAAGAATGAAAAATTTCATCATTTAGGATTTGACACACTAAAAACCCTCTTACATAGAACAATTAGGGATGATTGGATTGATCTCCTTAATCTCATGAGTAAAGGAGATGTATATTAATTGACATTTGAAGAAATTTGTGAAACATGCAAGCACATATCAAGAGAAAGGGAAAGAGTAAGTAATTCAGCATCAACATTGGTAAGGTAAGATTAACTTGGAAATTTTCTTGACAACTTTAAAACATAAATTCTTAGCAATCTAAGTGAACAAGTAGAAATGTTAAGAATGAAAAATGAGAAAAAAGAAGATGTTGATATTTTTGTTATCCATGAAAAATCATATGCTACTAAATGTTGTTCATCATTCCCCAGGTTTAAATAATTTTACCAAGAAGACAATGGAGCAAGGCAATCACCAAAGCAGCTATGTTATGTAGCTCCAAGGAGACCCTGGCAGCCTAGTCAACTTGATATGATGCAAGGACTCACTTCAAAATTTCAAGCTTATTCACGTCCATCTCAAACTAATTGGGACACACTCCCTCCTTGGAAACCTTGGCCATCCCAACCCCAAAAACAATCTTGGCAACATGGTTGGAAAGGTCCTTATTGGGAAAATCCTCAACATCCTCAATATTTACCTCAATATCCTCCATACTTGACTCCATGCTATCCCTACCATCCACCTCTTCCACAACCACAACCTCAACCACATCAATCTCATATATCCACCCCCACTCAACTACCTGTACCACCATTTCAAAACCCATACAATGAAGTATCTCAGCTCACTTACAATGTTGAGGTACAACACTACCAAAAATATCCTCTTGATATAAATGGCCTACATATTAGTTCAAGAAAGGCATTCCAAAGAAGAGATTTTCTTCATGTCATTGAAGGAAAACATCAAGAAGAAGAAGATCCATATGAGGAGATAAAAATATCGAGGGCTGCACTTAATGAAGAGCAGAAATCATAATCAGATGTTGAGAAATTTCCCTCATGTTTACCAGCATTTCTTCCATGTGTTCAAGAGAATAATCAACAAAAAGAGGAAGATTTAACTGCCATAATAGAAGAGGACATCCAAGGTGATCCAACTCAGCAAGTGAACCAGGGGCATCACAACTATATTGACATATGGTTTCAAATAGTCATTAACTTGCAACAACACACTCTTCTCCAACAGTACTTGATACAATCCTAGTCAAAGAAATTCATCTCTCATATTTAGGTGCATGTCAAAGCATGTATTCCAAGTATGCACATAATTTTAGTTGTCATCTTGATGTTTACATGGCTCCATTGGAAGTATTAATATACTTGAAAAAGGTTTTTTTTTTTCAAGTAGAGTAGGAAAGTGAAAAAGAAAAAGGAAAAAAAGAAAAAAAGGGAAAGAATAAAATCTCAGGTGAAAACCTCTTTTGAGGCGTCTAAGATTGGCCCACTAATTGAAAACCTCCATGAGGCGGTCATTGGGTTGAAAAAAAGGAGAAAAATAAAATATCCTAGATGAAAACCTCCTTTGAGGCACCTAGGCAGACCTTCTAGTTGAAAACCTCATTGAGGCAACTAGTAGGCCTTAAAAAAAAATAAAAAAATCCATGCATCTTTCTCTACAGGTGCTCTCCAAACTTTACAAGAAGAAAAACAACAAGTTGGCACAAAAATAAAATTAGGTCAACACCCTGGTTAAAGGTATTCAAACTTGGACTTCCTCCACCTGTGCTTAGAAGCTCCAAAATAACCTCAAACAAATTATCACATTCAGCTTCAAAACCACCGAAGACAACTTCAACAGCCATATCAGCAGCTTCAATATCACCAGCAAAGAAAAATCAATGGTAAGGCTCAGGTATGCAATCATCTAACCCTTTCTTCAAATATTTTAGCTTAATAAAACATTAAAAAGTGTGAGAAGGAAAGTTTTTATATAGCCAAAATCATTAGCAGAGTAACCTCAACCTTATCTAGAAACTAGCCTCACTTTTTCCACCAAGAAAAGGAACAAGACAAAAGTAAAAATGACTTGAGAAAGTGTGCAGTAAGCAGTTCATTGTAATAGAAAACAAGGAATTCCAAGGGATAACCAAGGGTGAACTCAGTTCACAGAAAAAGAACTGTGAGTTTACTTTGCATGCAAAAAAAAAATAGAAGTTAAAAATTAAAAGAGAGAGAGAGAGAGAGAGAATAAAAAAAGAAAAAATCAAATAAAAGGTGGATCCACCACCTCTTGGCATGAAAAACATATTTTCTTAAGGCATCTGAGGACCTCCATGAAGCACCTACAAGAAGAATATCAAGAAGATTAGCAGGAGGATTAGTGCATGGTCCAATAAACAGAAAATGAAATAAGCTAGCATGCAGGAAAAACCACAAGGTAGGGAGGATGAATAGGTTTCTCAAAGGATGAGAAATAGTTTTAGTAGGGGGGTGATGATGGGCCTCTAAATTGAACATAAAATAAGGCCTATCTAACCTTTCTTAAGCCCATCTACCTCCCTTATGCACATAAATATATATATTAAATCTCTCCTTCTGCACTTAATAATGTATTCTTATGCTTCAATACTTTCTTAGGAAGGTTTAAAGTTAATTGCATATTTGTACCTATTCGTTATTTTTGTAGAATATTGTGAGAATATTTGGCAGATTATGCAGATTTGGAGAAGGAGATGATTAGGGACTTGCTCCCTGCCACTGGAAGATCAAGATTGGAGAATAAATGAGCACAATATAAAGAAATTAGGGAGAAATCTTGGAGAGATTCAAGGGGGTTGTCCGCCCTCTTTAACTCTCAAAGGCAGCCAAAGGATCCTCATGAGATCCCCTCCAGCAAGTCGAATTCTAGAGGCAACCAAGCGACTCAAGAACAAGTTCACTCAAGCCATACTTCAATTGGAGTCAAGTGGACTCATTACCTATTTTTTAGGGAGATGTTGGTAGCTACCCTTGAGGATAAATAAAGCTAATCAAGAGCTAATTAGGGTCGATTATATTCCATTCTTTGATTCCATTCTGGTCCATTCAATGCAGCCCATTCCATTCCATTTTCATTCCATTCCATCCCATTCCATTCATTTTCCATTCTATTAGGATTTTGATGTTTAAGACCTTCGGGATGTAATAAGATTTCATTTCTAATGTGTTAATCATCAGTAATTTTTACTATCTGTAGATGAGTATAGATTGTTTCTATATTTCTAAAAACAAAATTCCCTAAATATTGTGAGTTTTAGAAATATTACTCCCTTCATTATCCTTATAGGAAAATTTTCACTACTCTATCAACCTTGTCATTTCATGGTCACCCTGCCACTCCTTAAAAGCTCCTTGTGGGCTTGTGCCACTCATCCCCATCATTTTTTCCTACATATGACCTCATCACTCTGTTTTTCCCTTGTCCATAACTCCCACTTTAAATCTAGGATTACCTATAAGCCTATTCCTTCCCATGTTCACAAGGTTCCTCAAGCATTGATGGTCTCAAAACTATCTCTATAGACTCTTTAGATAAATCAAGTACATTGGATTTTGGATCTTCAATACACCACTTTGTCAATACTCTATTTTTAACACTTGAAGACTCCAAGCCAATTTTCAGTCAAAGACCAGGTCAAAGAATCCTCCCACTAGGTCAATTAGGGTTTTATATGGTTGAAGGTCATCATTAGGTATTTAAAGGACTACTTTTCCTTTGCTAGAAAGTTTCCAAAGAATTTTGTCTTATCAAATCATAAACTGCAAGTAAAGAAAGGGAAACAAGTTGGTCTTGAAAGGAGAACTTGGATTTTGAGCTGAATGGCCCACTTAAATGTCAAAACGCTGACCACTTGCAGTAAATGACTTGGAGGAGGTACACCAAAAACCAACCATGAAGAAAAGTTTTTCATAGATTATTGATGAAATAGGGAAAAAGGTGAGGTGAACTGGATAGAAATTAATGAACTTGAAATGGCTATAGATAACTTAGAAGACAATGCTAATGATCATCTTAAAGCAGTCCAGGCACCTAAGGTTTTGGGGAAGTGGCCAGAGTAGGTGAAATGAAGAAGTAAACTCCATAATGACATCAAAGGAAGGATTTTGAAGGTGATGATGTGTGCAAGCATCCCAAAGTTTGCGAAAGTGAATGTCTCATTGCCTCAAAAGGCAAGGATGTAAAGAGTATCAGTAAGAAAGATAAAATCGATTTTTTTAGGCACCTTCAAATCAGAAGTGGCCAAAGAAAGTAAGAAGCATGGTTTGAACTCTATAATGCAGGAAAATGAGTGTTATAAAGGTGTTTCCTTGTGTTTGAGTCCCAAAGGTGTCAAGAGAAATTTTTCATGCCTCCATGACCAAAAGAAGAAGTCAAAATTCATCATTTTATCAACCTGCATACAAACAGTAAAAAAGGGTCTTCAAAAAGGTGAAACTGTTAAGTTGAGTTTCATGGTGGGGATTACACGTCAATTTGAAGAAACTGCTATGTGGCTGAATCACCAAGGTGTCAAAATGAACTTGTTATGCCCTAAGAAACCAAAAGAGAATCTAGTTTATCACTTCAGTCACCTACAAATCAAACAGTGTGAAAAGGTCAGTAAGAAGAGGTTAAAGTTGATTTGAAATTCATAATGGAAACAACAGAGGAATTTGAATCTACTATTGTTTATAAAAATCACAAAATCATAAAAATAATATGTCAAGTCTCCAAGGAGAAAAAGTAGAGGATCAACTTCATCTTTTTAAGTCACCTGCAAACCAAAAATGTCAAAAGAGTTAGTGAGAAAGGCAAAAAGGGAAGTGACTTTGAAAACATTAGAAAGTGGGTTTGTAAAGCTAAATTTAAACCCTTAAGTCTATATAAGGTCATCTAACACTTCTATAACTCATTTTTCATTTTCGCACCTAGAGTCGGGCACTATGCCCTTGGCGAAATTTCCCCGTGCATTTTCTCAAGGCACTGCACGGCTAGCAAGGCGGTGCGCTCTTGTTCGATCTTGCCCGATAGGCCCAGCAAAAGGACCTTGGTGCTGCGCGCCTAGACTGAACACTGCGTCCTTAGCTCCAGCGCTACGCGCTTAGCCAGGAGGGCCTTCTACACCATTTCAACACTCAAAACCCCTCAAATTTTCTCCAAGTCATCACCAAGGGTTTTTCAAGAAATGCTAAATGGTAAGTACAACTTATCTAGCCCCTCTTCAAGTATTTTTTCATAATTTGATTAAAGGAAGGGAACCCTAAGGAGATAACCTAAATTTCATGCTTAAAATCACTAATTAAGCCTCATTCATCTGCTTGCAAAAGAGAGTCAGTGAAAAACAGGGTTACATTGTTGGAGGTTATTCACTCAACTAAGGCTATTCCTACACTCACTCCATTGAATAAATCAATCCCTTACATTATAAAAAGATTCACAATTTCATTCCTGTTGAGCTTCAAAGATGTTCTTCTCTTCCACCACATTCCACTTCATTTCCTTTGTCCATTATTAATTTCAGACTTAAATGATCAATAATATTAGTTAAAATTTCTTTGAGATTGTATATAATGTCTAACTTGCTATGTTTTCATGATTTCGTTGTTGTAGTACTTTTTGACTACACCTAGCTACAGAATGCAGACATTATGTAGCTAGTTGCCGATTCTGCAGTTGTCTTCATGTCTACGCAGGTTCCCGGTGTCATCTCAGGGAAAAACACATATGGTCATATTCCACATCATTCCCTCATCATTTTTTTCTTCCCACGAAGTCTGAGTTAAAGTATCAAAGCGGTTATGCACGTAGAAGAGAGGCAGTTTCCTATCAAAACACGGACTCTACAGATGTCCACAGTAAAGCACAAGACTGTTAATAAGAGTTTTAATTTGATTAGGAGTGGGAAAGACACTTATCCCTGTTTTTCTCAAGAAGTAGTTATGTAATTTAATTATAAGTATGACTCGGGAGACCGAGAAACTGTTGGTTAGATTTTGTTTTGGTTGCTAGATCTTAGAAGTCCGAAACACTCTGTTTTGAAGTTATTTCTCCTTTAATGAAAGAAGCATCACTTTATTGAACGCGCTGAGCCAATCTTGAAGTAGATTTTGCATGCTACTCCAGTGGTAGAGGGCCCCTGCTACTTGAGCAGCCTTGTTCATATGTTTAGATAAGTAACTGCATTCCTAGTTTAGCCAATTTTCTAAACTTCGTGTTTTTATATTCATTTGAATTGGATGCTACAGATTAGTCTCGTTCTCACGAATTCTTCCAAAAGACTACTAATATGGAATGAGGCATAACTGTAGTATTTTAGGAGTTAGTTACATTTCTTTAAGCTTTATGTTTTCATGCTCAATCACATCATTTGTTACAGCTAGTCTTGTTTTTATCAATCTCTTCCAAAATATCACTAATTCCGGATGAGACATAGCTGTGGTGGTGTTTCAGAGCTTACTGCATTTTTTTGAACTTTATATTTTATGTTTTATGCATGGAATGATACAGCCAGACTTGTTTCTACAAGCTATTCCAAAACATTACTCATATTGAACAAAGTAGGGCTGTAGTATTTCATAGAATTAGTTGCATTTTAGCTCAGTCAATACTCCGGAGGTAGATGTCATTCTAGTTTAATTTTGTCACTATATTTCAAGCTTGATAATGGTACTCTAGTTTAACTCTGTTCACTGTATTAGTATCATTCTAGTTCAGCTCCAATTCATTTCAAGTTAGATAATAGCACTCTAGTTTAGTCTTAGTTCACTGTATTAGCATTCTAGTTTAGTTGTTATCCATTGCATTTTAAATTGTATTAGTTGTTAAATTTAGATACCACAGTCTTCATTATTTACAAAATATTCTTGTTATGAATTCCTATTAATACATCATCATATGGACAGGAACTATCAATAACAGTTTAAGGCCTTGAGTATTTTGCAACCTTTTTACAATTTCACAAACAAGCCTTTTTCTCAAAGACTATTCTAAAAATAAATCTATAACTTTTGAATGAGGCCTAGTGGTGGTAAATTGAGTTGCAGAATAGAATTAGAAGTTAGTTTAGAGTAGAAATCTTATTGTGCTACAAATGTTCTTTTCCAATTATGTTCCAATAAACCTTCAACCATGGATGAGATGTTGTAACATTGTAAGTTGATTGTTGACTTAGGAAAACCTCAATTGCACTAAAAAATTATCCTTTTCTCAAGCTATTCCAACATATCTCTAAATGAATGAATTGGATGAGTTCATGATATGGGTTACTGAGTTCATGTTGTGATTTGTTTCTTTGCTATGAGTCCTTATCAAGCTTTGCATTTTCTATCCTTTAGTGCACACCTAGTTTAGAATAGTTTCACTCTGTTTTAGTGTAAACTTCTTAGCTCTTTTTCAACATAAAAACCATAAAACCAAAAACATCATAAAAACACTAAACACAACGTAGTGAGAAACAAATACCTAGGCACATATAGTGCACCACACTTCAGCAGTTTACTAGCCCTGGTTGACAATTAATGAACTCAATTTAGGAACACTAAGTTGAGCACAACAATTCCCTTCCTTAATATCAAATTGTCATCAGTACAAGGTATGCCAAAGCAGAGTTTAAACAAGCAGCAAAGGGTGGTCATTGAGTTTTTCCTCTCACTCACATTCATATAGTTACAACCTTACTCATCCATCTCATTCACTTGTAAAGGCTCCCATTCCACCATCCCTTCATCTCATTTCTATTTTGCAGTCCTAGGCTTTTTCTCAAAGCAGTTTTTTCAAAATGTCAAGAGAGGGAGACAGTGATAGTGAAGGAGAAGACCAAATTACAAGGAGGCATGAATACAAAGGTGGAAAAATAAATAGGTTTGAACCCCTCCACACAAAAGAGCTGATGGCATCTCCCATGACTATTTCATGTTTTTAGCATGTAGGATGCTATGATTTTTGTGAAAAGGTACAGCAGGTGAAAAACCACCCTAAGCTTACTAGACTCTTTATCCTTAACTTGCATGACAAACAAGTTAACCTTGCTGGGGTCACCTTTGAGCTATCTTCATATGCTATTACCAATTCCATAGGCATACCCAGTGTAGGGGAGAAATGGTTCAAACATGCCAATCATGACATGAGGTACTATGAACCCTACCTAAAGCCTAGATACAAAGACCACTACAAATCCATCTTTCCTTTCTCACATTTTCTGGAGAGATATGCACCTTTGATGATAATTATCATGAAATATTTTACATGTGAGGGAAGGTTCTCCAGGCTTTACTCCTATCACATTAGGCTTCTTATGCATTTTACGAGGGTGGGGATGCTGCACCTACCCTATTACCTCTACAGAAGCATTGATAAAATTTCCTATATTGTACAAAAGAGAGACCATCCTCAGCAGATGCAAAGCCTGTTCCACCACTCACTGATCAAGATGGTTGTTATGTATCAATTGTAGCAGAAGGGTATTCCATGGGAGTTTTTCATTGCCCATGAGGTGTTCACTAATCCGCAAGCCCATACTCAGCAAAATATGCCTTCATCATCTCATCCTCCTATCCCTACTCCTCCATCATCTCATGTTGATCATGTTTCACCATCCACACATATTCCTTAACCTCAGAACAACCCTCCTTCATCACCCTCTCACAATGCATTAGACAATGAGGGAAATGACTATGAGCAATCAAATGTTAATGAGGGAGAGGGAAATGATGAATAAATCAATAATGAAGAAGAAAACAGTGAAGAAGAGGGTAGTGAGGCACATGGCAGTAAGCATGATGACAGTGGAACAAAAAGCCATGATGATAGTGAGGCAAATAGTGATGAAGCACCTAGCAGCAAGGATAATGCAAACGAGGCCGATGAAAATGAGAAAGGTAGCAATGAGAAATCAAGTAGTGAAGAAAATGCCAATGAGTCTGAAAAAAGTGAAGTACATGTCAGTGATGATGATGGCATTGGGTCTAAAAGCAGTGAAGCTGATACTAGTGAAGAAGAAAGAAAAGAAGAGGATATTAGGGAAGAGGATGCCAATGAGGAAAATATAAGTGAGGATGTTGACAGTGGCTCAAAGAGCCTTGATGGAACTGATGACCACAAAACACATGACAATGAAGTTAGTGAAGAAAATAGTGATAAGGGTAGTGTAGAAAGCAGTAAACATGATGGAAGTAATGATGTAGAAGGCAGTGAGGAAAAGAGCCATGAAGAAAGCTGCCAGGAAAAGGGAAATGATATCAGTGAGGATGATGCCAGTGATAAAACAGAGAGCATTAAAACATAATATAGTGATGATATTGGCATTAATGATGAAAGTGGGTCAAAAGGCCATGATAGCGATGATGATACCAATGAAGATGGAAGCCATTAGAGCAGTAATGATAAGAGCCATGATGACAGTGAAGATGATAGAAATGATGGAAATAAGACATATGACACTGAAATAAGTAACATTGAACCTCTTTCTTTGACCTACCAAAGAGGAAATAGGCATGTGTTTGTTGCCCTCAAGAGGAAAGGGGCCATGCCTTCTAAATCAACTAAGAAACTTGACAAAGGCAAAGAAAAGGTCATTGATGAAGAAGAAAATGACAAACATGAGACTGAACAAGATTTTCAACTCATTCACCTTGACAGTGATGATGAAAATGAGGCAAGGATCTCAAGCATGTTTCTCAAAATCAAATATGCCCAAATTAAAGACTTGCAAACCAATCTAGGTAGGGCTAGGAACGTGATTCAGTATTATGAGGTTGAAAACAAGAAGTTAGAGGCTTAGAATGCTATCTATGAGATCAGAGATATTAGAGCTTAGAAAGAGGCTACAAAGGAAAAGGCAAAGCTAGAAGAGGTCTTGCGCACTCCTGATGACACTAAAGAAGAGGAAGAGAAGCTTACTAGGAAGAGGCCAAGGACAATTGGCTTGAAGAAGGCCTTAGCCAAGGAGAAGGAGCAAGAGACAGCATTGGTAGAGCATCTCACTCCAAGTGAGTTGCTTTCCATGGAAATGGAATATGATCGGGAAACTTGTCTAGAGAGGTAAAACATACACTTAGAAGGTTAGTTGGAGAAGACCAAGAGGCACCTTGACCTCCAAAAGAAGATGGCCAAGCACTATGCCTTAAGAAAAAAAATTGCAAGGGCCAAGCTCAAAAGAGCCCTTGCTAAAATTCAAGCCCTCAAGGATGAAAAAGGAAAAGAAAACCTTGAATGCTTTCTGATGCATCCCTATAGGCATCCCAAACATAATAAGCAAGGCAAATTCAGATTTTGGCAACTTTTTGATAATTTTGGTTTTTGACTGTTTTGGAGGGCCAAGGGCGGAGCGAAACTAGCACTGTGCTCTTTTTTTAGGTTCTCAATGAGGGAATGGTTTAAATTTTTATTTTCATCAGGCCAAGGACATCGCCCACACAAAATTTCAGATCATTTGGAGTAGATTTGGTCCTTCAAAAGTGCCAAAAACACTAAAAAAACCACCTTTCTGCCCTATTTTCAGAGCTGGAGCTGCACGCTAAGAAGTCTTGGGAGATTTCGTTTTTTAGTATGTAAATGGAGTCCAATCAGAAACCAAAAGAAATTTTTTGACAGTAGACTGGGCAATATTTCCAATGTGCTATCATGGAGCTCATTTGGACAACTGGAACACCTCCAAATCTTGGTCACAAGACAAGAAATGTTTTCTAGTGCAAGTGTTGCGCCCTTGGACCTCAGCACTGCACCTTTGCTTGCAAAGTCAACAAAGGACAAAAATTTATGGAAAAAATATATTTTTGAGGAATTTTGAGGCAAATCACTCCTGGTTAGCTCAAAATTTATGTTTAAATTTATTTTACATTAATTAGCTTAGATATTTTGTGCCTTGGGCCTTGCATGGTCTCTTTGGAAAAAAATGGCATTTATGATGTATTTATGACATTTTGGAAACCATAGTTAGGGTTTTTGTCCTCCTTGGTAGTTAAATACTGCATGGAGGCGTCATTGTACATGTTGGTTGATTGTTAGACTTAATACATGGACTTGGAGATTGAAGAGAAATTGGCTTTGGATTTTGTGGATGGCTTGATTTGTTTGAAAATGGAGCAGGCTCATGAATTCATGAGCATATTTAATGGTGATGTGTTCCTTATTCAGTACTTGTTTTCTTATGTTATCATTTTGTCTCATCTTTCTCATGTAGTAGGACAGAAATTTTAGGATAAGAAATGTTGTTTAGAGGCACGTTGGCTCTGTCTGCTTCCTATTGTTTGTATGTTTTCCCTTGCTAGGTCAGATTAGAGAATTCTTAATGATCTCTAGTTCCACTTAGCTTGTTTATCTTAAGAATGATTCAATGAAGCAAATGTCAAAGTATTTTATGGTTAGCCCTGCCCTTTGATATAATTTAAACATTGTTTTTCAGGTCTTTTACTTTGAAGTATTGCTAAATAAGTTTGGCTGAGGAGGTCTATGGTTTGCCCTGCCCTTTATTCATCTTAAATGGTTTCTTTGAAGGTCTCTATATTCTGATTAAGGAAATTAGGAGTTCACTGCTCTTTGATCTTTAATATATGTTATCTTAAATGTTTTTCTTTGCCTGAAGGAGAAATCACTAGAGGACTTACATGTTTCTTGCTCCCTATGGTTCACTGAATTGTTTCCTTAATGTTTACTTGCTAAGGTTTAGTCAAAGAAGTTATTGGTATGCCATGTATTTGGTTATTTATTTATGCATAGTGATTTTAAAGGTCATTCTTGTTAAAGTATTTGTCAAAGGATTCTTAACTGCCCTTTGCACCTACTACGTTCACAATTTGATGTTCACTTCACTCACATAAGCTTTTAGATCCATTTGACTTTGTTAGACTTACCCTGTGATACACCCTTGACTTATTGTTAAAATTTTCAAGACATTTTGTAGACTCCATAGCCCAATGGTTTAAACCTCTCTTACTCTATATGTTCTGCTTGACAACCTGCCCAACCAACCAAACAAACAAACAAACCCTAATCCTTATACCTAGCCTAAAATCATACAAAGTTACATCTTTCACACAAGTATAGAGAGAGCCCTCTCTGATTCATGGAAGGCTAGGTCCTAGGACTCCAAAGATTGGTTTGATGTTACCCCTGTTCATTTGTTCTTGCCAATCTGATAAATTATGGGGACCTAACATAATGGCGATCACGGTGGTACCTCTGAGTCCGTAACCTCCTAAGTATTCCTTAAGGCCTCAGAAAACCTCTGTAAAACTTAGAAAACTCAAGTGATAACCAAGAGTGATACCTATTTGATTCATCATACTAGCACGATGGTGACCATACTGGAGAAAACTTATTGATAAGCTTAGTGTTGCATTAAAAACTCAGAAAACCCAAAAATAACCCTAGATTGGTTTTTGAATTGTTGATGGTGGATAACAAGAAAAACCCCAAAGCAGTAAACATCATCCACCTGGTGAATCCACTGGCCTCCAGTAGGCCTACTAACTTCACTAGTTCTCATAGACTTCTCTAGGATTGTGTAAAATCATTCCTAAGTAGTTTAAAAGCCTAGTCACACACTGTGTGAGTTCAATAATGACTCAAAAAGGTTCATTTTTCAAAAACTTTCATAAAAATTTCAGCCTCTCTGTGTTGTATTGCTGATGGTGGACAACAAGATTGAAATCCTCCACCTGGCGACTCCACAAATCTCAATAGACCTAAATACTCCACTAGTAGAATACTCTAGACTGGTTGAAAAGATGCAGTGCCCCTTTTTTATTAACAAATATGGATCCAAGAATACAACGAATATATGCCCCAATGAGTAGAGATCATATCCCTGGATTCCCACACAAAATGCATCAAACAAATCTGAGCAGAAACCTGCCTGTTTTTCAAGATGAAAAGTTTGATGACCCCTTGTTACATCTCATCAAGTTTCATATACATACATGGAGGTTAAAATTTGAATGGCATGAAGACTGCCTCATGAAAATGTTCATGGGGACATTAGAAGGGGAAGCAAGAGAATGGTATCAAGGCCTAAAACCTGGTAGTTTTTTTTCTTTAAAGGATTTCCACAAGGTATTTTATGAACATTATAAAGAAAATTGTCCATATTTATCATTAGCTGAAAATTATTGTGATCAATCTGAAAATCTCATACAATACCTTGTAAATATTGATAAAGATTTGGGAGATTTGCATCTAGAAGATCTGTTAGAGGAAATTCATGCATTTAATACTCAATTTAACTGTTATGACAAACAAGAGGAGTTGGTTGAGAATGAAATCAAATAGGAAATGGAAGAATATCCACAAGACCTCTCTGAAAAAGCTAAAACAAATGGCAATTCATCTACCCTTTTATGTAAGGTTCAAAAGGACATTCAACCACAGGGTCATATTAGGGGAATTTTGAGGTCTAAAATGGGCCTCCTAAGGAAAATATACAATCAAAATTCACTTTATGAGAACCAATCACCTTTTAGGTGATGGCATCATCCCTAATGGTTGATGTGGCATTTATTGAGTTAAAGGTACTTATTTTTCACATTCTCAATGGTGGATAAAAACTCATGGTTAACCATCGTAGTGCTCTAAGTACTTTTAAAGTCAAAGTAAAGTACTCATAATAAATGTCATTTCACACTTTTTGAATAAAAATATATTATTGTGATTTCATATTTCTTGAAAGAAACAATACTTATCCCTATACATTTATTTTATTTTATTATATTATATTATTTTTATATAGTATATTAATTACATGTTATTATACAATTTAAATAATATAAATTTTAATTAATAGCATATAATAATTAAGAATTTATACTTTATTTTAAGTTATTTAAGTACAAAGGACAAATGCATTAGTTGTTCAATGATAATGACTTTTTCTTGAAAAAATCATTCTTATTTATAGTCACATCAATACATTTTTTTATTAATTTTATTTTGGTACAACTTTTGAATTGAATTTAACTATGGTTACATGGATTATGGTGCAAAAAGTGAATTTCAAATTAATAAATATTATTTTATTGGTTTAGCTATTCAGAAGTTGAAATTTTTAGAGAGAGAAGCCGAAATTTGGAGGAACATCGTCACAAAATTTTAGAGCTTGGTTCGCAATATTTTCGGAGATATGATCTGTGGAAGTTAGGTCTTTTTCAGGCTCCCAAATTTCATCTCAAAGAGGTTATCGTGGGAAAACCTTCATAACTTTCTCTCTGAGTATCAGATTGGAATGCTGTAAAAAGTGATCGCAAGTACATGGACTGTATTTTCCTTTCTATCAATTTCAAAGACAAAGGAGGAAATAGTGACACGTGGCAAGTCTTACAAGTGTGCTATACTGAACCAGTCCATAATTGGGTCATTGTGGGAGATTGGACATAAATTTGCCTTGAAGAATCCAAATCAGGTCAGACCTGTGGCATTCGAAAGAAGATTCAAAGGGTGACTTCAGGACCAAATTTCAGATATTGAAGATCCAAAATCACAGAGATAATTTAGTTTCAATATCGAGTTCCTCAAAATCAAGAAAAAGGTGTGTATTTTTTTTGAAATTGCATAAGTCTTGTTTGAAAAATCAGTTCTAGTTGATTCCAAAGGCCTATTGAGCATAGTTATCAGTATTGGGTTCTAAAATTCCTCCTAAAAAGAATTCAATGCCCATTAAGCCTTCAGAAGGTTCTACTATGACTCATGAAGATGAATAAATGCAACATGAGATATGAAAAGTCCATGAGCAAGTGCACCAAATTTCGCTATTGCAAAGAGAAACAAAAAATGAAATGGAAGTTGTGAAGAAAGGCATGGAAACTAAGATAGATGGTTTGAGGAAAGGCGTGAAAGCTAAGATGAATGGTTTGGAAGCTAAGATAGATGGCATGGAAGTTGGCATGGAAGCTAAGATGGATGACATGGAAGCTAAAATGGAAAACATGAAGAATGATCTAAAAGAAGACATGGAAGGTTTGACAAAGTTGATACAACAAATGTTTCCTAATGGTGAAAAGATAGTAGAGGAAAATAATGATGAGAACAAAATAAAGGATGATTGTGATTTCATAAACTCTAATATTGGCAGGAAGAACCACCATATTCCAAAGATGGATATGAGGAAGTTTGATGGCAAGGATCCCATAACATGGATACTATAGATGGAGCAATATTTTGATCTCAATAATGTGCAAAACACACAAAAGGTACGCGTTACAACTTTACATCTAGAACAAAATACATTTGTATGGTATCGATGGTTTTGCTCCCGTAAAAAAATTGTCACTTGGTCAATTTTTACAAAGGAAATGATAGCACATTATGAGGATACAAAGAGCAACACATTCTTTAGCCAATTGATAAATCTCAAACAAAAAGGTTTAGTGGGGGAGCACATTGAGGACTTCCAAAAATTGAATATAAGGGTAATTGATATTACAGAGGAACACAAGATTGATCTCTTCATAGGTACTTTAAAGGATAACATCCAACATGAAGTTCATGTTTTGGAACCTGATTCATTGGAGAAGGCATTTAGGTTGGCAAGAAAATTTGAATGTAAAATTATGCCAACAAGGAAGCCTACCACTCACTTCTATAAAGAGGGAAGTGTTGCTACTCCTAGATTTCAACAACCTACAAGGTTGACACCACAAAAATTGGAAGAAAAAGAGAAAAATGGCTTTTCCATAGTTGTGATAGAAAATACACTAAAGGTCATAAGTGTGCTGAGAAGAAATTATTTTACATAGACTGTGAAGAGGAAGAAGTTGAGGACTTCCAAAAATTGAATATAAGGGTAACTGATATTCTAGAGGAGCACAGGATTGATCTCTTCATAGGTACTTTAAAGGATAACATCCAACATGAAGTTCACGTTTTGGAACCTGATTCATTGGAGAAGGCATTCAGGTTGGCAAGAAAAATTGAATGTAAAATTATGGCGACAAGGAAACCTACCACTCACTTCTATAAAGAGGGAAGTGTTGCTACTCCTAGATTTCCACAACCTACAAGGTTGACACCACAACAATTGGAAGAAAAAAGAGCAAAAGGGCTTTGCTACAGTTGTGATAGCAAATACACTAAAGGTCATAAGTGTGCTGAGAAGAAATTATTTTACATAGATTGTGAAGAGGAAGAAAATGAACAAGAAGAGGATATACACCAAGAACCAACCCTAGAAGAGGAAGAAATGAGTCCGACCATATCGTGTAATGCATTGGCAGGAATTACCACTCCTCAAACTCTCAAGATAGAAGGACATATCAAGAAGAAAAAGGTAACAATGTTGATTGATTCAGGTAGCACCCATAATTTTATTCATTGTAAGGTAGCCAAGGAATTAAATTGTTTCCTATACCCAACACCAGAATGTCAAGTGATGGTTGCAAATGGAGGAACTATAAATTGTTCTGGAAAATGCCATAATATCAAGCTAACCATGGGGGAATATGTATTGACTAGTCCAATGCTTTCCATTCCTATGGGAGGTGCTGATGTTGTACTAGGAGTACAATGGTTACAATCTTTGGGGATGGTAGCTTTTAATTTTCAAGAACTTTTCTTGAAAATTTTTTCAGAAGGAAAGGAAGTTGAATTACGAGGTATTGCAGGGAAGCTAGGAAAGATAATAAGCTCTAATGTCATGACAAAGCTTCTAAAGAAAGAACAACGAGGCATAATTGCACAATTATGCTCACTAGAAGTTCCAACATCAAAATCATCTATTTCTGCAGATCTCCAGAAAGTCTTGGACAATCATTCCAAGGTTTTTGAAACTCCAAAAGGACTCCCACCTATTCGTGATCATGATCATGCTATTCATTTGATTCCAGGAAGTGTTCCTCCAAACATCAGGCCTTATAGATATCCTTTTGTCCAAAAGAGTGAAATTGAACGTATGATTGCAGAAATGTTAGAGGCGGGTATAATTCAACCTAGTCAAAGTTCTTTCTCTGCTCCTGTAGTATTGGTACACAAGAAGGATGGATCATGGCGAATGTGTCCAGATTATAGGGAGCTCAATAAGCTCACCATGAAAGACAAATTTCCCATTCCTGTGATTGATGAATTATTGGATGAATTACATGGAGCAATTTATTTTACCAAGTTGGATCTTCGTTCAGGATATCATCAAATTAGAATGAAGACTGAAGATATTCCAAAAACAGCATTTCGAACTCATGAGGGTCATTATGAATTTTTGGTCATACATTTTGGCCTTACCAATGCACCTTCTACATTTCAAGGGTTGATGAATTCCATTTTCAAACCCTTCCTTAGAAAATTTGTGCTAGTATTTTTTGATGATATACTAATCTACAGCAGGTCTTGGAAGGATCATGTTCAACATGTTGACATGGTGCCCAAACTATTGCAGGAGAAACAGTTATATGAAAAAACATCCAAATGTTTCTTTGGAGTACAAGAGGTGGAATATCTAGGTCATATTGTATCTCACAAGGGTGTTAAGTTAGACCCTAACAAAATTAAACCCATTAAGGAATGGAAAGTCCCCACAACCATAAATCAGTTGCAAGGATTTCTCGGGTTAAGAAGGTATTATCACAAGTTTGTTAAGAATTATAGGAGAATAGCAACACCTCTAACAACATTATTGAAGAAAGATGCATTTTCATGGACTCCTGAAGCAACTAAGGCCTTTGAACATCTTAAAGAGGCAATGTGCCTAGCACCGGTCTTAGCTACGCCAGACTTCACAAAAACCTTTATTGTGGAATGTGATTCCTCAGGAAATGGAATTGGTGCAGTTTTAATGCAGGAAGGAAGACCCATTGCTTTTGAAAGTCGTCCAATCAAAGGAAAGTATTTACAGAAACCTATTTATGAGAAGGAAATGTTAGCAATACTGCATGCACTAAAGAAATGGAGAACTTACCTAATGAGAAGACACTTCAAGGTAAAAACTGATCATGATAGTCTTAAACACTTTTTGGAACAAAGACTATCTTCAGAAGAGCAGCAAAAATGGGTCACAAAGATGTTGGGTTATGACTTTGAAATAATATACAAAAAATGGAAGCTAAATGTTGTTGCGGATGCACTCTCAAGAAAGAATGAAGAGGTGGAAGCATTGCTTTGTGTCATTTCTATTATCCAACCAGATTGGATAACCGAAGCAAGAGATGAATGGAAGAAGGACAAAGATGTATGGACACTCATTCAAAAGTTGCAGCAAGATCCTAGTACATCTGATACATTTAGTTGAAAAAATGATTCCTTATGGTACAAAGATCGCTTATATCTTTGTAAGAATTCCCAACTAAAACAAAAGATTCTTCTGGAATTGCACACTTCTCCTCTAGGAGGACACTCAGGATTTTTAAAAACTTACCACGGGGTGAAGAAAGAATTTTTTTGGGATGGCCTTAAATCTGATATTCGAAAGTTTGTGGCGGAATGTTTGGTTTGCCAGCAGAATAAAGTGGAAACAATTAAGACCCCAGGACTTCTACAACCTTTATCCATTCCAAGTCAACGTTGGGAGGAGATTTCAATGGATTTTATCACGGGTTTACCTAAGTCCAAAGGAAAGAGTGTCATCATGGTGGTAGTTGATAGACTTACCAAGTATGCACACTTTTGTGCATTATCTCATCCATTTAAATAAAGTACAGTTGCTACTACATTTATGGACACAATTCAAAAGCTACATGGAAACCCAAGGGTTATTGTGAGCGACAGAGATCCCATTTTTACTGGAAATTTTTGGACGGAGTTATTTTCTTGTCTGGGTACTCAATTAGCTCATAGCTCATCTTATCAACCTCAATCCAATGGTCAAACTGAGATAGTAAATAAATGTTTGGAGGGATATGTTCGTTGTTTTGTATCTAATAAACAAACACAATGGGTCAAGTGGTTTCCTCTCGCTGAATGGTGGTATAACACTTCCTTCCATACTGCAGCAAAAATGACCCCATTTATGGCACTTTATGGATATCATCCACCATCCATCACATCATATTTAAGAGAAAATTCGAAGGTCCAAGTAGTGGAAGATCACCTCGAGCATCAACAAAAATTTCTCCAACTCTTAAAGGACAACCTGAATTTGGCACAAAATCGAATGAAACAACAGGTATATCAACATCGCAGCGAGATAATTTTTGATGTAGGAGACTGGTATTTTTACAGCTACAACCATACAAAAAAATGTCCCTCAAGCAAGCTAAGAAGGATAATAAATTATCGCCAAAGTACTATGGCCCTTACAAGGTGTTGGAAAAGATTGGTACTATGGCATACAAATTGGAGCTTCCTGCTTCTTCACGAGTGCATCCAATTTTCCATGTTTCATGCTTAAAGAAGGTTATAGGAAAAAATATTCCAGTTCAAAAAATATTTCCAGAACTTGATGAGGAAGGAAAAATCATATTGGAACCTGAAGCGGTCACGAAAACCAGAATCCGACAGCTACGAAATCGATCAATTTCAGAGTATCTCATCAAGTGGAAGAACTTACCCACTGAATATTCTACATGGGAGGATGAGAATTTTATACAGAAGCACCCAGAGCTACTCAAGCATTGAGGAAAATAATTTTTTGAAGGAGAGGGGCATGTTAGGTCCCTATATTACTAGTATAGTCCCTTATTGTTGTTAGTGTAACCCCCTTATTTTTATTATTGTACCCTTGTAACCCTCATATTGTTATTATTATGCCCTTAAATTATTATTGTTAGGTCGGCTAGGATTACATTGTGGTCCTATGGACTCCTATATATAGAAAGGAGGTTTTGTAATTTGTATCATCCAAGAATTGTTCATTCATGTATGTATTGGAGGTTGCCCCCTCAAAGTGGCTTATTTCTAAGGCATTGATATCTCTTTTCTTCTATTTCTGGAGCTGGTTTCACAACAAAAGAAAGAAAACAATTGCTGCCCAATCCAAAAAATATATAAAATGCCTCTTCCTTTAACTAAAGAAGAGATAAATAAGATGTTGAGTATACAACCAGCCTCTAAACCTTTATATAAAGAGAATATTTCTGTTTATTCTACTGCTGACTTATCTACTGAAGAATTTGTTCATAAAGAAACAGAGGAACAAATTGTTGCTGAGGTTGTAATACCTTCTCAAGAAGACATTTAGCCTTATGATTAGTCACAAAGGGAAGGGAAACATCATAGTTCTATCCAAAGAAAAAGAAAAATACCTCCTCTTTTAACTCAAGAAGAAATCAATCAGATCCTAAGCATACAACCAACATCCAAATTTTTATGTAAAGAAGGTATATATGTTTGTTATACTACTGACCTATCTACTGATGCACTTTTCCATGAAACAAATATAGGACAGATCAGTACTGATGCTGGAATACTTTCTCAAGAAGACCTGGTGCCAGAGAATGCTCCTACTCATCAGGATAATGGCTCTAAGAAAGAAATCGGCTCACTCAATCAGGGCATACCAGGATTGCTTGAAGGAAACATAACATTACATTCTGCAGCTTCCAAATCAGATGTTCATGAATAGGGAGAAGAGATTATTTCTCAAAATAATTCTGAGCATACCAAAGTAGAACAAGGAGTAGTCCCAGATGAAGCCCATGGCTTAAATCCTCATAGCCAAGTTATTATTTAGAGATCCTTTTGTTGTTTTCTTAGAGACATTTAAAGAAGGAGTAAAACATGCCAGGGACAGTTTGTGGCAGAATTTAAAGAAATTTTGGAGGACTACTGTTCAGAAGAAGAAAAAATGGTAGTGGCCTTTCAGCATACCTAAAGGGATGAATAAAAAACAGTCATCTAGTCACTTACTTGATTGGCTGCATTGGAGAAAGGAGTTCACTTAGTGAATATATGCCTCCAAGTTAGATTAGGATAGATATATGAAAATAAGCTTAGCACTATGAGAATCTTCTTAGTTTTAGGTTTTTATTATGTATAACTTTGCTGGAAAAAAAAGTCTCAGGAAAATTCATGCAAAAGAGAGGAAAAATGAAATACAAAAATAGAGAAAAGAAGAAAAAGAGGGCAGAAAAAAGAAGAGGTACAACCCCATACCAAAAAAGAGTATTGTTGAAAGTGTGCAAGCCTAAATTACACTACTGTTGAAGAAAAGAGAGTCTTGTTAAGTCATTTAGCCTAATCATAATTGGACATGTTTTAAATTTATGTTGATAGGTTAGTGAAAAAATATTTTTCAAACCATGTAAACTTGGCTTGTCAGTAGATTAGATTAGGAAAATATGTTGGTTCCCAAAGCTTAAATTTGAACCAAAGAGAAATGAGAGGGATGCATAACAAACTCCAAATTATTAGCCCTCAAGTTTCTAGTTTTGCTTGTATAAAAATAAATTCAGTGTGCAGCTTGTCCAAAATGCCACAACCCATGACAAATCTAATTGCTTAAACTTGGTTTGATCATGTTTTAAATTTCATGTTAGTAGGTTAGAGAATGAAAATATGTCAAATAGTTTAATCTTGGCAGGTAAGTAGATTAGGTAGAGAATAAAAGATTTCATCAACCTAATCTGAACTCTTGGAAGTGATAAGGGTAGAAGTAGATAGTTCTTATGCTTTCAAAGAAAAAAATGATGTCAAGGGTTTGTTAATTCAAATGCACCCAAGTGAAGAAAAAATGTTAGGAAAAGTATGATGGGTAGGTAGAATTGATGTTGAAGCATTCATGTCTTTTCAGATTTAAGATCACAGCTTCAAAAGAACATCAAAAAATGGAGGAAGAAGGATCTGCCAAGTACAAGGTATTGATCTTCAAAACTCAAAGATCTGAACTTTGAGGTTCTGGACACCTTCTAAAAAGGAGCTACCCTCTCCAAGTGGAGCCACTGTTAGTCATAAATAATTTTTACTATCTGTAGATAACTATAGATTGGTTCTAGATTTCTAAAAGAAAAATTCCCTAAATATTGTGAGTTTTATAAATCTCACTGCCTTCATTATCCTTATAGGAAAATTTCACTATTCAATTAACTTTTCCATTTCATGGTCACCCTGCCACTCCTTAAAAGCTCCTTATGGGCTTGTTTCGCTCATCTCCATCATTTTTTCCTACCTATGACCTCATCACTCTGTTTTTCCCTTGTCCATAACTCCCACTTTACATGTAGGATTACCTATAAGCCGATTCCTTCCCATGTTCACCATGTTCCTCAAGAATTGATGGTCTCAAAACTGTCTCTGTAGACTCTTTAGATAAATCAAGTACATTGGATTTTGGATCTTCAATACACCACTTTGTCAATACTTTGTTTTTAACATTTGAAGACTCCAAGCCAATTTTCAGTCAAAGAACAGGTCAAAGAATCCTCCCACTAGGTCAATTAGGGTTTTACATCGTTGAAGGTCATCAATAGGTATTTAAGGCACTACTTTTCCTTTGTTAGAAATTTTCCAAAGAAGTTTGTCTTATCAAATCGTAAACTGCAAGTAAAGAAAGGGAAACAATTTGGTCTTGACACATATTCCTTAACCTCTAAACAACCCTCCTTCATCACCCTCTCACAATGCATCAGACAATGAGGGAAATGACAATGAGCTATCAAATGTCAATGAGGGAGAGGGCAATGATGAATCAAGCAATAATGAAGAAGAAAACAATGAAGAAGAGGGTAGTGAGGCACATAGCAGTAAGCATGATGGCAATGGAACAAAAATCCTTGATGACATTGAGGCAGATGGTGATGAAGCACCTAGCAGCAAGGATAATGAAAATGAGGCTGATGCAAATGAGAGAGGTAACAATGAGAAATCAAGTAGTGAATAAAATGCCAATGAGTCTGAAAACAGTGAAGCACATGTCAGTGATGATGATGGCATTGGGTCTAAAAGTAGTGAAGCTGATACCATAAAGAAGAAAGAAAAGAAGAGGATATCAAGGAAGAGGATGCCAATGAGGAAAATATCAGTGAGGATGTTGACAGTGGCTCAAAGAGCCTTGATGGGAATGATGGCAGCGAAATACATGACAATGAAGTTAGTGAAGAAAATAGTGATAAGGACAATGTAGAAAGCAGTAAACATGATGGCAGTAATGATGCAAAAGGCGGTGAGGATAAGAACCATAGAGAAAGCAGCAGGAAAAGGGAAATGATATCAGTGAGGATGATGCCAGTGATAAAACAGAGAGAATTAAAATAGAAGACAATGATTATATTATCACTAATGATGACAGTGGGTCAAAAGGCCATAATAGCAATGATGATACTAATGAAGATGGCAGAAATAAGAGTAGTAATGATAAGAGCCATGATGATAGTGAAGATGAAATAAATGATGGAAATAAGACATATGGCACTTAAGTAAGTAACATTTAACCTCTTTATTTGACCTACCAAAGAGGAAATAGGCATGTGTTTGCTTCCCTCAAGAGGCAAGGGGCCATGCCTTCTACATCAACTAGGCAACTTGACAAAGGCAAATAAAAGGTCACTGATGATGAAGAAGAAGATAAACATGAGACTGAACAAGATTTTTAACTCATTCACCTTGACATTGATGATGAAAATGAGGCAAGGATCTAAAACATGTTGCTCAAAAGAAAAGATGCCCAAATTAAAGACTTGCAATCCAATCTAGGTAGGGCTAGGAACGTGATTCACTATTATGAGGTTGAAAACAAGTAGCTGGAGGCACATAATGCTATCTATGAGATCAGAGCTATCAGAGCTTAGAAATAGGCTGCAAAGGCAAAGGAAAAGCTAGAAGAGGTCTTGGGTACTCTTGATGACACTAAATAAGAGGAAGAGCAGCTTCCTAGGAAGAGGCTAAGGACAATTGGCTTGAAGAAGGTCTTAACCAAGGAGAAGGAGCAAGAGACAGCATTAGCATAGAAGCTCACTCCAAGTGAGTTTCTTGCCATGGAAATGGAATATGATCGGGAACCTTGGCTAGAGAGGGAAAAAGTACAGTTAGAAGGTTAGTTGGAGAAGACCAAGAGGCACCTTGACCTCCAAAAGAAGATGGCCAAGCACTATGCCTTAAGAAACAAAATTGCAAGGGCCAAGCTCAAAAGAGCCCTTGCTAAAATTCAATCCCTCAAGGAGGAAAAAGGCAAATAAAACCTTGAAATCCTTGTTGATGCATCCCTACAGGCATCCCAAACACAATGAGCAAGGCAAATTCAGATTTTGGCAACTTTTTGATAAATTTGGTTTTTGACTGTTTTGGAGGGCCAAGGGCGTAGCGCCACTGGTGCTGCACTCTTTTTTGAGGCACTCAATGAGGAAATGGTTTATAATTTTGTGTTCATCATTCCAAGGACATCACAACACAAAATTTTAGATCATTTGGAGCATATTTGGTCCTCCAAAAGTGCCAAAAACACTCAAAACACCACCTTTTTGCCCTATTTTCAGAGTTGGTTCTGCGCCCTAAGAAGTCTTGGGATATTGCGTGTTTTAGCAGGTAAACAGAGTCCAATAAGAAAAATAAATGCATTTTTGGAAAGTAGACTGGACAAGCTTTCCAATGAGTTATCATGGAGCGCATTTAGACAAATAGAAGACCTCCAAATCTTGGTCACAAGACATACAATTGTTTCTAGTGCAGGTGTTGCGCCATTGGACCTCAGCGCTGCGCCCTTGCCTGCAAAGTCAAAAAAAGACAAAAATTTATGGAAAAAGTATATTTTTGAGGACTTTTGAGGCAAATCACTCCTAGTTAGCTCAAAATTTATGTTTGAAGTTATTTTGCATTTATTAACTTAGATATTTTGTGCCTTGGGCCTTGCATGGTCTCTTTGGACAAAAATGGAATTTATGATGTATTTATGACATTTTGGAAACCTTAGTTAGGGTTTTGGTCCTCCTTGCTAGTTAAATACTTCATGGAGGCCTCATTGTACATTTTGGGTGATTGTTAGACTTAATACATAGACTTGGAGATTGAAGAGTAATTGGCTTTGGTTTTTGTGGATGGCTTGATTTGCTTGACAATGGAGCAGGCTCACTTGCAAGATTCATGAGCATAGTTAATGGTGATGTGTTCCTTATTCAGTACTTGTTTTCTTATGTTATCATTTTGTCTCATATTTCTCATCGAGTAGGACAGAAATTTTAGGCTAAGAAATGTTGTTTAGAGGCACCTTGGCTCTGTCTGCTTCCTATTGTTTGTATGTTTTCCTCTGCTAGGTCAGATTAGAGAATTCTTTAATTCTCTCTAGTTCCACTTAGTTTTTTATCTTAAGAATGATTCAATGAATCAAATGTCAAAGTAGTTTATGGTTAGCCCTGCTCTTTGATATAATTGAAACATTGTTTTTCAGGTATTTTACTTTGAAGTATTGCTAAATAGATTTGGCTGAAGATGTCTATGGTTTTCCCTACCCTTTGTTCATCTTAAATGGTTACTTTGAAGGTCTCTATAGTCTGATTAAGGAAATTAGGAGTTCCCTGCTCTTTGATCTTTACTATATGTTATCTTAAATGTTTTTCTTTACCTGAACATGAATTCACTAGAGGACTTACATGTTTCTTTCTCCCTATGGTTCACTGAATTGTTGCCTTAATGTTTACTTGCTAGGGTTTAGTCAAAGAAGTTATTGGTATGCCCTGTCTTTGGTTATTTATTTATGCATAGTGATTTTAAAGGTCTTTCTTGTTAATGTATTTGTCAAAAGGATTCTTAACTACCCTTTGCACCTACTATGTTCACAATTTGATGTTCACTTCACTCACATAAGCTTTTAGATCCATTTGACTTTGTTAGACTTGCCATGTGATACACCCTTGACCTATTGTTAAAATTTTCAAGACCTTTTGTAGATTCCATAGCCCAATGGTCTAAACCTCTCTTACTCTATCTGTTCTGCTTGAAAACCTACCCAACCAAACTAACAAATGCTAATCCTTATAACTAGCCTAAAATCAAAACCCTAAAATCATACAAAGTTACATCTTTCACAAAAGTATAGAGAGAGCCCTCTTTGTGTCTAGGAAGGCTAGGTCATAGGATTCTAGATATTGGTTTGATGTTACCCCTGTTCATTTGTTCTTTCCAGTCTGAAAAATTACGAGGACCTAACATAATGGTGATCACGATGGGACCTCTGAGTTAGTAACCTCCTAAGTATTCCTTAAGACCTCAGAAAAACTTTGTCAAACTTAGAAAACTCAAGTGATAACCAAGAGTGATACCTGGTTGATTCATCATACTAGAACCATGGTGACCATACTGGAGAACACTTGTTGATAAGCTTAGTGCTGCATTAAAAACTCAGAAAACCCAAAAGCATCCCTAGATTGGTTTTTGAATTGTTGATGGTGGACAACAAGCAAACACTGAAAGCAGTAAACATCATCCACCTGGTGACTCCACTAGCCTCCAGTAGGCCTACTAACTCCACTAGTTCCCATAGACTCCTCTGGGATTGTGTCAAATCAGTCCTAAGTAGTTTAAAAGCCTAGTCACACACTGTGTGAGTTCAATAATGACTCAGAAAGGTCCATTTTTAAAAAAAAATTATAAAACTTTCAGCCTCTCTGTGTTGTATTGCTGATGGTGGACAACAAGGTTGAAATCCTCCACCTAGTGACTCCACAACTTTCAATAGACCTAAAGACTCCACTGGTAGAAGACTCTAGACTGGTTGAAAAGATGTAGTGACCCTTTTTTATTAACAAAGATGGATCCAAGAATACAACGAAGATATGCCCCAATGAGTAGAGATCATATCCTTGGATTCCCACACAAAATTCCTAACATAAATTGGAGCAGAAACCTGCCTGTTTTTCAATATGAAAAGTTTGATGACCCCTTGTTACATCTCATCAAGTTTCATATACATACATGGAGGTTAAAAGTTGAATGGCATGAAGACTGCCTCATGAAAATGTTCATGGGGACATTAGAAGGGGAATCAAGGGAATGGTATGAAGACCTAAAACCTGGTAGTTTTTTTTCTTTAAAGGATTTCCACAAGGTATTTTATGAACATTATAAAGAAAATTTTCCATCTTTATCATTAGCTGAAAATTGTTGTGATAAATTTGAAGATCTCATACAATACCTTGTAAATATTGATAAAGTTTTGGGAGATTGGCATCCGGAAGATCTGTTAGAGGAAATTCGTGCATTTCATACTAAAGTTAACTATATTGACAACCAAGAGGATTTGGTTGAGAATGAAATCAATCAGGACATGGGAGAAGATCCACAAGACCTCTCTAAAAAAGCTGAAACAAATGACAATTCATCTGCCCTTTTATGTAAGGTTCAAAAGGACATTCAGCCACAGGATCAACCTCCACAAAAGAAAGAAAACAATTGCTGCCCAATCCAAAGAAAACAAAAAATGCCTCCTCCTTTAACTGAAGAAGAGATCAACCGGATGTTAAGTATACAACCAGCCTCTAAACCTTTATATAAAGAGAATATTTTTGTTTGTTCTACTCCTGACTTATCTTTTGAAGAATTTTCTCATAAAGAAACAGAGAAACAAATTGTTGCTGAGGTTGTAATACCTTCTCAAGAAGACATTCAGCCTGATGATCAGTCACAAAGGGAAGGGAAACACCATAGTTCTATCCAAAGAAAAAGAAAAATACCTCCTCTTTTAACTGAAGAAGAAATCAATCAGATCCTAAGCATACAACCAACATCCAATTTTTTATGTAAAGAAGGTATATCTATTTTTTCTACTACTGACCTATCTAACGATGGATTTTTCCACGAAAAAAATATAGGATAGATTGGTACTGATGCTGGACTACTTTCTCAAGAAGACCTCATGCCAAAGAATGCTCCTACTCATCATAATAATGGCTCTGAGAAAGAAATCAGCTAACTCAATCAGGGCATACCAGGATTGCTTGAAGACAACATAACATTACATTCTACAGCTGCCAAATCAGATGATCATGAAGAGGGAGAAGATATTGTCTCTCAAAATAATCTCGAGCATACCAAAGTAGAACAAGGAGTAGTCCTAGATGAAGCCCATGGATTAAATCCTCATAGCCAGGTATTATTTAGAGATCCTTTTGTTGTTTTCTTAGAGACATTTAAAGCAGGATTAAAACATGCCATGGATAGTTTGTGGTAGAATTTAAAGTAAATTTGGAGCACTACTATTCAGAAGAAGACAAAATGGGAGTGGCCTTTCAGCATACCTAAAGGGCTAAATAAAAATCAATCATCTAGTCACTTACTTGGTTGGTTGCGTTGGAGAAAGGAGTTCACTTAGTGAATATATGCCTCCAAGTTAGATTAGGATAGATATATGAAAATAAGCTCATCACTATGAGCATCTTCTTATTTTTATGTTTTTATTATGTACAACTTTTCTGGAACAAAAGTCTTAGGAAAATTCATGCAAAAGAGAGGAAAAATGAAATATAAAAATAGAGAAAAGAAGAAAAAGAAGTCAGGAAAAAGAAGAGGTACAACCCCATACCAAAAAAGAGTATTGCTGAAAGTGTGCAAGCCTAAATGCCACTACTGCTAAAGAAAAGAGAGTCTTGTTCAGTCATTTAGCCTAATCATGATTGGACATGTTTTAAATTTATGTTGATAGGTTAGTGAAAGAAGATTTTCCAAACCATGTAAACTTGGCTTGTCAGTAGATTAGATTAGGAAAAGATGTTGGTTCCCAAAGCTTAAATCTGAACCAAAGAGAAATGAGAGGGATGCATAACAAACTCCAAATTATTAGCCCTCAAGTTTCTAGTTTTTCTTATACAAAAATAAAGTCTGTTTGTAGCTTGTCCAAAATGCCACAGCCCATGACAAATCAGATTGCTTAAACTTGGTTTGATCATGTTTTAAATTTCATGTTAGTAGGTTAGAGAATGAAAATCTGTCAAACAGCTTAATCTTGACAGGTAAGTAGATTAGGTTGAGCATAAAATGGTTCATCAGCCTAATCTGAACCCTTGGAAGTGATAAGGGTAGAAGTAGATAATTTTTATGCTTTCAAAGAAAAAAAATGATGTTAAGGGTTTTCCAATTCAAGTGCACCCAAGTGAAGAAAAAATGTGAAGCAAAGTATGACGGGTAGGTAGAAATGATGTTGAAGCATTCATGTCTTTTCAGATTTAAGATCATAGCTTCAAAAGAACATCAACAAATGGAGGAAGAAGGATCTACCAAGTACAAGTAAGGTACTGATCTTCAAAACTCAAAGATCTGAACCCCAAGGTTCTGGACACCTCCTGAAAAGGAGCTTCCCTCCCTAAGTGGAGCCACTATTATTCATCAGTAATTTTTACTATCTGTATATGGCCATAGATTGGTTCTAGATTTCTAAAAACAAAATTCCTTGAATATTGTGAGTTTTATAAATATCACTTCCTTCATTATCCTTATAGGAAAATTTTCACTATTCTATCAACCTTGCCATTTCATGGTCACCCTGCCACTCCTTAAAAGCTCCTTATGGGCTTGTGCCACTCATCTCCATCCTTTTTTCCTACCTATGACCTCTTCACTCTATTTTTCCCTTATCCATAACTCCCACTTTACATCTAGGATTACCTATAAGCCTATTCCTTCCCATGTTCACCAGGTTTCTCAAGCATTGATGGTCTCAAAACTATCTCTGTAGACTCTTTAGATAAATCAAGTACATTGGAATTTGGATCTTCAATACACCACTTTGTCAATACTCTGTTGTTAACACTTTAAGACTCCAAGCCAATTTTTAGTCAAAGACCAGGTCAAAGAATCCTCCCACTAGGTCAATCAGGGTTTTACATGGTTGAAGGTCATCATTGGGTATTTAGGGCACTACTTTTCCTATGCTAGAAAGTTTCCAAAGAAGTTTGTCTTATCAAATCCTAAAATGAAAATAAAGAAAGGGAAAAAAGTTAGTCTTGAAAGGAGAAGTAGGATTTTGAGTTGAATGGCCCACTTAAATGTCAAAGCACTAACCACTTGTAGGAAATGACCTGGAGGAGGTAAACCAAAAACCAACCATGAAGAATTTTTTTTTCAGAGATTATTTATAAAATAGGGAAAAAGGTGAGGTGAACTGGACATAAATTAATGAACTTGAAAGGGCTATAGAGAACTTAGATGGCAGTGCTAATGATCATCTTAAAGCACTCTAGGCACCTAAGGTTTTGGGAAAGTGGCTAGAGGAGGTGAAATTAAGAAGTAAACTCCATAATGACAGCAAAGGAAGGATTGTGAAGGTGCTTATGTGTGCAAGCATCCCAAAGTTTGCCAAAGTGAATGTCTCATTGCCTCAAAAGGCAAGGATGTAAAGAGTATCAGTAAGAAAGATAAAATCAATGTTTTTCAGGCACCTGCAAATCAGAAGTGGCCAAAGAAAGTAAGAAGTGTGGTTTGAACTCTATAATGCAGGAAAAGGAGTGTTATAAAGTTTTTTCCTTGCGTTTGAGTCCCAAAGGTGTCAAGAGAAATTTTTCATGCCTCCATGACCAAAAGAAGAAGTCAAAATTCATCATTTTATCAACCTGCATACAAACAATAAAAAAGGGCCTGCAAAAAGGTGAAAGGTTTAAGTTGAGTTTCATGGTGGGGATTACACATAACTTTGAAGAAACTGCTATGTGTCTGAATCACCAAAGTGTCAAAATGAACTTGTTATGCCTCAAGAAACCAAAAGAGAATCTAGTTTATCACTTCAGTCACCTGCAGAGCAAACAGTGTGAAAAGGTCAGTAATAAGAGGTGAAAGTTGAGTTGAAATGCATAATGGAAACAACAAAGGGATTTGAAGCTAGTATTGTGTATAAACATTACAAAATCATCAGAATAACATGTCAAGTCTCAAAGGAGAAAAAGCAGAGGATCAACTTCATCTTTTTAAGTCACCTGCAAACCAAAAATGTCAAAAGAGTTAGTGAGAAAGGAAAAAAGGGAAGTGACTTTGAAAACATTAGAAAGTGGGTTTTTAAAGCTAAATTTAAACCCTTAAGTCAATATAAGGTCATATAACACTTCTACAACTCATTGTTCATTTGAAAAAGGTTAGAAGCATTCAGGAGCAAAAAAGGTTTGAGTTTTGAAGTCAAAATGGGAAACATTTGTGGCACTATGCCCTCAGGTTGGCGTTGCGCACCTGGAGTCAGGCGTTGCGCCCTTGGCTAAATTTCCCCGTGCATTTTCTTAAGGCATTGAGTGCCTGGAACGTGGTGCTATGCCCTTGCCCGATCTTTCCTGACAAGCTCGGTAAAAGGACCTTGGTGCTGCGTGCCTGGACTAAACATTGTGCCCTTAGCTCCAGCGTTGCGTGCTTGGCCAGTAGGGCCTCCTACACCATTTAAACACTCAAAACCCCTCAAATTTTCTCCAATTCATCACCAAGGGTTTTTCAGGCAATTCTAAATGGTAAGTACAACTCATCAAGCCCCTCTTCAAGTATTTTGTCATCATTTGATTAAAGAAATGGAACCCTAAGGAGATAACCTAAATTTCATGCTTAAAATCACCGATTAAGCCTCATTCATCTGCCTGGAAAAGAGAGTCAGTGACAAACAGAGGGTTACATTGTTGGAGGTTATTCACTCACCTAAGGTTGTGACTACACTCACTCCATTCACTAATTCAGTCCCTTACATTACAAAAATATTGACAATTTCATTCCCTTCCTTCATATCAAATTGTCATCAGTACAAGGTATGCCAAAGCAGAGTTTTAAAAAGCAGCAAACAGTGGTCATTGAGTTTTTCCTCTCACTCAAATTCATATACTTACACCCTCAATCATTCATCTCATTCACTTGTAAAGGCTACCATTCCACTATCCCTTCATCTCATTTCTATTTTGCAGTCCTAGGGTTTTTCTCAAAGCAGAGTTTTCAAAATGTCAAGAGAGGGAGACAATGATAGTGAAGGAGAAGGCCAAATGCCAAGGAGGCATGAACACAAAGGTGGAAAAATCAATAGGTTTGAACCCCTCCACACAATAGAGCTGATGGAATCTCCCATGATTGTTTCATGTTTTCAACATGTAGTGAAAAGGTATAGCAGGTGCAAAACCACCCTAAGCTAACTAGACTCTTTATCCTTAACTTGCATGACAAATAAGTTAACCTTGCAAGGGTCACCTTTGAGATATCTTCAGATGCTATTACCAATGCCACAGGAATACCCAGTGTAGGGGAGAAATGATTCAAACAAGCCAATCATGACATGACATACTATGAACCCTACCTAAAGCCTAGATACAAAGACCACTGCAAATCCATATTTTCCTTTCTCACATTTGCTGGAGAGATATGCACCTTTGATGAGAATTATCATGAAATATTTTATGTGTGAGGGAAGGTTCTCTAGGCTTTACTCCTATCACATTATGTTTCTTATGCATTTTACTAGGGTGAGGATGTTGCACCTACCCTATTACCTCTACAGAAGCATTGATAAAATGTCCTATATTTCCCGTGATTGAATCCACAGGTTTTTTTACAGGAACCAACATCAAAAGTTCTGGAGAATTTCATTACGTCGTTCCACTTCATCTTCCAATTTCTCCCCATCTCTGTGTTACGCTTCTGAACCTTGTTGTTACACCTTCATTTCCCTCCTTTCTCTCTTCTTATTAGCTTTCGCACCTTTTTTTCACAGAAATATATTAAAAGTTTGACCTCCACCTGCTCTCCTCGAAATTCCTGATATTGCACTTCGCATCTCGCATGACCCCTTCCTTTTCCTTTTTCATTCTTCAACGTCTCAACGATTTTCCCTTTTCACATCACCTTTACCTTTTTAATGCAAAAACACTTGAAAATCATTAAAATTCAACCCCCGCCTTTGCTCCTCGGTTCTCCTGCTATCATACTTTGCAAATCGCAAATCACATTTCTTATTTCATTCCATTAACCCTTACCACTCATTTTCTATGATTGTGATAATCGCTTCGTACCTCACCACATCACAATTGTACATCGCAGTGTTTAGTCTCTTCCTTTAACAATTTCTGCTCCTTCTTTTTTTCCAATTGTGATAACTACCGTACATCGAAATCACACTTTACACTCTCCTCCCGACTGCACTATCGCTTTTGCCACCAACCTTGCGATATTGCGATATTGCGATATCGCAAATAGAAAATCGCAGTTTCTATTGTTTTCTTTTAAGGCTTACCGCTTCTTATCCACCGATTGTGATATTGTTATTGCACTCCACCGCCCATCCTACCACCACATCACCCATCTCAAATCACAATATTTATCCTGTCGCAAATCACATTTGGCGATCTTTATCTGCTCCCTTTTAACACTTACCGCTCGCTTTTTTCTGACCTCGATATTGCGATATCGCATATCACAGATCACAACCTTTTCCCTTTTCGCAAATTGCATTTTTCTCCCGCTCTTGAATAGGACTTCCACTTCTCTGCCATCACACTTTTCAATTCATTTCGCTCCAAAGAATTTTTGTGCTATAGCAAAGTTTTAATAAGGCTTAACCCCCTCTTTCCACTTCTAAGTCTTATTTCATGCATTAAGCCCTCCATTAGCACATTTTTCCTGTTTTCCCCCAAACTGCAAGTACACTTCTTCAAATTATAATTAGGTCATGAATAGCTACATAGATAGGAGCATGATAGATAGAGTAGGGTGTGTTTAGTCGATTGGGAAAGTTAAGTATGATTTAAATTAGTTTCCTTTCTGCAATTTAATGTAGTTTCCTTTCTACCATTTCTTTTCAGCAATTTAGATTAGTTTCCTTCCTGCCATTTATTTTTAGCAATTTAATTTAGTTTCCTTTTTTTCATTTCCTTTCTACAAATTAGTTTAGCTTTATTGAAGTGTGACATAGTTCACTGATAACCCTTAGAGATAGCACCCTTTCATAAAGCAGAAAAGGATGACATAAGCAGAATGCATCTGCTGTGTATATAGCACTGTCACCTCCAAATTTTTACAAACCCCGGGTTTATAAAGTAAAGTAGGCAACCCCTAGGAGTTGAAGCATTCTTGGTGAAATACTGGGGCTCACCACTAAGAACGGATCAAACCATCCTAGATTGATATTTTTGGGTATCTTCTAATATTTGGAGATGTGTGGTGAATAGTCATCGTATCACTAAATTCTGCAAGCTTCAATATCCCTAGGAACATGAATTTGTTTCTTATTTTCTGAATGATACTGGTGCGTAGCTTGATTCGAAAGTCTGCTCTTGTGATATGGATGTCGATACATATCTCCTTTGGTTTGGTTTTCCCTTATCATGTCAGTGGTTGATTCTTTATTTCCTTCATGCATTGTTTTTGTTGAGAGGGCGACTTAATAATTAGCTGGGGTGTCTAATGTTTGAACTGCAACTTCTGCATATGTTTTGACTTTGCTAGATTCTTCTTCTTCCATACTTGTGATATTGACTGGATCAATATTAATCCCTTTTTCTTCAACTTGAGTTGACACATCTGACGACTTCAATACTTCGCTTTGAAGTTGTTCAAGCTTGTCATTCAACTATTTCTTGTCATTTTTAAGTTTCTTTATTTGTGGCAGTAGAGTTTGGTTATGATTCCTTAAACGTGAAAGTTCATCCTTTTCTGAATTTTTTATTTTATTCTTAGTAGCTTCATCACCTTTTAAATGTTTGATTTGTTCTAATAATGTCTCATTAAGGCTCTTAAAACATAAATTTTCTTCTTCTTGTTCTAATAAATGCTTCTTTAATTCCTTCTTTGTGGCTTTATTTTTCTTGACTTGTTCAAGTAGTTTTTCTTGGTGTTCTTTGAGGAGCAAAACTTCTTTGTCTTTGCTGGAGATGACTTCTTCAAGCTCTCTTTGCTTCCTTGATATAGTTTTTTTGTTATCTTTGAACATCAAGTCTGAGATATCCATAAAGTCTTCTGATGTTGACATTATTGATTTTGACTCCATTGATATGTCTCAAAATATGACCATCTTCCCCATATAAGGAAAATCCAAAATTGGTTTCTGTATGTTTAACATGAATGAACCCAAATCCTTAAACCAGGGTTGACCGAGCATAACGTCAACCTCTGTATAATCCATCTTTACAACAAGAAATTGAGATATGTACTCATAATGATTTAATGTCACTTGCAAATCACTAATTGTATACTCTTTTTGGTCAAAAATATTTTTCCTTACCCCAATGCTTGGCTCTGGAATTAAAAGGTAAAGGACGTTGATCGTCAAAGTTCAAAAGGTGTGATTGTGAGGTGGTGGGTAAAATGAATGCAGGGAGAAGTTGGGAGGAATGAGATGGAAGTGGTGTACACAGGCACATGTGATGAGCGGATTGGGCAGACAAGGGTTCTTGTGGCAGAGTTGGGAATGTGACAGAGAGGGAAAGGGAACTTTGAAGAAGACTGGGAGATGAGACGTCTTCTTTAGTGGAGGAAGAACCTGGAGTAGGAGGAGGGGTGTCCACGAACACTAAATTGGGAAGGAGCAGGCGCCCATAAACAGGTAGTGGGGAACATGTTGCGTGGAAAGTACTTCTTGTCCACTTGGTGAATAGTCTGAAATTGAGCAGAGAGTAGATGAGGTGGCGACCTTCTAGAAAAATGGCAGTGCAGAAGGTGTGTGGCAGAGGATATCGAGTAGCCAACAATTGAGCATGATTATGGCGCTCTGGTCAAACAGTGGAGAGGTTGCAGTAACGACCATTGATGGCCGCTAGTCGGGTGACTTCTGCTTGCAACTACAGTCACGGGTCACAACACCGATGGATGAGTTTGTTGTCGGTCGGGGTTCATGGTGTGGGTCGGGGGTCACGGCAACAACGATTGAGTTTGATGTCGTTTCAATTTTGCTGTATTTAGGTCTGTTACGTTTTTTGTGCAGTTGTCAGCGACAGCAGTGAGGGGGGATGTGTGAACTGCAGCTCAAAATTTTCTTTTCAATTTTTTTTTTTAATATATAATTTTTTTATTTATTTTCCATGTATTTTTTTTTATGTATAAAATTTTAAAATTTTCTTTTTCAACTTTTTTTTAATATATAATTTGTGTTTTTTTTTCTCTGATGTATTTTTCTTTTTCTTTTTTCAAAATTTTATTTTGGCCAAAGACCTACTAGTGAATCCGGTGGAATGGAGAATCTCTAACACTGGTGTAGCGAAACGCTTAACTTACGATGACAATAAGGTTGACGATAGGTTGATGACTGAAGGCCGGAGCTCTGATATCAATATACCGACCACTAGTCGTATACAGAACATAAATATTAAAATACTTCGTAAACAAAGACTTCCATTGTAGGATAGAAATTGTCGTTGTATATTATATAAAAGAGTTGATAATAGGATGATTACAAATGAGAATGAGGGCTTGCTTCTATACCCTAGGCAAGTGCCCTTTCATGAATGGCTATGTCTCTAAGACATGCCTCATCATCACTAACTAACTAATAATTAGTTAATGAGTTATTATTTATTATTACATTTACATTTGTATTTATTATTATTTTATTATTTTATTATATTCATAACATACATGTTGTAACCTTCCATTTTAGGGTCATTTTCATGAATTTTAAGTCAATATTAGTCTACAAAATGAAACTTCAGGGTGACACTTTATCTCCCAATTGTGAAAATTTTCATTACATGGTTTTAGTATCTAGAACGACATCCACAAGAATTTATTTTCCATGCCTAAAAAATGTCAATATTTTGTCCAAGATTCTAGAAGGAAAAAAAATTTCCAATGTTGCACCCATCATCCTATGTTGGTCAAATTTGCAGTCAATTTTCCAAGGATAAAAGGGTTAAGGAAAATGCTATATTACAAAAATTATTTAAATAACTCTAAGCATTGGTTATCAAGGACATGTCTCCCAACTAGTGAATTTCCCATTAGGTAAAAGAACAGGATGTTTCCTACTTTCTAGTATTTGCTTACCAAAAAAAAAAAAATCGATGAAAGGAATCACCTTGGGATACAAACAACTCTAATGATACAATTTTCCTTGAAGGATCATCAATGCAGCATGAGTAACATTAAGCTTCATTGTTTAAGCTTCTCCATGCTCGCCTTCTTTTTGCCTTCATGTCCACAACCAAAATCATTATATTATTTGAGTTGCCACGCTGAATAGCAAGCTTTTAGAGATGATTAGCAGTTGATTGTGCTGCAGGGTCCATTGACTGATCCATTGATTTTAAAGATGAGACTGGATTCTTATTATGCCGATTAGTGATGTGCCTTCGAGCTATATCACAAGCTTCCTCGTTTGATGTAATGTCCCATAATCCATCACTAGCCAGTGTCAGACATTGATCTTTTTTTACTCGCTCAATGAATGTAACATCCGGGTCGGGAATAATATATGGCTTCAAACAACGATCACATGCAAGTATTAGAAATGATAATAGATATATCTAATTGTCCGAAAAACTCGCCAAATTTCCATAACACAGCCATGTCCCACAAACATACCTTTACTTTATCAAATCCTTCCCATTCCCCACACCCCTCGCCCCCCGATTCCTCATGCCTTCCACAGCCACATCCATGTTTTATGCAATACTATCTCTGCATCACTCTACATTCATCTACACTTCTATCGTTTTTATTTATACCCTTTCAATAAAAAATGCTAATTTTAACGCCATATCACACAAATATAAACTCAACCTCATTACCAATTTAAAATTCAAAATCCAAGTAAAAGGAAAAAAAAGTTAGACCTTAAAACATTTATGTGTAATAAAATGGAAAACGTTTCACACACAAATGAGATGTTACACAAAGTAATGCTTAATTCATAGACCAATGCGTTAAGTTGATGTGACCGCCCCGTTTAGGTTGTCAAATATGAACACATGAATAATGACATACGTTGAATAAACTGCAGCTCGCTTCCTAAGCATCACCAACACCCAACGTGTACAAAATGAAATTATCACGTCATAGGTGTTTGAAAATGAAATTATGAGATAATTCTCATCACGTGCATCTCAACTTTAAAGTCTTACTTTTGCTAACTTTCGAGAAGTGAAAATTCCCTTTTGCGAATCTTCTAGAACTTAGAATTCAAATCGGAAACCTTGTCCTTGTGGGCGAGCTTTAATAATTTGTCCTCATATACTTTTAGTTGATAAAGTCAATTTTTTTTATATATTTTTATTTGGAAATGGTCATTTCATTTTTATATAAAAGGTAGGTTACCTGTACCTATGATAATGACTCGATCTACATAGATAGTATTATCATTTAATAAAGACAAACATACATTACATTTTCGTCAACATCGGTTTTAGTGTGCTATTGGTTATTATGGAGTGATAAGCTTATAGTAAGTCTAAGGAGGATACATTTTTTCTCGGAAAATAATTGAAATCTTAGAAATTTTCGCAAAAGGTTTTAGAAGTTTGGCTTATAACTCTATGATTTTAAGATTTTGGGTGTCCGAGGTTTTTGTTGGTGTTGAATCCACCGCTACCAGCAAAACACAATTTAAACACTCCCAGAACTTGATTTCTTGAAAATTTCTCGTGACAAAAATTTCACCATCCAAACAAAATTATAACCTTGTTAAACAACACCTAAATTCTTTTTTTCTAAATTATATATATATATATATATATATATATATATATATATATATATATATATATATATATAAAATAGCATTTACATATTAAAAATAATAACAATTTGACAAAATGAGCAACATTTCTTTTATTTTTTAAATTAAGTTTAATTAAAATATATTTTTTTACTTCACTTAAATGTATAAATATTACTATTTTTCTCTTTTATTTGTTTTACTTTAATGATAAGTTTAGTAGTTTTCATCAATCTCAAAACATTAAAAACCAATATATCACATACTTTATAATATATATATATATATATATATATATATATATATATATATATATATATATATATATATATATATATATATAATATTTGTTGGAGGCTTCCTATAAGGAAAACCAAGATATTCATCAACTTGATATCATCACAGTCAACTAAATTGTTCTATTTATCCATGTATTAACTGGTTAGATCTGTTCGTCACCTCTCGGTCGTCTCGTGTTCGAGCCCTCTTCGCTCTCTGCGGGATACTGAAGTTTGAAATATCGGTTGTGCGACATTTTAAACTTTTCGGAAATTTGTTGTGCAAGGTATTGTCTGCGGTGCGAGGCATGCTTCCTTAGTGAATATTGTGCCCCTCAAACTGAAATCCGGGACGTTTTCTGTTTTAGTTTTCGAACGATTGGGTCGCACGATCATCCTTGCCGAAGGTTAGCAGTGAATGGTTTGGCACTGAATGGTTGAACATTGTGAACATTGTTTGGTTGAACAAAGAAGTTTCTGGTTTGCGAAAATCCGACTGATTTGTCGGCGCTGAGTGCCATTACGCTGGGATTAGTGAAAAAGGCGATTTGATTCAACAGAATATTCGCGTTAGTCTAGATTTGATGGTCTATTCAGTTGTTTGGTACAGTTTTATTGAGGGTGTGGATTCCACAATTCTAACACAGATTGCTGCGAGTTGTTGACGTACACACCTTTTAGCCACCATTATTTCCAGTCATTGTATTGAATGAAACAGTGAAGTATTTAAAAACTTTAGGGTTTGTTGTGTGAAATCTCACCTGATACATTTCGAGTCTGCGGTGCGAGGTATCTGCTATGTGAAATCTCGCATGATACATTTCGAGTCCGTGGTGCGAGTATGGCTCCCAGCTTTGCGAAGATAATTGTCGGCCCAGTTCTGTCCGCCTCTAAGAGTCAAGCTCCTGCCCATATTGTTAGTGAAGCCCCATCTCCCACTATGCAGGTGGTCAAGGCCTCACTGGATGAGGCCTTGAAGTTCTCTGAAAGTGCCTTAATTTTCCGGTTTAATGGCTTTTGGCTGCGGTTGACAACTCTCCATAGTTGGATCTCGGAGGTATGGAAGCTTGTCATTTCTGATGACATTAATACATACCCATGTGCTAAGGGTTTCTTTATAGTATATTTTGAAAGCTCTGAAAGAATACAATGCATATTAAATTTCGGCCCTTGGTTTTGGGAAAACTCGGGCCTATTCATGAAGCCATGGAACCCATCATTTGATCTCTCAACAATAGTCATAACCTCAGCTCCATTTTGGGTCAGATTGCCAAACCTACCTTTTCATCTCCAGAATCTCTCCTCGCTAAAAGCCGTTGGAAATGCAATTGGGAAATTTTACTGCAAGTGCCCAGAAACAGAAGAATATGTCAGAACCACCTATGCACGCATATATGTAGAAATGGACTTCAGCGTTGGATTCCCAGCTGAAATAATTCTAACAAGAAAAGACTATGCATGGAACCAGAAACTCGACTATGAAAGTGTCCTCTTCAAATGTCGATCCTCCTTTGAGACATGCCATCTAGCCAAAAATTTCCCGAAAGTCTCCTAGAAAAATTATGCTAGAAAGAATCACCATAGATCTAGATGGTGGGAAGGAGCACAAAAGGAACATTACACTGTCATCAAAGAAGAATGCTCTCCAAAAAACTCTGAATCACAAGAAATCAGACAAAAAAGAAACAACCCTCAAGACAAGTAGGGGGAAAGCCCTGCCCAGCAACAAAGAAATGAACTCGACAACCCCTCAAGCATAAACAATTATGAGGATTCGAATACTGTGCAAAATAAATCTTCATTTTGCAGCAAAGAAGATCTACCAGATCCCGAATATAAGACACCAATGTCCCAAGAATCAGAAGAGATGAAGGAAGTGCAAGATAAAGGAAGTTGGAAGACCATAGAGAAGAAAAAGAAAGCTACAACATCAATCTCCCCAATAAAGACGAGAAGCCGGACAATTAAGGACTAAGAAAATTATAGGCCTGATAAACCAAATTTGGTCTCAGTGGACGTTAACCACCACCACCATCATCATCATCATAAAGAAAAAATGGACTTTCCTGTTATCTTATAGTTGCTCACATACCTAGATAAACAAGAAATTAAACTACAAGTTAAGCAGTTTATAATAGAATATTTTCCTCCATAGGTGGTTACACTAGCTCTCTTGCTTCCCTCAACTCATCCTATACAAATTTTAAAGGCTATGGATCATCATCCAATATGATTCCATTACCTTGAATTTCTTCTAAACCATGGTATCTTTCTTTTGGGGTCACAACATCAGTTTCCTCATTAACATATGAAATAATACTTCCAATTCCAAAACTTGCCTTACATACAACCTCAAAAATCCCTTCAAAGATCTTAATTTTATGGGGCATATCATTTTGTTTTTCTTCCTTGTTTTCCAAGTCATGGGTAGTCAAGGCTTTGTACATCTAGTATGTCTCCTTAATTAAAAATAATTTGGTGTTTCAAGTGGGGGATAAAACTAGTTCTTTCACTCAACCCTCCAATTCCTATAGGACTTGAGAATCAAAGAAGATTTGTCTCTTCTCTCACCATTTTCCATCCCCTTTACCTCCAATTTAGTAGGCCCAAAACAAAACAACATAATACAACTTATTTGCATTAATGGCATCCTTCTCTACTTTAGACATATGCTTGCTATGGATTCACCAACCTTGATGACATATGGGAGAACCACTTATGTTTTTTCTTATCCTTCCCAAGTTCTGATTAGCCATACATTTAAATGTTGAGGTAGACACACTTGTAATAAGGTCCCTCCTAGACACAACCAACATAATAGAAACTTGCATAACAAGGGATGATCAAATAAGAACAACATCAATAATATGATACTCATATTCCCTCTTTTAGGCATATGGGAACTTATCATCCCCACATAGAGAAAAATAAAATAATACCCACCCCCCACACCAACAACATATTCCCAAAATTAAATTGAGAAAATAGATAGATGAAAAAGAGAGCCCAAATTCACAGTTCAATTATTCCAAAGGGATATTAAAGAACTAAGTCATTTGGAAGCCACTCAATATTTGTAAAGTAACATACATAAGCTAAGGGAACCAACCTGCTACATTAGCATCCTAAACTCTTCATATCAACACAATATCACTTCTCAATTAACTAGACTCCCATCTATTTTGATATTACATCATGGAGGTGCATGTTGTTATGTCCTCTCCATGCTCAACTCTCCCTTTACATATTTTAAGTTATTCATTCCCAATAATCACTCACAATTTAACTAAGATACTACATTTCTTCATCATCTTGTAGGAGAGTGATCATACCTCTTTGTGTCCAGATTCACTTACTCACATCGATAACCATCTAGGTTCTCCACTACCCTATTCTTTGAGTTATTACTTCTAGGTGAGGTGCTAGTTAGTTGACACATGCTAGCAGTCATAACTCCACTTATTAATACCCCATCCAAGTGATACTTTTAAAATATTTTAAACTAGTATTAATTATAATATTTTATTTTTAATTAGTTAAAACATTTAGTTTTAAAATATTTTAAACCTCGTTAATGTAAGAAAATATTATTTTGATTTGAAAATTGTAAAAAGAATAAAAAAATAAGGCGATACATTGTTGAAGTGATTTTTTATGTTATGTTGACTAATCCCAAGCCAACTTGAATCATTTCCTAAAAAATAAATTCCTAAAATGTGTTTAGAAGACATATGTTATGTCCCAACCATGTCACCTAGTATATAAAGTCTCATATCAACACCAAAACCAATGATATCACTATCTACCATAGCCATCATCCATTCACGACCCAAAAAAATAATGATCCTAGTAAATTCAAGAAGCACCAACAAAAATCAGCATCTTGGTCAACATCGTTGTATGATTTATACTCTGAACAAAGGGACTATTTTTCCCACAAATCCGACCTTAGGATCTATTGGGAAGTGAGTAAGATGAACAAAATAACATAAATCAATCATTTTTGTGGAATGCAAATGGTTGGGATAAAGATGCACCTTAAGATCCACACATGTTGATGAAGATAGAAAACCTACTTTCATAGTTGGAAACTTTGATCCTAACCAGAGATCTTGCTCAAAATCCTTGGCCTCGACACTTGTACACATGCAAAACCCATCAATTCTGATTCTTTTTCCTTCTAAGAAGGAAAGTTAGGTTACAAACGAAATATAATCATATGAAAAATCAACATGATCTCATAAACATCAAAAATGTAGAGAGGGAAACCAAAATGACATTCATATAGAACAAAAATATAGTACATAAGTATACCTTATAGTGTCAAATCCTTATCCAATCCATTTCTCCTTCACCTCCTATGTATCACACATAAACTGGGCTCATGCATGCAACAAGTAAGGGCCTTGTCTAGTGGTATTTTTGTAGTATAAGGTTCTTTCATTGTGTTCTTCTCTTTCTTCACCCCTGAGGAACTATCATTATAAATACCTTTCCTAGATATGGGAGGTTGTATGTGGAAACTTATGGCCATGAGAAATTAGGAAGCTTCCACAATTATTGGCCCCAAGCCAAGTCATGCCAACCTAGGTCAAGTTGATCCTATTGTGAAGGAAATTATCTAAAAACTATAGGATTCATCACTCTAATTTTTAAGGCAAGTTGTATACCAATGACATGTTTTATACAACCAAAAAAGTGATGGTATTGATATATATATTGGGGGATAATATCTAAGAGGCTTGAATACTAAGAGAGGAGGAGAGAAAGTATACAAATCTTCCATGTAACTAATCATGAGAACATTAATAAAAATGCAAGAAATAAATGCATCATAAAAAATTAAAAGAGAGAGAGAGAGAGAGAGAGAGAGAGAGAGAGAGAGAGAGGGAGAGAGAGAGGTAATTAGATAAGGTTCTATTAATAAGAACCATTACATGCAATGAGGCCAATTTTGGGACCTCTTATTCCCAACCTTCATTCTCTTCCTATTGGCTTCCTATAGTGTCTTGTTGATGGAGTCAAGTTTTAATTAGGTTTTAATCCATCAATTACATATCTAACAAGTTCCCTTTTACATAAAAATATGAATTTATGACTTATACATCCAAATTTAGACTATAAGCCCCCCTAAGATTTAGATTTATTCTCCCCCTTTAGAAAATGATGGTCCCCATCATTCAGTCATGCTTAAAAAAAGAGGAACCTCTTTATGGTTATTGTACCATCATGATTACAATATGTCATGACCCAATGAAGAGAATGATTTTGTGTTGTTAACCTATAATTATGGGTTTGTGGATGGCCCATAACCATCATGATTTCAATGTACTTAAGTACCAATGAAAATAAGGTTTTTGTATGGTTAACCAATAACTATGGATTTGTGGATGATCCATCACTGGGTTAGCAATAAAAATATTGGAGAATGGTTTTGTGTGGTTTACCCATAACCGTGGGCTTGTGGATATCCCATAACTATAGTTTATCCTTTATTTTTGAATTTTTCTGACAATGGACCTCTTGTTGCAACTTTGTTGATCATTTTTGCTACAGGAAATGAAACCGAAATCCATCAAGATACATTTGAGGTCATGAAGATAAATTACCATTGATATAGTTACTTTATCTATAATGATATATGGAGTGAGAAAATCATTCATAAAAGTCAAGGTACACACGGTCGTGATACTTTACAAACATGTGTTAAAAATATTGATGATGTCTCTCAAAATAAGCATCAAAATCAAATTTTGTAAAAAACTCATTTGAGCTAATAGAAAATAATTTAAAGTGAGCTATTATGCAACCTTTTAAATTCTTGGCAGAGGTCATGGAACTTGCATAAAGTTGGTTGAATATTGTTGCCCTACATTACATCCATGATTGTTCTTCTATGGTGGCCATATGACTATGAGGAAGCTGAGAAATGGATGAAATGAGGTCACACAATACATAAAAAAAATAAAATAAGCTATGGCATGATTGTATAATCTACAATAATAATGAATTCAAGAATACCAAGTGCAAAGGGCCATAAAGGATGCCAAGTGTTTGTATAGAAACATGTATTTCTATAGATGTGACAGAACCTCCATGGTGTATACCAATGGATGTAATGAATCCACATATTAATTCTCCTATAATGGTGAATGAATATATTAGGGTAGAAAAACTCATAATTTTTATGGGCCAACTATGATACTTATAATGTATGTCCCAACAAATGGAATCCAAAGGTGTTAAAAGGAGGTTGGAGATTGATGTAAAACCTTGAGACTAAAATATTATTCAAACCATGGTTCCCATGGAGTGGTTACCTACTCTGATACCAATGATTTAGATCTTTGGGGCTAAGATCCAGAAGGATTGAATGCTAATAGAGGAGGAGAGGAAACATACAGTTCTATAATAAAAGTAGTCAAAATAACATTGATAAAAAATGCAAGAACTAAATACATCACAAATATGGAGAGAGAGAGAGAGAGAGAGAGAAATTTTGGCGAATTTTACATGTAAGAAGAACCATAAAAAATATGTAAGAAGAACCATTACGTGCAATGAGGTGAATTTTTGGACCTCTCCTTCCAAACCTTCATTCCCTTCATATTCCCTTCTTATAAGGTGTCTCGTTGACAGAGTCAACTTTTAATTAGGGTTACTCCATCAATTACATATATATCAAGTTCCATTTTACATAAAAATATGAATTTTTCACTTATACAACTGAACTTAGACAATAAGCCTCATTATGATTTTAATCAAGTATACAGGGAGATAGTTGACATGGGAGTGATGGGCTGCCTAATTAACATATTCAAGGGTGAATGAAATGTGTTTTCATGTAAACAACTGAAGATATTTGAAATGAGGTTCCTCTTATTGAAATGAAGTCGAAACAATGGTTATAATAAATTCCCTCTAATGCATGATTTCATAAGGGAAACAAATGGCTGAAATTCATCACAACCAAGTATTAAAATGCAAGGAGTAGAGATTAAGGGACCATATTGAAGTAACTCTAACAATTAAAGCAAAATAATAAATGTATAATCCCCAAGTTTGGAATTCCCCATGCTTGGAATAAATAATAACTGAATATGGTTTCCATTATATACACTATGGATCCATGACATGAAATACTAGCACATGGCTATGAATAAATACACAGTGGACCCATGTAAAAAATAAAAATATCATAGCCACCAGAAAATACAATGTGGATCTATGTCATAGTGTACATCCATAGGACTATGAATAAATAAAAGATAGGTTTCCCATAGTAGTCCTCAAAGTACATGAGATGGTAAAAAATCCAACAAAACTTGGGAGGGGTTCCATATAAGACTGAGATGTCTCCAAACCCAAGGTATTCTACTCAACCCTGATGGTACAAATCTATATCATAAAAAATAATAAGTCGATGTCAAGCATGGTAGAAACTGTTTAATTACCATGCATTCAAGTATAACATTAAAAGATGTGAGGGGACTCACCAACGATGAAAATGGACACCATGGTAACTATTAAAACCCATCAAGTGTGAATAAATGGGATTATGTCAAAAAATTATGGATCCAATCAATAAAGAGTCAATGAGGAAAACCCATTGTTGATCATGAATAACCCTACCACTAAGGATTGCAAGCTCCAAAGTACTACTAGTTCCTAGACCTATATCCTAGATAATGGGATTAGGTCGACTAGAGAAGATCCATCGAAGGAGTTCCTTAACGTATCCCAAATCAATTGACACAAAAAATACCGAGAAATGATGTGAATGGATGAAGTAACCAAGTACAACTAACATAGGGATGAGCGACACAAAGGGTAAAAAATGACTACAAATAACTGACTAAGGTTTAAAATTCCCTTGAACATATAGTGGCACAACACAAAAATGACTAGGCAACATTGAATAATGAGCGCAATGTGATATCATGAAATATTGTAGGAGGCATTGCATCACACTCCATAGTGACTAGAAGACTACCTACACATAAGAGTAGAAGGACTCATATGTATGGTGTGGCTCCTAGGAAATTTAAAATCCATATATAAGATATTGGCTTAAATAGGTGACATTCTCAAATGTAACGCAATTGAAATTGATGTTTTGAATGATAAATGATCAAGATGGTTACCCCCCTCTCCTTGTATTTTTTGGTATTTCCTCCCTAGTTTAGCGAGTATGAAAGACAAGAAACGTGAGCTCGATAGTGTAATTTTCATTTAGTTTTAGCATGCTAGAAAAGAAGATAAAAGGATACTCAATAGGGTGTCTTCTTCATGATTTAACATGCTCAAAGAAGAGATAATATTATGGTCGATACAAGTTGTCATTTTCATGAGGTTTTAAGGAACCCAAAAAGGAGATAAAAATATGCTTGGTACCCTTCAGTGTTTAAAGAAGATGAGAAGAATGTAGAGGAAGACCGTCTTGGAGAAATTAATAGTATAGAGGGGGAAAATATGTTTTTAGCTAATGTAACCACCTTAAGAAAAGTGGAGCAAAGAAGTTGGTAAACAAACCCACTCATTGTAGTTGTCTCTCTTGGAGAGTTAAAAACACCAAGAAAAATCTAGCATTAGGGCCAAGGGAAATGTGATTACAATGACGAGAAATGAGGAAAAGTAATATCAGAATGCATAAGTGGACAAGACAATGATTTTCAACAATTGCAAGGTAAATTTTTTATTATAATACTCTCAGGGTATATCTAGAATATGACATAGAAGATATATGAGGATCATATTTAGAGTCATGGAAGGAAAAAAGGAGGGATTCTAGGTCTATAAAATGATGTAGCATGGAAGTAAACATGGAAAATAGGTGCTAAACTAGGGAATCCATGTAAAGGAATACTTTACCACATGAATTACGATGTGTAAATAAAAAAACATTATTGTTGCAAACTGATAGGATCATACCTAAGGCACAATGAAGATGGAAACGATGGTCAATAATGCACTAGAGATGATAGGGAAATACATACCATTATTTTTGAAGGTCAATAAAATGCACCTAATATCGAATGTATATTTAAATAAAAATGCCACCCTATCCTGTAAAAACCATCTAGAAAGACTACACTCATGGTTAAATCATATAAGAAAAGAAATAAAACATGGATTGAGTAAAAATAGGATAATATGCTTTATATTTTTTGGGATTTTTGGCATATATGATGTATTATTTATGTCTACTTGAGCTCATACTTATGATTTCAATTGAAATGATTCAAAACCCATGCTTTGTGGACATGCATTCTTGTATAAATGATCAATTGTTGTGACAAATCTCCACATAGCTAGATGAATAATGTATGTAACATCTTGGTCTAACCTTGGGTGTGCTAAGAGTATGTGTCTAACAAATTTAAATTAAGCACCAAGCATGATAAACATCATACCGAAACAACCCACACTCAAAATAAAAGTGTTCACATCATACACCAAACCAAAACTAAAATATATATGTACGTGGCACAATAAAATATAATATGTTACATTATGTAGTGCTTATCGTTGGGCATAGACCAAGGATTTCTATGGATGAGTATCAACTCATGGGCCATTTTCAACATCATATGGAACACCATGTTGGGGCCACGCCATATAGAGTTGGATTACAATGTTCCTAAATGAAAATGATTACAATGAAAGCCTAGAATCATGTCATTATCAAGAAATGTCCAAGGAGATAAAAAGTTAGTGGTCTCATGAGCTAGTGAAACTCCTTGATGATGGTTATCAAGACACAGTGGAGGTATACGACACTTGAGAATGTGGGCCTTTAAATTGGAAAATCCATTGGCAAAGTTGGTATTAGGAATCCAAGAATTGAATTAATTGAAAGGTGACACTTTATTGGATGACCCAAGATATTCCCTTTGGCTTGATTCAAGATTTTGTTATCCAAACTCCACCATTTCTAGAATGGGGAGAATAAAGGAATCACAAGGCATATTGTCCCTTGGATTAAGAATTGAATCCATGACATATAAGATGGATTTATATGACGGGAATGTGACATTGAGGGAGTCACGTGAAATACATGGAGTGATTTCCCCATGGTGTTCAAAAATCAAAGTGTCACCCCCTTGGGTTAATTAGGGAATAAAATAATATTGAAGACTGGAATGCAGAAATTGATCCATGGAAAATTCATAAAAAATGATGTTTTTCACCTTCAATGCACGTGAAACACTAGCATATAGCATTGTTATGCCTAATTCTCTTGATGAATTGATAAGGAGAGTTGAAGGACTCAATAACTCTCCACTTACTCAACAAAGAAGGGTTGAAGTGACAATGTGAATGGCTAAGAGAAAAAAAAGGTAAAAATTGATCACTTTTTGAGGAGAAGGATGAAAATACCATATCAAGCATGGTTAAAAAACTTTCTATATGCAATGTGATTACTCATCCATGAAATTTATAAAAGAAATGTCTTCCATGGAACACAAGATAAAGGTTCATCATAATCAATTACTTTCAAATTGGATACTTTTGTACCTCCTTACGATAAGATGCAATTTTTTGCCTTGATAGTGAGCTATGGTGAGAGGAGGAACATGGAAAAAGGAATGTGGAGGAGTGACTTTCATACTTGTTATGGCATTATATAATCGATTTTCAGTCCTCCCTCCACTAAATTGTTTTTATTTAATGATTAATGCATTTATAATTTGGTTTATTGCACTACTGCTCATGTGTATTGTACGGGGACAACTTTTGTGGTTTTTTGTTTGTTTGTGTGTAGGTAATCTGAAATTGATTGTTAGTTAATGTTCTGCTAATATCATTTTCAGATTTAATATGAAATTTCTTTGGTATTCTTCTTGTACAAGGGTTTATACATGTTCTTATGATTAATAAATCAACAAAATTGATGAGATTAATTATAATTCATGAACATAAAAGCATGGAAACTAAATGTTGAACAAAAACATATAAAACACAACAAACACAGACAACTACGTCAAATACACATGGTTTTGATGAAGGAGTTCACCACTCCTGGGCTACATCTCCTTGGTCTAGTTTCCATGGCATGAGCCTTTGTATTAGCTTCAATTGTACAAAAGTGTTGCTTACAGTCTCCTGTTGCCTCTGCAATCTTCTCCAATGGCTCCAAAACATCAAAATATACCAACATTGACTCTTCCTGAGCCAAAATTGGTCGAAAATTGCCTCAGTGATGGAAAAACCAATTTTTCCTACTATGTCTCCACTAAAGCTGGAAGTTCGCCAGATAACTCCACTAAAAGTGGAGCTTCTGCCGCATTTGGCAGGCTCCGCCAAGTCCTCTGCCAATTTAATCATGCACTTAAGTTAATATAAGCGGGTATTTAATTGGTTTTAATCATGTGTTTAGTGCTTAAGAGCTTTTATCATTAAAACGCGGATTATCATGACTAAACCTAGATTAGTAGTAATAAAACATGGCTTAAAAAATTTAATACTCCACCGATGAACAGTGTTTGGCTCACGGTTCTGAGCACTTGAACATATGGGAGGGGGCTGGCCCACAGGGCTATCCCCCTCCGAATCCCCAACCTTAGCGCACATGAAATTCAAATAGGTGTGGTAGACTTATGGGTTAAGACCCATGATGTAGAGTAGACAATAGAGCGTTGGAGTTATACACGGGTGGTTTTGGGTTCGACCCCGACCCCTGCATAAAATTTTGTTATGTGATATATATTAACCCATACCCAAATTTTGAAAATTTGGGATACACACATATGTATCCTATGCCAGTTTAGTGCCTTTTCCACCAGTTTATAGCTACCCAATCAGATGTAGTTAGCCTCTGATAGGTTTAGAGTAGAGCTATGCCACCATTCCGACTAGTCTAGGGTTTTCCACCAATAATATATGTCTTCCAATATAAAGTATCCCCAATATCTCTTCCAAATGTAGTTAGGGTTAAAACATTACAATTCAAAAATATATATGCACCATAATATGCCATGGGGGAGGGCATGTGGTAGCCTTTGGCTACTCCACGTGGGTCTTCTCCATTGGTCCAAATCCACAAATATAAAAATAATAATAATGCACCATATAATCAAAATTTATACCTTAGAAAAAGGAATAAAATTTGAATTTCCCCAAGCAACATTGGTGAATCTGACTATGACACTTGTCACAGTGTCATTGGCTGAAAATTGGAGAATATTCCCTTGATATTCTTGAGGTGCTGACTGGACTTCCAAGTCATCAGTCTGTCACTGTTCTACACATTTTTTACTTGTTTGAGAAAATGAACAATAGACCATAACTTACTCATACGAAATCGAATTTTGATGAAACAAGTTGCGTTGGAATCCTAGTGACGAGCTCTATCTGGTCATTTTGGTTTGGATCATTTCTGAGCACTTTCATTTTTGAGCTAAATACTAAGCCTCTGATCATTCCTCCCCACTAGAAGCCTTTTGGACCCAAAAATATACTATCAGTTGTTCAACAGGTGAGGGTATAGCTCCCTCACCCTTTCACTCTCTATCCATTTGGCCTTGGAAGGATTTTTTCCCTTGAGTCCAACTCTAAGGTATTTGGCATTCAATGTCCTTGAAGTTCTGATTCTTCTGTAAAGTATGAGATCTTGATGAAGTTCATCAAGATATTCTAGTGAGAAATAATCTATTGATAGCTGCTGAACATGCTCTCCTTGATCATCAATCAAAGGAGACTAAAAAAATCTCAAATTCTCAACATTAACAATAGAATATATTTGCATATAAGGAGGCAAATCAAGCTTAAATGCATTAGTACCAATATTTTCTAGAATTTTAAATGGACCATAATGGATTTCCTTGAGCTTTTTACCTTCCCCTTGCAATATTTCTTTGTTGATATATAACCAAACTTCATCTCCAACCTGGAGTTTGTGATCAACATGGTGTTTATCATGCCTTACCTTGTAGCTGTTTTGACTCTTTTCAAGTTGTTCTTGCACCGTGTGATGTACCAACTGAATTTTCTCAATGAACTTCCTTGCCTTATCTATGTCACTATGACCATCTATAGCAACATATTTCTCAAATATGAAGTTCAAAGGTGATCTTGGTAAGTACCCAAAACATGCCTCAAATGGCGATGTGTTTGTGGAGGAAATCTTTGCCCTGTTGTATGCATGTTGAATGTAATGCAACTATTCATCCCACAACTTGGGATGTTTGTTGCAATAACCTCTAAGAAGATGAATGACTATCCTATTTACCACCTTGGTCTGATCATCTATTTGCGGATGAAATGTTGTACTCTTCTTCTACTTTGTGTCCATCATGTCCCATAATTTAGACCAAAAGTTCCCAACAAACCGGGAATCTCGATCACTTACAATAGAAGTAGGAAGACCAAAATGAACCCATACATTTTGAAAGAAAATATGAGTTGTTTTTTCAGCTGTAATTGTTTTCTTACATGGCATCAAAAGACACATTTTCCTGAACCTATCTACTACAACATACAAGTAATCATGACCTTTCCTTGACATTGGAATACCACCTACACAATCCATTGAGATACTCTCCCAAGGATGTGAAGGAACCGGAAGTGGAGTGTACAATCCAAGTTTCCTATTACTAGGCCTACTTATTTCACATAAAGAACATCCTCTAATAAAACGAGATACAATATCAATAATGTGTGGCCAATAACAATATCTTTGGAGATTCACCATTGTCTTGCCTACGCCGAAATTTCCAGCAATCAATGAAGTGTGTGCCTCCCTTATGATAATGTTTCTTTCTCCATGTCATATACATAACTTTCCCAATTGATATAATAGAACGTTATGCACATGATAATCTAACTCTTCATTTTGGTTTCCTTAACTCAAGCTTTAATACACATCTTGAAAATCACTATCATATGCATATTGTTCAAAGTAAATTTCATGCATAACTGAATTGTGCTTTATTATAATAGATGAATTTACAATAGGCCTAGAGAGAATATCAACTACCTTATCGTAGATTCCCTTTTTATACCTGATAACCAAATTAAATTGTTGTAGAAAACCCATCCATCTGAAATGTCTTGATTGCTGCAACTTTGACTGTGATTATGTAGTATTACTAATTTAGATTTTAACTAATTAGAATATTAAATTTTTTCTTCCCTAATTAATAGATTAATAAGAGGGTAGAGGGACCCATAAATCCCTTTAGTAGAATAAAACCACTTCACCAGTGTGAAACTGGAACAACACAATAGTGGAGGGGACCAACATATCATGTGAACAATGCAGTCAAGGAGGAGCATAAGGATGAAGAGAGCATCGCAATTATGATGTGTGCCCAGTGGTGTGAGGGTTCCACAAGTATAATAAAGAGGTGAGGGAAGCCATAGAAAGAATTTTGGATTATTATTATTTTCTTGTTGTTTATGACTTGAGTACGCTTGAGCAGTTTAGCCAAGTTTGCAGTGTTGTTTAGCACACGGGTGTCTCCGAGCGGAGATTCCAACCTCATCCTCGTGGGATTTCAAGTGCCTGCTCAGGAGAGGAGTCCTTCTATATTGTGAGCAGATTTCAGTATTCCAGCTTTTAGCCATTTGCAGCTCTCTTGAGCAGCGCAGTCACCCAATGACTTATGTAGACTAGCAATAAAGAGATCTAGAGGAGGGTAAGATTCCATATCATTTTCACTTCGAATCCAGTGAGGGGATCAAACCTTCAATATTTCAGCTACAGAGGAGTTTTTGCAGCATTTTATTTGTTAGTTCAACTCATATCAGTACATACCGAGTAGTTGATGTGTTTCCATGCCTTAGGAGGGTGATTTTCTGGGGTCTGTCTATATGGGAATCCTTTCTAGATTTTTTCTGGGTTTTGCGAGTAGAAGTTGATGTCAAAATCTCGAAATTTCTTGAGCATTGGAACAACCTTACCTACACACCCCTTTTCAGCCAGCAGTTGCATTTCTAGCATTTCCAGCATGGGTAGTGCAATGAAGTCTCCAACAGAGTAGTAGTTACACAATGTTCTTAATGGGGGAAATTGAGTTTCATTCTAGTCATCTTTGTCGACTTGAGTGCTACTATTCTTGGGCACTATTGTACTTATATTTCACCTCCGTATTAATAAAAAGGCTCAGTTGTTCTGTATATTTTTATGGTGTTTGCAGTTTATTTCCACGTTGCGGTAGTTTCCAGTTTATTGCGTTTTGTATTATTGTATTTTCCTATTTGGAATATTATAGAGGGATAAAATTTCATAGACTTGGCTCAGCCTATGGAACAATCGTTCTATGACACCCGAAGATAGAGAATACATTATGGACCAGACAAGGAGATACAAAAACAGAGAATGCAGAAATTCGTTGGAATAAAAGGTGACGGTTTTGCGTTGGATGTTTTGAGAAAATGAAGATGAATCTAAAAAATCCAAGACATGGGTTCTGTGAAGAATGGACCAATTCTATTTCCCCATGAGAATTTTTTCCAAATCCGATCTGGACTGAGAGAAACAAGAAGGTTATCTCAGAGATACAAAAATAAAAAACACAAAAATTCGCTAGGATAAAAGTGACAATTTTGTGTTGGATGTTTCGGGTAAATTAAAATGAATCTCGAAAATCCGACGCATGGGTTTTGTGCGTAACGGACCAATTCAATTTTTGATGATCAAATTTTCCAAATTTAGTCTGGATTGAGAGACATGGAAGGTTCTCTAAAGACAATTTTCTCATATTTTTTACGGTGGTCGTTTTTCAAATTCTTCCAATTACAATACCAGATTCAACTTGTTTTAGAGTTCATATTCGACAAATAAAACTGTGTTCTAGTGGAAGAGGATAAAGGAAGTCTCCAATGGTAGAATAAGGTTATAGGAAGGATTTTGGAAATCTCTTTCTCAGATCAGTGCAGGATCTCACTAGAGCAATAAGGGAGATGAGAATAGAAAGGGAAATTCGACGGGGTTTCAAAATGGAGAAAGTTCAGGTACTTCTCACCATTGGACTGAGCAACCAGTGGTGCCACAAGTCTCACAACGTCCCACTATGCCCACTTTCTTATTAGTGGGGATAAGAGCAAGCGGACCTCAAGAGCTGAAGACAGATCACTACGGTGATTATTTCATGGAGTACCAATCTCATACCTAGGATTTCAGAGATGATCTGACTTTCTAGGAATTTTTCCAGATTAAGGATAACCAAAGACCTCACAGCTATAACAAAGGAGGAGGGTACACACAGGGAAATGACCTATAGTGTACAGTGGGTAGAATTTTTCTACCCATTTTTTAGGGTTCATCAAAGTGTATGACAAAGACTTGGGAGGAGACAACTGAGCATACACTCGTTGGTGAGACACCACCCATTGTTGAGGTATCCATTGATGGGTTATCTGGGGTTGTGACCAAGTTATCTAATTATATCAGTGCATCATAGGTTGATGAGGTGTTGGGAGGAAACTACACCATGGTTGAGGAGCCGATAGGTACAGATGCCTCTAGGTTTATTACAAAATTGTCAGATGACAATCACATGAATTTGAAACATAGTACACCGAATTTCCTAATGATGGAACTGACACAGGTCTAAACACATCACTGTGCACAAGTTATAATATCTTGTTCACCCTCTTAGCACCAGAAGGAAAACTCACCCGATTCTGCTTCCCATATACACAATGTTCACAGAAATCAAAATCCAGAGAGAAATTAGACATACCTTCTACCATACCATTTCTATGCGATTATCCGAGAGCCCTTCTCTCCAATATGTCCCGAAGCCAGCCCACGATGCCATGGCATGTTATTTTATCCGGTGACTAGGTGAGCTTTCACATCACCCCACAAGGGAACCACATAACGGTTACACCCATCAATAACGGTGCTACTTGCTTTGTACGGAGACTGAATCTTACTTTATCATTAATACCGGTGCTCCCCGAACCATCTTGCAGGCGTATTTCTCGAACACTGTTTTTACACCTGCATCATCCATCTTGCTTACAGAAATCAAATTTCTGGCCAGTGCAGGAATATGCAGGACACCAGGAAGTGTTCTAATCCTTCCACCTTCGACTTGACTTGACCTTTCCACATGCGACGATTAATCCCTCCCTATCATTCCCTAGGAAGACATCACCATCATATTTCTCGCAGAACCACTCCCTATGGGGAGTGAAGTGAAAGGATGCACCCGAGTCAATCAACCATGAATCATGATCTACATGCGTATTTGAAGAAGAAGCCAAATACACATCCGCCTCTGCCGGAGAAGGGCATCCATAGGATCTTTTCCTTTCTCGGGGAGCTGAGATCTACGAGTCCCTTTTATAGTGCTCTTCATTTCATTTTCAACCTTCTTACCTAGCTTTCCGAGAATTTAGGTCTCCATCTGAATTCAGGATCTCCCACTCAAAAAAACCTTATTCTTTTTTTTGTTTTGGGACCTTCTTCGTATAGATAAGGCATCTCCATTCTGGCCCTCCATATTTCTCCATCTCATTTCCTCTGACAACAAGGCTGAGACAATGTCATCAAAATTCAAGGTAGTTGTATTGCTACCTATTGCAATAACTAGACTGTCCCACGAATCTAGTAGAGAACACAACAAACTAATGCACTTATATTCATATGAGATTTTAATATCAACATATAACAACTGACTTACCACAATATTGAAGGCATTCAGATGCCCTGTCACCGAGTCTCCATCCTTCATCCTCAGGTTATACAATATTTTATGGGAACCATTTTATTCACACGAGAGAATTAGATTGGTACAAATTCACAAGTTTTCCACGCAAAGATCTCATTGTGACTTCCCCGGATACATTCAACAATACTGAATCTGAGACACACAACCGTATTGTGCTTTTAGCCTTTCGATCCAGTTTCTTCCAGTCTTCATCTGACATTCCTGTTGGCTTAGTACCTGGATCTACCACGATCCACTGATCTTTATCCACCAGCAGATCCTCCATCTTGAGCTTCCACAACTCAAAACTCTAACCATTAAATTTCTCGATCTCTATCTTTCCATCGCTCGCCATCTTCTTTCCACGCATGAAATCGATCCACGAATCTCCACCCACCTTTGAATATGGAGGTGCTAACACCTCGAATGCAGGCAAGAGCACGCCTTACTGACGTAGAAGCGTCCCCTTGAAGCCGAAACAACTACGATACCATCTTTTAAGTTTTAACACGAGCAGTATCTACACACCAAATCTTATAACGTGAGAATAAAACAATCGGTATGAGATCCGCAAAACATAAAATAGATAAACACGGTGCTACATGGATCCCCAGAAATCGGGACGACCAAATTGATATTTCATTATATTCCTTTTAGTGTTACAACACATGTATATACATGCCAAAGCATACACAAGCCTAATCCATTAACCCAGGATTAGAACATAACTGTAGTTCCCTTGACCAAATCTACAAAAAATACCAGGGGCCGAAAACCATCGTACCCCAAAACCATGTGCAAAACCATGCACAAAACCATGTGCGCGGACCGCCCACCGAAAATTAAGGACCAAAAATTTTCGTCGGGGCGCTGCCCCAAACCCTGACAAGGGGGGCCACTGCCCCCCCTGTGACCCCCCCGTTGCACCCAGCGCAAAGGGGGGGCTATCGCCCCCCCTCTTACCCCCCCGCATGCGATTAGTCGTGAAAATAATATAACACATACCCAACAATCCGGTGGTGTACAAGTGCAGGGTAAAACATACAGTGGGATGATGAAGAGTGCAGATAGACTTGGTGGTATGAAGTGACCCATGTTACGACGCAGCAGGTACTTGGAGCGTTGCCTCCAAGGGGACTTATGGGCAGGGGAATTAGGTGTACCCTAGGATGCAGTTCACCTAGGATTGATGAGATATTGTTAAGCATATGGAGACACCACGTTTAGCAGAGATAGGGCTATGAGGGTGTTATCAACTCACATTTGAGGGATAGTGGATGGTAGACTTCATCTACAGGAGGGTACCTAGATTCCAAGCAGTGTCCAAATGTATCATCAGGAGTTGGGACAACAGAGTTTACTACAAGGTATGGCAGGAGCAGGGAGGATATGCATGCATGGGACAAACTTCTGAGTCTTGGAGTCCACCCAGAGGATACATATAGGAGTTAGGTATGAGGGTCAGACTGGTTCTAGAAAGTAGTAGTGCTATGCAGCGGCATCCCGAGAGGACTTGGAGTTGGGAGCTCCCAGTATGGTTGGGGGATCCAAGGATTTGTTGGGCAGGTGGATCACTACACTTTCATATGAGTAAGGATAGAGTAGACAATGATCCAGTCCACCTTGGGTTTGACACGTGTTGTAGCACTGATATTTTCACTACATGGCGAGGCACACTTATCTTGTTGCTTCTCAGGGTCGTGATCGGTAGTGGATGAGTAGATATTAGCATCATGGGGATGCTCATGCATGATGAGCTCGGCCTATGCATATTTTTCACCACAAGGCCCCAGGAGAAAGGGATACAGTCTGCACCTGACTGGAGGTATCTCACAGTCAGAGTGGCACAACATCAACATGGTGGCACCCCTATAAGACTAGCAGGGGACCCAAGCAGTACAGATCTACACAGGTCAATAACCTTTAGGGGTGAGCTATATACTACATGGGGGAATCAAGTATATTTTTCATTGGGATTTAGCGAGTCACTAATGGAGTGGGGGACTTCATTAGTATGGAAGGTTGGTTAGCAGGATGACAGTAGGTCAGATTTGTCTTCCAGCATGCAGGGTGAGCAGTCAGAGGATTCGATGAGAGATATTAAGGATGATGAGTCACTTGTGATGATTTAGCATGAGAATCATCTGGTGGAGCATGGGGCAGCTAAGGAGGATACTATGCACATCATGCATGATAGTCCTTTGGGGGAGAGCCAGATGGAGGCTCACAGTGAGTGAGTGTTATATATTCGGCTAAACTTGGGGTCATCCATTCAGGAGGAGTTGTTGGAGATGGTGGTGCATATTCCTTTAAAATGACCCATTGATGAGTTGTCAGTAGATGCATATACAGTTAGCAGGACTTTAGTACTTTCATGGAGCAACACTCTCCAAGAGTACATCGATGGGGCTTGCAGTATACCTTTCCCACTTGAGACTATTATAGAGAGAGGGGCCTTCCCTTTTAGGTAGTTCTCATTGACAGGTAGGACATAGCACCATGAGATGAGTGTGAGTTGGCAACCACACTCCAGACATGTTCCATATCCAGATATCACCACATTGGATTCTTCAACATATATTGGTGGGAGATCATGAGTTGGTATCCTATTGATGGTACGATATTCTTAGTCAGGAGCATAGCGAAGCAGAGACCCGTAGACATGACATGTACTACGGTTTACATGTGACAGTGGGGAACATGTCGATAAATCTTTAGCATTCCATCCCGACTTCGGGAGAGAAGGGTCAGCATTGGATTGAGTCAGGGGTTATATTGGAGAGAGGTAATGTGTTGGTACGCAATTGGTGGGGTAGTTTATACAGTTAGATCCACGACACAACAGGAGACATAGAGAATTGATGCATGTTCATAGCCTTCACCTCATAAGGCAGAAGCTATAGCCAGATAGTGTGCAGTCTGAGCTAGGGGGCTTGGGAAATGACTTGCCATGGTGGCATTGGAATCCGGCAGGATTGATTGATGATAGGTATGGTGAGATATCTGTTTGGAGTCCCGACATTGAGGGGTCCATTCTGGGTAGCCTGACACATAGGCATCGCCGCACTGAGGGGTTTGTATGGGATTCGGGCATTGGGTCTCAGTTGCATTGGGCCAACAGGGTGGCCCACATCTTTGCAGTTGCTTGAGGACAAGAAATGTTTTGGCAGGGAGGACTGTAATATTCCTAATTTATCTTTTAGCTAATTAGAATATTAAATTTTGTCTTCCTTAATTAATAGATGAATAAGAGGGTATAGGGACCCATAAATCCATTTAGTAGAATAAAACCACTTCACCAGTGTGAAAGTGGAACAACGCAGTAGTGGAGGGGGTCAAGATATCATGTGAACAACATAGTCAAGGAGGAGGATATGGACCAAGAGAACAGTGCAATTAGGATGTGGGCCCAGGGGTGTGAGGGTTCCACAAGTATAAGAAAGAGGTGAGGGTAGCCATAGAGAGAATTTTGAAATATTATTATTTTCTTGTTTTTTACGACTTGAGCATGCTTGAGTTTTTTAGCCGAGTCTACAATTTTGTTTAGCACACGGGTGTCTCAGAGCGGAGATCCCAACCTCATCCTAAGGGGAATTTGAGTGCCCGTTGTTAGTGTCCTGTGATTTAGTATATTTGCGGACCAAATGCACAGGGTAACATCAGACCAGTATTTGGAGTCCTAGGACCTAGCCTTCCTGGGCTCAGAGAGGGCTCTCTCTATTTTGTGCAAAGGATGTGAACTTGTTTTCTTTTAGAGTTTGATTTTAGGCTAGTTATGAAGTGTAGGGTTTTTTTGTTTGTTTGGGTTGGGTAAATGATCAAGTAGAATAGATGGAATGAGAGATTTTCAAGTCATTGGACTATGGAGTCTACAAAAAGTCATGGAAGGTTAAAAAATGGATCGAGGAGCATCACAGGTAAAATCTAGCATGGTCAGATGGATTCTCAAGGTTTGGTGAAATGAAATGAACATCAAGTTTGTGAACAAAGTAGGGCAAAGGGAAATCAAGAATCCTTTGTCAAATACTTAAAACAAGAAGGGACTTCAACACTATTTAGCATAAAGAAGTAATCAATAGATAGAGCATACCAATAACTCTTTGATTCAACTCAAGAAAGTAAGCATTTCAGACAAACAATCCAATGAAATATAGAAGGCGAGAAACTCATTTAACTTCTAGTGATTTCAAATTCAAGGTTAGAAAACATTTAAGATTAACACATAACTTTATTAAAGGAAGAGGGAACTCCTAGAAATCATTGATCAGAGCTATAAAAATCTTTGAAACAATTTTTCAAGCATGGACAAAGGGTATGATCGAAACATATCCTTTTTGGCAAACCTATACAATGATACTTCCAAGAGAGACCTCAAAAAAATGTTTTAGTGATATCAAACAAGTAGGGCTTACCATGAAACATCTATGATATCTACTGTATTAAACCATTCATAAGATAAACAAGCTTGGTTGGGTTTAGAAAGAAATTAAGAATTCTCTAAACTGACCTAGCAGAGGAAAACATAGAAGCAATGAAGGATGAATAGAGCTAAGGTGCCTCTGAACTACATTTCTTAGTCTAAATATTTTGTCCTACTGCAATATAGAAATATGAAACACAATGATATAGAAGGAAAAAATAACTGAATAGAAGCACATCACCATTAACCAAGCTCAGTGATCCTGAAAGCAAGCCTTCTCCATCAATAAGCAAAACAAGCCATTCATAAGCTCCACAACACCAATTTCTCTTAAAGCTCCAAAGACTATGTATTACTCACAAGAGTCATAATAACAACCATCAAACATGAATCCTCAATGCTCTATTTAACAAGCAAGGAGGAGAAAAACCTAATAGAGTCTCTAGAAGCCTATTGGCTAATCAGAAATGTCACTATTGTCCTTGAGACCTTGCAAGGCCCAAGGCACAAAATATCTAAAACAAAATATCTTTTCGGGCATTTTTAGCAAAGAAATTGAAATTTGGGTTATGTCGAGCCTCCTAAAACTTTCCAAGTGTACATTGTTGAATTTTCCTCTGTTAAGGGCACAACATTGAGTTTTAGGATGAATTTTCATGCCAAGGGCGTAGCACTGGAGCAGGAAACCCAGGTCAACTTGTAGCAATGTTTTGAAGGCCTTCCTGATGTCGTAATAGGCTCTGTGATGGCTCGTTGGAAAGCCCTTTGAGTCTAAATTTAATATCTACCCTTGTTTCTCTGATTGGAACTTTGAAACTGCTTCAAAAATAAAAAAAATTCCAAGGCTGGTGAAGGCGCAGCACCTATCCTGAAAACTAGGCAGAAAGGTGAAAATTAGGGTGTTTTTTACCCTTTTGGAGGACCACAACAACTCCAATTGACCTGAAAATTTGTGAGCATGCTATAATTGATTTGAGGATTCAAAAAATGTAACCCTCACCTCCTGAATATGCTCTGAGAAAAATCATAGCACCATGGGTAATACCCCCTTGGCCCTCAAATTAGAAAACAACCAAAATTTGTCAAAACTCTCCCAAATTTGGTGGAAGTGTGCCTCATGGGTTTTGAGAGACCTTCAGAGAATATTTTTCCAAGATTCCAAGGTTATCTTGGCCTTTTTACTCTTTTAGTTCTTGGATCTTGGTTTGGGCCTTTTTGAGTTTAGCCCTTGCAACTTGGTTTCTCCGGGCATAATGTTTAGTCATTCTTCTTTGGAGGTCAAGGTCTTGATTTGATTTCTTCAATTTAGCCTCCAAGTGTATGTTGGCTCTTTCCAACCAAGGCTCCCGATCATGTGCTATATCCATGGCTAAAAGCTCATCTAGAGGGAGTTTTTCCGCTAGGGCTGATTCTTGTTCCCTTTGCTTTGCCAATGCCTTCTTCAACCCCATGGTTCTATGTCTCCTCCTAGATTGTCCTTCCTCATCCTCACTCTCTTTATAAGTGCCCATGAATTCTTCTAGTTTCACTTGTGCCTTTTGGGCTTCTTTCAGTGCCTTGATGGCTCTAGTTTCATAGATTGCAATTTGTGCTCCTAGTTTCCTGTTCTCAAAGTCAAGGGAATCATTCACACTCTTGGCCCTATCCAAATGTGCTTGGAGGTATTTAATTTATGCATTTCTGTCCTAGAAGAGAAATTTTTTGAAACTTGCTTCATTATCCTCATCACTATCCACCTGAATGATCTCAAACTCCCTCTCAATCTCATGATCTTCTTCTTCTTCCTTTACCTTTTGTTTCCCTTTTTCTAGTGGTTGAGCTGAGGTGGATGGCATGGTCCCTTTACTTTTGGAGGCAACAAACACAAGCCTTGGCCCCTTTTGATATGAGAGAGGGAAAAACCCAAAATTGTCTACTAGAATGCCCTCATCATGGCTTATCTCAAGACTGCATTTCTTTTTATCAATGATCTCTGGATTTATGTCTTCTGCATTGTGTTCTTGACTGCCCTCTTGAGAGTCACTTTCATTTTCCTCCATGCTAACATTAATGTTATGTTATTCACCACAGTCATCAACCTCTTGACTACTTTTTTGGTTCATAGAGTCACTGCTGTCATTATTATTAGGGCTATCAGTTTGTTGGAAATGCGAAGCGGGGGGTGAATCAGTATTCCTTTCAATTAGATCATTATTTAATATTGAAATATTATCATTGTTTGTACAATGATAGCAGTAAAAAAAAGGAACACAAATTCACACATTTTTTAAGGTGGAAACCCACTTCAGGACAAAAACCACCTAATGATTTTCTAATAATTCTTTAATATTCAACTCCAATTAAAAATAAATCTCCAACTTCCTAGAATCTAGAAAATCATTCTTATCCAGCTCCCACTGGATGGACGCTCCAACACCCGAGATTCTTCAGTAGTCAACTGAATGGATGCCCCAACACCCAATGAGCTACAACTCACCCTAGCACCACCCTACCACCCTGTAGAAGAATAAAAGAATAATGGATTCCTGTACGAGGGAAAATGGTCCACTTTAAAATGATATAGAATGATGTAGAAGAAGAAGACACACTAGAACATAACCCCAATTATGACAAAACCACCTAATGATGATCCTAGACCTCCCGACACTGCCTCTTCAACTCTTGGCAGATAGACACTAGAACAATTTTTACAATAATGTATTTACAATGACTTAGTACAATGATACATTTACAGTGACTGTATGCAGTGTTTCCCACTTGAATACTTCATGTGATGAACTTCTTACTGTTGTTCTTCACCTTGGTTGCTACTCTTGTCATGCTACCCTCTGCTGCACCTTGCTTTGCTTTGCTTCCCTAGAAATTCAGGTCCTTTGCAGCCCTTGACAACACATGATATAGCTTTTTCTTGCCTTCCATGAGATCGATATTGAATTTGGTGTATCTCTATTATCTCAGATCCCCAATATGTGATTTTTGGTCTTGTAGTATTCCTATGAGTCTTCTTTCCAATGCCATAGGTCTGACCCAATTTAAATTCTTCAAGAAAGAGTTATGCCAATCTCTCACAATGCCTTAATTATGTATTTTTTCAGTAGAGATAACTTATACAACGTGCCACATGTCACTGTTTATTCATTCGGCTCTAAAATTGATAGAGAGAAAACCAAATTCTGTGCACTATCTTCCACTTTTTACAAAATTCCAATCCGATACTCAAAGGGAGAGTTATGACGATTTTCCCAAGGTCACTTCTTTGAGATGAATTTCAAGAGCATGCAAAAACACTGTCTTCCACAGATGATATCTCTGAAAATATTTCACCACTTGATCTAAATATTTACAGAAGCTTCCTCAGGATTTCGCCTTTGCCTCATATAAATTTCAGCTTCTGAACCTTCGTAGAAAAAAAATTTAGAGTGAAAATTCCACGATGACCTGTTTCAGATGGCGAAATCCCTTACATAAGGAGGATATGAGGATCACAATTTATATAAATGCTTAGGTTGAGAGGGGCTTCAACAAGTGAACGGGGGAGGGATTTTAGGAGCTTAAAAAATATTAATTACGACTTTTAAATGACCCATGCCACAACCCCATGGGGTTTTACCCCACTAACTGGGGGTATAAACTTCAAACATGAATATCTCTCAAACCGTGAAGAATTACGTGGTGTGCCATATATCAACGGAAACATCTCGATAAGTAGAAACCATAAAAATAATTCTTGACCTAGAATATATTAATTTGGTAGGTAAAAATTCCCAAGAAATATTGGGGTAGCCCCTGGTGCTTCTTGGGTTGACATCAATGACAACTGTTGATCAACAATCTCCCCCTTTGGCATTAATGACAGCACAAGTACTCCCCCTGTGATCATGACACCTCTTCCTACAACATTCTCTCCCCCTTTGACATCAATGGCAAAGGGTAACTCCCCCTGATACAAAACTATCCTACGGACCTGTACACACTTCCACTCCCCCTTTATATTGTGAATAAGGAAAATATAATGAGAACTTGGGAGATTCCAAAGCTTCTAGAAAAGATATTCAAATGCTTAACGAGGTAAAGGTTTAGTGAAGATATCAGCGATTTGTTCTTTTGTACCAACATACTAAAGTTTGATATTCTTTTCAGCGACTTGTTCTCTAACAAAATGATATTTGATCGGAATGTGTTTCGTTTTTGAATGCATGACAAGATTCTTGGAGATGTTGATGGCACTAGTGTTGTCACAGAATATGGGAATAGGATCAATGAATTTTACTTGAAGATCTTACAGAGTTTGTTTCATCCAAAGGACTTGAGTACAACATGCTGCCGCTGTAATGTATTCTTCTTCTATTGTAGATAACGAGATTGAGGTTTTCTTTTTTCTTAACCATGATACGAGACAACCACCTAGATAGAATGCTGCTCCACTAGTACTCTTACGATCATCACGGCTTCCTGCCCAATCTACATCTGTAAAGGCTTGAATAATGAGATTGTTACCCTTGGGATAACACAAGCCATATTCTTCCGTGCCCTTTAGATATCGAAGAATTCTTTTGACAACAATAATATGTGATTCTTTTGGTGCTGCTTGGAATCTTGCTACTTGTCCAACTGCTTGCATAACATCTGGCTGGGAAGCTGTTACATATAGAAGACTACCAATCATAGATCTGTACAACCTCTGATCCACATCCTTAGATGAGTCATCTATGCTCAATTTGCAACTTGTTACCATCGGAGTAAGGACGGGTTTGAAATATTCCATTTTAAATTTCTTGAGCTTTTCCTTGATGTACTTGTCTTGACATATAAATATTCTCTTGCTGAGATATTTGAAGCCCTAAGAATTATTTCAGCTCACCAAGTAAAGACATCTCAAACTCACTTTGCATATTTGTAGAAAACTTCTTACTTATTTGATCATCATTGCTACCAAAAATTATATCATCCACATATACGTCAACGATTGTTAAATTATCTGTATCTATTTGTACATAAATATTGCTATCAACAATACCTTTCTTGAACCCTTGTTGATGTAGATATCCATCAAGACGAGCATACCATGCTCTGGGAGCCTGCTTGGGACCATATAGAGCCTTCTTTAACCTGCAAAGATAGTCTTCTTTTTGTGATAGTAGAAAACCTTCAGGTTGTTCGATGTAAACTTCTTCTTCTAATTCTCTATTCAAAAATGTTGACTTAACATCCATTTGGTAGACTTTCTTTTTTCTTGAACATGCATAGGCAAGAAACATTTGGATGGCTTCCATTCTAGCAACTGGTGCAAATGTTTTTTCAAAATCAATTGCTTCCACTTGTGCATAGCCTTTGCAAACCAATATTGATTTATTTTTGGTAACCTGTCCATATTCATTCAATTTGTTCATGAACACCCATTTAGTCCCAATGACATTTTTATCTTTTGGTTGTGGAACTAATTCCTAGGTGTTATTCTTCTCGATTTGATCCAATTCTTCATTCATAGCTGCTACCCAATGTTCATTCTGGTTGGCTTCCTCAAAACTACTAGGCTCAAAGGTTGCTAGAAAAGAAATGTGAGCTTGTTGTGATGAATGAAGTTGTCGACCTTCATTTATGTCACCAATGATTTGATTTGATGTATGGTTCTTTGGAATCCATTATTTTGTTCTCTTTGGAGGAGATTATTCTTGTTGTTCTGGTATATCTTGATGATCATTATTTACTTCTTCCAGGTTGATAGTTTCTTCTTGTTCTATAATTTTATCTCTGTCTTTTTCAGCCTCTGTCTCAAGTTTCAAAGATTCTAGATCCTCATCATTATTCGTTAGAACACCATCTTCATCAAATGTAACATTTATGCTCTCCACCATCTGTTTTCATCTTAGATTATAACATTTATAGGCCTTTATTTTGCGTGAGTAACCAAAAAAGATACCTTCATCAACACGTGATTCAGACTTACCCAAATTTTGATCTTCTCTTTTGATATAACATTTTCTTTCAAAGATTCTAAAATATTTTACATTAGCTGGTTTTCCTTTCCATAATTCATATGGGGTCTTGTTGCAATTATTTTTGAGAAGACTTCGGTTCATAATGAAGACTGTCGTATCAATTGCTTGAACCCGGAATTTTTCATCCAATTTTGATTCCTTCGACATTGTTCTACCCATTTCCTGTACGGTTCTATTCTTTCTTTTAACAACTCCATTTTGTTGAGGTGTTCATGCTGTTGAAAATTGTCTTTTTATTCTATTTTCGTCACAGTATTATTGAAATAATTTGGAAGTGAATTCTCCACCAATATCTGATCTTAGACACTTTATTTTCAAATCAGTTTCATTTTCGACCAACTCCTTGTAGATTTAAAGCACTAAAATGCTTCAGATTTTTTCTTTAGGAAACTGACAGTTGTCATCCTGGAATAGTCATCTATCATTAACATGAAATATAATTCTCCATATAAGCCTTTTGTTCTCACAATACCACATAGATCAGTATGTATCAATTCCAATGGATGTGATGCAAAGTGTTCTTTTTTTTAAATTGGACTTTTGTCTGCTTTCCGTGCTGACAGGCCTCACATAGTGTGTTGGAAGGTTTTGAGATTTTCGGAATTTCTCGTACTGCTTCCTTTTTGGGTATCCTAACAATATTGTCAAAGTTTATGTAACCCATTCGTTTGTGCCATAACCAGCTTTCATCTTCTTTATCTAGTAGACATGCTTTAGTCGCTTCATCTAGAACATATATGTCGTATGGAGCTCGACTTGCTGTAGCCACAATTTTACCATACCTGCCTTTCCTGATTTCACATTTTGTGGAGTTGAATAGCATTGTGTGTCCTTGATCACACATTTTTCCAACACTGAGTAGATTTTGATTGATGTTTTCACCAATAGAACATTCTTGGCTATAACATCTTTGCTTCCAAGAGTGATGGTACCTGATCCTATAACATTTGAAGATCCATCATTTCCAAAGGACACGGTTCCATCCTTATTCTCTTTCAGAGATACAAATTTCCTTCTACCTCCAGTCATATGCTTTGAGCAACCGTTGTCAACATACCACACATCTTTTTTGTTTTGAGCCTTGAGAGCGAGAGCACAATTATCAGTCTTCTTCTCCTTCCATGTTCATTCATTCTGTGGCTTCGAAGATTCTTTTGGAGGATTTTCAAGTCTGCAGTCTTTGGCTATGTGTCCAAAGTTCTGAAATTTGTAACATTCTATATTATTTCTTAAATGTTCAAATCTATTGATGTTTCGTTGAGCCCTAGGAGGTTCATGTTTGAAGGATCTCCTAGAATTGTATTGGTTCCTAGGGTGTGTGCGACATTCTACAGCTTTATGACCTGTTGGCTCCCTGTGATTTAAAAGAATGGCAAGAATAAACACTACAGGGGCCACATCATAACCACTTTAGAATCCTAGGATCTAGCCTTCCTGGATTCAGAGAGGGATCTCTCTATTAGTGTCTTAGAATGATATATATTTATGCTTAATTTATGATATTAGGCTAGTTATGAAGCTCAAAGAACTTGTTTTTTTGGTTGGGATGGATATCATTAACTGAAGAGGTCAGCTGAAGGGTGAAGGTGAGAGTAAAATGAAAGAAGGTTTCAGCTGAAAAGATAGGTTATGAAACAGTATTAACTCATTGGGCTATGGAGTCACAAAAGGATTTAATTGTACAACAATTCTTCAAGGGTTTCCATAGGGCAAGTCATCTATATCAAAGGATATTTTAGATAGAATTGTGATATGAAACATTAAGATATTGTGAAATAAGCAAAGCTAATAATAAATTAAGAATCTATTAAATCCACTAAACAAGAAAAACCTTTCAAAGTAACTGTTTGAAGCAAGCCAAAGGACAGGGAAAACCATAGACTTCTTTGGGCAGACTTGTAATAAAGAAAAATTTTAAGACAAAAATCCAGTAATCCTGAGACTACTTTTAGAAAGGAGAAAACATATAAGAGAACAAGGAACATAACCTAAGATCAGATAGAAACTATGAATCTAGCCTTCTTTTGGCATACTCTCGAGGGATCTTTCAAAGCAACTGTTAAAGACTAGCTAGAGGAAAGGGCAAACCATAGACGTCCCTAGGTTAACTGTACTTAGCAAACATTTGTAAAGATCATTCAAGAACAATATCTCAAGTTGTACTCAGAAGGATATGGGCTTACCAACATTCCCTGGTTATACTCTATTGAATCATTCTCAAAACAACAAGCTGGATAAACCTAGAGGGAAATTAAGAATCCTCTAAACATACCTTAGCAGAAGAAAACATAAAGATAAAGCTTTCAGAAAAAATAGGGTACTTTTGACAGTAAATCCTAATCTAAATTTTCTGTTCTTTATCAGAGAAAATGGACAGTTTGTAAAACAAAAGGAGAAAAAAAAATAGTGAAGAATAACATCACCATTAACATAGACCAGGATCCCATGAATCATCTTGTATTATTGTAATATCCCAAAAGGGAGAATGCAGTAATACTTCACACAATATAAGAACTTACAGCAAGATAAACAATACATCTAAGTACAAATCAAAATATGCAGAAAGAGCTAAGCCATTTTATTATATTGGAGATGATTTAGTTACACAAGTATAAGAGATAGGTAGATCTAGCCAAGAAAATGAGCTAGGATCACCCTAGAAACATGTATGAAGCTGGTACAATGTAACTATTGAAGCTCTGCAGCAAATACTGCGTTGTCTCTTCAACAGGACATAAACATGGAGTTGTAGGTTGAAAAGAGAAATGTAGATATACTCAAAACTGGAGCTCTGATGATGCCAAGATTCAAGATCCGGCTAATGTGATGGATTCCCAAGATAACCTAGAAAGGATTTTCCAGATCTGCAACTTTGGTAAAATCACCTCCCCAGGGTTTGATCCTTGGTCTGCTGGGAAATACAGATCTGATGCTAGATCTGAAGAAAATATGGCTGAAATGTATGCTCAGATCAGATCTATGCTTGAAGGGTTGATCCCTTCCTTAGATCTATGAGCTACGAGCTCTAGATCTAGCTCTCAATCCTCCAAAAGATGATTGCAGCTGTTGCAACACAAATGCCTCTGAAAACTATGGTGTGAGGAAAAGAGAGGCCTTATGCATGCTAAAATATGTTGCAATAAACTCCAGGCTGATGTTAAGACTGATGGAAATGTGGAGGAATGATCCTCCACTGGATTTCTAGTTGAAGTACTAGCAAATTCCTCCCTCCTTTTAGATCTGCAATATGGACAGCGTTATTCTTGAGAAGAATGTTGCTGCTAGGACATCAATAAATTTTGGCCTGATGCCATATCTGCAATGTAGCTCTGGGAGTGCTGATCTGACGCAACAACAACTGAAAGTCGGCCCTGAGGAGAGATGGTCAATCATCGTCGTTGCTCTGTCAGCTCTTCCCTTTACTGCACGTGGTCTATTTCTTTTTATTATTTATCAAATTCATAGAATTTGATAAATAATACTATCCACAATGGTTGAACTTTATATTATATCCCCGGCATATATCTATTATCTCCGCGCTTTATAACCAATATTAAACCTTCGGTGATTAACTATATAATTGGACCTTATATTAAAAATCAACGCTTTCCGAATAAATGACTCATAAATAGACCTTGGCTCTGGGTCCTGCCTCCACAATCAATAGCCAATCAAATGTACGCCCGTACCTTAGGTTAAACTCCATGCATCTTCGTTGTGCGACCATCGTCCGATGACCTTGCGCCAGATCGACGGCTCTCGATGGTATCGCTCGGCGTCCTCATGCTAACTTTAACATGCGATGAGAATACGGAAAGGAGATTTTATACTCCCGTCCAGTGCCACGTGTCGATGGTTCTATGGAATTGCTTCAATTCAGAGAATACCGCCTTCTCTGCAAAGGTGGTGCGAGATGGGAAATCCGCCTTTCAAAACCACTTGCGGTTTTTGCATAGTTTTTAACTATGGTTCACGTCGGTTGCACGATCCTCCTCGTTCTCTAACTCACGCCTAAACCGTGGTTACGGTTCGAAGCAACAACTCTATTTCTTTACAAAGTGAGAAACCTTCCAATTAAACCGTGTTCACGACCACAATTCCTCTGCACAGACCTCGCGTGTGGGTAGCATGGATTTAACAGGGTTATTCGAATAAATTAAGGGAAACAACAGACAGAGATAGGTGGAAGTTATATAGGAATTCAATTATACATGCACAGAGTTCATCACTTCTCAATTAAACAATCTCTTCACTATTAAGGATTCGAAACGACTCTATGGCAAATGCGCACTGAAATTATTTAATTGGAAGCAATCAACAACACACAGAGTTTTATTGCAGAAATCTCTTTTCTTCTCGCCCTCTCTCTCTCTCTTATACATCTGAGGGATTACATCTATATACATCAACATATGTCCTTTCGGTTCCTCTGTGAGGACCGTTATGGTAACTCAAGAGCCTAATTACAATTATTCGAAAACTAAAACATGACAGATGGACTAACCATTCGACTTCTACAACTCTAAGTAATCTAATAATACAATCAACTAAGGTATTAACACCTAGCTGTAACAATTCAAATGTTTTCAAACCCTCCTAGCCACAACATGTGGAAAAAACTCCTACATTGCTGGCTAGTGTCTAATGCCCCTGCATCAGACTCTTGAGGGCAATCTTCTTCATGGGCTCCTGTCCATGAGCTCTTCCACTGATCTGCCTATCTTCTGCAACATTTCTTTAGTCATCCAAGTGGCATCTTCCTCTATCTTATCCTTCCATTTGATCAAGTATTGAAAGTACTCTTGTCCTCTTGTCCTTCTGAACACTCTTTTATCCAATATCTTCTTTGGTTGCAGTGGCTGTGCTGGAGGTAGCTGCTCTCTCCAATCAATCTGTTCCTTGTCTTCTGGTCCTTCTTCTGTTCCATCATCTTCATACTTGTACAAATCTGCAACATTAAAAATGGGAGATATTCCAACATCAGGAGGTAATTCAATCTCATAAGCATTTGCAGAAAACTTCCTAAGTATCTTGCATGGCCCAATCTTTTTGAACTTCAATTTGTTATACTGCTTCTTTGGGAATCTCTCCTTTCTCATGTGTGCCAAAACCTGATCTCCTACTTCAAAGTGAACTTCTTTTCTACTCAAGTCTACTCTGCTTTTGTATTTGATGCTGCTGCCTTGTAGTTGCTGTTTCACTTGTTCATGTATGGCCTGGATCTCTGAAGCAAATTCCTCACCATCTGCACTTCTCAGTTATGCCTTTCCCAGATTTCTTAACTCTGATATTCCTGTGGGGTGCATTCCATAAAAAATATGGAATGGACTCTACCCTGTGCTCCTGGTTGGTGAGTCATTATATGCATATTCTTCCTGAGGCAAAATATGATCCCACTGCTTGGGATGTTCTCCTGCTAGACTTCTCAATAAATTTCCCAGACTCCTATTCACTACCCCAGTTTGTCCATCAGTCTGAGGATGATAAGTTGAGCTAAAACTCAGTCTAGTACCAAGTTTCTTCCACAATGTCCTCCAAAAATGACCCACAAATCTGGTATCTCTGTCTAAAACAATACTCTTGGGCAACCCATGCAATCTAACAACTTCTTTGAAGAACAAGTTAGCAACATGGGTGGCATCACTAGTTTTATAACATGGAATAAAATGTGCCATTTTGGAGACTCTATCGACTACAACAAAGACTGCATCGTTCCCTCTCTGAATCTTGGGAAATCATAGAAAAAAATCCATACTCACCATGTCCCAAGGCCTATCTGGAATAGGCAAGGGAGTGTATAGTCCTGCATTCTGGCTCCTTCCTTTGGCATATTGAAAAATCTTGCAATTCTTCACAAACTTGTCCACTTCTGCTCTCATCATGGGCCATAAATAAAAGTGACTTAGCTGCTCATAAGTCTTATCAGTACCAAAGTGTCCAGCGAGCCCTCCACTATGCTTCTCTTTGATCAAATTTTCTCTCATGGAACATTTTGGTACACACAGTTGACTCCTTCTGAATAGTAAGTCCTCCTGCAAGAAATAATCCATCCACTGGCTTCTATCTGTTAAAACAGGATTACTACATGCCTCAAATGCTTCTTTAAAATATGGATCTGTTTTATACAATTCTTTTAGAAAATCAAACCCTACAACTTCAAAATTTGTTTCTTGAACAAGCATGTGCCTCCTACTCAAAGCATCAGCTGCTTTATTGGCTTGGCCACTTATATGTTTCAAAAAAAAAATTAAAACTTTGGAGATACTCAACCCATTTAGCATGCTTATGTTTCAACTTGGGCTGCTGTACAATACACTGCAAAGCATGATTGTCAGAATATAATACAAATTCCCTGGACATCAGGTAATGTCTCCATTTCTTCAGTGCCTGAACAATTGCATAGAATTCCTTCTCATAAGAGGAATACTTTCTTTGAGTGTCATTCAAATTTTCACTGAAATATGCCACAGGCCTATCATCCTGACTCAACACAGCTCCAATGGCCTCCCCACTGGCATCACATTTTACTTGAAATGGTTTAGTAAATTCAGGCAGAATCAAAACAGGCTTCTCCGTTATCTTTTGCTTCAAAACTTTAAAGTCCACTTAAATGGTTGTTTGCCCTTCTTTATTGTCTCAATTATGGGTGCATTAATCTTACTGAAGTTTCCTATAAACTTCCTATAAAAACTAGCAAGTCCATGGAAACTTCTTACCTCAAAGACATTCCTGGGTGAAGGCCACTCCACAATTGCCTTAACCTTTTCTGGGTCCATCTTCAATCCTTCTGCAGAAACAACAAAACCCAAATACACCAACTCCTCTTTCATGAATGAGAATTTCTTCAAATTTATCAGCAGTTTCTCTTGGTGCAGCTTCTTCAAGACATGATTAATATGTCTTAAATGTTCTTCTCTAGTTCTGCTGAAAACTAATATATCATCCAAATACACTATCACAAATTTACCAATGAATTCTTTCAATACTTCATTCATAAGTCTCATGAAAGTGCTTGGTGCATTTGACAACCCAAAAGGCATTACCATCCACTCATACAGTCCTTCATTTGTTTTAAAGGTAGTTTTCCACTCATCACCCTCTCTTATTCTAATATGATGGTATCCACTCTTCAAATCTATTTTTGAGAAATATTTAGCACCACTCAAACAGTCCATTAAGTCTTCAACTCTGGGCAAAGGGAATCTGTACCTGATTGTGATCTTATTGATTTCTCTGGAATCAGTACACATCCTCCAGCCTCCATCTTTCTTTGGGCTCAATACTACTGGTACTGCACATGGACTCATACTTTCTCTAATCAGTCCTTTGTCCACCAATTCCTGTACTTGTCTCCTGATTTCCTCATTTTCCTTGGGAGTAATTCTGTAGGCTGCCTTGTTTGGAAAATTTGAACCAAGGATAAAATCTATCTGATGGCTGATCTTTCTCACAGGTGGTAGCTCATCAGGTAGATCATCCACAAAAATGTCACAGTAATCATCTAACATCTCTTGGATTTCTACTGGTAAATCAGAAATCTTTGTAGAAGTAAGAACTACTTTAGGCTTGCAAACTAAAGCAAAGCTTACCTCTTCTTCTTCTATTTGCTGCATATATTCCTTCCCACTCAGCAACAAGGTCTTTGGATCAATCACTCTGCTGGATGGCTCTCCTTCCTCCATGGGTATCAATGTATGATGTACCCCATCCTTGAAGAACTTGTAAGTGTTCTTCTTGCCATCATGCACTGCTTCTCTGTCAAACTGCCAGGGTCTACCCAACAGTATATGACACACATCCATGGGCATTACATCACATAGGAACTTATCTTTATATTTTACCATTTGCAGCTCTATCTCATGCTGTTCTTTCACAACCAGCTAGTGCCCTTTATGCAGCCAGAACACCCTGTAGGGAGTTGGATGCTCCCTTGTCTTCAACTTCAGCTTTTCTATTACCTCAGTGGAAACCAGATTGTCTGTGTTGCCACTATCAATGACTAGCTGACAGCATTTCCCTTGGACTTTGCATATGCTCCTAAACAAAGTCTTCCTTTGTGTAGGCTCAGTGACTTCTTTGGCTTGCTTCAACATGACCTTATTTACCACCAAGGATTCTCCCCTCTCTGGAAGAATTTCTTCTTCGATCTCTTCTTCTTCTCCAGCCTAGGCAACAACAACATTTCTTGGACCAGCATCCACATTCTCTGGACATTCATAGTGCTTGTGTCCCACTTGCTGACATCTATAACACCTCAGTTCTCTACCCCTGCCTCTGTCTCTGCCTCCTCTTCCCTTTCCTCTGTAAGAACCCCTTCTGCCCCTTGCATCATCCTCTATAGATGCATTCTGAGGTGAGCTACTGTTAGCTCCATCCCTGGGCGTAGCAGGATTTTCTTTACCACCCTGACTTCCCTTTCCACGGAAAGTACCTCTCTTCTTGGCAGACTGTTTCCTCAGGAGTTTCTCCTCTGCTTTCAAGGCCACATGATAGGCCTCTTCCACTATCTTAGGAGACAAGAGACCAATCTCATCTTGGATCTCTAGTTTGAGACCATTCACATATCTGGCAGTCTTCTCTGGTGTGTCTTGGAATTGCCCAGCCCTTATGCTTACTCTGTAGAATTCCTCTGTGTATTCTTTTACTGTCAGCAAACTCTGTCTCAGGTTCTACATTTTCTTATACAATGTCAGCTGGTAATCACTAGGCAAGAATTTACCTTTTAATTTAGCCATCATTCTAGTCCAGCTTTTGATAGGTTGCTTGCCAACTCTCCTCCTCTCTTCCTGCACTCCATCCCACCAAAGTGCAGCATGTCCTTTCAACTTTGTTACTACAAACTTGACTTTTTTATCTTTGCTTGTTTCTTCATAATCGAAGCACTTGTTCAATTAATTTATCCAGTCTACCAACTCCTCTGGATTCAGTCCCCCTGCATAGCTTGACACTTCAATTCTGGGCTTAACTGCAGACCCCAGAACAATTCTAAGGAGCCTCATGTCAGGAGGAATTTCAACATTTTCTTCGGATTCTTTTGTTTCAGGTTCATTGATGTCTTCTGGATCTCTGGGCTGTCTTCGCTCCATGGCATCTATTCTGGCTTCGACCCTCTGCAACATCCCCAACACCTCAGCGTTAGCAACAGGTCTTCTTCTGCCAGCACCTCTACCAACTCGGATTGCCATGTCAGCAAAAAAACTTCAAACAACAGCTCTGATACCACAAATGACGCAAAAATAGCTGAAAGTCGGCCCTGAGGAGAGATGGTCAATCGTCGTCATGGCACTGTCAGCTCTTCCCTTTACTCCATGTGGTCTATTTTTTTTTATTAATTATCAAATTCATAGAATTTGATAAATAATACTATCCACAATGGTTGAAATTTATATTATATCCCCGGCATATATCTATTATCTCCGCACTTTATAACCAATATTAAACCTTCGGCGATTAACTATATAATTGGACCTTATATTAAAAATCAACGCTTTCCAAATAAATGACTCATAAATAGACCTTGGCTCTGGGTCCCACCTCCACAATCAATAGCCAATCAAATGTACGCTCGTACCTTAGGTTAAACTCCATGCATCTTCGTTGTGCGACCACCGTCTGATGACCCTGCGCTAGATCGACGACTCTCAACGGTATCGCTCGACGTCCTCGTACTAACTTTAATGTGCGATGAGAATACGGAAAGGCGGTTTTGTACTCCCATCCGGTGCCATGTGTCAATGGTTCTATGGAATCGCTTCAATTCAGAGAATACCACCTTCTCCGCAAAGGTGGTGCGATATGGGAAATCCACCTTTCAAAACCACTCGCGGTTTTTTCACAGTGTTTGACTATGGTTCATGCCGGTTGCACGATCCTCCTCGTTCTCTAACTCATGCCTAAACTGCGGTTACGGTTCGAAGCAACAACTCTATTTCTTTACAAAGTGGGAAATCTTCCAATTAAACCGTGTTCACAACCACAATTCCTCTACACAGACCTCGTCTGTCGGTAGCATGGATTTAACAGGGTTATTCGAATAAATTAAGGGAAACAACAGACAGAGATAGGTGGAAGTTATACAATAATTCAATTATACATGCACAGAGTTCATCACTTCGCAATTAAAAAATCTCTTCACTATTAAGGATTCGAAACGACTCTATGGAAAATGCGCACTGAAATTATTTAATTGGAAGCAATCAACAACACACAAAGTTTTATTGCAGAAATCTCTTTTCTTCTCGCCCTCTCTCTCTCTCTTATACATCTGAGGGATTACATCTATATACATCAACATATGTCCTTTCGGTTCCTCTGTGAGGACCTTTATGGTAACTCAAGAGCCTAATTACAATTATTTGAAAACTAAAACATGACAGATGGACTAACCATTCGACTTCTACAAGTCTAACTAATCTAATAATACAATCAGCTAAGGTATTGACACCTAGCTGTAACAATTCAAATGTTTTCAAACCCTCCTAGCCACAACATGTGGAAAAAACTCCTACATTTATGGCTAGTGTCTAACCTGCATCATGATCTATAAGCCCAAGTGATGGGAATAATCCCTCACCTTGTTCTCCAGCTGAAGTACTAAAGACAACTTCCACCTTCCAAATTGATCTTCAGAAAACTGCAGTTTTCTGAATATGAATGTTCTGTAGAAAGAAGAAAAAGGAAATGGCACTTAAAGCCTGATGTATAATGAAGTACAAACCTCTTCCTTGGAGATCACTCAAATAAAGAGGAGGGATTCTCGCCCGGGAACACCCTGTGCTAAACAACACCTGAAATCTCTGCTAAACAACCCAAGAATGCAGTGGAATGTCACTTGACAATTCCATATCTAAAACACCATACATCAAAATAACACAATATGCCTTTTACCTTTGCCTTCATCTCCTTTATAATGATTGAGCCATCCCAAGCCTTGGCCCTAATCTCAACTGCGTAGTCTCATGTGGACAAGATCCTCCAAGTGGGACTGCACTGTTTGAATAAATCAACCAAATAGTCTAGGTGCAATGTACACCTCCTCCATCATGGGTGCTTCATTTGCACATGATCCTCAACCACTTGATCATTAATGCTCAATGAACATTTGTTTGACATCTTCAAGATCTTAGTTGACTGAATCAACCCTCCATGATCTCTCTCATTAATTGAGACATGATCTCCAATCTCTTTCACATTCGTAGTTTCTCAACTACCTCTTTATGTAGATCTAGTCTAAATTAACCCACATTCACACACACAAAGTGGATATTTTTTATTATTAAGGATTGTGGGTCCCTCCACCCTTTTATTTACTTAATTCATTAAGAAAATCAAGGACTCTAATATTCCAAATATGATGTGAAAATTTGGGAATATTACAGTCCCCCCCCAGAAAAATGTTTCTTGTCCTCAAGCAACTCCAAAAGTAGATGCAAAGCCATATATTCCCCTCGATATGGCATCCACATAAGGAAGGATTCCTCCATTTGCTGCACTAGGTTATGTATGTTTGGTTCCAAGGTTGTCTTTTAAAAACATAAGGAATGACCTCCAATTGTTTGGTTAGATGTCTTCCTTCCATCATGAAGTACCAAGTGACAACCATATGATGTCCAACATCATCAAAAATACATGAGAGAAATAAAATAAAGTAGCTCTTTCCACAAAGGAAAAGCTTCATCATAGAATACACTCCTTCATCCCATGTTTCATGAACTAGATTGAGCATTAATATGCTCTCATACTTAGCCCTATTGGCCTTGTTGGATCCAAACTCCATCATTTCAAGGTTATGAAAAGGAATAAGTGAAGAAGTAATATGGGTAGACAAAGATGTCAAACCATATTCTCCTAACAATAACCACCAGAGTAAGGCCCTTTGCTGCCATCCTCCACCTCCTCCATGTAAGATGGACAAGCCAAACTCCCCCAAAAGCAATCCAAGCAACAAGAGATCTTGCTGCTTTCTCTATTCCTCATGTGCATCATGAAGCAAAAACATAATAATGGAAATATGAGATGTCACATCAGCCCCATACAAAGAAACATCATCAATGCACATCATGAGATCATTATGCCAAGTTTTACACAATACAAAACACATAAACATAGGAGATGTGGTGGCCAAAATCACTTATGTGAAAAAAAAATGAACATGCCTTCCCTTGCTGCAATCTATCATTGAAAAACAAGGCATGATTCAGAAAATGATGAGCTACTGGATGGTATCCATACTCACCCAAGAGTAGCCAGCGCAGCCATGTCTCCTTCTTCACTTCATACATGTTTTTGAAGGCATGGATTAGAAAAATAGGTGCCTTTGGAGAGTGACAGAAATCTCCCAATGGTAACCAATGTAACCAGGCATGCTGGCCCATAAAAATATGCAAGTGGATTTGCAACCCCTTGCTTATCATCTTTACCCGTTCACTCCCATGGGGATGATGAATGAGGTACTGCATAATCATGGCATCCTCCCTTTGTAGAATGCCATACTTCCCAAACTGTTGAAGACTTTTGCATTTCATGAAATGTTGAAATGCATCTCTAATGAGATATCTGAATGAGATTATCTCTCCATCAAAGGCCCTCCAAAAACAAAGAAGTTTTGAATTTAATGCAAGTAGAATTTTCTCTCTGAGCAGTGAGAGGCTCATTGAGAAAGGGTGATCTAGAAGGGAGAAAAGATTTCTCATTTCAAGATATATACCATTTATCATCTTTGCTTCCATTGCTTCATGAGTGAAGTTACCTCTAGAATGCTCCAAGAATGATGAAGCCCTTTCTTTGTCACAGCTACTAAGTGACAGCGTTGTAGATCTGCAGGGTAATACATATGTTGTCTCAAAGTAAGGCACAATACTGATCTCATGATCATCCCTTGTACATAGGATAATGCTAATCCCATTTTCCGAAATTCTACATATCAACTCAAGGGGTTGAATGCAGATCAATAATGAAGAACAAGGATAGTTTTCAGTCTCCTCCTTTATTATATCAAGGGTCCTCTACGCTGTGATATGTCTCTGCTTCAAATCAGCAATTTGTTCTAATCCTTGGTCATGCATTGATCTTGAAACAATATGAGCTGAAATTTTATGCATACCTTGGATCAACTGATATGTGGGAACCTCTTGACGGAACACAAGAGTTCCTCCAACTATGAAAATAGTATATCCAACTACTGGTAAGAGTGATGGCCTCTTTTCTTCAAGTGTACCAGTGCTGGTATCCTCCTCCTCTTCCTCATGCACCTCCTGATCCATGCATGGGACTCCATATTTCAAGAGCTCAAGACTATCTTGCAAAGATGCAAGTGCCTCTTCTCTAGATACAAGTACTTTTGCAGCAGGGGGTGAGAGTAGTGACCTCTCCACATCAAACCTCTTCCTCAACTTGTGAAAGAAATCTGAATACTTGGTCACCTTTGCATGCTCTAGGTGCCCAAACCACCAATCTTCTACTTCATCCAAGATATGAAGTGCTGCAATTTGTATAGCCCCTTCTTCAGCCACAAGATGTAGCTTGAAAAATGAATCTAACTCCCTCCTCCAAGCCTTGACATTACTTGAGGGAGATCCATCAAATGTAAGCAAATAGAATTTATTATGCCTCTTTCTTCTATTGCTACTATAGGATCCTCTTTATTCTCTAATCTGGACGAATTGTTGGAGAGTTAGCTTCTCCTTGAAAACTCTACACTGTTCTTTGTACTCTTCAAGATATAGACTGAGAGTCTCATGAGTCTCAGTTTCATTCCTTTCTTCACTTCTATACCTCTCACCTTCTTCAAAGAAAGTGGGCATAGTGGATCTATGAGGAGTTCTAGGATTCTCCAGTCTTCTTTGCTACTGATAAGAAGTGTTTTCCTCTTCAGATCTGCTTCTTGGATCTTCTTTCTGTTCTTCCTCCTTCATTTGATAGACCTCTTTGGAGAGATCTTGATTGGATATAAATAAAGGAGTGACATATTTTTCATTCTCCATGATAGATCTCATCTATCTGTTCTTCTTTCAATGTAAAAAGATGAAGTGTCCACAAGCTGAGCCAAAGATCATGCTCTGATACCACTGTAATATCCCAAAAGGGAGAATGCAGTAATACTTCACACAATATAAGAACTTACAACAAGATAAATGATAAATCTAAGTACAAATCAGAATATGTAGAAATATCTGAGCCATTTTGTTATATTGGAGATGATTCAGTTACACAAGTACAAGATTTAGGTAGATCTAGCTAAGAAAATGAGCTAGGATCACCTTGGAAACATGTATGAAGTAGGTACAACGTAACTGTTGAGGATCTACAACAAATACTGCGTTGTCTCTTCAGCAAGACATAAACATGGAGTTGTAGGCTAAAAAGAGAAATGCAGATCTACTCAAAACTAGAGCTCTGATGATGCCAAGATTCAATATCTGGCTAATGTGATGGATTCCCAAGATAACCCAGAAAGGATTTTCCAGATCTGCAATTTTGAAAAGTCACCTCCCCAGGGTTTGATCCTTGATCTACTGGGAAATACAGATATGAAGCTAGATCTGAAGAAAATATGGCTGAAATGTATGCTCAGATCAGATATATGCTTGAAGGGCTGATCCCTTCCTCAGATCTATGAGCTACGAGCTCTAGATCTACCTCTCAATCCTTCAAAAGATGATTGCAGTTGCTGCAACACAACTGCCTCTGAAAACTGTGGTGTGAGGGAAAGAGAGGCCTTCTGCCTACTGAAATATGCTACAATAAACTCCAGGTTGATGGTAAGACTGATGGCAATGTGGAGGAATGATCCTCCACTGGATTTCTAGCTGAAGTACTAGCAACTTGCTCCCTCCTTTCAGATATGCAATATGGACAGCGTTATTCTTGAGAAGAATGCTGCTGTTAGGAGGTCAATAAATTTTGGCCTGATGCCTATTCTGCAATGTGGCTCTGGGAGTGATGATCTATAAGCCCAAGTGATGGGAATAATCCCTCACCTTGTTCTCTAGCTGAAGTACTGAAGACAACATCCACCTTCCAAACTGAACTTGAGAAAACTGCAGTTTCCTGAATATGAATGTTTTGCAGAAAGTAGAAAAAGGAAATGGAACTTAAAGCCTGATGTATAATGAAGTACAAACCTTTTCCTTGGAGATCACTCAAAGAATGAGGAGGGATTCCCTCCCGGGAACACCCTGTGCTAAAAAACACCTGCAATCTCTGCTAAACAGCCCAAGAATGCAGTGGAATGTCACTTAACAATTCCATATCTAAAAGATCATACATCAAAATAATCCAAGATGACTTTCACCTTTGAATTCATCTCCTTTATAATGATTGAGCCATCCCAAGCCTTGGATCTAATCTCAACTGTGCAGTCTCATGTGGAAAAGATCCTCCAAGTGGGACTGTGCCATTTGACCAAATCAACCAAACAGTCTAGGTGCAATGTACACCTCCTCCATCATGGGTGCTTCATTTGCACATGATCCTCCACCACTTGATCATTAGTGCTCAATGACCCTTTGTTTGACATCTTCAAGATCTTAGTTGACTGAATCAACCCTCCATGATATCTCTCATTAAATAAGACATGATCTCCAATCTCATTCACATTAGTAGTTACTCAGCTACTTCTTTATACAGATCTAGTTTAAATTAACCCACATTCACACACACAAAGTGGATATTTATTCTTATTGAGGATTGTGGGTCCCTCCACCCTTTTATTTTCTTAATTCATTAAGAAAATAAAGGACTCTAATATTCCAAATATGATGGGAAAATTTGGGAATATTACAATTATTGATGTTCAAACCAGTTACATACTTCAAGTCCAATAGGTCTTTACAGCTCAAAACTTCTCTTTTCAGCCTAGTATTCTTCAACTACTCAACAGCACGTCAACAGCTTCAGCAACTATCTTACACTTCAATAATAATCCAACCAACACTTACAATGAGCTCCTCATGCAGTATTTATAGATGAAATGAGGAGGTAGGGTGAAGAATGGGTCCTTAAACATTTCATAAATGACACAGTAAATGTTTTTGACCTTTGAGACCATGCAAGGCCGAAGGAAAAATGTATTTAAGTCTAACTCTGCATAATGATTTTTACATTAACTCTTTTGAACTACTTAGTTTCTTTTGTTGACTTTTAGGCTTTTTAGGTAGGCTGGAAATAACTTATGAGCTGTCTTCATACCATATCTTTGACTGTAATAACTTTATGTGTCTTTTGAGGCAATTTAGGCTCGCAGGTGGCATTTTTTAGTATTTGGGGAAGTAAATTCTTTGGTGATTTGGAATTTGAAGAATTCTTTCTTGCTGACCTGTCTGATTATATCTTTAAAACTTTGATTAGGCCTTTTATAATGCCTTTTGGCCTTCCTTTATCATCTTCTGTCTCTGTCACTGTTCTTTCTTTTGTTTTTGGTGTACAGGTGGCTTCCTTCTGTGCTGGAGGGTTTCGTTGACCAATGCTCATGAGACACTGATCAAACCTTTGAACTCGAACCCTGGGTCCCTTTTCTGATTATCTAGCCTTGAGGATTGTCATCCTGGGCTTTGCCACTGTTTATTGGCTGTGGGATGGCCTGCATAGTTAGCCGCCATTAAACCTGCAACTTAAAACATAAAACATATTAATAAAACTTGTGCTTTGGATTAAAACTGCTTAAAGAGGCTCGGGGAGTGGTTATGGAGCGATGCAGAGGAGGGATAATGCACAGAGGAGAGTTCCCCTATGAAAACCAAGAAGAACAGGGTTTAAATTTGAATCGGGCGTGAAATGGAGGTAAGTGGTTTTTCACAATACCAGGGTGCTATTCGGGCAAAGGTTAGGTGGTAAGTGGTTTCAAGCCCGCCGAACGCAATACCATACAATGGTTGACACGCATCCTGGGGAAAACCACTTTTATCGCATTGAAATGGGGTGGTAACCCTCTGTGGAGGATTGGGCGCAATATTTGATCAGGATCGTTGGATCTGGGGGAGCCAGATCAATGGCAAAGAGGCAGCGCAATGGGACAAGGTGCTCAACCAGAGGAGAAGTGGGGACAAGTGGGACCTGGCGCTGAGGTCATCACTTTTTTCAGGTAGCGAGATGATTAATGGGCGGGGTTTAGATCTGGGGATTAGCGATGGCCGTACGATCTGGGGATTTGATGGTTAAGATCTGTTGGCGGGAGTGAGTAGATAAGATATCGTCAAGAGAAAGGATGATGAGGGGGGAAGCGATCACCGTTGGATTAACGAGAACGATGGCTAAGATTTCACCGGGGAAAACGTGGTGTGGAGGAGTGAAATGAAAAAATAAGGGGGCTAAACGAGGCAGGGCGAACGATTATATGGAGGAGAGGACCTAAGGTGCTTAAGCAATGAAGTCTTAAGGCCTTATTTTATAAAAATGGTCAGATTTAGGCTCTTAAAGTGGGTTTTTAGCCTTTTTAGTGTTCCAATAGGTATAAAAGAAGGGTTTTAAACCATATAAAAAGGGGTTTTATAAGGTTTAGAGGGTTTTTAAGAGGGAATGAAGGGTAGATGAAGGGAACAAAAGATTTTCAGAGGAGGAAATGACTGGTTAGGATAGGTGAAAATGAGTGAAAATGGGGGAGAGAGTTATGTAGGTGAACAGATGGAAAATCATGGCTTGAAAATAGCTTTCTTTTTGTTTCAGCAGGGTAACTTGGAGGATCTTAGTGAAGATTTCTTGTGGATAATGAACACAGTGGGCTTTCAAGAACTTACAATTTTTTTCATAAAAAAATGTTTCTTGAAAAATGAAGGGACATTTAGCCATCATGAGATATAACAGAATTTATAGATGGCTAACATGACCAAATTTTCTACATGAATAACAATAGCCATAAAAAATATGTTGGTACCTGGATGGAAATATTCATTGAGGAATCGTCCTCCAAGGATGTTCTTGTGAATCTTGTCCAATGAAGTCTACATGCGTGTCAGATCTCATAGGTTCATTGTATTTTGTTGTAGAAGTACCTGCTTCTTCTTCTTTGTAACCGAGGCCAGTTCTGTCATTGTAAGATCATTGATTGTTGATGATTTCTTCCAATGCCCTTGAGCTGTTAGCATAGTTTTGGACAGTTTTTTTCTTCTTCACTTCCTTACGCAGCGAGACTACTTCAGCTTCTAATGCTTCCCTTTCTTGGTTGCTTTATTCTAACTTCTTTTGAAGTGACTCCAATACATTTTTGTTCTTCAACTTCAATTTTGAGACCTTGAACTTGTTCTTCAAGAGTATTGGAACGAATTTTCTCAGCCTTGAGCTCTTTTATAAGCCTGATTGCTTCCTTAGAAAATTATTCTATGGTCAACTCTTCTTCTTCATTGTTTGATACCTCTTGTTTATTGTGCTAGGCCATAAACAATACTCTCTCATTGGCTTCTTCTTCGCTATTATTGTCTTCATCGGATGATGAGCTATCTTCTTTAGAGAGAAAGTTCCTTTTGGATCCTTTCCCTTTTTCTTGCTTGTTGAATTTCTTAAATCCTTTCTTTCCTTTTGAGTTTCCATCACTTATGTTCGGACATTTTGCTGTGAAATTCCCAACCTCACCACAGCCGAAACATATCAATGGAAGTTTACCTTTGAATTTTCCCTTACCAATTTTTTAGTTTTCTCGTAAAGTAAGCATATTCTTCATCTGAAAGACCTTCTCCATCATCTCCCTTTTCTTCACATTTGCAGGTGCATGTATTTTCAATTGAAGGTTGTTTGTCCTTATTGGTTTTCTTAGATGCAATGAACACAATTTATAGATGTGAAGTACCCTCTTCTTCATCAAGTCTCATTTCATATGCTATGAGAACTCCCATGTAATTCCTCTTTGCTGAGTTTGTCTAGATTTGCACTATATTTTAAGACTGATACCTTTGGGTTGAATCTCCGTGGTAATGTTCTAAGAGTATTTTGTATAATAGTCTTCTCGTCAACTGGCTCTCCTAATCCTTCCATAGTGTTGGTTATTTCATCAACATATTGGACGTATGCAACAATGTTGCAATCTTATTTAATTCTGAGTTGCTCAAATTTTTCTCTAAAGATATGAAGCTTTGCTTCTTTTACATTTGAGTCACCTACATATATATTCTCAAGCTTGTCCCATACATTTTTGGTAGTTTTACAACCCAACACCTTATGATAAGCAGATTCAATAAGTCCATTGATAATAATATTCTTAGCTTTTGCATCATTTACCAAATTCTTCTTACCTTGTTCATCCGCGGTTGATGTAAATCCATTTTGAATAGTGTCCCATACTTTGTAACCTTGCGCCAAGAGATAGACCTCCATTCTTCCTTTCCATATTGCATAATTATTTTCATTGAACATAGGTACACCATTCTTGGTATGCTCCATGACCTCCTTCCAGTTGTTAAACTACTATTGAAGGAACCAAGCTCTAATACCAATTGTTGGAAATAATGAGAGGGGGGGTGAACCAGTATTCCTTTCAATTAGAGCATTAGTTAATCTTCAATTATTATCAGTGTTTGTAAAATGATAGAAATAAACAAAAGGAACAAAAATGCGTACAGTTTTGAAGGTGGAAACCCACTCTGGGACAAAAACCACCTAATTCTTTTCTAATAATTCTTTAATATTCAACTCCAATTGAAAATATAGCTCCAACTTCCTAGAATCTTGAAAAGAATTCTTCTCCAGCTCCCACTGGATGGATGCTCCAACACCTGAGATTCTTCAGTAGTCAACTGAATGGATGACCCAACACCCAATGAGCTACAACTCACCCTAGCACCACCTACCACCCTATAGAAGAATAAAAGAAGAATGGACTCCCGTACCAAGGAAAATGGTCCACTTTAAAACAATATAGAATGATGTAGAAGAAGAAGACACACTATAACATAACCCAAACTATGAGAAAACCACCTAATGATGATCCTAGACCTCCCGACATTTCCTCTTCAACTCTTGGCAGATAGACACTAGAACAATTTTTACAATAATGTATTTACAATGACTTAGTACAATGATACCTTTACAGTGACTGTATGCATTGCTGCCCACTTAAAGACTTCATGTGATGAACTTATTTATGTTATTATGAACCTTGGTTGCTTCTCTTGTCATGCTACCCTCTGTTGCACCTTGCTTTGCTTTGCTTCCCTAGAAAGTCTAGTCCTTTGCAACCCTTGACAACACATGATCTAGCTTTTTCTTGCCTTCTAGGAGCTCGATATTGAATCTGGTGTATCTCTGTTATTTTAGATCCCAAATATGTGATTTTGGGTCCTGTATTATTCCTATGAGTCTTCTTTCCAATTCCATAGGTCTGATCCAATTTGGATTTTTCAAGAGAGTTATGCCCAATCTCTCACAATGACCTAATTATGGACTGTTTCAGTAGAGCGAATTTATACGGCATGTCGTGTATCACTGTTTCTTCATTAAGCTCTAAAATTCATAGAGAGAAAAATAAAGTCCATGAAATATCTGCCACTTTTTACATAATTCCAATCTGATACTCAGAGAGAGCGTTATGACGATTTTCCCAAGGTCACTTCTTTGAGATGAATTTCAGGAGCCTGCAAAAACACTGACTTCCACAGATCATATCTTTGAAAATATTGTGCACCTTGTTCTGAAATTTTTATAGGAGATTCCTCAGGATTTTTCCTTCACCTCATAAAAATTTCAGATTCCGAACCTTCGTAGAAAAAAGTTATAGTGAAAATTCCATGATGACCTGTTTCAGATGGCGAAATCCCTTGCATAAGGAGGATATGAGGATCACAATTTATATAAATTCTCAAGTGAACGTGGGAGGGATTTTAGGATCTTATAAATACTAATTACGACTTTTCAATGACCCATGCCACAACCCCATGGTGTTTTAACCCACTAACTAAGGGTACAAACTTTAAACATGAATATCTCTCAAACCGTGAATAATTACGTGGCGTGCCATATATCAACGGAAACATCTCGACAAGTAGAAACCATAAAAAGAATTCTTGACCTAGAATATATTAATTTGGTAGGTCAAAATTCCCATGAAATATTGGGGTAGCCCTTGGTGTTACTAGGGTTGACATCAATGAAAACCGTTGATCAACACAGTCATCATGGTTTCTTCTTCATCACCCTCCTATGTGTTTACAACATTATCATGGTCATTATCATTTTCTATGTTGTTACTGTTAGAGGTATCTTTATTTGTGTCTTCATTACTATTTTGTGCATTTTCATCTTCATTTTCCTCAACCTATTTATTGTCCTCTGTAATGTCCTCACTGTTTTCATTTTCATCTATGCTACCTTTAGCTTCTGCACTTTCCTCACTGTCATCATCTTTATCAATGTTGGCCTCTTTGTCACTTTTCATTTCATCACTGCTCTCTTCCTCCTCTTTATCAACATTTGCATCTGCCTCTTCATTATTTTGCTAACTGCCTTTGTCTTCATAATCTGCCTCTACCTCTTCATCATCATCCTTTGCCTCTTCATTATATGCTTGTTCATCATATGATTCTTCTTCCTCATCATCTTCTACCTCTTCATTATATGCTTCTTATTCATTGTCATTTTCCTCTTCCTCATCATCTGCCTCTTCATCATTTGTCTCTTCTTCCTCATCATCATTTTCTTCCTCTTCATCATTTGTCTCTTCTTCTTGATCATCATTTTCTTCCTCTTCATCATCATTCCCTTCTTGATTTGATTCTTTAGGAGAAGGTTAGGGAGGGAGGTTCTCTTGAGGAGAGGATTCATGTGTGGATGAGGAATCATGGTTAGTGGGGGGTGTGGAGTGGAAGGAGGTGGATGAGATGATGAGGGTAAATTTGGATGATGAGGAGACTATGGATTTTTGTAAACTTTATGGGCGATGAACACTTCCCATGGGATACCCTATTGCTCTAATTGATGCAACACAATAATCTTGATAAGAGAATGGTGAAAAATTCTTTTCATTTGTTGTGCAGGAGGTCTCTTTTGAACAATGTATGACATCTTATCTATACTTCTATAAATGTAATAGGGAAAATGTAGTAGCTTGGCCCTAGTGAAGTGCATGAGCAGTCTTATATGGTAGGAATAAAGCCTAGAAAACCTACCCTCACAGGTGAAGTATTTCATGATGATTCTCATTAAGGGCGCATATATCTCCAATAGATGTGAAAATGGAAAAATGAATTTGCAATCAGCTTGGTAATTGGGTTTCAAGAAGGGTTGATAATGGCTCAGATCCAAATTTTCCTGTTTGAACCACTTTTTTCCCATACTAGGTATCCCGGTGGCCATAGAAATGGTATTTATGGACAACTCAAAGTTCACTCCTGCTAAGTTTACTTCATGGTCATGTAGGTTAAGGATGAAATTCCTGGTCAACTCAGGATGACTCTGGACCTGTTGTACCCTTTCACAGAAGTCAAAACAACCCACCTCTTGGAAATATGCAATTGTCATAGGAGAGGCCATCAATTCCTTGGTATTCAGTGGCTCAAATATGTTTGCCCTTCCACCCTTTTTCTACTGTCCTCTAGGCCCTTGGCCTCCCTCACCATTGCTACTGTTAGTTTCCCTTGACATCTTTCCCTTTTACTCTTGCCTTGAAGGCCAAAAACCCTAATTTTTCTTTATGAAACTGATGGATAAAACTAGTGTTTTTCCTCTAATTTAAATGGCAAGAACTTAGGAAATGAAGGAGGTGTATTTTTAATTACCCCTCAGAGGTGCTAGGGAACCTTTTGAAGGTGAATTTGAGGAGTTTTTGAGCAAATTTGAGGGCTTGATCTGCTGGAGAAACCTTCTGGCTAAACGCACAGCGCTGGGCCAGTCAGGTGGTTGCACAGGTCTATCAGGCTGCAACCGGACGTGAAGAACAGGTGCATAGTGTTAGAGTCGGTCTTTACAGCCCTCCGTCAGAGATCATTTCGCTTTTTGCATATCATTTTTAGGTGTCACGCTCATTTCACTTCGTTGAATTTCACTAGGGGCATGCCATTAACTGACGAGAGGGTCTGGTCATCTTGTATTCCCTCATGCTTGTACCTGCTGGGCTAATTAAAACTCCTCAAAAGTCATCGAAGTTCAGTTCACGTCATTCATGATCATAAATGAATATTTTGGTCGACAAGAGTCTTTTAGTTTTAGAGTATAGGGTTCAGTCTTTTTATATGTTTAATAAATGCCCGCGGGCCATGAGGATGATTCTCGAAAAAGTTCTCCGTTTAAATTTTTATCATCGAACACTTCTGAGGACATTTCTTGTTCAAAACTCTGTTTTGAACTAGAAATTGTCAAGTTCATTTTTTGTAACAGTCATGTATTTTTCCCACCATAAAAATTTCAAATGCAACCTCTGATCTTTGCCGAAGTCCAAACGCCAACATCCCTGCAAAAACAACCAAGTTTCATCAGTCCAAAACTCAGAAAATCAGTGCAAAAAGCCAAAAGACAGAAGTTCAAAGAAAGGATAAAGTGCCAAATGAAAAACGTTACAAAGTGGGTTTTTGAAGAACTAAAAATTAAACCCATCTCTCCCAAGATATTTCAAAGGCTATATAAACCCGTTGAATCAAATTACATTCATAAGTTTTCAGAGCAGAAGTCGAAATGAAGAATGGAAGGACGCAATTGTAAGTTTTGAAGCTGACTATGTGTGTTGATAGTGCGCGCGGCGCATACAAGGAGCGCGCGGCGCATAAAATGCGCGCGGTGCAATGAACAAGGTTGTGCAGTGTAATTTTACACGCGCACGATGCATAGAGTGCGCGTGGCGCGTTGGGCATGCGCGCGGCGCATAGAGCCCTAAGGCCGGATAATCACACTCCTTCACCCAAACTCGTGTCAAATCGCCTCATTCGCCTTCAAGTAAGTTATCCAAGCTTGCTTAATGATTCATGGATATGCTATGGTGTTTTAAAGGTGGAGAAAACAAGTGTTTATTATGGTGAAAGTTAAACCCTATATTCATTTCAAAATTCGCTCCATAGGGTTTGAGAAGTGATGTTGGTCATTTGAAATTGGTGTCAAAACCTGCATTTATCAAAGCACTCTTATGCCATTGCTGTGTATGCTTTTATCACTGCTGTCATTATATCATTTCCCTCACTGCTGAGATCACTGTTATTATACCACAGTCCCATTTTTATGCCACTGTTTCACATCCTTCATTTCCTTTGTTCCCATGTGGTAAAACCCTAAATTTATCCCCTGTTATCCCTTCCCTCCATTGACAAAATTTTGATTGCCACAATATTCAAATATTATGCCTTAGATTTCATTTACATTTTGTCATTTCACCTATTCCCATTCCCAAAAATCCTCACTATCACTATTTTCTCATATCACTTGCAAATTGACCATATCCCTAAACCCCTCAAACAGTGGCTGTCCCCACACTTGACAGTACTTTATCACTGTAGTTTTTCCCATAGCACTGTATTACATATGTGACACATTTGGCATACATTGAACTGTTGTTTTCATCATTACCATATCAACATATTTTTTTCATACTTTTAGCATCATGTCAGAGACGGATTCAGTTTATGAGCAGGGGTATGACAGTGATTCCACAGCAGAGGCTAATGTGCCACGGAGGTCTCACAAAAGTGGCAAAAGTGGTAGGCATGTCAGGGAGGAGCCTACTTCTTTGGTTCAATTGCAGGCTTGCCCGCTTGCAATGGATTGTTTTCAGCATCAGTCATGTTTCCAATACTCTGAGATGATTTCCCAAACTCAGCATCATCATGAGCTAGCTCACCTATTTGTTCTACATTTACATGATGGCCGTGTAAACCTTGCCAAAGTAAACTTCATTCAGTCACCAGAGACCATTGCTCAGGCCACCGGGATACCAAACATAGGAGAGGAATGGAACAAACGACAGCAGCTAGAGAAATCCTATTATGAGCCATATATCAGACCTAGATCTATGCGGCAGCTGAGTAGGGTATTTCCATTTCAATTTCTGAAGGACGAGTACGCACCATTGATGAGACTGATCATTCTATATTTCAGTTGCGAGGGCATATTCTCGCGCCTCTATGCGTACCATATCCGTTTGTTGATGCATTTCACGAGGGTACGTATGATGAGCATTGCATACTTCATGTACCGCAACATAGAGCGGATGACATTTCTTGTACAGAAGAAGACCCCAGCACAGCAGCATAACAACATATATCATTATGCGCTGATCAAAATCATGGTGGTACATCAGCTAACACAGCAGGGCATCACATGGGATGAGTTCATCTCCCGTGACTTCTTTGCAGCGCCACAGCCGCCTCCCGAGGTAGTTCATGATGAGGGAGAGCCTTCACACCAGTTGGATATTCCTGAGACTGAGCATATCAGCGCTCCAGTGTATGTGACATATCAGCGAGGCCGACCTTATTTGCGGCCCTGACGAGTACTATCTCCACCTAGGGTGGAAGGGGTCTCGTTGACTTCATCAGCAGCGCGAGTACTATCTCCACATGGTGTGGAAGGGGTCTCGCCTTCGACATCAGCACAGGTATAGGTTCAGGACAGAGGCAAGAGGCTGATGCAGGATGAGGGCCCCTCAGGAGGCCAAGATACTGAGTTTACATTGATTGATGTTGATGTGAGCTCTCCCAGCTCGAAGCTGAGGGAGGTCATCCAGGAGCAGAAAGCTGAGATTGGTACTTTGATAGAGAAATTGTAGAGAGCACAGTGGGTTATAAACTACCTGGAGTAGTGGAACAAACAGCTTGAGGATCAGTACACACTTGTAGAGCTGCGGCGAATCCGTGAAGATCGACAATTGGCCCGGAAGAGACCAGGTGACATGACACCGGTTGAGCGAGAGACCTGCCTCACACATGTTAACATTCATCTGGAGAAGTTGTTGGCAAAGGAAAATAGAGACAAAGACATGCTCCTGTTACAGGTCAAAATACCTCCTCATCAGCTCAGAGGGGAAGACAAATATGGAAGAAGTGCAAATACCTAAATTAAACCTATTTCTGCCAGGGTAATGCATATATAGAACAGAACAAGAGCGTTATAACGCAGTCAAGAAATAAATTGGCTGCGTTAGTGGCTAGGGCAACGCTCTGTTTACACTGGATGGTCACGTTACCCGTGTTTTAAGTTTGAATTGGGAAAAGAGCGCGGAGAAAGATTTGAATCTCCGACTTTCCCTCACGAAGGAGTCAGTGCACAAAGGAAACTGCAGAAGCACCAGTTCATTATTGGTCATTGCCATAGAAGACTGAACTCCAAGAGAGGCAAAAGCACGGAGATCAAGGAAACATCTAAGCCTTTTCCATTCCAAACTAGTGGAAAGAGAAGGGCAACAATGGCCTTCTCCCTCTCCTATAAGAAGGAGCTGAAGGCTCTTAATTGGAGGTCGAAGGATTGCTCAAAGTTCTTGCATACTTGTGGAATAGAGAATAGTGTGACATTGTGAAGGCCAAGAGTCAAAGAGGCTCCTAGAGAGTTTGTTGACTTGGACTTCTTCACTAGAGAGAGAAGAGAGATCGGGAGACTGAGGAGGGCTTGGTACAACCGATGGTTGTAATCCTCCTTCTTTCAAAATTAATAGAACTATGTTCGTTTTGTCCATTCAATGCTTGATGTTATATTGTTGTTTCAATATTTTCTTAGTATGATATGAATGGCTCAGATGTGTATAATCTAGATGTTTATTGTTGATTTAATTGATAGAATTCTTGTTATATTAGGAATTACACGGGTGCTTTGGCTGATTGCAGGTCTCGGATTTGGAGCCGACGAGGAAGGACTCTTACTTTGCTGCACAGCATTCTCCAAGAGATTACAAAACCGTCAAAGAGGTAATTCTCTATTTGTATTCCTTCAAGTTATTTCAAGCTAATATGAACATACTCATGCCATCTTTGTGAACAACATAGCTAATATGACTGTCTGCCTCGGGCACCGGAAAGCCCTGAGAGGGATCCACGAAAACTAACCACCCAAGCAGTTTACCCTATAGCAGAATTGGCGACCATACTGGGGAGTTCCCCCATAGTTTCTGGACTATTTCTTCCTTCATTCCTTCTCTCCTCTGTTCTGTATCCTTTCGACCATTTTTGATGCCCAGTAGACATACAAAACGCTTGTAGAGTTCAATCCTGTGCCTGTCTAGCCAACTGAAGATCTTTTCCCTGGTTAACGCGACCTATGCAGTTCATCCAGTGCATTATAATGCGGTCTAGGCTTAAATACAGTGCGTTATAACGCTGTATTTTCTCACAGACAGAGCGTTACCCAGCCCAAAACCCTGTTGTTCACTACTGTGACTGTGTTTTAGCTGTGGAGTTTTTTGGCCACCAGTATCTTTCACAGACCGAATCCCTGTGCTTGTCTGCTAAACTGGCATTGATTATTTGTTTCTCTTATTTAGTTATTGTGCAAAGCATTTACTTTTTTAAAAAGAGAATTTTTTTTTTATATATTTTTCTGCATTTAGCTCAGTTTATTCTGAAATTTTGGTTCACAGACTGTTAAAAGAGGTAGATAGAAGTCTGAATCTTAAAAGTTGAGTTGTGCTATTTACATGTTGGTGCATGGATGATTGAAAAAGAAACCTCTTCTTGTAGAAACACTGTTCATTGAAGTTAATATTTAGAGCATGTTTTGCATGGTTTCTTGAGTCTGAGTCTCACTATACTTCATACGTCCATTTCCCCTCCGCAAGACTAATAAAAAAGTACACTAAAAACAAAGCGATAATAAAATCAATCTAATAACTCTTTTTGAGCTCACACAAACAGTAGTTCAGGCTAGGATCTTGGGTTAGGAAAGTGAGAAAACTACCCAAGATCTCAAAACTTGAAAACTAGAGTCATTAACGAGTGAAATCCTGCTGCACTCACATTATTGGGACCGTTCCTTTACCGGAGCTCAGCGCGAGACAACACTTGGGTGCACTAGAAGGTAGCCCGCCTTCAACTACATCCTGTGGGTGTGTTATATATTGGGGTTCCCTTCGGGGATGTCGAAACTAGATCGGGGATCTAGGTATTCTGCCCATATAGCACACTGTCATTGACTGTGGACCCCCCTGATAGTGTTTGTGATTTGAGGTATCCTTAGTGGCCATACTTTTAGGGAATTACACAAGGTGACTGGGATAGGCTATCCTGGCACCTGACACAGACGGACCTACTCTGTCTTCAATCTTTAGGAGGGTACTCGTCTTCACGAGAGTGCTTACACCTATCGTCTGGGGTTCGGGCGAAGCTCTAGAGTAACCGTAACTGTACTTTCGACCAACCCTCTCTGTATGCTATTGTGAGACTGGATTTCATCACCAGTGAACGGTAGTACTCAGACAGGGCACCCTATACTGGCTGCTTGTTGATTTATTTTAGAGAGTCTTTTTTCTTTTTAGTAAGTGTGTGGTTACTGTCACTTGAGACTTCATAATATATCACATTTTAAATAAAATTTGTTAAAATTAAACCGGTCACCGTGGCGTCCCTGACCCACGCCGTCAGTCTAGACGACAGAAAGGTCTACCTCCTCTCACCTTAGAGGAAAGATTGAACCTTGGTGAACCCGGGCCTTCTACGGAAGAGCAGTCTCCTTTGACTAATCTGGATTATCTCATAGACCCTTATCAGCCGAAACTCCCGGAGGACCCTTTCACTGAAGGCGTTGTACCTAATTACAATCCTCCGCTCACTGATCCGTTAGGACCTGTGATAGTCCAGATTCCCCCACGCCCAGATATGTCTGCGGCCACACCAACATCTATTTCACCACCGACATCCATAGGGACGATGCCAATGGAAACCATCATTGGTTCGCCACCATCCTCCCCACCGGTGGTCAGTTCTATGCCATTACTGGGTAACCCCAGTAGTCAACATATGCCGACCCCCAACCCTATGGTCAACACAACTGTCAGTAGTTTACCGAACCGTTCGGCATCTACTCCTACCGTAACCACGTTGGGGACCACGGTTGCTCCTCCCACGAGCACGACTACTTCGGTGCCCTTTAGCAATCCCTTCGGTTGGAACCCTCTGTTGAGTTCAAACCCCCTGGCCACTATACCAGGGGGCAGTGCTATCAGTACACAGGTAGCAGGGAATATTTCCCTTCCTATGCAATCCTTAGGACAAATTGGACAACCCATTGTAAATACTATCCCCTTAAGTGGTTCAAACATAGGGGTAGGATCTATACCGTTGCCAAATTATGCAAGTACTAGTATGCCTCCGGGAAAATCTATTGCATCCATTTGGACTAACCAACCCTCTGGAGTGGGAGGGCACTTTTACGCTGGGGGCAACCAACCATTTCCCCCCCAATACACTATGCCCTATGGACAACAACCGTATGTTCCTACTCCTCCACCTATGGGAGGTTTTTATCAAAGTCCCACTTACCCTCCTGGTAACACATGGATGGGGGGACCCTATGGTCCAAGTAGTCAGCCCATACTACCTTGGTTAGACTCGGGGGCAAATCCACAATTTCCTTTCTTGGCAGCTTTGGACATACCTGACATCCATAAGCTGACAAACGACCCCATCAACCACAACTCGCTTTGGCCTCCTATACCGCATAAGATTCCTTCAGATATCCCGAAGTTCGACGGGAAGCATGGGGACGACCCGGCCGCACACATCACTACCTTCCACTTGTGGTCCATATCCAATTCCATGGTAGATGATAGTGTCCGACTTCGACTGTTTTCCCGCACCCTTACAGGCAATGCCGCCAAGTGGTACATTGAATTACCACGCGCCACCATCAATACGTTTGGCGCTTTAGCGACGGAGTTCTTAAAGAACTTTCAACTACCAATTAGAGTGGAAACCGGCACAGAATTGTTAACATCATTGCGCCAAGACACCGCCACCCATATCTCCGACCATATTCATGAGTGGAGACGTAGGAGGAGGCTTGTCAAAGCGCCAATTCCGGACCATCTCTTGGCAAATTGGTTTTGCAAGTCCCTTTTACCCCATATCTCTAAAGACATTGGCCTTTCCGGTGCGGTGACAGAGGATCAATGTATTCGTCGTGCCCAGCACCTGGATTTAATCTATTCACAATCCGGCACGCTTTACGATCTGCTCCCCCATGCCCCTGGTAACCCGAACCCTCCGGCTACTAAGAAAACCGGAGCTCATGCCGATGGTCTCGTTGGCGCGATCTCTGGTGTAGCCACCAACCAGTCTCGAGGGAAAACTTCCCAGCCATCCTCGGCTGCCACCGCCCCCCATCAAACGACTCCTCTCCCTTCCGCTGAGGTAAATTCGGTGCAAACCTCACAAAAACCCAACGGGAAAAATAGGAAGAATAAGAAGAAAACATCTTCTTCGGAAGAGCAGTCGAATAATCAGAATAACTCTAATAAAAAAAATGCTGCTAATGAAAAAGGAAAGGATAAACCCATGAGATTTCCTTGTAAAATCTGTGCGGAGGACCACTTGACATACAAATGTCCTCGGTTGCAGGAATGCACTGATTTTATTGCTAACAAGGATTCGGGGAGAACACCTGCCGTTCTTCACAATCCTTTCCCCAACCAACAGCAGCAACATCAACATATGGTTGACAACCCGCCACAACCCCATCAACGGGGCAATGGTGGTTCGCATCCTTCCGGTGAAGGACCATCTGCCATTTATGGCATCGAGAGTATTGACCTTCAAACTTGCGCCAAGCTTTATGGAGCCCCTACCATAGATGCTCAGGAACCTGGAAATAGTTCCAATCCGCCGCCACCCAACGATTTGCATATCAAAAGGCCTACTGCTGAACCTGTAATTCGTCCCCCCAAAGGGACACTTCGCCGCACGACTCATAATACCTCTGCACGTGCAGCCCAAAACTACAATATTGTAGAAGATTTGGCGCAGGCACCGTCAGCCATGTCTGCACTTGAAGTATTACAAACCTGTCCAGCACAAAGGAAAGCCTTTCTTTCGGCCATTGGTGGAATAGACCCCCAGGATTCCACGCTAGCAATCTTTGATATGGAAAAGGCTAAACCTCGCCTCTCACATCAACTCGCATTCCAGGTGCAGGTTGTGTCGAAAGGGAGACCCATACATCGCACTGTCATAGACGAAGGTGCTTCGACCTGCGTTATGTCACAAGCTTGCTGGCTGAATTTAGGTTCTCCTACTCTAACCCCGCCATCGAATTCCCTTAAAGCTTTCGATGGCCACACGTTCCTACCCAAAGGATACCTTGCTAGCTTTCCCATCACTCTAGGTGGGAAAACGGTAAACGTGGACGTTGAAGTCGTAGAGCGTCATCTCGACTATAATCTATTGCTCGGTCGCAGTTGGTCTTATGCTATGACCGCTATCGTGTCTTCGGTCTTCCGACTCATCCTATTTCCATTGGATGGGAAAATAGTCATGGTCGACTAGCTATCCTTCTGCACCCCTGATTATTCCACTTTACCAAGTAGCTCTGTACCCCTAATAGGAGGTGTCCCTGACTCTTACGTCAGTATCAGTACCGGTCTTCTGAAGGCATCTTCCCTACTGGGTTGTTTTCCTCTACCGCCGCCTCAGATCCCAAACACGGTTGCAATGATATCCACCTCTTCGGATGGCTCTATCGACCCATGGATCATTCCGGCACCTTCAGAAATTGATTCCTATGGAGATCAGATGCCACTTTCGCCGGTTGAGTTGGCTTACCAAGCCATCCAAGTCGCATTTGAACCCTCCACTGATATGGTTTCGACCACAGGTACGACCCTCTCTCCCATAATAGTTCTCTCTAAGGATCTCCTCAATGAAGTCTGGCCTACAGACGAAGCTATTCGAGAGATCATGCCATTAGAAGAACGACCTTGGGGAGAGTTCCACCATCGCGCTTCGACAATTGATTCGAAGGCGATAAAAACTGAAATCCCGTTCTTTGACCAACCTGAGATCGTTCCCTCCTCTTATACGACTGTCCACACTATCGATTCAGAGGGGAACATGGGTAATCTTTCCAAGACTCTACTCATCGATATCTCGGTCAAAACGGGTATCGTGGAAAATATTCAGATTGGAGAAGATTGCATTTCTAAGGAAATTGCGCGCTTCACATCCATTTTCAAAGAATTCCGCGATGTGTTTGCTTGGTCTCACAAGAAAATTCCCGACATAGATCCTTCGATTGACGAGAAAGAGATCAAGAAGTTCCGAGCATTCTGTTTACGGTATTTTTCTCTCTCGTTAATCCGAAAAACCCCGAGTCCTCTTCGTCGGGCTCGTTAAACTTACACGACGAAGCACCGAGCATTCTTTTTACGGTATTTTTCTTGCTCGTTAATCCGAAAAACCCCGAGTTCTCTTCTTCGGACTCGTTAAACTTACACGAAGTTGACATCGAGCGTTCTTTTTGGTCTTTCTTGCTCGTTAATCTGAAAAACCTAGATTTTTCTTCTTCAGACTCGTTAAAACCATGAAGAAGCTCTGAGCATTCTTTTTAGGAATATTTTTCTCGCTCATAAATCCGAAAAAATCCCGAGTCACCTTTGTCAGGCTCGTTAAACTACTGAGACAAAGAACAAGGAGCCATTCTTTTCCTCTTTTTTCAACGCTCTTTAAACAGAAAAAGTAAATCGAGTTTTCTCCGCGTGACTCGTTAAAATTTCACGGAGGTATCGAGTTTTCTCCGCGTGACTCGTTAAAATTTCACGGAGGTACCGAGTTTTCTTTGTTGGACTCGTTAAAATTTCACAAAGAAGATTGAGTTTACTTCGTCTCCTCGTACTCATAACAAAATGAGGTAGATGTCCATTGAACATAGATTTCTCACTTTTCCGGATTCGATGGACTAACTAACGGAAAATGAACTGTTTCGGGCTTACTATTACCCCTTTGCCGTGCCCGGTTATCAAGACATGACAAAGGTACCCCAATGGAGCCGTCTTTTACGACATTTTTCAGACTCTCTAAATATGAAAAATTCACCGAGTTTACTCGTCTGGACTCGTTAAACCTAATCAGACAGGACATGGAGTTGTCTTTTATGACATTTTTTAGACTCTCTAAACATGAAAAATTCACCGAGTTTTCTCATCTGGACTCGTTAAACTTAATCAGATGGGGCACAGAGTTGTCTTTCCTGACATTTTTCAGACACTCTAAACATGAAAAATTCATCGAGTTTACTCGTCTGGACTCGTTAAAATTAATCAGACGGGGAAAATTTGGACAAAATGGATACTACCTCTGTTACATTTTCAAAAAAGGTCGATTTGGCAGCAAAATTATTGAACATGGCACTTCCCAGAAAACTCTTTCGCAGTTAGCCGAACCCTACCATCTATGAGTATTAGCCTTCATTTCCCAGTGTCCTTGCACTGGTAAAATCCTAACACACTCTTTGGTGTTCATCATGCTTCCGCTGCCTAGTACCCTGCTAGAGTGCCTTCTATTGTTCAAGCAGATCTCGTTATCTACTGCTCCTGTTATCAACCAAACCGTTCATTATGCCAGAAATTATTTTTCGTATGACGTTACCATTTACTCTTCCATATCTCAAATCATAAACAAAATCAGTTGGTTTCCGTTTCGTGTTGACTGATGTAGGACGCCTCAGTGCCTACCTTTCAACAGATCACTTCCTATCGACTTCAACACCTTATCTAGGAAGTTGATCCAGAAACACATCAGTACCCAGATACTTGCAGACATCAGTGGCAGGTAGTCTTGTGTTTGATCAAGGGTTTTCATCATTGGCTCTTGGTCGAATGATTCTATGAGTGTTCGACTTCAACTCCTTTTATTCACACTCGCTAGATTGTACTGGGCATCTTAGGGACCATCATCATTATCGGTGGCCACCTTCGTGTCTGTTAACAGTTTTCATTATTGACTGGTAATCAGATGATTTCTCACATGTTCGACGGCAACTCCCTCATTCACATGTTGAGAAATGTGCAGTTTAAGTGAATCGGCAGTCAAGACCTTGGGGCAAAGGTTACATCATTAAAGTTGTGTTCCCTTCCCCAAGCTACGATATTGTTTATGGAGACAGCTTTTTCAGCCTGATCCTGTTATGACAGACACTTCCACATTGTGCCTATTGGTGGACAGATTCTTCATATCTCTATTCTAGAGAAATCATTTTGTTTAAGCTACTGAGCATGGGACATGCCCGACTCTAGGCAAATACTATATTTTCTGACATATGTTGTTGTTTCAGGTTTTTCCTCAGTCTTTCAATCTCTCTCTCTCTATACAAATTATAAAGTATTTCGTCCATCGTCTTCGTCTCTGACCTCACACTTTAGGGGGCATCTGTTACAGGTCAAAATACCTCCTCATCAGCTCAGAGGGGAAGACAAATATGGAAGAAGTACAAAGACCTAAATTAAACCTATTTCTGCCAGGGTAACGCATATATAGAACAGAACAAGAGCGTTATAACGCAGGAAAGAAATACATTGGCCGCGTTAGTGGCTAGGGCAACGCTCTGTTTACACTAGATGGTCGCGTTACCCGTGTTTTAAGTTTGAATTGGGAAAAGAGCGCAGAGAAAGATTTGAATCTACGACTTTCCCTCACGAAGGAGTCAGTGCACAAAGGAAACTGCAGAAGCACCAGTTCATTATTGGTCATTGCCATAGAAGACTGAACTCCAAGAGAGGCAAAAGCACGGAGATCAAGGAAACATCTAAGCCTTTTCCATTCCAAACTAGTGGAAAGAGAAGGGAAACAATGGCTTTCTCCCTCTCCTATAAGAAGGAGCTGAAGGCTCTTAATTGGAGGTCGAAGGATTGCTCAAGGTTCTTGCATACTTGTGGAATAGAGAATAGTGTGACATTGTGAAGGCCAAGAGTCAAAGAGGCTCCTAGAGAGTTTGTTGACTTGGAATTCTTCACTAGAGAGAGAAGAGAGATTGGGAGACTGAGGAGGGCTTGGTACAACCGATGGTTGTAATCCTCCTTCTTTCAAAATTAATAGAACTATGTTCATTTTGTCCATTCAATGCTTGATGTTATATTGTTGTTTCAATATTTTCTTAGTATGATATGAATGGCTCAGATGTGTATAATCTAGATGTTTATTGTTGATTTAATTGATAGAATACTTGTTATATTAGGAATTACACGGGTGCTTTGGCTGATTGCAGGTCTCGGATTTGGAGCCGGTGAGGAAGGACTCTTACTTTGCTGCACAGCGTTCTCCAAGAGATTACAAAACCGTCAAAGAGGTAATTCTCTATTTGTATTCCTTCAAGTTATTTCAAGCTAATATGAACATACTCATGCCATCTTTGTGAACAGCATAGCTAATCTGACTGTCTGCCTCGGGCACCGGAAAGCCCTGAGAGGGATCCACGAAAACTAACCACCCAAGCAGTTTACCCTATAGTAGCTCCGTCACATGAAAGGTCATTATTGGGCCCGCATGCATGTCTGCAAAGCAAAAATGAAGATCCTGAACAGAAGATTAAGCAGAGCACTGAAACGGCGAAAGAGGCCTGATCCACTCCGGATTTTGGCCGAGGCTTCATTAGCTGAGCATGAGGCATGATGGAGGATATTCGCTCTGAATTTGAGAAAATTTGAAGAATTTTTTGTCATTTTTGAAAATTTTGGTCTCAAAACAGGTTTTTCAGCCCAACGCGTAGCGCATCCCGACGCGCGCTTATGATTGGGACACTTTCTGGAGGAAAAATTTGTATTTTTGGATTTTTCATGGTAATTTATGCATGCTCAGAAATGGCCGAAGCATTTCATCAAGTTCTGGATGATCAAAAGGGCCAAAAACACCATGAAAATCACCTTTCTGCCACCTTTTGCACCAGCAGTAAGTACTTTTGGGAGAATGAAGTTTTGGAGGGGCAAATGAACTTCAAATTGAAAAATCCAACTTGGGTTGGATAGAAGACATATAGGGCTATCCAAAAAGCTATCATGAGCTTGATTTTGACTCCGAGAAGTGCTCCAAAATCAGGTCCAAAGGCGCACGGCGCATAGAGGAAATTAGCCTATTTTTCACTTTCCAGCTCAGGAATTCGGCCAGTTTGGACCAGTTTCACCTCTTGATGTAATTTTTGATCCAGATTGATGTAATTTGATAAAAATGATGTAATTTTTGCATGTATTTACCTATTCTATATGATTCATTCAAAAAAAAGTGAAAATCAAGTGAATGGATCAGTTACCTAGCTTATAGAGGCAAGTTGTTTGGTTGCCTAGATTTTAACTCCTTGTTTAGAATTGGTTCAAAATGCTCCTAGAAGCATGAGATCGACCCCTAGAGGCATGGGAAGGGGTTAGACTTGTCTATTTATTGTATTTTCTGAGACACTTTCAAGGTTGGACTCTTGGGAAAAGTTTGGCACACTATTGTACATATTTTCTACATTTTGGCTAAGGAAAGATCAGAGGTTTTGCAGCACCTGTTGGGATTCTTGTGGCTTTCAGTTTTGATGGTGTGTTCTCTCAGTTATTTGTAAGTTCTTTAATTTTTAATGTATGCCATCCCCTTCTTTTGCTTCTGAAACTAAATGAATGAGTAAATGAGGTTGAATCCATTGATTCCAGTGCTCTGCCTTTAATTTTGTTTAGTTTTATATGTTTTCGCCAGTTTGGAGAGGATCCTTGTTCTCCCTTGCCCTCTTCATCTCCTTGTCATTCTGATCCATCCATACACATAATATAAAAGCATCAATACTACTGCCTACCTTGCCCCAACTCGAATTCTGCAAAGATCTGGCCTTATCCCTGAACCCATAATTGTTTTTTCCCATTTTTCCAACAAAAACCCAAAAAATTTAAATCAAACTTTCCTATCTATTTACTAGCCTAAAATCAGTTCCCATTTTAAAGTCATCTCAGCCCCTTTGAAGACCTTTTGCCGAGATAGACCCGGAGAGAGCCCTCTCCTGTCCTCGTAGGGCTAGCTACGAGGCTGAGCGTGGTTTGATGTTGCCTTGAGCTTTACCTTATTTCAGCCTAAGGTAGATTTGAGCGCTAACATAGTGGCGACCATACTGGGGAAACTAGATCTCAATGGTTTGCTTGTTGGTGTGTTCATTTCATGAGTTATAGACAGAGTCTGAAGTCACGCTAGGTAGCTTTTGAAACGCTTTTGCTATGCATAAGTGGAAGTAGATAAACGCTGCTTCAGTCGATCTCTGGTTTAGCTTGTGAATGCAGCACTTGATTTGCAAATTACCCCAGTACACTTGTTCGTTCTAGACTTTTGGATGATTGAGTCTAGAATTCGATAGGCTGAAAATAATCTGTTGTGTCCTTTGGTTTTTTTTTGAAAAGATCAATACACTGGCTTCAAAAAGGCATACTAGATCAAATCATGATCCAAATCCGCCTCCAGTATATGAAAACCCCAACCTAATCCCAAGAATTTTCCGTCGAGAAGCTCCCATCATTCCTTTGGTAAAATCTCACTCATACCCCACTGTTTTTTAATACATTGGAGATATTGAGTTTGACGATCAGTTCGAGTTATCATTGTTTGAAACCAAGTCCGAAAGTGCTACTGGTTCTACCGTCATCAATCCTGAGTTCATCAAGTATCTATAAGTTGAACAAGCAAATAGATCTATCGATAATTATATTCTGAATCTTCAAAACTCCATTGTGGCAACCAACATTCCTGAATTCATTGAATCTGCTTCACAAACTCTTGGGCCATCTGAAATTGCATCCGGTTCAATTCCCACTGAACCTCCCTTTATCCCTACCATTCTCGTACAGCCTGAGATCTCTGATCAGCAATCAGCAGTAGTTCTTCCTCCATCTCCACCGCATACACCTCGTCCGTCTACTGCTCCCATTCCACCTGTTTCTCCAAGACAGCAGATTATAAATCCGCCAAGAGTCATGGCTGTTAGATTCACACCTCTTGTTTTACCTGCAAATTTGGATCCTATGCCCGCTGATTATCAGAGTAAGATTCCAATGTTTGATGGCACTCCGCAGAGTGTGTCCGCTCAGCAGCATATTGTTAGAATGACAGATTTCTTGGACCTGCATGAAATAGATGAAGAGAATGTGTCCATGAGATTGTTCGCCCAGACTTTTGGAGGTGAGGTTCGTAAATGGTTCAGAGCTTTACAGCCCGCAAGTATCAATACATTAAAAGAGCTTCAGACACAATTCCTAGATCGGTGGGAGATGAAGAAAGATCCGCTGCAAATTACTTTTGAGTATACTAGCATCAAGCATAATCCTGGTGAGTCCGTTTAGGACTATATTATCATATTCAATACAGTTTATAATGCAATTCCAGATGACTTAAGACCGTCTAGAAAATCAGCTCTCCTTAAATTCCCAGATGGTTTCGATCCGAAGATGGCTTATTCACTACGAGACAGAGATCCACCTACCTTGGAGGATATGCAGAAGATTGCTGTTAGTGTTGAGGCGAATCTGAATGATAAGAGAGCCAGGTTGAAAGCAGAGAAGAGAGTGACCATAAAGGAAGAAGCTTCCACATCTGCATCAAAACAACACTTGCTTCGTGAGATGGAAAAAATGCTCAAAATAATGACGCTTGATAAGCCAGAAACGCAGATTCGTAATCCCCACTACCGTGGCCAGCAGCAGCCACATTTCAGAATTAAGCAGCGTGAACAGAGAGCATAAGAGCCGGCAGCCCAGCAGCAAGTTAAAACACCTCTTCTACATAATTTTGTGAGTCAAGATTCAGAAGATGACGATGATGTAGTAGGGGAGCAAAACCACTTCTTTACTCCCGATGATCTGCCCATTTACATCACTGAAGATGAAGAATATGGAGAAAGTTCAACTACACAGAAAGATGAGGATTTCATTTTAGCAAACGATGAAGCTCTAGAGGAAGAATCAGATGAATACCAAAGAGGGTATATGAATGCTTTGTTTGCTCAGTAGAAGCAATACTCATTGAGAAACAGAGATGTGCCCATAAACCCAATTCAGAAGAGAAAAGATGCTTCAACACCGAAGATGGATTCACCTATACCACAGAAGAAAGGAAAAGAGATGATTGATCCCGCCGCTAATAAATCATCATCAGCAGAAAAGTCAAATCAGCTAAGCATAATGAAGGATAAGGCTGAAAGGAAAGAAGTTGCAGTCAAAGAGGTTGAAAGAGTTTCAACTTTTAGTTTGGAGAATGAAATTTCCAAATTGAAGGTATCTATTCCTTTGACAGAAATTATGAAGAACAGCAGTTATCGAGGTCAAGTCTCTAAAATTCTGAATTTTGATCCAATGTTTGACACGGTAAATATTGAAGATGATCAGCCTGAATTGATATTTGGGCCTGCTTTAGATGGTGAGTCCCCTGACAGTGATGTTCCTCCCTTTTATATCAGTTTTAGGTTGCATGAATATGTATTGCACAATGCCATGTTCGATTCTGGTGCTTCGCACAATCTTATGCCAAAGGCGATCATGGAAAAGTTGGGTGTAGACATTACAAGGAAATACCATGATTTGTATTCATTTGATTCCAGCCGCATGAGATGTATCAGACTCATCAAAGATTTGGTTGTAAGTTTAGATCAGATTCCTGCGAAGAATGTCTTGATGGACGTGGTTGTGGCGGACATTCCTCCTCGATTTGGGATGCTCCTTTCTAGATCTTGGGGAGCAAAGTTGAAAGGTACACTACAGTTAGATTTCTCCTATGCAACAATCCCTGTCTTTGGCCAAATGAGAAAGCTATATCGAGAACATAAGATGAAATACATGATAACAAGCAAGGAGAAACCAATCAATCATCCTGTAAATTATGTACATATCGACTTAGAGTCTTTTGTTTTGTTTGATGATATTTTTAATGATATAGATAGTCAGTTAGTTCAGGAAGAAGATATACCAGAGATCACCGAGAATTTTAGAGAAGTTCTGCAGAAAGAAAGACGAGAAAAGCAAGCTACTGTTGAGCAATTAGCTAAAGACGATGGGCAGCAAACAGAAAAAACAGAGCTGGCGCAATTTCAACACTTAGAGGATGATGAAGATGGTCTTTGGACCATGGATTTCGATGGCGCAGTGGGTAGTGATGGTGCTGGAATTGGTTTTTGGATACGCAGTCCATTTTTCGCTCCGAATAAGGTCCCGAGCAATGTGAGAGTATGTTCCTAAAAACTAGCATTTGACTGTTCTAACAATGAGTCGGAGTATGAGGCTCTGATTGCTAGCCTAAATATTCTAAGAAAGCTGAAAGCGAAAATAATTGCAGTCTATGGTGATTCGGAGTTGGTGATAAAACAAGTAAAGGGTGAGTTTCAAACCAAGCATCCTCACATGAGGGCTTATCGTAATGCAGTTTTAGACATTTTGAAGTTATTTTCAGATTATACCTTGACGTGTGTGCCTCGCATCCAAAATGGTGTTGCTGATGGACTTGCTAAGGCAACAAGAAATTTAAAAATCCCAATGAATTCCAGCAACAAGTTCGAGATCCATGTGAAGCACCGCCCTACCGTTCCGGACAATCAGAGATGTTGGCAAGTTTTTCAGGGTGACGAGGAGATTAGTGATTTTCTACAAAACAAGGGTAAGTTTAAAGATACCTCCATAGATACAGAACATGATGATGGTAATGATGATATACAAATAAATCAAATGGAAGTGCTGCAACTTAAAGATAACATCATTCCTAAAGGATTGATTCCTTTAGAGGAACTCTTTGATCAAGACGATGTAGCCCGCAAACCGACATTGAGGCCGACTGAAAAAGGTGTTGAAGAAGTAAATATTGGGACAGTTGAAAATCCCAAGATGGTAAAGTTATCCAAGTCATTGTCACCGGAGGTAAGAGCGGAGTATGTGAGATTGTTGTCTTCATTTGCTGATGCTTTTGCGTGGGATTACTCAGATTTAAAAACGTATGACACTAATACCATTCAGCATACTATCCCTATTAAACCAAATCAGAAACCTTTTCGTCAGAATTTGAGGAGAATCAATCTAAAGCTACTACCATCGATTGAAAAGGAGGTAAATAGGTTGTATAAGTCAGGAATCATTGTACCTATCAGATTTTCTGATTGGATATCGAATTTGGTGCCTGTGAGGAAAAAGACAGGTGAGATCCGTTTGTGTATTGATTTCAGAAATTTGAATAAGGTATCATTAAAAGACAATTATCCGCTACCAAAAACGGACCATATATTGCAGTGAGTAGTTGGAGCATCAAGGATGTCACTACTCGACGGGCTATTCAGGATATAATCAAATTTTAGTGCATGAGGACAATCGTGACAAAATTGCGTTCACCACTCCATGGGGAACGTTTCATTATGCCAAGATGCCATTTGGTTTGAAAAATGCAGGTGCCACTTTTCAGCGTGCAATGGACATGGATTTCGCCAATGAGAAAGATGTATTTTTGGTTGTTTACCTTGATGATTTGACTGTGTTTTCAAATTCTGATGAAGAACATTTGTATCACTTGAAAGTTGTTTTCCAGAAGTGCAGAAAATATGGCATTTCGCTGAATCCGAAAAAGAGCTTGTTTGCCATGGATGAAGGCAAACTCCTTGGCCACATCATATCGAAAGACAGCATTCGTGTTGACCCTGCACATGTTGAAGCCATCCAGCAAATTGAACAGCCCCAGAACAAGAAATAAATACAGTCATTTAATGGTAAAATGAATTTTCTGCATCGTTTCATTCCAAATCTTGCTGAGCATCTTAGAGAGATCACGAACATGCTGAAAAAGGACAGTCAGGTGAAGTGGACAGAAGAGGCGGTGAAATCATTCAATTTGGTAAATTTAGCTCCTTCTTCAGCCCCCATTTTAATAAGCCCGGATTACACACAGGACTTCATTTTGTTTTTGTTTGCTTCTGAGCACACTTTGGAAGTTGTTTTAATGTAGAAAAGGGATGGAGTTGAGAAGCCCATTGCTTTTTTCAGTCGAATTATAAGGGACAGAGCTTTGAAATACAACATTATTGAGAAACAAGCACTTTCTCTTGTGAAGGCCTTGAAGGATTTTCGTGTGTATATATTGCATTCCCACATTATAGCTTACGTTCCTAGCGCAACTGTCAAAGATGTTTTGGTACAAGTAGATCCGGAAGGAAGACGAGGTAAGTGGATCGCTGCGTTGTTAGAATATGATGTGGAGATTAAAACGACCAAGCTGATCAAAGGACAAGGACTAGCCAAGCTCATGGCTGAAACAAATCTGCATGCTCTAGATATAAATTTGATCACTGCCATGTCTGGTGAAGATGAGGAGAGTACATCATTTCAGGTATCTGATATTTTTGTTTCTTCCCCTTGGTATGCTGACATTTTATACGTACTTCAGAATTTGTCTCCACCACCTGGGATGCCTAAAAATAAGAGTAGAACCTTGAAGTTGAGGGCTGCAAAGTTTTGTATATTGAATTCTGCATTATATTGGAAAGACCCTGGTGGAATGTTATTGAATTGTTTGGTAGAGGAAGAAGCCAAAAGAGTTTTGGAGGAATTTCATAGAGGAGACTGCGGGGGTCATATATTTTGGAAAACCACAGCGAATAAGATTCTGAGAGCAGGTTACTACTGGCCTTCTTTATTTTCTGATGTATATAAGGCTGTTAAGAGTTGTCACGAATGTCAAATTTTCGAAGGGAAGCAGAAATTACAGCCTTTTCCTCTCAAACCAATTGAAGTCAGTGCACCATTTCAGCAGTGGGGGTTGGATTTCATTGGGGAAATCCATCTGGCATCTTCAGGTCGGCATAGATGGATATTGACAGCAACAGATTACTTCACGAAGTGGATCGAGGCAATTCCCACCCGACAGGCTACGGATGTGGTAATTATTTCTTTTCTTGAAAATAATATTCTGTCACGTTTTGGTTGTCCTAGTAAGATAATCACAGATAATGCAGCGGCCTTCAAGTCTAAAAGGATGGTTGAATTTTACAATAAGTATAACATCAGCTTGGGACATTCGACTGCCTACCATCCGCAAGGAAATGGCTTGGCGGAATCTTCAAATAAGTCTTGGGTAAATATCATTAAGAAATTGATGGAAATCAATAATAAAGGCTGGCACAAGAAATTAGTGAATGCACTTTGCGCTAATAGGGTAAGTCAGAAAAAATCCATCGGTATGTCTCCCTTTGAGTTGGTATATGGAGTAGACATAGTGTTTCCCACTTCTCTTGTTGTCCCAGTAGTCAAATTGCTTCAGGAAGCCAGTAGTGAGGAAGATCCCATGCAGCGAAGGATAAATCAGATGATTCATTTACAGCAGACACGGGAGGAGGTCTTTCAAAATACATTCAAGTTGCACGAGCGCATTAAGAAGATTTATGACAGGAAGGCGAAAGCAGATAAGTTTCAGCTGGATGAGGTGGTTTTGAAGTGGGATGCTCGAAATGAAGATAAGGGAAAGCATGGAAAATTTGAAAGGGTCCTTTTAAGATTGCAGCGTATCGTGGTCAGAACGCCTTTCTTCTCAAGGAAATGAATGGGGATGATTGTCCTGGAGGGCCGATCAATGGTCGGCTGCTCAAGCAATACCATTTCTGAGTATTTTCTGCTGATTTCATCATCATTGTATATATCGTTCTATTTTTGTTTCATCGCAAGTGTGTACTAATCTCTTGTCTTCAGTCTGGGGCCCGAAGCGAAGGCTATAATTCTGGAGAGGGAGGTTAGTTGGTTTGAAGTTTGTTAAGTTAGTTGTATCGGTCTTTTCAGTTTTAAAATCGAGTCAGCTTCAGTCAAGTTTCAGTCAATAAATGTGTCAAAGGTTTTGTGTTATCTGTTGAAATAATGACTCCATCGCCCAATGGATGAAGGCACTGTCTAACTCTTCCAGAGATCTGCCGTTCTTGGCATCTCCTTGGAGCCACCATCCCCATTAGAGCCAATGTTAGAGTCGGTCTTTACAGCCCTCCGTCAGAGATCATTTCGCTTTTTGCATATCATTTTTAGGTGTCTCGCTCATTTCACTTCGTTGAATTTCACTAGGGGCATGCCATTGACTGACGAGAGGGTCTGGTCATCTTGTATTCCCTCATGCTTGTACCTGCTGGGCTAATTAAAACTCCTCAAAAGTCATCGAAGTTCAGTTCACGTCATTCATGATCATAAATGAATATTTTGGTCGACAAGAGTCTTTTAGTTTTAGAGTCTAGGGTTCAGTCTTTTGATATGCTTAATAAATTCTCACAGGCCATGAGGATGATTCTCGAAAAAGTTCTCCGTTTAAATTTTTATCATCAAACACTTCTGAGGAAATTTCTTGTTCAAAACTCTGTTTTGAACTAGAAATTGTCAAGTTCATTTTTTGTAACAGTCATGTATTTTTCCCACCATAAAAATTTCAAAGGCAACCTCTGATCTTTGCCGAAGTCCAAACGCCAACATCCCTGCAAAAACAACCAAGTTTCATCAATCCAAAATTCAGAAAATCAGTGCAAAAAGCCAAAAGACAGAAGTTCAAAGAAAGGATAAAGTGCCAAATGAAAAACGTTACAAAGTGGGTTTTTGAAGAACTAAAATTAAACCCATCTCTCCCAAGATATTTCAAAGGCTATATAAACCTGTTGAATCAAATTACATTCATAATTTTTCAGAGCAGAAGTCGAAATGAAAAATGGAAGGACGCAATTGTAAGTTTTGAAGCTGACTGTGTGTGTTGACAGTGCGCGCGACACATACAAGGAGCGTGCGGCGCATAAAATGCGTGTAGCGCACTGAGCAAGGTTGTGCAGTGTAATTTTACACGTGCGCGACGCATAGAGTGCGCGTGGCGCATTGGGCATGCGCGCGGCGCATAGAGCCCTAAGGCCGGATAATCACACTCCTTCACCCAAACTCGTGTCAAATCGCCTCATTCGCCTTCAAGTAAGTTATCCAAGCTTGCTTAATGATTCATGGATATGCTATGGTGTTTTAAAGGTGGAGAAAACAAGTGTTTATTATGGTGAAAGTTAAACCCTATATTCATTTCAAAATTTGCTCCATAGGGTTTGAGAAGTGATGTTGGTCATTTGAAATTGGTGTCAAAACCTGCATTTATCAAAGCACTCTTATGCCATTGTTGTGTATGCTTTTATCACCGCTGTCATTATATCATTTCCCTCACTGCTGAGATCAATGTTATTATACCATAGTCCCATTTTTATGCCACTGTTTCACATCCTTCATTTCCTTTGTTCCCATGTGGTAAAACCCTAAATTTATCACCTGTTATCCCTTCCCTCCATTGACAAAATTTTGATTGCCACAATATTCAAAGATTATGCCTTAGATTTCATTTACATTTTGTCATTTCACCTATTCCCGTTCCCAAAAATCCTCACTATCACTATTTTCTCATATCACTTGCAAATTGACCATATCCCTAAACCCCTCAAACAGTGGCTGTCCCCACACTTGACAGTACTTTATCACTGTAGTTTTTCCCATAGCACTGTATTACATATGTGACACATTTGGCATACATTGAACTCTTGTTTTCATCATTACCATATCAGCATATTTTTGTCATACTTTTAGCATCATGTCAGAGACGGATTCAGTTTATGAGTAGGGTTATGACAGTGATTCCACAGCAGAGGCTAATGTGCCACAGAGGTCTCACAAAAGTGGCAAAAGTGGTAGGCATGTCAGGGAGGAGCCTACTTCTTTGGTTCAATTGCAGGCTTGCCCGCTTGCAATGGATTGTTTTCAGCATCAGTCATGTTTCCAATACTGTGAGATGATTTCCCAAACTCAGCATCATCATGAGCTAGCTTGCCTATTTTTTCTACATTTACATGATGGTCGTGTAAACATTGCCAGAGTAAACTTCATTCTGTCACCAGAGACCATTGCTCAGGCCACCGGGATACCAAACATAGGAGAGGAATGGAACAAACGACAGTAGCTAGAGAAATCCTATTATGAGCCATATATCGGACCTGGATATATGAGGCAGCTGAGCAGGGTATTTCCATTTTGATTTCTGAAGGACGAGTACGCACCATTGATGAGACTGATCATTCGATATTTCAGTTGCGAGGGCAGATTCTCGTGCCTCTATGCGTACCATATCCGTTTGTTGATGCATTTCACGAGGGTACGTATGATGAGCATTCCATACTTCATGTACCGCAACATAGAGCGGATGACATTTCTTGTACAGAAGAAGACCCCAGCACAGCAGCATAGCATATATCATTACGCGCTGATCAAAATCATGGTGGTACATCAGCTAACATAGCAGGGCATCGCATGGGATGAGTTCATATCCCGTGACTTCTTTGCAGCGCCACAGCTGCCTCCCGAGGTAGTTCATGATGAGGGAGAGCCTTCACACCAGTTGGATATTCCTGAGACTGAGCATATCAGCGCTCCGGTGTATGTGACATATCAACGAGGCCACAGAGCCTTATTTGCAGCTACACGACGAGTACTATCTCCACCCAGGGTGGAAGGGGTCTCGTTGACTTCATCAGCATCGCGAGTACTATCTCCACATGGTGTGGAAGGGGTCTCGCCTTTGACATCAACACAGGTACAGGTTCAGGACAGAGGCAAGAGGCCGATGCAGGATGAGGGCCCCTCAGGAGGCCAAGATACTGAGTTTACATTTATTGATGTTGATGTGAGCTCTCCCAGCTCGAAGCTGAGGGAGGTCATCCAGGAGCAGAAAGCTGAGATTGGTACTTTGACAGAGAAATTGCAGAGAGCACAGTGGGTGATAAACTACCTGGAGCAGCGGAACAAACATCTTGAGGATTAACACACACTTGTAGAGCTGCGGCGAATCCGTGAAGATCGACAATTGGCCCGGAAGAGACCAGGTGACATGACACCGGTTGAGCGAGAGACCTGCCTCACACATGTTAAAATTCATCTGGAGAAGTTGTTGGCAAAGGCCAATAGAGACAAAGACATGCTCCGTCACATGAAAGGTCATTATTGGGCCCACATGCACGTCTGCAAAGCAAAAATGAAGATCCTAAAGAGAAGATTAAGCAGAGCACTGAAACGGCGAAAGAGGCCTAATCCGCTTCGGATTTTGGCTGAGGCTTCATTGGCTAAGCATGAGGCATGATGGAGGATCTTCGCTCCGAATTTGAGCAAATTTGAAGAATTTTTTGTCATTTTTGAAAATTTTGGTCTCAAAACAGGTTTTTCAGCCCAACGCGTAGCGCGTCCCGACGCGCGCTTATGATTGGGACACTTTCTGGAGGAAAAATTTGTATTTTTTTATTTTTCATGGTAAGTTATGCATTCTTAGAAATGGCCAAAGCATTTCATCAAGTTCTGGATGATCAAAAGGGCCAAAAACACCATGAAAATCACCTTTCTGTCACCTTTTGCACCAGCAGGAAGTACTTTTGGGAGAATGAAGTTTTGGAGGGGCAAATGAACTCCAAATTGAAACATTCCACTTGGGTTGAATAATAGAAATCTAGGGCTTTCGAAAAAGCTATCATGAGCTTGATTTGGACTTTGGGAAGTGCTCCAAAAGAAGGTCCAAAGGTGCGCGGCACATAGAGCTTTGGCGCGCGGCGCATAGAGGAAATTAGCCTATTTTTCACTTTCCAGCTCAGGAATTCGGCCAGTTTGGACCAGTTTCACCTCTTGATGTAATTTTTGATCCAGATTGATGTAATTTGATAAACATGACATAATTTTGGCATGTATTTACCTATTCTAGATGATTCATTCACAAAAAAGTGAAAATCAAGTGAATGGATCAATTACCTAGCTTATAGAGGAAAGTTGTTTGGCTGCCTAGATTTTAGCTCCTTGTTTAGAATTGGTTCAAACTGCTCCTAGAAGCATGAGCTCGACCCCTAGAGGCATGGGAAAGGGTTAGACTTGTCTATTTATTGTATTTTCTGAGACACTTTCAGGGTTGGACTCTTGGGAAAAGTTTGGCACACTATTGTACATATTTTCTACCTTTTGGCTAAGGAAAGATCAGAGGTTTTGCAGCACCTGTTGGGATTCTTGTGGCTTTCAGTTTTGATGGTGTTTTCTCTCAGTTATTTGTAATTTCTTTAATTTTTAATTTATTCCATCCCCTTCTTTTTCTTCTGAAACTAAATGAATGAGTAAATGAGGTTGAATCCATTGATTCTAGTGCTCTGCCTTTAATTTTGTTTAGTTTTATATGTTTTCGCCAGTTTGGAGAGGATCCTTCTTCTCCCTTGCCCTCTTCAGCTCCTTGTCATTCTGATCCATCCATACACATAATCTAAAAGCATCAAGACTATTGCCTACCTTGCCCAAACTTGAATTCTGCAAAGATCTGGCCTTATCCCCGAACCCAGAATTGTTTTTTCCCATTTTTCCAACAAAAACCCAAAAAATTTAAATCAAACTTTCCTATCTATTTACTAGCCTAAAATCAGTTCCCATTTTAAAGTCATCTCAGCCCCTTTGAAGACCTTTTGCCGAGATAGACCCGGAGAGAGCCCTCTCCTGTCCTCGTAGGGCTAGCTACGAGGCTGAGCGTGGTTTGATGTTGCCTTGAGTTTTACCTTATTTTAGCCTAAGGTAGATTTGAGTGCTAACACATAGCAATGACAGAGGCTACACGGGCTGTCAGGCCTATCGGACACTGCTGAACAACCTCTGTGTGTAGCGCCCGAGCCAGTCGGGCTACTTTGCACGATGTCGGGTCGGTTGCTAAACGTGCCCTGTGCGTAGCACCGGGTCAATTGGGCTGCTCTGCACGCTGTCGGGTTGGCTGCTGAATTTTCCTTGTCTGTAGATCTGGGTTAGTTGAGCTGCTCAGCACGCTGTCGGGTCGGCTGCTGAACATGCCCTGTGCGTAGCACCCGGGCTTGTCAGGCCTCTTCTGAACGTGTTCTGTGCATGGTTCTTCTGTCGAGTCTACATGCTGGTAAACGCGCAACACTGGGTCATAGACATGCAAAGTTCAATGTATTTATCAAGGCATACAAACTCTAGGAGCGTAGCAGGGGTTTCCAGGCGCGCAACACAAGGTTTTTTTTGCCCGAAGTTTGCCAGAAATTCTGAAATTTCTCTTTGAAGGCCTTTCACTTCTCTTTTGCAGATGATAAATTAGGTTGACTGATAAAAAAGATGTGTTTATACCCTTAGAAAAATAAATTGTAATTATAAACCCACTTTTGCTAAGGTTTTCTGTTTTTCTTGTCACTTTGTCACTGATATTGTTTTTACCTTTTGCAGGAGGTGACTTAAAACACAAAAAATGATGTCTTTTCCTCTCAACCATTTCTCTCTGTTGTTCTTCAGGTAGCTAATATGATGGAATTTGGCTCTCTTTGGCCTGTTGATGCTTTAACACTCTGTTCTTACCCATTTTTTCATATCAAAACTTGCCTACACTGTGGAGTTTGGTAATCATGTTTTTACCCCCTTTGAGATCTCTGAGTGTGGGTGATCTTAAAACATGGTTTCTTCCCCTCTCACTGATTTTCCAGAGGTATAATAAATCTATCTTGCACAGTCACCACAGTCTTTACAATCATATTTTTCATTATCTCCCTTTGGCCACTTCCTTTCCTTTTGAGACAGTGAAACATTGCCACCTTGGCAGACCCTAGAGGTCACCTTCAAGAGCCTATTCAAACTATCTTCATGCTGTCATCATGGAGGTTTCTCGTCTTCATTTCTAGTTTCAATAAATCTTTAATTCATGCTTATTTGTGCTGATGTGCCTCTGTCCTTGTGGTTTTCTGCATTGGCTTCTTGGTTGACAATACTGTTTAGCCAATTATTCCTAAAAACCCTGATCCTCTTTGAACTTAGGCATGCTTCCTCTTCTTTTTTGTGGGTGTCCTTTAGTGAGGATATGGCCTCTTACCTTACCTATTTCTTTGTATGATAGAAATCTCAATAATTTGTTTAAGATGCACAGTTATCCTCTTGCTGAATGCTGTCTTTGGAAAAGTAATATTTCTGGAAGGCCTTTCTGGTCTAATTTGGACAAATAGTTTCTTGACCTTATTTCACATTTGATGCAACCTCTAGCTCATAAAAATAGTACTTTAGAAAATCAAAGACAATCCTACAACCTATGAAATCTTAGTGATCTAGTGGGAGGCTCTTTAGGAAACACATGAAGGAGTAATTTGGTTGGTGACCCTAGGTGGCAAGTGGAGGGGTTAGGCAAGGAAAAACTAAGTGCTAGGGTCAAAGGTGGAAAAACATAGTGAAGGTGAGTGGCATGAGCCCATTATGGGTATTCTGGGAGTGGTAGGTTGATCATGACATGGTAGAGTAGTAAAATAGTGAAAAAATTATCCTAAGGATAATGAGGCAGTGAGATTTCTAAAACTCACAATATTCATGAATCTTGTTTGTATAAATCTAGGACTAACATTTAGTCATCTTCAAATAGTAAAAATTACTTAAAAATAAGGATAGTATGTTTAAAATAGGAATGTAAACCCCCAATGTATTTCAAGAGTGTGTCTTGGGAATTCAAGTTTACTCCTAACAACAAATCCCTCTTTCTAATCTCGGTGTACTCTTGAATTTTTTGGCCTTCGAGTTGCCTAAATTTTTGTCAACTCATAATTTATTTTTGTATATAGGATAATTGATAAAAATGTATTTTAATGTAAGAAATGAATTCAACCCAAGAAATGAATATCTTATCATGAATTCGCATTTCCTCTTGAGACTTTGCCTCCCACTAAACTAGTGCTTCTCCTTCTAGCCTTAATAAGCCAACAGGATGTTTATGTCATCCTCTTGTAGATTCTGAAATTTGCAGTATACTTTCAATTGATGGATCCAATTGTCTAACTTCTCTGCATTTACCTCACTATTGTACATGGGAAGTTCAAACTTGATGTCTAACTTGAGTAACATAGTTTTTCCTTTTGGGATTTTTGAATGAGTGTGGGCAGTTTTTGTGGTGGAAGTGGAAGATGAAGATGTTGATGAAGATGATGAGGATGAGGATGGTGGAGATGGAGGTTGCTTTCCTCCACTACCTTTCAAACTATTCTCTTCATCCTTCTTGTCATCTGAAGTTCCTTCTCCATGTGGAGGCTTAGAACCTTCTCCTGCTCTTTCTACAGTGAATGCATCAAACATGATTTTAACCATTCTGTGAATGTCCTTGAATTATCTCTTGACATATTCTTCTTCTTAATGTCCTTGAGTCCCTCCAACACCTGTCATAATGGCTAAGGATTCAATCTCAACTTCTGATTCGTGTACCTCTACAATCACCTTAGCTTCTCGTGCAATTTGTACCCCTTAAATCTCAACTGCTGGAGATAGAAATTGAGGTGCTTCAAGTGCAGCTTTGAGTGGAAATTTGGGTGAATATTATGCTCTCTCAGATCTCTTTCTTCTTTTCCTAATATTAGGACTAACAACCAATAGCTTCCCTTCTCCTCTTTGCAACTTCAACCTTGTAAGCATCACAAAATTTCAACTGTTAAAACCCTTCTTGCACAATCTCAAGCAAAGAAAGAAAATAAACTTTGCTCTGATACCAAATTGAATTAAAATCGATTGTTAGTTAATGTTGTGCTAATATCAGTTTCAGATTTAATATGAAAGTGATTTGGTTTTCTTCTTGTATAAGGGTTTATACATGTGCTTATGATTGATATATCAACAAACTTGATGAGATTAAGTGTTGTTAGACTCCTGTATTTTTACAGTATCACAAGGTGACTACCTATTCCTTATATTTTCCATGCTAAAAATAATATTCCATGCCTATCATTTATTTTCATAAGAGAAAAGGAGATCCTAGATATTATAAGGGTCAAAAGAATCTACCTGCCATTTGGATTCAGTTAAAAAGGAAAATATAACTGATTAATTATGATGATGAGCTAAATCTCATTGCTTTCATTATTTCTCATCTTCCCTCTGCTTACCTTTCACTTTACCTATTTTCTGACACTCCCATGCTTTAACAATCCTTTTAACTTCAAAACCCACATACATAACCTTTTTCGGACTTTCCGCCTCATAAAACCCACTTGTGTTGAAAAAATCTGAAAATATCTAAGCTCTGCCCGCATTCTGCAACCCGCAAGTTTCTGACTTCTTTTTGCAAATAATTACTGAAAACTCAAAAAACTTTGCCAATGCAATGTAGTAGGACCTGCCTAAACCTTTATAAGTTGAAAAAATATGCAAACAAACCTTCATAAGGCATTTTTCCTTACCTTTTTCCCTTTTCACACTTACCAACTTTTAGCGCATCGCAGACCGCATTTCACACATTTTATAACTTACCTGTAAGTGCCCGCAACTTTAAATTTTTAAGTTGTGATGTGATGCGATCACATATCGCACATCGCAAGTTTCAAAGGTTACCATGAGAGTTAAATTTTAAAATCAACGATGTGTGATGTGTGATGCGGTGGGGCTTGATCGCACTTCGCAGATCACAAATGATAAAGGGTAAGTGCCAATGGTAAAAGAAAAACAGAGTGATGTGCGATGTGTGATTCTAGGTGGACCCTGAGTGTGGATTGCAAGTTCAGAGGAAAAAGGTTAGATGCTCCAGTTAGCGACCTATTGTGATGTGGCAGATGACATGTCATGGTGATGTCATCCTGCATACCGCATATCCCAAGTTTTACAAGTTAGCTGCCAAGGTAAATGTTAAATTCGCTGAAGTACAATGTGCGATGCGGTGGGACCAGATCGCAAATCACACATTGTAGGTTTTAAAGTTTAAAGGGCTAAGGAAAAGTTAAGTTTTGTGTCTTGCAAAGTGCGATGGAGGCCCGGATGCAATGTGTTTTCGAAGGCATATTTAAAAGAATTTCAAATCCGTGTGCGGGGCCTTTTCTGTGTTAAATCACATCGGAGGAGGGAAAGGAGTTTATAACATAAAATTCATGGAGCGTCAGAGCAAGACGAACGATGGTGGGACCCAATCGCAATCGCTAAGAGAAAAAAAGTAAAATCAATGGGATAGAGCGCTTGTAATTTTCTACGGCTTGGAGCCCACTTTAGATCTATGGCAGAGATCCAATTCACAACCCCCCTAGTTTCTTGTTAACATGGGAGGGGGGGGGTGCGAAGTCCGGTATTCATGGCTGCCCAAATCTGTGACATGTCGTTCTCTTATGAGTTCACACACCTCCCCTATATTACCACTTACCACTTCGAGGGGGTGGCGGTTCGGAATACCATTTTTTCTCCATCAAAACCACTCACCACCATTTTTTTGGGGGAAGGGAATCCTTGCTAAAAGAAAAAAGGGTTCGTGTTCTGAGAATCTGCCAAATCCAGTAGGAGTGATGACTCATATGAACAGAGAACAAGCCAGGAGGGTCAAGTTAGGCAAAGAGGGGGATCCAGGACATAACAACAGAAAGTGAAGAAGTAGTGACACAACCAATAATCAATGAGAGTAACTAGCATCGCATCAGAATTTATGATCTAGATAAGGCAGTCCAAAAGGAGGGCCATATGTCAAAGCCATGTTCCTTACTTCTTCATGATCGCCTCAGTCGCCTTTAGCCTACTTTCTTGGTATACGAAGAGTTGGATAAGTCAATATAATAGTCGGTTTGCTAGAGATATTTTAATGTTAGTTCAGAAGTTATTTAAGAAGTTAATGTTACAGGCAGTTTGTTAGAGATGTTTTGTTTTGGGCCTTGCATGGTCGCAATTGTAAAAATTTCATTTAATCTGTAGTAGAGGCGGAATGCCAACCTAGATTAGGGCAACCACCTCAGTTGCAGTTAAATACTATATGTATTTTCATTCTCAAGGGTTGGAAAGTATAGGCCCTGCTGAAGTTGGCATTTTGAGAACTATCAGAGTTTTGTAACTGTTTTGATTTTGGCATCAATAATAAGAGACCGTTCACAGGATCCTTGAGCTATGTTAATGGCGATGTTATTTTCTTTGTTTTAATGTTTTCTTCTATATTTTTATATTGGGCATCACTTTCTCTGATTACAAAATAGAAGTTTTAGATTAAGATATGCTGAAAGAGCACTTTAATTATGTCTGTTTTTGTTATCTTAATGTTTTCCTCTGAAGTATAACTAAATAATTCTTAACTGCTCTTTAGCTCTACTGAAATTGTTGTCTTAAAGGTTTTCCTTTGAGGTATAGTTAAAGAATTATTCATTTCTCTTTAGCCTTATCAAAACCAATATCTTAAATGTTTCCCTTGTGAAGTTTAGTGAAAGAATTCTTAACTGCTATTTAGCTATTGTTGAACTCATTGCTTTCTTCCATCTCATATTCACACTTGCAATAAGATCCAGTCTACATAGTTAGCTTGCCTTGTGAATCCCCCCTTGAAAATTTTGATGCACAATTCAGCCTCTTATGACTCCATATCCTAATGGATTAAGCTTAACATGTTATATCTTTCCAATCATCCAAATCAAATAAATGAAACAAATCTCTATAACTAGCCTAGAATCAACATTATAAATCACCAAAGTTAAATCCTAAATCGTAAAGGTACAAAGAGAGCCCTCTCTGAGCTCAGGAAGGCTAGGTCCTAGACTCGAAAGTGGTTTGATGTTTTCCTCTGCTACTTTTTCTTTCCAATATTGCAAATTACAGAGATCTAACATAATGGTGACCACACTAGGGAGCGAGTTATTGAAAAAGATTAATATTTCATCAGAACTCAGGAACCCTAGTCAAAATTGGATAATTCGAGTGTTTTCCAAGATTTGTATCTGGTTTTTTATGGTGGACAAAAACCAGACTTAAGAGATTTGAAATCATCCACCCTTCGATTACAATTCAGATCACTTCTACGCAAAGACTCCACTAGAGGAAGAACCTGAAACATGACCATTCAACCTTGAAAGAGAGAGTATTCAAGCCCCAATTGGATTCAAGAAATTATTGTTTTTATCTATAACTATGTTCTATCCTATTTTAAGCCTAATAAAGGGTACATTGTTGAGGTTTACATTTATCATTAGAAGGTTCATGAGCCTAAAAAATTTAAGCCCAAAATTGTAGACCATGTACATACTTATACACATGTGCACATCGCGGATGCACTTGTGGAAAACCCAGTGAAACATGAGCCTCATGTTACCTCTCCTTCTCTTGCTGAAATTTCAAATGGTTATAAGCCTCCTTTTGTACTGCCTATACCTGTAAAATTCCCAGATAGATACAAGCCTTTGGTTTTTCCTCCTATCCTCCCTGACCTCCCTGCAAATTTTATCAATAATCTACCTAGATTTGATGGAGAAAATGCAAAGATAACCGCTGAAAATCACATTAAAAATCTTGAGGATTTCCTTGATATATTTGAGGTGGGAGAAAATGATGTGCGTATCATAATTTTTTCGCTATCATTGCAAGGAAAAGTGAAAATTTGGTTTAAAGATCTTCCAGCTGCAAGCATTAGCAATTTTCATCAATTCACTCAAGTTTTCCTGGATAGATGGGTGGTTGTGGGAAGTGTTTTTCTCATCATAAAGGAGTACAACCATTTAAAAAGACAGCCAGGGGAGACATTAAAACACTTTTCAGCTAGGTTCAGTAAGGTATACCATTCAATACCTGATAAGATAAAGCCACCCCCAGGATGGGCTCTCTTGCACTACCTAGATTCCTTTGATCCAAAGATGGCATTCCAATTAAGAGAAAGGGACCCTCCAACCCTGGAAGAAATGCAAAAGATGGTATTTGATGTGGAAGCCAACATGCTGCACAAAGAGGCAAAGTTAAAAGCAATAAAGAAGGACAAAGTAGATAAAGAGAAATTGATATCTTCGGAGATAAAACTAGAGATGTTGACAAGAACTGTCAACAAAATGATACATATGATTGGCAGGAAAAGGGAGCTTTCTGTTAAGATACCTCTTGTTCCATTATTTCTAGAAAAAACAAACATCAAGGTACCCAAGCAGTTTGTAGCTCGTTCTGGACACCCTAAAACAAAAAATGATTGTTTCATGTACTCTATCCACAACACAACCAAATATGAAGTCCAAAATTAGAAGGAGGCAGGGAAATGGTCAACAACAATGTACATGATAGATGACCTTCCATATAGAGGTAGTCGTCTCGAATATGATTATCCAGAGGAAGACTATAAGGTTGAGGTTGAGGTTGATTATTTGAAGCAACCAACACTATTTTCTTGGGAATAAAAGACTCAGTTATCACAATGCAAGGATGATAATCAAACTCTGCATGCTAAGCAATGTTGCAAAAAGGAAAATGCAAGAAGTTGTCAAGTAAGTACAAAATGCCTTCCTCCACATTTTGCCTCACTCTTAAGATAGAATTACAAAAAGGTTGCAAATAGGAAGGAGGAGGAATTCTCTAATGAATCAGTCAAGGGAAAGATGGATGATCAAAACCCTATTTCAGATCCAAAATTTCTCCCCCAAGTCAACTTAAAATCACAGAATCTGAAATAGAGGAGGCGTCAACGCATTTTGAGTCTCTACCCTTATGATTAATTCATTTCAGATTGTGAAAGGGAATTGAGATCGAATTCTGGCTGATAATCATAAGAAAACACATGAGGTATTAGAAGAACAAACTCTACCCCCTAAAGCACCACGTGACCCAATAGCAGATGCGTTGGTTGGTTTCTACTTTCAAATTCAATCTTCCTGTGTTCATAATGCTTTCAAAAGCTGCTATGATATGGATATGATCAGACAGTCTTCCCCATTATATGATCCGGTAGAAGTATTGACACAAGTTTCATTAGGTAGCATGCAAACATGTTCTGAGTTTATTGAAGACCTAGAGAGCACATATGCAGTACTGCGATATGAGGCTGAGTTGGCTGAGCCAGAATACCCATAAATAAATCAAGAGTATCTTGATCCAGTGGCTGTTTATATGGAGGAATTTTTATTTACAAAGCCAACACATATTTTCAGCATGTCAGTCGTCTTCCAAAGGTACCAAGATCCATGTAAACAAGATCAGGCCGAGAATTTCTATCAAACCCCATTCTGAGCTTTGTCTCTCAGGACCATGATGAAGAGAAATGAAATAGCAAAGATATTAGAACAATTTCTGGACTGGTTGCACTAGTATTATTGTATTTTTTAGAAGGGAAGCCATTTCAATAGAGTAGGGTAGGTAGGTGTGAAAATAAGCTCAACAGTCTGAGCATATTTCAAAATTTTAGTTTTATATTGCTTTCTAGTTTTCAGATCAAGTATGTGCCAGAATTCTGTTTGCAGAGAGTGTTGACTTCAGCTTGAAGGTTTCCAGCCACAAATATTTTAGCAGGTCTGATTGTAGAGTGGGATCAACCCAATGGATCAGGCTACTAGTCAAAAAATGTTATTGACATCTCCTGAAGGAGCTTCCATCCCTAGTTGGAGCCAATGTTAGACTCTTGTATTTTTACAGTATCACAAGGTGACTGCCTATTCCTTATATTTTCCATGCTGAAAATAATATTCCATGACTATCATTTATTTTCAGAAGAGAAACGGAGATCTTGGCTATTAGAAGGGTCAAAAAAATCTACATACCATTTGGATTCAGTTAAAAAGGAAAATATAACTGATTAATTGTGATGATGAGTTAAATCTCACTGCCTTCATTATTTCTCATCTTCACTCTGCTTACCTTTCACTTTACCTATTTTCTGACACTCTCATGATCTAAAAATCATTTTTTAACTTCAAAACTCACATACATAACCTTTTTCAGACTTTTTACCTCATAAAACCCACTTGTGTTGAAAAAATCCGAAAATATCTAAGCTCTGCCCGCATTCCGCAACCTAAAAGATCCCAACTTCTCTTTGCAAATCATTACCTAAAGCTCAAAAAAATTTACCGATGCGATGTGGTAGGACCTGCCTAAAACTTTATAAGTGGCCAAACTCTGCAAACAAACCTTCATAAACCCTTTTTCCTTACCTTTCACCCTTTTTTCACTTGTCAAATTTTAGTGCATCACAGACCGCATTTCGCACTTTTTATAACTTACCTGTAAGAACCCGCAACTTTAAAGTTTTAAGTTGCGATGCGATGCAATCTCATATCGTGCATCGCAAGTTTCAAAGGTTACCACGGGAGTTAAATGTTAAAATCGCTGATGTACGATGTACGATGCGGTGGGGCCTGATCGCACTTCGCAGATCGCAAATGATAAAGGGCAAGTGCCAATGGTAAAATAAAAACAGAGTGATGTGCGATGTGCGATGCCAGGTGGACCTTGAGCGTAGATCGCAAGTTCAGAGGAAAAATTTTAGATGCTTCGATCGGCGACCTATGGTGACATGGCAGCTGACGTGGCATGGTGACGTCATCCCGCATACCGCACATGATAAGTTTTACAAGTTCGCTGCCAAGGTAAATGTTAAATTCACCAAAGTGTAATGTGCGATGCGGTGGGACCTGATCGCAAATCACACTTCGCAAATTTTAAATTTTAAAGGGCTAAGGAAAAATTAAGTTTTGCGCCGTGCGAAGTGCAATGGAGGCTTGGATGCGATGTGTTTTCGAAGGCATATTTCAAAGAATTTCAAATCCATGTGTGGGGAATTTTCTATGTTAAACCGCATCGGAGGAGGGAAAGGAGTTTATAACGTAAAAACCATGGAGTGCCAGAGCAAGACAGACGACGGTGGGACCTGATCACAATCGCTAAGCGACAAAAATTTAAATTAGTGGGATAGAGCGCTTGTAATTTGCTACGGAAAATTTGGAGCCCACTTAATATCTACAACGGAGATCCACTTCGCATCCCCCCCCCCTCGATATTTTCTAGTTAACACGAGAGGGGGGGTTCGAAGTCTGGTATTAATGGTCGCCCAAATCCGTGATGTGTCATTCTCTCATGAGTTCACACACCTCCCCTCTATTACCACTTACCACTTTGGGGGGGGGGGGGGGTCCGGAATACCATATGTTCTTTGTCAAAACCACTCACTGCCACTTTTCTGAGGGAAGGGAATTCCTGCTAAAATAAAAAAGGGTTCGTGTTCTGATAATTCGCCAAAGCCACCAAGAGCGATGACTCATATGAATAGAGAATGGGCTAGGAGGGCCAAGTTAGGAAAAGAGGGGGATCCGAGACATAACAACAGGAAGCGAAGAAGCAGTGGCACAACCACTAATCAATGAGAGTAACCAGCACCGCATCAGAATTTACAATCCAGATAAGGCGGTCCAAAAGGAGGGCTAGATGTCGAAGTCATGTTCCTTGCTTCTTCGTGATCACCTCAGTTGCCTTCAGCCTACTTTCTTATTATATGAAGAGTTATAGAAGTCAATATAACAGTCAGTTTGCCATAGATATTTTAATGTTGGTTCAGAAGTTATTTCAGAAGTTAATGTTACAAGCAGTTTTTCAGAGATATTTTGGCTTGGACCTTGCATGGTTGCAATTTTCAAGATTTCCTTTACTCTGAGTAGAGGCATACTGTTGACCTTTTAGGAAAACCGCCTCAGTTGTAGTTAAATGCTACATGTATTTTCATTCTCAAGGGTTGGAAAGTATAGGCCCTGCTGAAGCTGGCATTGTAAGAACTATAAGAGTTTTGTAACTGTTTTGAGCTGGGCATCGATAATAAGAGACCGTTCACAGGATCCTTGAGCTATGTTAATGGTGATGTTCTTTTCTCTGTGTTAATGTTTTCTTATGTCTTTTCATATTGTGTATCATTTTCTTTGATTACAAAACAAAATATTTAGATTAAGATATGCTGAAAGAGCACCTTAATTCTGTCTGTTTTTGTTATCTTAATGTTTTCCTCTGAAGTATAACTAAATAATTCTTAAATTCTCTTTATCTCTCTTGAAATTGTTGTCTTAAAGGTTTTCCTTTGAGGTATAGTTAAATAATTCTTCACTGCTCTTTAGCCTACCAAAACTGATGTCTTAAATGTTTCCCTTGTGAAGTTTAGTTAAAGAATTCTTAACTTCTCTTTAGTTATTGTTGAACTCACTACTTTCTTTCATATCATATTCACACTGGCAGTAAGATCAAGTCTGCATAGTTAGCTTGCCCTGTGAATCCCCCCTTGAAGAAGTTGTTGCACAATTCAGCCTCTAATGACTCCATAGCCCAAAGGATTAAGCTTCACATGTTATGTCTATCCAATCATCCAAATCAAACAAAAAGAACAAATCTCTATAAATAGCCTATAATCAACATTATAAATCACCAAAGTTAAATCCTAAATCGTAAAGGTACAGAGAGAGCCCTCTCTGAGTTGAAGAAGGCTAGGTCTTGGACTCCAAAGTGATTTGATGTTGTCCTCTGCTACTTGTTATTGCCAATATTACAAATTACAAAGGGATAAAAAGTGTAATTCATGAACATAAAATAATGGAAACTAAATTTTGAACAAAAACATATAAAACATAGCAAACACAGACAACTGAGTTAAATACACATGGTTTTGATGAAGGAGTTCACCCCTTCTGGGCTACATCTCCTTGGTCTAGTTTCCATGGCATGGGACTTTGCATTAGATTCAATTGTGAAAAAATTTTGTTTATAGTCTCCTGTTGCCTGTGCAACATGCTCCAATGGCTCCAAAACATCAAAACCTACCAAGAATGACCCTTCTTGAGCCAAAATTGGTCGAAATTTGCCTGAGTTATGGAAAAACCAAATTTTCCTACTATTTCTCCACTAAAACTGGAAGTTCGCCAGATAACTCCACTAAAAGTGGAGCCTCCACTGCATTTGGTGGGCTCCGCCAAGTCCTTTGAAAATTTTATCACGCACTTAAGTTAAGATAAGCGTGGATTTAATTGGTTTAAAATCACTTGTTTAGCGCTTAAGTGCTTTTATTGTTAAAGCACAGATTATCATGACTAAACCTAGATTAGTAGTAATAAAACATGGCTTAACAAATTTAATATCCGTTGATGAATAGTGTTTGGCCCACAGTTTTGAGCGCTTGAACATATGGGAGGTGGTGGCCCGCAGGGCTATCCCCCTTCCGACCCCCAACCTTGGGGAACATGAAATTTAGATAGGTGTGGCAGACATATGGGTTAAGATTCACATGAAATTTAAATAGGTGTGGCAGACGTATGGGTTAAGATTCATGATGTAGAGTAGATGGTAAAGCGTTGGAGTTATACGTGGGTGGTCGGGGGTTAGACCTTGACCCCCACATAAAATTTTGTTGCTTGATATATATTAACCCATATCCAAAGTTTGAAACTTTGGGATATACACATATGTCTCCTCCGCCAGTTTAGTGCCCTATCCGTTGATTTAGAGCTACTCCGTCAGATGTAGTCAGCCTCCGCTAGGTTTAGAGTAGAGCTAGGCCACCATTTCAACTAGTGTAGGGTTGTCCACCAAGAATATATGTCTGCCAATATAAAGCATCCCCAAACTCCAAATGTAATTAGGTTAAAACATTACAATTCGAAAATATATATGCAATAATATGCCATGGGGGAGGGAACGTGGCAGCCTCTGGCTACTCCACATGGGCCTTCTCCATTGGTCCAAATCCAAAAATATAAATATAATAATAATTCACCATATAATCAAAATTTTGACCTTAGAAATAGGAAGAAAATTTTAATTTCACCAAGCAACATTAGCAAATCTGACTATGACACTTGTCACAGTGTCATTGGATGAAAATTAGAGAATATTCCCTGGATATTCCTGAGGTGCTAACTGGACTACCAAGTCATCAGTCTATCACAATTCTGCACATATTTTACCTGTTTGAGAAAACAAATAGTAGACCATAACTTACTCATACGAACTCGGATTTTGATGAAACGAGTTGCGTTGGAATCATGGTGACGCACTCTATATAGTTGTTCTTGTTTGGAGCATTTTTGAGTCCTTTAATTTTTGAGCTAAATACTGACCCTCTGATTAGTAGGAAATAGGTGCAAGGATATTAGGAGCAAGGATATCTAGAGTAACCCTAGTTGTATTCACGAAATTTCCACCTTCTTGGAAAAAGGTGCACAATTGTGTCTTCTCCTCTTTTGTATTTCTTGCATTTCATATGTGTGTTATGGGGTTAAGTGACTTAGGAAATTGTTATTTGTGAAAGGCCCTGGGAAGGCATGTGGGTTTAAACTACTTGTCACTATAAGGGAAACTCTGCAAAAATAACTAGAAACTCCACTTGGGAGTCCTAGTTGATCCTTTTTCATAGTGTTTGTGTGAAATTATAGTGGCTTTTATTTGATTTTCTCGGTTTTGAATAGTCATCAGGAGTCATAGAGATTTTTGTTTTTGAATCCCTGTACTTGAAAACTTCAAATATGGTTTAAAAAACCCTTTCAACTCTCCTCTACAGGCTTAGCAGAGCATTGTTACCTCTATCAATGCTTTGGTTTTCTCTTGGTTAGAGCATTGTTTTCGCTTTCAATTCTCTGTTATCTCACTAATATAGCATTGAAGCACTCAACCTAGAGCTTTGACAAGGATTTATCTATTTTTTTTGCATTTTTATTGCATGCATATGAACCTACAATTGGCTCATTTTTAGTTCTTTTTTCCTTTGTGTTGACGAGCTTGAATGTTCCTCCAATAGAAAAGGGATCTCCCCGGTAGAGAATCCAAATAATACTCTACACCATTTGGTTTGGGAGTCTCATCCTGTATATAGGCCCGACAAAAATTACATTGGTTATTGATTCGCTTTAGAAAAACATACAACAATAATTAGAGATCAAAATAATCCCTTTAAAAATGAAAATGAATGACTTATGGAAATTAAACATGTGAGATGATATGTGTATAACAACAAGTATTAGTGACATGAATCTTACGAGAAGTAATGTTATTAGAACCTAAAATAAAACCAATTTGTTTTATATAAAATAGTTCATTGATCATAAATGAGTTCAAAATCAATGATCTCATGAAAGAATATAAAGAAATACAATATCACACATAATATATGCTCAAATCAATGAAACAATTCACCAACAATAAGCATAAGATAAACTCAAAACTTACCACCTGATCATCACAAGAGAAATCTCACAATGATTGATAACACATGAAAGATTGCACACCTAGGCATCAAAGGCTGAAATACTCATCACATCCTTAGATGAAAAGTTCATGGAATCCATAAGTGGAAGTACAAAATCACCATTTGCGTTCACAAAGGTCCACTAGTTCTCAAAAAAATATGCTCCCTTATTGTCCAAAACTCAAATTCCTTTACAATGAGTCATGAGGATATATTTATAAAAAGTGGGGTGATGTTTCATTTACCTGTGTAACTCTTGAGCTACCTCAGAACTTCCATATTCCTACTTGACTCTCTATTTTAGTGTCTATCTTGATAACAACATATTACATGAAAGAAATAAAATACTATTAATCTACTAATCTAGTGATAAAGATGCTTGGGAAATCCAAATGTAATTATCAAACTAAAATGGCTGTCAAATATAGTACTTTTTTTCATGAGTCAAAATATGATGTTGTAGCTCGTCATCATGTCTTTGCAAGCAATCTAGTGCATCTAGTACTAATGTGGACTTCTTCCTTTTACCTGGTTTCACAAGGTCACAAATTTGGTGTATAATATCATCGGCTCAACCACAAACTTAGTGACTATCTCCTTTGTAACCTCTAGGTCATCCTTTGCAACTACTTGCATGATGGGTTCCAGGAATGCTTGGATTTCTTGTTTGACTTCTACCTTTTTCCTTGTTTCATCTAGTGTGATGATAGAGGGAACATTATGAATTTCAATGAGTGATTCAAATTGGCCAAGCAAGTGCTTGTATGATGCCATTACCCTATCTAGATATCTTTCCATTTTATCATGATATTTCATATTGATGCACATGACCACTTTGTCATTTTTGATCCCTTGAACTCACACTTCACACAAACTACATCAAGAAGATAATATTCCATGTGAAATTATGATGGTTGGACCTTTTCTCAATTCTTCACTTCACAAATATTTGTCTTGAGTGCAGATGCGAGGATGATTCCCCAATTGAATATGGTCCCTTTAGCAACCATTGTGTACATTAGAGGAACCCATGCTCCTAGAAATTTATCAATAAACGTTCTCCCATATAGACTGTTCATCATGCCTACCATTAGATGATACACTTTTCTGAGGCCTTATGTCTTATAGATATGGTTTTCCCTAACTTGAAACTTGTTGGCCTCATGCCACCATGATTTTAGTATGTCTTTGGTAGACCCATTGAAATATAATAACCATATAGTGTTAATTTTTTCTTCCCTCTCAGGAAACTGGTAATAAGTCATAATGTCGACAATTATGAAAGATGCCAAGACTTCTTTGTCATGCCTTTTCATTACCCAATGATCTTCATCTGCACACTACAATATCCAGTCAATGGTATCAACACAAGGAAACGCTGGTGGGTGGGAAGCTACTTTGTGCAACCAAGATATTTTAATATTGATATACACCTTGAAATCTTCTTTGTCTTGATGGATGTCTTGGTTGGAAAACTCTAAGTAAATTTCCCACCAAGTCAGCTTCATCTTCTTGTTAATATTACAATCAGTGTCTCCATAAATTGGAAAATATGGTGGTCTATCCACAACCCCTTCAATAATTATTTCCACTCTAGCATAACTCCTTCTTAAAACTTTGCTACAACCTTGACCACCGATTGTGTCATCTCTCCAAAGAAAGATGAGATTTTGATACAGTCAATATAGATGTCACCAGGCATTTCCAAAATATGATCAGAAGACAAAGATGTTAACATGAATAAAAATTACCAAAACAAAAAAAATTATTGTGAGTCCTAGGTACAAAGTACAAAATTTTCACTAGATAACAATTTGACTTAACAAGATAGGTCACAACTTTTCAGGATAGGGCAAGTCACAATATTATGGTAGGTCACAAGGTCGCACTGGAGAGTAGGTCATAAGAGACACCGAATCTAATGAATGAGAAATTGTGACTATGAAACTTAGTGGCAGTCTAAGGAAAAAAAAAAACATGGGGAAGACGCAAGTCATAGGGATGGATTAGTCACATTTATAGTTGTCATTTTTTTTTGCGACCATGCAACTATGTGACCATGAGTGAAGAAGGACGAGATGCATGATCATGAAATGAAGTAAGTCACATGATCATTTTCCTTATAAATTATTACCTTTCAACTATGCAGTGATGAATGGTATGGTCACAGGTCGCAAGGGAGAAGGGTACGCCTATGAGTGAGCTTGCGATCTAGTGCAGGTTGCGACTTGAGCCATGATGGAATTATGACTTAAGGATACAGGCAATGTGATATATGGTTACTTTGGTTTCATGGTTCAGGTGAGCATACAAAGTCATTTCCTAATCACTTTGACTCAAGCCCTAAACTCTAAGAAATCCAAGAAAAATAAATCATACAAAACCATATGAGTCAGTGGATTGATTTGCATCAAATCTTAGTTTCAAATTTTGGCAGGGGAAAAGTAATTCGGAGAGAATTAGTTATGGGAGGTGCCATATGACATAATGGAGACTGGGAAGCTAAGATGAAGGGAGGATGAATGATCTAGAAGTGTAAGGCCATGAGGACATATATTGGTTCATGAAGAAGTGATTTCATCATGCAAGTTCATGTGATGGGAAGCTAGGGAAACGAGGGGAGGAAGAGCTTATTTTCCATTTCGAGCAGATTTTAAAGAAAGGGTGTTGGACAGTTGGTATTTTTTGTCTCTCTAATGGAATTAAGTGTGTTTAAATTGATGTCAACAGTCATGATGGGAGATCAATTTTGGTAGTTTGCATTGCATGATAGTTAGAAAGTGTGTTGGCATTGATGTAAGATAGATCAACATGGATGTTTGTGGTAGTAGATGTTGGCTTTGATGTCCACTAGCCTAGTTGTGATGATAATTGGGCTATTTTGATGTGCTTTATTTTTCAAGCTCATCGTGAGCCTCATGGTTGTTGCAGTCCCTTGAAGAGAATCACCATAATAACACGCCTATTGGAAAATCCATAAAATTAAGGCTATGGTGGTTGGGAGTCCCATGCTTTAGAATATATGCTACCTCAAGAGATCAACTCAGATAATATTGGAGATAACACAGTTAGTTAGTGCTCATAAATAGCTTTCCAATGGTATGTGTAACCTTGCAAAATGCCTCCGAAGAGTAGGTTATAGGCATAAGAAGAAGGGTCAAGGTCCAAAGAAAAATAGAGAGTTTGCAGCCATTTTTAGGTAGTGTTAGTCTCCTGTATTCTACATTATCACTAGATGAATATGGATTTTCTACAATCTGCTGAAAATAACATTCCCTGACTATCATTTATTTTCAGAAATCTCACCGCCTTCATTATTTTCATTTTACCTATTCACTATCTTTCACTTTACCTATTCATATTACCCTCATGCTCTGAAAACCCATGTTTGACCTTAAAAACCTTCATTTAGACTTACCCCTTCTTGAAAATCTACTTCCCTATACTATAACCCCACTTTCCCCACTAAAAACCCTTCCCTTTTCTCATTTCCCTCTATTTTATTCAAAAAAATTTAAAAACCCTTTTTTACATTGTTTTGAAATTAATTTTGTCCCGGGTCCCACCTGAGATAAAAAATTTTATTTAAAACACCCGACCCCGTTATATTAACAACCCGATTCCTTTTATTAAGGCCTTCACTTTGATAAAACATTACCCCTCCGTTTTTTTTATATATGACCTTGGTCCCAACCTTTATAAAGCACTTCCGCTTTTAAATATGCCCGGGCCCCGATCTGTATTTAACCTCGCCACTTTGTTTAAACCCGCCACATCATTTAAAAATTCGAGCCCCACCTTCTAAACCTACCTGCGATCAACTCCTTCCTCGACCACCGTCAGATCTCTGCCTCCTGATCCGATGACCCTAATCTCATATCGCAACCGTAAAAGCCTAAAACTTAATACCTTTAAGGCCTTATGAAATAGGTGGTATTCACACCCATCCTTTCTGCCACACGTTGCCTCAGCAGCTTATCGCATGCCCTCTGAACAATACCACTAACTGCCTAAGCCCCATGCGAAAACCACAAAATCGCTCCCGTGCCATAGTACGAAACCATTGACCCTTTTTTGAATGTTTCGAAGCCCTGTGTCATCGCGATGAACCCCAAACCTATGCAATAGTCAATGCATCGTGTTTAAACAAACGTGGTAGGCCATATCCAAACAAAGAGACCGAAAATCTACCTTTTTCTGGACTCTGTCCATAGCTTAAGTTTTTATTAATAAATTGTTTTTAAGTTGTGCAGGTGATCGATGTATCAGAAGATGCATAATTCACATTTCTATGTCCAAAAAGTGTTTAAAGTAAGCTCTCTAGGTGACGATCCAAGAGCCTTATTTATCAGAGGATTAGGAGCGCAAGAAGGATCAAAATCAACGATGGATTATGATCAATAAGGATCATATGATTACTACAGAGGCAACAAATGTTCTTCAAAGGACAGGGTAAAGAAAATCAAGAGGTTTTACAGCGGCTGCTCAAAGATGAAGACAGATTATAAAGACACAATTAAAAGATCAATCAAAGGTTAAAATTAAAGAAACAGAGTTAAGGAGAAATACGACAGTGAAAGATAAAAGAGGTAAAGACAGCTGTTAGAGGTAAAAATGCACAAGAAGAAAGAAAATCCAACAGTAAGATTAAGGAAGAAATTACAAAGACAACTAAGGAAGTCAAAGAAAGACCAGAGATGAAAACATATGAAGATACATACGAATACAAATTTAAGATTAAAGGAAAAATCTGAGTTTAAAAGACTAATCATAGTTTAAAGACAAATCAGAAAAAAATCAACAAAGGAAAACAGATCTGAATGACAAAGCAAATTGGCATTTAACTCTTCCAAATCATATTGGACACCTACAACCTATATTTGATTTAATAAGCTACTTTAGTTAATGTTTCAAGTCAGAGATATTTTGGTAGCCCAGAAGTTATTGCAAAAGCTAATGTTAAAGGCATAATAGTAAAAATTATCCTAAAGTTAGCTCAATAGTTAAGTTAAAAGTTATTATTATAGAAAGTTAGTCAGTGGTGTTTTGCCTTGGGCCTTGCATGGTCTCAAATGTTAATATTACGTTTACTCTATAATAAGTGCAGTCTGAAACCCTAGAGTAGGATCACCTCCTCATCTGTAGTTAAATATTGCCTGTATTGCTCATTATTATTGTTGCTTGGTTGGTTGGTTGATGGGTTGATTGCTAGGCTGGACTTTGATCAGACTCTGAGTTGCAAAGATTATTTCACTCTAGCATTGTAACTATTTTGGACATCAGTAATACAAGCACGTTCACAGGATTCTTGAGCTATGTTAATGGTGATGTTATCACTCTTTGTCATTGTTTCTCTTTTGTTTTCCATATTGTACATCATTTCTCTGATAATAGAACATAAATTTTAGATTAAGATATGTTATTTTGGCACCTTAATTATGTCTGTTACTATTGTCTTAATGTTTTCTTCTGCAAGGTCTAATTAAATAATTCAGGGGCATCCTTCTCTTTAGTTTTATCTAGCTCGTTGTCTTGAGGTTTACTGAGTAGAGGTTAGTTAAAGAATTCAGGGGTGTCCTTCTCTTTGGTTTTTCTTAAACTGTTTTCTTAAAGGCCTTCTTTGAAGTTTAGTTAAAGAATTCAAGGGTGTCCTGCTCTTTAATTTCACTGAATTGCTATCTTGAATTTTTTCTTTGTTTTAAAGTAATAACTAAAGAATTCATGGGTATCTTGCTCTTTAGGATTGTTGGATTGTTGTATTAAGGTTTTCTTACTAAAGTTTAATTAAAGAATTCAGGGGTGTCCTATTTTTTAGTTTCTCAAATAGTTATCTCAAAGGATTTATTGTTAAAGTACAAGTTAAAGGATTCTTAATTTCCCTTTAGTTTTACTGAATTCACAACTTAATGTCATCTCACTTTCATTTTATCTAAAAATATCCACTTGATATGGTTAGCTTTCCCTATGAAAACCCTTGAAGAGTTGATGTAAAATTAAAGCCTTTTATGAATCCATATCCCAATGGATTAAGCTCCCCACATTCTATCTATCCAACTAAAATAGTCAACCAAACCATCAAACAATCAAACAAAACAAACAACCCCCAAACTTCATAACTAGCCTAAAATCAGAAACATAAGCATAAAGATAAATCAGTAAATCATAAACACAGGGAGAGCCCTCTCTGAGCTCGGGAAGGCTAGGTCCTGGTCTCCAAAGTGGTTTGATATGCTTCCCTGCTGCTTTTTCTTGCCAATATTTCAAAATATAGGGAGCCAACATAATGGCGACCATACTAGGGACTGAGTTATTAAAAAATCTTAATATTTCCTCAAGAGCTCAGAAACCCAACTCAAATTTAAATGAATCAAGTATTAGACTAGTATCTGGTTGCCGATGGTGGACAACAGCGAGCCTCAAGACAGTTAAAATCATCCACCTGGTGACTCCACTGGTTTTCAGTAGGCTTGCTAACTCCACTGGTTTTCTACATACTCCACCATAAAATTATTGAGAAATTATGATATTATCAAAACTCAAATAGAACCCAGTCAAAATACTTTGTGAATTAAGTGTTTCATTCACATATTGGTTTTTTTTGAAATTTTTATAAAACTTTCAACCTCTCTCAACCTTGGGTCCAAGTTCTGGCTTCTAGAAGAATCTGTACCAAATCCCATCCTAACCCAAACCCTCCTGCAATAGTTGACAATCCAGAGCACATCCTAAAAAAATCTCCTAGATCTAAAAATCCAACTATTAGCAGGTTTATTGACAAAGCAAGTTCCCTACCTAAAAACCTTAAAGACTTGTATAATATCATATCTGACTCACCCCTGGAAGAAAGCTTGTCCAGGACCAGATCTCAGAATTGGATAACCCAAATAAGTTTAGACCCATCCATCTTACAGAAGAATCATGTTGTACTAACTTCAACCCCCATTCATACCCCCACTATTTACCTTCCTCCTTGTAACCCTCCACCTCCCTTTGTAAACCCTCCACTTGTTAACCCCCCTTTGTTTCCCCAAATATAAACCATGGAAACATAGTATGCCCCATTATTTCAACCACTACATTTAGCAGTTCTACCATAGGAATATAAGTCCAAAATTCCCTTATATGATGCAAGTGGTCCTACAACTGCTCAACAACATGTGGATAGAATGAATGACTATTTTTATAGATAAGAAATAGATGATGAGACTATAAAACTAAGATTTTTTTCTCAAAGTTTAGGGGGAGAAGCAAGAAAATGGTTCAAAGGCCTAGCCCCTAATAGTGTAAATGACCTCCCGGATTTTCATCAACTATTCTTAAACAAATGGGAAGTCAAGAAAAATCCTCTCCAAGTCTTATCAGAGTATGAAAACATCAAAATAAATGTTCGAGAAGGTGTCCAACATTACTGCATTAGGTTCAATAGTGTATACAATGCCCTCCCTCCTCACATGAAACCTCCATAAGGTGTAGCCTTAAGGAAATTACCAGATGGCTTTTACCCAGAAATGGCTTATCAACTAAGAGAAAGAGACCCTCCCACATTAGAATATATGCAGAGGGGTGCAGTGAGTGTAGAGGAAAATCTAATTGCCAAAAGGGCTAGAATGAGAAATGAAAAAAGTGTCACATATAAGGAGGAAATTGTAGCCTCATCATCTGATGTTAATATTGAAAACCTAGTTAGAACCATGGAAAGGATTATGGAGAGAATAAACATGAATGAGAGAGATTTTCCTAGAGAAAACCAAGCAGCTCCTCAAAATAACCAGAACCAAAACCAAAACTTTAGGAGAAATTCCCCTCAACTAAGACAGAGAGGGCCTGGCCAGCAAATCAGACCCCCTTTCCAAGAAAAATATGCCGATGAAGATGAGGGGGTGATTGAAGAACCATAAGAGAGTCAAATCAATCTAATGGGGGTAAAAAATGAGGATACATTTTTCCTCACCAAAGAAGAACATGGCATGTTTTCCCCAACTCAATTTGAAGAAGAATGCCTAGAATCCGAAGACTATAAATAGGGCTTTGAAAATTCCATTATGGAAGTACATAGGCAGTATGACCTCAGGAGAAAGAAATCCCAAGACACTCCCAAGAGAAACAACCTCGAAATTTATGCTAGGAACACCCTTGAAAATGATCCTAAAAAGACAACAAAAACTCCAAACATAATGGTTAAAAGTTCTGATAAAAATAAAAACAAAAACAACCTAGAAAGCATCACTAGTATCTCAGCTAGTATCCCTAACAAAACTGATTTAACTGATATCCCTAGTGCAAATCAGCAATCTGAAATTAAAGCAAAAATTGTGTCAGATAAAACTGATTTAAAACCGCCAAAAACACAAACACCCTTCAGTATTGAGGATGAGATCAATCAAGGAATGGAAGAAGATCCAAAGGATCTATCTAAAATGACAAATTATGATTCACCTATTCTTTTGCATAAAGCTCAAAGAGACATTCAACCTTCTGACCAGCCTGCAGAAGAGAAAGAGAGCAACTGGGTTTCTGCCCAAAGAAAGAAAAAAAATGCCTCCTCTTTCAACTAAAGAAGAAATCAATGCGATCCTAAACATACAACCAACCTCCAAATTTTTATGTAAAGAAGATATTTCTATTTGTTCCACTGCTGACTTATCTACTAAAGCATTTTCTCATGCAAAAACTATAGGACAGATTGATATTGATGTTGTGCTACCTTCTCAAGAAGACCTATTGCTAGGGAATGCTCCTAATGATGGTTTTCAAACAGATTTCAGCCCACTCAATCAAGGCATATTAGGTTTACTTAAAGACAACATGGTAGTATATTATGAGGCTACCAAGTCAAATGATCATGAAGAAGAGGTAGAATTTCTTTCTCAAAAGAATCCCGAGCACACCAAAGTGGAGCAAGGAATAGTCCTGGATGGAACTTATTGCTTAAATCCTCTGGGCCAGATATTATTCAAAGATACTTTTGCTGGTGTCTTAGATACATCTAAAGAGGTAGTATACTATGCCAGGAACAGTTTTTTGCAAAGTTTAAAGAAAATTTTGAGCACTACTATTCAAAAGCAGGAAAAATGGGAGTGGGATTTTTTTTGTTTCAGTATTCCTAAAAAGCTAAACAAAAATCAATCATGTAATCACTTACTAGATTGGCTGCATTGGAGAAGGGAGTTCACTTAGTAAAAATATGCCTCCAAATATTAGATTAGGATAGGTATATGTGAAAATAAGCTTAGTACTGTGAGCATCGCCTCAGTTTAAATTTTATTCATTATATATAACATTGCTTAAACAAATTCTCAGAAAAAAATGATCCAAAAAAGAGAGAAAGAAAAGAAAAAAGAAGAAGAAAAGAGGGCAGATAAAAAGAAAAAGGTAAGCCCCATACCAATTTTTTTTTTTTTTGAAAGTGTGCAAGTCAAAATGCCATTACTTTTGAGAAAGTATTGTTCAATCATACAACCTAAACATGATTGTGAAAATTTTGAATTTTTGTTGATAAGTTAGAAAATGGAGATTTGCCAAAATGTTTAAACTTGTCTTGTCAGTAGCTAAATAGAAATATGACATTGGTTCTAAACCCTAAGTCTCAAACCAATGAGAAAAGTGAGGGATAAGTGATAAATGAAATATCCAAGGCCAAAATCCTTAGTTTTTTAGTTTACTTCTTGCAAAAATAAAATTGTGTGCAGCTTGTCTAAAAATGCCACAAATTCATGACAATCGAACTACTTAATCTTGATTCAGTCATGCTTTAAATTTCATGTCGATAGTTAGTGAATAAAAATCTGTCAAAATGTTTAAGCTTGACAGATAAGTATTTAGGTAGAGAATAAAAGAGCTCATCAGTCTAATCTGAGCCTTTGGAAGTTATAAGGGTAGAAATAGATAGTTGGCTTTGAAAAGAAAAATGATTTCAAGGGTTTGCAAGTCTAAATCACCCAAAGACTGAAGAAAAAATGTTAGAATAAAATAATGGGTAGGCAGAAATCATTTTTCAGGAAGCATGGTTCTTAAATTTTTGAAGGTCACAGTCACAAAAAGTTGCAGCAGATCAGCAATTATAGGATGAAAATCAACCAAATACAAACATGCCACTGATCTACGAAATCTAGAGATCTGATATTCTTGACACCTCCCAAGGGAGCTGCCCTCCCCAGCTAGAGCCACTATTAGTCTCCTGTATTCTACAGTATCACTAGATGACTATGGATTTTCTACAACCTGCTGAAATTAACATTCCCTGACTATCATTTATTTTTAGAAATCTCACTGCCTTCATTATTTTCATTTTACCTATTCACTATCTTTCACTTTACCTATTCAGATTACCCTCATGGTATGAAAAACCATGTTTGACCTTAAAAACCTTCATTTAGACTTACTCCTTCTTGAAAATCTCCCTCCCTATACTAAAACCCCACTTTCCCCACTAAAAACCCTTCCCTTCACTCATTTCCCTCTGTTTCACCCATTTTTACATTTTTTTGAAATTAATTTTGTCCCGGGTCGCACCTGAGATAATTTTTTTTTTATTTAAAACACTCGACCTCGTTATATTAACACCCCAATTCCTTTTATTAAGGCATTCACTTTGATAAAACATTACCCCTCTTTTTTTGTTAGATATGACCCTGGCCCCACCCTTTATAAATCACTTCCGCTTTTAAATATGCCCAGGCCCCGCTCTGTTTTTAACCCCGCCACTTTTTTTAAACCTGTTGCGTCATTTAAAAATCTAGGCCCCACCTTCTAAACCTACCCGAGATCCACTCCTTCCTCGACCACCGTCAGATCTCCACCTCTTCATCTGACGGCCCTAATCTCATATCACAACCGCAAACGCCCGAAACTTAAAACCTTTAAGGCCTTGTGAAATAGGCGGTATTTGCACCTATCCTTTCTGCCACGTGTTTCCCCAGCATCTTATCACATTCCCTCCGACCAATACCACTAACCGCCTACACCCCATGCGAAAACCACAAAACTTCTCCCGTACCATAATACGAAACCATTAACCCTTTTTTGAATGTTTCGAAGCCCTGTGTCATCGTGATGAACCTCGAACCTTTGCAATAGCCCATGCATCATCTTTAAACAAACCTAGAAGGCCATAGCCAAATGCAGAGACCGAAAGGCTACCTTTTTCCGGACGCTATCCACAGCTTAAGTTTTTATTAATAAATTGTTTTTAAGCTGTGCAAGTGATCAATGTATCAAAATATGCATAGTTTGAAATTCTAAGTCCAAAAAATGTTTAAAGTAATCTCTCTGGGTGAAGATCCAAGAGATTTATTTATCAGAGGATTAGGAGCACAAGAAGGATCAGAATCAACGATGGGTTATGATCAATAAGGATCATGTGATTACTACAGAGGCAAAAAATGTTCTTCAAAGGACAGGGTATAGAAAATCAAGAGTTTTTACAGTGGCTGTGCAGAGATGAAGACGGATAAGAAAGACACAGTTAAAAGATCAATCAAAGGTTAAAACTAAAGAAACAGAGTTAAGGAGAAATATGACTATGAAAGATAAAAGAGGTAAAGCCAGCTGTCAGAGGTAAAAATGCACAAGAAGAAATAAAATCCAATAGTAAGATTAAGGAAGAAATTACAATGACAACTAAGGAAGTCAAATAAAGATCAGATATGAAAACATATGAAGATACATATGAATAAATATTTGAGATTAAAGGACAAATCTGAGTTTAAAAGACTAATAAAAGTTTAAAGACAAATCAGAAACAAATAAACAAAGGAAAACGGATCCGAATGACAAAGCAAATCAACATTTAACTCTTCCAAATCATATTGGCCACCTACAACCTAAATTTGATTCAATGAGCTACTTCAGTTAATGTTTCAAGTCAGGGATATTTTAGCAGCCCAGAATTATTGAAAAAGTTAAAGTTCAAGGCATAATAGTAAAAAATATCCTAAAGTTAGCTCAGCAATTAAGTTAAAAGTTATTATTACAGCAAGTTAGTCAGTGATATTTTTCCTTGGGCCTTTCATGGTCTCAAAGGTCAAGATTACATTTAATCTGTAATAAGTGCAGTCTGAAACCCTAGAGTAGGATCACCTCCTCATTTGTAGTTAAATACTGCATGTATTATTCATTATTATTGTTGGTTGGTTGGTTAGTTGATGGGTTTATTGCTAGGCTGGACTTTGATCAAACTCTGAGTTGCAAATATTATTGCACTAGAGCATTGTAACTGTTTTGGACATCAATAATACAAGCATGTTCACAGGATTCTTGAATTATGTTAATGGTGATGTTATCCCTCTTTGAAAATGTTTCTCTTTTGTTTTCCATATTGTACATCATTGCTCTCATAATAGGACAGAAATTTTAGATTAAGATATGCTATTTTGGCACCTTAATTTTTTCCATTACTATTATCTTAATGTTTTCTTCTATAAGGTCTAATTAAAGAATTCAGGGGCATCCTTCTCTTTAGTTTTATCTCGCTCGTTGTCTTTAGGTTTACTTAGTAGATATTAGCTAAAGAATTCAAGGGTGTCCTTCTCTTTGGTTTTTATTAAAATGTTATCTTAAAGGCCTTCTTTGATGTTTAGTTAAAGAATTCAGGGGTGTCCTTCTCTTTAATTTCATTGAACTGTTATCTTGAATGTTTTCTTTGTCTGAAAGTAATAACTAAATAATTCAGGGGTGTCTTGTTCTTTAGTATTGTTGGATTTTTGTCTTAAGGTTTTCTTAGTAAAGTTTAATTAAAGAATTCAGGGGTGTCCTTCTCTTTAGTTTCTCTTAAATAATTATCATAAAGGCTTTCTTGTTAAATTACCAGTTAAAGGATTCTTAATTTCCCTTTAGTTTTACTGAATTCACAACTTACTGTCATCTCACTTTCATTTTATCTAAAAAAACCCACTTGGTATGGTTAGCTTGCCCTATGAAAACCCTTGAAGAGTTGATGTAGAATTAAATCCTTTTATGACTCCATAGCCCAATGGATTAAGCTCCCCACATTCTATCTATCCAACTAAAACATTCAGCCAAACCATCAAACAATCAAACAAAACAAACAGACCCCAAACTTCATAACTAGCCTAAAATTTGAAACATAAACACAGAGAGAGCCCTCTCTCAGCCCGGGAAGGCTAGGTCTTGGAATCCAAAGTGGTTTGATATGGTTCCCTACTACTTATTCTTGCCAATATTGAAAAATACAGGGAGCCAACTGGTAGAAAATAGGCTCAAAGACTACATCATACCTTCTCCACTGGAGAGTGCTTTGAAAAATATTTCCAATAGTATGTGGAAGTCCATGAATGGATATCGAGATAAAAAGTTATTGATAGTTGAAGTAAGAGGCTTGAAGTCTTTACAAGCAGGCCAAATTTCAGAACCAAAGGAGTAGGTCAAATTTTATAACCCTAAATTTTGGAGTCTCGTTCAATTAGAAGCAGGTCAAATTTCAGAACCCTAAATTTTGGAGTCCTAGTCAATTGGAAGTAGGCCAAATTTTGGATCTTGAATTTCAGAACTTTGGGACATCGGAGAGTCAAACGCTTGGGACGTTGGTAGGTCGGAATATAATTCCTCATAGGCTTATTTAATGGGAACCATAACTCATCTTGTTTGCTCATATTTCATTGGTGTTGAGACTGCTGCAACTACCACAACAGTAGTAATACCTTTGATAGTGCAAACCCAACTGTTCAAGAAACCAGCTCCAGAAATAGAAGAAAAAAGAGACAAATGCCTTAGAAATAACAACTTCAAGAGGGAAACCTCCAATACATTACATAAATGAGCAATTATTGGATGATACAAATGACCAAACCACCTTCCATTTATAGGAGTCCATGGGGTCACAATATAATCCTAGCCGACCTAACAATAATAATATAAGGTCACAATAATAACAATATTTGGGTTATAGGGGTACAACGATAACAATAAGGGGGTTACACTAACAAAAATAATGGACTATACTAGTAATATAGGGACCTAACATTCCCCTCTCATTCCAAAAAGTATTTCCCTCAACGCTTGAGTAGCTCCGGATGCTTCTGTATAAAATTCTCATCATCCCATGTAGAATATTCAGTGGGTAAGTTCTTCCATTTGAAGAGATACTCTAAAATATGATTTCTCGTGAGAGGTAACCACTTGAACCATTGTGTTTTCTTATGAGATAAAAAACAAAGAAGATGTCCTTCCAAACATTTATTCACTACCTCAGTTTGACCATTAGATTGAGGATGATGAGATGATCTATGAGCTAGTTGAGTACCCAAACAAGAAAATAATTTCATCAAAAAATTTCCAGTAAAAATGGGATCTCTGTCACTTACAATAATCTTTGGGTTTCCATGTATCTTTTGAATTGTTTCCATAAATGCAGTAGAAACTGTACTTGCTTTAAATGGATGAGATAATGCACAAAAGTGTGCATACTTGGTAGGTCTATCAACTACCACCATTGTTAACACTGGAAAATCGTACAGCAGAAGACGACATCAATTAATGTTGAACCTAAGGATTTACAAGACAAGAACACATTATGGAATCAAGAAGTATTTAAAATCTCTAAGGTTTTGAGAAAATTAGATTTGAACTAGTCATAAATGCTGAATTGCGCACTTTATCCTTCGAGAAGAATGCCTTCTGCGTGCCTTTTTTCTCGATAAGCGCACATTCCTGGAAATGGAAAAAAGTCTCTTTCCGGGACCATAACAAGCAAAGGACAGTTACTCCTTATGTGAAAGCCACCTAAGGACAGCCACTAGCACCTCCTTAGACATTATGTGAGCATACAAAAGAATATTTGAGCACACAATGGAGTCACACCTCTCCCTTGGGTCACCATCCATCATGTACCAAGGGAGGGAAGGAGGATTTGAACCTCACCTATATAAATCCACTAAGAAATGAAGAAATGGTGATCAGATTGTTATGCTGGCCAAAGTTGCCCAAGAAACACCAGCAGCGTGTGACCTAGATCTGGAGCTAAAGAGGACTCAATAGTTGGCCACCCAACATCTTAGTCCACCACAGCAGAGAGAGAGAGGGAGAATGCATCAGAGGCAGAGCTTGGAATGCAACATCCTTGCATCGGGACCTAGAGCCATTGCCTAGGGGCCCTTTGGCAAGTGGGTAAAATTTCTTCTCCGTTCCAAATGTTTAATAAGAAGAGGCCATCGAGCCATCGTTTGCATTATTATCATTTCGACTCTCTATATAGTTTCTGTATATTTGTGTTTTAGTTTTAGTTTAACCAAAGCATACTTTAGAATACTATTTCCATTAATTTTTATGCTTTTGAGCTCTCCCACTTTCTACCTCTTACCAATACTTTAAATAGTAGACCACACTCTTTAAGCTGGTGCGATTTCGTACACCCGTACGACAAATCCACCACAACAACCATGATGAAAATCTTTCCTTCGAATTTAGGTAAACCTGTGATAAAATCCATTGAAATCTCTTCCCAACGTTAACTTGAAATGGTTAAAGGTTGTAGAAGACTCGGGGTCTTAATTGTCTCAACTTTATTTTGTTGGCAAACAAAACATTCTGCCACAAACTTTTGAATATCAGATTTAAGGCCATCCCAAAAAAAATCTTTCTTCACCCTGTGATAATTTTTAAAAAATATTGAGTGTCCTCCTAAAGGAGAAGTGTGCAATTCCAAAATAATCTTTTGTTTTAGTTGGGAATTCTTGCAAATATATAAGCAATATTTGTACCATAATGAATCATTTTTCCAACTAAATGTATCATATGTACTAGGATCTTGCTGTAACTTTTGAATGAGTGTCCACACTTATTTGTCCTTCTTCCATTATCCCTTGCTTTGGTTATCCAATCTAGTTGGATAATAGAAATGACAAAAAGCAATGCTTCCAACTCTTCATCATTTCTTGAGAGTGCATCTGCAACAACATTTAGCTTCCCCTTTTTGTAGATGATTTAAAAATCATAACCCAACATCTTTGTGACCCATTTTTGTTGCTCTTCTGAAGATTGTTCCAAAAAGTGTTTAAGACTATCATGATCAGTTTTTACCTTGAAGTGTCTTCCCATTAGGTAAGTTCGCCATCTCTTCAATGCATGTAGTATTGCCAATATTTCCTTCTCATAAATATCTTTCTGTAAATACTTTCCTTTTATTTGATGACTTTCAAAACAAATGGGTCTTCCTTCTTGCATTAAAACAACACCAATTCCATTTCCTTAGGCATCACATTCCACAATAAAGGTTTTTGTGAAATCTAGCGTAGCTAAGACTGGTGCTAGGCACATTTCCTCTTTAAGATCTTCAAAGGCCTTAGTTGCTTCAGGAGTCCATGAAAATGAATATTTCTTCAATAATGTTGTTAGAGGTGCTGATATTCTTCCATAATTCTTAACAAACTTGCAATAATACCGTGTTAACCCGAGAAATCCTTGCAACTGTTTTATGGTTGTGGGGACTTTCCATTACTTAATGGCTTTAATTTTGTTAGGGTCTAACTTAACACCCTCATGAGATACAATATGACCCAGATATTCCACCTCTTTTACTCCAAAGAAACATTTGGATATTTTTGCATATAATTGTTTCTCCTCCAATAGGTTGAGCACCTTGTCAACATGTTGAACATGATCGTTCCAAGACCTATTGTAGATTAGTATGTCATCAAAAAATACTGGCACAAATTTTCTAAGGAAGGGTTTTAAAATGGAATTCATCAAACCTTGAAATGTAGAGGGTGAATTGGTAAGGCCAAAAGGCATGACCAAAAATTCATAATGACCCTCATGTGTTCGAAATGTTGTTTTCGGAATATCTTCAGTCTTCATTCTAATTTGATGATATCCTGAATGAATATCCAACTTGGTAAAGTAAATTGATCCATGTAATTCATCCAAGAATTCATCAATCACAGGAATGGGAAATTTATCTTTAATAGTGAGCTTATTGAGCTCCTTATAATCCGTACACATGTTCCATGATCCATCCTTCTTATACACCAATACTACTGGAGCAGAGAAAGAACTTTGACTAGGTTGAATTATACCAACCTCTAACATTTCTTCAATCATACGTTCAATTTCGCTCTTTTGGACATAAGGATATTTGTAAGGCCTAATGTTTGGAGGAACACTTCCTGTAATCAAATGAATAGCATGATCATGATCATGAATAGGTGGGAGTCCTTTGGGAGTTTCAAACACCTTGGAATGATTGTCCAAGACTTTTTGCAGATCTGGAGAAATATATGATTTTGATGTTGGAACTTCTAGTGAGCATAATTATGCAATTACGCCTTGTTTTTCTTTATTCATAAGATTTGTCATGACATTAGAGATTATTATCTTTCCTAGCTTCCCTGTGATACCCCGTAATTCGATTTCCTTTCCTTTCGAAAAAACATTCAAGAAAATTTCTTGAAAATTAAAAGCTATCGTCCCCAAAGATTGTAACCATTGTAATCCTAGTACAACATCAAAACCTCCCATTGGAATGGAAATAATTGGACTATTCAATATATATTCCCCCATGGTTAGCTTGATATTATGGAATTTTCCAGAGCAATTTATAGTTCCTCCATTTTCAACCATCACTTGACATTATGGTGCTGGGTATAGGAAAGAATTCAATTCCTTGGCTACCTTACAATGAATAAAATTATGGGTACTACCCGAATCAATCAACACTATTACCTTTTTCTTCTTGATATGTACTTCTATCTTGAGAGTTTGAGGAGTGGTAATTACTGCCAATGCATTACACGATATGGTCAGACTAATTTCTTCTTCTTCTTCTTCTAGGGTTGGTTCCAGATGTATATCCTCTTCTTTTGAAGTTTCTTGTTCATTTTCTTCCTCCTCTTCACAATATATGTAAAATAATTTCTTCTCAGCAGACTTATGACCTTTAGTGTATTTGCTATCACAACTGTAGCAAATCCCTTTTTCTCTTTTTTCTTCCAATTGTTATGGTTTCAACCTTGTAGGTTGTGGAAGTCTAGGAGTAGCAACACTACCATATTTATAGATGTGAGTGGTAGGCTTCCTTGTCGCTATAATTTTACATTCAATTTTTCTTGCCAACCTGAATGCCTTCTCCAACGAATCAAGCTCCCAAATGCGAACTTCATGTTGGATGTTATCCTTTAAAGTCCCTATGAAGACCTCAATCATGTGTTCCTCTGGAATATAGTTACCCTCATATTCAATTTTTGGAAGTCCTCAATGTGCTCCACCATTGAACCCTTTTGTTTGAGATTTATCAATTGGCTAAAGAAGGTGTTTCTCTTTGTATCCTTATAATGTGCTATCATTTCCTCCGTAAAAATTGATCAAGTGACAATGTTTTTACGGGAGCAAAGCCATTGATACCATACAAATGTATTTTGTTCTAAATGTAAAGTTGCAATGCGGTGTACCTTTTGTGTGTTTTGCACATTATTGAGATCAAAATATTGCTCCATCTATAGTATCCATGTTACGGGATCCTTTCCATCAAACTTCCTCATATCCATGTTTGGAATATGGTGGTTCTTAAATCCAACATTAGATTTTATGAAATCACGATTAACATTTATTTTGTTCTCATCATGATTAACTATATTTCTACCATTAGGAATCATTTCTTGTATTAACCTTTTCATCAAACCTTCCATGTATGTTTTTAGATCATTCTTCATGTCTTCCATGTTGTCTTTCATTTTTTCATCGATCTTAGCTTCCATTTCATCCATCTTAGCTCCCATGTCATACATCTTAGCTTCCATGCCAGCTACCATGCCATCCATCTTAGCTTCAATGTCATTCTTCAAAACATCCATGCCTTTCTTCAAACCATCCATATTAGCTTCCATGCCTTTCTTCAAAACTTCCATTTCATTTTTTGTTGCTCTTTGCGAGAGTGAAATTTGGTGCACTTGCTCTTGTAATTTTGATATGTCATGTTGCGCTTCTCCCTCTTCATGAGTCATAGTAGAGCCTTATAAAGGTCTAATGGGTGTTGAATTCTTTTTAGGTGGAATTTTAGAACCCAATACTGATATCTATGCTTTAAAATGCCTTTGGAATCACTTCAAACTGATTTTTCACACAAGACTTATGCAATTCGAAAAGAAAACAATGCACACCTTTTTCATGCTTTTGAGGAGCTCGATATTAAAACTGAATTATCTCTGTTATTTCGGATCTTCAATATCTTAAATTTAGCCCTGTAGTAGCCCTCTAAATCATATTTCAAATTCCATAGGTCTGACCTGATTTGGATTCTTCAAGGCACAGTTATGCCCAATCTCCCACAATGACCTAATTATGGACTATTTCGGTAGAGAAAAATTGTATGACGTGCCACGTCTCATTGTTTCCTCCTTCAGCTCTAAAATTTATATAAAGGAAACTATAGTCCATGTACTTGTGCCCAAGTTTTACAAAATTCCAATCCGATGCTCAAAGAGAGAGTTATGACGATTTTCCCACGGCCACCTCTTTGAGATGAAATTTGGGAGCTTGAAAACACCCCAACTTACATAGATCATATCTCCGCAAATATTGTGAACCAAGATCTGAAATTTTTACAGGAAGTTCCTCGAGATTTCGGCTTTGCTCTGTAAATGTTTTAGCATCTGAAACTTTGTAGAAAAAGGTTATAGTTTGAATTACACGATGACATATTTTAGGTGAAATTCGGGATCCTGAAAAAACCCTAACTTCTACAGATCATATCTCTGAAAATATTGCGAACCAAGATCTGAAATTTTTACATGAAGTTCCTTAATATTTCGGCTTTGCTCTGTAAAAATTTAAACTTTTGAACCTTCATATAAAAAAATTTATAGAGAAAATTCCATGATGACATATTTGGAGCAGCGAAACCCTAGAATCCAAATCTCTGATACCAAATGTTATGAAACCAGCTCCAAAAATAGAAGAAAAGAGAGATAAATGCCTTAGAAATAGCCACCTCGATGGGGGAACCTCCAATACATTACATAAATCAACAATTATTGGATGATACAAATGACCAAACCTGCTTCTTTATATATGAGTCCATGGGGTCATAGTATAATCCTAGCCGACCTAACAATAATAATATAAGGGCACAACAATAACAATATTGGGGTTACAGGGGTACAAAAATAACAATAAGGGGGTTACACTAACAACAATAAGGGACTATACTAGTAATATAGGGACCTAACACCAACCCATCTACACCCTTTCAACCTCATTTGGTTCCACGTCATCAACCAAAGAATCATATTCATGTCTACCGACCATCATTGTTAGGCCCAAACCAATTCCTCATGGCCTCGCACAAAACAATTCCCCCTTATACATATTGTTTCACTCTGATAAGGGTATGTTAGAGGCCATGACGAAACCATATTGTCCGTGGGATGCAATGCATCACCACTAGGAACCACAAAAGCCTAAGATATTTATGCCATTGAATCGAAAGACTTCCTTATGTCAGGAAAGGTAGGCTGGTTGAAGAACTGTATCCCAACACCGAATGCATTTGAGGAAGAAAATATGTCAAATATTCCCCCACCATTAAGGTGAATATCTCGAAAACACGAGGAAAAACTGAAGAAATATCACTGGGGGCAGCATACTAAACAATGTTACCGATGAAATAGGTAACCTGACCTCAAAACGGGAACTCTAGCCCAAAAAGACTCAAAAAACATGAAAAAAACACCCCAAAAACAAAAAAAGTGTATTCCAGAACGCACTTGGTTTTTTTTGAAGGTCAAATTTCAACTTTTTATAAAATTATGCTAAAAACAAAATTGTTTCTTGAAAAAAGGATTGAAAAAACACCCTCAAAACAAAACCAGTTGATGTTGGAATAACAAAAAAAAAAATTGTGTCATATTTTTGACATTTTAAAAATAGAAATAACATTTTTTTTTATTTTTAAAATTCAAACATTAAAATAAACCTAAAATTTAAGAAAAAAAATAAATTTAAAAAATAAAAACATTTTAAAGCTTAAAATTTAAAAATATATAGGAATAAAAAAATAAAAATAAAGACCAAATAAAAATTTTAATTCAAACCTTAAAAAAACCTAAAATTTAAGAAAAAAATAAAAAATAAAAAATAAAAAAAATTAAAGATTAAAATTTCAAAATATATATAGAAATAAAAAAAATTAATTAATTAAAAAAAAAGTTTAAAACGAAAGAAATTATAAAAAATAAAATATAGAAATTAAATTTAAAAAAGAAAAAGAAAATTTTTATTAAATTAAAAAATAATAATAATTTTAAAATAAAAAATTAAATTTAAAGAAATATATTAAATTTTAATAAATTTAAAACTTTAAAATAAAAAATAAATAAATAAATACATTATTTAAATGAAAAATTAATTAAAAAAAAAATGAAAAATAAAATACAATAAAAATATTAAATTAAAAAAATATATATATTAAAAAAATAAATTAAATTTAAATTATAAAAAATCATATATATATATGAACTTAAATTAAAAATATATATTATATTTTATTAAATTAAAAGAAAATGTTAATATTAAAATAACAAATTAAATTTAAAAAAGAAAAATATTAAATTTTAATAAATAAATGAATAAACAAATAAATTTTGAAATAAAAAATAAATTTTAAATATAAAGAAAAAAAATTGTTACAATAAAAAAATTAAAAAACTTTAAAAATCAATTAAAAATTAAAAATGAAAAATTGAAATATATATATATATATATATATATATATATATATATATATATATATATATATGTATACTTATATTTATTTATTTATTTATTTTTTATGTTTTATTTTTTGAAAGTTTGATATTTTATTTTTATTTTATATTCATTTATTCATTCATTTATTTATTTATATATTTATTTTTTTAATTTATTTTATTTTATTTTATTTTTATTTTATTTTTATTTTTTATTATTTTTTATTTTGCTATTTTTATTTTTATTTATTTTATTTATCTATTTATTTATTTATTTATTTATTCTTTAGTTATTTTTCTTTAGCCTCTCGCTTTAATTAATAAATAAAATTGATATAAATAAATAAATATAACTAATAAGTTAATTAATCTATTGACTAAGTGAATAAATTTATTAAATGGTTTAATAGTAGGAGGGAACTAGCCGTTACTAATTAAAAACATTATAAATTATTAAAAAGTCAAACTAGCCGTTTTCTAAATGGCTAGTTTAACCATCTCTGCATCTATTTAAGCTTATTGATTTGATCTGATCTCTCACCTAGTCCTGATGATGAACCACACTAGTAGGTTCGATATGTGTCGACAATGTTCCATTATATGTGATTATTACCGAAAGAGATTTTACAATTTTATATGGATCACAGAAGCATAGATTCTAAAAATATTGAAAATATTAAGTTTAATTTTAAAAAAAAAATCTAATTTTAAATACGAAATAAAAAAAATATAATAATTTTATGTAATTAAAAAATAATAATAAAAAAATAAAAAATTAGAAAAAAATATTAAATTCAAATAAATTAAAAAAAATATATAAATTTATTAAATTTTAAAAAATTAAATGAAAAATCTAAACATAAAATTTAATAATAAAAAAAAATATGAAAATATTTTTAAAAAAATCAATTAAATAAAAAAAATACAAAATTTAATAAAAATTATTAACAAAATTTAGAAAAATAAAATTAAAAACAAAAAAATGAATAAAATTAAAAAAAATTAAAAAAAAAACAAAAAAATTAAAAAAAAAATAAATTTCAAATACAAAAATTAAATTAAAAAAAATAATTTTAAATTTTTTGAATTTAAAAAAAAAAAAAAAATCAAATTATAAAAAAAAAATGAAAAATAAAAGATTTTTTTGATCGTGGTGGCACCACCAATCGACCACCTGCCTAGGTGGTGGCGGAGGTCGGTCGTTGGGCGGGCGGGGAGGCTGCCCAGCGACCGGCCTCTGTCGCCACCTGGGCGGGAGGCCGATTCCGATTCCGGGAATCGCCCTCCCGAAATCGGCCTCCCGCCGCGGGAGGGCGATTCCCGAAATCGGCCTCCCGCCGCGGGAGGGTGATTCTCGGAATGGGCCTCCTGCCCAGGTGGCGGCGAAGGCCGGCCGCTGAGCGGGATTCCGGCCTCCCGCCCAGGTGATGGCGGAGGCCGGCTGGTGGGTGGGCGGGGGGTTGCATGCAGCCTCCCCGCCCGCCAAGCGGCCGACCTCCGCCGCCACCTCGGCGGGAGGCTGATTGGCGATGCCACCACAATCAAAAAATTCTTTTTTATTTTTATTTTTTTAATTGTTAATATTTATTTTTTAATTTGAATTTTTTTTTTTTAAATTCAAAAAATTTAAAATTATTTTTTTAATTCAAATTTTTTATTTTAAATTTCATTTGTTTTTCTTTTTTTTTTGTTTTTTTTTTTAATATAATATTTTAGATTAATTATTTTTTAAAATTTAAAATTTATTTATTAAATTTATTAAATTTTGATTTAAATTTTTTTTTTTTAATTTGTTTAGTTTATTTAGTTTTTCATTTTTAAATTTTATAAATTGTTTCATTTAAAAAAAAGGAGTAAATTTATGGATATTTGTTTTTTAATTATTTGCATGCGGTTTTTTTCATTTTTTTTGTTTTTTAATGATAGTTTTTTTTTTATTTTAATTTTCTTTTTCAATTTCAAATTCTGTTTTTTTTTGGTTAATTTTAAAATTTGTATTTTTTTCTTATTATTAATTTTTTAATTTAAAATTTAAAATTTAATTTTTTCTTTTTTATCTAAATTTTAATTTTGTAATTTAAATTATTTTAAAATTTTCTAGTTTAATTTTTTTTTTTTTAATTATATGGTTTTTTTAATAACTTAGAAAAAAATGTTTTTGATGTTTTTTTTTTTTAAATTTTTTTGGTTAATTTTTGTTTTTTTCTTTAAATTATGTGTTTTTTTTTCAAAATTTGTCATTTCTTTTGATATAATTTTTGAATATTTTTGTTTTTTGTTTTTTTTTGTTTTTTTAATTTATTTTTGTTTAAATTTTTTATTTTTACGAGTTAATTTTGTTTTTTTTTTACATTTTTATTGGTTTTTTTTATTGTTTTTATATATATATTTTTAATCTAAGTTTTGTGTTTTATTACTAACATGAAAATCACCACTCTAAAAAAAAAGGTTGATGCTGCATCAATACGTTTCAAAATTAGCATGAAAATCACCGCTCTAAAAAAAAAAAAATTGATGCTGCATCAATACGTTTCAAAATTAGCATGAAAATCACCAACATTTTAAAACAAATATCCATACTTCATAAATAAAAATATTAGAGTGTCAAAAATGTGCACAAAAAAAAGGGGTGATTCTGCATCACCACTTTTCAAAATCGGGTGCTTTTTATGCTACCAAAAAAAAGCAGGTAACAGTGCGGTTACCTATTTCATCGATAACAGTGTTACTACCCAGATGAGGTAGCCACGTATACAAACCTATTACAATAGTATATGGATATATTCAGTTTGGATTATTTAGAAATGTCAGGGTTAAGCCCCACCATCATGGAGTATCACATTGACACTTGGCCTGACGTATCGAACATCCATCAAACGTAGCGTCAATTACACCCATTCAAATCAGAAGCGATTAAACAAGAGATAGAAAAGCTTCACAAAGTTAGATTCATCTACCCAATCGCTTACACATCTTGGGTTACTAACCCTGTACCCGTAATGAAAAAATAGGGCACCATTCGAGTCTGTACCGATTTTCGAGATTTAAACAAAGCTTGTCCCAAAGACAACTACCATACTCCTTTCATCGACCAAGTCATTGATTCTTGCACTAGTCACGATGCCTTGTCCTTCATGGATGGATTTTCAGGGTACAATCAAATTCAGATATAACATACGGATTAGTATAAGACCGCATTCACCACCCCTTGGGGCACATTTTCACATCAAGTTATGCCATTTGGTCTTAAAAATGATGGAGCCACCTTTCAACGAGCCATGAACCATATCTTCCACGGTCTGGCTCATCTTATCTTAGCCTACTTGGACGAACTCAGAGTACGATCCAAGAAACGATCTCACCATATGGAGGATTTACATTTTGTATTTCAATGATGTCTACACTATAACCTATGCTTGAACCCCCTCAAGTGTGTCTTTTGTGCAAATGAAGGAAGACTATTAGGATTCATAGTATCCCAACAAGAAATCAAAGTTGACGCCCTCAAGGTCCAGGAAATCAAAGAAGTACCACCACCCAAAATGCTAAAGAAACTTCAAAGTCTCCAGGGAAAAGCCAACTTCTTACGATGCTTTGTCCCCGACTATGCCACTTGCGCACAGGGCTTCCTGTGCCTACTCCTTCAGGACATTTCGTTCAAATGGGATGATCAAGCTCAAAATTCATTTGAGGCACTGAAAGACACCTGATCAGCCCACCCAATTACGAAAATAATATACCTTATATCTATCTGCGTCAGATACAAACATAGCTGGGGTGTCAGTCCAAGATGGACCCAACAACAAAGAGCACGTAATTTATTACGTCAGCAAGAACCTAGTTGAACCTGCTTTAAGGTATGAGTCAGAATAAAAAAAAGCCCTAGCTCTAGTGCACACAATACAAAATCTTCGGCACTACATCATCCTAAGGACTACAAAAGTCGTAGCAACTATCAACCCCATGCGATATTTTCTAACCCGCCATATGATGAACCATAAGTATGCCCGACAGATAGTTATACTGCAAGAATTTGGCCTACATTTCATCTCCCTCAAGAGTTATAAAGCGCTAATCCTAGCCGAACTAATCACTGATCTCCCAAGTGCGACCCAAGCATCCCTAGTTAATGACTCACTATCTGATGAAACACTTGTTCTTAGTGACGACCGAGGACCCTTGGTACGACGACATCCTTATATTTCTTCGAACCCAAATTTTCAAATCTCATCTCAACCATGATGACAGAAGGCACATATGCCATCAGGCCCCCTGATACATTCTCATGGGTGACATCCTTTATCGTAGAAGTGTTGACACCATTTTATGTGAATGCCTCACGCACGACCAAGCTGAGCAAGCCTTAAATGACTTCCATAGTGAGGCTTGTGGCGACCATCACTCAGGGATGACCACTACCCAAAAAGTCTTACGTGTTAGTTATCTCTAGCCCACCCTATTCCACAATTGCATACAAGCAGTCAAAATGTGAAAATGATTCCAACACTTTGCTCATAAGGCAAGAGCACCTCTTGCTCCCCTGCACCCAGTCATTGTAGCAGGCCCCTTTTGCAAATGGGGGATCGACTTTATGAATTGAAACCCTACGTTTTCTGGAAACCACAAATACATTATATTATCCATCGAATATTTCACCAAATTGGTAGAAGACATGCCCACATACGATAACACTGTAGAACTGCAGCTTGGTTTCTCTTCAACCATGTCATCGAACGGTTCACTATGCCTAAGGAGTTAGTATCTGACGATGGAAATTATTTCAAGAATGAAATATTCCAGGAGTTATCCCATCTCCTTGGGTTCATGCACAATTTTTCATCACTATACTTCCCCCAGTCCAACGGCTAGGTAGAAGTTATTAACGAAGTACTCAGAAAAATGTTACAGCACATGTTAAACAACCATAAAACTAACTGGCACCATATGGTGTTTTCATCCTTATGAGCATAGCTGACAACGATCAAATATTCAATAGCATTCACACCTTTCTAGTTGGTATACGGAGTGGAGGTCGTGCTTTCCATTGAATGTGAAATCCCCAACTTTCACGTAGCCATAGAACCCCTCACTAATACTCAACCTTTATAACAATCGTTGGTACTGTTGGCCCTTTTTTATCTCTTTTTTCTTAGGAAATACACTTTCTTTTGCCACATTATCTATCTATCTACCATCATATTCACCTTACATTGACCCAAAGATGCATATACAGGTATTTAATTTATGTTTTTCAATTATTATATGTTTTTGTAAAAATTGGAATTTAAGTGCATTTTTGGACAGCAGCAAAAATTCCCGTAATAGAATTATGGTTTGCATATGTGCAAGACACTTGGGCTCGAACTGGATATGTTTCTAGAAAGCTTTGGAACTAGGATTAAGAGTACACTTTTTGGTACAGCTAGATTGAGCTTTAATAGGCTCAGTAAAAGGCAGTCAAACAAGACCAGTGTTTATGGATATCCCTAGAAACTAGGTCAAAACTCTTATTTTATGGGATTTTCCAAATTATGATGGATATGATAGATGAATTCGACCTGATATGATAGGATAAGGATATTTATGATTACTTGAGTTATTTTAGAGAGTTTTTTAGATATTTTATCTATTTAAGCCTCACACTTTGAAGGCTTTGACATTGGAACTTGTATGACTTATTATTATTTTTGAGACTTGGAGACATAATTGAAGATCTATTCTATCATATTTTGATGTTGTTACATGCTGGTTGATTTCTTGAAGTCTTAAGTAGCTGATTTTACCTTCAGTGTGCAAGGCAAGGGTGGAGGGCCCCTACACCAAGATAAGTGCACTTCTTAGTTCATTTTGTAGCTGCAATTTCTAAATTATTTGCTTATGTTTGATTTGTTTATCTTTACATGCCTTTACATTATTTGACTGCTAATGGATCTTAATCTTGTTTCTTTCCTGCATACGAAGAGACAAACCAATATTTAAGTTAAATACTTCTTCTATCTGATTAAGAGTTCAAAATTAAGATTCATCTTTTCCTGCTTTTCTGAATTCCTATTTTCACAATAGCATTAATGATAGAATGAAATAAATGATGAAGGACAACCAGGACCTCTTATAAAAGAGCCTCTTCAATTATTATTTCATGTATCTTGGTCTATTGTTTAGAAATTAGATTTATCTTTTCCTGTTTTTCCTGAATTTCTACTGTCACAATAATATTAATGATAGAATGAAATCAATGATGAAGGACAACCAGGACCTCTTAGAAAAGAGCCTCTTCAATTATTATTTCATGTATACTAATTTATTGTTTAGAAATTAATTAAGTTAGATTTATATTTTTAATATGAATTTCCCTAATCATCAATAAACCATCTTCTGAATTGATCATAACTGAAACCCATATAATTTGGGGATGCCTCTAAGTTCACCAACCTGGATTGATAATAAATACTTGTGTTATTTTATAACAATAAATTGACCCAACATCTTGGCGCCGTTTCTGAGGAAGCATATTTCCAAAACGGTCAAAATAGGAAGAAAAAAAATTCAAAACACAAAAACAATATAAAATCACCAAAAACAACCAAAACATAGCTTTTATTTCAAGTAATTTTTTCTTATGCCTAGAACTAGAGATCAAAAAGGTAGATTTGTGAAACAAAAGCCCCCAACAACACATTCATCCACAGGATTAATAACACCAGTTGCTGGAAAGCCTACTATAGAAGAGTTAGAGGAAAAACAAAGATCAGGACAGAGATTAACTTTAGTTGAAAGACAAATCTTGTTAGCCTTTGAGGTAAAGAAAAAGCAATCACCTAAATAACCTCCTTCTGTTTGGAAACAAAAAGACACAAGAACACAAATTGTCATACAACTAGAACAACCTGTCCTTGAGGAAATCAAAGTAGTGGAAGAAATAGAAGGTCAACCTATTGAAACACTACAAATCTCTGAAAACAAAATGGATGAAGAAGGAGAAGGATCAACTAGAATAAACATGAATCCTAAAAAAAAGTTATAATATTAAAGACAGAAAAGGGAATGGTGAAGACAACGAGAAGAAGAAAGAAGAATTGAAGCGGAAAGAAAGGCTGAAGAAGATAGAAAATCATAAGCACTTCGAAAAATAAGGGAAGAAGCAAGAAGAGAAAATCAAAATCGAAGAACACAATAAAATGAGCAAGAAGATAATAATGACCAGGAGACTACTTTTGGCTTTCCTATTTTAGATGCAAGAGAAATACTAGGATAAGAAATAAAATTGAAAAATATTCCACCTTCTGTATTGCCTAATTTCTATGGAATGTCAACAGAAGATCCTAATGCATTCATGTTTGAGTTTGACATCTTGTGTAGAACATATGGATATATTGATGATACACATAAAATTCGACTTTTTCCTGCTACCTTAAAAGTTGCAGCCTTAAAATGGTTCATGGGATTAGGAGAACACACTATAGCTTCTTGGGAAGACATGAAGAAAATATTTCTTAAAAATTATCAAGCTTACTGCAGGGCTAGAGACTCGAAAGAAGACATTTTCATAATGTTCCAACAGGAATATGAAAGTTTGGAGGAGTATTTGGAAAGATTCTTGTACAATTTACAAAAATCCAAACATCATTCTCTTAGTCCAGATACTATCCACACTATTTTTCTAAAGGGTATTAGAGATGAGTATTTATACATTCTTAATGTAATGGGAAAATAAGATATTTCTAATTTACCATTTGAAGAAATTTCTAAATTATGTCAAAAATACTCTAGGGGAAGAGCTAAGAGTGGGAAAAGAGATATTTCATCGAAAGCTTCCAAATCTGCAGCAAGTGCAGTAACAAGAGCAGAGATAGGAAGCATGTTAGAAAACTTTAAAACAGATTTTCTTGAGCACTTTGGGTACACAAGTAGATGTTTTGAAAGCTAAGAAGAGAAAAGAAGAGCAAGATGAAGTCTTAGCAATTTTCTGTCCAAAGTGTAGACAAAAACATCAATCAGGGAATGTCCATTGCAGAATATACAAGTATGTGGACTATGCACAGAAAATCATGCAACAGAAAAATGTCCAAAGTTAAAAGAATTGCAAGGGGAAGAAGTTCAAGGAGTAGATTCTCTCTACTATATGGCACCAAGGAGACCTTGGCAGCCAAGAATGCCTCAACATTTCCCTCAAAAACATCCCCAAAATTTTCAATATCCTCAAAACACATGGAATACACCAATGTCATGGCAGGCTTGGCCACCACAACCATATCAAAACCAACCTTCACAGGGTTGTAGGGGATATGGTTATGAAAACTAGCCACCACAACAAATGTATACCTAGCAGTATCAATATCAAAAACCATACCCTCAGTAATCATTTCCTTAATATCAACAATTCTAGCAACAACAACCCATGCCATATCCAACTCAAAACCCACCAATGCTAACTCAACTGTAGCAACTTCAGTTGCTAACTAACCAACAACCTCCTAGACCAACACAATTACTAGCTCATCCAGTAGCTAATCCAAGCAACAAGGTGGATAGAACAACATATCATGTGGAAGAGGAAACATATTATCCTACTTATTCAATTCTTCCTGTACAAGATGTCCACCTAAGGTCTGGGAAGGTGTTACAAAAAGATTATCCTCCCATAATTGAAGAACAAGTAGAAGAAGGAGAACAAAGTGAACAATCTCAACCAGAAAAACAAATTCAGAAAGGTAAAGCTATCATGACACAAACTCCACCATATCCAGAGAGATTAATACAACAAAATATTCCAATATCTCTCCCTAAATTTAGTATTTTGGATGAATTGAAAAACACATATGTTAAAATGCCTTTATTGCAGGAAATCAAAGACATTCCTATATATGAAAAAACAATAAAGGAATTATGCATTAATAAATCTGGCCGAAGAAAGAAGGATCCATCAACAATCCATGCAATTGGAAGGCTTTCAAGTCTCATGTCTACAATATAGCCATTGAGAAATATGCCGATCCAAGAATTCCTATGGTCACTATTTCGATTAACAAATTTTCAGTGTCAAACACTTTAATAGACTTGGGAGTAGCTATCTATGTTATGACAAAAGAGACTTTGAAACATTTGAATCTAAAAAACATTAGACCTACTTCTACAACCTTAGAACTTACAGACAGATCTAAAGTTATTCTAGAAGGTATACTAGAAGATATCATTGTCTCACTAGATTCATGGGAATATCCTATAGACTTATTGATTTTGCAGCCAAAAAAAAACCTGGGAGGGCATCACTTAATTTTAGGTCGACCATGGTTGGCCACTACAAATTATTACATTGGATGCAGGTCAAGAAGCATGATTATTTCACATGGAGATGAAAGAAAGCATATTACATTATATCCTCCTACTCAATCTCCTTCTCTATTATCATTACTTGATGAAGATGAACAACAGACATTTAAACATGTTCTTAGCCTTAATCAAGTTTACAATTTTATAAAGGAGGAAGAAAATGAGGACTTATTAGATCTATTCATATCAGAACCAAATCTTTCAGAGAAGCATAGAATGACTCAATATGAAGCTGCTAGTTATATTTTAAATGAATTTTTTCAGGAAAATTTCACAATACAATCATTGCAAAGTACATTTGAAAGCATTTTTCCTATAAATTAAATTACCAATTCAAATAGAAAAATAATTGAAATCAATCCGGAAAGAAATTTGAATATTGGTAAAAACTTACAATCATCACAAGAGGAAAAGCTAATAAAATTATTGCAAAAATATTCGAAAGCTTTTTCCTGGGATTATAAATACATGGCAATAATTCATCCAAAAACATGCATCCATCACATTTATACTGATAATGAAATCAAACATGTTAGGCAACCATAGAGACGGATGAAGCCCATGATGAAGGAAATAGTGAAAGAAGAATTACAGAAACTGTTACAAGTTTGATTTATCTATCCTATTTCAGATAGTCAGTGGGTTTCACCCCTAGTTGTGGTGCCTAAGAAAAATGGGAAATGGAGAATTTGTGTGGATTACAGAGAACTTAACAAAGCTACATTAAAAGATCATTTTCCTTTACCATTTATCGATCAAGTGTTAGATTCATTAGCTGGAAATAATTTTTTCTCATTTATGGATGGATTTACTGGATATAATTAGATAAAAATAGCATTAGAAGATCAAGATAAGAAAACATTCACATTCCCTTGGGGAACATATGCATACAATGTATTACCCTTTGGTTTGTGTAACACACCTGCTACTTTTCAAAGAACAGTTCTTGCTATTTTTGCTGATTTGATTCATGAGTGTGTGGAATTTTACATGGATGATTTTACCATGTATGGAACAAGATAAAATTATTGTTTAAATAATCTTGAAAAGGTGTTAAAAATATGCATTGAGACAAACCTATCACTCAGTAATGAAATTTTTTTTATGATGTTAACTGAGGGGATAGTGTTGGGACACCATATCTCTTCTTCAAGGATTAAGGTAAATCCAACAAAAATTCAAGTCATTGTGAATTTAAAACCTCCTACAACACAAAAATAAGTTCAAAGTTTCTTGGGTTATGCGGGCTACTATCGGAGATTTATTGAAAATTTTAGTAAATAGCTTTGTCATTATTCAAGCTACTTGCAAAAGATGTAGAATTCCAATGGACTGATAACTGTCAACATGCATTTGAAAAATTGAAAGAAAAATTATCAATTGCACCCATTCTACGAGGACCTAATTGGTCTTTTCCATTTCACATTTCAACTGATGCATCCGACACATCTATTGGAGCATCACTTGGGAAAAAAGATAATCAATTGAATTATGCTATATATTTCATCAGTAAAAACTTAGCACTAGTAGAATTTGTTAGCCACCTATAATATTTGATTATACCAAAAGGTGGCTAAGACTTTTTGAGCCTCCAAGGAACAAATTTTATCACTAAAAATTGTTGGCTCTTGAAGACTTTTAAGGCCTCATGCCTCTGTCCAAAATCCTCATTGTTGTTCCCATTAATTCTGCTGATTTCATGTAAAAGACTACTGAAGCACCTTCATTTTCCCCCTTCTCAATCTTTCATTTTCTCCCCTTTTCTCCATATTTTTCCTCTATTTTTATGAGTTTCCTTCTTTCATTCATAAAAATCGCTTTTCCATAGTTAAAGAATCACTTTTTAACTATTCTGAAATCCCCCCCGATTGCATTGTTATTTTCATATTAAACATGGGCCCACCTCGGCGCTTAAACCTTGTAAAATATCTCATGCCCGATCCATTTTTCCTTTGTAAAACTCAAAAACCCACTTTTCCAATGTTTTGATCTAAAAACCAAAGTCACGTATTAATATCAATGGGTTGATTGAAAAGAGCGATCGCAAATTGCAAATCGCAGAAAATGTAATGGGTAGATTGAAAAGCCCATGTCCAAAATTGCGATATGCGATGGACCCTGTTATATATCTCGTCCAAAAAATTAAAACCTTATGTTATATTTAAACTTTGGGTTTTTATGGTTTTCTGAAAGTTCTCCGCCGGTCCGAAATTTGAGCAATCTCCACCGTCGATCTGTTCTGTAGATCGACGGTGCGGAGTGTGTCTTTCTGTGGTCCCCATCGCCCGAAAGCCGGTTGCCCAAAACCGGCGGTATCCATCGCACCACCCTTGGGCGAAAAGCTATTTTCCCCCGATCACCAGTGATTCCATACACTACTTGACACGCATCCCGAGCACTGTTCCGAAAATCACCATCCATCGCGCATAACCGCAGTCTACCGCGCATTAACGTTCGGACCATGGATGCCCAGCGATATCACTGTCCACCATCCGATATGGGCCGGGCCATCCAACGGTGATCGCTCGCCGAAGGTGCCCGACAATTAACGAAGGTGCCCATGCGATAACCAGGCTACGGTGCATCGTCCAATCAATCTCCACCGTCGATCTGATCTACAGATCGACGACCCACAATTCATTGCCCGATCTCTCCATTTGACTTTCCATTGCCCAATCCCGACCGTCGATCTCTGCGCGATCGACGGCTCCGATTCATCCTTCTCCTTTGACCGCCTCGTTCAATCTCGATCGTCGATCTCTGCACGATCAATGACTCAGATTTAATCCTTATTTCACCCATTCCATGATCGTTCCCGATCAATCCTGACCATTGGATGATGCCATCCAACGGCTCCGATCTCCTCGCATGCCCTCCGATGCAATTAACATATATACGCAGGTTTTATAATAGTTTTCGTGTTTTGCAGGGTTTTAAATCATTTTTTTTGTTATTTCCAAAGAAGATTCAGAGGCGGAGGGTGACGACTCTCTCGTCTTCGATTCGTCAAAGGAAATCATCCACAGGGTGGAAATGCACGTTTCATCAATGTTTTCTCAGGCATGGATGCCTTATAAATCCTGCGCAACCCTGCACACCAGCAAAAACACCATGAAAGGGGCACAGTCAAAGAGTATCAATGCCGAAGACCAAAATGTATCAGAACAGAGGATTAGAGACAATTTTACAGGAATTACAGCTAAGATGGTTATCAAAAGCCTAATCCCCGATTTAAAACACAATTTAAAGAATATTTTAAGGGTTTTATCGACAGGAGCGCTTCCACCGCCGCAATTGAGGCAAACGGATCCCTCTAGTTACTGAAATTCCACCTATGCCTCAAAGTATTCAATCAGAGGCCGAATTTATTGATCAGGATCATATATTTGTCTCAAACGCAGCCGAAGAGTTACTCCTGCGGGGACTTCAACACAAAGAATGGCTACAGAGTTACTTCGACGCCAAAACAGAGGCTAATTGAACCTTCTCCAGCTTCTAAAGGCACCTACGGCCTCACAGAAAATCAAAGGTTGCCGAACAAATAATACTAATCAAGGATCTTATATCCAAATTGTCGGCAAAACTATTTTAAAGGTTAAAGAATAGTCTAGAAGCAGATATTTTCAATCATTAGGCCTCGAAAGACACAAACAGAGTTATGAAGTAGAGTTATAAACGATTACATTCCCACCTTATGCCTTGCCTGGTTCCCAAAGGCTAGGAATTGCATTGATTACATAATTAATAATACTTGACCCCTGGGAAATCCTCCCACCTCTTCATTCTTCTATAAATACTTCTGTAGAAGATGAGCAAATGTTGGTCTCTGGACATCTGAATGTATGTAATAGTTATTCTGAAGCTACTGATGCCCTGTTTGCAACTTGAAGATACATAAGCTGATATGAGAAGTTTGAAGTTGTAAAGACCCACCGGGCTTGCTGATTGTAACTAGTTCGAACATCAAATACAAGCTACTGATTTATGGGATCCTGATTTGTGTCAATGGTGATGTGTTCCTCACTGTCAATTGTTATTTTGCTTAATGTTTCCACTTTGTTCACTTTCTCTGATAAAGAGCAGCAAACATAGAGCTAGGATTTACTTTCTACAGTACCCTACTCTTACTGAAAGCTTTATTGTCTATGTTTTCTTCATTTGAACGTTCTCTTTGAAGAGTACATCAATGCAGGCTGGTTTAAAGGCACTCGCCTGATCTAAATTGCTCTTTGTCACTGTTATCCATGTTTTCCTTATTGAATATGCTGAAAGCAGGGTAGTTTAAAGGCACTTACCTGATCTTAAGTTCTTCAACTGTTTTTTGTAAATGTTCTCTTATTAAAAGTACTTCAATGCAGGCTGGTTTAAAGGCACTAACCTGATCTCAGAATACTTTTATGTTTTCCTTATTGAATATGCTGAAAGCAGGGTAGTTTAAAGGCACTTACCCGATCTTAAGCTGTTCAACTGTCTTTTAATGTTTTCTAACTGAAAGAACTTCAAAGCAGGCTAGTTTAAAGGTATTAACCTGATCTCAGAAAACTCTCATGTTTTTCCTTAAGTACATGCTGAAGCAATATAGTTTAAAAGAACTTATTTGATCTTAGGTTGTTTCACTATACCTTCATTTGTTTGTTCTTCATTTCCTATTTGTTTCATTCCATAAAATCACCTTAAGAGATCCTTTGACATAAGTGACTTGCCCCATGGATCCTGCTTGAACCCTGCTGTCCAATTAAAATCCTCCTATGACTCCATAGCCCAATGGGTTAAAACTGTATTTGCCTTTCTTTCAGCCAAATCATTCCTTCATCTACAGACACCTTCACCCTTCATTTTGAAACTGCCTTCACCTTCTTCATGTCCTTGCCCAACCAAAACAAACAAAACAAAACCCAAGCTCTTCGTAACTAGCCTAATATCATAATTTCAGCTATTAAAGATCACATCTTTAAACTCATTCATAGAGAGATCCCTCTCTGGATTCAGGAGGGCTAAATCCTAGAATCCCAAATTTGGTTGAAATAATGTTGCTTCTGCAGTTTTAGTCTTACCAATCTGCTAAAATTACAGATTCCTAACAGAATTGAATTACACTGTTATAAAGAAAGAAATGTTAGTTGTTGTACATGCAATAAACAAATTTCGACATTACATAACAGGTTCTCAAGTTTATATTCACACAGATCATTTCGCTATCAAATATTTAATGAATAAATCAATTAAAAACGACAAAATAACTCGGTGGTTGTTATTAATGCAAGAGTTTAATATTAAAATAAATCTTCTAGGAAATCACATGAGAGATTTTAAAACCGACGCGTTTCAAACTACTAAATGTAGTTCATCATCAGGATAATGAAGACTGGTTGATCCGACTATCCATATATATCATGCAGAGAAAAGCAACGGTCAAAACCTATGGAAAATTAGATGTCAGAAATGGTAAAAATGAAAATGAAAATAAATAAATAAATAAAAATTTAAAATTAATTAATCTAAATTAAAATTAAAACTAACAAAATAGTCACTATAAAATAAAATAAAAAAATAAAATAAATTCAAAAAATAAAACTAAAAAGAATAAGTCAATAAAAGTAAAATTAAAAATAATAAATAAATTTAAATAAAGTAAAACAACAATAATAAAATAGATAAATAAATGAACTCTATAAATAAATAAATAAATAGAAGCGATGGCCAAAATCTATGGAAAATTAGATGTTCAAAATGGTAGAAAATGAGTTTAATATTACTGTACAAGATCGGCCAGGAAAAGAGAACCAAGTTGCTGACTTTTTGCCAAGATTAAATTCGTCTGGTGATCCAAATCCAGTATCAGACAATTTCCCAGATGAACATATATTCGCTATAAATGTCAAAACCCCTTGGTTTGCAGATATAGCTAATTATTTATCATCTGATATCCTACCATCTCATTACACAAGTAAACAAAAACGAATAATAATTAGAGAAAGTGCTAGGTATAGCTGGGTCAATGGAGATCTATTTTATACTGGTGCTTATTTAATCATTAGAAAATTTGTAAGAGAGGATGAAATAATTGAAATTTTGAAATCTTGTCATGATGAACCATGTGGCTGTCATTTTGCAGATAAAATGACAGCATACAAAGTGCTGAAGCTTGGCTACTACTGGCCATCCATCTTCAAGGACTCCAGAAATTACGTCAAAATATGTGACAGTTACCAAATAATTCGTAGACCAGTGGCATAAGATGAAATGCCATTAAAGCCACAAGTACTTATTGAACCATTTGAATAGCGGGTTTTAGATTTTGTGGGACCAATCAACCCTCCATCTAATGGAAAGAGATACATCCTTGTATGTACAGCTTATGTGACTAAATGGGTGGAGGCCAATGTTGAGATTCAACAAGATGATGAGCTTAGTGAAAATTAAACACCTTCATTAAGTGGGGCCCGTAGGTTATTTTTAGGTGTATGTCTATTTTTAGACATGGTAAGCATATTCTATAAGTTGCAGGATGCTATTTGTAGATGGTTGATAAAATTGGAAAAATAGATGAGATTCTATTTTTAGAAGATTGGGCATAGTCTATTTATAGATAGCTAATCTAAAAATAGATGCATGTCAATTATTATTAACCCTTAAATAATAATCCGACAATAAATATCAACTTATTTTCTTGGAGCACTTTATTTCAGTGAACATATTTGGAAAATCAGTGGGCTGAAGGAATTACGCAATTCCTAGGGTGGTTGGTGACTCATGCATGGAGGACTCAGTTAGAACTGAAGTGCCAGAGTTGTGACAGAGTTGGAAGAGTAGTTATGGGAGTTGTTATTTAGTTTAACTCAGTTAAGTGAGTTAAACTCAGTTGTGCTAGTTGTATCTAGTTCTAACTGAAGATACCCTAGTGAGAGTTTAGTGAATTAATTATTTAATTAATTCAAAACTAATAACTCACCTTCAACTGAACAAATACAACAGTTAACTACTTGCATGTTAGTTCTAGTGGAGACCCAGTGGAGAGATTGGTGAATGGGGGAGATGGACTATCTGTTGTGACTATAGTGATGCATTCAATGCATTTGACACACATTGGAGATGCCAATGAGGATTGCACAGTCAAGGCAAGGCCAATTCAAATTCATTCAGGTGTCTTCCTCAGCAGGGATTGCGCAGTGGAGGCAAGTTGTCAGGAGGCAACAAATTGGTGCATAGATATGAAAATTTATGTATCACAGTGTGTGACGATTCTATATTGTACTGAGAGCTTGATGTACTAATATTTGTATGAGATTGTTACATGATTCCATTGATAAACATAATATATGATAGATGGGGTTTTTATATTTAATATTTTCTGTTAAACAACTGTGTTTATGTGCAATTGATTTTCTTCATGTGTTTGCAATTGGCGATTTAATTTCCGCAAAGAATTAGGTGGAAGGATTATATATTTAACATAAGATTAATTTGTTAGATCAGGAGAATCCAGTAATACTATCAGTAATAATAAATTTATACATGGTATCAAAGCAGTGTTAATCACTGGAAATTGCAATAATGAAGCGATGTTGAGTTTTGTGTTGGTGGACAATTCGAATTTGCTGTAGAAATTTCTTAGTGCAACAGTTGAGTATTCATTGAAATGGATTTAAATGGGTTGTGGTTGGAGTATTCCCTTGAGGGTAGCTTGAACTACATAGCTTGGAAGGACAGGATGGAGGCGGTGCTTGAAGATAATGGACTGAAGGAGTTCATCGATAGCGATATTCCTAAGCCTACTTCTAGCGATGTTGCATTACTTGACGCATGAAAAAAGAAGGTAGCGAAGACAAGAAGAATTATGTTGGAAGGTGTGAAAGACCATATTGTGTCAAGCCTTCATGGGAAAGCCACTCCATTTTCAATGTGGAAGGCTTTGACAGATTTTTTCCAAAGCAGCAGTGACCATAGGAAGTTGGCGCTGAAAGATAAGCTTAGAAAAGTCAAAATGGAGAAGGGCGACAGTATTCAAAAATATCTCACAAAGTTTTTCCAATGTAGGGATGAGATGGGGAGTGTGGGAATTATAGTTGCGGATGATGACTTGGTGAGCTTTCCTCTCCTTGGGCTTCCGAAGAGTTGGCACAGCTACGAAGACTCTGTCAATGGACAGGAGAAATTGTCGGATTGGGAGCGACTTTGGTCGGATCTTGTGCAGGAGGAGATAAGGCAGAATAGCAGTGATGGATCTTCATCGAAGAATGATGATGAAGAGAATTTCACTTTAGCTGCAAAATCAAGGAAAGGGAAGGGGAATAAGTCCCATCCAAAATTCAAGGCTAAAGGAAAAAAGCTGGATTTGTCCAAAGTGAAGTGTTTTCACTGTCACGAACATGGGCATCTCGCCACTAACTGCCCACAGAAAAATAAGAACAAGAAGGCTTCTGGAGCTACAACTGGTGAGGCCTTAGCCTCGCAATTTGAACTTTATTTCTCCTTGATTGCATGCTTGGTTTCAAGCATAATGGGATCGGTGTGGTATCTTGATAGTGGTGCTTCCTTCCATATGACTGGAGACAAGGAGTTATTTAGTGACTTGGAAGAGAAGGATCTCAAAATACATATAGAGATGGGCGATGATGGTAGATATAGTTCGTCCAGCATTGGAACCATTACCTTTGAGAGGGATTCAGGTAAACCGTCTATGTTGAAAGATGTTATGCATGTTCCAGGTATGAAGAAGAACTTGGTCTTGGTTGCCATGTTGGAGGACAGAGGTTATGATGTTGTTTTCAAGGAAGGAAAAGCTTTCCTGCGACATAAAACAACGGGTCAAACCAAGAGGATAGGGATTTGAGTTAAGAATCTCTACAATTTGGAGGTAGATGACTGCGCTGTAATGATGGCAAAGTAGAAGAAGTTGTGAGCCGGGATGAGGGCGAATTATGGCACAGGAGATTGGGCCATCTTCACCATGGCGCCTTGAGTGTTTTGCAGCAGATTTCTACCCAAGGGTACTCTAGTGCAGTCAGATCAGTGCAAGGGATGTACTATGGGTAATTTTGTGAATAACACCTTTCATGAGAAGTAGAACCGTGCTTTGGTGATCCTGGAGAGAATTCACACAGACATGTGTGGACCTTTCTTGGTTGATTCAACAACAAAACATAGGTGTTATGTTATATTTTTTGATGAATATTCTCGTAGATGCTGGATCTTCTTCATGCAGAAGAAGAATGAAACATTCTCAAAGTTCTGTGAGTTTAAAGCATTGGTGGAGAAGGAGTCAGGGAAGTAAGTGAAGGCACTGCGGAGCGCTAACGGTGGTGAATATATCTCGAACAAATTCAAAGAATTCTGTAGCAAAGAAGGAATTCGAAGAGAACTCATAGCGCCTCATAACCCACAGCAGAATGGGGTCACAGAGAGGAAGAATAGAACAATCGTGGGTGTTGCACGAGCTATGCTGCATGACCAGGGCCTACCGATGCACTTATGGGCGGAAGCATGCAACACTACGGTTTATGTGAAAAATCGTTTTCCTCATAGAGTACTTGAAATGAGTACACCTGAAGAAGATTTTATTGGTAAGAAGGCTGATATTTCTCATTTAAAGATTTTTGGCTCATTTATTTACATTCATGTGACTAAGGACGTCGTGAAGAAGCTGGAGCCAACTGCAGAAGTTGGGATATTTGTGGGGTACACAGAAACACCCCATAATTATCATGTGTATTTTCCAAACAATCATATGACTGTGGTGCGACAGGATATAAAATTAAATGAGGTGAAGGCCATGAAGTTGTCGCTTGAGAGGGAGCTACACTTGCATGCAGAGGAGGAGCTACTTGCTCCCAAAGATGAGCCTATAGATGTGGATCAACCACAGGAGGAGATTCATGGAGTGGAGGAGTCCACTCATGCAGAACCAAACATCAGAACAAGCAGAAAGTGTACCACAGAAGCTGAGAGACTGAAGCTTGATGCGGCACAGAATGTAGGAGTCCCTACATCACAGCGCAGACAAAGACAGCGACCTGACTGACTTACTAGATACATGTCTCTTATCAGCAAGTGTATCATGAAAAAGCCATATTATTTTGAAGAAGCAGCGTAGGAGCCCACATGGGTAGATGCCATGGTGGAGGAGTATGACTCCATTGTTAGAAACAGTGCTTGGGATATTGTTCCAAGGCTAGTGGGTAAATTAGTGGTATTTCAAGATGGATCTACAAGGTAAAGCAAGATACTGATGGGAGCGTCGAGAAGTATAAGGCAATATTTGTTGCCCGAGACTTCTCACAGATCGAGGGGATTGATTATGAAGAAACCTTTTCACCTATCGCACGGTATTCTTCCATAAGAACCATCCTTGCTCTCTCAGCACAGATGGGTTGGCACATTCATCAGATGGATGTGAAGACTGCATTCCTTAATGGGATCATTGAGGAAGAAGTGTACATTGAGTAGCCTAAAGGATTTGAGATCTTCAAAAGTGAGTCGCATGTGTGTAGACTCAAAAGAGCATTGTATGGGCTGAAGCAAGCACCACGTGCATGGTACACACCAATCGACAGTTATTTCATCGGACTTGGCTTCACTAAGAATGAGGTGGATGCAAACCTGTACCAAATTGTGGTGGAGGGTAAGCTTTTAATAATTGTTCTTTATGTTGATGATTTAATACTAACGGGTGATGAGCATTTGATACACTCATGCAAGGCAGATCTTGCAAAGGAGTTTGAGATGAAGGATTTGGGCCTCCTTCATTATTTCCTTGGATTGGAAATATGGCATCCAAAAGTTGAACTGTTTGTGTCTCAAAGCAAGTATGCTCAGGAGATACTTTGTAAGTTTCATATGGAGGAATGAAAGCCCATTGATACTCCTCTTCTAGGAAATTGGAGGAAAGAGGATGCTACATCGGCAGAGGTAGTGTATGCCACTGTTTATCGACAGTTGGTGGGTTTGCTCATGTATTTAGTTAATACAAGACCGGACATATGCTATGCAATGAACCAACTTAGTCAAGTGATGGTTAAGCCTACCAAGCTCTTTTGGAAGGAAGGCAAGGATGTACTGAGGTATCTCAAGGGCACATCTGAATATGGCTTATGGTACAGACAGACAGATGAGGTGAAGTTGCATGGCTTCACGGATGCAGATTGGGTAGGCAGCCCAACGGACAGAAAGAGCACACCAGGAGGGGTTTTCAGTATCAGATCTATAGTTGTTTCTTGGTACATAGGAAACAAAGATCCGTGGCACTCAGTCCAGTGGAAGAAGAATACATGGTAGCAAGTCAAGCTACATGTGAGGCTATCTGGATGAGGAAAATCCTGGTCGGTTTGTTCAGTTCTCATTTAGATCCTACAGTGATACATTTTGATAACCAGAGTTGCATTAAACTCTTTATTAATCCTATGTTTCATGATATATCTAAGCATATATATATCTAGTATCATCCTATCAGATGTTATGTGCAGTGGAAGATCACGTTGCTTCAGTACATTCCTACGGAAGATCAAGATGCAGATATTCTGACGAAGGCACTCAACATAAGAAAATTCGAATACCATAAAGGCAGGATCGGGGTGAAGGATAATCCCTATCTTGTTGAGAGGGAGTGTTGAGATTAAAAAAGATGATGAGCTTAGTGAAAATTAAGCACCTTCACTAAGTGGGGCTTGCAGGCTATTTTTAGGTGTATGTCTATTTTTAGACATGGTGGACATATTCTATAAGTTGCAGGATGTTATTTCTAGATGGTTGATCAAGTTGGAAAAATAGATGAAATTCTATTTTTTGAATATTGGGTGAAGTCTATTTATAGACCGCTAATCTAAAAATAGATGCATGTCAATTATTATTAGCCCTTAATAATAATCCGACAATAAATATCAACTTATTCTCTTGAAGAAATTTATTTCAGTGAACAGATTTGGCAAATCAGTGGGCTGAAGGAATAACAAAATTCCTAAGGTGGTTGGTGACTCATGCATGGAGGACTTAGTTAGAACTGAAGTGGTAGAGTTGTGACAGAGTTGGAAGAGTAGTTATGGGAGTTTCTATTTAGTTTATCTCAGTTAAGTGAGTTAATCTCAGTTGTGCTAGTTGTATCTAGTTCTAACTGAAGATACACTAGTGAGAGTTTAGTGAATTAATTCACAACTAATAACTCACTTGCAACTGAAAAAATACAACAGTTAACTACTTGCATGTCAGTTCCAATGGAGACCCAGTGGAGAGATAGGTGAAAGGGTGAGATGGACTATGTATTGTGACTATAGTGATGCATTCATTGCATCTGACACACATTGGAGATGAAAATGAGTATTCCGCAGTCAAGGCAAGGCCAATTCGAATTCATTCAAGGGTCTTCTTCAACATGGATTGCGCAGTGGAGGCAGGCTGTCAAGAGGCAAGAAATTGGTGCATAGATATGAAAATTTCTGCATGACAGTGTGTGAGGATTCTACATTGTACTGAGAGCTTGATGTACTAAGCTCTGTATGATATTGTTACATGATTCCATTGATATACATAATATATGATAGTTGGGGTTTTTATCTTTAAGCTTTCCTGTTAAACAACTGTGTTTATGTGCGATTGATTTTCTTCATGTGTTTGCAATTGGCGATTTAATTTCCCCAAAGAATTAAGTGGAAGGATTTTGTATTTAACATAATATTAATTTGTTATATCAAGAGAATCCGGTAATACTATCAGTATTAATAAATTTCTACAACCAAGGCAGTAGCACGAGCAACAGAAGAAACTGTTACATATTTTCTATTTGAAGAGATATTTGTGAGATATGGAGTTCCAAGATAGGTAGTAATTGACCAAGGTGCACAATTCACGTCAAAAATTGTTCGTGATATTACGGAGCAATTCAAAATCAAACACAGAAAATCCATTTTGTATCATCCACAAGCAAATGGACGATTAGAATCAACAAATAAAGTCTTAGAAACTATTATGAAAAGGACTGTAAAAATGAACAAAAAGGACTGGTCAGAAAAGTTGAAAGATGCACTATGGGCATATAGAATAACTTGGAAGAACACTATCAACCCATGTCAGTTAGTATATGGAAAATAATTTCTATTACCCATTGAGTTTCAAATACATACATACAAGCTAGCAGCAAAATTAGGGATGGAATTGTCGCAAGCACAACAAGAAAGGATTAGGCAATTAAACAAACTGGCGAGATTCGAAAACAAGCAGTTGAACATACTTCTCTTGTCCAAGAACAATGGATCAAATGGCATGATCGATTCATAAAGAATAAACTATTTCAGAAAGGATATTGGGCACTCTTGTTCGACTCCAAATTCAAAGATTTCAAAGAAAAATTCACAACTCATTGGCTTGGGCCATATGAGATTGAAGAAATCTTCGATAATGAAGCTGTCAAGATAAAAACAATTGGTGAAGCATCTGTTTCATTTGTTGAAAATGGTCATAGGCTTAAAATTTACAATAAGCCTATAAATAAAGAGGATTTTCTGAGGAAACTTTCAATGGATTCAAATCTAGAAATAGTGGGACAACATAGCAATATTCCTTCCAAAATTCCAGTAGAATAATAATAATAATAATAATAATAAGAGTTTGGTTGTGAAAATCCAGGCAACTGGCACAATACAAACTCGAATTCCTATTGGAAAACCAACTTGTTTGGCCAATTTGAATTCTATTTTTGTTTTCATCTTACTCTACTTGAGATTTTTGTAGATATACCCTCTAAGATTTTGGACTTGAGGACAAGTCACAACATAAATTTGGGGGAAGGTGTGAAATAAAAAAACTATGAAAATAGTTTTCAGCAACTGAATTAAATACAGAATATGAACTATAGTCATAAAGGGACCTGGTATATCGTTTGACATTCGCAGAAGGGACCTGAATTATTGTTGAAAAATTATTCAGAATAGGACCTGAATATGACAGAAAAATTTTTCAAATATGGAACACCATTGTACGCCATAAAGGGACCTGAACATCATTGTCAAAATTACTCCAAAAAGGGACCTGAACATTATTGTGAAATTACGCCAGAAAGGGACCTGAAAATTTAACATGTCAGAAGGGACCTGAGAAGATCATAATAGATGTCCAAATTTAACCTGAAAACAGGGACCTGAACAATAATTATTCTAAATCAAATTATAATGCAAGAAGAAATAAAGTCTCTATCAAGTCGACAAGAGCCGTCGTAAAAAAAAAACACAATTTTGATTATGATCAAATGTAAAAAAGGGAGTACATTTGTGCAGTGAGTAAAAAAAATGCTCTTAAATTTTCATTATTTTCAAAATATTCTAGAATTGGACAAACTAATTTAATACTAGTTAATGCATCTTTACCATCACCAACATTACCTACATTTTATTTTACATTCCCTATACTCACCCACATTCTATCGTTTATAACCCTCTTCATACCACTATTCTAATTAACCCTATCCACATTTATCTTCATACTACCATTCGAAATATTTCATATCATACCCCATGTATTTCTTAACAAGGAGAATTATGAACAAGAGGTCACATATTGAACCTATGGAAGATTTCTGAAAGACCTACAAAACCATAAAACAAAGGTTAGCATTTTCATAAACATTTAATTTTAAAATTTGACTATTTTATTAGTCAATTTTTAAAATTAAAAATCGAAAGTTAAAAACCAAAGTTCAAACTATACATAGCGCAATTACAAAATGCATATAGTATTGTGCAAAGGTATATGGCGAAAATCATTTTGAAATCAAAGAAAAGAGGGCACAATCATGCAAAGGAATAAACTAAGGTAATGAAAAAAATGCAATACAAATAAATGAATGCAAACCTAAGATGCATAGTTATGATGGCATATGGTAAGTAATGAATGCATGCAGTGGAAAGATAAGACATGATGTAAATGAATGCGTGCAATGGAGAGACATCATAGTATATGATAAACGATGATGGTGCATAAAAGGTATGGAGAAATGCGATTCATGGAGGCAGGTATGGTAATGATGTATCAAGGTAAAGCGGGTAATGGAATGTACATAAGCCATGAATGCATAACGTGAAGGATCTACAGAAGGACGAGCGTACACCAAGCACGACAATCAAAGAGAAAGGATGTGCATGGGTCGGTCAAGAGAGTTAATGAACGGATAGAAGTTTTAAAAATATATCACTGTGTAAAACAAACAAGATATTTCCGCCTCTGTCAAACCATTTCCGCCTCTCTCAATGACCATTTCTGCCATTAAAAAATCTCAGAAAAATTTTCTATCAAGAGTTTGTTACTGTCATCGCCATTAGAAAGGCTCAGTGACGGAAAGGAGTGTGCAGTTAAGGCACATCCTCGTATCTTTGACCCTGTGAGAACAAAAATGTGGAGCGATAAGTTGTGAGAAGGCCAATAGAAAAGATATTAAACACAGAAAGAGAAGCAAAGAATATAGTGACAAGGAGAAAATAGAGTGATAAGAAGCATTCAAGGCCATGATCCTAGAAAATCTAACCGCGCCAGCCAACAAAAAGCGGAATTCTCTGAAAGTGAAGGTAAGAATCAATGAAGATTTGATTGTTTTAGCAAATTTCAGGACTGTGCCATCAGTCAAACTCTGAGTTATAAGAGGGAGTGATTTTATTTTGATTTGAAAGTCTGTCATGCAACAAGTTTCGTATTCAAACCATTCAAAAATGTGTTTACATATTTTAAAAACACCCTACCACTAGTCAATCATGAAAATATTTTTTGTTGAATGAGCTCATAAATGAATATTTTAATGGATTTGCTGTCCACGAAGATCAACTAAAAATAAGACCACGAAGATCAAAGAAAATCACAAGAGTAGTTGCATAAAGAAGGTAAGGTTGACACGTCCTCATACACAGTGTTTCATTTTAAATAGAAAACAAAGAATGGAATTACAATTCGAATTGCATAGTAAAATTGTTAATTCAACTATGTAATAGATTTGTTTTTAAAAACACACTCTGTCTAAAGATTTAGAACAGAGCTCATGAAGAAAATGGAGGATAGTTAGACATGTTTTTCTTGACAGAAGACAGAGTATGAGGAACGATGGAGTAAGATAGTCTATCATGAATTTTTGATGCAATGAATGAAGTTTTTTTTATTGAATACACAGTGAATCTGCATGCAATATTTTTGGAAAAGGTTTCTATATGAAATTAAGGAGTGAAAAGTACTGTTGTATAAAAAATTTCAAAATTTTTTACACAGTCCAATTCTTTTGCAAAATAGAGATTTTTTTAATGAATATTTTCAAAACAAAGAATCAAGATTGTTTCCAATTCTTTTGCAAAAACGGAGATTGTTTCTAAGGGAGAAAGAGATTGTTTTTAGAGGAAAACAGAGAATTAAATAGAAGGTGTAAAATTAGAAACATAAATTTATGTTTTCTTGAGACATTTTCTATCACATTCTTCAAAAGGAAAAAAATAGAGGATTGGTTGGTTGATAAAGGCAGTGAAGCAGAAAGGTAAGCCTACTACCATAGTTACACTCAGTGCTTAAATTTTTATTTGAAAAATGAATTTAATGACAAGAGATGGTCATATAAAATGGTTTTTAGAACAAATGGACATGAGAGTAGAGCCTAAAGACTTTCAAATAGAACACTGGAATAGAGAAACAATGGAAAAACTTTATCATTCGAGGTTGATAGGTTTTCTACAAAAATTCAAAGGTCATAATGAGAGGGTCACAAAATATTTTGTAAATAAATTCAGATAGAATGAAACTATGGTGGGCAACATGCATATTCCTTTAACTCCTATGTATATCTCTGAAGCATTAGATTCACGATTTTCAGGAGAATTATATCACAAAGGCTTACATTTTAGAGATAAGGGTTGGACATTTTTCCTAGATAAAAATAGGAAAGGCTCCTTTGATAGATCAAACAATATTCCAAGGGAATGGTTCAATGAACCATGGGTAGAATTGGTGTTGATTATTCAGAAATTCTTCACTTGTGATACTAGATTTAGTGTAGTACACCTCTACCATGTGAGGTTACTACAACACATCAAGGGAGACATAAGGATAAATTTGCCATATTTCTTCTACAAAAACTTGATGAAAATGATTGAAAGCATAAAACCAGAAGCTAAACCAAAATAATCTCAATTCATTCACCATGGACTCATTAAAATTCTTGTAGATCATCAGTTGAAAATCAAAGGGATGGTTTGGGAGAATTTCATAGTTGAAAATGGGTTTGCAGAGCATGTTGTGGAAAACAAAATTAAACCCATAGAAGAAACAAGGAACATCATGCATACATCTCTCTATCCACCAACAATATCAAATAAACAACAGGGGGAAATTGTGTTAGAAAAAAATACATCTTTCTTAACTATTTCTAGGAGGCAAAGAAAAAAACATTCAACTGAACAAGAAATAAAAATCATGGAAACTTCTCCTATAAAAAAATAGGCCGATGAAATTCTCGAAAGTTTGCAACAAAACTTTTATGAGGATCCTTTAGATAAATATTCCTACTTTGAAAACAATGAAGTAGAAGCTACTTCAGTTTCTAGAGATTCAAAAGGGGAAGAATAGAATCTTTCCAGAGTTAAAGAGCTGATTGATAGCTTAGAAATAAGAAAAATCATGGAAAGACACTTGAAAGAGGAGAATGAAAATTATAAACTAACCAATGAGAAATTGGTTAAAGAGAATGATAATATCAGTGAGGAGATGGGAAAGATGAAAAACAAAATGAATCTTCTCTACACACAGGCTTTCAGGTGGCTTTAGGAGAAAAACTCCTGGAAAGCTAAGTATGAGAAACAAAAGGTGAAAACTTCTATTTATAAAGAAGAGAAGGGTAAGGAAATGGATTTTCTTTTGCACATAGCAGAGCATGAGATTTTAGGATCAGGGATAGGATCAACATTAGGGCTACGAAGGTCAAAGAGGAAACATCAAGCATGAGGACATGCTTGAACTTCAGTTTGGGGGAGATGTTGGCCTTTGTTTTTGATCTCTTTTTGTCTAGGAAGTACACTTTATTTTGCCACATTATCTATCTATATACCATCATATTCAACTTAAATTGACCCAAAGATGCATATACAGGTATTTAATTTATGTTTTTCAATTATTAGATGTTTTTGTAGAAATTGGAATTTAGGTGCATTTTTGGACAGCAACAGAAATTCTCGTAATAGCAATATGGTTTGCATATGTTCAGGACACTTGGGCTCAAGCTAGATATGTTTCTAGAAATCTCAGGAACTACGAGTAAGAGTACACCTATTGGTACAGTCATATTGAGCTTTAATAGGCTCAGTCAAAGGCAGTCAAACAGGGCCAGTCTTTATGGAGGATCCCTAGAAACTAGGTCAAAACTCTTATTTTATGGGATTTTCCAGATTATGATGGATATGATAGATGAATTCAACCTGATATGATAGGATAATGATATTTATGATTATTTGAGTTATTTTAGAGAGTTTGTTAGATATTTTATCTATTTAAGCCTCACACTTTGAAGGCTTTGACATTGGAACTTGTATGACTTATTATTATTATTTCTGAGACTTGGAGACATAATTGAAGATATGTTCTACCATATTTTGATGCTGTTACATGATGGTTGATTTCTTGAAGTCTTAAGTAGCTGATTTTACCTTCAGCGTGTGAGGCAAGGGTGGAGGGCTCCCACACCAAGCTAAGTGCACTTCTTAGTTCATTTTGTAGTTGCAATTTCTAAATTAGTTGCTTATGTTTGATTTTTTTATCTTTACATGCCTTTACATGCTTTGATTACTAATGGATCTTAATCTTATTTCTTTCCTGCATACGAAGAGATAAACCAGTATTTAAGTTAAATACTTCTTCTACCTAGTTAAGAGTTCAAAATTAAGATTCATCTTTTCCTGCTTTTCTGAATTCATGTTTTCACAATAGCATTAATGATAGAATGAAATCAATGATGAAGGACAACCAGGACCTCTTAGAAAAGATCCTCTTCAATTATTATTTCATGTATCTTGGCCTATTGTTTAGAAATTAGATTTATCTTTTCCTATTTTTCCTGAATTTCTGCTTTCACAATAATATTAATGATAGAATGAAATCAATGATGAAGGACAACCAGGACCTCTTAGAAAAGAGCCTCTTCAATTATTATTTCATGTCTCTTGATTTATTGTTTATAATTTAATTAAGTTAGACTTATATTTGTAATATGCATTTGCCTAATCATCAATAAACCATCTTCTAAATTGATCATAACTGAAACCCATATACTTTGGGGATGCTTCTAAGTTCACCAACCCAGATTGATAATAAATACTTGCATTAGTTTACAACAATAAATTGACCCAACAGGTACAATTAGAGCTCGTCGACGAAAGATGATGAGAGTCTCTCCAACATAATGAGGCTCACAAGAAAATAGTAAAAGCATCATTCAACTGCAACATCACCCCTTGCTCATTTTCCGAGGGGGAGCTAGTCCTCCGCTACGATGTTGCAAAATAAGCCTTAGGACCCGAGAAGTTCAAAACATTATGGAAGTGTCCTTACATCACCAAACACTTTCTCCTAAAATGAGCGTACATTTTGTCCGAGCCCGACAGAACATGCCTAGCCAATCTTGTCAATGGGCTCTACCTCAAGAAATTCCACCCATAACGCGAGAAGCCTCAATTCCCTAGTTATAAAATGAATGTAACATAAATTTTTATGATGATCACAATCATCATGGACGTGTTCTAAAAACAATGCTCTTATGTCACAGATGGATCGTCCGCCCATATACTATTTTGGATTTGTTGATGGAGCCTCTTGATGGTAATAAAATTTAGTAGCAGCTGCCTGAGCCATATACTCTCCTAACCGGCCACCATTCCTCACCAACGGAGTATGTATTGGGTCAGCTACAAAAAATCAAGAAAAATATGATGCAATCATCGAGCTGTTGAGCGATGGCTCTAACTAGACATTTTCCATCTATATGTCTTTCTTGACTCCCAGTTAGTGTTATCATAGTTAAACCAAGCCTTTCAAATATGAGATTCGCAGTTATTTAGGAAGTACTTTCATGCACAAAAATTAGTCCGCCACTTTGATCACATTACATTTACACATATATCAAAAGATCAAAATCATGTAGCCAATCACATAGGTTGTTGGTGTCCCATGATTTGGCAGATTGGTAGACCAAATGATAAGGCAACATCAAAACCATTCTTTAGAGTCCAAGGACCTAGCCTTCCTGGGCTCATAGAGAGATATCTCTATTTGTTTGCAAGGATAAAAACTTGTTTGATTTTAAGGGTTGATTTTAGGCTAGTTATTAAGTGTGGGGTTTTGTTGTTTTTTTTGGTTGGGTATGATGATCAAGCAACATAGGTAGAATGAGGAAATATATAAGTAATTGGGCAATGGAGTCTAATTAAAGTCATAATAAGTTCATCAATGGATCGGGGAGTATCATAGGGAAAATCTAACTTGGCCAGTGGATCTTCAAAGTTTTTAGGGTAATGAGATGGACATCAATTGTAAGAATGAAAAGTAGGACAAAGGGAAATCAAGAATCCTTTATCATATGTACTTCTCAACAAAGGGACTTAAATATTACAAGCATGAAGAGTCAATAATTAGACAGGGAAAACAATAAATTCTATGATCCAACTACAGTTGATAATTATTCAAGACAAACTTTTCCAATGAAATATAGAAGGCGAGAAACTCATTTAACTTCTAGTGATTTCACCTTCAAGGACAGAAAACACTTAAGACACACATATAACTATAAGCAGGGAAGAAGGAAATCCTAAACATCCTTGATCATAGCTATGAATATCTCTAAAATAATTAGGTAATAAAGTACAAAGGGTATGATTGAAACAAAACCTCTTTGGCAGACTTTAAAGAATGGTACTTTAGAGAGAGACTTCAAAAAATGGCGTTTTAGTGGCATCAAATAAGTAGGGCTTACCATAAATCATGCTTGATACCAACTGTGTTCAACTATTTATGAAATAAGCAAGCTTAGGGGGTCTAGAGAGAAATCAAGAATTCTCTAAAATGTCTTAGCAGAAGAAAACATTAAGATAGTAAAGAATAAACAGACTAAGGTGCTTTTAGAAGACATTTATTAGTCTAAAAATTTTATTCTACTGCAACATAGAAAGATGGAAACATAATGAAATAGGAAATAACAATAACAGATTAGAAGCACTTCACCAACAACCAAGCTCATGGATCCAGTGATCTACCCTCCTCCATCAACAAACAAATCGGGGAATCCACAAGTTCCAAGACATCAATTTCTTTTTAACTTCCAAAAGACTATGTATTACTCCAAAGAGTCATCAAATGCCAACAAGATAATGAGTTTAGATGCAGTATTTATGTTGCAAATGAGGAGGTGAAGCTTAAGATAAGGTTCAGGTGTCATTTATTACAGATTTAATGAATTCCTAACCTTGAAGACCATGCAAGGTTCAAGGCAGGAATATCTGCAGCTACTTCTTTGTTTTAATAACTTCTATCTTAACTCCTAAGAAAAAATAGGTGAAATGTTTGACTTTAAGGCCTATTCATAACTTTTACAATAACTATCTGGCAGATATAAATATCTCTGACTTAGCTCAATAACTTCATAATTCTTTATTGAAGGAAACAAAGCACTAGGTGGCAAAAATATCCTTTGAGAGGAGTAACTACTGTGAGCTGAGTCATTCGAATCTGTTTCGGGTTAATCTGCCTTTTGTTTTAATTTTAATCCCTATCATTAGGCTTTAAACTCTGTCTTTATGCTTTGACTGTCTATTTACATCATATTTTCTTCAATCTATTTGACCTATGTTCTGTTTATTTAATCATTTTAATTTATTTTTATTGATCCTTTTGATTTATTTCTTTTGATCCCTTTTCCTTTATTCTTTTTGTCTTTCCACTGTCTTCTTTTCTTTTTGTCTTTCCACTTTCTTTTCATTAATCTACTGCTTTTTCAGTAATCTCCTACTTTGATTGGCTAACCTTTGATTTTTAATTTTGAATTGTGATCAGCCCTTTTAACCTTTCTGCTTTCTTCTCTTTACTGTTTTCTCTGACTTTTTGTTTTTCTTGTGTGCAGGGAAGGTTGTCTTCATGGCTGGAGGGTTCCTTTGATCATTCGATGATCATGTTTCATCGATCCATTCATTGATACAAGCCCTCTGGCCGTTATCGAGCCTTTATGAGGTTCTGGATCGTCATCCAGACTTCCATTTGTTTTAATTTGGCCTTGTGAAGTGGATCTCAATTTCCTCCACCATTAAAACCTGCAAAAAAAAAAGCATAACCAATTATTTTTAAAACCTGTGGGAGGTTTTCATCATGTTTTCAGGGTTTTGGACTGTCGAAGGGCGTTTGCAGAGGAGGAGAGGGTGCAGGGATAGGGTTTCAAAGGCGGAACTAGGAGAGACTCAAACAGAGGCGGGAGAAATTTGAATTTTTTGTGTAGAGGGTAAAGGTGGTTTTGAAAAACCAAAAGTGGTTTATCGTGTGGATAGAAGGCGGTAAATGTTTTTTTTTGAACGAACGCGATATACCCTAGGGCTTGACGCATGGTAGGAGGAAACCGCCTATTTCACGTGGGTTATAAAACTTTAAACCCATCACAACTTTATTTGTGATATGCATCGTGGGCCTTCAGATCTTGGGGAATGAGATCGACGGTAGTCGCAGGCTTTGGGAGCAGTGAGCAGGTGGAGTGGTAGGGTCCAGGCACGATGTGACATGGCAATCCTCTTTCGCATAGCGTGGGGTTTGAAAGTTTCACGGGTTTGATTGTATGGGAGGAGGAGACCGATAGTTTTTGGATCGGGGGAAAGGATTTCCGATCAATAGCAGGGATGATTTGGTCAGGGCGTGGGTGTAATGAAATGGCGGGCCCGCCCTTTAATTTTTTCAAAGGTTTAAAATAGGGGGTTTATAAGGTTTTGGGGCGTATGGAAATGGAAAGGGAGGAGGTATAGTTTTATACGGGGGAAGGGGGATAGGGATAGCGGAAATTCAAGGTCTCATGATGGTAAAGGGGGCTGGGGCTGAGAGAAAAAGGGCTTAAGGCCTATATTTCATAACAGAGTGGGTTTTACACAAAAAAGAAGGTTTTATATATAATTTTTAAATGAACCGATATCCTAGGACTTAACTTTAAACAATGTAAAAAGGGAGCTTTTTACATTGTTCAATATGTTAGAGGAAAAATGATGAATGAAGGGGTTTTTATGAGGGTTTTGAGGAAGGGAAGAAATGGGTTTTCCAGAGGAAGAGGGTTATGAATGAGGGTGAAAGTGAGGTGATGAAATGAGGCAAATAGGCCCAATAATGAAGTTTTCTTTGTAGTAGTGGGGTAGACTTTTTAGGAGGCAAAGAGAGGAGAATATTAGTGAATCATTTTGACTTAGGATAATGAAGGCAGTGAGATTTCTAGAACTCAAAATATTTCCCAAATATTGTTTCTAGAAATCTAAGATCGTAATTTAGTCATACTTTTATTTCGAAAACAAATTACTGATGACTAACAGTGTCTCCACTTGGGGAGGGCATCTCCCTTTTGGAGGTGTCTAAAACTTTCAGTTGATCAAATCTCTGAGTTTTTGCAGACCAGTGTTTCTTCCATTGGGCAGATTTCCCTTTATTTTTTACTTGTTGATATTTCTTTTGAAGTGATGATCTTAATAATCCGCAACATATGATTTCTTTCAATATCATTTCTACTTACCCAACCTACTTGTCCTAACATTTTTTATTCTTTGAGGGCACTTGAACTAGCAAACTCTTTGACATTTTATTTTTGAAAAAAGAAATAAACTATCTACTTCTATCCTTATTTCTTCCAAGAGTTCAGATTAAACTAGTGAACTCTTTTTATTCTCTACCTAAAATATTTGACTGCCGAAATTAAGTTGTTTCACAGTCTTGATTCTCTCAACTATTGACATGAAATTTAAAGCATGGTTCAAATCAGGATTAGGCAGTCTAACTCACCATGGTTGTGGCATTGGAACAAGATGCACACAAAACTATTTTGCATAAAAGTGACTTAGAAAGATAAGGTTGTGATCTATCATTTGTAACACATCCTTATCTTTCTCTTTGGTTATGTTTTGAGCATGTGGAACCAGTATCTTATATTCCCTAATCTATCTTTTTGATAAGTCAAGTTTGTTGAAAAAACTTTGACAATCATTGTTTTCACTAACTTATCAACATAAATTTAAAGCATGTTCAGCCATGATTAGGCTAGATGATTGAAAAAGATATCATTTTGAATCAGTAGTGGCATTTAGGCTTGCACACTTTTAGCAGCACTGTTTTTTGGGTATGGGGCTGTACCTTTTTTGAGTTTTCCCTCTTTTTCCTTTTCTTTCATTGTTTTTGTTTTTTTTTGTGATTTTTCTCATGCAATGTTGTGTATAATGAGTGAAATATTTGAAGCTAAGAATCTTGACAGAAATAAAATTTGAGCATCCTACCATTGACAGGACCTCCAAATAACTCTTCTCCATTCAGCCCTTGTAAAAAGAAAGCATTATGAACCCTAATTGAATGAATGATATAAGGCCCTTTCCACAAATTCTCAAATTTTCTATGTTTACCTATGTCTTCCCTTCTAGAATCCCATTTTAAAACTGTGTCTCCAACTTGGAAATTATTAGCCTTAGTCCTTCTGTTAAATATCTTCTTGATGTTGTCTTGTATTGCTTGTGTTATTTTGTAAACCTCTTCTCTTGACTGCTGTAAATGAATGGTTTGATTTAGCCTTCTCTGCAAGTCATTTTCTTCTGATTTCACTTCCTAGAGGAGTTTCATGACTGGAACTCCTAAATATTTTTGGAAGACTTCATCCATGCCATATATCAGCTGATAGGGATATTTATTGATTTCTTGGTAGTTAGTCTATCAGCCCATAATGGATGAACCAGCTTACTATGCCATGATTTTTGATTTTGTTCCAACATTTTTTTGATGATGTTGATCAAGATTTTGTTGGAGGATTTAGCTAGGCCATTACCCTGGGGGTAGTAAGATGTGGAATTTCCCAATGTGATATGATATTTATAGCAGAAATCAACCATTATTTTGGATTTAAAGGTAGCAACATTGTCTGTAATGATATTTCTAGGACAACAAAATCGAGATAATGTGTTGGTCTCAAGGAACTTAATAATGACTAAGTCAATAGCATTTCTAGAAGGGATAGCCTCTATCCACTTAGTATAATAATCATTGGCAGTAAGGATCACTTATGTTGGGTAGATGAGGTTGGGTGAATTTCTCCAATAAATTCTAAACCCCATTGCTGAAAGGGAGCTTCAACACTGATGGGATGCAAAGGTAGAGGTAAGAGTTTTCTCTTGCAATAAAAAATTTGACACTTATGGCAAGTCATGACTAGTTTTTGAGTATCAGGGAAAAGGGTGGGCCAAAAATAGACAGCTCTAAGAATCTTGTTTGTTGTGGTCTTCCAGTAAATATGGCCTCCACATTCTCCCTCATGCAGCTCATGCATGATTTTTCCTGCATCATTCTCAAGAAAACATTTAAGAAATATGCCAACAACATTTTTTCAATATAATACTCCATCTAAAATGCAGTAATTTAAAGCTTTATCTTTCAATAATATAGCTTTGGTCTTTGATAAAGAAGGAGGAATATTAAGATAAAGAAGCACATAAATGATATCAACATACCATAGAGAATTCAAAAATATTTCTCCAATATTTGGAGCAATGAATTCTTCTGTTTCTTCTAAAACATCAATCATATTCATGTCTAATGCTTGGAAATTTGATTCTACAGTGAGTTTTTCTAATCCCTATCCTTTAATTAGTTTGGTAGGCCTGATTTCTAAATCATACTCTAAGATAATAGCAATCCATTTTCCCCTTTTACCATCAGGGTCTTGATTTAGAATGTCCTTGGCAACTGTATGTGGGACAAAAGCAATGATATGAGAATGTAAAATATAGACTCGGAAATATTTCAATACTTTTATCAGGGCTAAGGCTTGTTTCTCCATATGTTATACTTGAGTGGAGCATCTCTTAGGTCTTTACTGAAGAAGGATATTGGTTGTTCTTTCCCTATATTATTCTTTTGTAACAACACTGCATCTCTTAGGTATTTACTGAAGAAGGATATTGGTTGTTATTTCCCTATATTATTCTTTTGTAACAACACTGCAACTATGGTGTGCTCAGATGCAAATGAAAAAATGTAGAAATCCTTGGTGAAATCAGGATTGATAAGAACTGGTGTTTGAGTGAGAACTTGTTTCACTAGTTCAAATGAATGTTTGGCTTATAAGTTCCATTTAACTCTTGTTTCCTTTATGAGCATATTTGTGATATTGCTCAAAAGTTCAGCAAGATTGGGGATGAACCTTCTCAAAAAGTTGATCTTCCCTATGAAAGATTGCAACTCTTTAAGGTTTCTAGGATAGCTGATTTTCAATATGCCTTCAATCCTTTTTGGGTCTCCTTCTTCATAGATTATGTGGCCTAGGAGCTTTCCTTCCTGGAGACCAAAGAGTGTTTTCTTGGGATTCAAAAATAAGCCATATTTTCTACATTTCTCAAAAACATTTCTCAAATGAGCTAAGTGTTCCTTATCAGTTTTGGAGTAAACAATGATGTCACCAAGGTAAATGATTATGAAATAGCCTATGTATTCTGAAAAAGCTATGTCCATGGCCCTTTGGAATGTGGCCCCTGCATTCATAAAACTAAATGGCATTTTATCATACATGAATGTACCCCAAGGAGTGGTGAAAGTTGTTTTGTGTTGATCACTTGGGAGCACTAGTACTTGGTTGTAGCCTGAAAAACCATCCAAGAGTGATATTCTCTTAGATACAACCACCTTTTGGAATATGTGATCCGTTTTAGGCAAGGGATAATTATCTTTCAGGGAGGCTTTGTTCAGATTTCTAAAGTCAATGCAAAGCCTCATTTCCCTGGTCTCTTCCTAATAGATACAAGGTTGGAAACCCACTGTGAGTATCTAAGGGAAACTATGATCCCAGCCTCATACATCTTTTTGATCTCTTTCTCAACCAAAGGTAATAAAACAGGGTTTATTCTTCTTAGTTATTGTTTGAAAGGTTTCTGATTTTCCTTAAGAGGAATCTTGTGTTGAATAATGTTGGTATCATACGATTTCAGATATTTGTACCCCCATGCAAACACATCTCCAAAATATTTGAAAAGTTCAATATATTCTTGTTTGATATGAGTAGGAAGAGTGCTAGATAGCTTGATCATTTTGGGTTCATTCATGCTACCTATGTTATGTTCTTCTACATTAGTTTCTGTAGGCTCCATCTTTGGTTTTTTAGCTACATAATTGAAGACAAAAAGCTCCTCTAATGGTGTAAGGCCCTTGGTATTGTATCATCTTTGCATTGTAAAACCTCAAGGTCCTTTTGGTCTAGATTGTTTAGTAATTCTGCTTTATAAAGATGTTCAAATTGGTTTATATCAGTAGTAGAGGACAACTCTGTTTTATGGACTTTCTTTTCATCAAAACAATCTTCTTCATGGCTTGAACTAGATGTTGGTATAGCAAAATCATTTTCAGATTGGAGAAAATCATTAATGTGTTTATCTCCCTCAAACATTTGCCAATAGTTTTCATTGTCAGGGACAGTAGGCCTATTTTTTACTTTGACAATGAATAGTTCATTTACATGGGATACTTGACAATTGCTGGTAGCAAAGGAAAGCTCGTTTGCAAGGTTATTTTGAGCTCTAGGGATGAAAGTGAGTTCATATTTTTCAAAAAAATTCAGGAGATCTAGGGAAACATTCCTATATTCTCTTAATCTTGGGTTTTTAGCTGAATACTCCCCTTTTATTTGCCTAATGATCAGCTCTGAATCTCCTTGGATTGATATTTTCTTGGCTTCTAAATCTTTAAGAAAATGTAGGCCAAGGAGGAGAGCTTCATATTCTGTAATATTATTAGTGCATTGGAAATCAAGTTTGTAGGAATTTCCTTGGTTTGTATTATGTATCCATACACCAGCTCCAGAACCTGTTTTGATATAAGATCCATCAAAGCTCATTTTCCAAAGTGTCTCTATCTCATATTCATCCTTATCTTGTTATTTAGGGCTGTTAAGGTTAGGGCTATTAGATTATTCATTTGGGGACATATTTGAATATTCTAGGGGGACTTAATTCTTTCTCATTTTCCTTTTCTTGTTTGCTGATTTCATCTTCATTGTACAAGATAAAGGAATCTAGATATGAATGAATAGAATAAACAGGAGTGTTGTTTGGCCTATCTATGTTTCTTACCATATATTTCATATGATTTTCCCTGTATAATATTTTGGTTTGGTTAAAAATTGGAATGGTAGCATAATACATGTCCATTTGAAGGCTTCCCTAAAGTTTGGCTCCCCATTATCTAGATAGAAGCATGTCATATTTTGGGGGAATGTCAACAACTACTATGTCCATAACTAGACACTTAGCAGGAATTTGTGCCAGATTGACACATAAATCCTTGATAAGACCTAAACAGTTTACTCTACTTGAGTCAAAGGAATATAGATCTTTGTGAGGTTTAGTAATTTCTAGGTCTAATCTCTCCATCACCACTTTTGGCATGAGGTTGTGAGAGGCACCAGAGTCTAGCATGGCATTATGCAGGATTTTATCATGTATATTTAAGCTAACATAGAAGGGAGGGATAGCCCCCTCTTCGTATTTTCCTTCTACTTCGGGACCAAACCACAATTCTGGTTTATCATCTGTTAAGTTTAAAGTATCAGTATCATTTCCTATATTCAAAGCTTTCAAAAATTGATTTTTATATATATCCTGGGTTACTAGTTCAGCTAAGGGTATGCTAATTTTGATCTTGGAAATTTCTCCCTCAAGGCTGAAAGGGACTAGTATTTTTGACATATTTACATCTGTTTTATGAAGCATAGTCTTTTCAGCAATTCTGATTTGCTGAGTTTTATTAGGACTATTATTTTGGACATATTTCTCAGGGCCACTAGCAGAGGTACTAGGGTAGCTTGGGTCAACACTTTGCTGACTGGTTTTTTCCTTGTTTAAGTAAGTTTCTTAGCCACAATGTTGGTAGTGTTTGCTGCCTTTTTAGGGAGATTTTTTGAGGTATTCTTAGCAGAAATTTCTGTGTTATTGTTCTTGGAAGTCCCTTGGTTCCTTTTTCTCCTAAGATCATATTGTCTGTGGATATCCATTATAGTGTTTTCAAATCCCAATCGGTAATATTCAGAATCCTCATGATTTTTTTCAGTTTTTTCTGAGGATAATAATCCTTGTTCTTCTTCAGTGAGGAAAGCATCGCCCTCATTGTCATACCCTACCAGATTTACATGGTTTTCTTCCAACCTTTCAGTCTCCCTTTCCTCTTCTTCATCTACATAATTTTCTTGGAAAGGAGGCCTAATTTGTTGGTCATTTTATCTTTGTCTATTTTGAATAGGATCTCTTCTAAAATTAGGATTTCTATTTCTGTTTTGGGGATTGATATGGTTTTCCCTAGGAGATACTCTATCAGTTAATTTTATCTTTTCCAGTGTTATTGCCTAAATCTACCTCAAACCATGCTCAGTCTGGTAGCTAGCCCAACTAGATCAGGAGAGGGCTCTCTCCGGGTCAATCTCAGCAAAAATAATCAATAGGGCTTGAGATGACTTGAAATAAAGGCTAATTTTAGGCTAGGTATATAAGTAAAGGAGTTTGATTTTGATTTTGGGGGTTTTTTTGGAAAAAAAGGGAAAGGCAATTTTGGGTTCGGGGATGAGGCCTAGTTTTTGCAGAGTTCTGAATGGGGCAAGGAAGGCAATTGTTTTGATGCTTTGGATTGAATGAATGGATAGTTCAGACCGGTGAGGAGCTGAAGAGGGCAAGAGGCTTTCAAGAATCCTCTTCAAACAGATGAAAACATGGAAAATTAAACAAAACTGAAGGCAGAGCAAAGCAATCTAATGAATTCCACCTTTATAACTTGTTTGTTCAATTTAAGAAGAAAGGAGAAGGGAAATGATACACATAAACATCAGTGAACTTACAATTACATAGAGAAAAACACCATCAAAACACAGAGCCACATGGATCCCAAAGAGTGCTGCAAACCCTGGTCTATTCCTTTGCCAAAATTGCAGAGATGAAATGTACAATGAAGTGCCAAGCAATCCCAAATGTCCAACCCTGAAAATGACTGAAGAACTACATGATATAGACAAGCCTAACTCATTCCCATGCCTCTAGGAGTCGAGCTCATCATTCTAGGAGTTGTTTCAACCATATCTAAACTAGGAACTAGAAAATAGGCAATGAAACAACTTGCCTCTATATGATAGGAAACTGATTCATTCACTTACATTTCACTTTTTGGTGAATGAATCTACTAAGATGAGTAAAAATGTGCCAAAATTACATCATGGTCATGAAATTACATCAAGGTTCATCAATATTTACATGAAAAAGTCAAACTGGCCAAAACTAGGTGAAATTCTGAGCTGCTGAGTGAAAAATAGGCCAAATTTCTCTATGCGCCGCGCCTGAAATCTCTATGCGTAGCACAAGTTTGAGGTTGATTTTGAAGGCCTTCCCGAAGTCCAAATTGAGTGCAGGATAGCTTGTTGGAAAGCCCTACTTGTCTACTTTCCAACCCAAGTGTAATTTCTAGATTTGGTTTCCATTTTCCCCTCCAAAAGTTCAATCGCCCAACACTGCTTCCTGTGTGTGCAAAAAGTGGCAGAAAGCTCATTTTTTAGGTGTTTTTGACCCTTTAGGGAGCCCAAAACTTGATGAAATCCTTAGGTAATACATAGGCATGCATAAATTTTGATGAAAAATCTAGAAATGCAAAGTTTTTCTCTTGAAGAGCTGCCAATTATAAGCGCGTGCCAAGTGGCGCTACGCGTCGGGCAGGAAAATCTGTTTTTAGGCCAAAAAAATTCAAAATTGACAAAAATTTTCCCAAATTTCTTGAAATTTGGGCTGAAGGTCCCTCATCAAGCACTATGCTGGGCCAAAGAAGCTTCGGCCAAAATTTGGAGCCTATCATGCCTTTTGCGACGCTTTAGTGCCCTCCTTAGCCTTGCCTTCAGGATCTTGATCCTCGCTTTGCAAACATGATGTCGCGCCCAATAATGGTTCTTCATGTGTCTGAGCATGTTCTTTTCCTTTTTTGCCTTCGCCAACAGCTTCTCGATATGAATATTGACCCTCTCAATCCAAGTCTCTCTATCAGCCTCAATCTTTCGCTCAATGGGTGTCATCTCTGTTGGGCTTCTTCGGGCAGCTTGCCGATTCTCACAGATGTTTTGCAACTCCATGATTGTCTGCTGATCCTCCAACTGTTTGTTGCACTGCTCCAGATAGTTTATGATCCATTGAGCTCTTTGCAATTTGTCGGTCAATGTGTCGATCTCAGCCTTCTGCTCCTGAATGATCTCTCTCAACTTTGAGCTTGGAGAGCTCAAATCCTCATCAATAAGTATGAAATCAGTATCCTGACCTCCTGAAGGGCCCTCATCCTGCATAGGCCTCTTACCTCTGTCCTGTACATGTACATGTGCTACTGATGATGGCAACGAGACCCCTTCCACCCTGGGTGGAGATAGTACTCGTCAGGATGCTCCAAATAATCCTCTCGTGCCTCTCTGATAAGTGACATACACTGGCACATTGATAGGCTCTGTCTCGGGACCTTCAGGCTAATGTGAAGGTTCACCTGGCTCATGAACAACCTCGGGAGGAACCTGAGGAACTGTGAAGAAATCACGGGAAATGAAATCCTCCCATGCAATACCCTGCAATCCAAGCTGATGTACAACCACGATATTGATGAGTGCATAGTGATAAATACTGTTGTACTGCTGCTCGGGAGTCTTCTTTTGCACAAGAGTGGTCATTCGCTCGATGTTCCGCCACATGAAATAAGGTATGTTCATCATCCTCACTCTAGTGAAATGCATCAATAACCTGATGTGGTATGCATAGAGGCGTGAGAACCGGCCCTCACAACTGAAGTATCTGATTATAATTTTCATTAAAGGCGCATAGGATTCCTTTAGGAACCAGAATGGGAACACCCTGCTGAGCTGTCTCACATAGCTAGGCCTGATTTATGGTTCATAATGCACTCTGTCCACCTGCTGTCTCTTGTTCCATTGTTCACCCACATTCGGTATTCCAGTTGCTTGAGATATGGTTTCCGGTGTCAAAGTGAAATTTACACCAGCAAGAGTTACCTGACCATCATGCAAATGTAACACAAACAACCGAGCCAACTCCTGATGATGCTGAATCCTAGCAATCATCTCACAATACTGATAACATGACTGCTCTCGAAAACATGCTATTGCAAGTGGGCAGGCCTGCAATTGAGTCAATGAGGTGGGCTCTTCTCTCACATGTTTGCCACCTTTACGAGGCCTTCTCGGTGCATGTAGCTCAGTGGTAGAATCACTATCTCTGTCATATGATGTATCAGTGTCTGTCTCCATAGTGTTTCAAGGTCTATGCAAGGTGTGTGTTGGCTTGTATGAGATGGAAAATGAGAATTTTGATGTTTTGAATTTAGTGCCAAATGTGTGTCAAACGGAAGGACCGTAGGAAAAATAGGACAGTGGGGACAATGTGTTTCAATCAAGTGAAATTTGAAGTGTAAGAACAGTCACTTGACTGTTTGGACTTGGGGTTTTGGTAATTTTTACAAATGAAATGAGAAAAGGAGAATGAAAGTGAAATGAAATGACTTGGGATGGGGAAATAGGAATGAGATGATATGAGTGGTTTGGGATATAAGGAAATAGGGGATAGACTGTAATAATAGGATTACAGTGAGGGAAGGAATGAACAAGGTGGGGGAGATGCAGTATTTGGCACAAAAATGACTTTTAAAACACCACTTAAAAACCCTAAGGAGCAGTTTTTAACAAAAGGATAGGGTTTATAATTTGACATTCAAAACTCTCTTATTTAACCTCAATCGACATCAAATGGCAATCATGAACTTACTTGGAACAAGGGAGGCAAAATCGTTTTGAAATTTGAGAGAGATGGCATGAATTTTTATGTTTCAGCCCTGTGCGCTGCGCACATAACCCAGTGCGCCGCGACAGCTGAGTGCGCCGTGCCAGTTCAGAATTACACGGTGGTGGGTGGCCCTTTGCGCCGTGACTTGCTTATGTGCTGCGACCTCCACCCAATGCTCCGCGCACTGCAAATTATACACAATCCGACCTCTAAATCACAGTTTCACCCTCCAACTTATTTCTCCACGATTTCTCTTGGCTCCTTGCTGACTTTTGGTATGCAAATGAATTGTGAAACAATGAAAATATATTTTATGGCCATAGACTTCGATTTTTTATTTGAAAAAACCCACTTTCCAATGTTTGAATTTTGACACTTTGCACTTTTTAAAATAAACTCTGTTTTTGTTTGTTTCCTTCTTGATTTTTTAGCTGAATGATGAATCTTGTCTATCTTTTGCAGGGATAACTGGCATGGGATTTCGGAAAAGGCGACCAGGGCTGCGCCTGAAGAACTTCACAACTTCACAACTTTGAAAATCACATTACATTTATTACAAAAGATGAAATTGACGATTTTTCTTCGAAACCGAGTTTTGAAGAAGAATCATGATTAAGCATTATGACGATGAAATTTTGCACTGAAAACCTTATTTCGAGCCTCCCTCATGTGCCTGCTGACATTATTAAACATTCTGAAGAATAAATTAACGAAACCCTAGACCTAATGAGACCTAAAAACCCTAAAATGACTCTTTGGCGAACAGGAGGCCAAACATGATTGTAAATGACTTTAAAATTGATTTTGATGAACAGACACGGACCTGCAGGTACACGACATGAGGGACATGAGTGAGAAGACCCTTATGTTAGATGATCCATGCTCCTAATGGAATGCAGCTGGCTGAACTGAATGAGACACCTAAAATGAAATGCAACAAAATAAATTTTGATCTCTGACGGAGGGATGAAGATATCGACTCTAACATCCAGCATTCTCTCCATTACCCTCACTAAGTTATCAATTTTGGCATCAGATGATGAGGTTGATGCCATTGTTCCATCCTTGTATGTAACTCTTTTTTCTGATTTCAACCTAGCTCTTTTCTCAATCAGATTTTCTTCTACACTTATATCTCCCCTCTACATATCTTATAAAGTTAAGGGGTATCTTTCTCTTAGCCGATAGGCCATGTCAGGGTTAAAACCTTTTGGGAATTTTGCTAAGGCTAAGCCTAGTGGAGGTTTCATGTTTGGAGAAAGTGCATTGTAAACACTATTTAATCTAGTGCAATAATCTTGGACACTTTCCCTAGTATTTATTTTAAGGTTGCTCTATTCTGAAAGGATTTGGAGAGGGTTCTTTTTAATTTCCCATTTTTTTATGAATGTTTGATATAGAGAAGGGAGATCATTTACGCTATTTAGGAGTTAAGCCTTTAAACCATTTTTTGGCTTCTCCTCCTAAACTTTGGGCAAATATTCTCATCTTAATAGTCCCTTCTTCTATTTACATGTAATCAAAAGAATCATCCATTTTATCTACATGCTATTGGGTAGTAGTAGATTCAGTTCCAGTGAAATGGGGAATTCTGGATTGATAATCATTTAGCAAAGGGACCAGAGGTTGGGGTAACACTAATGGGGCATACCATTTTGCCATGATGGGAGTAAATGGAGGATTTACAAGAGGTGGGTTTGTAAAAGGGAAAGTGGTATGGGATGGAGTTTTTTTGAACAGTGGAAGTATGGATGGGTGTGGTGGAAGTACTTGGACCAACAAATTGATTTTGAGCAGATTTGTTATGAAAAGAGCTGAAGTGATGGAGAAGCTGAAAATCAGGGGGAGTAGAAGGAGAGGCTTCTCTACTAGAACTCTGTTGCAAATCTATGGGTTCAAGGTTAGTTTTGTTAATATCACTATGTGACTTGGTTCTAAATAGGTTTTTTGAATGGTACAAGTCAAAGTGAGGATCTTTCAAGATTGTAAGATTTTCAGGGATAGATCTTGTTCTTTGGATAGTCCTAATAGTAGTTAAATTCCAAGCTCTAGAAGTTTTCCACAAAATATTTTCTGGATCATCAACTATAGTAGGATTATTACGGTCTAGATGAGATCTGGTATTGATCCTATGTGAAGCCATATTTCACACTCAAAATTTGGAGAGGCTGAAAGTTTTTAAAATTGTTTTAAGAAGGTTAACCTCTCACAGTGTTTAGTAAACTTCTAAAATATGGGACTAGGCTTCTAAATTTCTTGGAATTGATTTGATACAATCCTAAAGGAATTTGAAAGAACTAGTGGAGTAATAGGCCTACTGGGGCTAGTGGAGTCACCAGGTGGAAATTTTTAGCTGTTTTGAAGGTAAAATGTATATGGTCCACCACCAATAATTTATAAAAACCAATATAGGGATTTTTTTGGGTTTTTTCTGAGTTTTTATGTAGCCCTAAGGTTTTGTAAGAGTTTCTTATACCTGAATCATCATTTAGCTAAGATGGTAAAACAAACAGAGTCTACTCTTGGCTATCAGTTTGAAACCTCTATGATTTGATAAAGGTTTCTGGAGTCCTAAGGTGTACTTAGATTGTCATTGACTCATAAGGTCTCATCATGATCACCATTTTGTTAGTAATAGTTGAGGTGGCTGAAATGGGTGCAGAATGTTTTAGCTTTTGTTTTACTCAGAAAGGTCCCACCGTGATCGCCCTTATGTTGGTGTCTCGTGATTTGGCAGATTGGTAGACCAAATGACAAGGCAACATAAAAAAAAGTCTTTAGAGTCCAAGGACCTAGCCTTCTTGGGCTCAGAGAGGGATCTCTCTATTTATTTGCAAGGATAAAAACTTGTTTGATTTTAAGGGTTGATTTTAGGCTAGTTATTAAGTGTGGGGGTTTTTTGTTAGTTTTGGTTGGGTATGATGATCAAGAAGCATAGGTAGAGTGAGGAAATCTATAAGTCATTGGGTAATGGAGTCTAATGAAATTCATAATAAGTTCATCAATCGATTGGGGAGTATCATAGGGAAAGTCTAACTTGGCCAGTGGATCTTCAAAGTTTTTAGGGTAATGAGATGGACATCAACTGTAAGAATGAAAAGTAGGACAAAGGGCAATCAAGAATCCTTTATCATATGTACTTCTCAAAAAAGGGACTTAAATATTACAAACATGAAGAGGAAATCAATAGACAGGGAAAATCATAAATTCTATGATCCAACTATAGTTGATAATTATTCAAGAAAAACTTTTCCAATGAATTATAAAAGGCGAGAAACTCATTTAACTTCTAGTGATTTCACCTTCAAGGACAGAAAACACTTAAGACACACATAAAACTGTAATCAGGGAAGAGGGAACTCCTAAAAATCCTTGATCATAGCTATGAATATCTCTAAAACAATTAGTTAAGCAAGTACAAAGGGTATGATCGAAACAAAACCTCTTTGGCAGACTTTAAAGAATGGTACTTTAGAGGGAGACTTCAAAAAACAGTGTTTTAGTGGCATCAAATAAGCAAGGCTTACCAACTGTATTCAACTATTTATGAAATAAACAGACTTAGGGGGTCTAAAGAGAAATTAAGAATTCTCTAAAATTTCCTAGTAGAAGAAAACATTAAGACAATGAAGAATAAATAGACTAAGGTGCTTTCACAAGACATTTCTTAGTCTATAAATTTTATTCTACTGCAACATAGAAAGATGCAAACATAATGAAATAGGAAATAAAAATAACAGATTAGAAGCACTTCACCAACAACCAAGCTCAGGGATCCAGTGATCTAGCCTCCTCCATCAAAAAAAAATCAGGGCATCCATAAGTTCCAAGACATCAATTTCTTTTTAACCTCCAAAAGACTATGTATTACTCCAATGAGGCATCAAATTCCAACAAGAAAATGAGTTTAGATGCAATATTTATGTTTCAAATGAGGAGGTGAAGCTTAAGATAAGGTTTCGGTGTCATTTATTACAGAGTTAATGAATTCCTAACGTTGAAGACCATGCAAGGCTCAAGGCAGGAATATCTATAGCTACTTCTCTGTTTTAATTACTTCTATCTTAGCTCCTAAGAAAAAATAGGTGAAATGTTTGACTTTAAGGCCTATTCATAAATTTTACAATAACTGTCTGGCAGATATAAATATCTCTGACTCAGCTCAATAACTACCTAATGCTTTATTGAAGGAAACAAAGCACTAGGTGGCAAAAATATCCTTTGAGAGGAGTAACTGCTATGAGTTGAGTCATTCGAATCTATTTTGTGTTAATATGCATTTTGTTTTAATTTTAATCCCTATAATTAGGATTTAAAATCTTTCTTTATGCTTTGACTGTCTATTTTCATCATATTTTCTTCAATCTGTTTGATCTTTGTTCTTTTTATTTAATCATTTTAATTTATTTTATTTTATCCTTTTGATTTATTTCTTTTGATCCTTTTGCCTTTATTCTTATTGTCTTTCCACTGTCTTTTCATTAATCTCCTACTTTGACTGGCTAACCTTTGATTTTGACTTCTGAACTGTGATAAACCCTTTTAACTTTTCTACTTTCTTCTCTTTACTATTTGCTCTGACTGTTTGTTTTTCTTATGTGCAGGGGAGGTTGTCTTCATGGTTGGAGGGTTCCTTTGATCATTCGATGATCATTTTCATCGATCCATTCATTGATACAAACCCTCTGGCTGTTATCGACCCTTTATGAGGTCCTGGATCATCATCCAGGCTTCCATTTGATTTAATGTGGCCTTGTGAAGTGGAGCTCAATTGCCTCCTCCATTAAAACCTGAAAAAAATAAACATAACCAATTAGTTTTAAGACCTACGGGAGGGTTTCATTGTGTTTTCAGGGTTTTGGACTATCGGAGGGTGTTTGCAGAGGAGGAGAGGGCGCAGGGAAAGGGTTCCGAAGGGGGAATGAGGAGAGATTCAAACGGAGGTGGGAGAAACTTGAATTTTTGGTGTGGAGGGTAAAGGTGGTTTTGAAAAACCACAAGTGGTTTATCGCATGGATAGTGTTAGTCATCCATAATTTTGACTTTCTCCAAATATGACTAAATGTAACAAACCCATATTTCTAGAAAAAAATTGCAAGAACATTATGAATTCTAGAAATCTCACTGCCTTCATCATTTCAAGTCCGTCAGTCCACTGAAATCTTCATCTATGTCTCCAAGAAATGTTAGCCTGTTGTTCCTTAGCAATGTTGTTCCCTAAACGGTTGTTCCCTAAACTGCTATTCCCTAGTATTGTTGTTCCTTAGCAATGCTGTTCCCTAAACTGCTGCTCCCTAAACTATTGTTCCTTAGCATTGTTGTTCCTTAGCAATGTTGTTCCCTAAACTGTTGTTCCCTAAAACTGTTGTTCCCTGAACTACTATTCCCTACCATTTATGTTACCTTAAAAATGCTTATTTTACCCTATCGACCCTCTAAATTGGCCTAAAAATCCCATTTTTGGCCTAAAAAAAGTCTTTTTTACAATAAAGTTTTTAATCCCCCGAGGGCTTAAAAATCCTTAGCCCCCTCTGCCATATGACCTAACCCCCGCAACCTGGTGCTAAATCCTTATCCCTCTAGCTCCTCTTCCCCTCCACTCCTGGTTTCCTACTCTTCTACACTACCGCACTTCTACCTAATTCCTAGCCCCCTTCCCTTGTTCTTTATTTACCCCCCACGCCCTTTACAAAACACATTTTCCTTTGTATAAACGCGCTATCAAACCATAGCAGGCCCACGCCTGTTTTCTTGGCCCCACCACCCACTACGCAAAGCATTTCCCAACCCTAGCTTGACACCTATCTTTGACCATCCCCATCCACCGTTCAACTCTCTGCCATCGCGCTAAAACTCCGCCTTTGGATCTACCTCCCTAAATCCGACGGCTCATATGCTATATCGCGTGCATTTTCCTCCCAAGGTTTAAAACCTCATTTCTACGCGAAAATGGTGGTTTTTCTTGGGGCATATGGCAAGCGATGAATGGAATTGCATTCCCTCGGGGCAAAACCGCTAACCGCCCAACTACAACGCAAAAACCACCAATGGTTTTCCAAAACCACTTTTGCTCAAATTTCATGCCAAGATTGTTTTAAAACCTTTTTCTTCATGGTTTTCTCCATAAAACCCTTCTGCGCACTCATTTTCTCCTCACTGCTCCTTCTGCTTCCGCTCGACCTCTGTAAAGCAGTTTGTCCAACACTCGCAGGTTTTATTAAACATTTTTTGTCTTGTGCAGGTTTAATGGTAGTTTTAAGGGTAAAAACTCTTCCCACTATTTGTAAGGGGACAAGGTCAAAGATCATCATCCGGGGAAGACTGTTAAATGAAGAAAATAAATTTCCAAGGCGTAAATCCAGGTCTTTTAATCAAATATTGCATGAATATTTGTTATTCAAATCAAACCCCTGCGCATTAAGGTCCTCTGTCCACAACAGCGAAAGGAAAAGCACAGTGGAAGAAACAAAGGGTTAAAGACCGAGAACCAAAGAAAGGGGATTAAAAACTAGTCCAAGTCAACAGGAAAAGTGTAAAGCAATGAAGACATAGGAGATTGAAGATAAAAGAAGTCAGATGAAGTGTTAAAGGATAGCAAAGAAGATTAATTTAAAAAGGAAGATCAAGGCTAAAAATGCCTTAAAACACAGTTTTATGATTAAATCAAGAAGACTTAGGCTTAAAGATAGCCTCAAATACATCAAAGGACCAGTTATTCACTTAATAAATCACAATTGACACCTTTCACTTACTTTATACCTCAAAGGGAAAATTGGTAGTTATTACACAAAAAGATATTTTATAAATTGTCAAATAGTTATTGTAAAAGACAGAAAAGAGCCTCAAAGTCAATCTTTTCAGCTATTTTATCTTCAGGAAGTAAAGACAGATTTAATACACAAAGAAGTAGTTGAGAAACATTCCTACCTTATGCCTTGCATGGTTTTTAAGGATAGGAGTGCATTTACTGTGTCATTAATGAAATTCTGAACCCTATATAGTTCCACCTCCTCATTTGCAGCATAAATACTACATTTGAACTCATTGTATGGGAGCATTTGATAAATCTTTGAAGTAATATATAGTTCTGCTGAGATTGAAAATAAATTGATGTACTGGAACCTGTGGATGTTTTTACCTGTTTGTGGATGGAGAAAGCTCTGTCATTGGATCCCTGAGCTTGGTTGTTGGTGAATTATTCTAAACTGTTAATGGTTTTTCTTATTTTCCATTCTATTTTCATTATCTCTTGCTTACAGTAGAGTAAACGTTTTAGGCTAAGAAATGTCTCCTGGAAGCACCTTAGACCTATTTACTCTTCACTGTCTTTATGTTTTCATCTACTGAATGTTTGATTGAGTAGTTTAACTGCTTTTAAATCTTTAAGATTTTTTATTTCATAAGTAATTCAATACAGTTGACCTCAAGATGATTCATGGTTTTCCCTGCTTCTTCTTGACACTTTAAAAACTATTTCTGAAGTCTCCTTTCAAAGTACCATTGTCCAAAGTTTGCTAAAGAGGTTTGTTTTGATCATACCCTTTGTACTTGCTCAAATAATTGTTTTGAAAGTCTTTATAATTGCATTCCTAGATGTTTAGGAGTTCCCTCTTCTATGAATGCAATTATTTGCGAATCTTGAATGTTTTCTTATCCTTGAAAGTGAAATCTTTGATGAAATAGAGCGTTCCTCGACTCTTAGATTTCATTTTGAAAGTTTGTCTTGAAATTGTTATTTGCTGAAGTGTGATTTGTAGAATTCATGGTTAGCCCTATCTATAAAATACTTCTTCATGTTCAAATGACGCTTTAAGTCCCTTTATTGGAGAGTACATATAATAAAGGATTCTTAACTGCCCTTAGTTCTACTTTTCATTCTAAAAACCTTGATGTTCATTTCATTCCACTTGAAAAATTTGTAGATCCAACAGCCAAGTTAGATTTTCCCTTTGATACCCCTAGTTCATCTACAAACTTGTTAAAAACTTCTACTTGACTCGATTGCCCAATGACTTACAGATTTCCCTTTCCTATCTATGCTGCCTAGATCATCATGTCCCATCAAACAATCAAACAAACTCAAGCTTAATAACTAGCCTAAAATCAACCCGTTACAAGCAAACAAGTCATATCCTTGCAAATGTATTGAGAGATCCCTCTCTGAGACTAGGAGGGCTATATCCTAGAGCTCTAACATGTTTCCTTGTCATTTGGTTTTCCAATCGGCCAAATCACAGGATCCCAACATTCTGGAGATCACGGTGGGAATTTTGAGTAAAGGTCCCCAAAAAAGACACTTAGTATTCATTTAAGTGAAACATAGCTTCTTCAAGCACGACTAGCATAATGGTAATCATGATAGGATCTGTCTTAATCAGTGGCAACCTAAATAACCCTTAGGATTCTAAGAGACCCTTATCAAACCTTGAAGAAATCAGATAGTAAGCCATAGAGTAGACTCGGTTTGTTTCGCCACCTTAGCTAGGTGTTGAATCGAGTATAGGACACTCTCATAACCATAGAACCATGTGAAACTTAGAAAAACCCAAAAACATTTCAGATTGGTTTTCAGATAAACCCTTGGTGGTGGACCATAAAACATTTTACCTTCAGAAAAGCTAAAAATTTCCACTTGGCGACTCCACTAACCCCAGTAGGCCTATTACCTCACTAGTAGTCCAGATTTTCTTAGGATTGTTTTAACCAGCCTTGAGGAAGTTTTGAAACCTAGTCCCCTATTATAGAAATCACTGTGAGAGGAAAAATCTTGAAAAATAGTCCAAAAAACCTCTTTCTCTCTAAATTTTAAAAAACTAAAATATGGCTTCATATAGGGTCCATACTAGATCCTATCCAAATCCTAATCCCCCTACCATAGTTAATAAGCCAGAGAAGATTTTGTGGCAAACTTCTAGACCTAGAAAACCAACTATTGATAGGACCATCACAAGAACAAGATCTGTCCCTGAAAACTTCATAGTCTTGAAATATCCTCACTTTGACTTACCTCACACAAGTCTCAAAGTGATTTAAACCAAGCTGATTTTGAAACCACATATTTGCAACAGAGCTTTAGCAAAGAAGCCTCACCTTCTACTCCACCTAATTCTCGGCTTGTCCATCATTTCATCTCCTTCCATAACAAATCTGCTCATCATTAGTTTGCTAGCCCTAGTGTTTCTTCCACTCCTATCCACACATCCACTATTGAAAACACTCCATTTCAGCCCACTTTCCCTCTAGTAAATCCCCCATTATTTCCAATCATGGCAGCATGGTATGCTCCACTAGTGTTACCACAGCCTATGGCTCCTTTACCAAATGATTACCAGTCCAAAATTCCCCATTTCACTACAAATGAACCTACTACTGCCCAGCAGCATGTAGACAAAATGAATGATGCTTTTGATTAGATGGAAATAGAAAAAGAGACCATTAAGATGAGAATTTTTGCTCAAAGTTTAGGAGGAGAAGTCAAGAAATGGTTTAAAAACTTAGCTCCTCACAGCATAAATGATCTCCCTTCCTTATATCAAGAATTCATAAACAAATGGGAAATTAGAAAAAACCCTCTCCAAATCCTTTCAGACTATACTAACCTCAAAAGAAATACTGGGGAAAGTGTCCATGATTACTACACTAGATTCAATAGTGTGTATAATGCACTTCCTCCAGATATGAAGCCTCCACTAGGCTTAGCCTTGGCTAAATTCCCAAAAGGATTTGACCCTGAAATGGCCTATCAACTAAGAGAAAAAGACCCTTCAACTTTAGAAGATATGCAGAGGGGAGCCATGAGTGTGGAGGCAAATATGATTGAGAAGAGAGCTAGGTTGAGAGCAGAAAAAAGATTTACATACAAAGATGATACACTGGCTTCAACCTCATCATCAGATACCAAGATTGATAACTTAGTGAAGGTAATGGAGAGGATGCTGGAAAAGATAAATCTGAATGATAAAGTACCTCCTAGAGAAAACCAAAACAGAAATAGAAACCAAAATCTCAGAAGAGACCCTAATCAAGATAGGCAGAGAGACAATGACCAGCAAATTAGGCCTCCCTTTCAACAAAACTATGTTGACCAAGAAGAAGAAAGGGAAGTTGAAAGGTTGGAAGAAAATCATGTAAACTTGATAGGATCTGACAGTGAGACAATTTTTTTCTCACTGAAGAAGAACAAGGATTCTTCTCTTCAGAACAAAATGAATATAATAATGATGATTCTGAAGATTACAGACTGGGGTTTGAAAATGCTATCATGGAGGTACACAAGCAATACAATCTTAGAAGCAAAGGTAGCCCAGAGAATTCCAATGATAAAAACACTAGTACTGCTGTTAAGAAAACATCAAAAAATCAGCCTAAGAAAACAACAAATAACACCAACACTTTAACCAAGAAAACTGACCAAAATAAAGACAAAAACATTCAGCAAAGTGTTGAACAAAGCTGCCCTACTACTTCTACTAGTGGCCCTAACAAATCTGTCCCAAATAACAGTTCAAATAAAGTTCAGCAAGTTAAACTTGCTGAAAGAATTGTAAATGAAAAAAAAGATATAAATATGACAAAAACAATAGTTCCTTTCAGCCTTGAAAAGGAAATTGCCAAAATTAAAATCACCATACCCTTAGCTGAACTAGTGACTTGGGATGTATATAAAAAACAAGTTTTGAATGCTTTGAATATGGGTAGTGACACTGATACTTTAAACTTAGCAGATGATAAACCAGAATTATTGTTTAGTCCTAAAGTTGAAGGGAAATACCAAGAAGGCATTGTCTCTCCCTTCTATGTCAGCTTGAATATACATGAGAAAATCTTGCACAATGCCATGCTAGACTTAGGTGCTTCTCACAATCTTATGCCCAAAGCAGTAATGGAAATCCTAATCTTAGAAATTACTAAACCATACAAAGACCTGTATTCTTTTGATTCCAGCAGGGTCAAATGCTTAGGCCTAATTAAAGATTTGTGTGTTAACTTATCTCAAATTCATGCTAAGAGTATAGTAATGTACATAGTGGTAGCTGAAATTCCCCCTAAATATGGCATGCTTTTATCTAGATCATGGGGAGCCAAAATTCAAGGGAGCCTTCAAATGGACATGTCTTATGCCATTGTATCAGTATTTAACCAAACCAGAAGACTATACAGGGAATCCCACATGAAATACATGGTGAGCAACATAGACAGACCAAACAACTCTCCTATCTACTCCATCCATTCAGATTTGGATTCCTTTATCTTATGTAATGAAGATGAAATCAACCAACAAGAAAAAGAAAACAAAGGAGAATTTAGTCCACCAGAACAGTCAAATCTGCCATCAACTCAAGAAAAGAACAATCCATATTTTAACAGCCTTGAAAAGTAAAAATAAAATGAAAGAGAGATTGAAATACCCTGGAAGATAAACTTTGGTGGATCTTGTAGCAAACTAAGTGTAGGGGCTAGTGTATGGATACAAAACACAAACAAAGGATTCTCCTACAAATTGGATTTTCCATGCACAAACAATATTTCTGAGTATGAAGCCCTCCTCATTGGCCTAAACTTACTCAAAGATTTAGGAGCCAAAAGAATATCAGCCCTATGGGATTCTGAGCTGATTATCAGACAGATTAAAGGGGAGTATTCAACCAAAAAACCAAAACTCAGAGAATATAGGAACGCTGCCCTTGATTTCCTAAAAAACTTTGAAAAATATGAACTCATTTTTATCCCAAGAGCTCAAAATCATCTAGCAAATGAACTTTCATTTGCTGCTAGTAATTTCCAAATACCACAGACAAATGAACAATCCAATATAAAGGAAAAAACAGACCTGCAATACCTGGCAATCAGGATTACTGGCAAGTGTTTGAAGGAGACAAACACATAGATGATTTTCTGCAACCAAAGAATGATTTTTCCATACCAACACCTTTTTCAAGCCATGAAGAAAATTGTTTTAATGAAGAACAAAACCCTGAAACAACGTTGTCTTTTTCTGCTGATATAAACCATTTTGAACATCCATTTACAGCAGAAATAATTGACATTATGAACCGGAAAGACCTAGAAGTTTTACAATGTAAAACTGATACAATTCCAAGAGGTCTTACACCATTAGAACAACTTTTCGATTTCAATGATGTAGCCAAAGAAACAAGAATGGAGCCTATAGAAACAAACATAGAAGAACATAACATATGCAGCCCAGCAGAACCCAAAATGATCAAGCTGTCCAGCACTCTCCCAGCTCATATCAAACAGCAGTACATAGAAATTTTCAAATAATTTAAAGATGTGTTTGCATGGGGATACAAGGATCTAAAATCATATGATACTAGCATCATTCAACACAAGATTCCTCTTAAGGAAAATCAGAAACCTTTCAAACAAAAACTAAAAAGGATAAACCCTATTTTATTGCCTTTAGTTGAGAAAGAGATTAAGAAAATGCATGATGCTAGGATCACAGTTCCTATCATGCATTCAGAATGGGTTTCCAACTTAGTGTCTGTTAGGAAAAAGACGGGGGAAATTAGAATCTGCATTGATTTTAGAAATCTGAATAGAGCCTCCCTTAAAGATAACTACCCCTTGCCAAAAATGGATCATATACTTCAAAGGGTAGTTGGGGCTAAAAGAATTTCACTGTTGGATGGGTTCTCAGGTTACAATAAGGTTTTAGTACTCCCAAGTGATAAACACAAAACTTCTTTTACTACACCTTGGGGTACATTCATGTATGTCAAAATGCCATTTGGTTTGACGAATGCAGGGGCCACCTTCCAAAGGGCCATGGACATAGCCTTCTCAGAAGACATAGGCTATTTCATAATCATTTACCTTGATGACATAACTGTTTTCTCAAGAACTGATGAAGAACACTTGTTTCATTTGAGAAAAGTTTTTGATAAATGTAGGAAATATGGATTATCTTTGAATCCCAAAAAGACACTCTTTGGTCTCCAAGAAGGAAAGCTTCTTGGCCACATAATTTCCGAAGAGGGAATCAAAGTAGACCCTAAAAGGATTGATGGCATATTGAAGATCAGCCATCCTAGAAACCTTAAAGAACTACAGTCTTTCATTGGGAAGATAATTTTTTTAAGGAGATTCATCCCCAACCTTGCTGAGCTATTGAGGAATATAATAAACATGCTTAAGAAAGAGGTGGGTGTTAAATGGACAATACAAGCTAAACAATCATTTGAACTGGTAAAACAAGCTTTAACCCAAACACCGGTTCTCATAAGTCCTGATTTCACCAAAGATTTTTATATCTTTTCCTTTGCATCTGAACATACAATAGTTGCAGTATTACTACAAAAGAATAACATGGGGCATGAACAACCAATATCCTTTTTTAGTAGGGCTTTGAGATATGCTCCACTCAAGTATAACACCATGGAGAAACAAGCCTTAGCCTTGGTAAAAACATTGAAAGACTTTAGAGTCTACATTTTGCATTCTCACAACATTGCTTTTGTCCCACACACAGTTTTCAAGGATATTCTAAGTCAAGACCCTGATGGTAAAAGGGGAAAAAGGATTGCTATTATTCTAGAATATGACTTAGAAATCAGGCCTACCAAACTAATCAAAGGGCAGGGAATAGAAAAACTCATGGCTGAATCAAACTTCCAAGCACTTGATATGAACATGGTTGATGTCTTCGAAGAAATAGAGGAATTCACAACCCCATTCATTGAAGAAACATTTGTGAATTTACCTTGGTATGTTGACATCATATATGTGCTGCTTTATCTGAATGCCCCTCCTTCTTTGTCTAAAAATAAGGCTAGATTTTTGAAACAGAAGGCTTTGAATTATTGCATAGTAGATGGGGTTTTATATTGGAAGAATGTTGTTGGAATATTTCTTAAATTTTTGCTTGAGAGTGATGCAGGAAAAATCATGCATGAGCTGCATGAAGGAGAATGTGGTGGAAATCTGTACTGGAAGACTACAACAAATAAAATCCTCAGATATGGTTAATATTGGCCCACCCTTTTCCCATATACTCAAAAACTTGTCATGTCTTGCTATAAGTGTCAAATTTTTGATGGCAAGAGAAAACTCCTACCTTTACCCCTACATCCCATCAGTGTTGAGGCTCCTTTTCAACAATGGGGTTTGGACTTCATTGGGGAAACTCACCCATCTTCCTCGGCCCAGCATAATTGGATCCTCACTTCAACTGATTATTTTACCAAGTGGATAGAAGCCATACCCTCTAAGAATGCTACTGACTCTGTCATTATCAAGTTCCTTGAAACCAATATACTATCCATATTTTGTTGTCCAATAAAAATTATCACAGACAATGTGGCTGCCTTCAAATCTAAGAAAATGGTTGAATTTTTCTATCAATATCATATCACATTGGTTCGTTCCACTACCTACTATCCCCAAAGAAATGGATTAGCTGAATCCTTCAACAAAATCCTTGTCAATATTATCAACAAACTGTTGGAGCAGAATCAGAAATCATGGCATAGTAAGCTTTTGCATGCTTTGTGGGCTGATAGATTAACCACCAAAAATTCAATAAATATGTCCCCATATCAGCTAGTTTATGGCATGGACGCAGTCTTCCCAACCTCACTAGGAGTTCCAGTTATGAAGCTCCTCCAAGAAGTACAATCTTGAGGAGAATGATATGCAGAGAATGATAAATCAGACCATTCATTTACAGCAGACCAGAGAGGAAGTGTACAACAGAACACAAGCAGTCCAAGAGAGTATCAAGAAATTATTTGACAAGAGGACCAAATAAAATGATTTCCAAGTTGGAAATTTAGTTCGAAAGTGGGATTCTAGAAGGGAAGAGAAAGGAAAACATGGAAAATTTGAGAATCTATGGAAAGGGCCATATACTATTCATTCTATCAGGGGTCATAATGCATTCTTTCTATAAGAGCTAAATGGAGAAGATCTATTTGGAGGTCCTATTAATGGCAGGATGCTCAAGCACTATTTCTGCCAAGAGTCCTAAATTTTAAATTTTAAATTTTTTCCATTGTGTATAACATTGCCATTTTAATTTGAAAAGAAAAGAAAAAATACAAAAACAATAAAAAAAGAGAAAAAGAGGGCATCCATAAAAGAATAAAGGTACAACCCCATACCAAAAAATAATGAGGAATCTGAAAGTGTGCAAGCTTAAAAGCCACTACTTGAGAACACTGCTATTTAGTCATACAACCTAAACATGACTAGATAGATTTCAATCTACTGTTGATAGGTTAGTGAAGAAGATTTTCCAAAAAATTTAATCTTGGCTTATCAATAGACTAGATTAGGATAGAAAGAAATGGTTCATATATGCTTAAAATCTAAATCAAGGAAGAAAAGGAATAGCTCCAAAAGATCAAAACCACAACTGAAAGAAAGAATGAAGGATGATTTATAATTTTCAGATCTTAAGCCTTCACATTTTTGTTTTAAGTTTCTACAAATAAAGTCTGTGTGTATCTTGTATGTACAGCCATAGACATCATAGCAAATCATACAGCTTAATCCTGGTTTGACTATCTTTTAAATTTCTATTTTAGAAAATAGAGAATAAAATATGTCAGACAGTTAAATCCTGACAGATAGTATCTAGGTAGAAAATAAAGAGTTCAACAGTTTAATCTGAACTCTTGGAAGAGATAAGGATAGGATTAGATAGTTTATTTCTGTTTTCAAAAATAAAATTTCAAAGAGTTTGCTAGTTCAAATGCACTCAAAGGAAGAAGAAAAAATGCTAGAACAAGTAAGGTTGGGTAGGTAGAGATGCTGTTTTGAAGAAATTACATGTTGCAGATTGATAAAAGTTGTCCTTTTCAGAGAAATATCAGCAAGAAAAGAAGAAATCTGCCCAATGGATAAGACACTGCTCCACTAAAAGCCAGAGATCTATAAACTGAGGTTCTGGACACCTAAAAGGACAGTTGTCCTCCCCAAATGGAGCCACTGTTAGTCATCCATAATTTTGACTTTCTCCAAAGATGACTAAATGTAACAAACTCAGATTTCTAGAACAAAATTGCAAGAACATTATGAATTCTAGAAATCTCACTGCCTTCATCATTTCAAGTCCATCAATCCACTGAAATCATCATCTATGTATCCAAAAAAGGTTAGCTTGCTTTTCCTTAAAACCTGTTGCTCCTTAGCAATTTTGTTCCCTAAACTGTTGTTCCCTAGCTTTGTTGTTCCTTAGCAATGTTGTTCCCTAAACTGTTATTCCCTAAACTGTTGTTCCTTAGCATTGTTGTTCCTTAGCAATTTTGTTCCCTAAACTGCTGTTCCCTAAAATTTTGTTCCCTAAAACTACTGTTCCATAAACTTTTGTTACCTAGCATTGTTGTTCCCTTAAAAATGCTTATTTTACCCTATCGAACCTCTAAATTGGCCTAAAAATCCCATTTTTGGCCTAAAAGACAGTCTTTTTTACAATAAAGGGTTTAAGCCCTCGAGGGCTTAAAAATCCTTAGCCCACTCTACCATATGACCTGACCCCCACAACCTGGCGATAAATCCTTAGCCCTCTAGCTCCTCTTCCCCTCTATTCCTGGTTTCCTACTCTTCCACATGACCGCACTTCTACCTAATTCCTAGCCCCCTTCCCTTGTCCTTTATTTACCCCCCGCACCCTTTACAAAACATATTTTCCTTTGTATAAACGTGCTATCAAACCATAGCAGGCCCACGTCAGTTTTCTTGGCCCCACCACCCACTATGCAAAGCATTGCCCGACCCTGGCTTGACACCTGTCTTCCACCATCCCCATCCACCGTTCAACTCTCTGCCATCACGCTAAAACTCCACCTCTGGATCTACCTCCCTAAATCCGACGACTCATATGCTATATCGCCTGCATTTGCCTCCCAAGGTTTAAAACCTCATTTCTACGCGAAACTGGTGGTTTTTCTCGGGGTACGTGGCAAGCGATGAATGGAATCGTTTTCCCCTGAGGAAAAACTGCTAACTGCCCAACTACAATGTGAAAACCACCAGTGTTTTTCCAAAACCACTTTTGCTCAAATTTCGCGCCAAGACTGTTTTAAAACCCATTTCCTCGTGGTTTTCTCCATAAAACCCTTCTGCGCACTCATTTTCTCCTCATTGCTCCTTCGGATTCTGCCTGACCTCTGTAAAGCAATTTGTCCAACACTCACAGGTTTTATTAAACATTTTTTGTCTTGTGCAGGTTTAATGGCAGTTTTAAGGGTAAAAACTCTTCCCACTGTTTGTAAGGGGACAAGGTCGAAGATCATCATCCAGGGAAGACTGTTAAATGAAGAAAAGAAATTTCCAAAGTGTAAATCTGGGTCTTTTAATCAAATATTGCATGAATATTTGTTATTCAAATCAAACCCCTATGCATTAAGGTCCTTTTTCCACAACAGCAAAAGGAAAAGCACAGTGGAATAAACAAAGGGTTAAAGACCAAGAACCAAAGAAAGGGGATTAAAAACTAGTCCAAGTCAGCAAGAAAAGTGTAAAGCAACGAAGACAGAGGAGATTGAAGATAAAAGAAGTCAGATGAAGTGTTAAAGGACAACAAAGAAGATTAATTTAAAAAGGTAGATCAAGGCTAAAAATTGCCTTAAAACACAGTTTTATGATTAAATCAAGAAGACCTAGGCTTAAAGATAGCCTCGAATTCATCAAAAGAGCATTTATTCACTTAATAGCTCACAATTCACACCTTTCACTTACTTTATACCTCAAAGGGAAAATTGGCAGATATTACACAAAAATATATTTTATAAATTGTCAGACAGTTATTGTAAAAGACAGAAAAGAGCCTCAAAGTCAATCTTTTCAGCTATTTTATCTTCAGGAAGTAAAGACAAATTTAATACACAGAGAAGTAGTTGAGAAACATTCCTACCTTATGCCTTGCATGGTTTTTAAGGATAAGAGTGCATTGACTGTGTCATTAATGACATTTTGAACCCTAGATAGTTCCACCTCCTCATTTGCAGCATAAATACTGCATTTGAGCTCAGTGTATGGGGGCATTTGATAACTCTTTGAAGTAATATATAGTTCTGTTGAGATTGAAAAGAAATTGATGTACTGGAACCCGTGGATGTTTTTACCTGTTTGTGGATGGAGAAAGCTCTGTCATTGGATCCCTGAGCTTGGCTGTTAGTGAAGTATTCTAAACTGTTAATGTTTTTTCTTGTTTTCCATTCTGTTTTCATTATCTCTTGCTTACAGTAGAGTAAAAGTTTTAGGCTAAGAAATGTCTCTTGGAAGCACCTTAGACCTATTTACTCTTCACTGTCTTTATGTTTTCATCTGCTGAATGTTTGATTGAGTAGTTTAATTGCTTTTCAATCTTTAAGCTTGTTTATTTCAGAAGTAATTCAATACAGTTGGCCTCAAGATGATTCATGGTTTTCCCTGCTTCTTGTTGACACTTTAAAAACTATTTCTGAAGTCTCCTTTCAAAGTACCATTGTCCAAAGTTTGTCAAAGAGGTCTGTTTTGATCATACCCTTTGTAGTTGCTCAAATAATTGTTTTGAAATTCTTTATAATTGCAGTACTAGATGTTTAGGAGTTCCCTCTTTTATAAATGCAGTTATTTGTGAATCTTGAATGTTTTCTTATCCTTGAAAGTGAAATCTTTGATGAAATAGAGCGTTCCTTGACTCTTAGATTTCATTTTGAAAGTTTGTCTTGAAATTGTTATTTGCTGAAGTGTGATTTGTAGAATTCATGGTTAGCCTTGTCTATAAAATACTTCTTCATGTTTAAATGATGCTTTAAGTCCCTTTGTTGGAGAGTACATATAGTTAAGGATTCTTAACTGCCCTTAGTTCTACTTTTCATTCTAAAAACCTTGATGTTCATTTCATTCCACCTAAAAACTTTGTAGATCCAACAGCCAAGTTAGATTTTCCCTTTGATATCGCTAATTCATCTACAAACTTCTACTTGACTCAATTTCCCAATGACTTAGATATTTCCCTTTCCTATCTATGCTCCCTAGATCATCATGTCCCATAAAACAATCAAACAGCCTCAAGCTTAATAACTAGCCTAAAATCAACCTGTTACAAGCAAACAAGTCATATCCTTGCAAATATATTGAGAGATCCCTCTCTGAGACTAGGAGGGCTAGATCCTAGAGCTCTAAATACTGGTTTACATGTTGCCTTGTCATTTGGTTTGCCAATCGGCCAAATCACAGGATCCCAATTGATAGAATGAAGTAAATGGTTTTGGCCGAACGGACGCGATATACCCCAGGGCTTGATGCGTGGCAGGAGGAAACCGCCTATTTCGCGCGGGTTATAAAAATTTAAACCCATCACAACGTTATTTTAGATAGGCATCTTGGGTCGTCGGATCTCGAGGAATGAGATCAATGGTAGTCGCAGGCTTTAGGAGCAGTGAGCAAGTGGAGTGGTAGGGTCCAGGTGCGATGTGACATGGAGATCCTTTGTCGCGTAGCCCGGAGTTTGAAATTTTCACGGGTTTGATTGTATGGGAGGGGGAGAGTGACAACTGTTGGATCGGGGGAAAGGATTTTTGATCAAAGGCAGGGATGATTTGGTCAGGGCGTGGGTGTAATGAAAAGGCGGGCCCACCCTTTAATTTTTTCAAAGGTTTAAAAGGGGGGGTTTATAAGGTTTTGGGGCGTATCGAAATGGAAAGGGTGGAGGTATAGTTTTATATGGGGGAAGGGGGCTAGGGATAGTCAAAACTCAAGGTCGCATGATGTTAAAGGGGATTGGGGCTAAGAGAAAAAGGGCTTAAGGCCTATATTTCATAATAGAGTAGGTTTTACACAAAAAAGAAGGTTTAATGTATAATTTTTAAAGGACCCGATAGGCTAGGACTTAACTCTAAACAATGTAAAAAGGGAGATTTTTACATTGTTCAATATGTTAGAGGAAAAATGATGAATGAAGGGGTTTTTATGAGGGTTTTAAGGAAGGGAAGAAATGGGTTTTTCAGAGGAAGAGGGTTATGAATGAGGGTGAAAGTGAGGTGATGAAATGAGGCAACAGACCCAATAATGAAGTCTTCTTTGTAGCAGTGGGGTAGACTTTTTAGGAGGTAGAGAGAGGATAAGATTAGTGAATCATTTTGAATTAGGATAATGAAGGAAGTGAGATTTCTAGAACTCACAATATTTCCCAATTCTTGTTTCTAGAAATATAGGATCATAATTTAGTCATCCTTTGATATCTTCAAAAAATTACTGATGACTAACATAGCTAACCATATCCTAGTCTGGAATGAATATCATATAAAACATCATCCATAAAAAATCAAAACCATATGCATAACATCCATCATAAGTACATAAAATCCATCATGAAACATATACACACATATAAAAATAACCATAGACACATCATAAGATCCACCAAAAATACATCTCCCATATATACATGAAAAAATATGTGTCCCAGTATACAAAAATAAGTTACTGACTATCACGTCAGTAAAAAAATATACATATCATCAACATGGGGAAGCATCCTCATAAAGGGTGCTTTCCCTAATCATAAAAAATCTCTAGGGTTGAGCCCTGCCCGGTGGGTCCTCCAGACCCACATGAGCTACCCTGTGCCAATATAGCAGAAGCATCCATGACAACAAGTGCTCTGTGCAAATTTGGGCGATGCACCATCACCATCTCCAACCATATCTCATCCAAGTCATCAAATCCCCTAGTCAAAAAACCCCGAGTCAACCTCTCCAACCGACTCCATGAATATACTAGCTCCACATTACAAGCATCTTCCTCCTCGTCCTAGGTCTCAGCAACCCCCCAGTCGACCCTCTACATTATCAGCTTGAGCCTCTTCTACCAATACTCGAATATCAGCAGCACCCAACAACTCCACGACCGCGACCACCCGTGCCTCCGCCGCCTCAGCATGCACTACTAGGGAATCATCCCCACCAACAGCTACAGTGCTCCTACCCTCACTTGAGGGACCTCCGTCACCTACCTAACCCCCAATTTGGGCCTGAAGCACCCCAATCAGGTCCCTCCTCCCCGACTAGTGGCCTACCAAACGAGCAATATGACGCCCTACAAAACCCACATCTGTAAAACAAACCTAAAAATAATATCAGTGTCAGCATCAAATACATATAGATGTATATATAAAAATAGAACCCTCAAAATGCAGAAAACATAAAAGGTCATACCTTCCGGACCCCATACATATCCAAGAGGGAGACCCATGTCCGGATCCGCCCAGAAGTCCATCCTTGAATATGGAAACTCAAGGAACACCTGCGGGTTCGACTCAAACCACAACTTGACCATCGAATCCCAGTAGCGGCTTGCCTCTCCCCCACCACCACGGGGCATCACAAGTGCCCATCGGCGCATCCAAGGATCCCTCAGAGGAGCTAGGGACACCACCACAAAGGGTCATAACATCACAACCTGCTCATACATAATACTGCAGAGGATGATTGCATAAGAAATTGTCTTGATAGAAACCGTCTGTTATTTTCCCAACTAAGTGACCATACCTTGATATACATAATGGGTGCAATCAAGAAAGTGACTAGCCTGGAGCCGGTGCAGAACTACAATCTACAAACCAAACAATCGATGGGTCATTGTAGACCCATGTAGGAGAATTATCATCACCAAATAAGCTCGCTCAACCAAATCCATGATAAAACTCACACATATGTAGTCACAGGTGATAGGCTTAGGACCACAGTGCCTCTCCTCCTCAACCCAATGATGTATATTCACTCCCCCAGGAAGGAGTGGATAAGGAAGCTCCTCCCCCTGAGGCAAGAGACCCACCAAAAACTAACTATCGGTGTCAAGTTGGATCAAAACATCCCTACGACACAGGACCATAACACATCATTGCCTATTCCAGCTTCGGAACAGGTAACGCAGGAACCCATCCTGGGACCTCAGTATGTTGTTCTCTAAGAATTTCAGCAAAACATACCGAGCTAGGGTCTCTCGAGCATTAGGGTCTTGGGCCACTTCCGCGTGGATATCAGGCCAGTCTCGTTCTTGCCACAACATCTTGCCACTAAGGAAAACACCAAAAAGTCAGTTTTTGAACAATAAACAATTAAATTTCTTTAAAAAAATGGGCTTCCCCACGCATGTCAAAAATCTCTGCGCTCTGACCACATGTCTGTACCATACATAGGTGTGTAGCGCATCGCACAAAATCTTCACCATCCGCAGGGGCCTCGCGCAAAAATAACCCTTTGCGGTCTTGCTCGAAAATGGGCATAAAATTCGTACAAATTAACATTTGTATGGACCACCCACACATGAAAATGACAAAAATAAAAAGCAAGATGTTTTAGCTCCTACCTGACACTAACAGCATGAATCTTCGGTGCTCAGGTTTACCGCAACGACAAGAAAATATTGGGAAACTAGCTCTGCTCTGACCTTAGACCCTCATAAAGCACAAATGATTTGAAAATGGGCCATATTTTCCTATATATTGCCCTTTTTTCATTTTCAACAACCCATAACTGGAGCTCACAGTACCCAATCAAAAAACCACAAGAAACACAATGATCAACACTTCATCATGTTCAAAGGAGGCCCCATAAATCCAAGTTTCAGAAAAAATTATTTTCAGGCACAACTCACACCATAATTTAGTTCATGTAGGCCCTCTCTTATCACTTCAAAATTAAAGTTATTTCAATTTTTTTTTTATGAAAATATGATTTTACTTGGAGCACAAACATATCACATCACCATATGTCCTAGCCAGCAAAAGTACATGAGTACATGAGCAAAAGTACATGAGCACATATGTCTACCCCCAGCATGATACGTTTCCCTAAAACTCTTTTCATATCTTGAAATCATTTCCTTAGAAGAATAAAACCATAGGTTCCATTCACATAACCATATTTATCATCACCCTGTATTGCACATGATAAACACCCTTGCAGGTTGGTAGAGCCTCACCATCCATGGAATCCATCACTCATGTAGACCACACGCCAAATTCTGGAGCCATGTCCATAAAATTCAGCCCAGGAACCATTTCATGTTCATACACCCATCATCAAACATGAAGTCAAGTTTTACCCATTGCATGTTAAAACCCTTCCAGGGTTATTATTCTTTAGAAATGGATGGACAAAAACACATCATCGTGTGTCACGTTTAGCCTATCACACCCTCGTAAGCATATCCCATCTGCGACATTTCATCCACCTCATCACCATCTCACTGAGACCAACCACTGGGGCTCCCACCCTATTGAGGCCTCGAAATTCGCTGCAACAACATGGGGGATGACCACACAGTCTGGACCTTAAATCAGTTCCTTTTCCATTTGGAATGGTGGCTCTGATTGGTTTAACTAGGTCCAGTTACCTTTTCTCAATCTCCATTTTCTTAAAATATAACCTTTGTCTACCAATGGGAAAGAGACATCAGATCATTTATCTTGCTGATCTAGAAAGAAAGTGATCTTTAAGCTAATTTGGGCTTTGCCAAGCCACTATTAAAATTTTGCCTCTTTGGGAGAGGACTTTTTAAGGATGTAGAATTTAATCTATATGTAGAATTATTCTAAGATGCAAAAAAAATGTACTATTTTAATCCTATCTCAATTAGGCAGAGATAGATATATCTCAACCGAGAGAAAGATATTTTAAATAATTGGGATTTAAAAATATCTGGCTTATAATGAATATCAAGCTAACAAAGTAGTTCAATTCACTGACATTAGGAATACCAGAAACATCATATCTAGAGACCTCTTAACTGAAATAATCAATCAACAACACTTAGGAAGAAGTTCTCAAAATGATATTGGTCATTTAATCAGTAACTTGAATAATTAAGCAATAATATGCGGGAGAAGTTCAAAACATATCACTATTCAATAAATAAGTTTTATAAGACAGATTTTTGAGTAAATAGTTACTAAGAAATTAGACTTCAGTCTATAAGAGTAGAGATAAATAATAACATAAAATTGAGGCAAATTTCCCATATTGACAAAAGTGCACAAATATGGAAGTAAATTGACACATTCATGTTATCATAAAATAAAACTAGCATTTAAAATAATAGTATTATAAATACTGATTTATTAATTCCATTTCTTCAGCTCGAGTCTCTAACAGTCCTTTACAATGCCTAAACTTCTGCTTTCAAAACCAGAGCTACAATAGTGCAAACTCTGTTCATTATACATAACTTAGAATGTAAAATAAAATGCCCAATAATCCCCAGATCTGAGGTTCCTCTCCTCCCACCTACAACTCTAAATCCCTATTACAGAAGTGCTTTTAGAATTCCAGAATTGCAGAGGAGAGAAGCCCCTATTACGTTCTACAATCTCTTATTTATAATATTTACAAAGGAATTCTTCATAGGAAAGTTTGTTGAAGAGTGGTTCTGCTCAATCAATTTTCATTGGTTAAAATCATATTATTCAATTGTTGGAGTATTTTCATTGATTGATATCTTATTTTCCTTGTCTCTTCAAATGATTTCCTGCAAAAACAAATCAAACCAAAATTAAAATGCAAAAATAAAATTAAAATGCCAAATCTACAAATTAAAATAAATCCAATCAAAACTTAATCAAATAAATAATTGAAAATGAAATCAAAGCTTTCTTTTGATGTCTGTGCTGATCTAATTGGTCAAGGAGAACATAGAAGGATGGATTTGCACTCAGAAGAAGTTGTGGCAAATGAAAATGCAAAAAATAAAACTCAGAAAATTAGTTTTGTTTAAAAATTCAAAGCTTGATATTTTTCTGAATTTTAGACCCAATAAATGATCAAATTTGGAAATTAAACCACTTCAAGAATAATCTGCATAATTTTATCTTTCTAATAAGTTGTCTTGGGCCTCATTTGGCCAAGTAAAACTCCATCTACGAGCCTCTAAAGTTGGTATATTAAAATTGCCCGAAATCTGGAATTTCTGTTGCTGGGGCTAAAAATCAGAAATTTTAAATTAAATTCTAATCCTAAATTAGATTATAATATTTAATTAATTAATACTAATTAATTGCAATTATATAATTAATCTAATTTAATTATAATCTAATTCTAAATAAAGTTATAATTATCTATTAATTAATTATAATTACATTATTATTTTAGTTAATAAAAACTAATTGAAAATAAAATTAAACTAATTAAAAAAATGATTTATTGATTAATTAAAATATTAAAATATTATATTAATATTATAATTTAAATTATGTTAAAATTATAATAAAAATATTATAATTATAATATAATATTAATTATAATATTATATAATATAATTTATTTTAATTAATAATTCAAAATATGAATAAAATGCACACGACGTGAGAGAGACAGGAGGAGTGGAGTGAGAGTATGGAGTGATAAGGGAGGAGGAGAGGTGAGTGAGTGGGAGTCATAAAGAGTTTAAAACTTTACGATAAAACTTTTAACACCTCATATGAAATCACACATCAGAAATCTTAAGGGACGTGTTTTGATGTTTTAAATAAATTTGTGATATGCGATATCGCAATATCGCAATCAGAAGAAATGAATGATTGTATATTTTTAAGAATGCTCACTTATAAAGAATGCGATGCGGGAATGTGAACTTGTGGAGTGATAATATGGGAAGACTTGAAAAAATTCATAATAAAAGCTTTTAATCCCTCACATAAATTCACAATCGGCATTCGCAAGTTTTAATACAAGCGAATAAAACAAATATAAAATATTTGCGATATGCGATTTGTGATATATCACATCGCAACATTGTTTCTGATCGCATATTTGAAATTGCAATTTTTAGATCAGGATTTTGGAAAGAATGATGTGTTGGGAAGTGGGGCCCACGTGGATTAACCATCCTACAATTTAGACTATTGAGAAGTGTTCTTGCGGCCCATTATGTCTTAATATCCCCGTATTGACCTTTAGTAATCTTTGGATGAATTAGGGGTCTTAGACAGGCTGATAATAACTATAGAGGTATGTTTCTGAGGTACTTTCTAGCTGTTTTTACTCTTTTTGTACTCTGGGACAAGTAGGGCAGATAAATGACTTTTAGGCCTTCCATAATTTGTAACTAATGCTCTGTAAATCTTAGGTCTTTCGTCAGGGTGGTGATCTTCTCATGAACTCGATGGAGAATAAAAAACACTATGGGAACTTTTCCTTTCTTGGGAAAGAACATTCTATTGATGTGAAACATTGATATGTCTTGTTTCATGCGCTTTAGGCCTTCTTAGCCTTCTGGATCATTTATAAGGTTTTCAATCTATATCTTTGTCCTTTAGACACTGGATTATAACATTTAATCTTCAATAATGGGCTTTTAATCCCTTTAATATTTCACTGATACTCTGTCGCTTCTCTTATGTCTTGTCTGTGCCTACAGAGGTTTAATGGTGCTGGAGGGTTTGAAACACAGTTAATAACTTGATCTTTAATGAAAAACATGTTTAAAACCTTTTCAGGTGTCCTCCCTGTAATCTTTGGTTCTGGAAAAATGGCATTCTACGCCCTGTATCACCATGACAGTGACTATGTAGAAAGAATGGTTTTCACCGTCTGTAACCTTGCAAAAACCCAATAAACATGTTAACAAAATCAATGGGAGTGGAGGAGGATTGCTCTGGAGGGCCGTGGAGGATGGAGGCGCAGTGATGGAAATGGCGGATGTAGTGGAAAAATGGCTGAAAATCGCTGCGGAATGGTGAAAAACTGAGCTGATGAAGGTTTGGTGCGATGAGGATTCTGGACCATCCTACTAGACTGATAGATGGTGATCATCAGTCGAGATTCACCAGTGAAGTTGTTTAGACTGAATTAGGTGGAAGAAATAAATTTTAGTGTTAAACATAAAAGTTTAATGTTTGGTCGAATACAAAGGAAAAAGGCTAAAATGAAGGAGATCGGGCGCATTTGGTGGTGGGACCGAGAGGGCGAAGGAAGATTGAACGTGGGCCGTCGGATCATGAAAGAGATCAACGGTGGAGATATTTCGACGGAGCTCTTTTGGAAGTTCTGATGAAAATAATATGGATGGGAATGTGATATAATATGAGCCATCTGATTAAAGCAATCGACGGTCAGGATTAAATGAAGGACTATATTGGGGAGGAGTGGCTTTAGAGGAAAACTGCTGGTTTTGCGTAGCTCTGAAGTGGTTTTGAAAATTCTCCAAAAAAACGTGATATACCTCGCTGCCTGACACATGTCCTCCCAAAACCACTTTTATCACATAATTTTGAAACATTAAACCTCGGGCGCAAAAATTACGCGATATGCATTTTCACCCGTTGGATGAAAGGCGTAGAGATATGACGGTAGGAATGAGAGCGCGATATGGAAAGATGCACAGGCGATAAGGTGGGAAGAGCTAATGGTGGATTAAATGCTGACCGTTGGATCTACGAAATGAATGGCAGAGATATAATCGAGGATTGGCAAAACAGTGGAATGGAGGAAGGGGAAAGTGGAGTGCGATGAAATCTGGACCATCAGATCTGGCGGAATGAACGGCCAGGATTTAATCGCATCGGAGAAAGGTAGTGGGTCAAAACTCCGAAGTCTTTTGATTTTGCGATTTTCGATTTAGTGCGGACCGTCGGATCAGAGGGGAGATCAACGGTCGAGATTTGACCGAAGTGGGAAATGACGGAGGGCACATGAGCAGAGCGCGATTGAGTCTGGGCCGTTGGTTCTTATGGATTAAATGATCCAGATTAAATCGGCAGAGCAATGATTTTAGGCTCGGGAGCGGAGTACGATGGTGTCTCAACCATCGGATCTGTATGGATGGACAGTCGGGATTAGATCGGGGATCGAAAATCGGCGGAGACAAGGGATTGCACTCAAGACTTTTGCGATTGGCGATCATGCGAGCGCCGTCGAATTAGCAGGGAGATCAATGGTCCATACACAATTGGAGGGGTAATGAAAAGAGTTTATCGGTGCGATGTGATATTAGCGCTGATCGTTGGATCTCGAAAGATCGACAGTCAATATTGAAGCGGAGGTCTATGGAGCAAAGGTTCATTGCATCAGAAAAATAGAAGAAACAAAGGAAAAGGTGGTAACGAAAGCTCCGATTGCGATTGTGCAACGGGGCTTAGCACCTGGTCCTAGGCAAGAGTCACATGCAGAAAAGGGACTAAGGGCTAAGCCGAAAGGGGCTTAAGGCCTCAATGTAAAAAGGGGTTTTTTAAGCCAAAAATGAAGGTTTTTGAGGCTTAGAAAGGGGTTCTGGTAGGCAGAAAAGGGGATTTTTAAACCAAATAAAGGGAGCTATAAGGTTTAAAAGGGAATTTTGATGATTTTGGTGGGCTAATGAAGGGATTTTGTGAGATTTTGAAAGGGAAAAAGGAGGTGAAAATGGGGGCATTGAAGGGATAAAATGGAGCAAATGGAGGTTGTTTTGAAGCTTTTTCTTTCACAAATAGTGAGGCTAATCAAATGGAGACAGAAGTGCGGATTTCTTCAGAGGAAAAAGACACATGGAGGCTTCAAGTATGATAGATTTTCAAATAAAATGTCTCTCTTCAAGGCTCAAAAACATATTTAGCCACCTATTTGCTTGGCAAAAATTTATAGGTGGCTAACAGTGGCTCCACATGGGGATGTCATCTTCTTGAAGGTGTCAAGAATCTTAGAAAATAATCTTTGGAAGTAGGCCAGGTGCCTAATCCTTGATAATTTTTCTCTTCCTTGATTAGCTGCTACAAATCATGAAAGCATCATATCAGCAGTAACATTCTCCCAAACAATATACCTACCCATCCTATAGTCCTAACATTTTTTCTTCAAGGTGCATTTAGACTTGCAGACCTTCTTCATCATTCATTTTTTATTGAAAGAAGAAAAAATAATATAATTCTACCCTTGTTCCTCCATGAGACCAGATTATACAGTTGGCCTCATAGCTTCTCTACCTACACTAATATCTGCTAGGATTAAACTATCTAGCAAATTTCATTCTCTACATTCTACAACAGAAATTTAAAAACAGTCAAACCAGGATTAGACTGTCTGGTTTGCTGTGGGTCCATGGCATAAATACAGCTGCACATGAACTAAACTTCGCAGGAAATTGAAACCAAAATTGTGAAGGCTTGAAATTGTGAAACTTTGAAGCATCCTTATTTTCCTTGTGACTCAGGATTTGATCTTATTAGAGTCACTTTTCTTCTTCATTTCAGCATTGGTTTTGAGCTTGTTAGAGCTGATTATTTTTTATTTCTTTGTTGGTTCAGGTTTTGGGCATATTAGAACCAGCCTTTCCCTTTCATTGGCTCAGGTTTTGAGCTAATTTGAGCCATTCTCTTGGAACTTCATAGGCTCAAGTTTTGAGCTTGTCTGAACCTTTCCTTTTTTCCTTTTTTTTGTATTTTTCCTTTTTCTTTAAAAATGAACAAAGAAATGGTATTTACAATGGAACTGAACACTTTAAACTGGGACTCAACAGTAATAATGCTTGAGCATATTGCCATTGACAGGACCCCCAAATAGATCTGTACCATCTAATTCTTACAGAAAAAGGCATTGGGACCAATGGTGGATTGGATGGTGTAAGGACCTTGCCACAAACTGTCGAATTTGCCATGCTTACCCTTGTCCTCTCTCCTAGAGTACCACTTGAGTACCTTGTCTCCAATTTTGAAATCACAAGCTTTTGTTCTTTTATCAAACAATTTTTTGATGTTCTCTTGCACTTTCTGAACTCTGTTGTAGACTTCTTCCCTTGTTTGTTGGAGATGGATAGATTGATTGATCCTCCTTACCATGCTGTCCTCTTCTAACTATATTTATTGGACCAATTTTATCATTGGTACCCCTAGGCTGGTAGGGAACAATGCATCTACTCCATATACTAACTGATGTGGGGACATCCCAATGGATTTCTTTGTTATCAATCTGTCGACCCATAGAGCATGCACCAACTTATTATGCCATGATTTTTTATTCTCTTCAAGAAAATTCTTGATGATGGTCACCAAAATTTTATTTGATGATTCTGCTAGCCCATTACCCTGAGGATAATAAGCAGTAGAATGACCAAGTGCAATCTGATACTCGTGAGAAAAATCAATCATCTTTTTGGAACCAAAAGCAGCAGCATTATCAGTGATATTATTTCTAGGGAAGCCAAATCTAGATAGGATATGGTCTTCAAGGAATTTTATAATGATAGAATCAGTGGCATTCCTAGTAGGTATGGCCTCTATCCATTTTGTGAAATAGTCAGTGGCTGTGAGAATCCATTTGTGTTGGGTAGATGAAGCAGGATGGATTTCTCCTATGAAATCTAGGCCCCACTATTGAAAAGGAGCTTCAACAGTGATGGGTTGTAATGGTAAAGCAAGGAGTTTTCTTTTGTCCTCAAAGATCTGGAACTTGTGCCAGGAAACTATCATTTCATGTACATCTTGGAAAAGGGTGGGCCAGTAATAGCTAGCTCTAAGGATTTTGTTAGCGGTGGTTTTCCAGTAGAGATGACCTCCACACTCTCCCTCATGGAACTCATGTTTGATTCTCTCTGCCTCCACTTCAGGAAAACATCTAAGAAAAAATCCATTCCAGTATAAACATTCATTTAAAATGCAATAGTTTCTAGCTTTTAACTTTAAAAAACTTGCCTTTGTCTTCGATAAATTAGGAGGAGCATTAAGATTTGTAAGCACATACAAGATGTCAGCATACCAAGGTGAGCTTTGGAATTGTTCTTCAACAGTAGGAACAGGTAACCCTTCATGTTCATCCAAGACATCTACCATGTTTATGTCAAGGGCTTGTAAGTTAGATTCATCCATTAATTGTGCTAAGCCTTGACCTTTGATAAGTTTTGTGGGTTTGATCTCCAAATCATACTCTAGTATCACTGCTATCCATTTACCTCTTTTTCCATCTGTATCTTGGGACAAAATATTTTTCACCACTATGTTGGGCAAGTATGCAATGATGTGAGAATGCATAATATACACCCTAAAGTCTTTTAAGGCCTTTACCAAAGCATAAGCCTATTTTTCCATTATATTATATTTCAAGGGTGTGTCTCTCAATGCTTTGCTAAAGAAAGCGATTGGCTGTTCTTGTCCTTCTGGGTTTTTCTGCAACAAGACAACAGCCACGGTATGCTCTGATGCAAAGGAGAATATAAGGAAATATTTTGAAAAATCAGGGCTGATTAGGACTGGTGCCCGGGTGAGTGCATGTTTAACTAATTCAAAATATTTTTTGGCTTCTATAGTCCACTTAACTCCCACTTCTTTCTTGAGCATATTAGTCATATTCCTAAGGAGTTCTGCTAAGTTAGGAATAAACCTCCTCAAGAAGTTAATTTTCCCAATAAAGGATTGCAGTTCTTTTATGTTTCTTGGGTGTCTAATCTGCAGTATTCCCTCAAATTTTTTTGGGTCTATTTTAATCCCCTTTTCTGATATAATATGGACAAGAAGTTTACCTTCTTGAAGCCCGAATATTGTCTTCTTGGGATCTTAAGATAGCCCGAACCTTCTACATTTCTTGAATAATTTTCTCAGATGTTTAAGGTGCTCTTCATTAGTTTTTGAATAAACTGTTATGTCATCAAGATAAATTACAATGAAGTGCCCTATTTCCTCTGAAAATGTGATGTCCATAGCTCTTTGGAAGGTTGCACCAGCGCTCATTTGTCCAAAGGGAATTTTCACATACATGAAAGTTCCCCATGGAGTGGTGAAGGCTGTCTTAAGTTGATCTTCTGGGAGTACTAAGACCGGTTATACCTTGAAAATCCATCCAATAGGGAAATCATTTTTGAACCAACTACCCTTTGTAGGATGTGTTCCATTTTGGGTAAGGGGTAATTGTCTTTTAAGGAGGCTCTGTTAAGGTTTCTAAAATCAATGCATAGCCTAATATCTCCTATATTTTTCCTCACAGCTACAAGGTTAGATACCCAATCAGAAAACCTTACATGCACTATGATTCCTGCCTCATACATTTTCTTGATTTCCTTTTCCACCAGAGGAAGTTGTACTGGGTTAATTCTGTGCAGCTTTTGCCTAAAGGGCTTCTGGTTTTCTTTCAATGGGATTTTATGCTAGATGATATCTATGTCATAGGCTTTCAAGTCCTCATAGCTCCAAGAAAAAACATCTGCAAACTCTTTAAATAAATCAATGTATTTTTGTTTGATATGGGTAGGAAAAGACTTATATAATTTAATCATTTTAGGCTTTTCTTCGCTACCTATATTGCATTCTTCAACATTTGATTCAGTGTGTTCTATAATAGCTTTCTTTTCCACATCATTAAAGTCAAAAAGGTCCTCTAGGGGTGCTAGTCCTCTAGGTATGATTTTGTCTTTGGACTGCAGCACCTCTATGTCTTCTTTTTCTGTGTTTATGTATTTTTCAGTTTGTTTTTCAAATTCTTTGGCCAACATGTTTATTTCTGTAGAATAGGATGGTTTTTCTTCATCGGGAGGCTCTTTACTCAAACAGTTTTCATCGAACTTAGAGTCTGAATCAGGTAATTCAAACTCATTCCCGCAAAGAAAGAAATCCTCTATCTGTTTGTCACCCTCAAAGACTTGCCAATGTTTCTCATTGTCTGGCACTGCTGGTCTATATTTTGTTTGAATAATGATCTATTTATCACTAGGTAGTCTTTGATATGAACTAGCAGCGCAGGCCAATCCATTTGCAATAATGTTTTGGTCCCTAGGGATAAACACAAGCTCATATTCTACAAATGTTTTCAACAGATCCATGGAATTATTTCTGTATGCCCTCAATCTAGGATGCTTCACAGTGTACTATCCATTTACTTGTTTGATGAATAACTCAGAGTCTCCATGTACAACTATCCTTTGGGCTCCTAGTTTTTTCAATAGATTAAATCCTAGGATGAGAGCCTCATACTCTGCAATGTTGTTTGTACATTTAAAATCTAGCTTGAAGGCATGACTCTCAACATAATTGCTTTCGGTATTGTGCAACCATACTCCAGCTCATGCATTCTTTCTAGTGCAAGACCCATAAAATTTCATTCTCCATAAGGGATTGTTTGCAGACTTATTATCATTTTCATCCCTAATGCTATGTTCACCATTATGTAATATTCTGAGGTCTGCACCATGCTGTGTAATGTTTTGTTCTTTAGGATTTGCATGGAGTTCAGAGTGATGAGTAATTTTCAGTTTGCAGTCTTGGTTTTGTTCACTCTGGTATTTTGATTCAGCACATTGTCCAAAGGTTTCTCCCTTGTCTTCCTCTGTATCTAGAGCTGCCATTGTGTTAAGATCTGTGGGCTCTACTTTGTTGTTTAAATTTCTGTCTTCTAGCTCTGGCTCATCTATAATTTCATCATTTTAAAGGATAAAAGAGTACAGAGATGAATTTTCAGGTTTCCCAGGGCTGTTAACCATAAACTTCATGTGTGCTTCTCTATATAGTCTTCTAAGTTGGCTAAAGAGAGGGATTGTGGCATATGTCATGTCCATCTGCATTGTACCTTGCATCTTGGCACCCCATGACCTTGACAACAACATGCCATACTTAGGAGGTACATCTACCACTACAACGTCCATTACCATGCACTTGGCTAGGATTTGGGTCAAATTCACACAAAGATCTTTGATTAGGCCGAGGCACTCATTAGGGGAATTTTGAGGTCTAAAATGGGCCTCCTAAGGAAATAATAAAATAATAGCTAACCAAATAAAATAATATTTATGAATTTTCAATTCACTTTTTGCACCACAATCTATGTAAACATAGTTAAATTCAATTCGAAAATTGTACCAAAATAAAATTAATAAAAAAATTGTATTGATGTGACTATAAATAAGAATGAGCTTTTCAAGAAAAAGTCATTATCATTGAACAACTAATGCATTTGTCCTTTGTACTTAAATAACTTAAAATAAAATATAAATATAAATTTATAAATTCTTAATTATATTATATGTTATTAATTAAAATTTATATTATTTAAATTGTATAATAACATGTAATTAATATACTATATAAAAATAATATAATATAATATAATATATGTATAGGGATATGCATTGTTTCTTTCAAGAAATATGAAATGACAATAATATATTTTTATTCAAAAAATGTGAAACGATATTTATTATGAGTACTTTACTTTGAATTTAAAAGTACTTAGAGCACTTCCATGGTTAACCATGAGTTTTTATCCACCATTGAGAATGTGACAAGTAAACACCTTTAACTCAAGCAATTCCACCTCAACCATTATGGATGATGTCATCCCCTAAAACTTGATTGGTTCTCATAAAGTGAATTTTTATTGTACATTTTCCGTAGGAGGCCCATTTTAGACCTCAATATTCCCCTAATGTCACTCTGCTAGAGTCAAAAGAATATATATCCTTATAGGGTCTGGTTATCTCTAGGCCTAGCTTTTCCATTATCACTTTAGGCATAAGGTTGTGTGAGGCCCCAAAATCATGCATGACATTATGCAAGATTTTTTCATGGATATTGAAGCTGAAATAAAAAGGACGTACTACTCCTTCCTGAAATTTCCCTTCAATTTTTGGGCCAAACAAAAGAGCTGGTTAATTATCATTTAAATTGACAGTGTCACTGTTTTCTCCTAAGATTAAAGCTTTCAAAATTTGACCTTTATATGCATCTTGGGTGGCCAACTCAGTGAGAGGAACAGAAATTTTAATTTTGGCTATTTCACTCTCCAAACTGAAAGGAGACTGACTCTTTGAAAGGTTCGATTCTGTTTTGTTGGCCATTGTTTTATTGGCGGAGTCAGCTTGTTGGCTCTCATTATGTACAATGTTTGAATTTGTTTTATCAGGATCATTAGCTGCAATGCTAGTGCTGCTAGTTTCTTGACTTGGTTTATTAGTAGTTTGGATGTCTTTTCTTTGTTTTTACCAGAACTCTTAGTTGTTGATTTGTTACTTCCAACAGTCACTTTAGGAGTCTTTTCGAGTCTTTTCTTAATGGTGATTTTGGAAGCTTTTGTTTTTGGAGTGTCTAGGTTATTTTTTCTTCTGAGATCATATTGTTCTCGGACTTGCATGATGCCATTTTCGAATCCTAACCTATAGTCTTCAGATTCTAACCCTTCCTCATCCCAACATGAGTAGGAGGTATGATTATCCTCTATAGGAAAGGTATGATCCTGGTTATCTACTTCCACCATGTTTATGTGGTTCTCTCTGATTATTCTATTATTCCTTCATCTTCATCAAGGAAATTCTCTTGGAATGGAGGTATGACTTGTTGATTAGAGTCTCTTTGTCTATTTGGGGGATTGTTTCTCCTAAAGTTTTGGTTTTGGTTTTGATTTTGGTTTCTGCTCTGATTATTGACTTGGAAAACCATTTTCTCCATCATCCTTTCTATCCTCTCCATGTTTTTGGCTAGGCTATCATATTTGGAATTAGATGAAGAAGCTGTAGTTTCATCCCTATAGGTTACCTTCTTTACAGCCCTCATCCTAGCTCTTTTTTCAATCAGGTTTGCTTCTACACTCACTACTCCTTTCTGCATGTCTTCTAATGTGTTATAATCTTTTTCCCTTAACTGATAGGCCATGTCAACATCAAATCCTTCAGGGTATTTCACTAAGGCCATTCCTTGGGGAGGTTTCATGTGAGGTGGAAGAGCATTGTAGACACTGTTAAATCTGGTAGAGTAGTCATGGACACTCTCTCCCTGATTTCTCTTAAGGTTTTTATATTCTGCTAATATTTGGAGAGGGTTGCTTTTGACTTCCCATTTGTTAATGAAGTTTTGCTGTAAGGAGGGAAGATCATGGATACTATTAGGAGGTAGGCCTTTAAACCACTTCTTCACTTCTCCTCCTAAACTCTGAGCGAAGATTCTCATTTTTATTGTCTCATCTTCTATCTCCATATAGTCAAAGGCATGTTCCATCCTATCTAGATGTTGTTGAACTGTGGTAGACTCTTTTCCAGTGAAATGTGGGATTTTAGACTGATAATCATTGGGTAGAGGAGCCAAAGGCTGTGGTAACACTAGAGGAGCATACCATGCTGCCATGATAGTGTTTTGTGGGGGTAAATTTTGGGCTTGAGCAGCAAGTATATGAAAGACAGAGATGCTAGGACCAACAGCAAACTGTTGAGCAGATCTGGGGTGAGAGAGACCCAAGTTATGGATGAAATGAATATTAGGAGGTGTTGATGGAGGTGCTTCTCTGTCCCTAATGTTTTTACCACTATGTGGTGGTTATATTGGAGGCTCAAAGTCTGTCTATTCTATAGCACTGAGTGACTGAGTTCTTGGTAAATTACTTGATAATTCTAATTCAATTTGAGTGTTTGATATAGATGCAAAGTTTTCAGGTGTTGAATTAGCTCTATTAATGTGTCTGACAATATTTGGATCCCTATATGTATAAGGCTTCTTAAGAATACTCTCAGGGTTGTCAACTACCTCAGGTGGGTTTGGATTAGGATAAGCTCTAGTATGGATTGTTCTTGAAGCCAGTATGTTAAGTCTCAATGAAGAGATTTGGCCAGGTATGACAGTTTTTAAGAGGAAAACTATCTTCGAACCAAGAAGCTTAATCCTATGTGTTTCTTTTAATATGGATGATGCTGTAATGCAACTGGTCTCCCAGTGGAGTCTTGTGAAAACAAAGATAATCAGTAGGCCTACTGATCATCAGTGAAGTCTTATGGTCATTCAGGGCAGGTGGAAGGTTTAGAATTTTTTAAGGAGATTTACTGTCCACCATGGTGATTTACTACCAAACCAAGGCTACTATGGTCTTCTTCGAGTTCTTAGATATGTTTTAAGGAATGTTTTACTCAAATCTTCCATAGTGGAGTCACCATTATGTTGTGGTTCCTGTATTTTGGCAGGTTTGGAAATACCAAAAGACAAGACAACATTAAACCACTTTGGGATCTCAGGATCTAGCCCTCCTCGATCCAGAGAGGGATCTCTCCATAAAGGCAAAGAAATATATATCTTTGGAGTTCAATTTTAATGTATTAGGCTAGTTATAGGGCACAAGGGTTGAGACAAAGAAGTGAGCAAAGAAGTATTTTTGGCAATGGGGAGATAATTCAAAGGAAACACAAGTCCATTCGGCAATCGGGTCATAAAAGGGTTTACTTGCAATTCAATATCCAAGGCTTTCAAATGGGCTAGTCATCTAAATCTGAGGATCTCTTAAGATGATAGTAATGGGATGAAATGATAAGGAAATGAAGGCAAATGACAATGAAACCTTCCAAGGTGACCACTTAAGAGAAAATCTAGGGACAGAGAATGCCTTAACCATCTATGATTGAACTCCTAATGAGGTTAACTATTCAAACAATAGAAAGCATTCAAGATGGACACAAAGTGAAGCCTAAGATCAGAGAAAGACTTTTAACCTTCTCTGCTTTTGGCTTTCAACTTAAGGGATCTTAGAAAGGCTAATTGTTGGAAAAGGACCCTAGTGAGATAGAACTAACTCTAAATCTCCCAGTTTCCCAATTCTTTCAGCTAAACCAGGCAAGAACATCTAAAAACAGACTCTAAATTCATACATCAGCAAGCATGGATAAAACCAACTACTATATTGGTTAAATTATCTTGAATTTGTTCTTAGATTACACAATTAGCAGAAAACATCAACGCTAAGAAGAGAAGGAAGCATTAGGGTACTTTACCGCAGTATATCCTAAGCTAGATTACTGATTCTTATCAGAGAAATGAAATATGATTGCATAACAGAGGGAAAACAGTAATAGATAGAACACATCACCTCTGATTTAGATCAGGATCCAATGAACATGCTTGTCATATTAAAGAGCAACACCAGTCACATACATCATTGTCCAGCCGCTTGATATCAACTAGAAATCATCTCCCATCCTATTTTACAACTAATACACACAGAACTCTATCACAAAGAAACAGCTTACAATCCACGGTTAACCAACCAACAGCATGTATTTCTCAAGAGTTCTTATAGCTGAAAGAGTGGCAGTAGAGGTAGATAGAACTTAAATGTGTCATTAAAACAGAGGGACAAGTGTTCTTATGGCCCATTCTATATTAATATCCCCGTATTGACCTTTATTACTCTTTGGATGAATTAGGGGTCTTCGACAGGCTGATAATAACTCCAGAGGTATGTTTCTGAGGTACTTTCTAGCTGTTTGTACTCTTTTTGTACTCTGGGACAAGTAAGGAAGATAAATGACTTTCAAGCCTTCCATACTTTGTAACTAATGCTCTGGAAATCTTAGGACTTTCGTCAGGGTGGTGATATTCTCATGAACTCGATGGAGAATAAAAAACACTATGGGAACTTGTCCTTTCTTAGGAAAGAACATTCTGCTGATGTGAAACATTGATATGGCTTGTTTCATCCGCTTTAGGCCTTATTAGCCTTCTGGATCATTTATAAGTTCTTCAATCTATATCTTTGTCCTTTAGACACTGGATTATAGCATTTAATCTTCAATAATGGGCTTTTAATCCCTTTAATCTTTCACTGATACTCTTTGTCTCTTCTCTTCTGTCTTGTCTATGGCTACACAGGTTTAATGGCACTGGAGGGTTTGAAACAGAGTTAATAAATTGATATTTAATGAAAAACATGTTTAAAACCTTTTCAGGTGTCCTCCATGTAATCTTTGGTTCTGGAAAATGGAATTTTGCGCCCTGTATCACCATGACAGTGACTATGTAGAAAGAATGGTTTTCACCGTCTGTAACCCTGCAAAAACCCAATAAACATGTTAAGAAAATCAATGGGAGTGGAGGAGGATTGCTCTGGAGGGCTGTGGAGGATGGAGGCGCAGTGATGGAAATGGTGGATGTAGTGGAAAAATGGCTGAAAATCGCTGCGAAATGGTGAAAAACTGAGCTGATGAAGGTTTGGTGCGATGAGGATTCTGGACCATCCGATTAGATTGATAGATGGTGATCATCGGTCAAGATTCACCGGTGAAGTTTTTTAGACTGTGTTAGCCCCTTATGATTTCCTTGACAAAGCAAGCAAGGGGCTAATTTTTTGTATAAGCCTGCAAGGAATGCATTTCACTTGTAAACACATCATCCTTGCAGCCTTTTCATGTCCCCTACCTTTAACTGTTGTCCTCTGCTGGTATGGAGCCTATGAGCCTCAATGATTGCTATAAATTCTGCTCCAAAAGCCTTGCATTACCCCTTGTACCCCTGCAAAGTGTCCCTTTTCCCCCTTTTTTCCTCCTTCTGTCAAAGTGCTTTTGTTCCCCTCTATTCCCCCTATTACCCTCTAAACCCCCCCAAAATCCCCTTTAAATCCCATCTTTCCCCTTTGTTTAAACCTTTATACCCCTTTCCTTCCTATCGTTACCCTTTATAGGCCTCAAAATGCATTAAAAAGGTTAAAAACCCACTTTGAAATGTTATATCAGGCCTAGCCCCTTTTCTGCTGGCCCCCGCACCTTTCCTCCCACGTGATCATAGCGCTGGAACCACCCGCCAGAGCAAAAAGCATTTATCTCCAATCCATATCGGGCGCAACACCAGCCGTTGATCTTGGTAGATCGGATGGCCATCATTGAATCTTCAGCGCCTATGTTTCTTCGTTCAAATCTCTGATTGCGCCATCGCCATCCGTTTAAACGATGATCTGACGGTTCACAATGTGCCCGCACCGGTGGTCCCCATACACGGTTCCATAAAACAGCCTGGTTTCTATCGCACCGCCTTTGCGCGGTGGGCGGTTTTTTCCGGTGGCCCAGCAATTCCATACATCACGCGACACGCGTCCCCATGTACGATTTCAAAACCGTCGTCCCCGCGCGTTAACGTCGTCCATCGCACGTTATTTTTCGGACACGGATGCCCAGCGATATTGCCGTGGACCGTCCGATCTGGGGTGGGCCATCCAATGGCTATCGCTCACCGAAGATGCGCAGTAGTTAACCTAGATGCACATGCGATAACTCAGGGTATGGCCCGCCATCCGTCGCCCTCCGATGCATCTTCAGCCGTCGATCTCCTCCCGAGATCAGACGGTTCACATTCAATTGCCCCCGCTGTTGACTATTCCACCATCGCCCGGTCCTCCACGTCATTTGTCCACGTGTCTCCTCCGTACATGCACCCATTCCATTACATATAGTTGGTTCATTTTCGTGTTTTTTAAGGTTTTTCATTCAAATTTTCTCCATAGACCGCCAACCACCCACCAGAGCATTTTTCACCATTTCTCTGCAATTTTTCCTCCATTTCGTCATCTGCATAGCCATTTCCTTCATCTACACTGCATCCATTATCCCCGTCCATGGATTTCGTGACAAGTTTGCTATTTTGCAAGGTTTCAAGTGCGGAAAACCGCCATGGCTCATTGTTTCTGTCACAGTGGTAGACATGCAGGAAAGGGCCATGTACAAAGATACATTTAATGAAGAAAAGGCCGAGGGAAGTGTTTGACGTGATTGTAATCAAAGGACAAGGTCAAAATTCTGTCACTCTCCTCCGGAGCCATTAAAAGCACAGAGTTCACGGCTAGAAGGTAATTGTGGGAGCAGCAAAGAGAAATCAACAATGAAATTCAAGAGTTAAAGCATTAAACGCGAGATTTTAAAGGATTAATCCAGTTTTTCAGAGGCAAGGTACTAGATTGAAAACCCCGAAGATCAATTAGAAGTTTAATGCATGGGAAACCGTACCACCAGGGTCTTCTACAACAACAGAATGTTTTTCTTCATCAGAGGACAAAGTGCCCATGTAGTTTTTATTATACATCGTGTTCCTGAAGTTTCCTACCCCAACAGCAGTCCTACATGATCAGAAGCATTTGTTGCACAAGTAGGGCAGACCTCACTGTTTCTTATTTTTCCTTTGTTATTTCACCAAATGTACCATGATGCACTACGGTCAAGCACTATTATGAGGTAATCGAGTTAAAATGGCGGTTTGGCCTCTCCCTTTCTGTTGTTTAATGTTTTCTTCGCTCTGTCTCACTACCTCCTCGGTTCCCTTAATTTCATTTATAAAATCTGAAAATATTGTAAAGTTGTGACCAGTTATCGAGAAGCCCACAAAGCAGTTCTTTTGAAAATTTCAGTCTCTATGTAGGAATTGTAAGATAGATTTGAAGGATATGTTTTCAAACTATTGTGAAGCTATTAGCAAACTCCTCACACGATTGTGTGTTACTTACAATGACAAGCACATTTCTTTGGATCCGATGACGAGCGGTGATGTTTTCCTATCTGCTGATACACATTCATTTCTTCGTTTCTACGCTTGCATCGAAGTTTGTATGGATTCTGTATTAGGTACCCTATGTGTTGAAGATTGCAACAAGAAACAGTGAAGGAGGCATCCTAAAACATCTTTCCAGATCCTAGTTGGAAAGTGATCACCTAAGCTAGGTGGGGGCCACACAGGTGATTTTTGTCGCAAAGTCTATTTTTAGACTATGTCTATTTTTAGACATATGGATCATGGTCTATGAGTTGCAGGATGCTATTTATGGATGGTTGGTCAAGTTGGTAAAAATAGATGGACCTCTTTTTTTAGACATTGGGCGGAATCTATTTTTAGACTGCCAGTCTAAAAATAGATCAGTCGAATATTATTAGCCCTTAATAATATTTGGACTATAAACATTATCTTATCCTCTTGGAGCACTTCAGTTTGATGCTTGGATGTGACACATGCAGCTGACAGAAGGAAATACGCTTTTCCTAAGGGTTAGTTGAGCTATTGCATGGTTGACTTCAGTTAGGACTCAAGTGGCAGAGTTTGGTGGAGTTGATGAGACAGTTGGTGGAGTTGTGTTATGTTTAACTTAGTTGAACTAGTTGTATTTAGTCTAACTGAAAAATACACTAGTGATGAGTGGTGTGAATTAATTATTAATTAATTCACTAATTGTTAACTCATAAATCAACTAAAGAATACATCAGTTAACTGCAATGCATGGACAGTTCAGTGGAGACCAGTGTTAGAGGTGGGTGAAAGGGTGAGTGTGGCTATCAGTTGTGACTATACTTGTGCATGAGATTTGCACACACATTGATTGAGATTTCCAATGAGGATTGCACAGTTCAAGCCGAGTGAATTCGAACTTGGATCCAATTCATTCTCATCTTGGATTGCGCAGTAGAGGCAGGCAAACAGTGGAGGAGATTTGAACCTGTGACTTGTTCAGATCTAAGTTAGTTTGTGTGTAACTTTTTGGAGATAGTGCTGAGAGCTGTGAGAGCTTTGTGCTATGTATTGTTACATGTTCTCTATCATTATAATATACAGATAGTTGGGGGTTTTCAGCTGTAAGCTTTCCCCATTACATACTGTGTTCTATGTGTGCTTGATTATGTTTTAATGTGCGCATGTGACTGCTTCTATTTCCGCAAATTGATGATCAATTGTAGAAGAGGTTATGTATTATGCATGAAGATTAAATAGTGTGTAATCAGGATAATCTCGGTGAATAATTTAGCTATTATTCAAATTTATACATGGTATCGGAGCGAAATTGATCATCGGATCTATTACAGTGATTACAATTTATTTCGGTAGACAGAGTCTGTAAGCGGGCCAAGTAGCCTCTGGATCCATCCTTTCTTTGAAAGGTGATATATCCAGTAAATTCCCCTACAGTTGATCTCTGTGCTAGAAATACTTTGTTCTCACAGATCAGAAGCGGTTGAGTTTTGAGCTGGTGGAATTCGAATTTGCAGCAGTGTTTTCTTGGTGTCAAAGTCAAAATGTCTTATCAAGGATTGCGATTGGAGTATGCTCTTGAAGGCAGCTCAAATTATATTGCATGGAGAGATAGGATGGAGGAAGTGTTAGATGATAATGGGCTGAAGGAGTTCATAGATGCTGAAGTTCCAAAGCCTTCTTCTAGCGATGCTGCCTTGGTTGAGGCTTGGCAAAAGAAGACAGCAAGGTGTCGAAGGATTCTGTTGGAGGGCATGAAGGATCACATAGTATCCAGCCTGCATGGTAAGGCTTCTCCATTTTTGATGTGGAAAGCCTTGATAGATTTATTCCAAAGCAAGAGTGACCAGAGGAAGTTGGCGCTCAAGGATAAACTTAGGAAAATAAAGATGGAGAAGAATGACACTATTCCGGTATACTTGAAAAAGTTTGTCCACTGCAGGGATGAGCTTGGGAGTGTAGGAGTTAGTGTGGATGATGAGGAGCTGGTGAGCTTGGCTCTCCTCGGGCTTCCGAAAAGTTGGCATGCATATCAAGACAGTGTCAATGGTCGGGAAAATTTTCCAGGATGGGAAAGACTGTGGTCTGATATTGTGCAAGAGGAGATACGGCGGAGTACCAGGGACAGATCTTCATCAAAGGCATCTGATGAAGAAGACTGCGCTTTGGCTGCCAAAGCAAGGAAGGGGAAGGGGAATAAGAATGCTTCTCAATCTAGTGCGGATGGTAAAGAGCGTGACATGTCCAAAGTGAAGTGTTTTCACTGTCACGATCATGGACATTACGCCACAAATTGTCCACAGAAGAAGAAGAACAAGCAGGCTGCTGGAGCTGCAGCTGGTGAGGCTCTTGCCTCGCAATTTGAGTTGGAATTCTCATTGATCACATGCATGGTGTCTAGTGCATTAGGATCGGGGTGGTATTTTGATAGTGGCACTTCCTTTCACATGACGGGAGATGTGAATCTTTTCAGTGACTTGGTGGAGAAAGATCTCCAGTTGCATGTTGAGTTGGGCGACAATGGACGATACAATACGACCGGCATTGGTACCATAACCTTTCAGAGGGAGTCAGGTAAACTCATTCTTTTACAAGATGTAGTGCATGTTCCAGGTTTAAAGAAGAATTTGATCTCAGTCGCAATGTTAGAGGATAAAGGGTATGAAGTTGTCTTCAGTGAAGGAAAATTTTTCCTTTGGCACAAGGCAACAGGAAAATTCAAGAAGGTTGGGATTCGTGCAAAGAATCTCTAAATACTTGAAGTAGATGGGATGTCTATGGAGCTTCCTACTGTTGGGAAGTGCAAGAAAGACATGCAATTGATGCTTGAGAGGGAGCAAGTTTTTCATGCAGGTAATAGTGAACCTCGGGATGTGGAACAACCACAAGATGAGGATCATGGAGTGGGAGAAACCACTCATGCAGAGAAATTTCGTGCCAAATGGGCAGAGGGAGTGCATGCAGCTATACCACCAGGTGAGAGGTGGGGCGACATGCATGATTGATCCCAAGAGGAGATTTCTGGGCAGGATTCATGAGATGGTGTGGATCTCATGAGTTGAAATGGCACACAAGGACATATAGAGCATGGTAGCATGATCGGTTGATTGATCTGGGGAAGATCAGTGACGATTAATAGATCTGGGCGGATGGGGAAGTGTGACAGTCTGAGTGCATAGGTGCAAAGAGTTCAATAGCGATGGTTTCTGATGACATATGAGTTGGTACCGAAATGGGAATTCAAGAATTTAATGGCAGATGCATGGGAGTTGCATGGTGCATCGGACATCGGATTGATTGAGTTGTTTGGAGCTTGGAAGAGTTGTAGAGCAGATGCATGGAGTTGCATGGTGCTTGCAAAGGTTGTAGGGTGAATGCATGGAGTTGCATGTCACATGTAAAGAGTGTCCTTTCTTGTTGAGAGGGAGTGTTGAAGATTGCAACAAGAAATAGTGAAGGAGGCATCCTGAAAAATCTTTCCTGATCCTAGTTGGAAAGTGATCACCTAAACTAGGTGGGGGCCACACAGGTGATTTTTGTCGCAAAGTCTATTTTTAGACATATGGATCATGGTCTATGAGTTGCAGGATGCTATTTATGGATGATTTGTCGAGTTGGTAAAAATAGATGGACCTCTATTTTTAGACATTGGGTGGAATCTATTTTTAGACTGTCAAGCTAAAAATAGAACAGTCAAATATTATTAACCCTTAATAATATTTAGACTATAAACATTATCTTATCCTCTTGGAGCACTTCAGTTTGATGCTTGGATGCGGCACATGCAACTGACAGAAGGAAATATGCTTTTCCTAAGGGTTAGTTGAGCTATTGCATGGTTGACTTCAGTTAGAACTCATGTGGTAGAGTTTGGTGGAGTTGATGAGACATTTGGTGGAGTTGTGTTCTGTTTAACTTAGTTGAACTAGTTGTATTTAGTCTAACTAATAAATACACTAGTGATGAGTGGTGTGAATTAATTATTAATTAATTCACTAATTATTAACTCATAAATCAAATAAAGAATACATCAGTTAACTGGAATGCATGGACAGTTCAGTGGAGACCAGTGTTAGAGGTGGGTGAAAGGGTGAGTGTGGCTATCAGTTGTGACTATACTTGTGCATGAGATTTGCACACACATTGATTGAGAATTCCAATGAGGATTGTGCAGTTCAAGCCAAGTGAATTCAAACTTGGATCCAATTCATTCTCATCTTGGATTGCGCAGTAGAGGTAGGAAAACAGTGGAGGAGATTTGAACCTGTGACTTGTTCAGATATGAGCTAGTTTGTTTGTAACTTTTTGGAGATAGTGCTGAGAGCTGTGAGAGATTTGTGCTATGTATTGTTACATGTTATATATCATTATAATATACATATAGTTGGGGGTTTTCAGCTGTAAGCTTTCCCCATTACATACTGTGTTCTATGTGTGCTTGATTATTTGTTTATGGGCGCATGCGACTGTTTCTATTTCCACATATTGATGATCAATTGTAGAAGAGGTTATGTATTATGCATGAAGCTTAAATAGTGTGTAATCAGGATAATCTCGGTGAATAATTCAGCTATTATTCAAATTTCTACACTATGTTCCTGCTCTCCTTGCCATTTATGTTTCTCTTCTGAATGTATTATCTGAGAAGTGATTTCAGTTGGTTTAACCAATGTAGTGGATGTTATTGCCTGCTCTCTGATGTATGAATTAAATGAATTGAGTTCTTAGATGTTTCTTGTTATTGATTTAGTTGGAAGATTTGGGAACACATGGGATTAGAGTTAGCCCTGTCCACTAGGATCCTTGTATGACCTGCTGATCTGTAACTTTTTGCTCTGAAATCTGTGTTATCTCCTCCCCTCCTACTTTCTATATCACATAATCATCTTGAAGATCCTAAGTTTCAGATGACTAGACCAATTGAAAGCCTGCCTATTGAGTAGCAAGCAAATGCTTTCCTGACTCCATTGCCCAATGGTTTTGAATATTTCCTGGAATATTTCACCTCTGCCTTATCCCTCTTTGCTCATTCGGGTCTTACATTGAACCCTTCTTTCCTGATAACCAACAACCAAAACAAACAATCAAACAAACAAACTCGTGCCTATAACTAGCCTAACATCTTAAACTTTGAGCTTCATCGACATAAACTGTTCTCAAATTAGAGAGATCCCTCTTTGGACCCAGGAGGGCTAGATCCTGAGGTCTGAAAGTGGTTCTGATGTTGTCTCATCTTTTGGTCTTGCCAATCTGGCCAAAACATGGGAACCTCAACAGACTGAATTTGGCGGAAGAAATAAATTTTAGTGTTAAACATAAAAGTTTAATGTTAAGGTGAATACAAAGGAAAAAGGCTAAAATGAAGGAGATCAGGCACATTTGGTGATGGGACTGAGAGGGCGGAGGAAGATTGAACGTGGGTCATCAGATCATGAAAGAGATCAACAGTGGATATCTTCCGACAGCGCTCTTTTGGAAGGTTTGATGAAAGTAATATGGATGGGAACACGATATAATATGAGCCGTCCGATTAAAGAAATCAACAGTCAAGATTAAATGAAGGACTATATCGGGGAGGAGTGACTTTAGAGGAAAACTGCTAGTTTCGCGCAGCTCCGAAGTGGTTTTGAAAATTCTCCAAAAAAATGCGATATACCTCACTACCTGACATGTATCCTCCCAAAACTGCTTTTATTGTGTAATTTTCAAACATTAAACCTCGCGCGCAAAAATTATGCGATATGCATTTTTAGCCGTTGCATGAAAGGCGGAGAGATCTGACGGTGGGAATGAGAGTGCGATATGGAAAGATGCATAGGAAATAAGGTGGGAAAAGCCAACGGTGGATTAAATGCTGACCATTGGATCTACGAAATGGGTGGCAGAGATCTAATCGGGGATCGGCGAAACACTGGAATGGAGGAAGGTGAAAGTGGGGTGCGATGAAATGTGGACCATCAGATGAGGTAGAATGGATGGCCAGGATTTAATCGCATTGAAGAAAGGTAGTGGATCAAAACTCTGAAGTCCTTTGATTTTGTGATTTGCAATTTAGCGCAGACCGTCAGATCAGAGGGGAGATCAACAGTCGAGATTTGACTGGAGGGGGAATGATGGAGGGCACATGAGCAGAGTGCGATTGAATCTAGGCCATTGGTTCTTGTGGATTCAGCGGTCCAGATTAAATCGGTGGAGTGGTGATGTTAGGCTCAGGAGCGGAGTGCGATGGTGTCTCAACCGTTAGATCTGTATGGATGGACGGTCGGGATTAGATCGAGGATCACAAATCAGCAGAGACAAGGGATGGCACTTGTTGTGGTTCCTATGTTTTGGCTAGATTGGAAAGACCAAAAGATAAGACAACATTAAACCACTTTGGGATCCTAGGATCTATCCCTCCTGGATCCAGAGAGGGATCTCTCTATGATATGTAAATAATGATATATCTTTGAACCTAAAATTGAGGTATGAGGCTAGTTATGAAGCACAAGGGTTTTTTGACTTGTTTGTTTGGTTGGAGATCATTAACTGAGAAGGTTAAGGAAGTAAAGAAGGAACTGAATAGAAGGATGTTTCAGCATGGGAAGATAGGTCAAGAAAGTGTCAATCCATTGGTCTATGGAGTCATGAAAGGGTATTACTTGCATAACAACTAACCAAGGGTTTCCATAGGGCAAGTCATCTATACCAAAGGATATTTTTAGATAGATGGTGGAATGGAACATTAAGAATGGGTGAAAGAAAGAAACCAAAGTGCAATCTGCAGATCAGGTAAGGACTTTTAACCTATCCTGCTTTGACATACCTCGAAGGAAACTCTCATTAAAGACACAAAGGGTAGCTTAAGATCAGGTCATATGTCATTTAAATCCAGACCTGCTTTCAGCATACTCTTAAGGAAGATAATTCAGCAGTTCTCATAACCACTTTCAGAATATTAAAAGACATTTAAGATGAAACATAGAGTAAGGCCTAAGATCATAGAAGAACTTTTAACCTCCAATTCTTTTGACACTAACTCAAAGGGATCTTATAAAGGCCAACTGTTGGAAGAGGACCCTAGTGGACAGGGCTAACTCCAAATCCCCAGTATCCCAATTCTTCCAGATGAAACCAAACAAGAACATCTAAAAACAAACTCTAAATTCATACATCAGTACGCATGGGCAAGCCAACATCTTTGACTAGTTAAATTATGTGAGGTTGATCTCAGATAAACAATTAGCAGAAAACATCAAATATAAGAAGAGCAAGAAGCATTAGGGTACTTTACAGCAGTATATCCTGAGCTAGATTACTGATTCTTATCAGAGGATAATGGACAATGTGAAAGACATGAAATGAGATAATCATAGTAAGGAAAACATCACCCGTAATATAGACCAGGATCCTATGAAATTGCTTGTTCAATTGATGTGCAAACCAGTCACATACTTTGAGCTCAATGGCTTGTTATAGTCAAAACTTCTCCTCCCAGCCAAATTATTGATGTCCATCTCATTCCAAAAACCAAAGGATCTTATGGCCAAGTTAGATTTGCCTTTTGATATCCCATATCCATTGATAAGTTCGTCATAAATTTTTCTTGACTCCATTTCCCAATGAATCTGACATTTCTCCTTTCTACCTATCTTTCTTAGACCTTTCATGTTCTGCTATGTCTTCCAACCAAAAAAACAAACAAACACCTGCACTTAATAACTAGTCTAAAATCCAATACTCAAAGCAAACAAGATAAACCTTTGCAAAACAAATAAATTTGAGAGAGCCCTCTCTGAGAACAGGAGGACTAGATCCTGTAACTCTAACGATTGGTTTGATGTTGCCTTGTCTTTTGATTTTCCAAACTATCAAAACATAGGACCCCAACATAATGGCAATCACGGTGGGACACTGAGTAAACTCCTTAAAAACAAAGCACTCTTTGTCTAGTCCAACAGAAGTAACTTTCTTCAAGCACTACCAAGCACAATGGTAATCATGATAGGACTTATTTGAATTAGTGACAAACTAAGTAACCCTTAGGATTCTCATAGAACCTTATCGAACCTTGGAGGAATCAGTTACCAAGCCATAAGAGTGAACTCTGTATGTTTTAAACACCTTAGTTAAGTGTTAAATCAGATTTAGGACACTCTCATAACCTATAAGACCGAAAAACTTAGAAAAACCCAAAAACATTTCAGTTTGGCTTCATAATAAGCATGGTGGTGGAACCATCCAATATTTTACCTTCATAGAAGCTAAAAAGTTTCCACCTGGCGACTCCACTAGCCTAGTAAGCTTAATACTCATATAGGTCTCCAGATCTCTTTAGGATTGTGTTAACCAGCCTTGAAGAGGTTTTGAAGCCTAGCCCCATACTATATAAGACATTGTCAGAGGTAAAACTTCCAAAAACAATCCCTAAAAACTTTAACCTCTCTCATTTTTGAAAAGCAGTCTGGCTTCACATAGGATCAACACTAGATCCCATCCATACCTTAATCCTCCTTTAATAGTTGACAATCCAGAGAGAATTCTGTGGCAGAATTCTAAGTCTAGAAAATCAGCTGCTAATAGGAGCCTCTTAAGAAAAAAATCTGTCCCTGAAAACCTTGTTGTCTTAGAGGATTTACACTTTGATTTACATCATACAAAGAACAGATTTAGAACCAGATCTCAAGGTGATTTAAACCAAACTGATCTTGACATTGCAGATTTGCAACAGAGCTTTAGTAGAGAAGCCTCACCTTCCACTCCTCCCGATTCCCAGCTTCTTCATCACTTTAGCCTTTTTCATAACAAATATGCTCAAAACCAGTTTTCTGGTCCAAGTGTTTCTTCCACTCCAATCCATACTACCATTATTCAAAACACGCCTTTTTATCCTGCTTTCCCCCTTGTAAATCCACCTATTGTAAACCCACCTTTCTTTCCAGCCATGGAAACATGGTATGCCCCATTAGTGTTACCACAACCTCTGCTTCCCTTACCAAATGAGTACCAATCTAAAATTCCTCATTTCACTGGAAAAGAGTCTACCACAACTCAACATCATGTAGATAGGATGGAGGATTCATTTTATTACATGGAGATAGAAGAAGAGACCATTAAGATGAGAATATTTTCCCAAAGATTAGGAGGAGATGTAATGAAGTGGTTTAAAAACTTACGTCCTAACAACATCAATGATCTCTCTGCTTTGCATCAAGCATTCATCAACAAATGGGAACTCAAAAATAACTCTCTCCAAATACTAGCAGAGTATAGCAACCTTAAAACATAGATCCAATCAGACCCAATCAGTTCACCAGAACAATCAAATCTTCCCTCAAATCAAATTCAAAACATTGAAAATCAGCAGCAAAAAGAGAATGAAAATAAGGCAAATATACTTTCGAAAATAAATTTTGATGGGTCTTGTAATAAAACCAATGCAGGAGTAGGTGTATGGATTCAAAATACAAATCAAAGTTTTTCATATAAATTGGATTTCCCATGCACTAACAATATTGTTGAATATTAGGCACTTCTCATTGGCTTACAATTGCTTAAACAATTAGAAGCGCAAAAGATATCAATATTAGGAGACTCTGAACTTATCATAAGACAAATCAAAGGAGAATATTCAGCTAGAAACCGAAGACTTAGAGAATATCGAAATGTTGTCCTTGATTTATTGAAGACCTTTGAAAAATATGAACTCATTTTCATTCCAAGAGCACAAAATCATCTAGCAAATGAACTTGCCTTCAATGCCAGCAACTGCCAAATACCTCAGATAAATGAGCAGCTTAGTGTAAAGGTAAAACAAAGGCCTGTAGTGCCTGATAACGAGGATCACTGGCAAGTGTTTGATTCAGACAAACACATAGATGACTTCCTGAAATCAGAAAATGATTTTTCCATACCAATATCAGAAACCAGCCATAAAGAAAACTGCTTGTATATTGAACAAACCCCAGAAGTTGAAATAACAGATTCTGCTAATATAAATCACTGTGAGAATCCTTTTGAAGCAGAATTATTTGACAACGTAGACCAAGAAGACTTGGAAGTATTACAATGCAAGAATGATACAATTCGAAGGGGTCTCACACCTTTAGAACACCTTTTTAACTTTAACAATGGAGCCAAAGAACCAAGAATGGAGCCTGTGGAAACAGATCTTGAAGAGCATAACATAGATAGCCTAGCAGAACCCAAGATGATTAAATTTTCCAACACGCTCCCAGCTCACATAAAATTGCAATACATAGAGATGTTCAAAGAATTTAAAGATGTGTTTGCTTGGGGATACAAAGATTTGAAATCTTATGATACTAGCATCATTCAGCACAAAATTCCTTTTAGGGAAAATAAAAAGCCTTTTAAAAAAAAACTAAGGAGAATAAACCCTGTTTTATTACCTTTAGTCAAGGTAGAAATTGAAAAGATGCATGATGTTGGGATAATAGTACCAATTAGATATTCAGAGTGGGTATCAAACTTAGTTTCTGTTAGGAAAAAAACAGGGGAAATCAGGCTCTGTATTGACTTCAGAAATCTAAATAGAGCCTCCCTAAAAGACAACTACCCCTTGCCCAAGATGGACCATATACTTCATAAGGTAGTCAACTCAAAAATAATATCACTGTTAGATGGGTTCTCGGGCTACAACTAGGTGTTAGTGCTCCCAAGTGATCAACACAAAACTGCTTTTACAACACCTTGGGGCACTTTTATGTATGTCAAAATGCCATTTGGTTTGATGAATGCAGGGGCCACCTTCCAAAGGGCCATGGACATAGCCTTTTCTGAAGACATTGGCTATTTCATAATCATTTACCTTGATGACATAACTGTTTTCTCAAAAACTGATGAAGAACATTTGATTCACTTGAGAAATTGTTTTGAGAAGTGTAGGAAATTTGGCTTATCTTTGAATCCCAAGAAGACACTCTTTGGTCTCCAAGAAGGTAGACTTCTTGGTCATATAATTTCATAATAGGGGATCAAAGTAGACCCTAAAATGATAGATGTAATATTGCAAATCAACCATCCAAGAAGCCTCAAAGAATTGCAATATTTCATTGGGAAGATTAATTTTTTGAGGAGGTTTATCCCCAACCTTGCTGAGCTATTAAAAAACATTACAAATATGCTTAAGAAAGAGGTAGGTGTGAAATGGAATTTACAAGCTAAACAATCATTTGAATTGGTTAAACAAGCTCTTACTCAAACACCAGTTTTGATTAGTCCAGATTTCATCAAATACTTTTATATCTTTTCTTTTGCATCTGAGCATACAATAGCTGTAGTATTACTTCAAAAGAATGACTTGGGGCAAGAACAACCAATATCCTTCTTTATTAGGGCCTTACGAGATGCTCCTATCAAATATAACATCATGGAGAAGCAAGCCTTAGCATTAGTGAAAGCATTAAAGGACTTTAGAGTCTACATTTTACACTCTCACATAATTGCTTTTTTTCCACATACTGTTGTCAAGGATATTCTAAGTCAAGACCCTGATGGTAAAAGGGAAAAATGGATTGCAACTATTCTTGAATATGATTTAGAAATCAGGCCCACCAAACTAGTTACCAAACTAGTTAAAGGGCACAGCAAACAAAATTCTTAGATCTGGTCACTACTGGCCCACCATTTTCTCAGACACTCAGAAGTTAGTCATGTCTTGCCATAAGTGTCAATTTTTTTATGGCAAAAGAAAAATTCTTCCTTTACCTTTACATGCTATCAGTGTTGAGTCACCTTTTCAACAATGGGGCTTGGACTTCATTGGGGAAATTCACCCATCTTCATCAGCCCAGCATAAGTGGATTCTCACTGCCACTGACTACTTTACCAAGTGGATAGAAGCCATACCATCTAGGAATGCTACTGAATCTGTCATTATCAAGTTCCTTGAAAACAATATCCTATCCAGATTTGGTTGTCCTAGAAAAATCATAACAGATAATGCTGATGCCTTTAAATCCAAAAGAATGGTTGATTTTTGTCACAAATACCACATTACTTTGGGCCATTCTACTGCCTATTATCCCCAAGGAAATGGATTAGCTGAATCCTCCAATAAGAGTCTCATCAATATCATTAAAAAGCTGTTGAAGCAGAATCAGAAATCATGGCACAATAAGCTGGTTCATGCCTTATGGGCTGATAGGTTAACTACAAAAAAGTCAATTAATATGCCCCCCTATCATCTGGTCTACGGCATGGATGTAGTCTTCCGCACCTCATTAGGAGTTCCAGTCATGAAACTCCTTCAAGAAGTGCAGATTGAAGAGAATGATATGATGAGAAGAATCAACCAAACAATTCATTTAAAGCAGCACAGAGAATAAATCTACGAAAGAACACAGTTAGTCCAAGAAAATATCAAGAAGCTATTTGACAAGAGGACTAAGGCAAACAATTTCCAAGTTGGAAAAGTTGTTCTTAAATGGGATTCAAGAAGAGAAGAGAAGGGAAAACATGGCAAATTTGAGAACTTATGGAAAGGGCCCTATATTATTCATGCTGAGAAGAGTCACAATGCATTTTTCTTGAAAGAATTGAATGGAGAAGATATGTATGGAGGTCCTGTCAATGGCAGGATGCTCAAGCATTACTTCTGCCAAGAATCATGAGTTTCAAAGAATTTTATTTTCCATTGTAAATATCATTGTTAAACATTGCATTCAAAGTTAGAAAAATCAAAATCCAAAAACAATAAAAAGAGAAAAGAGGGCAGATTGAAAAACAAAAAGGTACATCCCCATACCAAAAAGAGAAACAAAGTCTGAAAGTGTGCAAGCTCAAAAGCCACTCCTAAAAACACACTTCTAGTTATTCATACAGCCTAATCATGACTAATTAGCTTTTCAATTTATTGTTGATGGGTTAGTAAATTAGATTTTCCAAACAGCATAATCCTGGCTTATCAGTAAGGTAGATTAGGATAGAAAAAGAAGGGTTCAAACAAGCTCAAAATCTGAACCTATGAGATTGATGAAGAACTGGTTCTAATAAACTCAAAACTTGAACCAAGGAAGAAAGAAAGATAGCTCAAACAAATTCAAAATCAGAGCTGGAGAAAAGGAGAAGGATGTTCTTAAATTTTCAGATCTTAAGCCTTCACATTTTGTTTTAAAAATTTCTGTAAAATTATTCTATGTGTAGCTTGTTTTTATGCCATAGATCAGCAACAAGTTAGACTGTTCAATCCTAGCTTGTTTGCTTTTAAATTTCTGCTTTTGAATTTAGAGAATAAAAGTTTGTCAGACAATCTAATCCTGACAGACAATAGTTAGGTAGAGAAGCTTATGAACACAACTATTTAAATTGAGTTCATGGAGGAATAAGATTAGACTTAGATTAGGTTTTTGTTTTTTAAAAGAATAAAATGTTGTTGAGGAGAGTTTTCCAGTCTAAATGAACTCTGAAAAGAAGAAAAAATGTTAGGATCATTAGGAATGGGTAGGTAGACTTGTTGTTTTGACAAAATTCCATTGTTTTAAATTGCTGCAGAGATCATCAAACAGAAAGGTTGTTGCCCAATGGACTAAGGCACTAGTTTAATGGAAGCCAGAAACTTGTAGCTAAGGTTCTAGACACCTAAAGAACTAGATGTCTTCCTCAAGTGGAGCTACTGTTAGCCACTGATAAATTCTATTATACCAAAAAGTGGCTAATTTTGTTCTTCAAAAAATCCAAGAGATAATTCCCCTTTGAGAACCTATCATCCTTGAAGTTTTTATGAAGATAGCTAACCTCTAAGTTAAATCTTCACTGTTGTTTCCATTTTGTCCATAAAATCTGTTGTTTTGACCAAGAGAAAACTGCTTAAAAAGGCCTCATTTTCCCTCATTTTCACCCCTACAAAAACCCCATTTTTATCCCTTCTGTCCTCCATTAAAAATCCCTCCATAAGCCTCATTTTACCTTTAAAAATCACTCCAAGGCCCTCTTATAGCCATTTGGTCCCCTTCCATTTGGTTTAAAAACTCCTTTTCCTTCTACCAGAACCCTCAAATTGCCTCAAAAACCCTGTTTTTAAGACAAATAACAGTTACTTTCCATTATAAAATTTTTTAGCCCCCGAGGGCTTAACTTTCATAAGCCTCCACTTCATAAGACTCTAGCCGCGCAGCCGGGTGCTTAAAGGACTTAAAAATCCTTTCCCAAACCCGACTTTCCTTTGTATTTTCATAAAAACCTCATTTTTCTTTGTTATTCATAAAACCCGAAGAAGTGATTTGGAACAAATCTTGTCCGTCGATATAAACCGATCAACGATCATTGACTCATCGCATCGGAGGTCCGCATCGGGGCTTCCCTTTTTTTCATGTCCTTTAAAAATTTTCTGATGCGATTAAATCCCCACCATCGATCATCCCTCTGATCCGACGGTCAATCCACAATCGCATCGCAAATATTCATTTGACGCATTTTTCATGGTTTATTGCCTCCCTCCGATTGCGATCCTGCGATTGTTTCTCTACCGTTGATCTGATCTACTCCACCTACATCCAACGGTCCATATCACTTCCCTTTTCCAAGCCTGTCTTCTGCCTTTGGCCTTTACAAATTAAATCCTGACCATCGATCTAGTTTTCAGATCGACGGCTATCGCTCCATCGCAAAACGGAAAAATCACAAATCCTTTTGTCCGTTCCCTTTTCCATCCTCCGATGCCGATCCGTCGATTCAATCTGAACCGTCAAAATCCACAAAAACTGACGGCTCATATTAAATCGTGCTCCGCTCAAAGGCTCTTATCATCACACCCGCTGATTAAATCTCCACCGTTGATCTCTCTTAGATCTAACGGTCCGCGCTCAATCGCATCGGCGCATTCCATTGTAACACGAATTTTTCATCCAGCCGATTGTGATCCTGCGATCAAATCTCCGTCATTGATCTTCTCCGATCGAATAGTCCATATCGCTCCCTGTTCAAAACCCGCCCTCCGACATTAAAACCCGTCGATTCAATCCTGACCGTCGATCTCTCCTAGATCTAACAGCCCGCGCTTAATCACATCAACGTATTCCCTATGTGCCTTCCCTTTGCCTCCGCCGATTTGTGACCCTGTAATCAAATTTGGGCCGTCCATTTCATATATCTAATGGTCCAGATTAAACTTGGCTTCCCTTTGTTATTTCATACAGCTCGACTGTGTAAAATCTTTCGGCGAAGATCCACCGTTGATCTCTGCAGATCAATGGTTCACATTGCACCTGATCTCCACCTGAAGCCCCCGTCTCACATTGCTTTCATTTCCCCGAGATTGAATCTGAGCCATAAATATTTTAGATCCTGCGGTCCATATTCAACCCGATAGGCCCAACTCCTTTGGGACCTACCTTCCCCATCGAATGATCTGGACCATCCATTGCTGAGATCCAACGGTCCAAATCTAAACCACCTTGACCCTGCCCACCATTTTTCGCCCGCACATCTTATCTCATCGTGCTCTCACTTCCACCATCGGATTTCCTCACCTTTCATCCAACGGTTGCTATCCCATATCGCGTAATTATATGCCCGAACGTTAATGCCCAAAATTTATGCGATATGGGCGGTTTTGGAAATCCACGTGTTGAACGCAGACCTATATCGCATTCCAAAAGCTAAAACCACCTTACCACCTCCGAGCTGCGCGAAAAACGCTGACGGTTTTCTGCCAAACCACTGTCCTCCACGATGTTACTTTTTCTTTTAATCCTGGCCGTTGATTATCCTAATCTAACAGCTTATGTTATAACGTGACCCCTTCGCTTGCCCCCCACCTTTGCTCCCAAAACATTTCATTGAGTAATCTCCATTGTCGATCTCTGAGATCTGATGGTCCCAGTTTAATCTCCTCCCATTCGTCTACCATCCACCTAATGCCCCCAAAACATTTCACCTAATGATCTCAACCATTGATCATTCTAAATCTGACGGTCCATGTTCGCCGTCATGCCCAAACTCCATTCTTCACCTGGTTAGTTGTTCTGCCAGGTTTTTCTCCCTTTTTCCATTATATTTTCTCGTTCTCACGGCTTCAAACCGCCTCCATAAAACCTCCAAAGCAATTTAAACCAATAAAACGTAGGATTTCAATAATATTTGTGTGTTGTTTGTGCAGGTTTAATGAAGTTAAATTTAAACTTTCCACAAATGATTACACTATTATTAGCCAAGGATGACGATCCTTACGGCCTTTTGATACTTATTAAAGGGTTTCAAAGGAATAATTAAACATTTTTAGGGAGCCGATAAGTCATGATTATCGGTTTTCTGAGCAAAAACTCCAGTAAACCCTCTGTGCACCTGAAAACAGCAAAACACAGTCAGCATCAATCATGAAAGTGTATCAGTGTCAAAGACAAAAATTATGGTTTAATCAAGCCTAAACACCAATCCAAATATAAATCACTGTGTTTAGGAAACAGAGAATCAAATCCGGAACACCTCAGAGCTATATTAAAGGGGCTAATTGATTCCCTAGCTACTATATTGCCACCTTGCAGCTCTCTGCCTCAAAGGAATACCCAGATCAGATCTCAGTTTGAAACATTAAGGCCAAAGAAAGCTGAATAGTTATTACAAGCAAAAAAAATATCTCAACCGTCAGTAGAAGTCATTGAAAAGATAATAAAATGCCTTAAAGTCAATATTTTTACCCATTGAGCCTTAAAAAGCATAAACAGAGTAAGTGAAATAGAGTTTTAATTCCATGCATTCCTGCCCTATACCTTGCATGGTTTTCGAGGCTAGGAGTTGCATTTTAGTGTAGAATTTATTACACTTCAAACCTAAAAACTCTTCCACCTCCTCATTTCTTCTATAAATACTTCTGAGGAAGATGAGGAATTGTTGGTTGATTGTTCACTAGTTGTAATACTGAAACTCTCTAAAATAATACATAGTCTGTCTAAAGTTGAGGAAGAAATTCAAGTCTTGGAAGGTTGATGATGATGTTGCATGCTTGTTCTTGAGAAGGCTCTATCATTGGATCCATGAGCTTGGCTGTTGGTGAAGTATTCTGAACTGTTTAATGTTTTCTCTTGTTTTCATTTTGTTTCATAAATTTCTTACTACAGTAGGATGAAAGTTTTAGGCTAAGAAATGACTCCTAGAAGCACCTTAGACCTGTTCATCCTTCACTGTTTTATGTTCTCTTCTGCTGAGGTATTTTAGAGTCTTTAACTCTCTCTTTAGTCCTCATGCTTGTTTATTTCTATAATAGTTTAAATAGTTGGTTTCAACATGATTTATGGTTTTCCCTGCTCGTCTGCTGCCACTTGAATGTTGTTATTGAAGTCTCCCTTTGAAGTACCATTGTTTTAAGTTAGCCAAGGAGGTCTATTTTGATCATGCCCTTATTCCTTGCTTGAAAAAATGTTTTGAAGGTCTTTATAGTTGTGATCATAGATGTTTTTAGGTGTTCCCTCTTCTATGACTGCAATTATCAATGAATATTTTATGTTTTCTAAGTCATTTGAAATAAAGTATTTGAGGAAATAGGGTGTTCCCCGAATCTTAGATTTCATTTTAAAAGTTGTTTTGAAGTCATTATTTGCTTAAAGTGTGGTTTGTAGAATTTATGGTTAGCCCTGTCTATCAAATACCTCTTTATTGTTCAAGTTATGTTTTCAAATTCCCTTTGTTGAGAATTTTAATTCTCTTTCCAAATCATTCATGTCCATCTCATTCCAAAAACCAAAGGATCCTATGGCCAAGTTAGATTTGCCCTTTGATATCCCATATCCATTGATAAGTTCGTCATAACTTTTTCTTGACTCCATTGCCCAATGAATCTGACATTTCTCCTTTCTACCTATCTTTCTTAGACCTTTCGGGTTCTACTATGTCTTCCAACCAAACAAACAAAGAAACACCTGCACTTAATAACTAGTCTAAAATCCAATACTCAAAGAAAACAAGATAAACCTTTGCAAAAAAAATAAATTTGAGAGAGCCCTCTCTGAGAATAGGAGGATTAGATCCCTGTTATAGCATCATTTTTCACCCTTATGTGATTCATGATTGTCTCTATGGCCTTGGGCACCCATTCCCACAGACTTGAAAAAACTTTATAAAAAACAGTGTTAAAAATCCCATACGCGGGTATGCCCAGAATTTTCCGCGTGTATATGCTAGTCCACATGTACTTTTCCGCGTATGCCATTAAAATCATTAAAAAATATATAAAAATTCCCTATTTTCAGGTTGGGTTGATGGTTACTCCAGTAGTTCAACCACCCCAGCACGTGGCCAACTGTTTCCAACTGATTGAAACTACTTTGAAGGAGTATTAAAGCCCCTCATGTGCATGGCCTAAGGGAGAGAGAAATTTGATTGATATTATACTCTGTTGGAATCCCAATTCAAGTCTGGATTCCCGTGCCTCCTGCACTTTCCAAGCTTTATACAGGAAACCGTTGTTTCCTGGAGATGTTCATCCATTTATATGCCATCTCGAGTGCACAAGTCTTGAAAGTATCTTAGTGAGGCAAGGGTGGGACGGATCCGGACGACGGTCTGTTCGAAGATCGTGGAAGGATTCAGGTGATCTCTCCACTTTTTACTACTGTACATGATGTTTGTAATAATGAAGAAACATCTTGTTCCTGAACTTGTGTGATAATATCTATTTGCATATGTGAAAAGATTGATTATTAAGCATTCATTATGGTTTATATAATGTTTCACATGGATTACACTAACGTTTAGGAGAAATATATGCTGTACAACTAGGTTTATGTGCATGTTCTTTCTTGTTTTCCAGGTTAAGGAGGAAGAAGAGTTGCTGGGGGTTTGGACCCCACGGGATCTACATCGAACGTAGGACTACGGGTGAGTTCTGCTATCATTGGTATCTAGTTTTTAGCATTCAAGTGTGGTTGTGTGTGAGTCCTTCTGAATAGCATGCCCTGATCTGTGGAGGTTTTGACCCAACAAACCTCTAGGGTGTTTTTCCCCGAAATAGAACTGGTGACTCCGCTGGGGATCGCATTCTTGTGATTCCCCTGTTGGGTGGTTTCAGTTGTTTGAAAGGTTTCCAACAGTTTTAACTTTTATTTCTAGTCCAGCTAACTCTTTCTCTGTCAGACTAAAGACCTGGTTCCTTATACAGGCTTGATATTTTTATTTTTTATTATTTACCTTTTCATACGCGGGTTTGTCTGTACACAGACGTGTATACACACAGTTTTTGTTAAAGGGAGTCGTGTATATGCGGGTTTCCTTAACACAGTCGTGTATGCACACTTGTTTCAAAACTGTCAAGTAGCGTATGCCTAGGTGAATTTTGAAATTTTTGATTTCTTGGCTTTTTAGTCTTGTCTGCCTGTGGAGACCTGTTCCTGCAGTGTCTTTATATCTTCTGGATTGTGTTGAGAGTGGTCATTGGTCTTTTTTCTCTCTTGTTTGGTTGAAAACTAGCTTATCTGGCAAATTTTGTTTCTTGTGATTGCATTTCTGGTTCGAGTACCAAGATCTCTTCCTGGGGATTCTTGGCTGTTCTTCTTCATCAGGACAGAGGGCTTCTGCTCATTTACTCTTTCCTACTTTTGTGTCTTGCTTTGCGCTTCGATTTTTGCCTTCTTTCGGTTGGTTTCCTTGAGTTCAGTTGACTAGGTCTTGTTGCAACTTTTGAAGAGTCTTTCTTGGTTCTTTGAAGTTTTTGTTTGCTGCAAGGTTGTACTATTCTTCTAGGCTTAGTGACTGAGTTTCTTGTCTTCTTTTGCTCATATAAATCTTGCTACTAAATTAGCCTTATAAGATTTGGAGCGTTTTGAAGTTTTTCTTGAAGTTCAGAGTTGTTTGGCTTGGAATTTGATAGTTTTCTTGGTCTCTTTGAGCTCTTCCTTTTTATAAAATTCAAAAGCTAAAAAAACATTTTGTTATGTCATTTGCTTTTGTTTTACATTTTTGTTTTCATTTTGTTACATCTTTTGAAGCTTTGTTGAGATTTCTTGCCTTTGGTTTTTGACTTGATTTTTGGAAAGGAATTGTCATTGGTTTCTTCCTCTTGTTTCAAGCGATTTTGGTGTCTTTATACTAAGAGTTTCTGATTTTAGGAACTAGCTTTGTGGACAACCAAAAAGAGATAAAACTGAAGGATCTTTGGGAAATTTCTCTCTGCTTTAGTAAACTTTGCATCTTAGAATTTGCATGCTCTTAGTGATTTGCATCAGGTGCACTTAAGCATTTAGTCATTTTCATAGTTTTTGTGAGTGTGAAGTTTGTTATTTGAAAAGAATTTTTTTTTTAGTCTCGTAGAACCTTTGTAGAAATTTCTTTTCATCGAAAGGAAATTACTGCATTTGCATGTAGTTTGTTTTTTATTAATTTCTTTTCTGTGTCAATAACACCACAAGTTTCATTTTCATATCCCTTTGTCTTAATATAACAGCCAATTAAAATAAGCTCTATAATTTAAAAAACAACTAGCAAGTTTTTATTAAGTGTCATACACCAAATAGCTAGGTTGTAGGGCCTTGGATTAGGTGAGTGGAGAGTTAACTCTCCAAGGCCGCTCAAAAAAAACATAGAAGTTGATTAATTGAGCGAAATCCAACTCCGTTAGGTGGGCCGGGAAAGCTCTCCTCCAGAGAGTCAAGCGCGATGGGAAGTGAAGGCCGAGAAGAGAGATACCCCCTCTCTGATTTGCTGAATCTGACCTCAAGACCGTTCCACCCAGCTTCTGACACGGATTGGTGCCCATAGTTGCCAGTCCTAGGTTCCACATAGGTGACTACGGGGGGGAATACCCGTGGTACCTGAGGCAGACGTTGTATCACTTCTAGCAGTAATTCTGGGGGGTGCCCTTGCGAAGCTTGGGTACTTGTGCCGGCAAAGGCTATTGTTAGGGGGTCGGTGTAACTGTTTCTGTTACCTTCACTAGTAGGCCTGGGCCGTCATTATCCCAGACTACTTTCGGGAGGTCCTATATTTCGCTTTCTTGTATTTTGGTGTCCGGTCCTAATCACCCGAAGCGGAAATACCTGAAGGTTGTTTGCTTGATTGTATCTCAGGGATTTTTTGTAGTGAGTGCTCTTTGCTCCTAGCTTGCCTAGCTTTATACTTTTTTGAGTCTAATTAAAATTTGTTAAAGTGGTTGATCAAGCGCCTCGTCGATCGAGGAGAATCCGGGGGTTATCTCCCGAGAGTCCAGAGCCTTCTTCAAGAAGGCGTAGGAGTAATTTAGCAGGTGAGTATCACCCTGTGGCGTCTGACGCAGTGGAGAGAGATCCTCCACAAGGGATTGGAGGTTTCATAGCTAGTTCTGGTGTTGGTTCCAAGAGGAGCGCTCCGCTCACCTCAAGAGTCTTATTTCCGCAGGAAGAAGAAGTACAAGTAGAGGAAGTGTCTCAACCCTTTGAGTCACTTCCATCTCCTCTTCCTCTTGATTATCCATTCATTGTTGAATACATAAGACCTGAGTCAGAGAGACTAGAAGATCCTCCGTATTATTCATAGCTTTCGATGGCCATGACTAGGAACGCGGCTTCTGCTGTGAGTGCTGCAGGCATTCAGACTCCTGCTTCTCTTGAAGGAGGAGGCACTATTGCTATATCTTCGATTGCTTCTAGTACTGTTGTGTTTGGCTCTGGTTTCACCCAAGCACATCCTTCTCAATCTGGTCCCTGTTGTTTTGGAATTCCCACTACTGGGATTCCTTCTTTTTCCTTTTCCGCTGCTGCAGCTGCATCTACACCCATGTCTTCCATGGCTAGTGGATCAGCTTCTTTTCAAGGGTTCCCCTTCAGAACTGGGCATATTCCTAGCTCGAATCCTTCTTTAGGGTCCTTTCCGTTCACTTCTCAGACTCAGAGTTTCAACCCTTGGTCTGGAGGTCAGAATTCGACCACTTTTACAGGTTGGAACCTTGTATTCACTACAGCGGGGGCAGGGAATCAGTTTTACGTTGGTCACCAAGGGAATACTTCTTTCCCTTCATCGAGCGGTTATCAGACCTTTTCTCCTCTTTCTAATGCCTGGAACCCCTATCAGGGGCTTTCCTCTTCATTTCATACTTCAGGAGGGGGAACTGGTCTGGTCTTTGGTAACTCTGCGTTGGGAGGAGGTTCTTCTCATTTTTCTACGAGTTCTTTTTGGCAACCTGGTGCCTTATCAAATCCAGGGTATTATTTTCAGAATGTTGGTAATTCATCCCATCAAGGACGGAATCCACCGGCTCCGCCTCGTTTACCTTTTCTGGCAACGTTAAACTTGCCAGATTTGTCGAAATTGATGAATGATTCGATCCGGTACAGTCCGGGGTGGCCTCCGGTTCCGACCAAACTTCCTTCAGACATTCCAAAGTTTGAAGGCAAGAATGGAGAGGATCCAGCTGATCACATCACCACTTTCCATTTATGGTGTTCTTCGAACTTCCTGATCGATGATTCGATTAGGTTGAGATTGTTTCAACGCACCTTAACTGGAAACGCTGCCAAATGGTATATTGAGTTAACTGGGGGCAGTTTTGCTACATTTGGAGAGCTGGTTGTTACATTTCTAAATCATTTCCAGTTGCCCGTCCGTTATGACGTCGGGACTGAACTCCTAGCTAATTTTAAACAGGACGACGCAACCCACATTTCTGACCATATTCAGGAATGGCAGAGAAGGAAGATGCTTATTAAAGCTCATATTCTAGGCGAATTCCTTTTGGAATGGTTTCTGAAATCTCTACAGTCAGACATTTCTAAGGATGTATCCCTTTCTGGGGTATTTTCTGAGGAGCAGGCCATTTTTAGGGCCCAACAGCTTGAATTGATATATTCTCAGTCTAGGGTCCTTCATAAATATTTTCCCAATGCTACTTGCTCCAAATTAGATTTATCCAAACTAATCCTGGTCCTCATGGTGATGGACTTATTGGGTCGATCAATAGTGGTGCAGCTAGCCTGCTTACCCAATTGCAGCAGTTGTCTTTGCAATTTGCTCCTTCTGGTCAGCCTATGCCAGCTGAGTCATCGCCTTCCCAATCTTTGTCGATAAATGCCGTCCAAACTTCTGACCCCAAAGGAAATCAAAAATCCGAAGGGAAGAAGAAGGGACGGAATAATAAGAAAAAGGGAAAGAATGGGAAGGGTAATGTGAATAAAACCAACGAGCATGTTGGTGAGGGTCAAAAGGATAAAAAGAAAGTGAAGTTTCCATGCAAGTTGTGTGCTGGAGACCATCTTACACACCTTTGCCCTAAAATTCAGGATGCGCAGCGCTTGTTAGCTCAGCAGGGTTCTTCCAGTTCCCAGGTTGTGTTGACAAACCCTTTTCCCCAAGGGCAACAGCTAGTTGTTGGCGTGAATCAAAATACTGGGGCTTCCTCTGGAGGCACCCAGGAAGGGGAAATTCCATCAAACATATACATGATGAGTGCTCACGTGGATGTCGCTACGAAATCCCGTGATTATGGCAAAGAAGAGTCTTCGAAAGCTAAGGATGCTCCTAATGCTACTAAGCCGCTTCATATTACGAGGCCTACTGTTGAGCCTATACCTCGAATGCCCAAAGCATCTACCAAGCGTACGACGATTAATCCAAATTCTAGGGCTGCCCAGAACTACTCTATTGTGGAAGATCTGGCGCAGAGTCCTTGTGCCATGTCGGCTTTAGAGGTGCTCCAGTCTTGTCCGGCTCAGCGCAGTGCTATGCTCACTGCTCTTGGGGCTGTCGATCGAAATAACTCTCTTATGGTTACGTTCGATATGACTAATTTTAAGAAGAGACTCCCCCATCATATGGCTTTCCATATCAAATCATCGTACCAGAAATGCAATATTTTTCGGACGGACGTTGATGAGGGTGCTTCCACATGTGTGATGTCTCTCACATGCTGGAAGGGAATTGGATCTCCTGCAGCTGTTCCATCAGCTACTCTTCTGACTACGTTTGATGTTCATTCTCACAGACTGCATGGTATTGTCCCAGCTTTGCCCATCTTTGTTGCGGGCAAAACTGTAAATATAGAGGTTGAGATAGTTGATGCAAGCTTGGACTACAACCATCTGTTGGGGAGAAACTGGATTTATGAGATGGATGCCATCACATCTTCATTGTTTCAGATTATTTGTTTCCCTCACGAAGGGGGGATTGTTACAGTGGACCAACTGGACTGTCCTCCTGTAGACCCGAATGCATCTACTGACTCAACTATTCCAAAATTGGATAATACTAAGGCGCATGTTGAGAATTTAGGGGTTGGAATGTATTCTTCCTTGATGGGTACTTTTGATATTCCACCTCCTACGGTTCATATAAATGCAATTTCATCCTCCAGGGCTCCTCTTCAAAGACAGTTCTTCAGAACTCATTATTTTTCAGACCCTTGGACCTTACCTTCCCCTACCGCCACATTAGTGGAAGGTCAAGTGGGTGGAATGGCATTTCCAATGTCTGCAGTTGAGATTTCTTATTAGTCTATTGTTGACTCTGCAGAATACATCCCAGCTCCTCTTTCACCGGAAGAGTTGGATGGAGATGTGGCTCCAGCTTGGACACTTAGTTATTCTTCTGCCCAGGATTGCCTTGATACCACTCTTCCATCTAAAGAGGCCATCCTGGAAGCTATGACTGGTATAGATAGACCGTGGGATGATTTGCATCATCGTTCTTACTTTTTACCTGATTTGAGCGAAGTTGAAACGAGTTTTCCAAGTCCTCAGTCTCCTGGTCCTATTCGCTCAGTCCTGAACCCTTTAGCAACAACATAGGTATATGCTGAAGGGAACATGGCTGTGATTTCTCCAACTATCCCAGTGAACATCTCCAGGGATCCCAATGTTATTGAGAATGTCTTCATCGAAGCTGAATGTTCCCCTGAAGAGATTCAGATTTATACCGAACTCTTTAAAGAGTATAGGGATGTATTCACTTGGTCTTATGAGGAAATCCCTGGTATAGATCCATCTATTGTCCAGCATGAGATCAATACTTACGAAAACGCTAAGCCTGTGAGGCAAAAACTTCATCCGGTCAATCCTAGGAAGGCAGCAACTATCAAAGCTGAGGTTGAGAAGCTGCTTAAGGCGGGATTTATTTTCCCTATTCCTTTGACTGAATGGGTTTCAAACCCTGTTCCCGTAGATAAAAAAACAAGGAACAATTCGAGTTTGCATTGATTTCAGAGACCTTAATAAAGCATTTCCTAAAGATAATTACCCCACACCATTTATAGATCAGATCATTGACGAGTGTGCCAGTAATGAGATTTTCTCCTTCATGGACGGTTTCTCCGGATATAATCAGATTACTATCCGTCCTGAAGATCAGCATAAGACTGACTTTATTTGTCCCTAGGGTACTTTTGCATACAAGAAGATGCCTTTTGGTCTTAAAAATGCTGGGGCTACGTTTCAGCGGGCCATGTCATATGCCTTCCACGACATTAAACAGATTATCGAGGCATATTTGGATGATTTAGCTGCTCATTCTCGGAAGAGTTTGGATCATCCTACTCACCTCCGTCAAATATTTGAACGATGTCGTTTCTATAAGATTAGGTTGAATCCGAACAAGTGCGTTTTCACGGTGACATCCGGTTGGTTATTGGGATTCATTGTGTCTAGAGAAGGGATTAGGTTAGATCCTTTCAAGGTTGAGGCAATACTTCGGTTGCCTCCCCCGTCCTCTATTCGTCAACTTCAATGTCTACAAGGAAACTCTAATTTTCTTCGGAGGTTTATCGTAAATTATGCTGAAGTTACCAAGTGATTTATGAGATTATTGAAGAAGGGAGTTCCATTTCTTTGGGATGACTTCGCTCAACGCTCATTCGATGCTTTGAAAAAAGCATTGACCTCTGCTCCTTTATTGAGTCCACCTGATTATAGCAGGGATTTCATTTTGTATCTTGCAGCAGCAGAATCTACTATTGGTATGGTTCTAGTTCAGGAAGACAATCCTCTTGCAGAGCATGTTATATACTATCTTAGTCGAGGATTGGTAGGTCCTGAGCTCCGGTATACTCCAATAGAAAAGTTAGCTTTAGCAGCAGTTCATGCTGTGCAGCGACTCCGGCATTATATTATTCTACAAAAAACTTATGTTTTGGCAGCAGCCAATCCATTTCAGTTTGTCCTCAGCAGGCGAGTGATTGGGGGCAAATACAATAGATGGATTGTGATTTTGCAGGAATTTGATCTTGAGTTTATGTCTGCCAAGTCCAAGAAATCATTGGTTTTCGCGGAATTGATCTCCGAGTTTCCCTGTGGGGAAGAAATGATCTATGATGAATCCTTCCCGGATGAACATTTGTTTCTTATCTCTCCACAGGATCCTTGGTATGGATATATAATTGTGTATCTTCAGACTGCGAAGTTTCCCTCTACTTTTTCGAAAGATGAGCGCCGTAAATTGCGTTACTTGGCTAAGAATTACTTGATTATTGGTGATGCTTTATACTGTCGAGGGGTTGATTCAATCCTGAGACATTGCTTAACTCTCGAAGAAGCTGAGGCTGTGCTGAATGATTGCCACAGTGGAGCTTGTGGTGGTCATTTATCTGGGCTTACTAAAACCCAAAAAATCTTGCGTGCTGGGTACTTTTGGCCTTCAATTTTCAAGGATTGTATGGAGTCGGTCAAAAAGTGTCATCCGTGTCAAGTTTATACTCGAAAAATGCGCGCTCATCCAACTCCGCTTTTTCCATTCGTTACTGTCGGTCCCTTTACAAAGTGGGGTATTGATTATACTACTTGTAACCCGCCTTCGACTAAAGGTCACAAGTACATTATTGTAGCAGTAGACTACTTTACGAAGTGGGTCAAGGCTATGCCTACTTTTGGGAATGATGGTGAGACTGCAGCTCTTTTTCTTTTCAACCAGGTTATTGCTCGTTTTGGTATTCCTAGACAGATTTTCACTGATCATGGCAGTCATTTTTAGAATAGCATGATGGCTGAGTTGGCTCTAAAATTAGGTTTCCGGCAAGAGCATTCATCTCCGTATTATCCTCAAGCCAATGGGCAAGTGGAAGCCGTGAATAAATCCTTGAAGACAATTCTTCAAAGGACAATCGATAAAGCTTGATCCAACTGGCATATCATGCTATATCCTGCACTTTGGGCATACAGGACGTCAGTGAAAACTGCAACTGGCTTTACTCCATTTCAGCTAGTTCATGGGTTGGAATCCATATTTCCCATTGAATGTGAGATTCCTTCTCTTAATTTAGCTGTTGAACTTCTTCCTGACACTTCTAGTCTTGAAGAACGTCTCCTTCATCTGGAATATCTTGATGAGGAGCCTCGGGATGCTGCCACGATGAATGAAGCGCATAAAAACCGAGTTAAAGTTCAGTACGATAAGGCGGTCAAGCCTAGGGTTTTTTCGGAAGGTGACCTTGTTTTGGTCTATGCCCAAGAAAAATATGCCCTGGGGGCAGGAAAGTTTAATTCTATGTGGTATGGCCCCTTCATCGTTAAAAAAGTTCTTAAAAAAGGAGCATATACCTTGGTTGATTTTGAAGGAAACGAGTTGTCGGAGCCCAGGAATGGGCTCTATTTGAAAAAGTATTATGCCTAGGTTTCGGCCTGGCATGCCGCTTTTGTATATAGTAGTTTTTCTTTGTACATATCTGATTGTTTTTCGATCTTTGATGGGATGGTGATGTTTTTGATCTGCTTTGGCAGGTTGTGTTGAATGTCATGAGTCATTTTGGTTTTGCCGATGGTGCTAGTAGACACACTCGGAACTTAGCTTTCGTGGCTTGGGTGCTTCATTATCCATCCGGTCAGCTGTTAGTATCAAGAGGAGTCTGCATTGGTCCTGCTTCCAATAATATAGCAGAATACACTGCAGTTGTTTATCTACTCTCGGACGCAATATCTTTGGGTGTTGATTCGTTGGTAGTTTTCTTGGACTCCCAGCTGGTGGTGTCGCAGTTGAACAATACTTATCGGGTTCGAGATCCATTTTTACTTCGGTTGTTCTTGAGGGTACGTTTGTTACAAAGATCATTTCAATTTTTAACTTTCATTCATATTCCTCGAGCTGACAATTGGATGGCAGACTCATTAGCTAATCAAGCAATTGATTGGCATATTAATCATTCCATACAATAAAATTTAATCATCAAAAGCATCATACATTTTTATACATTTGTCACATCACATCAAACATCGCTGTATATATATCATCAGAGTCTTCAAAACTATACAAAATTTGGATCCATAAGTCATACAAAAATTTGGGCTTATGCCCGATCATGTTCAGTCTCAAAAAATATACAGTCATCTGATACATCATATCTATCTACTCCTAAGGTCCCTGCCCAGAAGTTGTGTTCCTATAGAACACGATTGCGGTGGCAACTCAGCGGAATAATCATACCCAGTCACGGGGTACTCCTACCACCCGTCTCTGGATGGCTTCAGGTAGATCTTCCACTGCAGCCATAGGTACTTGACGGGTTAACCCCTCCAAGTTCCTCTGTACAGCCTGGAGGGTTCTGTCTGGATCTACTGTATCCGCCTCGCCTCTGCAACGCTTATGTCGTGGGTAACCCTCAGGTCAAACTGGTCCAATATCTGTTTCATGATCATTATAAAATTGTAAGTCATTTTGAATCCAATCAAAAACATGTTTGTTTTTCATTTTTTCATACATATTGAAAAAATTCAAAAAAAATTTATAAGTCAAAAAATTGCAAACTTACCGACTGTACCCCATGCTGTGTCTGGTGGAAGGTCAAGGTCTGGATCACCTCTGAAATCCATCCCGGCATAGGGATAGTCTTCCACAGCGATGATTTGTTCTCCCCACCAAAGGAAGAACTCGTCATCCCAGGTGGTTCGGGGAACTTCACTTCCCCCCAATCTCTTCATCAAGTCAGCCCATCGGGCAATTCTTGGATCTCTTAAGCTGCTGATAGAGGAGATTACTTTGGGTCTCAGCGCTGGAATCTTCTCGAAGAAGAATTTCATCAAGATTGTACCATATCCAAAATGTTTTGTCTTTACTTTTCAGGTATAAGTTAATTGTTTCTTCATGTTCATCAGTAGAGCTGTGCACCAGTCATATACATGAGTTAAGCATTCCACTGCTATACTCATTTGAGTCCTGGACGCCTGGTGTAGGGAAGTAGACCCTGCCACCTTGCCAATGGTGAAAAGGAGGATTTTCATGTGCAAGTCTCTTAAATCTTTGATCGCAATTTGAGTTTCAACTTTCTTGGAACCCTATACGCAGTAGACGTGGACATAATCTTCCACGGTTAGCCCTCCCAAAGGCTTACCATGCAAGTCTACTGGCTCCCCCCTCCGGGAGAGTCCAGTAATAAAATATATATCTTCCACTTCAATGCGTATGGGCATCTGATCTATTATGAAGCAGTCTTCTTCCAGTTCCCAATAGTTCACAAGCATTTCGAGCAACCGAACATTACTCTTCATATTTGGCATTTTGAAAAATTTGAGCAATCCACAATTTCGGAGAATATTTAGTGATGCTTGGTCCCGCATGACTTCATTTTCAATGGCACTATGTTCACGCTCTCTCCATGATATGGTCATCCTGCAAAATTTCAATAATTCGTTCATTAGCTACACATTTTTCATTTTGGGTTGCGCATACGCGACTTTCTTTGTGCACAGTCGCGTGTATACGCGACTTGGTCATTATAAACCCGCGTATGCGCAAACCCGTGAGTTTTATCAAATGATTCAACAGTGAAAATCCCTAATTTTTAACTTATTAACGGAAAAAATGAATAGCAAGGATGAATTAAGAGCTTACCTGACAAATTCGGTGAAGTTTGATGGTCGATTGCTCCTGTTTTGATGAAAGAGGCTTTTTCTCCAGAGCACATTTTCCCAAATCAGCAATGTAACAATGAACCAAATATGAGGTAATTTGTCTATTAATGCCCAAAAAGTTGAAAATTTTCGCAAAAATTTGTTATCCTTATTTTTTCAATCTATCTTAAGCTGCATAACCCGGATGCTTGGAAGTGCCCAGATTGGTATATTTTCAGGTACATTTTGACGAATTCGAGATTTTTTCCAATTTTTGATCCATGACTGTTGACCCGTCATGGCAGGTATATGATCTTCACTGGCATATAGGTTAGGGAATCCACTTTCCGTTGCATTTTGCATAACTAGCCTCCATTCTGATCACTTGCCATAGGGTCGATCCCATCAGATCATGAGTATTACACCCATTTCACTCGCCGATTATTTAATCATGACTTGGTGGTAGAGCCTTCCTTTACATGGGCTTCCTAGTTAGTTCCTCGCTATCACTTGTTGCCCATGATGCATTTTATGTAGGCTCGGGAGTCCTCATTAGTCCCGCCATGACTTATGTGTTGAAGCTTAATTCTTCTTCTTCCTCACTATCATTTTTCTGGCTTTTACCCTAGAGGCTCCTTGGTGTTGTTGAGTTGTATTACTGCATTGCATATTGGCTACTTGTTTATCCTGGCCTTTAGCCGGCTTCATTTGGACTCAATGTTTAAGCCAACTTTTGACCTTGTCTGTCTGTACAAGTTAACCATTGCATGCACTTAGCTATCACGACTTGACACCCTCTCTACCCATGGATGGAACATTCCTCTGAGTATCGCTTACCAGTTTCCGCCACCTTGCATTGAGCATAGGATCGTTCCAATCCCAGGAACTAGTGCATCTGTTTTTTTTTATACTCATTCTATCCATTGTACCATAGCATTATTTTATTCTTTTTCAAGCTTATTATATGAAAAAGAAAAAAAAATCAAATATAACAAAAAGAGCGGGAACGGGATGTACTTCGTAATTTGATGGCAGTACAGTGTCAGTTTGTCACCCTTGAACAAAGCACATATACTTATATATATTTCCTTCATTTGGGATGGTTTTAGTTTTGACCTAGGTTTAGCCTTTGCCTTGCTTCACTAGTCAGTCCTCCCCCGGTTGGTTATCTCTTCCAATCATATGGAGATTTTGTTTTTGCCTCCTGCATAACAGACTTATACAGTGTCACTTTCTACTGTCATGGTCATCACGCGTCGTGCTTTTGTTCAAGGGAAGTCTAACCAGAGTCGGCCATTCTGCGGTGTCTCTTGACTCATTATTTAGTCGGCCTCCCCGGTCTTGTCATTATCTTGTTCTATCACATCAGATGTTTTGGTCTTCTGCTCGTGCTGGTTTGAGAAGGTCTCCATTGACTTCTCGCTGGCGGGTTTGTCTCTTATCGACTACGACACATTGCTCTGAGAGCAAACCTAGAGCCGCACCCTAGCCCTATTTCCATCATTGATAGGTGACCTTGTGCTCAGCATTTGATCAACATTATGGGTCTTTGACTGAGTGGTTTCCCCTGTGTTCGACGTCAGCATACATTATCACACTTGGGATTCGTGCAGTACCTTGATTTCCATTTGACCCTATTGGTGGATTTCTCGCCTCTGTGTCAGCTTTCATTATTGTTTGGTTCAAAGGGTTTCTTCTGTGCACTAGCTTCATCTTGTGCATGTCAGAAATGTACTTTGGTTTGGTTCCGTCACTCTACTTCGTCCGATTCCTTCCAAATCTTGGCCTGCGGGTTACACTCGCGCTGGACTGATGTGGGATGCCTTAATGCCTTCCTTCCAGCAGATCTTTTCCCATCGACTCCGACTCATTTCTATGGGAATAAGGTCTAGAGTCTTTTTGTCAGTACCTTAGGGTTTGCAGTCATCAGTGGTAGACTCTTCACTATCAACAGTGGGGATTCATCATTGCCTCCTGATTGATAGATTCTTTCAAGTGTTCGACTTCAACTCATTTATTCACACTTGTTAGATTGTACTGGGGCACCTTGACACTCATTTTCATTATTGGTGGGTTGTCTCGCATTCGTTAACGGTTTACATTATTGACCGGTAATCCAACGATTTCTCACATGGTCGACTTCACCTCATTTATTCCCATTGTGTAGAATTGTGTCGTTGTGATCGGTGAAGACCTCGGGTTGCATCAGCATTTCTCGGTTCACTTTTGACAGTCCATTTAGTTTCTGCCAGTGATGTCGTTCACCCTTATATGTTGCAGTTCAGTACAACAACATCTTATATGTTGGCTCCCGAGTTGCGTGATTGTACCATGAGATCCACCCCTTATGATTTGGTACTTGGAGATTCAGTTACTTATATGATCAGACATCCAGTTTCAGCATTATTGATCAGCTTTCTCTATGTGATACTTAAACATTGATTTTGACTTGTACTTCCGGGCCATGCTCAGATGATTCATTGTGTGCTTCCAGTCCAGCTATACTTGTATACATTTTGGATCTATTCTGTACTTTCGATATGATGTATTTTTGACTGAGCATGGGTATGCCCGCCTCAGCATGAGTTGACTCTCTATTTTCTTTCATTGGTTTTTGACAGGCTGAAATCTGGTGAAGTCCTCTCTTGTCCTTGCGAAGTCCTTTCTATGTGCATAATACATTTCGGCCATCATGTACCCCTTCTGACCTCATATATTAGGGGGCATCTGTTATAGCATCATTTTTCACCCTTATGTGATTCATGATTGTCTCTATGGCCTTGGGCACCCATTCCCACAGACTTGAACAAACTTTATAAAAAACAGTGTTAAAAATCCCATATGCGGGTATGCCCAGACTTTTCCGCATGTATACGCTAGTCCACATGTACTTTTCCACGTATGCCATTAAAATCATTAAAAATATATATAAAAATTCCCTATTTTCGGGCTAGGTTGATGGTTACTCCAGTAGTTCAACCACCCCAGCACGTGGCCAATTGTTTCCAACTGATTGAAACTACTTTAAAGGAGTATAAAATCCCCTCATGTGCATGGCCTAAGAGAGAGAGAAATTTGATTGATATTATAGTCTGTTGGAATCCCAATTCAAGTCTGAATTCCCGTGCCTCCTGCACTTTCCAAGATTTATACAGGAAACCATTGTTTCCTGGAGATGTTCATCCATTTATATGCCATCTCGAGTGCACAAGTCTTGAAAGTATCTTAGTGAGGCAAGGGCGGGACGGATCTGGACGATGGTCTGTTCGAATATCGTGGAAGGATTCAGGTGATCTCTCCACTTTTTACTACTGTACATGCTGTTTTTAATAATGAAGAACCATCTTGTTCCTAAACTTATGTGTTAATATCTATTTTCATATGTGAAAAGATTGATTATTAAGCATTCATTATGGTTTATATAATGTTTCACATGGATTACACTAACGTTTAGGAGAAATATATGCTGTACAACTAGGTTTCCGTGCATGTTCTTTCTTTTTTTCCAGGTTAAGGAGGAAGAAGAGTTGTTGGGGGTTTGGACCCCGCAGGATCTACATCGAACGTAGGACTACGGGTGAGTTCTGTTATCGTTGGTGTCTAGTTTTTAGCATTCAAGTGTGGTTGTGTGTGAGTCCTTCTGAATAGCATTCCCTGATCTGTGGAGGTTTTGACCCAACAAACCTTTAGGGTGTTTTTCCCCGAAACAATCCTGGAACTCTAAAGATTGGTTTGATGTTGCCTTATCTTTTGATTTGCCAAACTATCAAAACACAGGACCCCGACACACCACAGGTTGTATTCGACATTAATTGATATGTTTTTCATTTCCTCCAGGTTCAAAGGCTCTCTTTCTCTTATATGGAATTCCTCTTCAGGGTCAAAATAACTTGGATAGTGCAATAGGGCCCATCCCAGGGGCGGTTTTATGTTAGCAGGTATTACATTGTACACCTTATTGAACCTATCTGAAAGTTTTGTACTGTCTCTCCTGGTTGTCTCCTCAAACTTTGGTATTCTTCTAGGATGAGGAATACATTTCCCAGAACTTCCCATCTATCAAGGAAAACTTTAGCAAACTGATGAAAGCTGAAAATGCTTGCAGCTGGGAGGTTTTTAAACCAATTCTTAACATTTCCTTGTAATGACAAGGAAAAAATTCTAATGTGCTCATCATCCTCTTCTATTTCATATAAGTCAAGTAAATCCTCAAGATTTTGGACATGCCACTCAGTAGTGATCTTTGAATTCTCTCCATAAAAAAGGGGTAGCTTATTTGTAAGTCCTGCAGGAAGGGGTTGGAAGATAAGAGGCAAAACCAGAGACTTATATCTTTCTATGACCTTTGTAGGTGTAGGTAGTGCAACAGGAGACCTATGACTGCTTGAAATTTCATCAGGGGCTAGATGTACAGCATGAGGCGCTTGTTTCACTAGGTCTTTCACAGGAGTATAGGTCTGCTCATGGTCTGAAGACTGAGGTTTGATATCTTTCCCATACTCAATGTGGGTCTCATCTTTATACACTTGATTAGGCTTAAAGTAGGATAGAACGTAGTTGTAGATGAAAAAAACGAATTCTTTAAACCAAATCCAGCCTAAATGTTCTATCCTTCTATGAGGTCTGGCCATATTTCAGGTTCTTCCTCCAGTGGAATCTTTGGGTATATTAGGAATTGTGGAGTCACCAGGTTGATGAATTTGAATGTTCGAAGCAAGTTTTTGTCCACCATCAACAATTGAATACCAATCTAACCAGATATTTCGGATTTCTGAGGTCCTAAGGATGTATAAGATGGAAAACACTCATAAAGTCCCCAGCAGAGTCTCCATTATGTTGTGGTTCCTATGTTTTGGCCAGATTGGCAAGACCAAAAGATAAGACAACATCAAACCACTTTGGGATCCTAGGATCTAGCCCTCCTGGATCCAGAGAGGGATCTCTCTATGATATGTAAAGAATGATATATCTTTGAAGCTCAAATTGAGGTATTAGGCTAGCACAAGGGCTTTTTGATTTGTTTGTTTGGTTGGAGATCATTAACTGAGAAGGTTAAGGAAGTAAAGAAGGAAATGAATAGAAGGATGTTTTAGCATGGGAAGATAGGTCAAGAAAGTGTCAATCCATTGGGCTATGGAGTCATGAAAGGGTATTACTTGCATAAAAACTAACCAAGGGTTTCCATAGGGCAATTCATCTATACCAAAGGATCTTTTTAGATAGATGATGGAATGGAACATTAAGAATGGGTGAAAGAAAGAAACCAAAGTGAAATATGTAGATCAAGTAAGGACTTTGAACCTATCCTGCTTTGACATACCTCGAAATAAACTCTCATTAAAGACACAAAGGGTAGCTTAATATCAGGTCAGATGTCATTTAAATCCAGGCCTGCTTTTAGCATACTCTTAAGGAAGACAATCTAGTAGTCCTCATAACCACTTTCAGAATAGTAGAAGACATTTAAGATGAAACATAGAGTAAGGCCTAAGATCAGAGAAGGACTTTTAACCTCCAATGCTTTTGACACTAACTCAAAGGGATCTTAGAAAGGCCAACTATTGGAAGAGGACCCTAGTGGACAGGGATAACTCCGAATCCCCAGTATCCCAATTCTTCCAGATGAAACCAAACAAGAACATCTAAAAACAAACTCTAAATTCATACATTAGTAAGCATGGGCAAGCCAACATCTTTGACTAGTTAAATTATGTGAATTTGATCTCAGATAGACAATTAGCAGAAAACATCAAAGAGAAGAAGAGGAGGAAGCATTAGGGTACTTTACAGCAGTATATCCTAAGCTAGATTACTGATTCTTATCAGAGGATAATGGACAATGTGAAATACATGAAATGAGATAATCATAGTAAGGAAAACATCACCCGTAATATAGACTAGGATCCTATGAAATTTATTGTTCAATTGATGTGCAAACAAGTCACATACTTTGAGCTCAATGGATTGTTACAGTCAAAACTTCTCCTCCCAGCATACAATTTACAAACTTACTCAGTTACTTCCCTCAATAACAGTTCTAACAGTCGATAAAATCCCTATCAACCAACAACCTTTACAATGAATCTTCAATGAATATTTATAGGGGAATGAGGAGAAGGAGTAGTATATGTAAACTTAAATGATCCATTAAGATAGAGGGGATGGAAGTATTCGTGCCTACTCTGCTTAATGGCTCTGCATTGACTTGTTTGTACCCTTTGGGCTGGTTAGAAGACTTTGTTAGCTTAACAATCTCTTCAGGTATGTGCTTTGCAGTACTTTCTAACTGTAAGTACTATGCTTTGTCTTCTATAATAATTAAGGTGACTGAATGGTCTTTCAGGTATTCCATGCCTCATAACTAATGCGCAGATAGTTTCTTAATTGTTTTGGGGTTCAGTGGAAGATGGAGGAAGTCATGTAGATGATCCTTTCTTGGAGAAAAATGTTATGCTGACATGAAACACTGATATGGCTTATTTTATGCACTTTAGGCCTTATTAGGCCTTTGGATCATTTTCAAGGTCTTCAATCTGTATCTTCGTCCTTTCAGGACTGGATTAAAGCATTTAATCTTCAATAATAGGCTTTAAATCCTTTTAAACTGTCACTGATACACTTTGTCGCTTCTCTTATGTCTTGTCTGTGGATACACAGGCTTTAATGGTGCCGAAAGGTTTGAAATTGGGTTGATAAGTCTGATTTGGATAAAAACATGCTTTTAACCCTTTCTGGATGTCTCTCCTGCTATCTCTGGCTTTGAAAAATGGAATTTTGTGCCCTGTTTTACCCTGTTTATGATAGTGAGACAGAGAATGATATTTACCGTCTGTAACCCTGCAAAAACACAATAAAAATGTTAAGAAATCCTTGCAGGAGGGAGGATGGATGCTTTGGAAGCTCGTGGTGGATGGAGAGAAACGGTGAAAATAGTGGTAGCAGCGCAGAAACGGGTGAAAATCATGGCAGAATGATGAAAAATAGAGCTAATGAAGGTCTGGTGCGAGGACATTTCTGGATCGTTGGATTAGATTATACAGTGGTGATCTATGGTCGAGATTCACCGGTGGAGTTGTTTTAGAAGGTTAGGGGGGAGAAAATGACTTTTAGTGTAAAACACAAAAGTTTAATGTTAGGGCGAATTACAAATGAAAAAGGTTAAAGTGAATGAAATCAGAGGCTTTTGGTGGTGGGACCGAGAGGGAGAAAGACAATTGAATCTGGACCGTCGGATCACAGGAAGAGATCGACGGTGGAGATCTTCCGACGGAGTCATTTGGAAGGTCTGATGAATGGGATATGAATGAAGACGCGATGTAATATGAGCCGTTGATCTAGATCACATGAACGGTTGAGATTAAATGAAGGATCATACCAGGGAGGAGCGGTTTTTAGAGGAACTGGTTTCGCGCAGCTTTGAAGTGATTTTGAAATTTTTCCAAAAAAATGAGATATGCCTCGCTGCCTGAGACGTGTCCCCCCAAAAACCACTTTTATCGTGTAATTTTCAAACATTAAACCTCGGATGCAGAAATCACGCGATATGCATTCTTACCCGTTGGATGAAGGGCGGAGAGATCTGATGGTGGGGATGAAAGCGAGATATGGAAACATGCGTGGGTGATATAGTGGGGTGAACTAATGGTGGATTAAATCCTGACCGTTGGATTTATGAAATGGATGACGGATATCTAATCGGGGATCTGCGGAACAGTGGAACGTTGGAAGGGGAAGGCGGGGTGAAATGGAATCTGGACCGTCAGATCTGCCAGAATGGACAGTGGAGATTTAATCACATCGGAGAAAGGTAGGGAGCCAAAACTCCACAGTTATTTGATTTTGCGATTTTCGATTTAGCGCGGACCGTCGGATCATTGGAGAGATCAATGGTCGAGATCAGATCAGAAGGGGAATGCTGGAGGGCACAATAGGTGGAGCGTGATCGAATCCTGGCCGTTGGTTCTTGTGGATTCAACGGTCAAGATTGAATCGAAGGATCACAAATCGGAGGGGACAAGGGGGTGGCACTTAAGACTTTGCGACTAGCAACCATGCGAGGACCGTCGGATTAAAGGGGAAATCAACGGTCCATATACAATCGGAGGGGGATTGAAAAGAGGTCACGGGCGTGATGCGACCTTAGCACTAACTGTTGGATCTCTCAAGATTGACGGTCAATATTGAAGCGGAGGTCGAAAAGAGGAAGAATAATCGCATCATAGATCTTGGAAGAAACAAAGGAAAAGGCGTTAATAGACAGTTCCGATTGCGATTAGTGCCTGAGGACATAGCGCTTGGTTCTGGTGTTGGGTTATATGTGGGGAAAGGGGCTAAGGGCTAAGCCGAAAGGGGCTTAAGTCCTAAATGTAAAAATGGGTGTTTTTAAGCCAAAATGAAGGTTTTTAAGGCTTAGAAAGGGGTTCCGGTAGGAAGAAAAGGGGATTTTAAAACCGAATAAAGGGAGCTATAAGGTTTAAAAGGGAATTTTGATGATTTTGGGGGCTAATGAAGGGATTTTTGAGGGAATTTAAATAGGAAAAAGGTAGTGAAAATGGAGACTTTGTGAGAATGAAATGGAGCAAATGGAGGCCTCTTTAAGAGCAGTTTCCTTCATAGAACAACATGGATTTTTCAATGTAAATAGAAGTGAAGATCTCTTCAAAGGCCAAAGACACATAGAGGCTTCAAGAATGATATATTTTCAAAGAAAATGTCTCTCTTGAAGGCTCATAAACATATTTAGCCACCTGTTTTCTTGTCAAAAATTTATAGGTGGCTAACAGGGGCTCCACATGGGGATGGCATCTTCTTGAAGGTGTCAAGAATCTCAGAAAATGATCTTTGGGAGTAAGCCAGATGCCTGGTACTTGAGACATCTTTTTATTTTCTTGGAACAACTACCACAAACATGATGAATATTATATCAGCAGAAAACATTCCTTCAAACAACTACCTACCCATCCTACAGTCCTAACATTTTCTTCAAGGTGCATTTGGACTTGCAGGCCTTTTACATCATCAGTTTTTACAAATAGGAAAATAACCTATCTAATTCTACCCTTATTTCTCCATGAGACCAGATTAAACATTTGGACTCATAGCTTCTCTACCTAAACTAATATCTGCTAGGATTAAACTATCTAGTAGATTTCTTTCTCTACATTCTAAAACAGAAATTGAAACACAGTCAAACCAGGATTATACTGTCTGGCTTGTTGTGGGTCCATGGCATAAGGACAAGCTGCTCATGGACTGAAACTTTGTAGAAATTAAAAACAATTGACTAGATGCTCATATACTGAGCTTTATTGAGCTTTCCTACCTACCCTACTCTAACTTGAAATATTTACATGTCTAGCTGACAAACACTCTTTTCCAATTCATCCAGTCAATCAGATGATCCCATGACTGGTACTTTCTGCTCATCTCTTTGAGCATGCAGGATAGGCAGGGCAACTCCCATTCTCTTTTTTTTTTAGCAGCAACTTTTAAAATGTTTCTTGTTGTTTGGTTGTGAGTTTTTGGCAAATAGGCTTCAACCAGGATTTCTTCCTCTTCCACTGGATCAAGACCAAGACTCTCTTGAGAAAGAGAATCTCCCTCATCTTCATCATCATATGAACTGGAGGACTCATCATATATTACAGCTTTGTCCTCTTGTAGCTCTAGCATGTTCTGCTAGAGTGGATTGAACTCTGTGAAAAAATTAACATATTCTTGAGCAGGGGTTTCTTTGATTACCTCAACCCTTTCAGGAGAAGGTTCAGGATATTCATCCTGCTCAAGATTTTCTTCATTTCTTTCTTCCTCATCCTCTGAGCTAAAAGGATTCTGACTTCCATCCTCATGGAAATTATTACTGATGATCTGATATATAACAGAGTGAAAATTCAATGAATCTTCGTCTGCTATCAGACTTTCAACACTTTCTTCATCAGTAACATAGATAGCCTGCATTGGCTCATTTCTTTCTTGAAGCTGATGGTCATGATCTTCCTCCCATAAATCTTCTGACGGTGGTCCTGCAAGCTTAGTTTCCCTTTGGAAAAAATCATCATCAGACAGATCACCATTAGGGAAATCATAATTATAAGCAATTTCACCAATCAAGCCAATTAGATTCTCAGCAAGTCTTTCTTCAAAATAATCTACAAGTTCATTTTCTGATTCAACATCTTGTTCATCATTCATGCTTTGCGTGTTTCTTATGTCTTGCAGTGATTTGGTTTGTTTTTTCTGAGGACAAGGTGTAGGTCTTTTCCAATCATCATTTATAGTTTCAACCTCATGTTCTTCCTCTTCTATGTTTAGCAAGGTGTTGCCTGTCTCTATCAATCTTTCCAGCTTTTTTTCTAAAGAGATCTGCCTTTTTTGCTCTGCTTGGTCCTTCTTTATTACTTTTAATCTTTCCTCACTGCACCACAGGTTGTATTCGACAGTAATTGCTATGTTTTTCATTTCCTCCAAGCTCGAAGGCTCTCTTTCTCTTATATGGAATTCCACCTCAGGGTCAAAAGAACTTGGATAGTGCAGTAGGGCCCATCCCAGGGGTGGTTTTATGTTAGCAGGTATTACATTTTACATCTTATTGAACCTGGCTAAAATTTTTTGTACTTTCTCTCCTGGTTGTCTCCTCAAACTCTAGTATTCTTCTAGGATAAGGAATATGTTTCCCAAAACTGCCCATCTATCAAGGAAAACTTGAGCAAACTGATGAAAGCTGAAAATACTTGCAGCTGGGAGGTTTTTAAACCAACTCTTAACATTTCCTTGTAATGACAAGGCAAACATTCTAATGCGCTCATCATCTTCTTCTATTTCATATAATTCAAGTAAATCCTCAAGATTTTGGACATGCCGCTCAGCAGTGATCTTTGAATTCTCTCTATCAGAAAGGGGCAGCTTATTTGTAAGTACTGCAGGAAGGGGTTGGAATATAAGAGGCAAAACCAGAGACTTATATATTTCTATGACCTTTGTAGGCGTGGGTAGTGCAACAGGAGACCTATGACTGCTTGAAATTTCATCAGGGGTCAGAGGTATAGCATGAGGTTCTTGTTTCACTAGGTCTTTCACAGGAGTATAGGTCTGCTCATGGTCTGAAGACTGAGGTTTGAGATCTTTCCCATACTCAATGTGGGCCTCATATTTTTACACTTGATTAGGCTTAAAGTAGGATAGAACACAGTTGTAGATAAAAAAAATGAATTCTTTATACCAAATCCAACCTAAATGTTCTATCCTTCTATGAGGTCTGGCCATATTTCAGGTTCTTCCTCCAGTGGATTCCTTGGGTCTATTAGGAATTGTGGAGTCGCCAGGTGGATGAATTTGAATGTTCGAAGAAGGCTGCTGTCCACCATTAGCAATTTAATACCAATCTAACCAGAGATTTTGGATTTCTGAGGTCAAAAGAATGTATAAGATGGAAAACACTCAGAAAGTTCCCAATGGAGTCACCATTATGTTGTGGTTCCTATGTTTTGGCCAGATTGGCAAGACCAAAAGATAAGACAACATCAAACCAATTTTGGATCCTAGGATCTATCCCTCCTGGATCCAGAGAGGGATCTCTCTATTATATGTAAAGAATGATATATCTTTGAAGCTCAAATTGAGGTATTAGGCTAGCACAAGGGTTTTTTGATTTGTTTGTTTGGTTGGAGATCATTAACTGAGAAGGTTAAGGAAGTAAAGAAGGAACTAAATAGAAGTATATTTCAGCATGGGAAGATAGGTCAAGAAAGTGTCAATCCATTGGGATATGGAGTCAGTAAATGGTATTACTTGCATAACAACTAACCAAGGGTTTCCATAGGGCAAGTCATCTATACCAAAGCATCGTTTTAGATAGATGGTGGAACGGAACATTAAGAATGGGTGAAATAAAGAAACCAAAGTGCAGTCTGCAGATCAGGTAAGGACTTTGAACCTATCATGCTTTGAAATACCTCGAAGCAAACTCTCATTAAAGGCACAAAGGGTAGCTTAAGATCAGGTCAGATGTCATTTAAATCTAGACCTGCTTTCAGCATACTCTTAAGGAAGACAATATAGCAGTCCTCATAACCACTTTCAAAATAGTAGAAGACATTTAAGATGAAACGTAGAGTAAGGCCTAAGATCAGAGAAGGACTTTTAACCTCCAATGCTTTTGACACTAACTCAAAGGGATCTTAGAAAGGCCAACTGTTGGAAGAGGACCCTAGTGGACAGGGCTAACTCCAAATCCCCAGTATCCCAATTCTTCCAAATAAAACCAAACAAGAACATCTAAAAACAAACTCTAAATTCATACATCAGTAAGCATGGGCAAGCCAACATCTTTGACTGGTTAAATTATGTGAATTTGATCTCAGATAGACAATTAGCAGAAAACATCAAAGATAAGAAGAGTAGGAAGTATTAGGGTACTTTACAGTAGTATATCCTAAGCTATATTACTGATTCTTATCAGAGGATAATGGACAGTGTGAAATACATGAAATGAGATAATCATAGTAAGGAAAACATCACCCATAATATAGACCAGTATCCTGTGAAATTGCTTGTTCAATTGATGTGCAAACCAGTCACATACTTTGAGCTAAATGGCTTGTTACAGTCAAAAATTCTCCTCCCAGCCTACTATTTACAAACTTACTCAGCTACTTCCCTCAATAACATTTCTAACAGTCGATATGTAATGTCCCAAATGTGGAACTTTCTGCAATGCCGGGAATATCTTGAGATTTTCCTATTTTCCACTCCAGGAGTATTAACAATAAAAACTGAACTATTTTAGAGATTTACTGTAGGGGGTTTTACTGGATATATCACTTTCACAAGGAAGGATGAGATCCAGATTCTACCTGGCCCTCTAGCAGACTCTGCCAATAGAACTTGTCAAGAGCTAATAATTCCCTTCAAGGAATTTCTACAACAGCTGCCCATGAGGAAGTTGTATAAGGAAGCCTATGTGAAAATAAGGCCATCCAATGTTGGGATGCCTTGGAATACATCTCATAAAAACTCCCTACAAAATATAAGCCCAAAGAAATAATCCTAAGCAGGTTATTCAGATCTCCCACCAACAGGTATACCGAAACAATGCTCAATAAGGGAATCTTTAGCAGCATTAAAACTTAAATATGTAACAATAGTGAATAATGCACCATATAATGTAAGAAGAGTGAAAATATGATATATAATATGCATCAGCAAATGTAATACAAATTCCTTGAGGAAAATGCCTCTCAAGGTGAGCTCAAATCAACCTCAAAGGGAAATGTACATGTAATGAAGAAACACACTGCTACATAAATCCAGCTACTCTCTAACTACACATTCTATGAGGGAAAATGACTGTAGACTGATATATATAAGATTATATAGCAATACAAGCTCAAATAAAGATGGGGGAGCAAGATCTCAACCCCAGAAAACTTTATTACAACAATCCTCCAAGGGATTGGCTAAAATATGTAAAACAGTAAAATGCCGGAGTTGCAGTGTAGCTGTTGCAACTAAAATATAATACAGAAGGAATTATATGCTACAATAAACCATAATACCTCCTCCAATGATCTCCAAGGTAAAGGGGTTGATCCCCTTACTGAAGATTGCACTCACTAGTGCAAAAAATGAGCTCCGCCTGCAAACCCTCTCTGAGAATAACGCTATAAGAAGAAGGGAATACATTGGGCATGAGAGAAAACATATGGCCTGATGAAAAATATGCAATATGAGCTCTGGAATCTCCTTTTCTGATCTCCTAGAGAAAGAGATGGCCTCTCCTCTACAAAACAACTCCGGAAGTGAGATGGTGAAGGTCCCTCACTGCAACACTAGCAACTCCAGTGTTCTCTCGCTGCAAGAATAACACAGTAGATGTAGATGACTGATTTGGCCTCAAGACATGATGTGAGGAAGATGAAAAACAATCTCCCCATGGCCTCCCATGGAAGAGAAGGGCATTCCTAAATAGGAATCCCACTTGTGCTAAGCAGCAACAAGTTGAAGAGAGCTTCAACTTCGAATTCTATCTTCAAGAATGATCTCCACAATGCTCTCCTTCATCTTTTATGCAATGTGTGCATGGACCCCACTCACATTAGGGTTTCTCTCATTTGAATTTCCCTCCACTCCAACTACGCAATCTTCTTGTGCAAGCTTCCCCTCTTAGGGTATGTTGTTGACTTGGTCAACCATGGTCTAGCTTGCTTTCCTTTGACCCCTTTTTCACACTTGGGCTACTAAATTAAGCAACTTAAGTGACTTTTTGCACCATAGGAGTGTTTATTAAAATGCTACATGGGTTCCCTCACCCATTTTATTCCTGTTATTAAAATAAAACCAAGATTAATGTCCCAAATACTTTATTGCAAAATTTGGGACATTACAGTCCTCCCCTCCCAAAACTTTCTTGTCCTCAAGAAAGAGCAAGGATGAACTACAAAAAGTCCTCCACTCAAGGCATGGAGTTTGAAATATCCTCCTGTAGATCCTCCATCCTCAAGCAATCAAACAACAAAATGCGTCACCCTCCAACTAGGCAACTCCTGGAAGTACTCCTCCACCTTGTGCTCATGAAATATGTGGGCTAAATTTATGAACTTGGTAAGCTTTATAGCCTACCCCACACTGTCCTCTTCTCCACTTATAATGAATGTGGAGTGAAAGCTGAACTTGGGCTGCAATAGTGTTGCCTTCAAGAGGCAAAATGAAGTCTAGATCCCCAAAATATCTTTCCTCCAACGCTGCAAATCAAGCTGGCCCTAATCATCTCATATGTGATGAGTTGGAATTCATCCACATATGGCATCCGAACAAAATATGGTCCACCTCATGGTAAAAAACACATGGCTGCATATGGTGACCATATCATCTTCCATACTCCCCTTGGAGCATGTGCTGCAAAAGAAATGTAGGTCTTCTCTCCTAAAGGACGCATCCACCCAATGAGTCTCTCCCTCCTCATGATACATATGGGGCTACTACTGATATATGGCTAAAATAAATGGCCTTCATGAGAGACCCAAGCCACCCCATCAATCATAGAAACCATGAAATGCCTTCTCCAACAATCTGAACTCTCCAAATAACTCCTCCCACATGAAGGAAAGAGATGAAGCTTTAGAAATCATGGGGTGCCCATTGTTTCTCCTGAAACATACAACATGAAAAATAGGGAGAATCATACTCCCAATGGGCATATTCAATTCATTTTCCTCCTTCAAAACATTGCTTCCTCTAAACTGCTTTCCATCAGTAACACATAGAAGCATAAACTTATGAGAGAAAGGAGGTGAAATATGGTCCCATGCATGGAACCAGCATAGGGAATCATTGGCCTGCCTCAAAATAAAAGTAACAAGTGCCTTTTCAGCCACTTGTTTTCTGCCACATACATCCTGCAAGATGTGATCATGAAAAACTAAATTTGGTGCCAAAGGTGCACACCAAAACTATGTGGCTTTCCCCCACAAACCACCCACAAGATGGCCATCTTCCTAGCTGCAATAGACCATAAGCATAGCTGAACACAACGTGCAAGAAGGAAGGATCCTCCTTGATATAAAATCTTGATCATAAGAATAAGAGAGCACCAAACATAGAGCAAATGGTTACCTCCCTCATCAAGTACTTTGGCCTTTGAGCTGAAAATGGCTCCAATGAAAAGTCCCCCTTACTGCAACATAGTAGGGGAGTGGTTGTGCCAAACATCTCATCATTTATTGGGCTATGCATCTAGCCAAATGCTAATATACATCCATTAGAAAGCCCTCCCAAGTGGACTCCTCCATCAATGAATAATATGCATGAAAATGCATGAAAGAAGAACCCAAATTTTTCTGCATGTAGATTCCTCTTGTTGTACTTGTGCAACCAAGTCAAGAAAGTAAAAATTTAGTGAGGAATGCTTCCCTCCATTACTCCTTCCTACTCATCATCTACATGCCTCCAAAATACATCACTTGTGAAGTGTTTTGGAAGACACTCCAACAAGTAACTCAAGCTCTCAAGTGACAGTGTTGATGGCCTTTGGAGTAGGGCCACTGTAATCTCAAAGGTCCCCTCTTTGAAATGAATCTTGCCAAAGAATCCTCCCAACATGTTGTTTCAATGTAGTGCTCCTCCCAGGAATAAGGTGTTGCTTGGCATCCAAGATCAAAGAGCAATCCTCTTGCACTATGCTAGTGCCCCCTCTTGCTCCCGCAACATGCAACAAAATCTGAGCAAAAAGAATGTTTTCTGCTCCCCTATACTTCCACCATACCCAATCTCAAATGGGAACATAATGATTGGAAAGAGAAATGCCACTTCATCATGACGCACCCATACTCTCCCCTTTTTCCATCAAATGCAATGAGTGTGAAAATATCCTAGGACCTATGGGTTATGGATCCTCCACATTTCCACTGGGCACATATAATCCACAAATCTCTGCTCTTTGGTGTAAGTATACTACCACTAGGTACCTCTTTCACAAGAGCTACCATTATCCCAAAACAGGTTTCTCCTTTTGCATTTCATGGGACATTGAAATGCAATCTCCTTCAAAATTTCAAAACCCCACCCTCACATATGATGCATGACTCATCAATAGTTCACGAGGATGATGAGTGTTTCTTTCCTCAAAATGGCACAGCATAGTAAAATTTCCTCCTTAAGAATATCAACATGCAATAGTGTAAAACCCTCCATGATAAGTGCAAACTCATGCATACCTTGGAGAGATCTGGAAGAATCTTGTTGCAAGAGTCTCCTCCTCAAGTGTGCTCGCTACCTCAATAGCTAAAGGTGGAGGTTGCTCCTCCATGAATGTAACAGTGCTGGCATGTGCCTCAGGTGGTGAGGGCTCCTCCCTCCTATGGCCAAATATTCTGATCAAGATCTGAGAAAAATCAGCAAGAGTAGAAACCCTTGCATGCCTCCCATGGCTGAACCACCAAGTTCTTTCCCCTTCTTGCTAAACAAGTGTGAAGGAGTTAAAGTCTCTTGGAAGACTCCAGGGTTTGCTCCATATTCAACAAGATTCTCACTTAGAATTTGAATTCCAAGTGTTATCCATGCTTCTGCTCTGCTCCTCTGTGAGAATAGGAAGTGCATGGTCCTTCCTCTTCTCCTTCTTCTATCTCTTCAACCTCCTTGGAGAGGTTGTTGCTGGACCCAAAACTGATGAGATTGCTCTCATCTTCTACATCATCTTGACCTCTTCTTCTTTGAAATTATAACTTCATAGGCTGAGCCAAGTTCGAAGCTCTGATACCACTGTAATGTCCCAAATGGGGAAATTTCTGCAATGCCAGGAATATCTTGAGATATTCCTATTTTCCACTCTGGGAGTATTAACAATCAACACTGAACTATTTTAGAGATTAACTACAAGGGAATTTACCGGCTATATCACCTTCACAAGGAAGGATGAGATCCAGAGGCTACCTAGCCCTTTGGCAGACTCTGCCAATAGAACTTGTCAAGAGCTAATAATTCCCTTCAAGGAATTTCTGCAATGGTTGCCCATGAGGACGCTGTATAAGGAAGCCTATGTGAAAATAAGGCCATCCAATGCTGGGATGCCTTGGAATACATCTGATACAAACTCCTTGTAGAATATAAGCCCAAATAAATAACCCTAAGCAGGTTATTCATATCTCCCACCAACAGGTATACCGAAACAATGCTCAATAAGGGAATCTTCAGCAACATTAAAACTTCAATATGTAACTACAGTGAAATAATGCACCATATAATGTAATAATAGTGAAAAATTGATATATAATATGCAGCATAAAATTTAATACAAATTCCTTGAGGAAAATTCCTCTCAAGGTGAGCTCAAAACAACCTCAAAGGGAAATGTACATGTAATGAAGAAACACACTGCTACATAAATCTAGCTACTCTCTAACTGCATAGTCTATGAGGGAAAATGACTTCAGACTGATATATATAAGATTATATAGCAATACAAGCTCAAATAAATATGGGGGAGCAAGATCTCAACCCCAGAAAACTTTATTACAACAATCCTCCAAGCGATTGGCTAAAATATGTAAAACAGTAAAATGTCGGAGTTACAATGTAGCTGCTTCAACTCAAATATAATACAACATAAGAGAAGGAATTAGATGCTAAAATAAACCATGATACCTCCTCCAATTATCTCCAAGTTAAAGGGGCTGAACCCCTTACTAAATATTTCACTCACAAGTGCACAAAATGAGCTCCACCTGCAAACCCTCTCTAAGAATAACGATGTAAGAAGAAGGGATTGCGCTGGGCATGAGAGAAAACATATGGCTTGATGCCAAATCTGCAATATGAGCTCTGGAATCTCCTTTTTTGATCTCCTAGAGAAAGATATGGCCTCTCCTCTACAGAACAACTCGGAAGTGAGATGGTGAAGGTCCCTCACTGCAACACTAGCAACTCCAGCATTCTCTTGCTGCAAGAATAACGCAGTAGCTATAGATGACTTCTTTGGCCTTAAGCCATGATGTGAGGAAGATGAAAATCAATCTCCCCATGGCCTCCCATGGAAGAGAAGGGCATTCCTAAATAGGAATCCCACTTGTGCTAAGCAACAACAAGTTGAAGAGAGCTTCAACTTCGAATTCTATCTTCAAGAATGATCTCCACAATGCTCTCCTTCATCTTTTATGCAATGTGTGCATGGACCCCACTCACATTAGGGTTTCTATCATTTAAATTTCCCTCCACTCCAATGACGCAATCTTCTTTTGCAAGCTTCCCCTCTTAGGGTACGTTGTTGACTTGGTCAACCATGATCTAGCTTGCTTGCCTTTGGCCCCTTTTTGACACTTGGGCTGCTAACTTAAGCCACTTAAGTGACTTTTTGCACCATAGGAGTGTTTATTAAAATGCTACATGGGTTTCCTCACCCATTTTATTCCTTTTATTAAAATAAAAGCAAGATTAATGTCCCAAATACTTTATTGCAAAATTTGGGACATTACACGGTAAAATCCCTATCAACCAAAAAAATTTACAATGAATCTTCAATGAATATTTATAGGGGAATGAGGAGAAGGAGTAGTAGATGTAAACTTAAATGATCCATTAAGACAAAGGGGACGGAAGTTTTCATGCCCACTCTGCTTAATGGCCCTGCATTGACTTGTTTGTATCCTTTAGGTTGGTTAGAAGACTTTGTTAGCTTAACAATCTCTTCAGGTATGTGCTTTGCAGTACTTTCTGACTATAAGTACTCTGCTTTGTCTTCTGTAATAATGAAGGTGACTCAATGGTATTTCAGGTCTTCCATGCCTCATAACTAATGCACAGACAGTTTCTTAATTGTTCTGGGGTTCGATGGAAGATGGAGGAAGTTATGTAGATAGTCCTTTCTTGGAGAAAAATGTTCTGCTGACATGAAACACTAATATGGCTTATTTTATGCGCTTTAGGCCTTACTAGGCCTCTGGATCATTTTCAAGGTCTTCAATCTGTATCTTCTTCCTTTAAGCACTGGATTAAAGCATTTAATCTTCAATAATAGGCTTTAAATGCTTTTAAACTATCACTGACACACTTTATCGCTTCTCTTTTGTCTTGTCTGTGGATACACAGGCTTTAATGGCGCTGAAAGGTTTGAAACAGGGTTAATAACTCTGATTTGGATAAAAACATGTTTTGAACCCTTTCTGGATGTCTATTCTGCTATCTTTGGCTCTGAAAAATGGAATTTTGCGCCCTATATTACCCTATCTGTGATAGTGAGACAGAGAATTATTTTTACCATCTGTAACCCTACAAAAACACAATAAAAATGTTAATAAAACCTTGCGGGAGGGAGGATGGATGCTTTGGAAGCTCGTGGAGGATGGAGAGAAGCGATGAAAATAGTGGTAGCAGCATAGAAACGGGTGAAAATCATGGCGGAATGGTGAGAAATAGAGCTGATGAAGGTCTGGTGCAAGGATGTTTCTGGACCGTTGGATTAGATCAGATAGTGGTGATCTACGGTTGAGATTCACCGGTGGAGTTGTTTTAGAAGGTTAGCTGGAAGAAAATGACTTTTAGTGTAAAACACAAAATTTTAATGTTAGGGCGAATTACAAAGGAAAAAGGTTAAAGTGAATGAAATCGGAGGCTTTTGGTGGTGGGACCGAGAGGGCAAAAGACGATTGAATGTGTACCGTCGGATCACAGGAAGAGATCGATGGCGGAGATCTTCCGACGAAGTCATTTGGAAGGTCCGATGAATGGGATATGAATGAAGACGTGATGTAATATGAGTCGTTGATCTAGATCACATGAACAGTTGAGATTAAATGAAGGATCATACCAGGGAGGAGCGGTTTTAGAGGAAAACTGTTGGTTTCATGCAACTTTGGATTGGTTTTGAAATTTTTCCAAAAAAACGAGATATGCATCGCTGCCTGACACGTGTCCCCACCAAAACCGCTTTTATCACGTAATTTTGAAACATTAAACCTCAGACGTAGAAATCATGCGATATGCATTCTCAGCCGTTGGATGAAGGGCGGAGAGATCTGACGGTGGGGATGAAAGCGCGATATGGAAAGATGCACAGGCAATATGGTGGGAAGAGCCAACGACGGATTAAATCTTGACCGTTGGATTTATGAAATAGACGGCGGAGATCTAATCAGGGATCGGCAGAATAGTGGAACTGTGGAAGTGGAAGGCGGTGTGCGATGGAATCTGGATCGTCAGATCTGCCGGAATGGATGGTGGAGATTTAATCGCATCGGAGAAAGGTAGGGGGCCAAAACTCCGCGATTTTTTTATTTTGCGATTTGCAATTTAGCGCGGACCATCAGATTATTGGAGAGATCAACGGTCAAGATCAGATCAAAAGGGGAATGATGGAGGGCACAATAGGTGGAGTGCGATCGAATCCTGGCCATTGCTTCTTGTGGATTCAATGGTCAGGATTGAATCGGAGGATCGAAAATTGGAGGGGACAAAGGGGTGACACTTAAGACTTTGCGACTGGCGATCATGCGAGGGTCGTCGAATTAAAGGCGAAATCAATAGTCCATATACAATCGGAGGGGCAATGAAAAGAGTTCACAGGCACAATACGACATTAGCACTGACTGTTGGATCTCTCAAGATCGACGATCAATATTGAAGCGGAGGTCGAAAAGAGGAAGACTAATTGCATCGAAGATCTTGGAAGAAACAAAGGAAAAAGCGTTAATACACAGTTCTGATTGCGATTAAAGCCTGAGGGCATAGCGCCTGGTTCTGGCACTGTGTTATATGCAGGGAAAGGGGCTAAGGGCTTAGCCGAAAGTGGCTTAAGTCCTAAATGTAAAAACGGGTGTTTTTAAGCCAAAATGAAGGTTTTTAAGGCTTAGAAAGGGGTTCTGGTAGGCAGAAAAGGGGATTTTTAAACCAAATAAAGGGAGCTATAAGGTTTAAAAGGGAATTTTGATGATTTTGGTGGCTAATGAAGGGATTTTGGAGGGAATTTAAAAGGGAAAAAGGCAGTGAAAATGGATACTTTGTGAGAATGAAATGGAGCAAATGGAGGCCTCTTTAAGAGAATTTTCCTTCACAGAACAACAGGGCTTTTTCAATGTAAATAGTAGTGAAGATCTCTTCAAAGGCCAAAGACACATAGAGGCTTCAAGAATGATAGATTTTCAAAGAAAATGTCTCTCTTGAAGGCTCAGAAACATATTTAGCCACCTATTTTCTTGTCAAAAATTTATAGGTGGCTAATAGTGGCTCCACATGGGGATGGCATATTCTTGAAGGTGTCAAGAATCTCAGAAAATGATCTTTGGGAGTAGGCCAGATGCCTGGTACTTGACACATATTTTTCTTTTCTTGGATCAAGTGCCACAAACATGATGAATATTATATCAGTAGAAAACATTCCTTCAAACAACTACCTACCCATCCTACAGTCCTAACATTTTCTTCAAGGTGCATTTGGACTTGCAGGCCTTTTACATCATCAATTTTTACAAACAGGAAAATAACCTATCTACTTCTACCCTTATTTCTCCATGAGACCAGATTAAACAGTTGACTCATAGCTTCTCTACCTAAACTAATATCTGCTAGGATTAAACTGTCTAGTAGATTTCTTTCCCTACATTCTAAAACATAAATTGAAACACAGTCAAACCAGGATTAGATTGTATGGCTTGCTGTGGGTCCATGGCATAAGGACAAGCTGCTCATGGACTGAAACTTTGCAAAAATTAGAAACAACTGACTAAATTCTCATAGACTAAGCTTTATTGAGCTTTCCTACCTACCCTACTCTAACTTGAAATATTTACATGTCTAGCTGACAAACACTCTTTTCCAATGCATCTAGTTAGTCATATGATCCCATGACTGGTCCTTTCTGCTCATCTCTTTGAGCATGCTGGATAGGCAGGGCCACTCCCATTCTCTTTTTTTTTTATCAGCAGCTTTTAAAATGTTTCTTGTTGTTTGGTTGTGAGTATTTGGCAAATAGGCTTCAACCAGGATTTCTTCCTCTTCCACTGGATCAAGAACAAGACTCTCTTGAGAAAGAGAATCTCCCTCATCTTCATCATCATCTGAACTAGAGGACTCATCATATATTGCGGCTTTGTCCTCTTGTAGCTCTGGCATGTTCTGCTGGAGTGGATTGAACTCTGTGAAAAAATTAACATATTCTTGAGCAGGGGTTTCTTTGATTACCTCAACCCTTTCAGGAGAAGGTTTAGGATATTCATCTTGCTCAAGATTTTCTTCATTTCTTTCTTCCTCATCATCTGAGCTAAAAAGATGCTGAATTCCATCCTCATGGAAATTATTACTGATGATTTGATATATAACAGAGTGAAAATTCAATGAATCTTCGTCTGCTATCAGGATTTCAACACTTTCTTCATCAATATCATAGATAGCCGACATTGGCTCATTGCTTTCTTGAAGTTTATGGTCATGATATTCCTCCCATAATCCTTCTGACGGTGGTCCTGCAAGCTTAGTTTCCCTTTGGAAAAAATCATCATCAGACAGATCACCATTAGGGAAATCATAATTATAAGCAATGTCACCAATGAAACCAATTGGATTCTCAGCAAGTCTTTCTTCAAAATAATCTGCAAGTTCATTTTCTGATTGAACATCTTGCTTTAGGGGAATTTTGAGGTCTAAAATGGGCCTCCTAATGAAAATGTACAATCAAAAACCACTTTATGAGAACCAATCACATTTTAGGGGATGACATCATCCCTAATGGTTGAGGTGGAATTTCTTGAGTTAAAGGTATTTACTTGTCACATTCTCAATGGTGGATAAAAACTCATGGTTAACCATGGTAGTGCTTATAAGTACTTTTAAAGTGAAACTAAAGTAATCATAATAAATGTCATTTCAAAATTTTTGAATCAAATTCATACATAAAATAATATATTACATTTATTATATTATTTTTATATAGTACATTAATTACATGTTATTATACAATTTAAATAATATAAATTTTAATTAATAACATATTATATAATTAAGAATTTATGAATTTATATTTATATTTTATTTTAAGTTATTTAATTACAAAGGACAAATGCATTAATTGTTCAATGATAATGACTTTTTCTTGAAAAACGCATTCTTATTTATAGTCACATCAATACAATTTTTTTATTAATTTTATTTTTGTACAATTTTTGAATTTAATTTAACCATGGTTACATGGATTGTGGTGCAAAAAGTGAATTGCAAATTCATAGATATTATTTTATTGATTTAGCTATTATTTTATTATTTCCTTAGGAGGCCCATTTTAGACCTCAAAATTCCCCTAATGTTCATCATTCATGCTTTGCGTGTTTCTTATGTCTTGCAATGATCTGGTTTGTTTTTTCTGAGGACAATGTGTAGGTATTTTCCAATCATCATTTCTAGTTTCAACCTTATGTTCTTCCTCTTCTATGTTTAGCAAGGTGTTGGCTGTCTCTATCAATCTTTCCAGCTTGTTTTCTAAAGAGATTTTCCTTTTTTCCTCTACTTGGTCCTTCTTTATTGCTTTTAATATTTCCTCCCTGCGCCACTGATAAATTCTGTTATACCAAAAAGTGGCTAATTTTGTTCTTCAAAAACTCCAAGAGATAATTCCCCTCTGAGAACCTATCATCCTTGAAGTTTTTATGAATATAAGTAACCTCTAAGTTAAATATTCACTGTTGTTTCCCTTTTGTCGATAAAATCTGTTGTTTTGACCAAGAGAAAACTTCTTAAAAAGGCCTCATTTTCCCTCATTTTCACCCCTACAAAAACCCCATTTTTATCCCTTCTGTCCTCCATTAAAAATCCCTCCATAAGCCTCATTTTACCTTTCAAAATCACTCCAAGGCCCTCTTATAACCATTTGGTCCCCTTCCATTTGGTTTAAAAACTCCTTTTCCTTCTACCAGAACCCTCAAATTGCCTCAAAAACCCTGTTTTTAAGACAAATAACAGTTTCTTTCCATTATAAAATTTCTTAGCCTCCGAGGGCTTAACTTTCATAAACCTTCACTTCATAAGACTCTAGCCCCACAACCGGGTGCTTAAAGGACTTAAAAATCCTTTCCCGAACCCGACTTTCCTTTGTATTTTCATAAAAACCTCATTTTTCTTTGTTATTCATAAAACCCGATGAAGTGATTTGGAACAAATATTGACCGTCGATCTGAACCGATCAACGGTCATCGACTCATTGCATCGAAGGTCCACATCGAGGCTTCCCTTTTTTTCATGTCCTTTAAAAATTTTCCGATGCGATTAAATCCCCGCCGTCGATCGTCCCTCCGATCCGACGGTCAATCCACAACCGCATCGCAAATATTCATTTGATGCATTTTTCATGGTTTATTGCCTCCCTCCGATTGCGATCCTGCGATTGTTTCTATATCGTTGATCTGATCTACTCTGCCCAGATCCAACGGTCCGTATCACTTCCCTTTTCCAAGCCCATCTTCTACCTTTGGCCTTTACAAATAAAATCCTGACCGTCGATCTAGTTTTCAAATCGACGGCTATCAATCCATCGCAAGTCGGAAAAATCACAAATCCTTTTTTCTGTTCCCTTTTCCATCCTCCAATGCCGATCTGCTGATTCAATATGAACCGTCGAAATCCACAAAACCTGATGGCTCAGATTAAATCGCGCTCCGCTCAAAGGCTCTTATCCTCACACCCGCTGATTAAATCTCCACCATTGATCTCTCTTAGATCTAACGGTCCGCACTCAATCACATCGGTGCATTCCATTGTAACACGGATTTTTTATCCCGCCAATCGTGATCCTACGATCAAATCTCCACCATTGATCTTCTCCGATCGGACGGTCCATATCACTCCCTGTTCAAAACCCACCCTCCAACATTAAAACCTGTCGATTCAATCCTGACCATCGATCTCTCCTAGATCTAACAGCCCGCACTTAATCACATCAGTGTATTCCCTATGTGCCTTCCCTTTTCCTCTGCCAATTTGCGACCCTGTGATCAAATCTGGGCCGTTCATTTCATAGATCTAACGGTCTAGATTGAACTCGGCTTCCCTTTGTTATTTCATACAGCCCGATTGTGTAAAATATTTCGGTGAAGATCCACCATTGATCTCTGCAGATCAACGGTTCACATTGCACTTGACATCCACCTAAACCCCCCCTCTCACATTTCTTTCATTTCCCCGAGATTGAATCTGAGCCGTAAATCTTTTAGATCCTGCAGTCCATATTCAACCCGATAGGCCCAACTCCTTTGGTACCTACCTTCCCAGTCGACTTATCTGGACCATCCATTCCTGAGATCCAACGGTCCAGATCTAAACTGCCTTGACCCTACCCACCATTTTCGCCCGCGCATCTTATCTCATCACGCTCTCACTTCCAGCATCGGATCTCCCCACCCTTCATCCAATGGTTGCTATCCCATATCACGTAATTCTATGCCCGAATGTTAATGCCCAAAATTTACGCAATATGGGCGGTTTTGGAAATCCACGTGTCGAACGCAGACCTATATCGCGTTCCAAAAGCTAAAACCACCTTACCGCCTTAGAGCTGCGAAAAAACCGCTGACGGTTTTCTGCCAAACCACTTTCCTCCACGATGCTACTTTTGCTTTTAATCCTGGCCGTTGATTATCCTAATCTAAGTCTTATGTTATAACGTGACCCCTTCACTTGCCCCTCGCCTTTTCTCCCAAAACATTTCATTTAGTAATCTCCGTCGTCAATCTCTGAGATCTGACGGTCCCAGTTTAATATCCTCCCATTCTTCTACCATCCACCTAACGCCCCCAAAACATTTCACCTAATGATCTCAACTATTGATCATTCTAAATCTGACGGCCCACGTTCGTCGTCACGCCCAAACTCCATTCTTCACCTGGTTAGTTGTTCTACCAGATTTTTCTCCCTTTTTCCACTGTATTTTCTTGTTCGCACGGCTTCAAACTGCCTCCATAAACCCTCCAAATAAGTTTAAACCAATAAAACGCAGGATTTCAATAATATTTGTGTTTTTTTTGTGCAGGTTTAATGAAGTTAAATTTAAAATTTCCATAGATGATTATACTATTATTAGCCAAGGATGACGATCCTTACGGCCTTTTGATACTTATTAAAGTGTTTCAAAGGAATAATTAAACGTTTTTAGGGAGCCGATAAGTCATGATTATCGGTTTTTTGAGCAAAAACTCCAGAAAACCCTCTGCGCACCTGCAAACTGCAAAACACAGTCAGCATCAATCATGAAAGCGTATCAGTGTCAAAGACAAAAATTATGGTTTAATCAAGCCTAAACATTAATCTAAATACAAATCATTGTGTTTAGGAAAAAAAGAATCAGATCCAGAACACCTCATAGCTATATTAAAGGGGCTAATTGATTCCCCAGTTACTATATTGCCACCTTGCAGCTCTCTGCCTCAAAGGAATACCCAGATAAAATCTCAGTCTGAAACATTAAGGCCAAAGACAGCTGAATAGTTATTACAAGCAAAACAAATATCCTAACTGTCAGTAGAAGTTATTGAAAAGATAAGAAAATGCCTTAAATTCAATATTTTTACCCATTGAGCCTTAAAAAGCGTAAATAGAGTAAGTGAAACAGAGTTGTAATTTGATGCATTCCTGCCTTATACCTTGCATGGTTTTTGAGGCTAGGAGTTGCATTTTAGTGTAGAATTTATTACACTTCAAACCTAAAAACTCTTCCACCTCCTCATTTCTTCTATAAATACTTCTGAGGATGATGAGGAATTTTTGGTTGATTGTTCACTAGCTGTAATACTGAAACTCTCTGAAATAATACATAGTCTATCTGAAGTTGAGGAAGAAATTGAAGTCTTGGAGGCTTGATGATGATGTTGCATGCTTGTTCTTGTGAAGGGTCTATCATTGGATCCATGAGATTGGCTGTTGGTGAAGTATTCTGAATTGTTTAATGTTTTCTCCTGTTTTCATTTTGTTTCATAAATTTCTTACTACAGTAGGATGAAATTTTTAGGCTAAGAAATGACTCCTAGAAGCACCTTAGACTTGTTCATCCTTCACTGTTTTATGTTTTCTTCTACTGAGGTATTTTAGAGTCTTTAATCTCTCTCTTTAGTCCTCATGCTTGTTTATTTCTATAATAGTTCAAATATTTGGTTTCAGCATGATTTATGGTTTTCCCTGCTCATATGTTCCCACTTGAAATCTATTATTGAAGTCTCCCTTTGAAGTACCATTGTTTTAAGTTAGCCAAGGAGGTCTGTTTTGATCATGCCCTTTGTCCTTGCTTGAACAATTGTTTTGAAGGTCTTTATAGTTGTGATCATAGATTTTTTTAGGTGTTCCCTCTTCTATGACTGCAATTATCAGTGAATCTTTTATTTTTTCTAAGTCATTTGAAATAAAGTCTTTGAGGAAATAGGGTGTTCCCTAAATCTTAGATTTCATTTTAAAAAAAAATTTGAAGTCATTGTTTGCTTAAAGTGTGGTTTGTAGAATTTTGGTTAGCGCTGTCTATCAAATACCTCTTTATTGTTCAAGTTATGTTTTCAAATTCCCTTTGTTGAGAATTTAACCTCTCTTTCCAAATCATTGATTTCCATCTGATTCCAAAAACCAAAGGATCTTATGGCTAAGTTAGATTTCCCTTTGATATTCCATATACATTGATAAGTTCTTCATAAATTTTTCTTGACTCTATTGCCCAATGAATCTGACATTTCTCCTTTCTACCTATCTTTCTTAGACCTTTCATGTTCTGCTATGTCTTCCAACCAAACAAACAAACAAACACCTGCACTTAATAACTAGTCTAAAATCCAATACTCAAAGAAAACAAGATAAACCTTTGCAAAACAAATAAATTTGAGAGAGCCCTCTCTGAGAACAGGAGGACTAGATCCTGGAACTCTAAATATTGGTTTTATGTTGCCTTGTCTTTTGATTTTCCAGACTATCAAAACACAGGACCCCAACATAATGGTGATCACGGTGGGACGCTGAGTAAACTCCTTAAAAACAAAACACTCTTTGTCCAGTACAACATAAGTGACTTTCTTCAAGCACTACCAAGCACAATGGTAATCATGATAGGAATATTTGAATCAGTGAAAAAGTAAGTAACCCTTAGGATTCTCATAGAACCTTATCGAACCTTGGAGGAATTAGTTACCAAGCCATAAGAGTGAACTCTGTATGTTTTAAACACCTTAGCTAAGTGTTAAATAAGATTTAGGACACTCTCATAACCTATAAGACCAAAAAACTTAGAAAAACCCAAAAACATTTTAGTTTGGCTTCATTATTAGCATGGTGGTGGAACCATCCAATATTTTACCTTCATAGAAGCTAAAAAGTTTCTACCTGGCGACTCCACTAGCCCAGTAAGCTTAATACTCATCTAGGTATCTGGATGTCTTTAGGACTGTGTTAACCAGCCTTGAAGAGGTTTAGAAGCCTAGCCCCATACTATATAAGACATTTTCAGAGGTAAAACTTCCAAAAACAATCCCTAAAAACTTTAACCTCTCTCATTTTTGAAAATCAGTCTGGCTTCACATAGGATCAACACTAGATCCTATCGAGACCCTAATCCTCCTTTAATAGTTGACAATCCAGAGAGAATTTTTTTGCAGACTTCTAAATCTAGAAAATCAACTACTAATAGGAGCCTCTTAAGAACAAAATCTATCCCTAAAAACCTTGTTGTCTTAGAGGATTTACACTTTGATTTACATCATACAAAGAACATCTTGTTTGGTCAATTTAGTGTGTCCTAAATTGCTACATTAATTTGTCAATCCGGGATTCGTAAGCTGACGAAGTGTGGCGCACTATATGTGCAAGATAACCTATCTCTTACTTTTTGTCGTTTTTGGTTTTTTTTCTTTTTATCTTGGTTGGTTTCCTAATGTGAGATGGAAATTCTAAAAGACAAGTATGGTTATGATTGTTCAAGGAAATGATGTCCTTTATAATGATTTACCAACTTCAAACTTCAAAAGGATTTTGAAACATACAATGACAAAATTAGTTCCTAAAAGGAAATGAAAATGTGCCACTATTCTAGTTAAACAAACAGTGAACTATTGATCATGAAAACCATTACCCTTGCTGCTGTCTAAACATAAAAGAAACTGTACTCAAAGAAAATATTGCAAGTAAATTAAAACTAAAATCAAATTACATCAACTCATATTCTGACCCCTCACCATTAGTCTCGCTATGGATTTCGGAGGTAATCATAAACAACTTGAGAAATCTGATATCTAATTTGCAGAAAAATAAACTAATATCAAATTACACACTCATACTTCAATCCCTCACCATTAGTCTCGCTATGGCTTTCGGAGGTAACTGATAATGACATGAGAAATTTAATATCTATCTTGCAGAAAAGCAAACTAATATCAAACTATACACTCATACTTCAATCCCTCACCATTAGTCTCGCTATGGCTTTCGGAGGTAACTGAAAATGACATGAACGGTTTAATATCTAACTTGCAGAAAATTAAACTAATATCAAACTACACACTCATACTTCAATCGCTCACCATTAGTCTCCCTATGGCTTTCGGAGGTAACTGAAAATTACATGAGCAATTTAATATCTAATCTAACTACTAAAGCAAATGTGCAAGACTGAAATAAACAAAACAGTGCTGGAATTAAAGACTAAGAAAAAGAAATCAGCAGAAGGACAATATTGATTCCATGTCATTAGTCATTATAAAATGATGTGCAAATGCACGGGCTACCTATTGTAATCTGAAACAAGAATATTGATCAGTTAACAACAACATAAAACATGAAAGATTATGGACAGAAGTAAAATGTAAAGCATGAAAGATTATGGAAAGAGATGAAACATAAATACCATGAAAGATGTAATATATATACACGTGAATGACTATGGAATAATGAAATTAAAGAAATGAAGCATGAAACTATACAGTAATACACAAAACCTCAGTGTGTGCAGGGGCCCTCTGCACAAACCTCGGGAAGCAGCTTTCAAATACGAATTACGCTTATGAACAGAGTCTTCTCATATATTAAAATGCGGTCATAACAGAGAAATAATGTCACAGCACAATGGTGACGCAATTACATCACAGAGCTAACTATTATGCGTATGAGAACGCATTATTTATAACAGAGGGTGATATAACTAATTCCCTAAAGTCTGCGCTGAAGGAAGACACGTGAACCATCACGTCCAGAGATCTAGCATTATGGCCACCGTGAGGATTAAATCTATGGAGAGTGGTTGTTGGATTCGGCTTATGGAGCCGTTTACAGGTGTTGATGTGTCTCCCATGATTTAGAAACGGCCATGCAAATCTCCACGTGATGAGAAACAGAGTTCTGTCACCGTGGGACTCTTCGGTTGACCACCACTTGGCCACCTTTGACCACAGCCTTCTTAGGTGAATTCGACCGAGCCAATAGGACATGATCCATGTCCATGTCATTTCTAACTTGCCCATGTGGCTCGATTTACCTGAAGACACCTGCAATATAGACTTTAACAAAATGGCTGCGGAAAGTTGCAGCAGCTGCGGAAAGTGATAAGATTCTGCAGCTAAATGAGCAAAAATCTAATTCAAACAACAGACAAAAAACATAGTTAAAAACCATTTTAAATGCTCTTTTACAATTAATATGCAATGATATTGATGACTTAGAAGGTCCAGGTGAATGAAAAAGGTCTAGAAAGGTGTATAAAAAAGATGCAAGTTTGGGACTCAACATACCCCCACTGTGAAGGTGTTGCATGTCCTCATGCAACCAAAATTTTGATAATCCTTCTTCAATTCATATGCCTTGGCACTTCAGCCAGGACATCTAGTCCTCTTCTCCTCTTCCTTGGTGCTGCTAACATCCTGGGCTTTTTCATCAAGCATCTGAATTTGATATTAATCAGTGCTCTACTTAACTTCTGGCATTTCTTCTTCAATTTCCTATTCTTTTTCTGCCATAGTCCCAGATGTAGCATGGTATTGTCATGAATGATCTTGTCCAATTTTCTTTGTTCCTTCAATGCCTCATTTTCATTTTTAATGTGTCTATTTAAAACCTCCAACTCAAAGACTTCTTGTTTCAATGATTGGACTAGATCTTCTTTTGCTATGTGAGGCTGAGTGGATGAAGTGCTGGGACCCGTGGCTGCTCTTTCTAAAGATTCTATATAATCATACACTTCTTGCTGCTTTGGGTCTATCTCAGGTGTCGTTTTCATTGGGCTGTCCCCAAAATGCCGTGGAGGAGAATTGTCTTCAAAATCTGGCTGAAAAAGGCTCATGTCAACGTCTCGCTGAGAATGAGATGGACTATGTTCAATGTCTGACTGAGAATGAGATGGACTTGGCCCGCAGGGGTTTTTTTAGATGTTTCTTCTCCGAAATCAATAAAATGGGGTCCTTTCGTTTGTGTTTTCCTCAACTTCCCTTTAAGCCTGGAACTTCTTCTTACACACTGTGGACTACTGTCTTTTTGCTTTTGTTTCCCTTTCCCTCTCTTTTTTGCCATAGATGACTGTTCCTGAAGGTGAACTAGTCTCTCAGGTAACATTTGATAATCTTCTTCTGAGGAAGGGGTTTGATGCATAGCCTCAATGCTTTTTCTTTCTTTTGATTTTATTGGCTTTTTACCCTTGGTTTCTTCCTTCCTCCTTTTTGACAGTCTCTCTTCTCTACTAGTTCTTTCAACTGTAGTAGTAGGAGTTCTTTGAGTTTCATCATTTATTCTCTTTCTCCTACTCCTTCTTGATGTACTGCCTTCAGGAATTTCTTGGGGTTCTTCAAAGAAATTTCTAATCAAAAATTGTTCCCATGTGTCCTTTTTCTCTTTTAACTGTTTTTCAATCAAAAATTTCACAAGACCATGGTGATACAAATGTGGTTCTACGTCCCCTAAATGCTTCTGGACGGTTATAGACATCTTCTTCAAACTATTTAATAAAAAGTATGGCAGATTGAGGGTCTGGTTGTCTAGAAAATTCATCAGCAATCGGGTATGATACATGTACATTGACCCAAAACAGCCCTCACAGGTGATAAATTTTTGAATGACCAACAGTAAAGTGGCCCACTCTTCTTTCAAAGCATGAACAGGAATTCCCCTTTTAAAAATAGTTACATCCATACCTGGGTTACGTAGGATCATTCTCCAGGCTTCATCACTAATGCTTTTGTTCTTGAACCAGCGTTCACCTTCTTGAGGGAGTTCTGTAGCAGATGCTATGGATGCCTCATTCACCGTAAATTTGAGGTCCCCAATTTCTACTTCCAGACCATTGAAAGACCTTGCAAAAGCTTTTGTCACCTCTTTATGGTAGCCTCTAAACTTTTGGATGAACCGAAGCCACTTTGCCTTTTTCAATATATCTCTGACTTGCGGGTATCCTTCCATGAATTTAGGTCCTTCTGGTTATGTTTTCAACAACTGACCCATCCTTCTTTCTGTGCTTGAAAACTTGTTTGTGTGAGGAGGTTTTAATGGAGGTAAAATGGCTGAATGAGCGGAAATGAGCACGATTTATGGAGGAGACCAGTGACTGTAGGCGAATATCAAAGAATGGGTATACGGAATGTAGCGTAACAGAGAACAAAATGGGGTGAAGCGGAACAGAGAAGGGTTACGTGAGCACGGTGGAAATGCGGCTGTGAGATCAATAGAACATTAGGAGGAGTATAACTCATCTGACAGTATTTAAAATTGGGTGGCTACAGAGTAAATGTAAGCACGTTTATGAAACGACTACAGATTTTATGCGGCTGAAAGAAGCCGTAGTCAAATCAACCACGTTTCATCATCACAGGTGGAGTATCGGAGTATGAGTGAAGATCGGAGGCTTGATTATGGGACCGTTTGAAAATGAATGCAAGGATTGTGGGAGGATCATATAGAGATCATGGAATGGTTACGGTGTTTTTCAACACAATCATTGCATATAATGGAGCTATGGTTTATAACTATGTAAAAATGTGCTTAAATGCCATTTGAAATAAATTTTTACTCATACCTTGGAATTCTTGCCATTTTTCATTGGTCTTCAATTAGTTGCTCCTCATTGATATCTTGAATGCCCCATGTCTTCATAATATGTCTTCATACCTGCATTTGATTTCATGATTATTGAACTAACATCTGGCTGTACATTTTTTTTGAAAAACAGAGTGGTAGCTGCAGAATCTGCTTCTGGCTACGGAAACTGGTGTCAGCTGCGGAAACATGTGTTAGCTGCGGAAATTGACACAACTATTATTTGGGTGAATGGAAATAGATGGATGATAACTGACTGAATGAAAATGGTCATGAAAGAAAATTTTATTGGTGAAATGAAATGGAATAGATGAAATGAAGTGAAATGGAATGAAGTGGAGTGAAATGAAGTGGAATGAAGTGGAATGGAATGGAGTGGGTGGTCACAAAACTTGTGAAATGAAAGAGAGATTTTTTTGGAAAATATAGGGTGTCAGGTGACCCTGATTTTCACCCTACATTTTCTATATAAGACTGCCAATCAATGATTGGTTTTCAGGCTTATACAATTTTTTTTTTTTTAACTGAAAAAGAACAAAGGCTAGGCTGGTGGAGAAGAAGAATTCTTCTGTACCAGCCTGATTGCAGAATTTTCTTGAAACATTTTGAAAAATTCCTCTTTTGAGAGTGGCTTATGATAGACTTTTAATCTATGGCCATTCACAATAAGAGGAGTTTGAAATTCATCAATGGTCTTGATTATTACCGCTCCATTGCTAAAGATCTTGTCAATCTCATATGGCCCAAGCCAATGAGTCTGAAATTTTCCTTTAAAATATTTAAACTTGGAATCAAATAACAATGCCCAATCTCTTTCTTGAAACTTCTTCTCTTTGATGTATTTTTCATGCCATTTAGCTCTTTGATATTGAACTAGATCAGTTCTTAGAATTGTCTCTTGTCTGATTTCATCTAGCTCATTCAACTGCTCCATTCTATGCTTTTGAGCTTCTGATAAATCCATCCCCAACTGAACTACTATCTTGAAGGTCTTGACTTGGAACTCAATGGGGAGTAGGACTTATTTCCCATAAACAAGTTCATAGGGAGAATGTCCTGTTGTATTTCTCCATGTAGCTCTGTAGGCCCACAAGGCTTCAGAAAGCCTTTCTGCCCAATCTCTTCTATGTAGATGAACAGTTTTGGTGATGATATTTTTGAGAACTTTGTTTGTAGACTCCACTTGACCATTTGCTTGCAGATGGTAAGGAGTAGATATTCTATGCTTGATTTTGTATTATTCCATCAACTTCTCCACCAATTTGGATGTGAATTGGCTTCCCTGATCTGTCACAATTTCTCTTGGAACACCAAAGCGAGTAAAAATATCCTCATAAAGAAAATTAACAACTGAATTTTCAGTAGCAGACACTAATGCTTTGGCTTCCACCCATTTAGTAACATAATCGGTACAAACCAATATATACTTCTTTTGCTTAGATGGTGGATTAATAGGTCCAATGAAATCTAAAGCCCATTTTTCAAAGGGTTCAATGAGTACCTGTGTTTGCAATGACATTTCATTTGAAAGGGTAGGTTTCCCTACTCTTTGGCAGCTGTCACACCTTTTGACATATTGTTTTGCATCTTTGAAGAGGAAAGGCCAATAATATCCTAAAGAGAGGATTTTATAGGCCGTCCTTTTGTCTGCAAAGTGTCCGCCACATGGTTCATCATGACATGCCTTAAGAATATCAGGCATTTCATCTTCCATGACACATCTTCTGATCACAAGATCTGGCCCTGTTTTAAACAATTCGTTAGAAATCCATGAATATTTTGAACTCTCCTGAATAATTTTTCGTTTTTCACTTGGAAATAAATGTGAAGGCAGTTTCCATGTAACCAAATAGTTAGCAATATCTGCATACCAAGGAGTCTTAATAGTTACTGCAAACAAGTATTCATCAGGAAACTTATCCTCTACAGGAGAATCTTCTTTAAAATTCTGAATCCTAGACAAGAAATCAGCTACTGTATTTTGTTTCCCTGGTCTATCCAACACAGTAATATTGAATTCCTGCAAAAGTAGGAGCCATCTTGTCACTCTGCCATTAGTAACAGGTTTGTTCATTAGATATCTAATCGCAGAGTGGTCAGTATGAATAAAAGTTTCATAGCCTGTTATATAATGTCTAAACTTATTGATTGCATGAACAACAACTAAAAACTCTTTTTCAGTCACAGTATAGTTCAACTCGGTGGGAGTTAAATTTTTACTGGTATAATAAATGGCATAAGGGACTAAATCTTTTTGACCCAACACAACTCCCAGAGCTGTATCTGAAGCATCTGTAGAAATATGGAAAGGGAGTTTCCAATTTGGTCCTCTCAAGATAGGTGCTTCAGATATTCTTGTTTTCAAAGTTTCAAAGGCTGATTGACAATCGGGATCCCATTTAAATTCACAGTCTTTTGTAAGCAATTTGAAGAGTGGAGATGCTATTTTAGTGAAGTTTTCTATAAATCTTCTATAGTAACCAGTAAATCCTAGAAAACTTCTAACATCTCTTTGACAATTTGGAATAGGCAACTTGGAGATGACTTCAACTTTTGATCTATCAGCCTTAATCCCATCTCCTGAAATATGATGCCCCAAAACAATACCTTCAGTAAACATCATAAAGCATTTTTCATGGCTTAATGAAAGGTTTGTTTCTTTACATCTTATAAGGACTTTTTCCAAATTTTCTAATGCCTCTTCAAATGAATTACCATAAGCTGTAAAATCATCCATATAAACCTCTACACAATCATGGATTATATCAGAAAAAATTCCTAGTACTGCTCTTTGGAATGTTGCGGGTGCATTACATAACCCAAAAAGAAGTACTCGATAGGCAAAAGTTCCCCATGGACAGGTGAATGTGGTCTTATCTTGATCTTCAGGTGCTACCTGAATTTGATTATAGCCACTAAAACCATCCAAGAATGAAAAGTACTTTTTACTTGCTAATGTATCTAATACCTGATCGATAAAAGGCAAAGGAAAGTGATACTTCAAAGTTGCTTTGTTAAATTCCCTATAATCAATGCATACCCTCGATTTACCGTTCTTTTTAGGTACTATAACCAAAGGAGAAACCCATCAGCTATCTGAAATTGGATAAATCATGTTTACATTGAGTAATTTTTGGAGCTCTTCTTTCACTATCTCCCTAAGATTTGGATTCATCCTTCTTTGAGGTTGTCTGATTGGTCTACTGTTTTCCTCAATATAGATATGATGGATGCAAGTCTTAGGATCAATACCTTTCATGTCAGTATACTCCCATGCAAATGCGGTAGAATGTTTTTGCAAGATTTTGGTTAGTTCTTCTTGTTGTGACTTTTCCAAATGTTTGTTGATATTCAATGTTTTTCCTGGAAAAATCTCAATAGTAGAACTACCAAACTCTTCCATAGAGTAAAGAGACATTTGTCTTGATGATAAATATTCTATGTCAGATTCCAACTGAAATTGTGTGGGGTCATATTCTAAAGATGTCTCAAAATTTTCTAATGTGTTCAGAATTTGACTATTCTCACTGATTTCCGAAATGGTAAAGACAGGTTGTATAGTGTCCTCATCATCAACCCATTCATTGTCTCCTACTTCTGTGATTGCTTTTGCTGGAGGATGCAAATTGAATTTCTTTGTCAAATTACCATTAGAAATGTACATATCTCTAGATCTACAACTAATGAAAGCATCAGCTGTGGCTAGCCAAGGTCTTCCTAAGATAAGTGGGTGCCCTCCTAGATTACTCTTGGGAGTCAAAATCATAAAATCTACTAGATATTCCCAAGAATCTAAGGAGACTGAAATATCTTCTAATACACCATATGGTTTAATAATTGATCGAACTGCAAGTTGCAGTAAGGTAGGTGTAAAAAGAAGGTTAGGAAGTTTTAGTTGGTCCATAGTCTGTCTACTCATAATGTTGATAGCAGCCCCTAAGTCAATCAATGTGTTTGTAATTTCTATCCCATTTATATGTGTCTTGACAATTGGGCTTCCTGGATCTACATACTTCTGCATGGTAATTTTTCCCATCATGATATCTGCAATTTTTCCTACCAGGTGGATTCTTCTTGTGTCTTTTAGTTTCCTTCCTGGTCTTTTGAAACTTAACTCCTTTATTGTTTTTGCTAGAATAGGAATCTCTCGAATGGCTTGTAGCAAGGGAATATTGATACAAACATTCTTCAATTCATCTATAAAATCATAGTTAGGCAACAAGATTTGTTTTTCCACCCCCTTGTCAATTTGTAGTCTTTCAGGAAAAGGAGGTGTAGATGAAGATGCAGGTTGCTCAACTATAGGAGTTGTGGGTGTTAACTTTTCTTTCTCTTTTTGAATGTTTGAGTTTTGAAGAGATGTTTCCTCAGAACCCTTATTGGCTTTAAGAGAGTCCTCCTCAGAGGTATCTTGCTCTTGGACATCTATAAAAGATTTTTCTAAAACTCTACCAGATCTGAGTTGTACATCATTGAGAGGAACAATCATATAGGTAGGAAATTGTTGTCCTTCTATCATGTAAGTATTCTGAGGATTTTTATTGTTAGGATTTGGCAATGGCTGAGCTGGAAGTTGATTTGTCTTTTGTTGATATGGAAGCATGAGTTGAGGATTTGGATTTTGTTGAGAAGGTTGTTGTTGTGGAAATGGCAATGAAAGTTGTGGATTTGGGTTTGGAAGTTGTGGAGCTTGTTGATTTTGAAAAGATGGAGGATATTGATAAAATTGAGCAAATCTTCCATAAGGATTTTGCATCCCTTGTACCCATGGCTGATATGGATTTTGATGTTGGGGCCAAGGTTGTTGCCAAGGATTCCAATTTGGTGGGGTTTGAATATTCATAGGGTTGTTAAACCCTTGAGTTTGTTGTCCCTGCCAAGGTCTTCTTGCAACAAAACAGAGAGATTCTACTGAATTTGGGTCTTCTTGAAAGACAGCTTTGAGTCCAGGAATTGAAGGACAATCCTTGATCTCATGATTCTCTGAGAAAATCATACATGTTTCTACAAATTTTGCATCCAAGGGACATTCCCTTAAAACATGTTTCTTCCTACATTTTGGACAAAAGATGGCTAAGGCATCTGTTTCTGCTTTCTGCTTGTTTTGGATTTTAAGGGTGTCTAGTTGTTCACTAAGGCTCCCTAAGATATCAGTTTTGAACTCATCAAGCATATTACCAATCTCTGCCCTACTTACTGATCCAGTTGCAGATTTGTTAGCCCTAATAAGAGAAGGATCCCTAGGCCCTTTTCATGTTTTAGATTTTCCTCTTGAGAGATGGACACATAGTTCTGTTATGTCACGAAGTGGAAGTTGAGAAATGTCTCCTTTCCCCATCATGTTTAAAATATCTATCCATTCATCTCTAATGGCTTTTAATATGAGGGCTTTCAAAGTTTCATCATCTAAGTTTCTCATCTTTGCTCTTTTTAAGTTGTATTGAAATCTTTCAAGTAAATCTTCCAAATTTTCATCTTCTTTTTGCATCATTTTGAATACCTCATCCTTGTGATTGGTGGGCATACAATAGTCCAAGTATCTATCCAAGAATGTTTGTTTCATATCATTCCAAGTCCTAATAGATTGAGTGGCTAATCCCATGAACCATTTCAAAGAAGATCCCTTCAATGTTGAAGGAAACAATTTGAGTTTTTGAGAGTCTTCCATATAGTCATAGGTTCGGCACACGACTTCAAACTCAAACAGAAATGTTTCATGGTCCTCACTTCGCAATCCATAGAAGTTGGGGAGGACAGATGGTGAGATGTTTTTCATCATTGTATGAGTTTCCTCATCAACTATAGGGAATCCAAACAAGTTGTCTCCTTCCCTATTTCTTCCATTATTACCTTCACCATTGTTGTCTCCATTGTTTCCTCCTCCTCTACCTATACCTCTACCTCCAAATCCATCTATTATTTCCTCTGCCATGATAGTTTCTTTAGAGTCCTCAAAGTCCTCTGGTTCTTCTATCAAGGGAGGATGAGAGGGAGTCTCTTCATTTTCTTCTTCAGGTGTTTCTACTTCTTTGATTACAATATACTCTCCTGTAGAAGTAAAGAAAGGATCCTTTTCTAAATGAGATTTAGTAGGTGGTATAGGAGAATCCTCTAATTCAGCTGCTCCTTGAATTCCAAGAATCTTAAGGCTAGGGGTAAATGGTGGTGAATCTTGTCTATGCCTTGAAGAAGATGGAGTTGTGAAAATCGAACTCTTGGCTCTAGCTATAAACCTTCCCCTAGAATCTCTTGCTCTATGCATGTCATTTTTATTTTTATTTTTTAAGTTGGGTTAATAATTCTCTTTCTGATCTTCCAGGTCACACTAGGTGCAAGAAGAGAGCATACTTAAGAAATTACTGAACCAATAACTCTCTTTTCTAATCCTCCAGATCACACTAGGTGCAAGAGGAGAGCATACTTCAAGAAGTTATCAAGTTTTCCCTTCTTTTTTTTATTTTATTTTTTTAAGAAATTGGCTACCTAGTTACAAATCCCCAGCAATGGCGCCAAAATGTTTGGTCAATTTAGTGTGTCCTAAATTGCTACATTAATTTGTCAATCTGGGATTCGTAAGCTAACGAAGTGTGGCGCACTATATGTGCAAGATAACCTATCTCTTACTTTTTATCGTTTTTGGTTTTTTTTTCTTTTTATCTTGGTTGGTTTCCTAATGTGAGATGGAAATTCTAAAAGACAAGTATGGTTATGATTGTTCAAGGCAATGATGTCCTTTATAATGATTTACCAAACTTCAAACTTCAAAAGTATTTTGAAACATACAATGAGAAAATTAGTTCCTAAAAGGAAATGAAAATGTGCCACTATTCTAGTTAAACAAACAGTGAACTATTGATCATGAAAACCATTACCCTTGCTGCTGTCTAAACACAAAAGAAACCATACTAAAAGAAAAGATTGCAAGTAAAATAAAACTAAAATCAAATTACATCAACTCATATTCTGACCCCTCACCATTAGTCTCGCTACGGCTTTCGGAGGTAATCATAAACAACTTGAGCAATCTGATATCTAATTTGCAGAAAAATAAACTAATATCAAATTACACACTCATACTTCAATCCCTCACCATTAGTCTCGCTATGGCTTTTGGAGGTAACTGATAATGACATGAGAAATTTAATATCTATCTTGCAGAAAAGTAAACTAATATCAAACTATACACTCATACTTCAATCCCTCACCATTAGTCTCGCTATGGCTTTCGGAGGTAACTGAAAATGACATGAATAGTTTAATATCTAACTTGCAGAAAAGTAAACTAATATCAAACTACACACTCATACTTCAATCCCTCACCATTAGTCTCGCTATGGCTTTCGGAGGTAACTGAAAATGACATGAGCAATTTAATATCTAATCTAACTACTAAAGCAAATGTGCAAGTCTGAAATAAACAAAACAGTGCTGGAATTAAACAAAAACTAAGAAAAGTAAATAAGCAGAAGGAAAATATTGATTCCATGTCATTAGTCATTATAAAAAAGATGTGCAAATGCCCGGGCTGCCTATTGTAATCTGAAACAAAGCACTGATCAGTCAACAACAACATAAAACATAAAAGATTATGGACAGAAGGAAAATGTAAAGCATGAAAGATTATGAACAAGGATAAAACGTAAATACCATGAAAGATGTAATGTATATACACGTGAATGATTATGGAACAATGAAATTAAAGAAATGAAACATGAAACTATACAGGAATACACAAAACCTCAGCGTGTGCAGGGGCCCTCTACACAGACCTCGGGCAACAGCCTTCAATTACGAATTACGCTTATGAACAGAGTCTTCTCATATATTAAAATGCGGTCATAATAGAGAAATAATGTCACGGCACAATGGTGACGCAATTACATTACAGATCTTAAGAATATCTAACTATTGTGCGTATGAGAACGCATTATTTATAACAAAGGGTGATATAACTAATTCCCTAAAGTCTGCGCTGATGGAAGACACGTGAACCATTACGTCCAGAGATCTAGCATTATGGCCGCCGTGAGGAGTAAATCTATGGAGAGTGGCTGTTGGATTCAGCTTATGGAGCCGTTTACAGGTGTTGATATGTCTCCCATGATTTAGAAACGGCCACGCAAATCTCCACGTGATGAGAAATAAAGTTCTGTCACCGTGGGACTCTACGGTTGACCACCACTTGGCCATCTTTGACCACAGCCTTCCTAGGTGAATTCGACTGAGCCAAAAGGACACGATCCATGTCCATGTCATTTCTAACTTGCCCATGTGGCTCGATTTTCCTGAAGACACCTGCAATATAGACTTTAACAAAATGGCTGCGGAAAGTTGCAGCAGCTGCGAAAAGTGACAAGATTCCGCAGCTAAATGAGCAAAAATCTAATTCAAACAACAGACACAAAACATAGTTAAAAACCATTTCAAATGCTCTTTTACAATTAATATGCAATGATATTGATGACTTAGAAGGTCCAGGTGAATGAAAAAGGTCTAGAAAGGTGTATAAGAAAGATGCAAGTTTGGGACTCAACACATCTTTAGAACCAGATCTCAAGGTGATTTAAACCAAATTGATCTTGACATTGCAGATTTGAAACAGAGCTTTAGTAGAGAAGTCTCACCTTCCACTTCTCCTGAGTCCTAGCTTCTTCATCACTTTAGCCTTTTTCATAACAAATATTCTCAAAACCAGTTTGTTGGTCCAAGTGTTTCTTCCACTCCAATCCATACTACCTCTGTTCAAAACACCCCTTTTCAGCCCGCTTTCCCCCTTGTAAATCCACCTCTTGTAAATCCACCTTTCTTTCCAGCCATGGCAACATGGTATGCCCCATTAGTGTTACCACAACCTCTGCTTCCCTTACCAAATTAGTACCAATCCAAAATTCCTCATTTCACTGGAAGAGAATGTGCAACAGCTCAACATCATGTAGATGAGATGGAAGATGCATTTGATTACATGGAGATAGAAGAAGAGACCATTAAGATGAGAATATTTTCCCAAAGTTTAGGAGGAGATGTAAATAAGTGGTTTAAAAACTTACCTCCTAACAGCATCAATGATCTCCCTGCTTTGCATCAAACATTCATCAACAAATGGGAACTCAAAAAGAACCCTCTCCAAATACTCAGCAGAAAGTATAGCAACCTTAAAATAAATCACGGAGAGAGCATTCATGACTATTCCACTAGGTTTAACAAGTTGTTTACAATGCTCTTCCACTCACAGAAACCTCCCCAAGGCATGGCCTTAGTAAGACACTCGAATATTTTGATGTTGAAATGGCCTATCACTTAAGGGAGAGAGATTACTTAACTCTTAGAAGACATGTGCAAGAGAGGATTTGTGAGTGTAGAAGCAAACATAATTGAGAAAAGAAATAGGTTGAGACTGCAGGAAGGTAATCATGAAGATGACATTGCACCCTCAACCTCAACATCCGACACTAAAATTGATAACCTAGTGAAGGTAATGGAGAGGATGCTTGAAAAGACTGAATTTGAATGATATATTGCCACCAAGAGAACCTCAAAAACAACCAAAATAGAAATAGAAATCAGAATTATAGAAGAGAAAACAATCAAGACAAGCGAAAAAAATGACCAACAGATTAGACCTCCCTTCCAAGTCAAAAACTAGCAGATCAATATGAGGAAGATAGAGATTGGAAAGTGGTTTGGGAGAAGGTCATGTGAACTTGATTGGATCGCATGTTGGGATGATGTTTTCCTCACCGAAGAAGAACAAGGTTTCTTCTCCTCCGACCAAAATACAAACACCTCTCAAGATTCCGATGATTATAGATCGTTTCTGAAAATGCGATCATGGAGGTGCATAAACAATATGATCTTAGGAGCAAAGGGAACGTACAATTCAAAAGATAATAACATCGTTAATCGTCAAGAAAAACGCAAAGTTAGCCTCTTAATAAATAGTGAGATAAACCAAAAATTTTTGGCTAAAAAAACAGATTCAAACAAAGAGAAAAGTAGTCGACTTAATGTTGAGCAAAGCATCCCTAGCACCCCGCCCCTAGTGGACCTAATAAAACCGTCCCGATTACCACCAAAGAAAGTTCAACAAATCAAAATTTCGAAAGGAATTCAAGTGAAAAAAAAGATGTAAATATGACAAGATCAATTGTTCCTTTCGACCTTGAGGGAGAGATTGCAAAGATAAAAAGTACCATCCCCCTACCGAACTAGTAACCCAAGAAGTGTACAAACCAAGTTTTGAAAAATTTAAACTTAGGAAGGGGATATTGCACACTTTAAACTCGACAGATGACAAGCCTAAGTTGTTTGTCATTCAAAAGTTGAAGGAAAATATCTGCATGGAGAAGTACTTCCCTTTCAGTGTTAGTTTGAATATTCATGAGAAAATCCTACACAATGCCATGTTAATTGAGCTTCAGACATAATCTTATGCCCAAGGTAGTAATGGAAAGTTTAGGCTTAGAAATTACTAAACCAAACAAATACTTCAGGCCTCTTTCGACTCAAGCAAGAGTCAAATGTTTGGGTTTCATCAAGATTTATGTGTTAACTTAGCCTGACCGCTAAGAGTCTAGTAATGGACATAGTTGTAGCCGACATTCCCCCTAAGTATGTCATGCTTTTATCAAGATCATGGGGAGCCAAACTTCAGGAAGCCTTTAAATGGACATGTCTTGCGGCCACCATCCCAGCTTTTAACCAAAATAGAAGATTATACAAGTAAATCCCACATGAAGTACATGGTGAGCAACATAGATAAACCAAACAACTCTCCAATCTATCTTATTCAATCAATTTTAGATTCTTTTATATTGTACAATGAAGATGAAATCACTCAAAAGGAAAAGGAAAACATAGACCCAACTGGCCCACCGTAAAAATCAAATTCTTCCTCAAATCAAATTCAAAAACATTGAAAATCAAAGAAGAAACAAGAGAATGAAAATAAGGCAAATATACTTTGGACAATAAATTTTGATGTCTTGTAATAAACCAAGTAAAGGAGTAGGTGTATGGATTCAAAATACAAATCAAATTTTTTCATATAAATTGGATTTCCCATGCACCAACAATATTGTCGAATATGAGGCACTTCTCCTTGGCTTACTATTTCTTAAACAATTAGAAGCCCAAAATATATCAATATTAGGAGACTCTAACTTATCATAAGACAAATCAAAGGAGTAATATCTTGTACTAGAACCTAAGACTTAGAGAATATCGAAATGTTGTCCTTGATTTATCAAGACCTTTTGAAAAATATGAACTCATTTTTCACTCCAAGAGCACAAAATCATCTAGAAATGAACTTGCCTTCAATACCAAAGAAGAATTTCAAATACCCTTTATAAATGAGCAAATTAGTGTAAAGGTAAATATTGTGCCTCAATGCCCGATAAAGAGGATCAAAGGGCAAGTTTTTGATTCGACAAACACATAGATGACTTCCGAAACTCTAAAATGATTTTGCCATACCAAAGATTTTAAAACTAGCCATAAAGAAAATCGCTTGTATATTGAACAAATCCTTAAATTGAAAGAAATAGTATTCTCGTCGATATAAATCACCGTGAGAATCCTTTGAAGCAGATTAATTGACAACGCAGACCAAGAAGACTTGGAAGTCTTACAATGAAAGAATGATACAATTCCAAGTGGGTCTCACACCTTAGAACACCTTTAACTTTAATGATGTAGCCAAAGAACCAAGAATGGAGCTCCGTGGAAACAAGATGTTGAAGAGTATAATATAGGCAAATTTCAACAGAACTCCAAGATGATTAAATTTTCCAACACTCTCCACCATAAAATTGCAATACATAGAGCCGTTCAAAGAATTTAAACATGTGTTTGCTTGGGGATATAAAGATCTTAAATCTTATGATACTAGCATCATTCAAGACAAAATTCCTCTTAGGGAAAAATAAAAAGCCTTTTGCCAAAAACTAAGGAGAATAAGCTCCGTTTTATTACCTTTAGTCAAGGCATAAATTGAAAAGATGCATGATGTTGGGATTATAGTACCCAACTATATCTAGGGTATCAAACTTAGTTTCGTTAGGAAAAACATTGTGGGAAATCAGTTCCGTATTGACTTCAAATCTAAATAGAGCCTCCTAAAAGACAACTACCCATTGCCCAAGATGGACCATATACTTCGAAGGTAGTCAAGTAAAAAATAATATCATTGTTAGATGGGTTCTCGAAGTTACAATCAGTGTTAGTGCTCCCAAGTGATCAACACAAAATCGCTACAACACCTTGGGCACCTTTATGTATGTCAAAATTCCATTTGGTTTGATGAATGCAAAGGCCACTCTTGATGAAGACATTGGCTATTTCATAATCATTTACCTTGATGACATAACTATTTTTTCAAACTCGATGAAGAACATTTGATTCACTCGAGAAACGTTTTTGAGAAGTGTAGAAATTTGGCTTATCTTTGAATCCCGAAGAAGACACTTGGTCTCCAAGAAGGTAAACTTCTTGGTCATATAATTTCGTAAGAGGGGATCAAAGTAGACCCTAAAAGGATAGATGGCATATTGCAAATCAGCCATCCAAGAAGCCTCAAAGAATTACAATATTTAATTGGGAAGATTAATTTTTTGAGGAGGTTTTTCCCCAACCTTTGCCGAGCTATTAAAAAACATTACAAATATTCTTAAGAAAGAGATAGGTGTGAAATGGACTTTACAAGCTAAAACAATCATTTGAACTCGTTAAACAAGCTCTTACTCAAACACCAAGCTTTGATTAGTCCGCATTTCACTAAAGACTTTTATATCTTTTCTTTGCATCCGAGCACAATAGTTACAAGATACTCAAAAGAATGACTTGTGTAATAAAAACCAATATCCTTCTTTATTAGGGCTCGAAGAGATGCTCAAATATAACATCATGGAGAAGTGCTCACTAGTGAAAGAATTAATGGACTTTAGAGTCTACATTTTACACTCTCACATAATTGCTTTTGTTCCACATACCGTTGTCAAGGATATTCTAAGTCAAGACCCCGATGGTAAAAAGGGGAAAATGGATTGCAACTATTCTTGAATATGACGAGAAATTAGGCCCACAACCAGTTAAAGGGCAAGGGTTAGCAAAACTTATGGCCGAGTCAAACTTCCAAGCACTAGATATGAACATGGTAGATGTGTTGGAAGAAGTAGAAGAATTCACTACCTTTCTATTGAAGAAAAATTTCTAAATTCTCCTTGGTATTTTGACATCATTTATGTGCTTTTGTATTTGAATGCCCCTCCTTTGTCTAAAACTAAAGCTAGATTTTTGAAATAGAAAGCTTTAAGTTATTTCTGACTTAGATGGGGTATTGTATTGGAAAAATGATGTTAGAATTTTGCTTAAATGTTTACTTGAAGATGATGTAGGAAAAATCATGCATGAGCTGTGATGAAGGAGGAATGTGGAGGACACCTTTCATCGAAGGCCACAAAGAACAAATCCTTAGATCTGGTCACTACTGGCCCACCCTTTCTAGACACCTCGTAAGTTAGTCATGTCTTGACATAAGTGTTAAATTTTTTATGGCAAAATAAAACTCTTTCCCTTACCTTTACATCCTATTAGTGTTGAGTCACCTTTTCAACAATGGGGCTTGGACTTTATTGGGGAAATCTCACCCATCTTCATCAGCCCGACATAAGTGATTCTCACCGCTCGCGGACTACTTTTTTACCAAGTGGATATAAGCTATACCATCTAGGAATGCTACCGACTGGCCATTATCAAGTTCCTTGAAACAAATATCCTATCCAGATTTGGTTGTCCTAGAAAAATCATACGCATAATGTTGTCGCCTTTAAATCCAAAAAGAATGGTTGATTTTTGTCACAAATACCACATTACTTTGGGCCATTCTACCGCATATTATCCCCAAGGAAATGGATTAGCTAAATCCTCCAATAAGAGTCTCATCAATATCATTAAAAAGCTATTGGAGCAGAATCGTAAGTCATGGCACAATAAGTTGGTTCATGCCTTATGGGCCGATAGGTTAACTACCAAAAATTCAATCAATATGTCCCCCCATCATCCGTTCTATGGCATGGATGCAAATTTTCCCCACCTCATTAGAGTCTACTATGAAAATCCTTCAAGAAGTGCAAATTGAAGAGAATGATATGCGTAAAAGAATCAACCAAACAATTCATTTACAAAAGCAGCACTTGCAGAAGAATTCTATGGAAGAGCAGTTAGTCCTAGAAAATATCAGAAGCTATTTGACAAGAGGACTAAGGCAAACAATTTCCAAGTTGGAAATGTTGTTCTTAAATGGGATTCAAGAAGAGGAGAGAGAAGGGAAAACATGGAAAATTTGAGAACTTGTGGAAAGGGCTCCATATTATTCACGTAGAGGGGTCACAATGCATTTTTCTTGAAAGAATTGAATGGAGAAGATATGTTTGAGGAAAGTCCGTCATCATGTGATGCTCAAGCATTACTTCGCCAAGAATCATGAGTTTTCCAAAGCATTTGATTTTCCATTGTAAATATCATTGTTAAACATTGCATTCAAAGTTAGAAAAATCAAAATCCAAAAAACAATAAAAAGAGAAAAGAGGCGATTGAAAAACAAAAAGGTACATCCCCATACCAAAAAGAGAAACAAAGTCCGAAAGTGTGCAAGCTCAAAAGCCACTCCTAAAAACCCACTTCTAGTTAGTCATACAACCCTAATCATGACTAATTGCTTTTCAATTTATTGTCGTATAGGGTTAAGAATTAGATTTGCCAAACAAGATAATATTGGCTTATCGTAAGGTAGATTAGGATAGAAAAACAAAGGTTCAAACAAGCTCAAAATCTAAACCTATGAGATTGATGAAGAATTGGTTCTAATAAACTCAAAACTTGAACTGTGTGAAGAAAGAAAGAAAACTCAAACAAATTCAAAATTAGAGTCAATAAAAGGAGAAGGATGTTCTTAAATTTTCAAATCTTAAGCCTTCACATTTTGTTTTAAAATTTTCATAAAATTAGTCTATGTGCAGCTTGTTTATGCCATAGATCGAAAAAACAAGTTAAATTGTTCAATCCTGCATTGCTTGCTTTTAAATTTCGCTTTTAAATTTAGAGAATAAAAGTCTTTCGTACAATCTAATCCTAACAGACAATAGTTAGGTAGAGAGCTTATGAACTCAACTATTTAAACTGAAGTTCATGGAGGAATAAGATTAGACTTAGATTAGTAAAGAATAAAAATGTTGTTGAAGAGAGTTTGCCAAATTTCAAATGGACTCGAAAAGAAGAAAAAAATGTTAGCATCATTAGGAATGGGTAGGTAGACTTGTTGTTTTGACAAAATTCCATTGTTTTAAATTGTCGTTAGGATCATCAAGCAGAAGGTTGTTGCCCAATGAACTAAGGCACCGGTTTAATGGAAGCCGCAGATTTGTACCGAGGTTCTAGATTACCTAAAAAACCGTATGTCTTCCCCAAGTGGAGCCACCGTTAGCCACCGATAAATTATGTTATACCAAAAAGTGGCTAATTTTGTTCTTCAAAAACTCCTTGAAGTAAACTAACTCTAAGTTAAATCTTCACCTGTTTTTTCCTTTGTCCATAAAATATGTTGTTTTGACCAAGAGAAAACTCGCTAAAAAAGGCCTCATTTTCCCTCATTTTCACCCCCTACAAAAACCCCATTTTTATCCCTTCGTCTCTCCATTAAAAATCCCTCCATCAAAGCCTCATTTTACCTTTCAAAAATCACTCCAAGGCCTCTCTTATAACCATTTGGTCCCCTTCCATTTGGTTTAAAAACTCCTTTTCCTTCTACCGAATCCCTCTAAAATGCCTCAAAACCCCTGTTTTTAAGACAACAATGTCAGCTTCTTTCCATTATAAAAAAATCTTAGCCCCCGAGGGCTTAACTTTCATAAACCTCACTTCATAAGACTCTAGTCTTCCGCAACCGGGTGCTTAAAGGACTTAAAAATCCTTTCCCGAACCCGACTTTCCCTTTGTATTTTCATAAAAACTCTATTTTTCTTTGTTATTCATAAAACCCGATGAAGTGATTTGGGAATATCATTGACCGTCGCATCTAAACCAATCAATGGTCATCGACTCATCGCATCGAGGTCTACATCGAGGCTTCCCTTTTTTCTTCATGTCCTCCTTTTTAAAAAAATTTTCAATGCGACTAAATCCCTTTCACCGTCGATCATCCCTCCGATCCGACGTCAATCCACGTCCGCATCGGCAAATATTCATTTGACGCATTTTTCGTTGTTTATCGTCTCCTCCAATTGCGATCCCATGATTGCTTTCTATATCGTTGATCATGTCACACTTCACCCGCATCCACGGTCCGTATCACTTCCCTTTTCCAAGCCTCATCTTCCGCCTTTGGCCTTTACAAATTAAAACTCCGACCGTCAATCTAGTTTTCGCATCGACTAGCTATCACTCCATCGCAAACTCCGAAAAAAATCACAAATCCTTTTTGTCCCCGTTCCCCTTTTCCATCCTCCAATGCCAATCCACCGATTCAATCCGAACCATCGAAATCCACAAAAACCCGATGAGCTTAGTATTAAAATCGTGTCTCCGCTCAAAGGCTCCTATCACTCACACCCGCCGATTAAATCTCCACCGTTGATCCCTCTTATATCTAGCACTCCGTCCGCTCTAATCGCATCGGTGCATTCCATTGTAACACGGATTTTTTCATCCACACTCGATCGCAATCCTCGCGATCAAATCTCCGCCGCCGTTGATCTTCTCTCGATTGGACGGTCCATATCACTCCCCGTTCAAAACTCACCCTTCGACATTAAAACCCGTCGCATTCAATCCTCGACCGTCGATCTCTCCTAGATCTAACAGCCTCGCGCTAATCGCATCGACGTATTCCCTATGTGCCTTCCCCTGCCTCTCACTAATTTACAACCCCGTGATCAAATCCTCGGCCGTCTATTTCATAGACTCTAACGGTCCAGCATTAAACTCGGCTTCCTTTGTTATTTCATACGTACCCCGATTGTGTAAAATATTTCGATGAAGATCCACCCGTTGATCTCCGCAACATCAGCTCATACACAGCACTTCGATCATCCGCCCGAAGCACATCTAACATTGTCACATCCCTCAAGATTGAATCCGAGCCGTAAATCTTTTAGATCCCTACGAGCCCATATTCAACTCCGATAGGCCCTAACTCCTTTGGGACCTACCTTTCCCCGTCAACCGATCCGGGACTCATCCATTCCCCGAGATCCAAATCGGGGTCCAGTACTCCAAATCGCCTTTGACCCCTGCTCCACCATTTTTTGCCCGCGCATCTTATCTCATCGTTCGTCTCACTCTCCACAGATCGGGATCTCCCTCACCCTTCATCCAATGGTTGCCATCCCATATCACGTATATTCTATGCCCAAACGTTAATGCCCAAAAATTTACGTGATATGGGCGTTTTGGAAATCCACGTGTCGAACGTGCACCCTATATCGCATTCCAAAAGCTAAACCACCTTACCGCCTCAGTAGCCGTGCAAAACCGCCGACGGTTTTCTCGCCAAACCAATGTCCTCCATGATGTTACTTTTGCTTTTAACTCGGCCGTTGATTATCCTAATCTAACGTGCTTATGTTATAACGTGACCCCTTCGCTTGCCCCTCGCCTTTTGCTCCCAAAACATTTCATTGAGTAATCTCCACCGTCGAATCTCTCGAGATCTCGACAAATCAGCTTAATCTCCTCACATTTGTCTACCATCCACCTAATGACCCCCAAAAACATTTCACCTAATGATCTCAACCGTTGATCATTCTAAATCCGACGGTCCCACGTTCGTCACCATCAACCCCAAACTCCATTCTTCACTCCGGTTAGTCGTTCTACCAGTGTTTTTCTCCCCTTTTTTCGACCGTATTTTCTCATTCGCACGCGTTCAAACCGCCTCCATAAACCCCTCCAAAGGAGTTTAAACCAATAAAACGCAGTGATTTCACATCATATTTGTGTGTTTTTTTGCAGTGTGTTTAATGAAGTTAAATTACTTTCCGCAGATGATTACACTATTATTAACTTTCAAGGATGACGCATCCTTACGGGCCTTTTGATACTTATTAAAGGGTTTCAAAGGAATAATTAAATGTTTTTAGGGGAGCCGATAAGTCATGATTATCGGTTTTTCTGAGCAAAACTCCAGTGAAAACCCTCGCACAGACCAAAAATCAAAAAGACACAATGCAGCATCAATCATGGAAGCTATTATGCGATGTCAAAGACAAAAATTAAGTGGTTTAATCAAGCCTAAACACCAATCTAAATATAAATCACTGTGTTTAGGAAACAGAATCAGATCCGGAACACCTCAAAGCTATATTAAAGGGGCTAATTGATTCCCAGCCTACTATATTTCCACCTTGCGGTACCGCCTCAAAGGAATACTCCCAGTATCGAAATCTCGATTCAAAACATTAAGGCCAAAGACAACCGAATAGTTATTAAAAGCAAAACAAAGCATACTAACAGTAAGTAGAATTTATTGAAAAAAGATAAAGAAAATGCTTTAAATTCAATCTTTTTACCCATTGAGCCTTAAAAAGCATAAACAGTAGTAAGTGAAATAGTACTTGTAATTCGATGCATTCATCGCCTTATACCTTGCATGGTTTTTCGAGGCTAGTAGTTTCATTTTAGTGTAGAATTTATTACACGTCAAACCTAAAAACTCTTCCACCTCCTCATTTCTTCTATAAATACTTCCGAGGAAGATGAGGAATTGTTTTGGTTGATTGTTCACTAGTTGTAACACCGAAACTCTCTCGAAATAATACATAGTCCGTCCGAAGTTGAGGAAGAAATTGAAGTCTTGGAAGCTTGATGATGATGTTGCATGCTTGTTCTTGAGAAGGGCTCTATCATTGGATCCACATGAGCTCAGTCGTTGGTGAAGTATTCGAAATGTTTAATGTTTTCTCCCGTTTTCATTTTGTTTCATAAATTTCTTACTACACTAGGATGAAATTTCTTAGGCTAAGAAATGCACTCCTAGAAGCACCTTAAACCTATTCATCCTTCATTTTTTTATGTTTTTCTTCTACCGAGGTATTTTAGAGTCTTTAACTCTCTCTTTAGTCCTCATTCTCTCGTTTATTTCTATAATAGTTCAAATAGTTTGGTTTCCAATGATGATTTATGGTTTTCCCGCGCCGTCACGCTCGCCACTTGAAAGTCTGTTATTGAAGTCTTCCCCTTTGAAGTACCATTGTTTTAAGTTAGCCAAGGAGGTCCGTTTTGGATCATGCCCTTTGTCCTTGCTTGAACAATTGTTTTGAAGGGTCTTTATAGTCGTGATCATAGATGTTTTTTAGGTGTTCCCCTCCTTTCTATGACTACAGCATTATCGATGAATCTTTTATGTCTGAGTCATTTGAAATAAAGTATTTGAGGAAATAAGGGTGTTCTCGAAATCTTAGATTTCATTTTTAAAAATTTGATAGAAGTCATTATCGTTTAAAGTGTGGTTTGTAGAATTTATGGTTAGCCCCTCGTCTATCAAATACCTCTCTTTATTTTTCAAGTTATGTTTTCAAATTCCCTTTTGTTGAGAATTTAAATTCTCATTCCAAATCATTGATGTCCATCTCGATTCCAAAAACCAAAGGATCCTATGGCCAAGTTAGATTTTCCCTTTGATATCCCATATACACATTGATAAGTTCATCATAACTTTTTTCTTGACTCCATTGCCCAATGAATCTCGAAATCTCTCCTTTCTACCTATCTTTCTATGACCTTTCATGTTCTTCTATGTCTTCCAACCAAACAAACAAACAAACACCCGCACTTAATAACTAGTCTCCAAAATCCAATACTCAAAGCAAAACAAGATAAACACTTTGCAAAAACAAATAAATTTCGAGAGAGCCCTCTCTCGAGAACACAGAGGACTAGATCCCCGGAACTCTAAAGATTGGTTTTGATGTTTCCTTGTCTTTTGATTTCCACAAATTATCAAAACACAAAAGACCCCAACACACCACAAAGTTGTATTTGACAAGAATTGCTATGTTTTTCATTTCCTCCAGGCTCGAAGGCTCTCTTTCTCCCATGGAATTCCACCCTGCAGTCAAAAGAACTTGGATAGTGCAATAGCCCATCCCAGGGGTGGTTTTATGTTAGCAAGTATTGCATTGTACACTTTATTGAACTCCGGCTGAAAATTTTTGTACCGTCTCTTCTTGGTCGTCTCCTCAAACTCGTATTCTTCTAGGATGAGGAAGACATTTTAACTTCCCATCTATTAAGGAAAACTTTAGCATACTGATGAAAGCTGAAAATGCTGTACCGCGAGGTTTTTAAACCAACCTTTGAATACTTTGTAATGAAAAGGAAAACATTCTAATGTGCTCATCATCTTCTTCTATTTCATATAAGCTTCAAGTAAATCCAAAATATTTGGATATGCCGTCGTTGTGCTGATCTTTGAATTCTCTCCATCAAAAAGGGCAACCTTATTTGTAAGTCCCGCAGAAGGGGTTGGAAGATAAGAGGCAAACCAGAGGCTTATATCTTTCTATGGCATTTGTATAGGCGTAGATAGTGCAACAGGAGACCTAAGGGATCGCTGAAATTTCATCAGGGGTCGAGGTAGCGCATGAGCTCTTGCTCTACCAGATCTTTCATGAGTATAGGTTCTGCCATGGTCTCAAAGACCGAGGTTTGAGATCTTTCCATACTCAATGTGGGTCTCATATTTGTATGACTTGATTAGGCGAAAGTAGGATAGAATGCGCTAGAGATGAAAACAATGAATTCTTTAAACCAAATCCACCTAAATGTTCTATCCTTCGGTGAGGTCCGGCCATATTTCAGGTTCTTCCTCCAAAGGAGTCTTTGGGTTTGCCAGGAATTGTGAAGTCACCGTGGATGAATTTGAATGTTCGAGTGGGCCGTTGTCCACCATCAACAATTGAATACCAATCTAACCTGACATTTTGGACTTCGAGGTCCCAAGGATGTATAAGATGGAAAACAATTTAAAAAGTCCCTGAGAGTCAGCTTTCATTATGTTGTGTTCTTATGTTTTTGGCCAGATTGGCAAGACCAAAATATAAGACAACATCAAACCAATTCTGGGATCCTAGGACATAGCCCTCTCCGGATCCGCAGAGGATCTCTCTATGATATGTAAAGAATGATATATCTTTGAAGCTCAAATTGAGGTATTACACTAGTTATAAAGCACAAGGGTTTTTTGATTTGTTTGTTTGCTGGAGATCATTAATCAAGAAGGTTAAGGAAGTAAAGAAGGAACTAAATAGAAGGATGTTTCAGCATGGGAAGATAGGTCGAGAAAGTGTCAATCCATTGGGCTATGGAGTCATGAAAGGGTATTACTTGCATAACAACCAACCAAGGGTTTGATAGGGCAAGTCATCTATACCAAAGCATCTTTTAGATAGATGGTGGAATGGAACATTAAGAATGGTGAAATAAAGAAACCAAAGTGCAAAGCCAGTAGATCGTGTAAGGACTTTGAACATATGCTGCCTTTGAATTACTCTCAAGGAAAACTCTCATTAAAGACACAAAGGCAGCTTAAGATCGTGTTAGGCTGTCATTTAAACTTGCACCGCTCAAACATACTTGGCAGGACAATCCGCTAGCCCTCATAACCACTTTCGCAATATTAGAAGACATTTAAGATGAAACATAGAGGCGTCTAAGATCAAGACTCAACTTCCAAATGCTTTTGACACCAACTCAAAGGGGATCTTCAGGAAAGGCCAACTATTGCAAGAGGACCCTAAAAGGTGGCTAACTCCAATCCCCGCATCTCACCTCCGTATGAAACCAAACAAGAATATCTAAAAACAAACTCTAAATTCATACATTAGTAAGCATGGGAAAGCCAACATCTTCGATCAAGTTAAATTATGTGAATTTGATCTCGTATAGACAATTAGCGTAAACATCAAAGATAAGAAGAGCAGAAGTGAATAGGCACACAAGAGTATATCCTATGCTGGATTACCGATTCTGCACGTATGACAATGGATAGTGTGAAAGACATGAAATGAGATAATCATAGTGAAGGAAAACATCACCGTAGTATAGACCAGGATCCCGTGAAATTGTTCAATTGATGTAGAAACCACCACATACTTTGAGCTTCCATGGTTTTGTTATACCAAAAACTTCCCACCTCACTATTTTGTTGTAATTACCAATTACTTCCCTCAATAACAATTTAAATAATGGATAAAATCCTATCAACCAACAACCTTTTACAATGAATCTTCAATGAATATTTAGAATGAGGAGAAGGAGTAGTAGATGTAACTTAAATGATCCGTTAAGATAGAGGGGGACTGCTATTCATTCTACTCGCTAATGGCTCGCATTGACTTGTTTGTACCCTTAGGGTCAAGAAGACTTTGTTACTTAACAATCTCTCTGTATGTGCTTTGCGCATTTCTAACTCGTAAGTAATTCGCTTTGTCTTTTTGTAATAAGTAAGGTGACCGAATGGTCTTTCGTAGTTTTCCATGCTCTCATAACTAATGCGTTATATATTTTCTTAATTGTACCAGGGTTCAAGGAAGATGGAGGAAGTTATGTACATAGTCCTTTCTTGAGAAAATTTTTTCTCAACACATGAAACACCGATATGGCTTATTTTATGAGCTTTAGGCCTTATTAGGCCTCCTCGGATCATTTTCAAGGCCTTCAACTGTATCTCCATCCTTTAAGCACTTGATTAAAGCATTTAATCTTCAATAGTGTTTAAATCTTTAAATCACACGATACACCGGTGCCGCTTCTCTTCGTTTCGTTCGTGGATACACAAAGCTTTAATAGTGCCGAAAGGTTTGAAACGGGTTAATAACTTTGATTTTAATAAAAAAATGATCGAACCCTTTCCTGATGCCCTCCCCGCTTTTATCTCTCGGTTTAAAATGGCATTCTGCGCCCGTATTGACTCGTCCGTGATAGTGCATTAAAGAACATTTTTACCGTATGTAACCCCGCAAAAAACATAATAAACATGTTAAGAAACTTTGTGGGAGTGGAGGATGGATGCTTTGAAGTCGTGGAGGACGGAGAAGTGGTGAAAATAGTGGTATGTGCCACAGTAAACGGGTGAAAATAATGGCGAATGGTGAAAAATGTAGCCGATACAACTGTGCGAGGACGTTTCTAGACCGTTGATTAGATCGGACAAAGGGTGATTCACGCGTCGAGATTCACTAGTGGAGTTGTTTTACAAGGTTAGCGAAGAAAATGATTTTTAGTGTAAAACACAAAAGTTTAATTTTAGGGCGAATTACAAAGGAAAAAGGTTAAAGTGAATGAAATCGTAGGCTTTTGGTGGTGGGACCGAGAGGCGTAAAAATGATTGGATTGTGGAGACCGTCGTGACCACAAGAAGAGATCGACGTATGGAGATCTTTCCGACGGGTTATTTGGGCGGTCCGATGAATGGATATGAATGAAGATGGCGAATATGAGCCGTTCATCTAGATCACATGAACGGTTGAGATTAAATGAACGATCATACCAAGGAGGAGCGGTTTTTAGAGGAAAACTCGTTGGTTTCGTACGGATTTAGAGTGGTTTTCTTGAAATTTTTTCAAAAAAATCGATATGCTCGTCTCGACACGTGTCTCAAAACCTCTTTTTATTGCGACTTGAAACATTAAAACCCTGACGCGTAATCACGCGATATGCATTCTCACTCGTTGGATGAAGGGCAGAGATCTCACGGTGGGGATGAAAGCACATGGAAAGATGTGCGGCGATACGGTGAGGAGAACCACCCGCGGATTAAATCCCCGGCCGTTGTATTTATGAAATGGACGACGGTGAGATTCAATCAGGATCGTGAGAATAGTGAATTGGTGGCAGGCGGGGTAATGAACTGGACCGTCGTACTCCATCAATGGATTGTGGAGATTTAATCGCATCGAAGAAAGCTAGGGGGCCAAAACTCCGCAATTCTTTGATTTTGCGATTTGCGATTTAGCGCGGACCGTTGGATTGTTGGAGAGATCAACGGTCGAGATCATATCGGAAGGGGAATGACGGAGGGCACAATAAGTGAAGCATGATCAAATCCTGACCATTGGTTCTTTTGGATTCAATGGTCAGGATTGAATCGGAGGATCGCAAATCAAAGGGGACAAATGGGTGGCACTTAAGACTTTGCAACTGGCGATCATGCGAGGGCTGTCGGATTAAAGGTGAAATCAATGGTCCATATACAATCAGAGGGGCAACAAAGAGTCATGCACGATGCTAAGAAGAAGGGCCGGGATCGTTGGGTCTCTCAAGATCGACGGTCAATATTAAAGTGGAGGTCGAAAATAGGAAGACTAATCGCATCGGAGATCTTGGAAGAAACAAAGGAAAAAACGTTAATAGACATTTCGACATTACTAGCACCTTGCCCGCGCTGGGGGTTATATGCGGGGAAAGGGGCGGCGCGGCTTGGGCACTAAGTCCTAAATGTAAAAAGGGTGTTTTTTTAAGCCAAAATGAAGGTTTTTGCGCTAGAAAGGGTTCCGAGCGTAAAAGGGATTTTTAAACCGAATAAAGGGAGCTATAAGGTTTAAAAGGGAATTTTGATGATTTTGGGGGCTAATGAAGGGATTTTTGAGGTAATTTAAAATGGAAAAAGGTGGTGAAAATGGAGACTTTGTGAGAATAAAATGGAGCAAATGGTGGCCTCTTTAAGAGTAGTTTCCTTCACAGAACAGGAGGGCTTTTTCAATGTAGATAGCAGTGAAGATCTCTTCAAAGGCCAAAGATAGATAGAGGCTTCAAGAATGATATATTTTCAAAGAAAATGTCTCTATTGAAGGCTCAAAAAAATATTTAGCCACCTATTTTCTTGTCAAAAATTTATAGGTGGCTATCAGTTATTCCCACATGGGGATGGCATCTTCTTGAAGGTATTAAGAATCTCAAAAAATGATCTTTGGGAGTAGCCGATGCCTGGTACTTGACACATATTTTTATTTTTCTTGATCGTGTGCCACAAACATGATGAATATTATAATGTTACATTCTTCAAACAATTATTTACCCACCCTACAAACACCTAACATTTTCTTCAAGGTGCATTTGACTTCATGGTGCCTTTTACATCATCAATGGCGAAGAGGAAAAATAACCTATCTACTTACCCTTATTTCTCCATGAGACAATTAAACACCGACCTATAGCTTCTTAGCCTAAACTAATATCCGTTTAGATTAAAATGTTCATGTATTTCTTTTCTACATTTAAAAATAGAATTGAAACACAAATAAACCACAGATTAGGTCAGTTCTACCTGGCCGTGGGTCCATAAGGACAAGTCAGTTTGCGGACCGAAACTTTGGCAAATTAAAAAGACCCGACTAAATGCTCACAAAGTTGAGCTTTATTGAGCTTTCCTACCTTCCTACTCTAACTTGAAATATTTACATGTCTAGCCGACAAACACACTTTTCCAATGCATCCATATAATCAAATGATCCCAGCTGATTGGTCCTTTCTTCTCATCTCTTTGAGCATGTCTGGGATAGGCAGGGCCACTCCCATTCTCTTTATTTTTTAGCATCATATTTTAAAATGTTCATTGTTGTCCGGTTGTGAGTATTTGGAAAATAGGCTTCAATCCAGGATTTCTTCCTCCTCCACCGGATCAAGAACAAGACTCTCTTGAGAAAGAGAATCTCCCTCATCTTCATCATCATCTCGAACTCGGGAGGACTCATCATATATGCGTGCTTTGTCTCCTCCTGTAGTTCCTCGCGCATGTTCTCACGGGAGTGGATTGAACTCCTCGTGAAAAATTAACATATTCGTGAGCAGGGTTTCTTTGATTACCTCAACCCTTTTAGAGAAGGTTCAGTGATATTCATCCCCGCTCAATATTTTCTTCTATTTCTTTCTTCCTCATCCTTCCGAGCTAAAATGCTACCGACTTCCATCCTCATGTAAATTATTACCGATGATCCGATATATACTGTAGTAAAAATTCAATGAATCTTCATCTTCTATCGTAGCTTTCAACACTTTCTTCATCGATATCATAGATAGCCCGACATTGGCTCATTTCTTTTTCTTGAAGCTAATGGTCATGATCTTCCTCCCATAAATATTCTCGATGGTGGTCCCGTGCTTAGTTTCCATTTGGAAAAAAATCATCATCGTACGCATCACCATTAGGGAAATCATAATTATAAGCAATGTCACCAATCAAACCAATTGATTCTCATGTCTTTTCTTCAAAATAATCTCGTAAGTTCATTTTCTCGATTTAACATCTTGTTCATCATTCATGCTTTGCGTGTTGCTTATTTCTTGCAATGATCCGGTTTGTTTTTTCGAGGACAAGGTGTGGGTCTTTTCCATTCATCATTTCTAGTTTCAACCCTCATGTTCTTCCTCTTCTATGTTTAACAAGGTGTTGGTTGTCTCTACTCAATCTTTCCAGACTTGTTTTCTAAAGAGATTTTCCTCTTTTTTCGCTCTACTTGGTCCTTCTTTATTGCTTTTAATCTTTCCTCCTTTGGTGTCCACAAGTTGTATTCTGGATGTTAATTTCTATGTTTTTCATTTCCTGCTCGAAGGCTCTCTTTCTCTTATATAACTCCACCCTCATGGTCAAAATGAACTTGGAGTTAGTGCAATAGGGCCCATCCTGTGGGTGGTTTTTATGTTAGCAGTATTGAATTGTACACCTTATTCAACCTCGCCAAAAAATTTTGTAATTGGTTCTTGGTTGTCCTCAAACCTCAGGTATTCTTCTATGATGAGGAAGACATTTTAATCGCCCATCTATCAAGGAAAACTTGAGCAACCATGAAAGCCGAAAATGCTTGGTGTACCGCGAGGTTTTTAAACCAATCCCAAATACTTTAATGACAAGGCAAACATTCTAATGCACTCATCATCTTCATTTCATATAAGTCAAGTAAACTTCAAGATTTTGTATATGCCACTCAAGAGATCTTCGGAATTATCTCCATCAAAAAGGGGCAGGCTTATTTGTAAGACTGGGCAGAAGGGGTTGGAAGATATGCAAAACTCGCAGGCTTATATCTTTTCTATGACCTTTTGTAGGTGTAGGTGCAACAGGAGACTTATGACTACTTGAAATTTCATCGTAGTTGGGAGGTACAACATGAGGCTCTTGTTTCACTAGGTCTTTCATGAGTATATAGGGTATGCTCATGGTCTCAAGACCTGTCGAGGATCTTCTGGCACGAATGTGGGTTCATATTTGTACACTTGATTAGCTTAAAGAGATATAACGTAGTATTAGATGAAAACAATGAATTATTTAAACCAAACCTACCCCTAAATGTTCTATCCTTCTATGAGGTCCGGCCGTATTTCGGTGTTCTTCCTCCAAAGTGGAGTCGCAAAGGTGATGAATTTGAATGTTCAAGCAGTCACATTCACCATCAACAATTGAATACCAATATAACCAGTGATTTTAGATTTCTGTATCCTAAGGATGTATAAGATGGAAAACACTTAAATTCCCACGTGAGTCGCCATTATGTTGTGGTTCCTATGTTTTGGCCATTGGCAAGACCAAAAGATAAGACAACATCAAACTACTTTGGGATCCTAGGATCTAGCCCTCCCCCGGATCCGCAGAGGGACTTCTCTATGATATGTAAAGAATGATATATATTTGAAGCTCAAATTGAGGTATTAGGCTAGCTATGAAGCACGAGGGTTTTTTGATTTGTTTGTTTGGTTGGATATCATTAATCGAGAAGGTTAAGGAAGTAAAGAAGGAACCGAATAGAAGGATATTTCAAAGCATGGGAAGATATGTCATGAAAGTGTCAATCCATTGGGCTATGGAGTCATGCAAGGGTATTACTTGCATAACAACTAACTAAGGGTTTCCATAGGGCAAGTCATCTATACCAAAGGATATTTTTATATAGATGGTGGAATGGAACATTAAGAATGGGTGAAAGAAAGAAACCAAAGTGGGCCTCGTAGATCAAGTAAGGACTTTGAACCTATCCTACTTTGACATACCTTGAAGGAAACTCTCATTAAAGACACAAAGGGTATTAAGATCGACTAAAATGTCATTTAACCGACCGTTTCAAGATACTCTTAAAGAAGACAATCCAAATAAATTCTCATAACCACTTTAATAATAGAATACATTTAAGATGAAATACAGAGTAAGACCTAAGATCGAGAAGGACTTTAACCTCCAATGCTTTCTTTGGACACTAACTCAAAGGACTTTTAAAAAGGCCAACTCCGTTGGAAGAGGACCTTAGCTGACCGTCAACTCCAAATCCTTAATATCCCAATTCTTCCTGCATGAAACCAAACAAGAACATCTAAAATCAAACTCTAAATTCATACATCGCAAGAATGGGCAAGCCAACATCTTTGACTCGGTTAAACTATGTGAATTTGATCTCGTATAGACAATTAGCAGAAACATCAAAGAGAAGAAGAGCAGTGAAGTATTGTGGTACTTGATAAAGAAAGATATCCTAAACTAGATTATTGATTCTTATCGAGGATAATCGATGCGTGTGAAAGACATGAAATGAGATAATCATAATAAGGAAAACATCACCCGTAATATAGACCAGGATCCCGTAAAATGCTTGTTCAATTGATGCAAACCAAGCCGTATACTTTGAGCTCAATGGTTTGCTACAATCAAAACTTCTCCTCCCAAATTCTACTATTTACAAACTTACTCAAAGTATTTCCTCAATAACATTTCTAACAACATAAAATCCCTATCAACCAACAACCTTACAATGAATCTTCAATGAATATTTATAGGGGAAATGAGGAGAGGGAGTAGTATATGTAAAAACTTAAATGATCCATTAAGATAGAGGGACTAAGTATTTCGTGCTCACTCTACTTAATGGCTCTACATTGACTTGTTTGTACTCCTTAGGGTCAAGGAAGACTTTGTTAGCTTAACACCTCTTTAGGTACATGCTTTATAAAAGATTTCTTGACCGTAAGCAATATGCTCTGTTCTTCGTAATAAGTAATGTGACTAAACGGTCTTTCGTGTTTTTTTTTGCCTCATAGCTAATGCGCATACGCTTTCTTAATTGTTCGTGTTCATGGAAGATGGAGGAAGTTATGTAGATAGTCCTTTCTTGGAGAAAAATGTTCTCAATACATGAAACACCGATATGGCTTATTTTATTCACTTTAGGCCTTATTAGGCCTCTCGGATCATTTTCAAGTTCGCAATCAGACCTTCGTCCTCTTAAGCACCGATTAAAGCATTGAATCTTCAATAAAAGGCTTTAAATCCTTTTGAATCAATACTAATACACTTTGCCGCTTCTCTTCTCGTCTTATCCGTGGACATACAAGCTTTAATGGCGCCGAAAGGTTTGAAACAGGGTTAATAACTCTGATTTCGATAAAAACATGCTTTGAACCCTTTCGGATGTCTCTCCTACTATCTCTTGCTCGAAAAAATGGAATTTTGCGCTTCGTATTACCCCGTCCGTGATAGTGAGATTGGTGAATGATTTTTACCGTCCGTAACCCCCGCAAAAACACAATAAAAATGTTAAGAAATCCTTGTGGGAGGGAGGATGGATGATTTGGAAGCTCGTGGAGGATGGAGAGAAGCGGTGAAAATAGTGGTTGAAGCGTAAACCGGGTGAAAATAATGGTGGAATTGTGAAAAACAAGAGCTAATGAAGGTCTAAAAGTAGGAAGCTTCGGACCATTGGATTGATCGTATGCTGTGATCTACGATCAAGATTCACCGGTGGATTTGTTTTAGAAGGTTAGGTGGAAGAAAATGACTCTTAGTGTAAAACAAAAAAGGTTAATGTTAGGGCAAATTACAAAGGAAAAAGGTTAAAGTGAATGAAATCGTAGGCTGTGGTGGGACCAAGAGGCGAAGACGATTGAATGTAACGTCAAATCGTCAGAAGAGATCGACGATGGAGATCTTTCCGACGGAAAGTCATTTGGAAGGTCCGATGAATGGGATATCAATGAAGACGCAATGTAATATGAGTCGTTGATCTAGATCATATGAACGAAGATTAAATGAAGGATCATACCAGTGAGGAGCAAAGCTTTAGAGGAAAACTCGTTGGCTTCACGCAAATTTTGGAGTGGTTTTGGAAATTTTTCCAAAAATGCGATACGCTCGCCGCCTAACACGTGTCCCCCCCAAACCACTTATCGCGTAATTTTGAAACATTAAACTCGGACGTAGAAATCACGCGATATGCATTCTCGCTCGTTGGATGAAGGGTGGAGAGATCTCAATTATGATGAAAGCACGATATGGAAAGATGCGCGAGCGATATGGTGGGAGAACCAACGGCGGATTAAATCCTCGACCATTGGATTTACGAAATGGACGATGGAGATCTAATCGGGGGATCGGCGAAACAAAGGAACGATGGAAGGGGGAAGGCGGGGTGATGAATCTCGGACCGTCAAATCTACGAGAATAGATAGTGGAGATTTAACGATCGGAGAAAGGTAGGGGGCCCAAAACTCCGTGGTTCTTAGATTTACAATTTTCACGATGCGAACCATCGCGATTACCGGGAGAGATCAATCTGGCCGAAACCGGGGACGGAAGGGAATACTGAGGGCACAATAGGTGGAGCACACTGAATCCCCGGTCGTTGTTCTTTGTGATTCAATGGTCGTGATTATACGAGGGGACAAGGTGGCACTTAAGACTTTGCGATCGGCGACTATGTGAGGGCCGGCTTGACAAAGGGGAAATCACCCGTCCATATACAATCGTAGGCAACGAAAGAGGTCACGGCATGATGCAACACTAGCGCCGACCGTTGGATCTCTCAAGATCGACGCGTCAATATTGAAGTGAGGTCGAAAAGAGGAAGACTAATCGCATCGAAGATCTTGGAAGAAACAAAGGAAAAGCGTTAATAGATGGGGCTCCGACTGCGATTAGCACCGAGGGCATAACGCCTCGTTCTCGCACCGAGTTATATGCGGGGAAAGGGGCTAAGGGCTAAGCCGAAAGGGGCTTAAGTCCTAAACGTAAAAGGGTGTTTTTAAGCCAAAATGAAGGTTTCTAAGGCTTAGAAAGGGGTTATGGTAGGCGTAAAGGGATTTTTAAACCGAATAAAGAGAGCGTTATAAGGTTTAAAAGGAATTTTGATTATTTTGGGGGCTAATGAAGGGATTTTGGAGGGAATTTAAAAGGGAAAGGTGGTGAAAATGGAGACTTTGTAAGAATGAAATGGAGCAAATGGAGGCCTCTTTAAGAGCAGCTTCTTGGCTGCAATGCCAGGCTTTTTCAATGTAAATAGCAATGAGGATATCTTCAAAGGCCAAAGACACATATAAAGGCTTCAAGAATGATATATTTTCAAAGAAAATTTCTCTCTTTGAAGGCTCGTAAACATATTTAGCCAATTGCTTACTCGCTGTAATTTATAGGTGCCTAACAAAGACTCAAGACTTTTGCAATTGGCGATCATGCGAGGACCACTCTGACATGAGATCACCACACAATCTAGAGGGGTGGAAGGAAAAGAGGTTATGGGCACAATGCGATATTAGTGCTAACCATTAAGACCTTGAAGATCGACGGTCAATATTGAAGCTGATGTCTATGGAGCAAAGGTTCATCGGACGAAAATAGAAGGAAACAGGGCGAGTGTGGTAACGAAAGCTCCGATTAGACTGCTGATGAGGCCAGCGCCTCGTCCCAGGCGCAGTCACATGCAAAAAGGGGCTGGTGGCTAAGCCGAAAGGCTTAAGACCTCAATGTAAAAAGGGGTTTTTTAAGCCAAAAATGAAGGCTTTTAGCTAATATATTCATGAGGCGGGTATATGATTTTTTAAACCAAATAAAGGGAGCTATAAGGTTTGGTAAGGAATTTTTGATGATTTTTTGGAGGGCTAATGAAGGGATTTTGTGAGAGTTTGAAAGGGAAAGTCGAGGGTGAAAATGGGGCTTTGAAGGGATAAAATGGAGCAAATGGAGGCCTTTTTTCGTTTTTTCTTTCACAAAGCAGTTGAGGTTAATCAGTGGAGATAACAATGAGGATTTATTCAGAGGAGAAAAGACACATGGAGGCTTCAAGGATGATATATTTTCAAAGAAAATGTCTCTCTTGAAGGCTAAGAACATATTTAGCCACCTATTTGGCTTGGAAAAAATTTATAGGTGGCTAACAGTTCCAAATAAATAGATTAAGCAATATGAGCTTAGGAATATGTTAAGTACTGTTATATTCCAAAGAAATTGATGAATCAATTTGGGAAAAAATTGCTTATAAAACTTCCTCATATGAAAAATAGAAGAATATAGATAGGAGTTTTGATAAATCATATATCCATTTTAGGGATTGTCTTTGACATCGCTTCACTACCAACAGCCCGAACAATACCCTAGCAAACTTGTCTTTTATGCCATACAAGTTTAGTCCCACTTCCATGAGCTTCCGCAGCCTCGACAGTTTACTTGTATTTCTCTATGCTTCCTCTTTTAATCACCCCTTTTATAAGCGTATCTTAAGCCTTTTTTTGTGATGTATTTGAGTGAAAGAGGGATGGTAATAGAGATTTATGTTTAAAATGGATATAGCACTTTCATAATTTTTACTCCAAATTCTTTCCGTACACTATCAATCAGAGGATTTTATGTGGAGGGGGTGGGAGGGATTCATTGTATTAAAACTCAAATCAGTTCTTTCTAAAAAATTAAACTAAACCACTTAGAAAAGATGGGTGTTCCTCCATGAAAAAAGTCATTTAAAGCAAGATGACTTTATGGTTCCATAAAGATATGTCTTTAATGATAAAATGGTAATTGCATTAAATGGATAGACTAAAAGATTTCTCATGCATGTCAACAACCTAGAGCAAGAAAATTCCTTTCACATAATTCATGGCAAAGTCACCAAAATCAAATCAAAACTGAAAGCAAAAGGAAAATAATTCTTAAAATAAAGTAAGAAAATAAATCGTTGAATGGAAAAAAAAATGAAGAAAGTAAAAACTAAAATAAAAACAAAATTTAAAATATAAACTCCTACAAGATTGTTTATATAAATTTCTCCAACAAAGGGATTTAAAAAAGAAAATAAGCATGTGTATGTTCATTCCTATGTTGAGATTAAAATTTTTTCTCTTGCAGAGTTATAAGAAATGAGGCTTTCAAAATGTAGAGGGTGAATAGCAGCTATGATATATAATACGTTGAATGAAAAAGTTTCGTCTATTGCAAATTTTCTTCTTCTTAAGACAAAACCCGTATAAAAGCACTTTTAACTATTTTTCTAATAAAAGTAATGTTTTAAAGAAACATACTAGAGGTTTAGAAACTCCCAAGCTAGCTGATTCGATGAGGATCATCGTTTTCTCTCAAGAATCTTAAATGTAAAAGAAAGTTTGAAAACTAATTTGGTAGAGAAAGGTTTTTGAATATCTCGAAAAACAAAGTGCGAGATCAGAAAAAACTAAAATAAAAATGAAGAAATGGAAATAAATGAAAGTGGGCACATGAAAACTTACAATTGGAGAATCATATTTAATCTTACCTTAAGAAAGATGATTTTTTTCAATGCAAGTTAAATTATTTCTTTAATTAGAATTAAAAGCATGAAGAAGTTAAATTGATTAAAATCTTATTGACCCAAAAATATTATTTATTGAATCTAAAGTAAAACAAGTAGTAAACTAAAAGAAAGCAATGTTTCATGTTCAAGGAATTAGAAATAAATTGAATCCACGTAAGTGAGGCATGAAGATATGATTTTATTAATCGTAATGATGAATGTTCTCTTTCTTCTTCCATTCTAAATCCATATCACCCCAAAAATATTAAAGTTGATTGAAAATCTCGAATAATGTAACAATATATGAAGAGACTTGAATCTTTATATGATAAGTAAGGGCAAATTCAAAGAAGAGAAAATATGAATTAATCATCATTTAGTTAGTAATTTTCCAAATGTTTCGCATTAGGAGACTTTGTCATGCATAACTTAAAGTCGCGACATCCACCTTTGCCAATATGCAATTGAGCATTTTCTATAATAGTTAAAAGACAATGGTGGAGAGACATATATCGGTGTTTTATCACATCATAAGATCTTAGGAAAAAATATTTATTTGAGTTTTTGTGTTGTGATATAATATTTATGATAGAAAAATCGCAACATGAACATGTGCGATGGATAACTACTATGGAGTGGATGCGATATCGGAGAATAGTCCTATCGAAAGATTAAAGTTGTTCAACAAAAAAGAAAACACCAATACTATTCTTGCGATAATGAAAATGCGATAAATAATTGATGCAATGCGATCGCAAATATCATAATATACATGTGAAACTTTGTTTGATAAATTTCAACAAACAGCTGACCAATCACGCATGGTTTCACTTCGCACCTTTTATAACTTACCTTCCCACAGATTTCACAACTTAACACTTTTGCAATTTTGCAATTTTGTGATTTGCAATTCGTTGTGCTGAACTCCACACCGCTCGTTGCACATTTTAACATTTAACATATTACTTATCTCGTGCGATATGTGATATTCATATCATCGCATCACAATCTCCTTACCTTTTCTTTTATCACATCGTAACTAATATAACCTACTAGGTGAGGTCTTAATAATAACCACCGAAATTGCCAATAAGTGAAACCTCACTCGGTGCTACGAACTCCACCATTGATGTCACCTTACTTCTAAGGGTCCTCATTTCTCCTTACTCTTCGCTCCGCATCACAATTCAAACAACTTATTGTGTAAAGCCCACGTGTAACCTAACCGCGATGCGCAATGGACAAATTTTATAAGAGATCGGCGCATCGACAGGCTTGCATGAAATGTAACATTTTTGATATGTCGATTAAAAATAGACCCGATATTTTTATTATATGGATTTAATCTCATATTAGATCCCGTACATCAAAACCTTTAAATGTATACCCCTACAAAACTTGTGATTTATGAACGGATGCAATATGTTTCTGTGAATCCCAACTTAAATGTTGTACTGTGTTTGTGTTTATGTGAACATTGCGATTTTTGGCAAAGTCATTTATCGGAGAGTGAGCGAGAAATAATATCGAAATACTTTGAATTGGAGATTTATTATCGGGAAATGGTAAGATTTGCCTCCGATTTAATATTGTGATAGGGATGATGTGATATCGTAAGGAAAGGTTCATCGAAGATCGAAGGAATGTGCATATCTAGGGATCGGAGGTATTTGGAGTATGCTTATTTCAAAACCTCCAATTGCGAATTGCGATATATATGTGAGGCCGACAATCTCTTTAAAGTATTAAATTCAAAAAGAGAGCAAGTGATTTAACTTTGCTTTAAAATAAATAATCCTTTAAAAATTTTAATTAACCGTCAAAATATCTAATTGGAAAGTAATTTTACCGTATTTTCCTTAGAAGAGAGTTGTGAAATATAATGATATGATATGATTCCTCCGACAATTTATTAAAACTTATCGTGGATTTCAATAGATATAAGAAAAATTTAGATATCCTTCAAATTTCAGATGAAATAATAAATACTTCCCCGAACATGTTGCGGATTCGAAAAGATTTGTCGCTTGCTTATCTTGATTCTTCGTAATCAATTCAATGAATACCTACAAAAAAAAATAGAAATAAGAAACAACCTTGAAAGTAAAATAAACAATAGATGATGGTGAAACATGTAAACACATACCTGGAAGAAAATTGACTTTAAATTTTACCTCTTTGAAGCTTCAAGTTCTCCCTAATTTTCTCAAAATTTGCATAAGTTCAACATCACCTTCTTATTTTAATCCAAAATGCGAAGTAATGATTTTTTTTCAAATCGCATACTTTCCAAAATTACATCAGAAGACAAGAGTAGTAAAAATAAGTTCTTAGAATTAATTTTGAATCAAAAATTGTCAAGTGGTAGAAAATTCTTGGAATTTTTTCATGTATGATCAATGTTATGAATTTTGAAAAACAAGAAAATTGAAGTCTTGAAAAATAATTATGATCAGATAATTCAAGAGCTTCTAAAATACTCTAAGCTGATTTTCTACTATTGAAATGGGATTCTCGCAAGAAAATGGATTCATTACTTATTTTATTTAAAATGTGAAATAATGAAATAAATGCAAACAGAAAAGAAAATTATTCTATTCCTATTTCTAACTCAATGAAGGAAACATGACTAGGTATAGTCATACTTCCAATGTAACCATGTAAGCATTTTAATTTCTTCTTGTATGTACATGTCCAACATTAATAAAAATGAAAATATAATTAAACTATAAAAACTAAATTTAAAAGAATAATGTATCTTTATTGTCAGTAGATTATTCACCGTTACCTTCTCTTGAAATGTCCTTTCCAACTGAATTTCAATTGGATCATAGAAATTTGGATGGATTTCCATTATTAAGTGGGAGAGGTTTAAAAGAGAAGATGACATGCTAGGTTGTAGAAATGATCTTTCAAAAACAATGGCCTGTGTGATTTTGTTAGTGTTATGTTTAAGTGCTAAATTATTAACGATCTTCCATGAAGGAAAACTTTCCAAACGTTTTTCAAATGAGTCAATGAAAAATGGATGGAAGTGTGCTAGATCCAATAGAAGATTATTAATTGAATTAGATTGACAGTCATATTGTGAAAATATACTTTCTTGTTGGCACTGCTCTTGAGAAGTAAGAATTAATTGATAATGAATGAACATCAATTTAAATGGGAAGTTTAATAACTTTTGATGTTCACAATTATAATTTGAATATTTATTTTTCCCTTGAGTTAATGCATCAATTGAGTGTTCAATATTGATCTGCTCAATATGCCAGCACAAAGTATCTAAAAATCTAGAACTAAAAATAGAAAATAAATCTGAAATTAAAATTAAATTTTGAAAAAATAACAAAATTGAATTATAGTTTACACTAGTGTTACAATTATTGTTACAACACAATTGGGAGTGCTTTAAAGTAATTTCCTCTTCACAAGAATTGGGCAGAATAATGCAATTAGAATGATTGTTGATACCCACGTGTGAATTAGAGAGAAGGATATGACCTGAATAGGAATGCAAGCTTGATCATCATATAAATCATAGATTGGAATGGTTTCTATCATAAGTATGATTATTTGTTTGAATATTAGAACTATTTGGAATAATTTCTAAATTATATTGTTCTTCATTTTCACATGTGATTAGACTTTGATCATGAAGATTCAATTGTAAAGAATACAACTCAATATCCTTAATGTTAAAGTAACTATCATAAATGACCTCATGACATTTATTAGAATTTTCTTTGATATTATTCGATGTATCAAAACAAGAAGAAATATTGAGCTTATGGTCATTAATGACAGAAGAATGATCATTAATTAATTCTCTATCCTAATAAAAAATAATTGGCAATTTATTTAGATCAGCCTGTCTATTTTCTGAAACATATTTAACTGGAAGAGAGGAAAAATTCTATTAGAAAATTATCAGGATAAAGAGAAAAATATGAATCCGAAACAATGCATTTGAAAATATCTCCATTTGAAAACCTTTGTGCATTTTCTTCATTGCAAATTTCAGATTTAAGATCATTTACTTGGGTAATTGTGCTTTCTTGAAGAATATTGCTTTGTTGATTTGAATTTGAAATTTTCTCATCATGAAAGAATTCAAAAATTTGTACAGAAGATTACATTTTATTGGAAACATTAATCGCTGCTGGTACTTGCTGGATTATGATCTGATTTTCTGATTCTAATTAATACTAATTTTTAGATTTCAAAGAAGTATCTTCTTCAATACTGCTGCTAATATTTGCTTGCAATTGATCAGTGAAATTTTCCAAGCTTCGTGACTGAGATTCATGGACATGTGAAGGTGCACCTTGATATTTCTCAATATTGTAAGAAATGTGCAGAAATTGAAGGAATTGATCATACAAAATAGAGGCCTCTTCATCATCATTTGTTTGTACCTCCATATTGGAATTTTCACTTATGTCAATGAATTTAGAAGGAGATTGATCAAAGCTTGAAATAATTTCACATGGATTATGAATGGAATGAAGGTTGCAAATATGTTCAAACCAATCTAATAATTCTTTTTCCGAAGGTTTATCATCAATTTTAAATTTTAAACAATTTAAACGAAACCTGATGGTAAAATTAATTAAAGACTCGCTTTCAAACCTTCGTAGATCTTGAAAATCATCACATACTTTTTTTTAGATATATCCATCAAATTTACAAAGGAATATTATAATAAATTGTTCCCAAGTGTGGATTGAAGCAACTGGAAGTGATTTACACCGGTTTCTAGCTTTTTCCAAGAATGTAAGAGTAAAAATCCTACATAAAATACCTTTAGCAATTTCATGAAAAGCAGAATTTGAAATTTTTTGAATGAATTGTAAAGTATGATCAAATGCAGAAGTATTCCTCTTACTATTAAACTTTACCTGAGACAAGAGTCTTACCATTTCTAGTGGAGTATTGGAAGATGCTCGTCCAGAAATACAACTCCAAATTGGAAGTTTCAAAGGAGCCATTGTACTAAAAATACAATATTATAATACAAAGACTCAAAAGCAAAACAAGTCTTAGGCCCTCCTTCGAGCGCCAAAAATGTTGAGGCCTCGAAATTCACTGCAAAAACATGGGGGATGACCACCCGGTCCGGACCTTAAAGCAGTTCCTTTTCCGTTTGGAATGGTGGCTCTGACTGGTTTAACTAGGTCCAGTTACTTTCTCTCAATCTCCATTGGCTTATAATATGAATTTTTTCTACCAATGGGAAAGAGACATCAGATCATTTCTCTTGCTGATCGGGCAAGAAAGTGATCCTTAGGCTAATTTGGGCTTAGCCAGGCCACAACTAAATTTTTTCCTTTTCGGGAAGAGGACTTTTTAAGGATGTAGAATTTAATCTATATGCAAAATTATTCTAATATGCAAGAAAAATAAACTATTTTAATCCTATCTCAATTAGGCAGATATAAATCTATAAAATTAAGTCCCTATATTAATAGTGTAGTCCCTTATTATTTTAGTGTATCCTCCATTATTGTTATTATTGTACCCTTGTAACCCCCATATTGTTATTATTGTACCCTTACATTATTATTGTTAGGTCAGCTAGGATTACATTGTGGCCCCATGGACTCCTATATTTAGAAAAGAGGTTTTTTCATTTGTATCATCCAAGAATTGTTCATTCATGTAATGTATTGGAGGTTTCCCCCTCAAAGTGGCTTATTTATAAGGCATTTATATCTCTTTTATTCTCTTTTTGGAGCTGGTTTCACAACATTTGGTATCAGATCTTTGGATTTTAGGGTTTTGCTGCTCCAAATAGATAATCGTGGAATTTTCGCTATAACTTTTTTTCTACGAAGGTTTAGAAGCTGAAATATTTAAAGTGAAAAGCAGAAATCTTGAGGAACATCGTCACAAAATTTTAGATCTTGGTTCGTAATATTTTTGGAAATATGGTCTGTGGAAGTTAGGTCTTTTGCAGGTTCTTGAATTTCATCTCAAAGAGGTGATCGTGGGAAAATATTCATAACTCTCTCTCTAAGCATCAAATTGGAATTTTGTAAAAAGTGGCTTCAAGTAAATGGACTGTAGTTTCTTTTCTATCAATTTCAGAGCAGAAGAATGAAACAGTGACACTTGGAAAGTCATACAATTTCGCTCTACTGAACCAGTCCATAATTAGGTCATCGTAGGAGATTGGGCACAACTTTGTCTTCAAGAATCTAAATCAGTTCAGACCTATGGCATTCGAAAGAGAATTTAGAGGGCTACCTCAATTCCAAATTTCAAATATTGAAAATCCGAAATCACATAGATAATTCAATTTCAATATCAAGCTTATCAAAAGAAAGATAAAGGTGTGTATTTGGTTTTTAAAATTGCATAACGTTTGTTTGAAAAAAAAGTTTGAAGTGATTCCAAGGGCATATTTTAGAATTTTTATCAGTATTGGGTTCTATAATTCCTCCAAAAAATAATTCCATACCCATTAAACCCTCAAAAATATATACTATGACGCATGAAGAGGAAGAATTGTAGTATGAGATATCAAAATTACGGTACCAAGTGCAACAAATTTTGATCTTACGAAGAGCAATTGAAGATGACATAGATGGTTTAAAAGAAAAAATGGAGGCTAAGTTGGATGGTTTGAAGGATCAAATAATAGCTAATATGGATGATAAATTAGTGGAAGATCACATCGAGCATCAACAGCAAGTTCTCCAACTCTCAAAGGATAACCTAACTTTGGTGCGAGAGAATACCAATGAAGCAATAGGAAGATCGACATCACCTTAGAAAAGAAGTTAAGACGATCACGAAAACAAAGAAATCGAAAAGAAGTAGATCAATTTGATATCTCGGGAAGTGGGAAGAACCTTTGTATAATAATCCATGGGAAGATAGGGAAATTTTATACAAGCATAAGAAATCCTCAGCGTTGAGAATGACACTTGTTTGAAGGAGAGGGACATGTTGAAGTCTATATTAATAGTATAGTCCTTATTATGTTAGTGTAGCACCCATTATTTTTGTTATTTACCCTGTATTTATATTTTATTATTGTGCCCTTACATTATTATTGTTAGGTCGGCTAGGATTACATTGTGGCCCCATGGACTCCTATATATAGAAAGAAGGTTTTGTCATTTGTATCATCCAAGAATTGTTCATTCATGTAATGTATTGGAGGTTGCCCCATCGAAGTGGCTTAATTCTAAGGCATTGATATTTCTTTTATTCTCTTTTTGGAGGTGGTTTCACAACAATTTACCAATGGAAAAGAGGCATCAGATCATTTCTCTTGCTGATCGGGCAAGAAAGTGATCCTTAAGCTAATTTGGGCTTAGCCATGCCACAACTAAATTTTTGCCTCTTCATTAATAGGACTTTTTAAGGATGTAAAATTTAATCTATATGCAAAATTATTCTAAGATGCAAGCAAAATAAACTATTTTAATCCTATCTCAATTAGACAGATATAAATCTATCTCAACTAAGAGCAAGATGTTTTAAATATTTGAGATTTAAATATGTTTTTTTTAAATGAATATCAAACTAAAAAAGTAGTTCAATTAACTGATATTGTGAATACCAAACACATTCTATCTAGAGACCTCTTAATTGAAATAATCAATCAACAACACTAAGGACGTAATTCTCAAAATGATATTGATCATTTAATCATTAATTTGAATAATTAAATAATAACATGCAGAAATAGTTCACAACATATCACTATTCAATAAATCAGTTTTATAAGACATATTTCTGAGTAAATAGTTACTCAGAAATCAGAATTTAACCCATAAAAGTAGAGACAAATAATAACATAAATTGAGGCAAATTACTCATACCGACAGAAGTGCACAAGTATGAGAGTAAATTGACACATTCATGTTATCATAAAATGAAACCAGCATTTAAAATAATAGTATTATAAATACCAATTTATTAAGTCCATTTGTCTAGCTCCGGTCTCTAACAATCTTTTACAATGCCTGAACTTCTGCTTTCAAAATCAGAGCTACAGTAGCGCAAGACTCTGTTCATTATACATAACTCAGAATGTAAAATAAAAACCTCAATAATCTCCAGATCTGAGATTCCTCTCCTCTCACCCTACACCTCTAAATCCTCTAGATAATATTGCCATTAAGAATTCCAGAATTGCAGAGGAGAGAAGCCCCTTCTACCTTCTACAATCGGTTATTTAAAATATTTAGAAAAGAATTATCAATAAGAAAGTTTGTTGAAGAGTGGTTCTGCTCAACCAATTTCCATTGGCTCAAAATCATATTCTTCAATTTTTGGAGCCTTCTCATTGATTGAGATATTTTTCTCCTCGTCTCTTCAACTGTTTTCTTGCAAAAGCAAATCAAAACAAAATTAAAATGTAAAAATAAAATCAAAATGCAAAATCTAGAAATTAAAATAAATCCAATCAAAACTTAATTAAATAAATAATTGAAAAAGGAAATATAAGCTTTCTTTTTATTTCTGTGCTGATATAATTGGCCAACGATATCATTGACGAATGGATCTGCATTTAGAAGAAGTTATGGGAAAATTAAAATGCAGAAAATAAAATTCAGAAAATCTATTTTGTTAAAAATTCGGAGCATGGTCTTCTACTGAATTTTAGACCCAATAAATGATCAAATCTGGAAATTTAACAACTTGAGAAATGTTCTCCATGATTTATTCTATCTAATGAGCTGTCCTCGACCTCATTTGGCCAAGTAAAACTCCATTTATGGCTTCTAAAGTTGGTGTATTAAAATTGTCAGAAATATGGAATTTTTTGTTGCTTGGGCTAAAAATAAAATTTTTTAAATTAAATTCTAATCATAAATTAGATTATAATATTTAATTAATTAATGCTAATTAATTACAATTATGCTATTAATTTTGATTTAGTATAAACATAAATGAATTAATAAAAATAAATGATTTAAAATATATTTAAAATATAAATATATTATATTAATATTATATTTATATTAAAATTATAATAAAATATTTTAATTAAAATATAAAAATTATAAAAAAAATATAATATTTATTATATATTAAATAATTAAAAACCAAACATCCACATGAGAGAGGGAGAGGAGGACTTGGAGAGAGAGAGGTGAGTAAGAGTATGGAGGGATAAGGAGTGTTAATGAAGGATGGAGTTACGTGGAGGAATAAGTGGAGGGTGAGGTGAGTGTGACGTGAAGGAGTGAGGTGGAGGGTGAGTGAGGTGAGAGTGAGGTCACGGGAGTCATAAGGAGAAATTTGACAAAACTTTTCATAAAACTTAAAAGCCCATCATATAACCAAAATCACACATCGCGACATTTTAAATGATGAGTTTTGAGATTTTAATAAATATGCGATGTGTGATATGCAATATCGCAATATTGCAATCGCAAAGTTTTTTGGAAGGAAGTGAAGGGGTGTGAAGTGGGGCCCACGTGGGATTAATCATCCTACAATTTATACTATAGCCACTTTGCAATTTTAGAATTTTGGTTTTGGCAATTTGTTTTAAAATAACAAGTTGGAGTAACTTACCAAGATCCTGAAATGTATTTTCGTCTATTGTACAATAAGGTCAGGTCATTTTGTAGGACCATTAATAAAAATGAAAAATTAGTAAAAATAAACCAAAAGTTAATATTTACAATGAATGACTATTTTAACTATGAGAATTAAAATATTTGTACACTTCAAACATTTTTTAACCCAAGTGAGAAAATGATCAAAACTTCAAAGGAGCGCCACTTAAAAACCGGTTGACCAAATGGAGCGAAACAAATATTGTTGGAAAGCTTATGAAAAACTAGATTTAATGAAACAATCAAAATAGGAATCCGATAAAAATGTAAAAATGAAAAAAATGTAAGATAATTAACTTAATCAAAATCCTAAAAGGTGCTTAGCAAATTTTTTTGTAGAAATGGTCCCCATTTTTTGAAGTATATAAGTAAAAAATGGGGGGGTTGTGTTATACCACAACAGTAAGCAAGATGGATGATGCAGTTGTAAAAAAAGTGTTCGAGACAGACACCATCAAGATGGTTCAGGGAGCACTGGTATTAATTCGGGGAGTTCAGAATGGAACTCTGTACAAGATTTAGGGTAGCACTATTATTGATGGGTGCAATAGTTTTGTGGTTTCAGAAAATGGAGCACAAAGCCTAGTGTTCTCTGGAGAAAATACCATGCTATGGTATCAAAGGATTGGACATATTGGAGAGAAGGGCCTTTGGATACTATATAGAAATGGTATGGTATAAGGTATCTCTAATTTCTCTCTAGATTTCGATTTATGTGAAAATTGTGTATATGGGAAGCAGAATCGAGTGATTTTTCCTTCTAGTGTGAAGAAGGCAAACAAAATATTAGAGCTTGTGCACATTGATGTGTTTGGACCTATGTCGGTTCCATCACTAGGAAAATCTATGTACTATGTCTCATTCATATATGACTTCTCAAGGAATACATGGATATATTTCTTCAGAAATAAATCTGAAGTCTTTGACAGATTTAAAGAATTTAAGGCTCTGGTGGAAAACCAGACAGAGAAGAAGATAAAGGTGCTAAGGATAGATAATGGTGGAGAGTTTTGCAAGAAGGAATTTGATGAATTATGTAAGAAGTGTGGTTTAACATGGCAGAAGACTAATCCATGCACACCTCAACAAAATGGATTTTCAGAAATAATGAATAGAACGGTGATGGAAAAGGCAAGAATCATGCTCAGTGGTATCGAGTTAGGACATAAATTCTGGGTAGACGCAGTGGAGACTGCATGTTACCTCGTTAACATATCACCTTCATCTGCATTGGAAGATAAGACTCCACATGAGGTATGGACTGGTAAGAAACCCTCTCTTTCACATCTGAGGGTATTTGGATGTGATGCATATGTACTTGTTCCAAAGGAGAAAAGGAACAAGTTGGATAATAAATATGAAAGGTGCATATTTATTGGATATAAGGATGGTTTAAAAGGTTACAAGCTTTGGAACCTAGAAACAAGGAAGGTTGTGTACAATCGAGATATGTTTTTTAGAGAGGTGAAAGATGTTGTTAAACATGAAGTCCTATCAAAGGAACCTGAGAAGATAGAGTTTGAGCTAAAGTTGGCTGAATCAGAATCTACAATAGAAGAAGATTCAGAAGAGGAAGAGCCACAAACTCCAGCTATGAGAAGATCAGTTCAGGAAAGAAGGCAACCAAAAAGGTATAGTCCATCTTCTTTCTGTTCAAATTTTTATTTAACTATAATTGATGATGATCCAAAAACTGTCAAGGAGGGAGTAGATTCAAAGGATGGGAAACTATGGAAGAAGGCCATGGTTGATGAAATAACTTCCTTGCACAAAAATGAGGCATGGGATCTGGTGGAGTTGTCGGCTGGAAGGAAGCCTATCACAAGCAAATGGGTGTTTAAGAAGAAGATGAATGTAGAAGGCAAGGTGGAGAAATACAAAGCTCGATTAGTAGCAAAAGGTTCTTCCCAGGTGCTTGGAATTGATTTTGGTGATATTTTTTCTCCTGTTGCCAAGGTTACTTCCATTAGATTACTTTTATCTATTGCTGCTCCCTTTGATTTTGAGGTAGAACAAACAGATGTGAAGACATCATTTCTTCACGGGGATTTGGAAGAGGAGATCTACATGAAGCAACCTGAAGGATTTATGGTGAAGGGCAAGAAAGAACTACTATGCATGTTAAAAAAGTTTCTATATGGGTTAAAACAATCACCACGGATGTGATATCAAAAATTTGATACCTATATACGGGGACTTGGTTTCACTAGAAAAAAATAGGATCACTGTGTACATTTTAAATTAATTGGTGACCATGTTATTTATTTGGTATTGAATGTGGATGATATGTTGCTAATTGGAAATAACAAAGAAGTTATCCATGATTTGAAGACCCAATTGTTCTCCAAATTCCACATGAAGGATCTTGGTGCTGCAAACTATATTTTTGGCATGGAAATTAAGAGAGATTGGGCAAAGAGGAAGCTTTGGTTAAACCAGAGGAAGTATGTCAAGACAATATTGTATAGGTTCAATATGTAGGATAGTAAACGGGTGAAGGTTCCTATTCCTGTAGGTGTAAAGCTATCTGCTGAACATTTTCCCAAGACATAAGAAGAAGAGGAGGATATGTCCCGTGTTCCATATGCAAGTGCAGTGGGTAGCTTGATGTATGCAATGGTCTTTGTTGGACCAAACATTGCACATTCAGTGGGAGTATTGAGTAGGTTTATGTCAAAACCAGGGAAGGAGCATTGGACAACAGTGAAGTTGGTTTTTAGATATTTGCATGGAGCTAGTGATTATGGTTTTTTCTACCAAGGAGGACCAGTATTGGATAGAATTTTGGATATCTATGGTTTTGTTGATGCAGACTGGGTTGGAGATCTGGACCAAAGAAGATCTACAAGTGTGTATGTGTTTAGCCTATTTGGTGGTGCAGTCAGTTGGATGAGTAAAAGACAATCTGTAGTGGCTCTTTCAACTACAGAGGCAGAATACATGGCAACCACTCATGCAAACAAGAAATAAGTTTGGTTGCAGAGATTGTGTTCAAGTATGGGGTTGGTGCAATGAGCATTAAAGATAGATTGTGATAGCCAAAGTGAAATTTTCTTGGTTAAGAACCATGCTTATCATTCAAAGACAAAGCACATTGATGTTCAAAATCACTTAGTGAGAGATATGGTTTAGGATAAAAGGGTGTTGCTGGTAAAGGTGGACACTTTGAAGAATGTTGTAGATGCATTGACAAAGTCTGTGAGAACTCAGAAGTTCTCTTGGTGTAGAGAAGGAATGGGTGTTGCAGAATTGGACAAATTACTAAGCTCTCTTGTGGCCCCCTGTGGAAAGAAAACAACAAGTGGGAGAATGTTGGGTATGTGCTATATTCTTCCATGATTATTCGCATGCGTGAGGGGGGTCACAGGGGGGGGTGAAAAATTATACTGTACGTTGCGTCGGGCACAGCAGGAGGGTCACAGGGGGGAGGGGGGGCAGCCCCCCTTGTTCGGGGTTTGGGGCAGTGCATGAGGAAAATTTTTTGGACCTTATTTTTCGATGGGCGGAATTTCCCATGTTTTTGTGCATGGGTTTGCACATGGTTTTGGGGCATGATGGTTTTCGGCCCCTATTATTTTGTAGATATGATCAAGGGAACTACGGTTATGGTCTAATCTAGGGTTAATGGATTGGGATTTATGAGTGCTTCAACATGTATATATGTGTTGTAACACTAAAAGGAATATAATGAAAAATCAAGCTGGTAGTCTTGATTTGGGATCCAGGGGAAATCTTTGTGTATATCTATTTTATGTTTTATTCTACAAAACATTGGTACAACGAGACACTGTGAAATCAGTACAAAACTTCCCGGTGTATCTCATTATTGTAGCACACTGGTGCTTTACAAATATTCTGCACCGGTGCATCCTAAAACCCCGCGCCAACACTGAAACAGCCCGGTGCGGTTTTAAGAAACTACACCGGTGCACCTATAAAACTTGCACACTGGAACAAGGTAAAATAAAATAAAAATTATTGTAAAAAATCTGCATTATTCACTTTTCAGTGCTCTAGAGCTCTCAAGAATTGATGCAAATTTACCTTGTGTGAGGTGCCCTACCATCGATGCAGCCCCCATTGCACGCATTTTTGTTGTCCATTGCCCACCATCTCCATTTTGAATTTTGCAAAATGGTGGGAAAATTTAGTTTTAAAAATTCAATAGCCAATATGCCTCCTCGACGGCCAAATGTATAGGTATTTTCCTTTTTTTTCCTTAATTAAACCTTTTAGCAGATTAGTTTTGTAAAATAACTTAAAATTCACCTTTTTTAAAAAAGAATATTCCCATGCATTGTGCTTGAGCCGTTCGGCTCACACCGGTTCGCGGTGCTCCCTGTAAATTTACAGGCTACACCGCGACTGATGCTACTAGTATCCGCACTGGTTCCAAGGCTGTACCGAAACAACACACTATTATTTTTTAAAATTAAAAAAATTTAGGTGCGGTCGGTTACCCGTCCGCACCATTGACCATATCGAATTGCGGGAATGTAGTGCATTCACAGAAATTTCTGCCTCAGGGTGAGTAATTTTGTTAGTGCACCGCCACCCTGAACTTGACATATTCAATGGTGCGGTCATGTAAACGACCGCACCATTGAATATGTAGTGATTTCAGGATGGCAGTGCGCTTCCTAAACTATACGCCCCAAGGCATATACTTTGGTCAACGCACTGCCCTTCCGACACTGGTACATAGTCAATGGTGCAGTTTGTTATACCATCGCATCGTTGACCATGTAAAAATTATAGGAGGGTAGTGCACTAAAAATTTGCAGATGTACCATCTCTGGAGCGTCGAAAATTTTCTGGTGCACTACCTCCGATATGCGACAAAAAAAGGTGCACCATTATCGGTGCATGCCTTTTTTTTGTGCCGCACCGACTATTTTTTTTTCTCAAAAAAAACTATATATTTATATTCCTAAATACATCTCTCATTTAATAAAAAAAAATTATTTGATATGTTAATGATTCAACAACATGAAAGGAGAAAAGAGAGGGAACAACAACAAAAATAGGGGAACCAGTATAACAAGGTTCGCCTATGGGAGGCATGATAGAGGGAGAGAGATAAGTTCCCTCGGCCTATTACAATAGCCACCCAAAGGCTCCTAAGGTAGATAGGCCTCCTCAATTTCTATAAGGAGGCTACATCACTAAAGGGCCATGGTGTGTTTTTATGACATCTTATCTGTAGGTCGAATGCCGACCTACAGGCTTTCTGGGTTGGTCCTAACTAGTGGTATGCGCCCACTGAGGAGGACACATATTTCATTACTAGCCTATCGAGGAAAGGGGTGGATTTTCCCTCGTTCCCAGAGGTCCCCGTTGGCTATGCAACAGGGAGTCATTTGGTGTACTCCCAGAGATACATTAGCGTGGATATATTGTCTCCTTTAGATTTTTAGGTCTCCAGAGGTCAGTTACGTATTGCTTCATTTGGTGGATAGAAGGTTAGGTGTATCTCAATACTGATTTTGACTATTACACACCATACCAGAGACAGGCAATGCATTATTTGCCCGCTTCTATTTTATGTTGATTCTTTATTACAAGAGCCATGACTTGTGAGGTGGTCTACCATTTTTTTGTAGAAGTTATGTACTGCTTTAGATAGATGTCGTGCTCAGGCACAAGGGAGGGTGAACTTCCCTTTTTTTTCAGAGCTATTTTGTTTATTTTTTAGAGGTTTCCAAAGACGTGGCCTACTTTTGTTCGACAGCTTCATAAGTCGATGTTGCATGCAAAAATACAGATGTGGAGACATATGATGGCCAAGAGGGGCAAGTCAGAGTTTTCCACAAGGATATCACATGATGCATTGGAGTTTCTAGCCAGTGTGGATGAGCATCCATTCGTTCTAGTCCCCTGTCCATATGTTGTTTTGGATTGACAAGGGTATGCCAACATCCTCTTCATAGATAATGAGCTGCCGGATGATAGAGGTAATATTACTATTTTATTTAAATTTATTCTAACGTGTTCTTTAACTTGTTTTTATTAAACTGTTAAATGAAATTGTCTAGCTATTATTGTGTACTATATATATTTTGTAGAAATTGGGTCATTTGATGGCGATGAGATGCCACCGCCACCAAATGATCTAGGTTTAGATCCTAATGATGATCAAGATATGGCAGATGCCAAGGATCAGGTCGGTGCCGACAGACCTAGTCCTCATGGTGCACCAGTATTGTCTTTGGCTAGGCGTAGGCTTGACAATAGGTTAAGGATGGAGTTGGGCGACCAACTATGTGCATTTTTTATGGAGGTGGGAGTTAGGCCCGCCACTGTGAGAGATATACAGGCCAATGCTAGGCTGGTACATATGTGGAGAGGCATGTCGCATGACATGTTCACCCTGATGCGACATGTCGTAGGAGCTACGAGCTTATTTATGCAGTTGAGGAGGGCCCTTCGATGTAGGCGTGGTCGAGACTTAGTACGTCAATATTCCGTGAGAAACGATGCATCATCTAATGATCACAATAAGGGGAGTGATCATCGTCCACCTCACGTTGTGGATGAGAAGCCTTTAGCATCGACCAACAGTCATGATGGAGAGTAGGCTGGACCATCCATGTTGAGTCAGCAGCATACAACATCCAGTAGTACTCATGTTCATGAGCAGGCTGGACCATCGACCATGTCGAGTCATCATGAGCAGTCGACAGTTGATCCTGATCAGCATGAGGCACCACCAGATCAATAGGCATGTGATGATCATCATCTATCTGAGCTTGTCGAGGCTGCACCATTGACTGAACAGTCCTCGACTAGTACTACTATTTATGATGTACCAATAGTTGATACTTGAAATTTATATTAAAATTGTATATTTTTTACATTATACAGTTATATATATATGGTCCATGTATTTTATGTTCATGTTGCAGTTGTACTTAATTTACATGCTGGTGATCATCATGATGTGTATATTGTTAGGTCATGTTAGATATGTTCATTTAATGTGAAACTTGTAGATAGATTTGTATGTGATAGCAATTATTTGACATGAGATGTATATTTGATGTTTGTGTTGTGATGATGTTATACAGTGCTAATTGTGTTTTGTTAGATGATTATGATCACGATGATTATATGATGTTAGTGAATTTGAATGTGTTTTTTAGTCGAATATGATGTTTGTACGATGGTTATCATGATCGTGATGTTTATTTAATTTAATATTAAATCATGATATTTATTAAATATTATGTCGTGATTGTAATTGAAATTTTAATTTTAATTGTATGTAAAATTGTATTTGTATTTTTAATTGTAATTGTAATTGTAAGGATATATATGTAAAATTGTAATTGTAATTCTAATTGTAATTCTAATTGTATGTAAAATATTTGTAAAATTTTAATTGTATTACTGTGAAATGATTGTAATTGTAAAATTTTAATTGTAATTGTAATTGTATGTAAAATTCTAAAATTGTAATTGTAATTTTAATTGTAGTTGTATGTGAAATTGTAAAATTTTAATTTTAATTTTAATTTTAATTGTATGTAAAATATTTATAAAATTTTAATTGTATTAATTTGAAATGATTTTATTAAAATTTGTAAGTTTGTAAATTTGTAAAATTGTAAATAATTGTAAAATAATAAATCTAGAATAATATGAATTTTTGTAACATAATAAAGTTTAGAAAATAATTAAAATAAATTCATGTACTTTAGAATTATCATTATTTTATTATGACCTTACATACGAAAAAAAAGAACTTTATATAGTACGCCATTGTTTTTTAGATCAATGTAATTGCAAATTATCAAGTGAAATATTGATTTTAACATTAACATAATGCAAATTACCAATTAATTGAAACTACATATTATAATGTTTCGAAAAAAAGAGCCTTATAAGTTATAAGGTAATTAAGTCCTCTTCTTTATAAAAACTCATCTTAAAAAGTATAAATCTTGATTAAATAACACTTGTACCATATCACTCTCGGTTCTCATGATCACCCTCATTATCTTCTAGCTCGAATGGCACAATAACACTATTGTTCTCAAAAACATGTTTTGATCTAAGGTCATGTCTCAATACGAACCACCAATCCCCATCCAACACATCTGGGTAAAAAAACACCTGGTTGCAATGTTTGGCGAAAACATAGGCTCTGGTGGAAAACCAGATAGAGAAGAAGATAAAGGTGATGAGGATAGATAATGGTGGAGAGTTTTGCAAGAAGGAATTTGAGGAATTGTGTAAGAAGTGTGGTATAACACAGTAGAATACTAATCCATGCACACCTCAACAAAATGGATTTTCAGAAAGAATGAATAGAACGGTGATGGAAAAGTCAAGAAGCATGCTTAGTGGTATTAGGTTAGGACATGAATTCTGGGTAGAAGTAGTGGAGACTGCATGTTACCTCATTAACAGATCACCTTCATCAGCGTTGGAGGATAAGACTCCACATGAGGTATGGACTGGTACGAAACCCTCTCTTTCACATCTAAGGGTATTTAGGTGTGATGCATATGTACATGTTCCAAAGGAGAAAAGGAACAAGTTGGATAATAAATATGAAAGGTGCATCTTTATTGGGTATAAGGATGGTTTAAAAGGTTACAATATATGGAACCAAGAAACAAGGAAGGTTGTATACAACCGAGATATGTTGTTTAGAGAGGTGAAAGATGTTGTTAAACATGAATTCCTACCAAAGGAACTTGAGAATATAGAGTTTGAGCTAAAGGAGGATGAATCAGAATCTACAATAGAAGAAGATTCAGAAGAGGGAGAGCCACAAGCTCCATCTATGAGAAGATCAATTCGGGAAAGAAGGAAACTAGAAAGGTATAGTCCATGTACTTTCTGTTCAAATTTTTCTTTAACTATAACTGATGATGATCCCAAAACTGTCAAGGAGGCAGTAGATTCAAAGGATGGAAAATTATGGAAGGAGGACATGGTTGATGAAATAACTTCCTTGCACAAAAATGAGGCATGGGATCTGGTGGAGTTGTCAGTTGGAAGGAATCCTATCGGGAGAAAATGGGTGTTTAAGAAGATGATGAATGTAGAAGGCATGGTGGAGAAATAAAAAGCTCGATTGGTAGCAAAAGGATCTTCCCAGGTGTCAGGAATTGATTTTGGTGATATTTTTTCTCCTGTTGCCAAGGTTACTTCCATTATATTAATTTTATCTGTTGCTGCTCCCTTTGAGTTTGAGGTAGAACAGATTAATGTGAAGACATCATTTCTTCATGGGGATCTAGAAGAGGAGATCTACATGAAGCAACCTGAAGGATTTATGGTGAAGGGGGGGGGGGGGGGCTGTCCCCCTTTCTCGGGGTTTGGGGCAGCGCATGAGGAGATTTTTTTGGATCCTATTTTTCGATGGGAGGACCTGCCCATGGTTTTGTGCATGGGTTTGCACACGATTTTGAGGCATGATGGTTTTTTACCCTTGGTATTTTGTAGATCCAATCAAGGGAAGTACGATTATGGTCTAAACCACGGTTAATGGATTGAGGTTTATGAGTGCTTCAACATGTATATATGTGGTGTAACACTAAAAGGAACATAATGAAAAATCAAGCTGGTAGTCCCGATTTGGGATCCAGGGGAAAATATCTGTGTATATCTGTTTTATGTTTTATTCTCTCGCTATTGTTTATTTTCTATTTTTAAGATTCATTTGCAGATAATTTTTGTATAGAGCGCTACAAGGAAAAGACCCTCCAGCGGATGTTTTTGGGGAACCCCTTATAAAAATATCCCAAACATTCATTTGTAGCGGAGGTTACTAGAGGAGGTTTGCGGGTGGAGGTTTTTGTGGATGTTTTTCTTCCGGTGCATTTATCATCCTAAACCTCACTGGTGAATTCATTAGAGAAAGCACCAGTGCACACAAAACATTGGCACACTGAGACACTGTGCACTCGGTACAAACCCACCCAGTGCATCTCATTACTGTAGCACACCAGTGCTTTACAAAGATTCTGCATCAGTGCGTCCTAAAACCTCATGCCAAAACTCAAACAGCCCGGTGCAATTTTAAGAAACTGCACCGGTGCACCTATAAAACCCACTCACCAGAACAAGGTTAAATAAAAAAAATTATGACCAAAAATCTGCATTTTTCACTTTTTAGTGCTCTAGAGCTCTCAAGCACCAGTGCAACTTTACTTTGTGTGAGGTGCCCTACCATCGATGCAGCTCCCATTGCATGCATTTCTGTTTTCCATTTCCCACCATCTCCATTTTGAATTTTGCAAAACGGTGGGAAAATTTAGTTTGCAAATTCAACGGTCAATATGCCTCCTCGACAGACAAATGTATAGGTATTTTCCTTGTTTTTCCATAATTAAACCTTTTACTGTATTAGTTTTGTAAAATAGCTTAAAATTCACCTTATTTAAAAAAAGAAAAATCCCGCACGGTGCACTCGAGCCATTCGGCTCGCATCGGTTTGTGGTGCTCCATGTAAATTTACAGGCTGCACTGTGTAATATTCCCAAATTTTCACCTGATATTTGGAATATTAGAGTTCTTAAATTTCTTAGTAAATTAAGTAAATAAAAGGGTGGAGGGACCCATAATCCTCAATATGAATAAGTATCCACTTTTTGTGTGTGAATGTGGATTAATTAAGCCTAGATCTACAAGATGAGGTAGTTGAGCAACTACTAATGTGAATGGAATTGGAGATTATGTCTCATTAATTGAGATAGATCATAGAGGTTGATACAGTAAACTAAGAACTTGAAGATGTAAAACAGAATATCATGGAACATTCATGATAAAGTGATAGAGGATGTTGTGCAATCAAAGCACACATGATGGAGAGGGTGTACATTGCACCTAGACATGATGGTTGATTTGGTCAAACAACCCAACCAAGCTTGGAGGATCTTGTCCACATGCACAACGTTGTCTAGATGAGGGCCAAGGAATGGGAAGGCTCAAACATTATATAAAGGAGATGAAGGCAAGTATGGAGGTATGTTGGTTATTCTTGATGTAAGGGTATTTTCAGATTTGGAATTGTCATGTGACATTCCATTGCTTTCTCCGACTATTTAGCAGATATTTCCAGTGTTGTTTAGCACAGGGTGTTCCTGGTTAGGAATCCCACCTATTTCTTAGAGTAGCTCTATAAATAGTATTGTACTTCATTCTACATCAAGCATTGGTTCCACATCTCTTTTTCTACTTTCTGCAGAACATTCATATTCAGAAATTGCAGATTTTTGAAGATCAATTTGGAAGGTGGAAGTTTTCTTCAGTACTTCAGCTGGAGAACTGGTGAGGATTTATTCCTATCACCTTGGGCTTATAAATCAACATTCCCAGAGCTTCATTTCAGATTTGGCATCAAGCCAAAATTTATTGACCTCCTAGCAGTAGTATTTCCTTCAAGAATTACGTTTTTCAATTTGCAGATCCAAAGGGAGGAAGGAAGTTACTAGAATTTCAGCTAGTAATCCTGTGAGGGATAATTCCCTCACATTGCCATCAGTCTTTCCATCAGCCTAGATTTTATTGCAGCAATTTTTTGCAGGAAGAAGGCCTCTCTTTCCCTCACAATGCAGTTTCTATTGGTAGTTGTGATGCAACAACTGTAATCATTATTGGAGGATTGAGAAGCTAGATCTATAGCTTCTAGCTTGCAAATCTAAAGAAGGGATCAACCCTTCAAGCTTAGATCTAATCTTGTGACATATTTAAGCCATCTATCTGTCAGATCTAGCTTTAGATCTATATTTCCCAGTAGATCAAGGATCAAATCCTAGGAGGGTGATTTTCCAAAGTTGTAGATCTGGAAAATCCTTTCTGGGTTATCTTGGGAATCCATCACATTGGCCAGATCTTGAATCTTGGCATCATTTGAGCTCCATATTTGAGTAGATCTATAATGTTCCCAATTTTTAGCCTCAAGCTAAAAAGGGACATTATAGCTAGCAGTATTTCATTTAGTTAAATAAAATGGGTAAGGAGGCCCCATAATCCTTGAGAAGGAAGAATAAACACTCCTCATGTGAAAGGAGGAAGAATAAAGTAGCTAATTTGAGCAGCTCATGGTGTGAACAGGATTGGATCATGCTTGATCTATTATTTTTGACCAAAGTCAACTAAGCTGCCTAGATACATTGAACCTTCTTAGACAGCACAGTTTTAGAGGAGGCTCCACTTGCATGAGTTAGGTGGCAAGTGTGAATGGTACCCATGGTGAGAGGAGTTCATTTCCTTTATAAGGAGGAGATGGTATCCCATTTTCATTATGCATTAGCTTATCATTTTCGTTGGGTCTGCCAAGACTTACATCCTCGGGTTGTTTAGCAGGGTTGTAGTGTTCTTGAACCCAAGGGTGTTCCTAGTCAGGAATCCCTACCTCACCCTCAAGGAAGGAGAGGGTTTGAGCTCCATTTCCTCATTCTTCCATTTGGCCAAGCTTACCCCTTCAGCTACAACATTATTCTGTTGGGTAGAAAACGTTGTGTTGCTGGGAGCGGCAGTAGAGGAACTCTCGGAGTCATTATTGGCTTGTTCTTTGATGGAGTTCTTTCATATTCTTTGGAGGAGCAGAAAAGGAGTCTCCCTAGAATTATTTGAGATCTTTGGCACTAGGCCAATCATTCACCATCTCTCACAGCACAGTCTATGGCAGAAACTGCATTATTTTGTGTAGGCAGTGTTGGAGAGTTCATTAGAGCTCATCAAGAGGAGTTGTTTCTAAGTAAAGGGATCAACCTTTTTCTTAGATTCATTATAAGAGTAGGGCACCATCATATCAAATCTTCCATAGCCTCATTCTTATGTGATTCAGTTGCAGTGACAAGTTATTTGTCACATTGTACATTTTCCAACATTTCTAGCAATCCCTCCTAGATTGGCTAGAAATCTTGTATTGGAGGCCATTCTTATATTTCTTGGGAATTTCTTGTATATTTCATCCATATCTCATGTATGCACATCTATAGCAGTAGTTACACTCCTAGAGACAGCACAGTCACTTCTTTCCGGCGTTTCATGCAGTTGTTGCATCTCTTGTATTACATGTGTTAATCTTTGGAGATTGATTCCCATTGCATGAGGGGTTTATTCATCATGATATTTCTGTATATTGTTGCTGATATATCAATGAACATGATGGTTGTATTATATTTCATCTTATTTTGTATTCAGAATTGCAGAGTTTATGATTTTGTTCATGTATTACTGTAAGCTCTCTCTTTGAACATTCTTTAAGGGATCTAGTTTGGGGAGATCTGAATAACCCATCTAGAGTCATTTCTTTGGGCTCAACTTCTGGAAGAGAAGTATTTTAAGAGTTAAAAAGGGGATCCTAGACCCCTTTCATCTTATTTTTACATTTTCTTCCTTATACAGTGTCCTTGAGGTCCATATAGCATAAATTCTTGAAAAAGGAACATTACAGTGGTATCAAAGAATCAATCTTGGCTCAGCCTATGCAGCCCAAGATAATATAATATTCCATTAGAAGGAGAATATCCTCACTTAGAAGATGAAATGTATAGAGAAAAAAGAAAAGAGGAATGATAGAAGAGGAGGTTTCCCTTCTTCTTTTCCAGACCCTGGAGGGTATCATTGAAGATCTTGAGGAGATAGAAAGGGAAAGTTGAAGAAATTTTCTGAGAGGATTTGAAGGTGAAGCAAGCCCTAGCTATTATTATGATGGGTGTGATCATTCAGCCACACATGCAGATCCACAACGCAGTTCATTGCCCACTTGCACTGCAGGGAGAATGGAGGAAGAAGATGAGGCCATTGGAGGAGCAATGCTGCAACTCAAAGGTATGGTTCATGGTTGGTAGTTTGAAAATTATATTTCATGTTATCATGCAAATGTAGAATAATGTGATGGATTCACTAAAATTTTGGTGAGAAATTTGATGAAAATCACTGTGAATCTCTATGTATCAAAACATCAAACACTTTGCATGCATTGGGAGGAACCATGAAAAAAAATCCATTCTATATTTCTGAAGGGGATAAAAACATGTATGATGTCTTGCTAAGGGAAATATTCCCATTGTGTGAAGGGCCCTCTTCCATTTGTGAAGTCATGGAGGTACTTCCTTCAAGAGATGACCAAAATCTAGGGTCTCTCCTTGATGATGAGGTAATCTCACTTATTGATGAGGAGGATGAGCATATGAGATCTAACAACGTTGTCATAATGGGAGGAGATCCATCAACACATGGAGGTGAAAAGGGAGCAATTGATTTCATTAGAGGAGCCCTTGTGTCTTTTCAAGGAGTTCCAACTATTTTGACATTTGGGAACCATGGCACAATTCCGGAGTCATTTGTAGCAATTATTAGGGATTGTGAGGTGGAGCAGGAAGACAAAGATCATCATCAAGGGATGATACACCCTTATCTATGCCAGAGAGTTATTGCACAAGAGAAGGAGATTGTACAGTGCAGTGATGTTGGTCGGATAAATCGTTCTTGCGGACAAGATCGATCTCCCTAGTGTCAGAAGACAATCTAGCAACAAACGAACAACTAAGTTTGTCTTTCTTTAAATATATTCGTTTTAAAAATAAATTCTATGAAGGTGTTGATCCTACCTTAGATCCAAATTCTTATTTGCAGTCGTAGTGCTTCTGTCGCATCGATAATCCTTCCATCACAACAAGAGTTCTTCCGTCGCAAGAAAGCATCATCAACCTGCAATCACAAACAAGAAAATATTAAATAGCACCTGTATAACAAATAATTAGAAAACATACCTATCATAGTGATCAAGGAATCTATGCAATAAATGATCAAACAACAGCTTATTGAAATAAACAATCGAATGACAATTTATTGAGAAAAACAAAACTTGATTTTAATAATCTTAAAATAACAGAAGAACCTTACAACCTTAGCCTTGATGTTTGAAAAGGCCTTCTCGAGGTCCGAAGTAGGAGTCCCCTCTAATTTGATAAGTCTTGCACTCTTCCTCCAGGAGCACATAGAGGTATGTGATCTTTCCTCTCAAAAGCTCAGTATAAAGAAGTCTAAATCTCAATAGCACTTCAACTCAATCACACATAAATCTTTAACTATAATTCTCAATCTCCAAAATCTAACCTCGAAAATATCAATCTCCAAAATCTAACCATTTGAGGCTACCTAATTCCTCCTTTTATAGAGCAGATGAGGAGGTTAGGATTCCACCTTTGTAGGGATAGAATCCTCCTTCAAAGGGATAGACTCCTCACATCAAGGGATTAGTTCCTTAAGGTGAGAGATACATGCACCTTATCAAAGCATACTTATCCCCAAAAATTCTCATCTATAACCTTCTAGAATTGACCTCAACCCAGATTTTTAACTTTACATTCTCGCTTTTTTTACTTTGAGGAGGGTACATAGGAATTGCAAAGGAAAATTGTGTTCTAGAATGCAGGTAAGTAGTGTATTACCTGCGTACCCAAGCTAGGAACATAGGCAGGCTTCATGTTACCTGCGTACCCAAAGTTTTAGATATTTTTAGGGTTTTTCCTCCTGTTTCAGGGCTTGACATGAGGATTAAAGGTTGTAAGACTTGCAGAGGAGGTATGTATGAGTGTTAATGAGCTCTTATAGTCAGCAGAATGTCAAGGTGACAGTTTTTAGTGTAACATATTGCCCCCTAAAGTGCGAAGTCTGAAATTGATGAAGATGAAGTTTGTCATATATGAAGAGTGAAGTACTTTATCATTTCAAGGATCATCCTGTGGACACCCAATTCAGAACCTGTAAAAACATTCAATGCAAAATATATATATGTAATCATATCATCACTGAGGTAGGAATTCCCATACTCAGATAAAAAACTAACTAAACTTGTTCTGATACAGAAATGATTTTAATATTACATCAATAGTGTAGACACAGCATGGGCACATCCATCTGTAATGAATAGTCTATAGTATAATAATAAAACTCCTTGCAGCCTGGATGGTGGAAACTAGATCCAGGTTCTTGATTTCTTCTTCTCGAACTAGTACAATTCTATCCATGCGATTAAATGTGTTGAAGTCGAACATGGTAGAAACCACTTGATTAGAAGTCAATAATGTAAACTGTTAACAAGTGTGAGAGTAACTACCAGTAATGTCAATGGCTCTCAAAGTACTCAGTACAATCCATGAAATGTGAATGAATGAACTGAATTCGAACATGTCACGGAATCATTCGATCGAAGGTCAATGATGCAACTTGTCGTCGAAGGTGAGAAACCTGCCATTGAGGCATGCAGATTTCAAGGTAATAATGATTTCTGGATCAACTTCCTAGATAATGAGATGTCGTCAATAGAAAGTGATCCGTCATAGGCAAGCCCACAACACGAAATCATAGATCAATTTTTGAAGAAATATATTGGCAAGGACTGACTTAGGGATGGTCAAAATGGATGATAGATATTTTGCAGATGAATGTTTTGTTTGAACTATCCTCTTGAACACATAACGACACTACAGATGGTTTGGTGCAATTGACCCAAAGCTAATACCCAGAAATCGGCTGAATACTTTCAATATGGTTTGATTAACTGTTAGGTAAAGGATTTCCCAACCCAGGTGAATAAAAGTGTCGTGTTTAAGAGTGGTTAACGGATTTTCAAATAATCAAAATACAACAAACAAGTTCATTTTTCTCTCTTGACCCCCACCATTTCTAGCAAGTACCTCTTTATTTTTGACAAGCTTAAGGAGGATAACATTTGCTTGTTTATAAGCTCATCCTTCAGATGTGTCCAACTTAGTTTAAGATTCAAACCCTAAGAAGGAGTGGTTCATTCCTGTTTAAAAATTGAACAGGTCCTTTACTGTTAAATTTTAACGAGTCCAGTATAGGATAACTCGGTGTTTTTCAATTTTAGGGAGTCAGAAGAAAAAACTTAAGAAAACTCCATGGGTGTACTTTTTCGTAAATTTAGTCTCTCGAGCCCGAAAAAGGATAAAATAATGCGAGAGAGAACTCTATTGACCATAATTAGTCAACGTATACCTTTTTCGTAAATAGTCCATTTTAGTCCGTAAAAGGGGTAAACTTATACTAAAGGGACGATCATTCATTTACTTTAACAAGTTCGAATAATTAAGTGCTCAGCAATATTTTCATGTTTAGAGAGACTGAAAAGGGCTTAAAAGAGGACTCCAGGGTTTTCACTTTTTCATAATTTTCAAGAGCCCGAAAAAGTGATAAAAGTATACTTAGTAGTTTCGCTTTTTCTGTAAATTTTAACGAGTTCGAAAAAGGGATAAAAATGTACTCATGGTTTTCACTTTTTCGTAAGTTTTAACGAGTTTGAAAAAGGGATAAAAATGTACTCCTGTGGCCGACTTTCAATTTAATTTACGAGCAGGAAAAGATGGAAAGAACTCGGCATTTTCATGTTTTTTACGAGAATGAAAGATAGCAAAATAATCTCGGGATTTTCATGAGTTTAACGAGTCTTGAAAATAACCGAAATTGACTCAAGATAGGTTTCATTTTTACAAAATCTTGAAACATAGAAAAACTATGCTTCAGAGTGGTTTCATCTTTTCACAAGCTTGAAACAAAGAGAAAACTGTGCTTGTTGCCCCCTAAGCATAACTGCTAGAGCGCATGCCCCCCCAGCTTCATTTCATTCAACTAAGTATACCACTGGTAATTAATAGCTAGATGGAATGAAGGTTCATTTACAAGATCATATGAAAGACTCGACCTAAAACTGTAAGAAAATTATGGAAAAACTGAAATAACTAACCTAAATATGACTTAACATTTACGAGATCTAGTCAAAGACTCGACTCAATTATGGGAGGATTTGTTTCATTTTTTTAACGAGCTTGACACGGGAAAAGAAATATGCTCATGGCAACGTGTTTCATTTTTTAATGAGGCTGACACAGTAATAGGAACTGTCCTCAAACCTAATTCATTTTTTTTTACGAGGTTGACTCAGTAATGGGAACCATCCTCAGAAACTACTTATTTCTAATCTACCCACATAACCTACTGATTCATTTTTTTAATGAGGTTGACACAGGAAAAGAACTGTCCTCAGCAGACTTGTTTCATTTTTTAACGAGGTTGACATAGTAAAAGGAACTATCCTCATGGCCCACTGATTCATTTTTTAACGAGGTTGACACAGTAAAAGGAACTTTCCTCTTACCTGATTCATTTTTTCACGAGGTTGACTCAGTAACAGGAAGCATCCTCAGAAACTACTTATTTCTAATCTATCAATCGACACTCTACAATCTACTTACTGATTCATTTTTTAATGAGGTTGACACAGGAAAAGAACTGTCCTCATGAACAATGATTCAATTTTTAATGAGCTTGACACAGTAAAAGGAATTATCCTCAGAAACTACTTATTTATAATTTATTAATATAATCTCTAAAATCTACCTACTGATTCATTTTTTAATGAGGTTGACACAGGAAAAGAACTGTCCTCATACCTTATTCATTTTTTAACGAGGTTGACAAAAGAAAAGAACTATCCTCGAACCAACTGATTCATTTTTTAACGATGTTGACACAAGAAAAGAACTGTCCTCATCCCTGATTCATTTTTTAATGAAGTTGACTCAATAATAGGAACCATCCTCATAAACTAACTGATTCATTTTTAAACGAGGTTGACATAGGAAAAGAACTGTCCTTGGACTCACTAATTCATTTTTTAATGAGGTTGACAAAGTAAAAGGAACTTTCCTTAGACTCACTGATTCATTTTTTAACAAGGTCGACACAGTAAAAGGAACTCTCCTCAGACTCACTGATTCATTTTTTAATGAGGTTGACACATTAAAAGGAACTTTCCTCAAACTCACTGATTCATTTTTTAATTAGGTTGACACAGTAAAAGGAACTTTCCTCAGACCAACTAATTCATTTTTTGATGAGGTTGACATAGGAAAAGAACTATCCTCATACCTGATTCATTTTTTAACAAGGTTGACTCAGTAACAGGAACCATCCTCATAAACTTGATCATGGCTTTCAAACAGAAGAAACACATGATAATGGACACACCTTGATCATGGCTTCCAAGAGGTCTTCATCAGAAGGAAGAATAGTTCTCTGGAAGGAACACATGTCAAGGGACTCAAAAGGGATAATAACATCGCGTTCAAATAATCCCATATATTTCTCCATGTCAATTACCAAATCTAAGTCAAAGGAAGACAAGAAAATAGTGAGAGGCTCACTTACATCGGTAACTGAAAACATGGGACTAGTTGCTGCATAATTAACCTGTGGCGGATTAGATACCACTTTCGTATGCGGAACATTCAGGGATGTCAGATTATTGGTAGTTGAATCAATACTAGGGAATGAAAATTGGTCTACAGTCACAATATTTCCATTGTGATGGAAAGAAATCACGCGAAAGAGTGTTAATATGACAGCTTTCATTGCATAGACATAGTCTCGCCCAAGGAGTAAATTGAAATCCAAGGGGCCTTGAACTACCATAAGATCAATACAGACAATTTTACCTTCCAAAGTAATAGAAAACTTAGGAAGGATCCCTAAAGGTTCACTAATGGTTCTGTTAAAAGCTTTCAAATTCTGCATAATAGGAACAAGCTGAGGGGAACCCAAAGCTTTCCAAGCAGTTGAGGATAAAATACTAATAGAAGCAACTTCATCTACCTGTGTGCAGTGTATGTCCCTATCACCCAACTTCACAATGATTTGGAAAGGGATGGAAGAAGGAAGACGAGGTTCTGTCAGTCTATTCCAATCAAAGGAAAAGACCTCAGTACTTGGAGGGGGTTCTATAGAAACAGGTGAAATGCCCCCTAGCGTAGAAGAATCTGATTTAACAAGAAGAACCTGAGCGGTATGAAGTTCACTCTCTACAGGGAGAATGGGATCGATTGCATGTGAAATCGAACTGAACACTTGATCAACTAATGGATCGTCAACCTGAGTGATATGAGTTTCACCCTCCAATGGAAGACTGGGATCGACTGTACTTGAAATAATATCAATCACTCCGTCAGTTGACGGTAGGTTGGGAGAAAGTTTACGGTAACCAGTTGGAAATTATTGTTGTGGAACAACAAGGTTTTCCAATAATTTTGAGGCTTCATCCATGTGAGGGAAAATGTGAGTTTGATGACTCCCTTTGCATAACTTACAAGGAAACCTAACTTTAGTCTTTTTACCCAAAACCTGACTATCACTGGTTGATGGATCAACGCAAAGTTGATGAGATTTTTCTGACCATACTTCCAAGACCTTTGGAATACTGGGACAATTGATAAGGAAGTGGTCACCCTTACAAAGCCTGCAAGGGTATTTGGGTTTACGATGCATGTTGGAGGTTTCCTCAACACAACTAACACTTACAGTCGTGGTTGGTTGGTTGACTTCTTTCTTATCTTGCTTCTTGTGCTTCTTCTTCTTCCCTTTCTTCTTCTTCTTAGCCACCTGGTTACTAGCATCAAGGCTTTTACCAAGCGAAGAGGAAGAAATAGAGGAAGAAATATTAGGCAAAGAAGGTAAAGGGTCAACAGAAGGTTGGTGATGTCGAGATGGTGAACTCTGTTGAGGTGAAGCATCCGGTTGAGGTGGAACAATTGGAGTATTCAGGGCCAACGAAGTTGAAAATAACCATATCGGTAAACCTATTGTAAATCCAGGTAATGACAAAGTAGCCATATAAGGAGGACCAACATTTCCAAAGCAAAGAAAAGTATTAGGAATCTCATTAAGAGGGGTTCCTTGGTTGGTAAATTCCGGAACAACTGCCATTATATTCAACTTCAATGAATTTTATTAACAATTTAAAACTAAAATTAACAATTCACAATTCACACCTAACAATTAAAATTCAAAATTCACACCTATGGTCTCTAAAAGTAAAAACAAACAAATTAACACGCGCTATCAAATCTAGGAGTCAAACCACACACAAACAGTAACTTCCCGTACTAAAAACACTAGTTGGTGATGAAATCCAACATCGTAGAATTTAATATAGAAAGGGCGGTTGGAACAGTTACCTCGACAACCTGCTTAATGAAACAGACTGGCACAAGTTTCTTCACAAAACCATCTCGAGTGAAGAGAACCCCAAGAGAGTCCAAATGAGTCTAGTCGATGTTTGATCCAGGTACAGTGAGATCTTTCCTTCACCGTCACCTTAGGAAATAATCTTAAGCTTATGGACATTAAGGTTACCAACAGTAACAAATAAAACTAGGGGAACAGTCTATGATCCGATTCCAAACGCAAGGGTAGAGTAACAAATCTCAATCCCCTTGAAGGCTCCTCGACATGGTCAATCCGAGGTTTACCGACAAGTGACCCTAGGCTCCTCGACAATGGTTAATCCGAGGTTTACCATTTGTAATGCATGCAAAATCTACTATCTTCCCCAATGAAATAGAATTGATTGTCTCAAAGGTTCGGACATGATCTCGTGATTAACTCCTTTAAGAGAAGCTTCCCAGATTGTACCAATTACAATTGGATTTATTTCCTACCGCAAGATTTATCTACTTGTTTGCTTTTGTTTCTTTGGAAAGCTAACTACAACCTATTCCAAAGCACTAATCCTGAGCTAGATTGGTGGAAAGAGCCCTAAAAATGTAAAAATTACTAGATGAATTTTAATTAAGCGCTGTGTTATTTAGGCTGTTATTACTCAAAAGGTTAAATGGATATGAAACCGGTGGTGTTATGACCCAACCCAAAACTGAATGTAATCGAATATGATAATGTAATATTTTCAATTCGATTAATTCTAACTAAAGTAAGGAGAGAGTTTCCATTCACTTCCAACAGTGAAAAAAAATGATCACTAAGAGAAAATATAACAAATTCTCTAATGCACTAATTTCATCAAGAAAAACTAATGCAAATCAATCCCAAAACAATTTTTTATTTTTGTGTTTTTAAAACAAGCATAAAAACATCTAAATTCAAATCAAAGAAAATTGATCTAAATCTACGATTGATTTTTTAGAATGCAAACTATGCAGCTTTAATCTATGCACAATTCACTCATATTCTGAAAATGAGAATTCTAATTATGCAAATGTGATCTATGCAAGAGAATTCTCAAACACAAGATGATTCTAATGTAATCTAAGAACCAATCAATTGCAAGTCAAGAAAATCAGGTGAGAGTTCCAAATATTAAAAAACACTCAAAGGCGATTAACACTCATACACAATTTATCCACCCCCCCGGTGAATGAGGGGGAAATTTTTTTTGCAAAAACAAAATCAAAAAGATGGAAAAGTGTGAAAATACTGAGACAAACCTCTAAGCAATGACCAAAGGAAATCAAATTAATAATTTCTAAAAAATGAGACTCAAAACACCCAATTAACTTAATGGAGATTGATGAGATGAAAAATTGTTGAAAGAAATTCAGAAACAAGACTTTTTGACAGAAAAATACAGATCTGGGTAGATGCTAAGAATCCTAAATCAAATCTAAACTAAACTACAAAAATAAATCTAAATTTTTTCAAAAAATTTAACAGGGTCTACAGGCTCCCAGAGGTAACAGGTGCGGTCCCACACTGTTAACTCAAGGAAAGTGCGAAAATGCCTGCACTGTGCAAAAGAACAAAGTGCGGTCCCCAGAAAAGTTCAAGAAAAACATAAAAGATTTCAAAATTTTCAAAAAAAGAGAAAACCTAAGCTACCCAGGCAGATATCCATCAATCAAAAACCAGGAAAAACTTTTCCTCAAATCAAAATAAAAGAGAACCAAAAACAACAAGTTCTTTCCCCAGTGGAGTTGCCAATTTGTTGGTCGGATAAATCATTCTTGCAGACAAGATTGATCTCCCTAGTGTCATAAGACAATCTAGCAACAAACGAACAACTAATTTTGTCTTTCTCTAAATATATTCGTTTTACAAATAAATGCTATGAAGGTGTTGATCCTACCTTAGATCCAAATGCTTATTTGCGGTCATAGTGCTTCTGTCGCATCGATAATCATTCCATCACAACAAGAGTTCTTCCGTCGCAAGAAAGCGTCGTCAACCTGCAATCAAAAACAAGCAAATATTAAATAGCACCTATATAACAAATAATTATAAAACATACCTATCATAGTGATCAAGGAATCTATGAAATAAATGATCAAATGACAGCTTATTGAAATAAACAATCAAACGACAATTTATTGAGAGAAACAAAAATTGATTGTATTAATCTTAAAATAACAGAAGAACCTTACAACCTTAGCCTTGATGTTTGAAAAGGCCTTCCCGGGGTCTGAAGCAGGAGTCTCCTCTACTTTGATAAGTCTTGCACTCTTCCTCCAAGAGCACATAGAGGTATGTGATCTTTCCTCTCAAAAGCTTAGTAGAAAGAAGTCTAAATCTCAATAGAACTTCAACTCAATCACACATAAAGCTTTAACTCTAATTCTCAATCTCCAAAATCTAACCTCGAAAATCTCAATCTCCAAAATCTAACCATTTGAGGCTACCCAATGCCTCCTTTTATAGAGTAGATGAGGAGGTTAGGCTTCCACCTTTGTAGGGATAGAATCCTCCTTCAAAGGGATAGACTCCTCACATCAAGGGATTAGTTCCTTAAGGTGAGGGATACATGCACCTTATCAAAGTGTACTCATCCCCAAAAATTCTCATCTAGAACCTTCTAGAATTGACCTCAAACCAACTTTTTAACTTTACATTCTCGCTTTTTTTACTTTGAGGAGGGTACATAGGAATTTCAAAGGAAAATTGCAATCTAGAACGCAGGTAAGTAGTGTATTACCTGCGTACCCAAGCTAGGAACACAAGCAGGCTTCATGTTACCTGCATACCCAAATTTTTAGAGATTTTTAGGGTTTTTCCTCCTGTTTCAGGGCTTGACATGAGGATTAAAGGTTGTAAGACTTGTAGAGGAGGTATGTATGAGTTTTAATGAGCTCATACAGTCAACAAAATGTCAAGGTGACAGTTTTTAGTGTAACAAGTGAAGAGAGGGACAACTCAGTCCACTCATACATATAATCCACTACTGAGCTTGATGTCTCACTATATGAAGGCATTCCACCTGGGAGGCCACTTGATATAGAATTGATAAGGGACATCTTGTTATATATTTCACCACTCTTGGATTCCGGAGAGGTGAATATTTTGGAGGGGTCCAACACAGCGCAGAGAGTTTGGGATAGACTCACGGAGGAGGGGGGCACTCTCTCCTTTTTATCATTACCCACTCTCATTACGCATAATGCGCTGACAGAGATTGCTGCAGGGATGTAGGAGAGCATCTTTATGATGTAGGATGACTGCTCCACAGATTTAGAGAGATAGAGGATACTTCCTTTGAGGAAGGACTCTTTCACACATGGGAGTAGATGGAGGTTACTCATGCTTACACTGACCAGGACTGGGAGATTCCTTTTGGATGACAACTTCTCATGGGAGGCCAACTTCCAAGGGTCACCATTACTATTTGAGTGTGAGAAGCTACATGATAAGCATGGCAGAATTTTGGAGGATGAATTTGGCATGGGGGATGTCAAAGTATCAAGCAGCAACATGAGGGGAGCTTCATATGCTAGATCACTAGCACTGTCTATGAGGAGGATTGATCCATATTGGAGGTCTCAGCTTTTGGTAGAGTACTCCAAGGATCTAGGTGCATGCATGATTTTGGATGACCTAGATGGAGATGATAGGCACATGGTGGATGATATGGTCATCTATTATTATGACAGAGTCTTCTTGACTAGGGCTTCTAGTCTCAAGGAGAAACTATTACATGCAACACGTGAGGACTTTCTAGCTATGCACTTTGATGCATATTTGGCTTTGCTAGAGGAGTTCATTTGGGAGGGCATTCAGCATGATATATATCAACATATGGATAGATTCATAGCCTAGATGATTTTGGAGAGGTTGGCACAACCATTTCCCTACTTATTTAAGGTGAGGGAGAGCATTCAGATGAGCCATTTCAGCTCAAGGACCGGATTACATGATAAATGAGGTATATACTCCCATTTTGATTTACCTTTCTTTACTTTATATGAGCATCTTGATGGGCTAAGGATGATCAAATCTCCTTATTCTCCTTATTATGATGTACTTGTGGTCCATTGCAGTAATGGGAGTGGCTATTTTTATGATGGTTTGTGGAGGAAGCCACATATTTATTGGTGTGCATCAATGGCACCAATTTGTACTTTCATGTTCTCACCTTATGAGATGTTTGTGGCAGAAAACAATTGGCTGGTAAAGCACTTTTTATATTTTGTTTTGAGGCAGGAATGGAATGCACTGCACTGGTTCCTCATGTGGAACTATGATTCACTCTCCAGTTGCCATGTGGCAGCTTTTTTTCATTGTATCTTGCTTCCATATGTTACCAATGTTTGTATACTCATGGGAGGCTTTGTTTAGAGAGTGGGCTTAGAGTTTAAGATGCCCATTGGGAGTATGATTCTCCCCTTTTCACATGTTGTATGTTTCAGGAGAAACAATGGGCACACCATGATTGCCATGTCACCACTTTTCTCTTCATATAGGAGGAGCTATGGGGAGAAATGCGTTGTTGGAGGAGGCATTTAATGGTTGATTCATTTTGTGGGGAGGCTTGGGCCAATTGTGGAGGCCATGAAATTTCAGCCCAATATCAGAAACCCCCTCATACTTATCATAAATGGAGGGAGAAAATTCTTGGATGGAAAAATCCAAACTCTCCATTCAACCCCAACATGTTGCATAGATCCGGGGTTGAGGACTACTTTGTTGAGCTACCTAGGATGGCTCATTTCATTTGGATGATTGCATGGGTGAAGGAATCACACATTGGGAATAATACTTCCCATTTTTCTCATCACTCCTACCATGAGAAGGCCATTGAACAACAAGGATATTTCCACTTGCATCTTCTATCATCTCATGATGTACACTTTAGTTTTACACACTTGGAGAGATACATGGAGGACAGATTTATTGCATACTATTATGAGCTATGCTGGGGTCTATTGATGAGTGGGCCACAAGAAGAGGAGGAGGAATTTCTCTCTACCTTGCAGTTTCTTGAGGACAAGCAACATTTTGAAGGGGGAGGACTATAATGTTCCCAATTTTTAGCCTCAAGCTAGAAAGGTACATTATAGCTAGCAGTATTTTATTTAGTTAAATAAAATGGGTAAGTGTTGGTCGCTTTAATTGCTTTCACAATTCAAGCTCCACATAAATTGTCAACCCGAGGAAGTCTTTTTATTTCAAAGATAATCACGCACTGGATATGCTCAATTTCAAAAGCAGAAACAATGTTGTAAGTATATAGCAAAAATGATACATAGTGGAGTCCTAACAGTAAGGAGGCCCCATAATCCTTGAGAAGGAAGAATAAACACTCCTCATGTGAAAGGAGGAAGAATAAAGTAGCTGATTTGAGCACCTCATGGTGTGAACAGGATTGGATCATGCTTGATCTAGTCTTTTTTACCAAAGTCAAGTAAGTTGTCTAGATACATTGAACCTTCTTGGACAGCGTAGTTTTAGAGGAGGCTTCACTTGCATGAGTTAGGTGGAAATTGTGAATGGGACCCATGGTGAGAGGAGTTCATTTGCTTTATAAGGAGGATATGGCAGCCCATTTTCATTATGCATTAGCTTATCATTTTTGTTGGGTCTGCAAAGACTTGCATCCCCAGGTTGTTTAGCAGGGTTGTAGTGTTCTTGAACCCAAGGGTGTTCCTAGTCGGGAATCCCTACCTCATCCTCAAGGAAGGAGAGGGTTTGAGCTCCATTTCCTCATTCCATCATTTGGCCAAGCTTACCCCTTCAGCTACAACATTATTCTGTTGGGCAGAAAACATTGTGTTGCCAGGAGCAGCAACAGAGGAACTCTCAAAGTCATTCTTAGCTTGTTCTTCGGTGGATTTCTTGAATATTATTTGAAGGAGCAGTAGAGGAGAATCTTGAGCATTATTTGAGATATTTGGCACCAGGCCAATCATTCACCATCTCTCACAGCGCAGTCTAGGGTAGAAATTGCATTATTTTGTGTAGGTAGTGTTGGAGAGTTCATTAGAGCTCATCAGGAGGAGTTGTTTCTAATTAAAGGGATCAACCTTTTGCTTAGATTAACTATAAGAGAAGGGCACCATCATATCATTTCTTCCATAGCCTCATTCTTATGTGATTCAGTTGCAGCGACAAGTTATTTGTCACATTGTACATTTTTCGGCATTTCTAGCAGTCTCCCCTAGATTGGCTAGAAATCTTGTATTGGAGGCCATTCTTCTATTTCTTGGGAATTTCTTGTATATTTCAGCCATATCTCATGTATGCACATCTATGGCAGCAATTACACTCCTAGATACAACGCAATCACTTATTTCTTGCATTTCATGCAGTTGCCGCATATCTTGTATTTCATGTGTTAATCTTTGGAGATTGATTCCCATTGCATGAGGGGTTTATTCTTCATGATATTTCGATATATTGTTGCTGATATATCAATTAGAATGATGGCTATATTATATTTCATCTTATTTTGTATTCATAATTTCAAAGTTTATGATTGTGTTCATGTATTACTGTAAGCTCTCTCTTTGAGCATTTTTTAAGGGATCTAGTTTGGGGAGATCTGAATAACCCATCTAGAGTCATTTCTTTGGGATCAAATGATATAAGAGAAGTAATTTATGAGTTAAATGGGGGATATGAGCCCCATTTCAGCTTATTTTTACATTTTCTTCCTTATACAACATCCTTGAGGTCCATATAGCAGAAATTCCCGAAAAAGGAACATTACAAGATCTGCATTTTCCTTTTCAGCCTGCAGTCATATGTTCATATTCTACTGAAGGAACAGTGCAGTATTTGCTTCAGTGGTTCTCTAGTTACACAGTGCCTATTGTGGCATGTTTTCTGGGTGATTCTAGGCCATCTCTTTGGCTAGATCCCCTCATATTTTGTACATTGTGTAACTGAATCGTCTCCAATATAATGAAATGGCTCAGCTTCTCTATAAATTCTGACGTTGTCTTAAGATTTATTGTTTATCTTGTTGTAGTTCTTATATTGTGTTTAAGTATTACTGCATTCTCCCTTTTTGGATACTACAGTGGTATTAGAGCATGATCTTTGGCTCGGCTTGTGGACACTTCATATTTTACATCAAAAAAAGAAGCAGATAGATGAGATCTATCATGGAGGATAATAATTCTTCCACTCCTTTCTTTAGATCCGTGAAAGATCTCTCCAAGGAGGTCAATCCAATTAAGAAGGAAGGACAGAAAGAAGATCCAAGAAGAATATGTGATGAGGAAGGTCCAAGCACTTCCTATCAACAAAGAAGAAAACCGAAGAATCCTAGATCTCCTCATAAATCCACTATACCCACTTTCTTTGGAGAAGGTGAAAGGTGTAGAAATGAAGAAAGGAATGAACCTAAGACTCGTGAGACTATCAGTCTATATCTTGAAGAGTAAAAATCAAAATCTATAGCATTCAAGGAGAAGCTAACTCTCCAACAATTCTTCAAATCAAAGAAGAAAGAGGATCCTATGGCAGCAATAGAAGAAAGAGGCATAATAGATTCTATTTTCCTACATTTGATGGATCTTCCTCAAGCATTGTTAAGGCTTGGAGGAGAGATTTAGATGCATTTTTTAGGCTACATCATATATCTGAAGGAGAGGCTATTCAAATTGCAGCACTTCATCTTTTAGATGAAGCCAATGATTGGTGGTTTGGTCACATGGAGCATGCAAAGGTGACTAAATATTCATATTTCTTTCACAATTTGAGGAAGAAATTTGATTTGAGAAAACCAAAGATGCATCATAAAGTGAAATTTCCTAAGGAAAAAAAGGAGGATTTCAATCTTGTCACTCTGGATAAGAAGTCACTACATTCACCACCAGTTGTAGAAGTACTTGCATCTGGAGAAGAGACACTTGCAAATTTTCAAGATAGTCTTGAGCTCTTGACATATAGAGTCCCATGCATGATTCAGGAGATGCATGAGGGAGAGGAGGAATATTCCAGCATTGGTACACTTGGAGGGGAGAAACCATCACTCTTACCAGCAGTTGGAGGTACTATTGTCCCGATTGGAGGAACTCTTGTGTTCTGGCAAGAGTTTCCCACACATCAGTTGATCCAAGGTATGCATGAAATTTCATCACATATATTTTAGGGCCAATGCATAACCAAGGGTTAGAACAAAATGCTGATTTGAAGCAACAACATATCACAATGCAGAGGACCCTTGATCTAATTAAGGAAGAGATTAAGAACTATTCCAGTTCATCATTGTTGAGCTACATTCAACCCTTTGAGTTGAAATGTAGAGTTCCAAAAAGTGGGATTAACATAATACTATGTACAATAACTGGTTATGAGATCAGTATTGTGCCTTACATTGAGATAGCTCATGCATTACCATGTAGATCTATAGCACTGTCACTTAGTAGCTTTGATAAAGAAGGGGCATCATCATTCTTGGAGCATTCTGAAGGTAGCTTCATTCATGAAGCAATGGAGGTAAAGATGATAAATGGTAGACATCTTGAGATGAGAAACCTTTTCTCCTTTCTAGATGACACTTTCTCAATGAGCCTCTCACTGCTCAAAGAGAAACTTCTACCTGCAGCAGATCCAAATTCATTGGTTTTGGAGGGCCTTTGGTGAAAAGAGAATCTCATTGAGAGATCTCATTGGAGGTGCACTTCAACATTTCATGAAGTGTAAAGTTCTTCATCACTTTGGGGAGGATAGTATTCTACAAAGGGAGGATACCATGATTATGTAGCACATCATTCATCATACACATTGGGATGAGTAGGTGAGGATGATAAGAAAGGGGTTTCATGACCACTTGCAGATGTATGACATGGGCCAGCAAGCTTGGTTACGTTGGTTGCCCTTGGGAGATTCTTGTCACTGCCAAAAGGCTCCTATTTCTTTGATTCATGCCTTGAGGAACACTTATGAAATGAAGAAGAAGGCATGGCTGCGCTGGCTGCTCTTGGGTGAGTATGGCTACCACCCAATAGCTCATATTTTCATGATTCATGCCTTGTGTATTAATGATAGTATGCAACAAAAGAAGGCATGTTCATTTTTGTTTCACTTGAGAGAGATTGTCCACCACATGACATCTCCTATGTGTATGTGTTTTGTATTGGGTAAAGCTTGGCATGATGCTCTCGTGATGTGTATTGATGGAGTTCATTTGTATTGTGTTGATGTGACATTCCACATGTCTATCAGTATGTTTTTGCTTCATTATGCACATGAGGAGGAGAGAAAGAAACAAGATCTCTTGTTTCCTTGGTTGATTTTGGGGGAGTTTGGCTTGTTCATCTTACATACAGGAGATGGAGGATGGCAGCAAAGGGCCTTACTCCGGTGGTTACTATTAGGAGAATATGGTTTGACATCTTTGTCTACCAATATAACTCCTTTCCTTCTTATTTTTCATAACGTTGGAATGATACTTGGATCCAACAAGGCCAAAAAGGCTAAGGAGGAGAGCATATCAATGCTCAATCAAACTCATAAAGCATGGGATGAAGAGATGTATTGTGAGATGGAGCTTTTACTTTGTGGAAAGAGCCACTTTATTTCATGTATCTCATGTACTAATGATGATTTTGGACATCATATGGTTGTCACTTGGTACTTCATGGTGGAAGGAGGACATCTACCCATGCAGTTGGAAGTCATTCTATACATTTTTGAAAGACAGATTTGGAACCAAACATACATAACACATTGCAGAAAATGGAGGAAGCCCTCCTTATGTGGATTCCATTTGGAGGGGAATAGATGGCTTTGCATCTACTTCTTGATTTGCTTAAGGACAAGCAACATTTTGCCGAGGAGGACTGTAATATTCCCAAATTTTCACCTAATATTTGGAATATTAGAGTTCTTAACTTTCTTAGTAAATTAAGTAAATAAAAGGGTGGAGGGACACATAATCCTCAATATGAATAAGTATCCACTTTTTGTGTGTGAATGTGGATTAATTAATCCTAGATCTACATGATGAGGTAGTTGAGAAACTACTAATGTGAACGGAATTGGAGATTGTGTCTCATTAATTGAGATAGATCATGGAGGTTGATACAGTCAACTAAGATCTTGAAGATTTCAAATAGAAGATCATGGAACATTCATGATAAAGTGATGGAGGATGTTGTGCAATCAAAGCACACATGATGGAGAGGGTGTACATTGCACCTAGACATGATGGTTGATTAGGTCAAACAGTGCAGTCAAACTTGGAGGATCTTGTCCACATGCACAACGCAGTCTAGATGAGGGCCAAGGCATGGGAAGCCTCAAACATTATATAAAGGAGATGAAGGCAAGGATGGAAGTATGCTGGTTATTCTTGATGTAAGGATCTTTTCAGATTTGGAATTGTCATGTGACATTCCATTTCTCTCTCGGGTTGTTTAGCAGAGATTGCAAGTGTTGTTTAGCATAGGGTGTTCCTGGTCAGGGATCCCACCTCTTTCTTAGAGTAGCTCTAGAAAGAGTATTGTACTTCATTCTACATCAGGCATTGGTGCCACATCTCTTTTCCTACTTTCTACAGAACATTCATATTCATAAATTGCATATTTCTGAAGATCACTTTGGAAGGTGGAAGTTGTATTCAGTACTTTAACTGGAGAACTGGTGAGGGTTTATTCCTATCACCTTGGGATTATATATCAGCATTCCCAGAGCTTCATTTCAAATCTACATCAGGCCAAAAGTTATTGAACTCCTAGCAGTAGTATTTCCTTCAGGAATTACGCAGTCCAATTTGCATATCCAAAGGGAGGAAGGAAGTTACTAGCATTTCAGCTAGTAATCCTATGAGGGATCATTCCCTCACATTTCCATAAGTATTTCCATCAGCCTAGAGTTTATTGCAGTAATTTTTAGTAGGTATAAGGCCTCTCTTTCCCTCACAGTGCAATTTCTATTGGCAGTTGTGTTGCAACAGCTGTAATCATTATTGCAGGATTGAGAAGCTAGATCTAGAGATTCTAGCTTGTAGATTTGAAGAAGGGAACAACCCTTCAAGCTTATATCCGATCTTTTGACATATTTCAACCATCTATCTGTCAAACTAGCTTTAGATCTACATTTCCTAGTAGATCAAGGATCAAATCCTAGGAGGGTGATTTTCCAAAGTTGTAGATCTGGAAAATCTTTTCTGGGTTATCTTGGGAATCCATCACATTGGCCAGATCTTGAATCTTGGCATCATCTGAGATCCAGATTTGAGTAGATCTACATTTTCCTTTTTAGCCTGTAGTCATATGTTCATATTCTTCTGAAGGGACAGTGCAATATTTTCTTCAGTGGTTCTCCAATTACGCAGTGCCTATTGTGGCATGTTTTCTGGGTGATTCTAGGCCATCTCTTTGGCTAGATACCCTCATATTTTGTACATTGTGTAATTGAATCTTCTCCAATATAATGAAATGGCTTAGCTTCTATGTAAATTATGATGTTGTCTTAAGATTTATTTTTAATCTTGTTGTAGTTCTTATATTATGTTTAAGTATTATTGCATTCTCCCTTTTGGGATACCACACACCGCAACTAGTGCTACTGGTATCCACACCGGTTCCGGGGCGGTACCGAAACAACGCACTATAATTTTTTAAAATTAAAAAAATTAAGGTTCGGTCGGTTACCTAGTCATACCGTTGACCATATCGGATTGCGGGAATGCGATGAATTGACGGAAATATCTGCCCCGGGGCGGGTAATTTTTTCAACGCATCGCTGCCCTAAAATTGACATAGTCAATGGTGTGGTCATGTAAACAACTGCATTTTTTACTATGTACTAATGTCAGGATGGCAGTGCACTTCCTAAACTACACGCCTCGGGGCATATAGTTTGCTCAGCGCACCGCCCTCCCGACACTAGTACAGAGTCAATGGTGCAGTTTTTTATACCACCGCATCATTGACCATGTAGCAATTCTAGGAGGGCAGTGCACTAAAAATTTGTAGGTGCACCGCCTCTGGTGCGCTAAAATTTTTCTGGTGCACTGCCTCTGATGCGTGACAAAAAAAGACACACCGTTACCAGTGCATGCCTTTTTTTCTGCCGCACCGATTGTTTTTTTTTTCAAAAAAAATTATATATTTATATTCCTAAATACATGTCTCATTTAATAAAGAAAAATTATTTGATATGTCAATCATTTAGCGACGTGAAAGGAGAGAAGAGAGGGAACAACAAAAAAAAACAAGTGAACCAGTATAACATGGTTCGCCTATGGGAGGCATGAGAGACGGAGAGAGATAAGTGCCATTGGCCTATTAAAACAACCACCCAAAGGCTCCTAAGGTAGATAGGCCTGCTCAATTGCTATGAGGAGGCTACATCCCTAAAGGGCCATGGTGTGTTTTTTGCGACATCTTATCCACAGGTGGAATGCCTACCTACAGGCTTTCTGAGTTGGTCCTAACTAGTGGTACGCACCCACTGAGGAGGACATATATTTCATTACTCGCCTATCGAGGAGAGGGGTGGATTTTCCCTCGTTCCTAGAGGTCCCCATTGGCTATGCAGCAGGGAGTCATTTTGTGTACTCCCAGAGATACATTAGCGTGGATATATTTTCTCCTTCAAATTTTCAGGTCTCTGGAAGTCAGTTATGTATTGCTTCATTTGGTGGAGAGGAGGTTAGGTGTATCTCAATATTGATTTCAACCATTGCACACCATACCAGCGAAGGGAAATGCATTAGTTGCCTGCTTCTATTTATGTTGATTCTTTATTACCAGAGCCATGACTTGTGATGTTATACCATTTTTTTGCGGAAGTTCTGTATCGCTTTAGATAGATTCCATGCTCAGGCACAAGGGAGGGTGAACTTCCCATTTTTTTCATAGCTATTTTGTTTATTTTTTGAGAGGTTTCCAGAAACGAGGCATACTTTTGTTCGACAACCTCGTAAGTCAATGTTGCATGCACATATGCATATGCAGAGATAGATGATGGCCAAGAAGGGCAAGTCAGAGTTTTCCACGAGGATATCACATGATGCACTGGAGTTTCTAGCCAGTGTTGATGATCATCCATTCGTTCTGGTCCCCTGTCTGTATGCTAGTTTGGATTGGCGAGCGTGTGACAACATCCTCTTCATAGATGATGAGCTGCTAGATGATAGAAGTAATATTACTATTTTATTTGAATTTATTCGAACATGTTATTTAACTTGCTTTTTTTAAATTGTTAAATTAAATTGTCTAATTATTATTATGTACTATATATATTTTGTAGACATTGGGTCATTTGATGGCAATGAGATGCCACCACCACCAAATGATCTAGGTGTAGATCCTGATGACGAACAGGATATGGTAGATACCAAGGATCAGTCTAGTGCCGACAAACCTGGTCCTCATGGTGTACCGGTATCGCCTTTGGCTAGGCGTAGGCCTGAAAATAGATTAAGGATAGAGTTGGGCGACCAACTATGTGCATTTTTTATGGAGGTGGGAGTCATGCATGCCACTATGAGAGAGATAAAGACTGATGCTAGGCTGGTACAGATGTGGAGAGGCATGCCATGTGACATGTTCACCCTGATGCGACATGTCGTAGGAGCTACGAGCTTAGTTACGCGGTTTAGGAGGGCCCTTCGACGTAGGCATGGTCAAGATGTAGTATGTCAACACTCCGTGAGCAACGATGCATCATCTAATGATCATGATAAGGGGAGTGATCATCGTTCACCTTGCGTCACAGATGAGAAGCCTATAGCATCGACCAACAGGTATGATGGAGAGTAGGTTGGACCATCCATGTTAAATCAGCAACCTGCAGCATATACTAGTAGTCATGTTCATGAGCAGGTTGGACCATCGACCATGTCGAGTCATCATGAGCAGTCGATACTTGATCCTGATCAGCATGAGACACCACCAGATCAACAAGCATGTGATGATCAACATCTATCTGAGCTTTTCGAGGCTGCACCATTGACTGAGCAAGACTCGAATAGTACTACTATTGATGATGTACCACCAATTGATACTTGACATTTATATTACAGTAATATATTTTTGACATTATATATACATACATATATATATATATATATATATATATATATATATATATATATATATATATATATATATATATATATAATGGTCCATGTATTTTATGTTCATGTTGCAGTTGTACTTAATTTACATGTTGGTGATCATCATGATGTGTATATTGTTAGGTCATGTTAGATATGTTCATTTAATGTGCAACTTGTAGATAGATTTGTATGTGATAGCAATTATTTGACATGAGATGTATAGTTGATGTTTGTGTTGTGATGATGTTATACAATGCTAATTATGTTTTGTTAGATGATCATGATCATGATGATTAGATGATGTTAGCGAATTTGAATGTGTTTTTTAGTTGAATATGATGTTTATACGATGGTTATCATGATCATGATGTTTATTTAATTTAATATTAAATCACGATATTTATTAAATATTATGTCGTGATTGTAATTGAAATTTTAATTTTAATTGTATGTAAAATTGTAAAATTGTATTTGTATTTGTAATTGTAATTGTAATTGTAATTGTATATATGTAAAATTGTAATTCTAATTGTAATTGTATGTAAAATTCTAAAATTGTAATTGTGATTATAATGGTATATATGTAAAATTGTAATTGTAATTGTAAATTTCATGTAAAATTCTAAAATTGTAATTGTAATTCAAATTCTAATTGTATGTAAAATATTTGTAAAATTTTAATTTTATTCCTATGAAATGATTGTAATTGTAAAATTTTAATTGTAATTGTAATTGTATGTAAAATTCTAAAATTGTAATTATAATTTTAATTGTAGTTGTATGTGAAATTGTAAAGTTGTAATTTTAATTTTAATTGTATGTAAAATATTTATAAAATTTTAATTGTATTAATGTGAAATGATTTTATTAAAATTTTTAATTTTGTAAATTTGTAAAATTGTAAATAATTGTAAAATAATAAATCTAGAATAATATGAATTTTTGTAACATAATAAAGTTTAGAAAATAATGCAAATAAATTCATGTAATTTAGAATTACCATTATTTTATTATGATCTTACATACAAAAAAAAAAAAAACTTTATATAGTACGTCATTGTTTTTGAGATCAAACAATTGAATCCCAAAAATTTAAAATAATTGCAAATTATCAAGTGAAATATTGATTTTAACATTAACATAATGCAAATTACCAATTAATTGAAACTACATATTATAATGTTTCCAAAAAAAAGCCTTATAAGTTATAAGGTAATTAAGTCCTCTTCTTTATAAAAACTCATCTTAAAAAGTATAAATATTGATGAAATAACACATGTACCATATCGCTTTCGGTTCTCATGATCACCCTCATTATCTTCCAGCTCGCATGGCACGATAACACTATTGTTCTCAAAAATATGTTTTGATCTAGGTTCATGTCTCAATACGAACCACCAATCCCTATCCAACACATCTGGGTAAAAAAACACCTGGTTGCAATGTTTGGGGAAAACATAGGGCTCCTTAGCTTCATCCCACATCTTTCCAGAGTTGATACATATCAGCCTACTATCACGATATTCCTTTACATTATTACGATCAAAGGTGTCCCACCACTTGCACCTAAAAATAACACATTAGAAAGAAGAGAAATCCACTTCAATGATCTCTTGTATCTTTCCGACGTAACCTAACATCCTTCACACTAGGTTTTGATCACGGTGGCTAGATCGAATAGATTGATTGAACTCAACTTCCACTCCACAGTATTGTGTCATGTGTCCATCATCGGCATTTTCTGTGTGAAAATGGTGTCCATATGCCCACATATATGGGAAAATATGCACCTATAAAAAAGTTAAAAAATCATAGTGTCATGTGTCTTATAATAGACCAAGAGTTATAATATTAAATATAGATGTAATTACATTTGAAAGGTGCATTATTAAGTTTCAAATGTACATAGAAATTAAATAGATTATTACCGAGTTGTTGCACCCAATCCCTACATTTAGCACATCCTCTTCAGCACGTGGGTAACGACCGGTTGCACCGTATTTCTCACTGACTTGGTCAGAAACCCAACTATTGGGACATATTTTTGGCATATTTTCTTTTAAATGATCGGTATAATACACACTTCTACCATTAAACCATCTAAATTCTTTCATATCACTATCCCATTTCATCCTCTTTTGTTCATACAATATGACCATGGTTGTGTTGCTTCGGAATTGTAAAGAATGAATTTATTGATTCCCTGATGAAACCGACATTATATAGTACATAGAGATCAAAATATAAATCATATCGAAGTTCAACATGAAAATTTACTTTGTGTTAATTTGAAAAATTATAAGCCTTATTCTTTATCAAGCGCTCTTTTTCCATTTGTTTGGAGCAACTCCCCTTCTCTTTTTTCTTCATCCCTTTCATCATCTGAAATCAACGTACCTTGTCTGTTGTTGATTTTCTTGATGCACTCACTGGCATAATAGAAAGACTCATACGATATGTACCCTTTTGCCATAGACCCCTCGATTTTTTCCCTTTGTCGAACAAAACCTTTCAATTTCTTCATGTACCTCTCTAAGAAGAACATCCAACGACAAGAAACCACCCCAACTAATTCAACCTCATCTACTAGGTGGATTAGAAGATGAACCTACAAGTCCATGAAACTCGTCAGAAGTTCCTACTCAAACATAAAAACAATCTCAAATATCTCTTGACACCACCATGGAATTCTAGCCACATGAATCTCCTTTGACGTGATCCAACGTACAAATGTAGATAATTTAGATATGGCACATCCTAGGTCTTGAGGGAATTCATGTTTCACACACCCATGCACAAACAAAGGATAATCACACTACAAAGTTATAAACACGTGCAATAATATACAAATTATTTATGTTTTATGATCTCTGCATGTGATAAAATTTATTAATATAAAAAATAATAAAATCATGCTTTTGGAATTATATGTACTATTAGAACATTCAAATTTTCATGTGATTTCAACCCTGAAAAATTGTCATCCACAGTGAAGCAGCGTCATAGTGAAGGCCCGTATGAAGACGGCACCCTCACACCCATTATAACTTCCTTTGCCAGAGAAATATCATATTTTTTTAAAACCCATGGGACATCACCTTCTTTGAAATACCATGAATTAGAGGACCAATGCCTACCTCTGATCTTGTACTTTCTAATCATCTTGGCCAATGTTTCTTCTTAGTTTTTGAAGTAATAATATCTTTCCTAACAACCAATGTGTCACTTTGTTTCGATGATATGTGCCTCCATAAAGAAGATGAAACATTTTTAAATATATGCATGGGATATAATAAGTGGGTAATTTTAAGATGCTCCCAATATGGGAGGTTATAAAAGATATATTTCCTTTTCATCCCAATGGAAAATTTCTCAACATAGGTGTCGAAGAATTATGTATCATCGAACATAGGCTCCCTATTTGAATCGAACATTTCTATGAACTCCTTCTCCTACTCTCTCTCATATTCTCTAATCCACTCAGCTGGTGTTTTTATTGGAGGTTGTTGGGTTCTCTCTCATTTACCATCGAAAGTGGATGATGCTCTTCTGTAAGGGTGTTCTTTTGGGAGGAATACCCTAGAGCAGTCATACACTGGCTTTCGTAGGTTGTTGGACCATCTAGCCTTCAGATAAGGTCCACAACATTTACATCCAAAATACCCTTTTGTTACAAGACCTGGAAAATTATTGTGTATAATTTATATGCATGACATGTTAAAGAATATCATGAATATCAGAACAATTACAATGAATTAAATAATTGATATGTGAAATAATATTGTTACATATATAAAAAAATCAATAAACATGTAATTTACCAGAGCAAGCTCCTAAGCCTAGATAATCATGAGTCGCGTAAGCACATATGCTATGCAACGTAAAACTCCTCTCTACTACGATGGGTCTTGATACATCATATACATTATCCCATCCCATAATTCCTTCAGTTCATCTACTAGTGGTTGTAAGTAGGCATCCATATGTAATGTTCCCAACTTGGGGATTGCACAGCAAGCATGGAAAATACCACACTTCCTGGAATATTGATGTACATAAATGAGTTTGAAACCCTTGGATCCCTTAGATCAGCAGATATGGAGTCTAAATCCAAAAGGGGAGCAAAAAAAAATCAAACTAGGTGTGGTAAACAAGTCTCCCACAACCTAGTCTAGTTGGAAAACACCCTACAAGAGGGGTTGCAGCTATGCACAACAAGAAGCTTCAGCAATAATGTAGTCTTTGATAATATCAGCAGGAGGCCATCAAATATAATCAATAAATGGATGTAAATAAACAAATCATAAGTAAATTGAAGCTCTTTCAATATACAGCAAGCTACATGAAACAAGAGAGCAAGATAGCTTTAGAAAAGAGAGCTGCAACATAGATATATCAGCAGAAAAGGCTCAACAACATTATTTTTATGAGCTATAGAAGTTTTAAATTACAACTCAGATCTAAGACAGATCTTTGGATAAAACATCAGATCTATATCAGATATAGATACTAGATGGTTTTCTTTACAAGATCCCCTTGGGGTTTTGACCAAATCATGCATAAATAAGAGTAGATCTGAGAAAAAAGTTGCAGATTTGGAATTTACTGCAGTAAATTTCTGAATATAAAATTTCATTGCAATGGATCATATCTAAATAGAACATGGATCAACAAGCTAATCCATGGATCACCAAGTGGAAGGCAAGGCCCAACTCTAGAGATCTCTGATCTAAACTATGAGAAAAACACCATGAAGATCCTCACACCAAAATAATGCAGTCCATAAATAGGAACAATGCTTTAGCTCAAATGACATGGTTACCCACTGTAAAATTTCAGATCTGATGTACAAGGAGAAGATACACTCTTCTAGGTGGTTAAAATACACACTCCATGAGAAGAGGCTTCCAAAATCAAACTAGATCTATGCAGATCTAAACTCCACTTGCTACAGCTTGCAAAAGTAGGAAAACCCTCACTAGATCTATGTTGCTAATGAAATTAGAGCTTGGCCTCAAGCCTGATAGTGGATCAATTCAGCAAATGATTCTCCAAGAACCCTTAAAGGAAGAGGTGAAATCCCTACATAGGAATTTCGAGCACAATCCTCCACTAAACAACATAGAATGGTATTTGCCTAAGCAGAAAAATACTTAGAAATATGATCAATAAACAACCTTCTATTGTTGCCCTCCCTCTCCTTTTATAGGATGAAAAAGCCTTTGCAAACCCTAAACCACCTTGATGAGCTAGCCCTTTTCACATGATAGGCCTCCTTCTAGAACTGCGTTGTCTCTTTTGGAGATGCAATGAACCTAGACAGTGTTGTTGATTTGGTCAAGGTTGACCCAGCCTTTAGCTCAAACCTCTTTCATACCTGCAAGTGACTATTTACACGGACCTTATTTATCTTTGTTCACATGGGTGTTGATTTATTTAGACTTTTTAGGAGTTTTACATGTCCTCCTTTATTCATTTATGCATGCAATAGGAATTAAAACAAAATTGAATGTTCCTCTTAGCTATGGCTAAGTGGGAACATTACAGTCCTCCACTCCAAAATGTTGCTTTTCCTCAAGCAACTGATAGGGTAAGAGCTATAGTTCTTCTCCTTCTCCATTGATGGCACCATCAAGGATCAAGTTTTCATCATGAGCCAAGTGCTCATTAAGCCAATACATCAAAAATTTCTCCTCCAAGGCTAACATAATAGGGGCATAGTCCATTCCTTCAGGAGTGTAAAACTCAACAGAAATAAACATGGGTGAAGCAATGCTACATCTAAAACATGTATCATGAAGTACAGGTTGAAGTTCCATCCCATGTGGTACATGCATTGCCCATCCTTTGACCATACAAACCCATAAACAATACCAATATATCATCTATGTGTGTGAGCAATGCTACATATAGACAAGCTGAAATCTAAATATGTGGGGGTGGATCAAAATTTCACATGTGTTGCCAACATAGTGCAACACTTGCCTTCATGAGACCCAGGTGTGGCAAGTAGCATTCCCACCACACTTCTGCTGCATAATTAACCTTAACATGGTGGAAGCACCCATCATGAAATGGAATCTCCATTTGCACATCAAGGGAGTGGCCAAGTTCAGAATTTCCATTGGCCCTCAAAAAACTATGAGATCCATATGATCTCTCACTCCCTTTAGGAGTCACATCCTACAAAAACATGGCAAAGGAATTCAATAGGTCAGAAAATACAACTTTCTTGTCATGATCAAATCCTTTACGATCATAGTATTTCACACACATGGATTTGTGCATGAGAATTCCCTTCCATTCAAGCAAAGGAAGAGCTGGCTGAGATGACTCTTGCAAAGATTCCATTGGCTACCCCAACCCTCCATAGCTATTGCACTCTTGAAAGTGTTGATGTAAGTCCTCCCTCATGCCTTCCCAATAAAAACTCTTCATGATCGGGATGTAGTTCTTCATGGAATACATATGGCTGAGGAAGAATTCTTCCGATGCTCCTTGTAGGATATTTTTCTTGAGCTTGGAACCTCTAGCCAAGAATACCTTACCATGATAATAGATGACCCCTGTTTGGACTAAATAGCCCTCTTCTTGATGCATGCCATCCAATATCATACCAGTGTGAGATCGTTGGAATACTCTACAAGTAGTTGATATTTCCAATAAGGATCCACACAACTCCACAATGACAATGTTGTTGATACATCTATGGGAGTGCTTTCCTTGTTGCTGATTGCTTCTTTGACATTATACATGTCCAAAATGTTTGTTGGAAGGCTGATCATCCCCTTCATTTCCTCCCACAGTGTTGTAGCTTGGTCTTCCATTGCCCCAGCACTTCCTAGATCTAGATTTGGAGCAACGCTTTGAGAGGCTTTCCCCACAAGATCTGAATCTGATGGCCTCTCAAGTGACTTTCCATGAGATAATAATGTCCCTTGAAACATCCTCATGAACATGAGAGAAGGAACTATGATAACTCTGACTCCACTGTGAAAATCCATCTCAGTTGATTGTGTGGAGACATTAGGTGAAGGATAGGTGTTCATGCCTCGGATCATTTGTGGTTTCCTTCTCTTCAAGTCCACCCACTCCATTTGCAAGGCTTTCCAATCAGTGGTAACCTTCCCCAAGGTGATCAACCATTGGACCCCCAAGATGATGTTGGTGTTTGGTATGTCCACCACAAAGAAGTGATCCACCAAAGTGTAAGACCCCATAGTGACAGAGAGTGATGGAACATATTGCATGCATTGCATGGTATTATCTCCTGGGACCAAAATAGAAAATCCCTCAAAAGTGTCAGTGGGGATCCCTCTTCTCTACACAAGATGAGCATCAATAAAGCTTTGGGTTACCCCACTGTCAATCAAGATAGATACTATCTAGTTCATGACTGAACCTTGTACTCTCAAATTCAAGTACTTAGGCACTCCTCTCAAAGAGGCAAGAGTCCCACTAATTGGAGAAAAGGCTCCCTCTCCATCTCTGGATGGTGTTTGATCTCCATCCTCATCATCACCAGCGCTGTGACCCCTCCTAGGTCCATATTTCTCGTCTTCCTCCTCAAAATATGAGAAGACTTCTATATAGTGTGCCCTTCCAATAGAAAATCTATGTCTCGGTACCCATGACTCTTGGCAAGTGAAGCACAATATATTTTTCCTCAATTCCCTCCTGAGATCAATATCAAGAGGTTTATTTAGAGAGCTCTCCTTGGGGGGAGCAGTTTTTCCTTCCTCCCCCTTAGAAGAGTGAGGGGCTTTGCTTTTGGCAAGGCATCTTGGAGATCTCTAGCTCTCTCAATGGCATCATGCAAAGTGACGGGCTTGGTAGATTTCACCAACCCATGCAAAAGCTTCTCCATGCCATCAATGAACATGTAGAGTCTCCTTGCTACAGATAGATCAGGAACCATGACTGATAATCTCAGAAACTCAAAGATATAAGTCTCTGCATCTCCTGACTACTTCAGCTTTGCAAGGCTTATGAAGGGTGCTTCAGGATCCTTCCTGTCAAACCTCTCCACTAGTATTCTAGTGAACTCAACATAGGTGGTCACATTGATGTGTCCCAATGTAGACAACCCATGGAACCATGAATTGTGTGCTTCTCCCTCAAAGTGCAGTGCTACAATCTTGATAGCTTCAACTTCAGGGACTTTGTTCAAATGGAAATAGATATCCAGCTTTTCCACCCATGCCTTGGTAGAATTGGAGGATGACCCATAAAACTTGGGAAAGAAGAATCTGCCCATAGTGTGATGTCTACCATGAAAGAAACCACCATCTCTATATTGCTGCCATGGCCTCCTTTGGTCCTTGAGATGGCAAAAGTCTTGGAAACTCAAGTTCTCCTTGAATATCTAACTTTGAGAGTCATACTCCACAAAGTAACCTTCAAGGGAGGCTTTCTCTTTTGGTCCTTCATTCTCCACAACCAAGAAGGTAGGCATAGTGGAGCGTTGTGAGGCTTGTGGAGCTTGTGGCAGGCTCACAGGTTGACCAGTCCCATAATGAGACATGTTAGAGCTTTCTCCTTGATGGAATCTCCCAAGAGACTCCCTCATTCTTTCCACCCTCATCTCCTTGATATCCTTGGCAAGATATTTCATGGCCCCTAATAGAGTTCTTGCAAACTATTCTCCCTCTTTATCATTGGTAGTCTCAGGGGCTTTACCCTTATCATGATCTTTAGTAGTGTAGTCATACTACTTATGACTTTTGTTCTGATACCTCTTCTCCCTCTCAATAATAGGTTCATCTTCTTCTGAATGAAACATGGCAGTAAGGCTCCAAGGCAAGCATAGGTTGTGCCAAGAAAGGAGCTCCGATACCACTGTAATGTTCCCAACTTGGGGATTGCACAGCAAGCTTGGAAAATAACGCACTTCCTGGAAGAATGATATACATAAATGAGTTTGAAACCCTTGGATCCATTAGATCAGTAGATCTAGATTCTAAATCCAAAAGGGGAGAAAAAATAAATCAAACTAGGTGTGGTAAACAGGTTTCCCACAACCTAGTCTAGCTGGAAAACACCCTACAAGAGGGGCTGCAGCTATGCACAACAAGCAGCTTCATGAATAACATAGTCTTTGATAATATCAGTAGGAGGCCATCAAATATAATCAATAAATGGATGTACAACAGCAAATCAGAAGTAAAGTGAAGCTCTTTCAATATACAACAAGCTACATGAAACAAGAGAGCAAGATAGCTTCAGAAAAGAGAGCTACAACATAGATATATCAGAAGAAAAGGATCAACAGTGTTATTTTTATGACTTATAGTAGATTTAAATTAAAACTCAGATCTAGGATAGATCTGTGGATAAAACATCAGTTCTATATCAGATCTAAAAACTAGATGGTTTTCTTTACAAGATCCCTTTAGGGTTTTGACCAAACCATGCATAAATAAGAGTAGATCTGAGAAACAAGTTGTAGATCTGGAATTTATAGTAGTAAATTTCTGAATATAACATTTCATTACAATGGATCATATCTAAATGGAACATGGATCAACAAGCTAATCCATGGATCACCAAGTGGAAGGCAAGGCCCAACACTAGAGATCTCTGATCTAAGCTATGAACAAAACACCATGAATATCCTCACACCAAAATAACGCATTCCATCAATAGGGACAGAGTTTTAGCTCAAATGACATGGTTAACTACTGTAAAATTTAAAATCTGAAGTACAAGGAGAAGAGACACTCTTCCAGGAGGTTAAAAGACACACTCCATGAGAAGAGGCTCCCCAAAAAAAACTAGATCTATGCAGATCTAAACTCCACTTGCTGTAGCTTGAAAAAGGAGGAAAAACCTTACTAGATATGTGCTACTAATGAAAGTAGAGCTTGGCCTCAGGCCTAATAGTGGATCAATTTAGCAAATTCTCCTCCAAGAACCCTCAAAGGAAGAGGTGAAATGCCTGCATAGGAATTCCAAGCACAATCCTCCACTAAATAGCAGAGAATTGTATTTGCCTAAGTAGAAAAATACTCAGAAATATGAGAAATCAACAACCTTATCTTGATGCCCTCCCTCTCCTTTTATAAGATGAGAAAGCCTTTGCAAACCCTAAACCACCTTGATGAGTTAGTCGTTTTCACATGAGAGGCCTCCTTCTAGAATTGTGCTGTGCCTTTTGGAGATGCAATGAACCTAGACAGTGCTGTTGATTTGGTCAAGGTTGACCCTGAATTTAGCTCAAACGCCTTTCATACCTACAAGTGATTATTTACATAGCCCTGATTTATCTTTGTTCACATGGGCATTTATTTATTCATACTTTTCAGGAGTTTTACATGTCCTCCTTTATTCATTTATTCATGCAACAGGAATTAAAACAAAATTGAATGTTCCTCTTATCTATGGCTAAGTGGGAAAATTACACCATACTATTCACTTGTCTTCTACCAGGGACTATGAGAGCCAACACAAGATGTTCATTCTTCATGGAAAACCATGGGGGTATATTGTTACTGATCACTACTACAGGCCAAACAAAATAGTTTGTGTTCTAGAGGGAATATGGGTTGACACCATCCATGGCTATGTTGAGTCATAGAATTCGTACTTCATCCTTGAATTTTTTGGGCCATGTATCTGGTATATGCTTCATGGCTATTGAATCAGTTGGGATTCACATAACTCCCAACTCACTTTTGTGTGAGGCATGCCATCCCTGCAACATAGCTAATTCTTGGCAATAAAAGAACCTTTGAATCCTTGGGATTATAGGCATGTTCCTTAATATCTTAAAAGGAGGACCATGTGATTTACCCTTATTTTTTTATTTATCATACATGTCATGCCCACATTTCATACATATCTCTTTTTATGCATATTCTCCTCTATATATAATACAATCATTTGGACATGCATGATATGATATGTAATCAACACCCAACATTTTCAATAGTTTATTTACCTCTTCGCAACTACCGAGAAGACATTATCACTTAGAAGAACCTTATATTTTAATAACCTATAGTTGGTGATCATGAAAAATATTAAATGTACATTAATACCGATATAATTATTAACGTTTATAAAATTGACCATTTGTAATGTTCATTATGTGATTATATTTCTCAAATTTATATAAGGGTGGACTTTATGGTAACTTACCTCAAAATTTTATTTCAAGTTGTACAGTAACATCATTTTCCCCAACTGGGTAGACTTTGACTGACTGCCAGGTCCAAAGAGAGGCGTGGTGGAAGAAAATTTAAGGTTTTTGAAAAAGGTGTCAACGATATGAGCATCATCCCCTAGCTGATCATCATTTTGGAATGAAACTAACAACATTGTCTCCATGGAAGTCGTATCCCTTAAGTAATAATCCATACCAACCTCTATTTTATTGCCTCCATTTCCATCTTGTGAAGAACTACTATTGCTATAGTCATTCCTTATTGGTGAATCTGGACGTAGCAGGAATTGATTTGGTGGTTGATTCAACCATTCTTGGTATTGTTCATCTCCAATTTTTTCTTTTAATTCATCCTTCTCTCAATTTTACATTGTCGTGGGGGTGCAACGGAAGGTGGTAGGTAGGTTGCTCATCATCACTAGTTTCCTAATTATTTAAAAAAATATATTTGAACATGATTAGTAAAAAATCTATGATATCAATTAGTAAGAACGTTGAAAATGCATGATTAATTTTTTTGACTTTGAAATAATTACATTAATATACCAAACAATTATTATTACCATCATTGTCCTGGGATTGTGGCTAGAAGATGCAATATTTTTACAATTGGCAGGTTGGAGCGGATTTCCATTTTAATCTACCAAATGCATCTTGCGGTATGCTGCTCCTAATAAGAGCTTCCGACGTTTTGGAGCTATTTGAATATTTTTTGCATTTGAACTTAATTATGAATCTACATGAACCTGCAAATTTGTATACATTATAAATTTTATTAAGCTGATTGACATGGATAAAAAACATAAATTCAATTAGATAATGAAAATATAAATAAAATCTGAAGTAAATATTACATCTCGAGATGGATAGGGAGAACTCTGCGATGTGCTTTGAGAAATATTATGGAACGAGATGGATTTTGAAGAATTGTCCATTCGATATAATTATGATATTTCCTCCCTGAATTTAAGAAAAATCAACAATAGTGCACACACCTAAAAGTAATTTTGGTGCCTTAAAAATGGACTTATTGTTATCGGTGCTAATGTAAAGTTAACCGAACTGTGGCTTTTTAGTTACTGTGCACCAGTGTCATGTTATGAACTGACGCACTGATGCGATGTTATTAATTGACGCACCGGTGATGAAAAGATACAAATAAAAAAAGTGCAACTTTATTTTTTTGAAGTGAAAAAGAAGCGGTAAATTGAAAAATGGGTAGCAAAATATTTTTCAAAATCTAATTTCATAAAACAACTCTTTAAATACTAATTTTTTTTTCATTATTTCACTATTTTTGCAAAAAAAATCAGCGAGAGCTTTGCACGAGACATACCTAGAGCAAGATAGCACAAGAGCATTGTGGAGCAATGAAATACTTTCGGACAAAACTATTCAGACAATCAGAATTCCAAACATCTAGTGATTTAAACCCTGTAGCATAAAATTTCAAACGATCTCATGATTAGATTTTATTGTTTGTTTTTACATTTTCTGCAATATTTTTTATGCAATAAGTAAAAAATTTAAATTTTTTGTTCATTTTCAGAAAAATAAAAATAAAAATAAAAAATCCATTTTACCCTAAACCCTTCATTTTTTTTGTTTTTGCCCTTGCTTCTTCCTGTTTTTGTGATTTCAAAATGAGGGCTTTTCATTTTAGATTTATATGGTTTTTATTGCTATATATATATATGACATCTAACCCACGGGACGACTTGCATAGTCGGATCCCAATCCATGTCGACCCTCGCGTGAATTTTTAAAAAATGAATTTTTTTAATCGGTGTGCCCTGCGTAACCTAACGCATCGGTGCATTGGCTTATCACAACGCACTGTGCATGTAATTCTTGATAAAAAATTTAAAAACATATTTTTTTAATCTGTGTGCCATATATAAAATTTGGCACCAGTGCGCTATTTAATTATAGCGCACCGCACACGTACTGTTTGGAAAAAATAATTTTTTATTGTGTGTTAATTGGTGCACCATGTAACATATAATGCACTGGGTCTCCTTGTTGACAAAGAAAACCGTATAATGGTCCCCTATTTGCGTGGGGTGTTTATAAGAATAGGTCGCACCGCCCCCTCCACGACACCATATGCTACAAAAACTAACACTAGAAAATTTTTATTATTTTGTCTGTAAAAATCAGTGAGGTGGTAAACATATAACACACCAATGCTCCTTTTTAACATAGAGCACCATAAAACATTTTATAATGTTTTGGTAGTGTGTTTATAAGAACACGACGCACCGAATTGAGTGCGTACAACAATTAAAAGCACACTAGTTTCTTGATATTTTTTTGTTTAACCTGAAAATTTGATGATTTATTTATAAAATATATTAATGAATGATATGGCATAGGTTTAATATTGATAAATAAATGGCTGACAAGAGATCAAGTAACAAAAATACTGATAGCACTTCAAGAAAAGAAAAAAAGGCAAGTTCTTTGTAAATTCTTTACAAAAAATATTATTTTTGAAGTATACGTAAGTTTAACTAATATGTATTGTTTACTGTGTATCATAGAGAGCCACAAAATGACGAAGCTCGATAATATTATTTCTGATCAAGGACAAGAAGAGCGTAAAAGCTTGATGGAAAAAATGCAAAAGGATGACACAGGTGAATGAAAAAATACTATCGATCCAATATGACTTTCTTTTTTTAATTTTCATTAATAATATACTTAAAATTAATAAGTAACATGTTTCAAAATATCTATTAATTCACATATGTTTAATGTTCTACAAGGACCAACAACTGAGAAAATGAATGTTGTTCTAAGAAAAGAAAAGAAAATAGAACATGCAAATGAAACTGAATTGCTCCTTAGCTCATCTGGAGTGGTGCTGGAGGTTAACGAAAGGAGGGAAAACTTTTACAAAAGTTTGAGGGATCTAGTGGAATGAATGTATAGACGTTATTTCCACTTACAATACAAAAATCAATCCAATGATTCCAAGAACCAAATTTTATCTAAACTATAGGAAGAGTTTCCAGAGAATTTGTTAATGAGACATGCGAGTCTTTTAATAGCAAAAACGTACAACAACAAAAAAGAAGGAATAAAAAAGTAATATTCCTTTAAATTTTTCTCTAGAATTATTTATAAATATCACTTTTGTTATATTTAATTTTCATATATCAATATAAAAATTAAATAGTTTATTTTCATATTACATTTTCAGGACGATTATGAAAATCTCAAAAGATGAACAAGCTAATATCAAAAATATGCCAGTAGGAATGTCCAAAAAGGTGTACAAGGAAATGGTCAAAGAAATGGAAAAAATTACATCGCAGGAGGAGCCATCTCAACGACAATGTGATTCAAATTTAATATGTAATCATTAAATTTTTCGATCATTAGGTACAATAAATAAACAACTTCGCATTAAATATTAATTTTCACATATTTTCTTGCAAAAAAGAAAAGAAAATGGAACCCATTCAGCACATAAAATAGGACGACAAGGAAGAAAAGGGTTGATATCTAAGTTTGTGAGTAATTGTTACTTCCTTATAACAACTTGGCTAGATTTCATTTTTGTATATTTTATGTTATTTTACAACAATCATCATTGAATGTCTTCAAACAAGTGCTAACATACAAAGAAGAACCATAAGACGAATTGATTGACACTGGGTTAAATATGGGTTGTGAGTATATGTTGGCATATCAGAAATTAATTGTGGAATTCGTAAGCATCTATCGATCTTGTTTTACTTATATCCGTCTATAATTAATAGAACAAAAAAATCTTTTATATTAAATATATGATTTGTTATGGGGTATAAAAATTGCAGGAAACAAAGTATGGAACTACACCAATAGATGAAATCTTGAAAGATGGCATGAAATTTGGTTTTGAAAGAATGTGTATAGTTCATGAGTCAATTGTTGCTATGGTATGTCATTTCTTTTCGATTTACATTGATGTATATTATTTAATATTACAATTTTCATTATTCTCACCAATGTATATACACTCAATAAAATTTATTTTTATGTTTGTAGATGGAAGGTGAAGAAGAAGAAAACAATCAACACCGTGAACAAAAATTCGTCAAAATAACCCAAGTCCTGGAAGTAGCTCGAGCAGTGACAACAGTTCAAGTGAAGAATGATGATCATTACGTTTGGATATCAAAGCAAGGCATTGTATTTTCTGAAATATTTTTTTGTGAAATTATACAATTTTTTTAATGTAATGGACATAGCGTCCCAATTGAAAGACAAAGGGATACCAATAACTGTCCCATTTTGTGTGACAAAGACTGTCTTATTCATATATATATAATAAAATATGTTTTAATTTATTCTATTGTGTTCTCCATTGTCACTGTGAAATGTAACACCACTGATTAAATTTATGGATGACTAAATATTATAATGAAGAGATGTGAAATCTGATTATATGATATAACAAATTATTCCAAAAATCACATTCAAATGCACTAATAAAAATTTAATTGATATGAATACTGTTATAAGATATGTGTCGTATTTTGATGAATAATGAATTTTAAAAAATCACAATAATTATGATATGATATAACAAATTAACCAAAACATCACATTCGAATGCACTAATAAAAATTTAATTGACATGAATACTATTATAAGATATGTGTCGACTTTTGTTGAATAATGAATTTTAAAAATCCACAATAATTGCACTATCATGGGTCGATGTTTCTAAAAAATACAAAATGAACACCAGTGCATGTCAGTTACTATAAAACGGTGCATTTGTATTATAAAGTGCACCGGTGCATTTCTACGACCTATGGGAACTGCACGAATACCAATACCAATTATAACTCTCGGTGCGTTTGTGTGATATTGTGCATTGGTGTGCTTATGTGAGACTGCTCATTGGTGCATTTGTACGACCTATGGGCACCGCAAAAATACCAATACGAATTAGAACATTCGGTGTGTGTGTGTGATACTGCGCACCGGTGCATGTCTATAATACTATGAACCGATGCGTTGATATGACCTATGGGCATCACACAAATCCCAATACCAGTTAGAAAGACCCAGTGCGTTGTATCACCTATAGTGTGCTCGGTTCAGTTTTATACCTTTACGACCTAGTGCATACACCTTCTACCACCCTGGCCGACCGTCTGGATGACGCGCATTGGTGCTTTGACACCTGAGTAGCGCACTGATGAAAAAAACATCTGTAATAACCTCCAACCACCCAGTTTTTTTAGTTGTGTTTAAATTTCGTTAGAAGCTCCGCCAAAACCTCCCTTACCAAAAACGGATGTTGTAGCAAATGTTTTTTCGACAATTTTGGCCAATTTTATAACACTAAAAACCTCCTTTATAACCTCCACTAGAGGGTCTTTTCCTTGTAGTGGGGTTAAAAGCTACATGTTTGGCTAAGGCTAATGCTATATAAGGATATGGATATCAAAGTGTTAAGTGTGCACATTATGGGTTATTAAGGTGTAATTTGAGCTGAAACATGTGTGCACCAAGTAGCATGGAGGAGGCTCAAATCTAATAGATCTCAAAGAATAGTGAATATTAATGAATATGATTGCTTGATATGTTTGTGATTATAACTAAAAATTATAGATCTGTTCTGATAATGATAACCTAATATGAATGTGTGATAATGAAATTTGTGAAGTGTGTGTTGTGGTTGCAATGAAAGTATGATTTAGTGATTTCAGATATGTACACTGGTTTGCCTATGAAAGGTCAGTATATACATAGATATTCTTTTGGGTAGTCGTGTATATATTCTGCGAAGTATTTTTAGTATGTTTAAAATCTGTACGCTTGTGTTATGCATGGATGTTGCGTACATACGCAGATGTGCTTTGTAAAATTCGTGTATAAATTCTAGGGTTTTATAGTTTGGGTCGTTGTTAGTATGAACTTTCTTAGAAGTTTTACCAAAAATATCTCACTTAAGTCACGGGTGACTAGTGACCCTAACAACAATTGTGACTTCTTATACTTCAAATCTGCAATAATAATGTGAGAATAACCTACAAAAAAATAAATGTATACGATCTAAAAGAACAAACAACAAAACGAATCTGATATACTAACCCAATTATGAAAAGGAATTTAAATAAATAAATCCTTTATTAATAACACCTGGTGAAGGAGATTTAGAAAAGGTTGTAAATCCCCCTCTGTGGGATGGGTCTTTTGATGTCCTTAATTCTTTAGTATTAAATCTTCCTATCTCAATATGTGAAAACCCAAACAATTTGTAGAACTCTAGTGGGAGCTCCAAAGTATGAAAACGATAATGGTGACAATGATAATGATCATGGTGAAGAGTGAATGAAAAACTCTCTTATTTATAACAAAGTGTTGGGTTGACCTCGAGAATGGAGAGTAATAAAATATTATTGACCAAAATCTATATCTACCCACTAGGAATACTTTATTATATTTTTGGAGAGGGAAAAGATATTCAAAATGGTCAAATATATTTATTTAGAAATAATTATCAAATAAAACGATTTATTAAAATTCTCGAATATTAAGAAATATGTGAAAATGAAATAATTATTGAATAGTGATTTAACAATTATTCAAAGGATGGAGTTAAGGAAAAATAAATAAATAGTGATTTATTTAATTATTTCTAGGTGATTTAGTCAAATGTGACAAAGAATAATGATCAAACAATGTTTTAATAATTATTCCTAGCGAAAATTAAATAAATAATGGTTTATTCAATTATTCTCATGGGGTTTTTCAATTTTAATCATAAATAACTTAATAAAAGTGGTTTATTAGATCATTTCCTATATTGAAAGTGATTTTACTATGGTAAAATTAAGCTTACATGGTGTATTTCGATCCACCTAGTTAGAAATGGCTAGGTGCCATCATTTTTTGGTGATAACAGATTCCCCCCATTGTATGAGTGTTAGGAGAAAATCGTATGATCGAAATACGTTGTAAGTTACACTTCCACAAGACACCAAAGGAGAGTTAGAGGGAGAGACATATACAACTGAAGCAATGTAAGTAAGGACAAAAATGGATGGGGCGAGACCTACTAAACTGACATAAATCTCCTTTTATTTTGGAGTAAATGATCTCAAATTAGGCGGGGGAGGCATACCCATACCCGCCGAGAAAATTTAGTACAAAGAATAACGGTGAGCTACCCAGAAATGTGGGACTAAGCTACAAATTACATGATACATGATACACTCGCATCAATGGGCCATGACATAATACAATGAATCACATATACATAAAGCGCTTGGAAAAACATAGGCCAAGACTGTAAACAATAACATATGATTAAATGAGACATAATGCCCCTAAAGATGACATGGGGAGGGGGAATCACAACAACAGAAGCCCTGTTGAATAGGAAAGGTCCCTGAAGATATTAATGGATTAGATGAAGGAGACATGCATGATGTTGGCACTACAAGCGGCTGGAATCAAACCCAACAAATCTACGGAACTACATTTGAGGTTGGATCATAATTTGAGGTTATCCGAGAATGTGGGGGGCTACCTGAAGGGCCACCCCCTCATGAGGTCTAGAACATCTCACACACACCCGAGAATCACTAGGATAATCTGCTGGATCGCCAGACCAATAAGTGTATGATTCTCAATTGTTCGATGATGTGCTGGAGTCGAGCAAGTGAGAAATAACCGAGTCAAATGGAAATGATGATTCCCTTTGCTTTATCCAAGAACCTGAATAATGATGAAGGCTATAACTAAGGTACACTTCCCTCTAGACCACACTCCTGGAATAAACGTACTGAAGTCGATAGAAGTGGAACCGTCAGAGTTGAGTGAATGAGGAATCCTCAACTAAGGCACGAGGGAACATAGTAGAGTGACTGATGGACTGAAACTAGGGATGATGGTGGAGGGATATAAAATGATAGGTGGACTGATGACTTCCCTTATTAGAGAAAAATATTCATGGATGACCTGGCAGCGACTGACTCTATTTCAGAGGGGATGGTCAATTAATCAGACAAAGGATTTTCAGAGACATAACATTATATATGGAGGCTAAAAGGAGAAAAAAATGGATGAATGAAACAAAAATATGGATGGAATATTGTAACAAGAATCAATGGGACTCAAAACAAACTCCATGAATGAAAGGTGACTCATCTCAGATGCTTTGAACAAGGGTGTCTCGATGATGCAGCCATATGGTACAAGCACAGGGAGGACCATAAAAAAAAGAGAATAAATAATGTTTACTCATGACATAATCAACACATGAGTTGACAAGTGCTAAGGAAAAGTGGTTCCAAAGTACAAGAAACTCATATGAAGAAATTTAGTTTTAAATGGCAGCAAAGTGAAACTTCGTGCAGAAAATGGCTTTCGGGTGAAGTGTTGAATTTCCAAAAACAAAGGAAGACCCATTATAGAAATAAGTGAGAGGTTTCTAATGGTGTTGATGGTTCACCAAATCGAGTTACATTTTGGTTGTAATGGACGATGAAAAAACTAGGGTTTTCCTATAAAATGGCTTATTTTTTCCAAATCCAATTCATTTTCATAGTGAGTTGTTAGATAATTTGGAGAGGAGGAGAAGGCCCTAAATATTATGGATATCGTAGTGGAAAAACTGACCATCGGAATCAGGATCTGTGAGTTTCAAGAAATTGGCCTTAATTTTCTTAAACAACCTTAATTCTTTATGGAAGGATGGTTACTGGTGAAGAATTAAGAAAATAAGCATGAGGGATTGAACTACTAGAATTGGTCAAGAGTCATCCCTCCCCACCAAATCAAATATGGGGACCAGATGGTAAATGTGGCAGCACATAGAGTAGAATGTTTGAATATATGGTACCAAGCATCTACAATATGAAAGGTGTATATGGCTCGCTGGAGAGGGTGGTAGGACAAACTATCCAAGGAATGAAAGGATAATATACCATACTTGGATCATTGGGGTCTCTGCCAAGACTTATGATAATCAAGTGAGAAAGTGGCTAGGGGATGTCATGCCCCCAAGCATGAGATACTTCTCCCCAATAAATGATGATGGAGGGGATGGATCAGGTATGCAAAAGTGGGAATGTTTCCCCTATATGGAGGAGTATCTGGAGCACCATTGTGTTCCAAGTACTAAAATAATCGGTTCGATCATTCAATCTCATAGGCACAAGATCCTCAAGAGGATGTTGAGTATGTATAGGGGTATAGGTTCTCCCCAACATACTATGGACATGCCAAATTTATTTAGAATAGTGGACTCTTAACACATTTTGATGATGTGGTTGCCATTTGTTTATGTTATGGATGTCCTCATGTGGGAAGAATGGATAAATTATGTAGTAATATAAAGGGAATGGTGGATTAACAATCTTGTTTAGAACTACATATATGATACAAATGGATTGAATTTCTAGGTTCACATACATGGTGGCATTATACCAAAGAGTGGCTTTAAATATAATGAACTGATGTTGATCTAGAAAACACAAAGTTTGGTCAACAACAATGTCTAAGGGATTGGGTTGTTAATGGAAGATGAAGGAATGATTAAGTAGATCATCCCTAGAGTGATCTAAAGTGATAAGAGACTCTAGAGGTTCTTCTAAATGGGAAATAATGATGGGACTAAAGTCAAAACTACTATATGCATTGAGAGGGTTGGGGATAATTGCTTCTCCTGGATTCTCAAGAATGGATGCCCCCTTACCCAAACATTGTGTGGCAAGGTAATGGCCTATAGGTGGATGTGGTTTGAATTCATGGGTTCAAAGTAAGGGGTATTTAAACCAATCAGCTTCACCGTGAATGAAGTCTTTACACTCCACAACATATTGGTCTTGAGTTTGTTGTGGAAGGAAATACCCACGATGGTGCATATTTTCCCAAGGATAATAAGGGGTGGTCATGGCTTCCATGATTTCTTATTAGAATAAAATATGGGAGGACGGGAGGAAGAGATACCACATTATGTGGAGGAGCTACCTGAATCATTGTCATGAGAGACAAGGTTCACATGCATATTGCCAATAGGAGGGGACAAATGACTAGTAGATGGAATATATATTGATGTTGAGACTCTAGTATTCGAAGAAAGAGGTTCTACCAAATTGAAATAGGAAAATATAAGGGAGTCCTCATACATCGATTCAATGAATGAAGAAAGTTAGAGAATAGGAGCAATGTTATCCGTCATCTCGAAATCAGGGGGAGGGATCACAATATGCGGTTGAGAGACCTCCTGTTCTGGCATGATAATGGGACTAGAATCCACAGGTAGAGAAGAGTTGGATTCACTACAAGCAACCTCTATTTCACGAAGAGCTTGAGGGGTATCACAAAAATCTTCGATACCAGGATAGTGGTGAGAATAGTTGAAAAAATTATCACACAAAGCACAAAACACATATTTCATTAAAATTGGAAAATTTGTATTACAAAGACATCACTAATATTGATTTTTTTAGTTATTTTGAAATTATAAATCCATTGTTTAATCCCAATTTTAATGAAATATATGTTACGAGGGTGATTTGTGCATAATGATATGTTATTATTGGCTCACTCATGTAAGGTGACATGGACCTTTGAAAGGTTGGAGTCAGGAAAGGTATCAACAACCACATCTTTGAGATGAGGGAGTTTAGGACAATTATTAGTGGCACACCCAACAACATCACACAAAGCGCATAAAGGAGTAGGATTTGGGGGCTTAGGAGGAGATGGAGTTCTTTGGGGTGCCTCATCTTTAGTTCCCTTCTTCTGGGATTCCTCCCCCTCATGAGATTATTTCACAATAGAATTAGATTCCTACTGAGGTTGTTGTGGATCTGGAGAGAAAAGGAAGGGGAATGATGAACCCTTAGTTAAAATGAGAGGGGGGATGAATTAGTTTATTACATTCATGGAAATTTAAAACTTTTTCATTCATCTCATTTATAACTTCATTTCATAAGAAACTTAATACATAATGGATCAACAAATATAATGTGTGCACAAAAAGTAATTAAACATATTAAAACATCACATCAAAACTTAATCATCAAGCACATAGACAATAGATATAAGTGGAAACCCATAAATGGAGAAAACCACATCTTATTATTATTGTGATGCAAAGACAAGCTCCAAATCCCTCTCACAACTGATTTCTGTAGCCTCCAACCTACAGGAGACTACTACCCCAAATTTTGCAAGCTACAACTTCCAAGGAAGCTTTGAATCCCATCAATTTTCTGTAGGCTACAACCCATAGGAGGCTCCTACCTAAACCAGCTACAACTGGACATCTATCAAGCTACAACTTGATATGGAAGCACCAACTCCTTCACACTACAATAAAATCATATGCTGATTTACCTAGATATTAGCTTTATTTTTCTCCTTCAATGCTGCCCTCCTGTTAGTCATAAATAATTTTTACCTATTTAGATGAGTAAATGCTTTTTCCTAGATTTGTAGAAACATAATTCAAGAATCGTGTGAGTTCTTGAAATCTCCTCAAAGAGAAAATTTTCACTATCCCACTTCCTTGTCAAAGCATGGCCAATCTATCACCCAAACAAGACCAAATCCTAAACTGATGTCCCACACTCTCACTATTTTTTCCACCTCTTCCTATAACACTATGTCTCTGTTTGCCTAATCCCTCTATTTTCACACCTTATTTCGCCAAGTAAACCAAACTTTTTCCCCTACCCACCAAGTGCCTCAAGAAAAGGTGGTTCCAAAAATCCCTTTCTAAAAATCCCTTTGAGGTAAAAGAAGATTTTCTAGTTGTCTAGGATGGTAGTGCATGATAGAGTGTCAAAATCCAGTCTCCTCATCCAAACCCTGATTCAAGTTTTCAGTAAAAAATCTATTCCAAGGACATTAAAATAAGTCAAATAGGGTCACCTAGGTTATGTACTATCATATTTCTAAATTCAATATTTCCACAGGTATTCAAAGGTGAAGTCAATATAACACAAGGATGATGCTTATCATTGTCCAAAGAACATCAAAGACCTCCAAAGGTATCCTCTTGTTCAAGTAGTAAGCCTGCAAAGGAGAAATTTACCATGTCTAAGCATTTCTGCAGGAATGTTTTGTAAATGGTCAAAAATAGAAACAGAGGCAAAGAAGGAGACCTAAAAAGCTCATAAAGGCATCCACAGCTGGTAGCAATATATAAACAGGCTTAAGTTTACAAGGAATATCATGATATCATGAGAGAGTGTTATGAAGTATTTCCGATCTAAAGGTCCATGCAGGTCATAAAAGATAGTGGCACATAAGCAACACTATACATCAATAAAAAAGATCATTAAAAAGTTGTTTGGCTTCAAGCATGAATCTTGTAGAGGAACAACTTCCCTTTTCTTACATTCCTGAAAAGAAGACCAAAAATCCATCAGATTAGCCATGAGGTAAGGTAAAAAATGAGGATCATCATGAGGGGACCATTCGCAACCTAGAAGAAAGCATCAATGTATGTGTTTGATGGGAATCAAGATTCATGACTGTTTTGACCAAGCAATAGAGCAATGCTAAGGTTACAAAGGCAAAGAACACCTAAAACCCTTCAAATGATCATTGAAGGCTTTTAGACATAAATAGTGATTTTGATAAGTCTCTCTTTGATAACTCAGAAGATAACACTGTTTGTTTTTCTAAAGTATCCCTACAAACTCAGAAGCTTGGGAAGATATGACAAAGATGGTCAAAATAGTGACAAAGAAACCTCCTTCATCACAATAGATAGTTTCAAGGGTTTTCAAACTACCTTATAGGGTTTGACAGACAAGCACTAACTCCACCTCAGAAAAAGGTAAAATTAGTGGTTTTAAAAAATATCAAGGAGGGCAGACATGAAGATCAAATACTCCACTACACCAAAGGTAGAAATATGATGAAGAGTATCAGCAAGAAGAGGCAACAAATGTCAGTTCAAAGGTCTTTTTCTCTGAAAAATAGTTAGAGGCATTTTCAAGTTGCCAAAGGGGAAAACATGGGTAGAAATTTCCAAAATAGCAGCTATGATAAGCATGGGTCATTATTTGATAAAGCAAGCTGTCCAAGTTCAAAAAGTGACAGTGATCAAAGTGACCTCAAAACAAACAGATATACCCCTAGTTTATTGTAGAGTCATGAACTCCCAACAATGACCTCTTTATCAAATGAATATTCTGCAAAAAGATAACTAAGACATAAATAACACTTTACAGAGCTGAAAAAGGTGCTTTTCCCACAGGAATAATGACAAATTCAAAGGGAAGAATGTTTCAAATACAGAATATCAGTGAAAGGGGAAATGGAAAAAATGATGAGTTTGTTGTGTATAAATATTAAAGTCAAAAACAGGTTCTTTTTCCAAAAAGGGATGAGAGGCATAGGCTTGGTGTCTTCAGGAAGGGTGTCAAATTAAAAAGATCCTTAAGAATCCCCCAACAATGAAGAAAAGCAATTGTTCCAATGTAATATGCCACCTGCAAGACCAAAACAGTAAAAAACACAGTGAGAAAAAGTGAAGAAACATGAACATTACAAAAGTGGGTTTAGGCTTCAAATCTATTTTTCAAAAATTTTATAAAGGCCTTTTGGGTATTCCCCCCGCATCATTTGTCATATCCAAGCCAAAGAAAGCTGTTGAGAGAGATTTCAAGGATTTCTGTGAAAATCAGTGAAAATCTCCAGGCGCTACGCGTCAAGGTTGGCGCCACGCACCTGGCCTTCAGCGCTACGCATAGGAGGGGTGGCTGCAGTGTTATTTAACACTGCGTCGTGGACCTAGGGCCCAACGCTACGCACCTAGGATGGTGTTACGCAAAGACACAGACAAGCGCCCGAGTTGCCCAAAATTGCCTGTCAGCCACCTGGTGCTACTCTCTGATGGGCTCGACTGGCCCATCTCCTGCCCGAGCTAACCCGGTGCTACACAGAGGTGATACGCACAAGCGAAGTTTATCTAAACTTGCTAAAAGGAGTCAAAAATTCGATTTTTCTCCTCCAAACTTCCTACAATCAAAGACACAATGTCGGTGGTTTATTTTCTTGCCTCCAAGCTTTCATTTTCTTAAGAAAAGAGATATTTAAAAGGCCTAATTAAACCAAACCCTAGGCTGCATAAGAAATCAGTTTTAAATATCTTTGGTTAGGGTTTGCAAAGGATAAAACTCTTATATATACCAAAGGAGACTAAGTGACAGCAAAAAAACCTCCAAAACACTAAGTGCACTACTGGAAAGTTTCATCTTGGCCCCCATTTGCAAAATTCACCCATCACCTCACTCATTACAGCCTTTTGACCTAAAAGTTCTCAAACAAAATCTAAAAATATTGTTCTGCTAGAACCAGCCACCATGTCTGAAGGAGAAATTTATACAAGCAGTGATGAAAGCCAAAGACCTTCCAAGCCTAAACACAAGGGAGGAAGGGCAAATAGGTTTGAGCCCTTAGACACAGTTCAGATTACTTCCTTTCCCATGATCCTTTCATGCTTTCAGGATGTTGGGTGTTATCAGTTTTGTGAAAAAGTCAAACAAGTCAAAAGACACTCAGACTTGACTAGATTGTTCATCCTTGGCTTACAAAATAACCAAGTTAGCCTAGCAGGAATGGAGTTTGAGCTCTCATCTGAATCCATTTCTAAAGCAACAGGTATACCAGACATCAGTGAGATATGTTTTAATGTAATATCCCCAAAATGGGATTTGCTAGCAAGGCATGACTGGAAAACACATTTTCGAGGAATGGATGCTATAGGATTTGAAACCAAGACCTCGATCCCTTAGGTAAATATATCTAAGACAAAAATCCAAGAGAAGGCTCAAAATAAATCACTCTAGTTGGGTTAAACAAGTCTCCCACACCTAGTTGTCTTGAGAAAGTGCCCAATGAAGGGGATGCAGCAATGTATGAACATATAATGGAGTATCAACGTTATTTTAATGAGCCAAAATACATGAAGATATGAATAGCCATAAAATGTATATTATAGCAGCAATTGTATACAAATCCTTGATGGAAGAGACACTCAAGCAAGGCAATGTAGCCTCAAAGGAACATGTACATAAAAATAGCTAAACACTGCTACACAGGAATTTTTGCAAGCTAAAAGGACACAGTTTATTAGAGATACTGCATCATACTGAATAATAATAATAGAAATATGTGACAACATATGGCTCAAGAAATGAGGGGGAGCAAGCTCTCAACCCCAAACAACAATAATACAACAATCCTTAGAAGGACTGGCTGAAATATATAAAAATGGAAAAATGTCGGAGTTGTAGGGTAGCAACTACAACTCAAGAACTAGAAATGAATAAAGAAGGTTGAATATGCTGCATCAGATAAAATACCTCCTCCAATGGATCTTTCAATTGAAAGGTTGATCCTGACACTGAAGATATCACCCTCTGACAATCACTGCAAACCCTCACTGTCGATGCATACTGAAAATAATGCAGATACTGAGGGAAACTGCGTTGTAGGTGGAATAGAAAGTGTTGGCCAAGTGCCAATATCTGCAACAAGCTCTGAATCCTCCCTTACTGATCTCCCAAAGGAAATAAGGCTCCCTCCTCTGAAAAACAAGCCAAGGAATGGTGTTGTGGGATCTTCACTGCAACACCCTGCAACACAACGTTATACTTGAGTAGAAATAACGTTGTAGCTGAAGGAGGTGGCTTGGCCTTGAGCCTGGATGTGGATAAATGAAGTGCAATCCCTCAAGAGGCCTCTCAATAAGGAGAAGGAATCCTAAACAAGAGTCCCTCGTGCTAAACAACACTGCAACTCTGCTAAACAGCAGGAGACTGCAAATAGTCCAAGCAAACAAGAAATCACTAATCATAAGCATAAGTAACAATGGCTGCCTTGCATTCCTTTTAAACGAATGCAAGCTCCCTCTCCATGGGTCCCACTCATTAGGGTTTCCTCCATCAAGGAAACTTCCCTCGTCTTTCACTGCGCTGTCCCACAAGATAATCTCCACCTCCTATTACTGCGTTGTTTGACTTGGTCAATTAGACCTTGTCCTTTTGCAAAAGTCCCTTTTCACACTGGAAGGTGCAAAATCTAGCTAATCTAGTGATCCCTTTCACACTATGAGGGATTTATTCCTGCTCATGGGTCTCCTCACCCATTTTATTCACCTTCTAGATGATATAAACAAAATCAATGTTTCAATTAGCTTCATGCTAATTTTGGGAACATTACATTTAAACAAAAGAAGTTGGATATGAGTTATTATGAGCCCTACCTAAAACCTAGCTGTCAATAAGGTTGCAAGGTTGTCTTCCCCTTCTCCCACCTGCTAGAGAGGTATTCCCTACTGATGAGGCAGATTATCAGGTATTTCATCTGTCACAGGAGATACTCCAGGATTTACTCATATCATATAAGGTTACTGATGCACTTCACCAAAGTCAAAATGATGAACCTGCCATACTACCTTTTCCAAAGTATTGAAAAGATGGCCTCAATTGTCAAGAAGAGAAGCTACGACCACCAAATGCCGAGCCTTTTCCACCACTCCTTGATAAAAATGATTTTCTTACACCAGCTGAAGCAGAAAGGAATCCCTTGGGAAGTCTTCATCTCACATGATGTGTTTAAAAACCCCCAAGCCTTCATTCAGTAGAATCTACCTTCCACTTCAAAACCACCTACCTCTACTCCTCCATCATCTCTCCATATGCCTTCTCCACAAATAAATTCACCTCCTATCTCTTCTCCTAATGTGCCAAGTGAAGAAGCTTACAGTGGCTCTAATGAAGAGAAAATAGATGACAATAATGAGGAAGAGGACAGTGAGATAGAAACTAAGATAGATGAAGAAAACAAAGGAGAAGACAGTAGTGAGTAGGAAAGTGATAATAGCCATGACAAACAAGAAAGTGATGACAACAGAAATCAAGAGAAAGATGCAAGTGAGGCAAATGCAGATCTTGATAAAGATGATGAAAGTGGTGAAAATGATGAAGATTATGGGATAAAAACAGAGTGTGAAGGAGAGGAACAGTAGAGTGATGATGACCAAGAAGAGGCAGCCTCTCAAGAAGGAAATAGTGAGCAAGAAAACAGAGTTGAAATCAGTGAACCCCATGATGAGCAAAAGGTCCAAAATAGTGGGTCTTATGATAAAGAAGATGACGCTAAAAACACATATGAAGATAGTAGGGAGGAGGCACATGAAGGTAATGAAGGTAATAATCAAAGCAATGATGAATTTGAGCATGACAGTGAAACCAATCACAGTGAAAAAGGCGCTGAAATAAATGATATAAGTGAAGAGAGTAGTGGTCAGTCTGAGAGCCAAGATGACAGTGGAGAAAACAGTGAGAAAAGGAAGGATGATGATGAGGTAAAAGGTCAAAAAATCAGTGACCCTATGGAGCATCAAGTGACTCATGAAAGCCATGACAAAGATGACACGGCTTGTGTCACCTCCAAAGGTAAAAACACCATCATAAATCCTCTCACATGCACCTATCACAGAGGCAGAAGAGATGTGTTTTTTGTCTCAAAAAGGCAAAGGGCCATCTCTTTGTTGGCAATATGATGTTGAGTGTTGTCCTTGATGGCAACCCACTTGATGAAGATGATGGAAACCTATTTGATGAAGTTGTCCTTGATGGAATATGTCTTGATGATCTGGTTAAATGATGTAAATCTGATGTATATACAATGAGTACAGAAGGTAATGATGGAAGGAATGTCAGTATGTGCTAGAACATGATGAAAGAAAGAGGTCTCATATACGTGCAGATTTGTTCAGACAGTTGCTTTGCATCACAAAAAAGAATGCACAAGTCACAGATGGGAAAAAGCATCAATATAAAAACTGTGGCAACCACCATGGTATTGACCCATTGTATTGAGTAATGATTCTGCCCATGCTGCATCTCCTCTCAAAATACCATCGAAAGTAATGTGGTTTTGGTTTCATGGTATCGATAGCGGGTAAACCTATATAAGGAGAATAAATTATTATTAACAAAAGAAGTCTATTAACTGAATAAGTATATATGAATGGAAAGGGTTACATGAATGATAGATTCAGCAAGGATGTCTAGCTGAAGAAATTGATGAAGAAGGGAATATAGATCTGAAATGAGCCTGTATTTCAGATCCGTTTATAAGTGATTAAACTGATGGAAAGAATATCCGTTCGAAGTGAAGAAGCAATCAACCTAATATCTGATCTGAAGAAGTATGCTACTCTATAATGTCTGAAGATATATACGCTAGTTTGTTACAGAGGAAGCGCATATATACGCGGGTTGGATAAAGAGAAATCACGTATGGAATGTGAAACCAGTTTTGAGGTATGTGCAGATGTATACACGGGTTGGTATACATGAAAGCGCGTATATATGCCGAATCAGTGAAAGGAAAGCGCGTATGAAAACTAGGGTTTGCTGAAGTATGGGGTATGAAATGTCTGATCTGTTCTGCTGTGTTACTGCTATCTGTATTCTACAGTTCTGAGTTGTCTGAATTGATAAGTATCAGTTTTGATGTATGATTGAGCTTAAATGTGTGGAGTGGGTCCAGTCTGAAAATATGATGAAACGTGGCCTGCAAGTTGTGTTCTAAATGAAGCTTTGGACCCAGTGTGAAAATTGATGAAATGTGGTCCATAGAGGTGCTGAGGGTTGTAGCCTTCAGTCAGGGGGTTGTAGCTCCCTTCCAGGTGAGGCTAGTAAACGAGAGCAGGGGGTCGTAGCTCCCTTCCAGGAGAGGCTAGTAAACGAGAGCAGTGGGTTGGTGCTCCCTTCTAGGAGAGGCTGGTAAATGAGCGTAGGTGGGTGCCTACGTACTGGTATGAGTCTGCACCAGTACATTGTTGTAAGAGGTTTTCTTTATAATAAAATATTGAAGGCTGAGACAATGGCAGTGGTGGTTTTCTCCTGACTTGGGTTTCCACCTAAAATCCTAGTGTTCATGTGTGTTGCTTCTATCTGATGATTTTCTCTGTTCTTACTGCACATGTTTACTGTTTACTGAACATCTAATGAATAAATGATGGTATGATATAAGTGAAGAATTAATGGCTTAATAAGATCTCTGTGTATATGTGAGTTTTATGAAGAATATCTGTGCGTATATGCTAGTTGGCTTCATCAAAGTAGTGTATGGGTTTTAGAGCATGAAAAAGAAAAATTTTGAGTATGCCCTAAATATTGATTCACCCCCCCCCCCCCCCCCTCTCAGTATTTTTCCCAACAATTGGTATCGGAACCAGGTCCTTCTGCAGAAGCTTGATCGCTTGAAGGAGATCCGTTGCAATGGGAAGAAAGAAAAAGAAGAAGGCTACTGAAAAGGAGATATCTCAGAAAACATGTGTAGCAGAAAATGAAGAAGATGAAACAGATAGTGAATGTTGGGGTAATCCACTTCTTGGTGCAAGTAATGATGAAGATAGTGAAAGTATTGTTATGGATCTAGAAGAAGTTCTCAAGATCAAAGTTGAAGATCAACAAAGGTTATTTAATAAAAGAGAATTTGTCTACAAAGATATGATCTCTAGACTAAAAAAGTTGTATGATGATGCATCCAATTGAATTAAAAGACTAGAAGCAGAAATCAACGATCTAAATGCAGATCTCGAAAAATCAAACAAGAATAATGCAAGACTTGAAGCAGAAATTATCTCCCTCAAAGAAGATCTGGAAGATTCAAACAAGAAGAATGAAAGACTTGTAGCTGAAATCATCTCTTTCAAAGAAGATCTGGAAAAATCAAACAAGAAGAATGCAGCAGAAGTCATCTCTCTCAAAGAAGACCCGGAAATATCAAATAAGAAGAGTGAATAACTTGAAGCAGAAATCATCTCTCTGAAAGATGATCTCGAAGCATCGAATAAGAAGAATGAAGAACTCTTACAAACTTTTGAAGAACAAGAAAATGGGTTGAAAGAAGAAATTCTAAATATGAATGATCAAGTAGAAGACAGAAGAAGGAAAGAAAAAAACATGAAGAAGCAATGCCAAGGCTTGGAGGTTGAGGTAAACATTCTTAAAGGTAAATTAGAAGAAAAGGATAAACTCTTGAGGTTTCAAGATAGTACTAAGATTATGGATAATATTCTTAGTAGTCAAAGGTTTCCTTCTATCAAACTTGGTCTGGGTTTTCACGAAACGGTTAAAGGAGAATCTAGTTCGCAAGCAAGTACTAAATATTCAAAGGATGTCAAAGCAAAACCTGAAGTGCTGAAAGAAACAAAAGGTCAATCAACAATCATGAATTCTCAAAGGAAATCATTCAATAATGTTGAATGCTTTAAATGTCATAATTATGGGCATGTTGCAGCAAATTGCAGAAGTAGATCATTTCAGTCACAATCAAACAGATTCTATTCAGAAAGGTACTCTGGTTGCTTCAAAGGATATTGTTTTTCATGCAACAAGTATTGTCATAAAGCAGTTGATTGCAATAGAAGGAAGAACAGAAAAACTCATTATGATCCTTATGCTTATTTTTCTGGTCATGCAAGATGTTATGCTTGTAACAAGTATGGACATGTAGAAAAAGAATGTCGGATGAATAGATCTGAGAAATTGGAGAACTTCCAACACACAATAAGAAAGCTCAAGCAAAGTTGGAAAAAGGAGACGTAGGGAATATTGACCCTACTACAGTCATCAGCTTCTGAAGCTTACTTCTCTTAATGACTGCAGAAGTGATGTGAGATACATTATAGGGATTTGTAATGTATCGTCATAGGGGGGGCGATTTATGATGATTCTCATGGTTGTTTTGGTTATTCTGGTTATGATTATTTCTGACAGAGCCTCTGATGTGAAGAAAATAGGTACAAGAGGTAGAAATTCAGGGGGAGATGGAGGAATGTGAAATTTTCTATAATTCACTTTCCATACGCGAGTTTAGTGAACTAAAGCCACGTATACACGCGAGTTCCAGCAGACACAGTCGCGTATGCATTAATGATAAGAAAATTGATATGACAGCTGAAGATCAGGAGCAGAGGTTCAGGGGGAGCATCAATATAACTAATGATTGTACTGTTAGCATTATTCTGGTTATACTCATGCTAATGAAATGATACATGGTTTCCTATGTTGAAGATTATGGATGAGCCCAGATTGCTTATTTGATGAAGAATATCTTTTGGATATGATGGAAGTCTTATGATTCGGAGATACAGACAGATCGTGCAGAATTTGTTGCTAATGACTTTTATCACGAATAAGTCTTGGTTGCTGGTTGATGAAAGGTATCTTTTGTGTTCACACATGGATGAGTTGGAAGTGTTATATATATATATATATATATATATATATATATAGATCATGTAGAGCTTGTTGCTGATGATGGTTGTCACGATTAAGAACTTCTATACATAGTTTCTACACATGGAGCATCATGATTTAACTCATGAATATTTTGGTAAAATGAGATCTATTGGATAATTGGTTGACACATATTGTATATTGATGAAGCTGTTCTGGAATGATAATTCCTCTTGGGAAGAATATGTTGATGCTGCAAAGAACTTGAAGACTTGTGCTTATGCTACGACTGGTGCATGACACTTGAAAAACATAGCTACATTGTCCTATATGTTCTCATATATTCCAGGGAAGCATTCTAAATATCTCAGATAGAAGCTGGAAGTTATCTCTTCCTCACAGAGGATCAGATCTAATTAAAATGTAAAAGATGAAATTGGATACGCAGATTTCCTTAATCACAGTCGCGTATATACGTGAGTTCATACACAGAAAACCGCGTATATGTGGTTGCTGACAATTCTTCTGGGTCAACATTTCTTCAGCACAAGTTGTAGTGTTGTTTGGTATCTTTGATGCTATTTGCCTTTGGTGATGTTTCAGCTCTTATATTTATGTTTCTGGATGAAGATGCCTTGATGACTTGCTGTTGAAAGTATTCAGGTTGCACAAGCTAAGGAGGAGTCTTGGACATATGAAAAGGATGTTTGGATGCACATTTTCAGGGGGAGCACTAGTCTTGCTGAGTATAATGCATTGTTGGCATATGATCTCTCTCTTGAGGTCCTTCTGGTATTGGTCATGAAAAATCATATTTGTAATTTGATGAAAAGGTCTTGTTGAGACCCATGATGTAAAATTGTAATATTCAGTCATGTAAGGACTTGTCAAAATTTGTAAACCCACTTGGTTGGGTAGCTGAGTTGAGATGTGTAAACCCACTTGGTTGGGTATTTGAGTCTCATATGTAAGTCCACCTGGTTGGATCTTTGATGTAAGTTTGATTCCTTGGTGATAGGAAGGTCATAGAGTCATGTACTTCATTGAAAAATATGTTTGAAGATTCAGCATGAACTCAGGGGGAGCATGGTCACTTCAATGTACATCAGATCTGTAGAGCGCTTCCTTCTACATGAGGAGAAAAAACTTGTGTTGGTTTTGATCCGCCCTTTGCCCTTGATGTCAAAGGGGGAGATTGACATGGTGTTTGAATAAAGTGAAAGAATGGTGTCAAAGAATGAGGAGAGTGACATGATGCCATTGTATTCTTAATATATCTATCTGTTGTGATGATCAAACACTATCGTGGTTGCCATCAAGTCCAAAGGGGGAGATTGTTGGCAATATGATGCTGAGTGTTGTCCTTGATGGCAACCCACTTGATGAAGATGATGGCAACCTATTTGATGAAGTTGTCCTTAACGGAATATGTCTTGATGATCTGGTTAAATGATGTAAATATGATGTATATACAATGAGTACAGAAGGTAATGATGGAAGGAATGTCAGTATGTGCTAGAACATGATGAAAAGAGTATGTCTCAAGGCATACGCGGATTTGTCTAGACTAAGTGGCGTATGCACGCGGGAAATAACGTGCCAAGTCGCGTATGGGAAAAAGCGCTCTAAATATGTAAAACCAGGGGTAACCACCATGGTATTGACCCATTGTATTGAGTAATGATTCGTCTATGTGACCCCGTCCAGAAATACCATCGAAATTAATGTGGTTTTGGCTCATGGTATTGATAAAGGGTAAACCTATATAAGGAGAAGAAATTCATTATGCAAAGGGGACAAGAAGTTTGAGCTTGAATGAATACTTCTCTCTGAAGTATATCTGAATGGAAAGGGTTACAGTTGAATGATAGATCTGAATGTATGATGCTCCAAGGTGTTAGTCATCAGTATTTTTCACCAGTTGTTGATGACTAAATTCTAGCTTAGTTTTCTAGAAGCTGATCTCCATATGTCAATTTATCATTTAGAAAACCCCCATAAACTTTTTTTCCTTCCTACCTTTTCAGTCCGCCCATGACGAGATGAAACCTCATTATCAAATCCTACTTAACCTCAACCATACTAGTCTGACCATCAGTTCTAAAGAAACAATCCAAATCTGTTCAAACAACCTCCCCTAAGTTAGGAAGTGGCGCTTTAAGACATTTCACCCTTGGAAAACTATCCAAGAGCCAAAAAACCTCCATCTACTATAGACCAGTCATAACAGACCTCCCACTCTGCTAATAAAGTTGGTCACAGCCCTAAGTCACGCCACTGATACACCCTTAAGTCTCAGCAATACATAGACCATAATCTCAAGCTGATTTTAGGTGTTTTACAGTATTTGATGGATCTTTCAAGGACAGGAAACATACCAGCATCTCAAAAGACAATTTTTGGTGCCACATGAGAAGACAGCTGCTTCTCAATGTGATCTTGAGCCTGGGATGCAACTACAGTGCAAAGAGTTTTTCATCAAGCTCTTGCGACCACATTCGAAGCCTGAAAGAACAGTGAAAGAAAAACAACACTGTCAAGAGGCTGTTGATATGACATGACTAAGAACCTCCTTCATTTATAAGCAGAGGGTTTGAAGACCAAAGAAACCTCCTTCATCTATAAGCAGAGGGTTTGAAGACCAAAGAAACCTCCTTCATATATAAGCAGAGGGTTTTGAAAGCGCCTCCTTCATCTACAAGCAGAAGGAAAGGGGCCATGACTTCTTCACCAAAGCTAGAATGCCAAGCAACAAAGGTGGAAAACCAAGAAAAGCTCAAAACTGCCCAAAAAGGGCGCCCGGCACTGAAAGTGAAGAAAGACACATCAGGACTTGGAATTTTGGCCCGAGCTTCTAGACATTTTTCTAAAAATCCTTGAGGGACTTGCTCACCAAAATTGAGCAAATTTTGACATGTTTTTGTTTTTCGGCATTTTTGGGCCTAATTGCATAAAATCATGGGCACCGCCATTTCAGTTTGGAGCATCCTCAACTCTTGAGAGTGGTACCATTGGATGTATTAAATTCAGGAGCATCTACTCAAGAAATTTTCAGAGCATTTGAAGTTGTTTTGGTCCCCCAAAGATACAAAAAACACTCACTTTTTCAACATGTTGCCCCGTCTATCAGCAAGGTTTATTTTCTGGTTTTTTACACACAGTCCTATTTTTGAAGAACTTCTGGGCATTGGATTGGGAAAATTTTACTTGTTCTAGAAAGTAGAAACTTAGAGATTTCCAACGAGCTATCATGAGCCCCGTTTATACATCGGGAAGGCTGCCAAATGTTTTCAGCAAGTCAGGGGACCTTTTGCTGATATAAATTTTGAGTATTTTTGTAATTTTTGAACCTTCAAAAATTGCTTTTTCCAAATGTGCGTTTAGCTATTTTTGCACATGGAAAATGATGCAAAGTCAATTATTTTCCATTTTTTAGCAAATTTTGAGATATTTATTAGATATTTTGTGCCTTGGGCTTTGCAAAGCCTCAAGGACAAGTTTAGATATTTTGATTAGGCCAATGGGAGAGCAAGTTAAACCATGAGGTTTTCCTCACTTGAGCCTATATATTCCAAAGGCTTTCATTGTAAAACAAGGCTGAAATTGAGAAGAGAAGCAATATATGGTCATATAAGCTTTGGAAGAAATACTTGTCTTATGCTTTTGGATTGCCTCTTGGATGCTCTTGGATGAATGAAAAAGGATTGTTGTTAGATTCCATGACTTGGTAGAATGGTATAGTGTCTCTTTCTTTGTTGTTGTCTTCTAGTTTTCATTCATGAATACATGTTTCTTGCTTGCTATAGATCAGTAGAGAAAAAAATTGAGATATGCCCATGGAGGCACCTCAAATTTCATGTTTCTTCATAGCTTCTTTGTTTTCTTCTTCCTAAGTAACATTAAAGAATTCTTGATTGTTATTTAATACTTAGGATATTGTTACTTGTCTCATTCATAGTTCTATGCATGCTAAGTATGACTTACGGTACGCCCTGCTTACCTATGGTTAGCTATAGTTCCATCCATGAAATTTCTCTTTGACTGATTAGATTATCATTTTGTTTGAACCAAGGAGGCCTAGTTTCGATCTAGCCCTTTGCCTAAAACTATGCAAATCTTGTTGTTCAAAATGCCCAATAACTTGAAGTACTATGTTTAGGCGTTCCGACATAGTGTTTTAAGTTGTTTGTCTTCCTTAAGTGTTTTCCCCAAAGTCTGATAGCCATTTCCCAAAGTTAGAGGGTCTTATACTTCTATGCATGGCTTGAATGTTTATTTCTAAGTATTTATTAGCTTGTAGTTACATTTTGCATGATTAATGGTTTGCCCTACCATTTTTATGTTATCTATTGAACTAGTTATGCTGGAAACTCTTTGTTATTCACAAACTTAATGTCCATTTATTCCATTTTTCCCAAAGATCCTTTCTACCTTGAATCAAATCGGCCCTTCAACAGCCCTGTATAACCGTCTGACAACTTTCTTGACCTTTTCGACCCCATAGCCCAGTTGATCTGACATATTGTTGCCTATTTCATATCTTTGATTAGTTTCATCCCTCACAACTTAAAAAACCAAAACCAAAAAACATACTCCATAACTAGCCTAAAATCATAACATAATAAGAAAACACACAGATATCCCTTACACATATAGAGAGAGCCCTCTCTGAGTCCAAGAAGGCTAGGTCCTTGGGCTCCAAAGCTTGGTTTGATGTTACACAGTCATTTGGCTTGCCAATCAGCCAAATCACGGGACCCTAACACAATGAAAAAAATGATGAAGAAGGGAATATAGATCTGAAATGTATTTGTATCTTCTACATCTGTTTATGGAATGATTAGATCTGAGATAAGGCGAACATCTGTCTGAAGTGAAGGGTTAAATCTGAACTGAATATCTGATCTGAAGAAGTATGCTACTCTATAATGTCTGAATATATATACGCTAGTTTTTTACAGAGGAAGCGTGTATATACGCGGGTTGGATAAAGCGAAAGCGCGTATGGAATGTGAAACCAGTTCTGAGGTATGTGCAGATGTATAAGCGGGTTGGTATACATGAAAGCGCGTATATACGCCAAATCAGTGAAAGGAAAGCGCGTATGCAAACTAGGGTTTGCTGAAGTATGGGGTATGAAATGTCTGATCTGTTCTGTTGTGTTACTGCTATCTGTATTCTACAGTTCTGAGTTGTCTGAATTGATAAGTATCAGTTTTGATGTATGATTGAGCTTAAATGTGTGGAGTGCGTCCAGTCTGAAAATATGATGAAATGTGGCCTGCAAGTTGTGTTCTAAAGGAAGCTTTGGACCCAGTGTGAAAATTGATGAAACGTGGTCCATAGAGGTGCTGAGGGTTGTAGCCTTCAGTCAGGGGGTTTTAGCTCCCTTCCAGATGAGGCTGGTAAACGAGAGCAGGGGGTCGTAGCTCCCTTCCAGGAGAGGCTGGTAAACAAGAGCAGGGGGTTGGTGCTCCCTTCCAGGAGAGGTTGGTAAATGAGCGCAGGTGGGTGCCTGCGTACTGGTATGAGTCTGCGCCAGTACATTGTTGTAAGAGGTTTTCTTTATTAAAGGCTGAGACAATGGCAGCGATGGTTTTCTTCCGACTTGGGTTTCCACCTAAAATCCTGGTGTTCATGTGTGTTGCTTCTATGTGCTGATTTTTTCTGTTCTTACTGCACATGTTTACTGTTTACTGAACATCTAATGAATAAATGATGGTATGATATAAGTGAAGAATTAATGGCTTAATAAGATCTATGTGTATACGCGAGTTTTATGAAGAATATCCGCGTGTATACGCTAGTTGGCTTCATCCAAGTAGTGTATGGGTTTTAGAGCATGAAAAAGAAAAAATTTGAGTATGCCCTAAATACTGATTCACCCCCCCCCCCTCTCAGTATTTTTCCCAACAATTAGTATCGGAGCCAGGTCCTTCTGCAGAAGCTTGATCGCTTGAAGGAGATCCATCGCAATGGGAAGAAAGCAAAAGAAGAAGGCTACTGAAAAGGAGATATCTCAGAAAACATGTGCAGCAGAAAATGAAGAAGATGAAACAGATAGTGAATGTTGGGGTAATCCACTTCTTGGTGCAAGCAATGATGAAGATAGTGAAAGTATTGTTATGGATCTAGAAGAAGTTCTCAAGATCAAAGTTGAAGATCAACAAAGGTTATTTAATAAAAGAGAATCTGTCTACAAAGATATGATCTCTAAACTGAAAAAGTCGTATGATGATGCATCCAATTAAATTAAAAGACTAGAAGCAGAAATCAACGATCTAAATGCAGATCTTGAAAAATAAAACAAGAAGAATGCAAGACTTGAAGCAGAAATCATCTCCCTCAAAGAATATCTGGAAGATTCAAACAAGAAGAATGAAATACTTGAAGCTGAAATCATCTCTTTCAAAGAAGATCTGGAAAAATCAAACAAGAAGAATGCAGCAGAAGTCATCTCTCTCAAAGAAGACCCGGAAATATCAAATAAGAAGAGTGAAGAACTTGAAGCAGAAATCATCTCTCTGAAAGCTGATCTCGAAGCATCGAAAAGGAAGAATGAAGAACTCTTACAAAATTTTGAAGAACAAGAAAATGGGTTGAAAGAAGAAATTCTAAATATGAATGATCAAGTAGAATATGGAAGAAGGAAAGAAGAAAACATGAAGAAGCAATGCCAAGGCTTGGAGGTTGAGGTAAACATTCTTACAGGTAAATTAGAAGAAAAGGATAAACTCTTGAGGTTTCAAGATAGTACTAAGATTCTAGATAATATTCTTAGTAGTCAAAGGTCTCCTTCTATCAAACTTGGTCTAGGTTTTCACGAAACGGTTAAAGGAGAATCTAGTTTGCAAGGAAGTACTAAATATTCAAAGGATGTAAAAGCAAAACCTGAAGTGTTGAAAGAAACAAAAGGTCAATCAACAATCATGAATTCTCAAAGGAAATCATTCAATAATGTTGAATTCTTTAAATGTCATAATTATGGGCATGTTGCAGCAAATTGCAGAAGCAGATCATTTCAGTCACAATCAAATAGATTCTATTCAGAAAGGTACTCTGGTTGCTTCAAAGGATATTGTTTTTCATGCAACAAGTATGGTCATAAAGCAGCTGATTTCAATAGAAGGAAGAACAGAAAAACTCATTATGATCCTTATGCTTATTTTTCTGGTGATGCAAGATGTTATGATTGTAACAAGTATGGACATGTAGAAAAAGAATGCTGGATGAATAGATCTGAGAAATTGGAGAACTTCCAACACACAATAAGAAAGCTCAAGCAAAGTTGGAAAAAGAAGGAGAAGTAGGGAATATTGACCCTACTGCAGTCATCAACTTCTGAAGCTTACTTCTCTTAATGACTGCAGAAGTGATGTGAGATACATTATAGGGATTTGTAATGTATCGTCACAGGGGGAGCGATGTATGCTGATTCTCATGGTTGTTTTGGTTATTCTGGTTATGATTATTTCTGACAGAGCCTCTGATGTGAAGAAAACAGGTACAGGAGGTACAAATTCAGGGGGAGATGGAGGAATGTGAAATTTTCTATAATTCACTTTCCAGACGCGAGTTCAGTGAACTAAAGCCGCGTATACACGTGAGTTCCAGCAGACACAGTCACATATGCATTAATGATAAGAAAATTGATATGACAGCTGAAGATCATGAGCAGAGGTTCAGGGGGAGCATCAGTCTAACTGATGATTGTACTGTTAGCATTATTCTGGTTATACTCATGCTAATGAAATGATACATGGTTTCCTATGTTGAAGATTATGGATTAGCCCAGATTTCTTATTTGATGAAGAATATCTTTTGGATATGATGGAAGTCTTATGATTCAGAGATACGACAGATCATGCGTAATTTGTTGCTAATGAATTTTATCACTAATAAGTCTTGGTTGCCGGTTTGTTTAGAAAGGTATCTTTGTGTTGGGGCTACGGATGAGAGCGAGTTATATATATATATATATATATATATATATATATATATATATATATATATATATATATATATATATATATATATATATATGAATAGATCATGTAGAGCTTGTTGCTGATGATGGTTGTCACGATTAAGAACTTCTATACATAGTTTCTACACATGGAGCATCATGATTTAACTCATGAAGATTTTGGTAAAATGAGATTTCTTGGATAATTGGTTGACACATATTGTATATTGAAGAAGTTTTTCTGGAATGATAATTCCTCTTGGGAAGAATATGTTGATGCTGCAAAGAACTTGGAGACGTGTGCTTATGCTACGACTGTTGGATGACACTTGAAAAACATAGCTACATTGTCCTATCTGTTCTCATATATTCCAGGGAAGCATTCTAAATATCTCAGACAGAAGCTGGAAGTTATCTCTGCCTCACAGAGGATCATATCTGATTAAAATGTAAAAGATGAAATTGGATACGCAGATTTCCTTAATCACAGTCGTGTATATACGCGAGTTCATACACAGAAAACCGCGTATATGTGGTTGCTGAAAATTCTTCTTGGTCAACATTTCTTCAACACAAGTTGTAGTGCTGTTTGGTATCTCTGATGCTATTTGGAGTCTCTGGTGATGTTTCAGCTCTTATATTTCTGTTTTTGGATGAATATGCCTTGATGACTTGCTGTTGAAAGTATTCAGGTTGCACAAGCTAAGGAGGAGTCTTGGACATATGAAAAGGATGTTTGGATGCACATTTTCAGGGGGAGCACTAGTCTTGCTGAGTATAATGCATTGTTGGCATATGATCTCTCTCTTGAGGTCCTTTCCGTGCTGATCACAAAAATTGTATTGTAATCCGACAGTAATGATTCATGGACCCATGATGTAAATTTGTAATATTCAGTCATGTAAGGACTTGTTAAAATTTGTAAATCCACTTGGTTGGGTAGTTGAGTCAAAATTGTGTAAACCCACTTGGTTGGGTATTTGAGTCTCATATGTAAATCCACTTGGTTGGATCTTTGATGTAAGTATGAGTCTTTGGTGATAGGAAGGTCATAGAGTCATGTACTTCATTGAAAAATATGTTTGAAGATTCAGCATGAGCTCAGGGGGAGCTTGGTCACTTCAATGTACATCAGATCTGCAGAGCGCTTCCTTCTACAAGAGGAGAAAAAACCTTGTGTTGGTTTTGGTCCGCCCTTTGCCCTTGATGTCAGAGGGGGAGAATGACATGGTGTTTGAACAAAGGGAAAGAATGGGGAGAGTGACATGGAGTCATTGTATTCTTAATGTATCTATCTGTTGTGATGATCAAACACCATCGTGGTTGCCATCAAGTCCAAAGGGGGAGATTGTTGGCAATATGATGCTGAGTGTTGTCCTTGATGGCAACCCACTTGATGAAGATGATGGCAACCTATTTGATGAAGTTGTCCTTGATGGAATATGTCTTGATGATCTAGTTAAATGATGTAAATCTGATGTATATACAATGAGTACAGAAGGTAATGATGGAAGGAATGTCAGTATGTGCTAGAACATGATGAAAAGAGTATGTCTCAAGGCATACGCGGATTTGTCTAGACTAAGTTGCGTATGCACGTGGGAAATAACGTGCCAAGTCGCGTATGGGGAAAAGCGCTCTAAATATGTAAAACCAGGGGTAACCACCATGGTATTGACCCATTGTATTGAGTAATGATTCGTCTATGTGACCCCGTCCAGAAATACCATTGAAAGTAATGTGGTTTTGGCTCATGGTATTGATAAAGGGTAAACCTATATAAGGAGAAGAAATTCATTATGCAAAGGGGACAAGAAGTCTGAGCTTGAATGAATACTTCTCTCTGAAGTATATCTGAATGGAAAGGGTTACAGTTGAATGATAGATCTAAATGTATGATGCTCCAATGAAGAAAATGATGAAGAAGGGAATCTAGATCTGAAATGTATTTGTATCTTCTACATCTGTTTATGGAATGATTAGATCTGAGATAAGGCGAACATTTGTCTGAAGTGAAGGGTTAAATCTGAACTGAATATCTGATCTGAAGAAGTATGCTACTCTATAATGTCTGAAGATATATACGCTAGCTTGTTACAGAGGAAGCGCGTATATATGCGGGTTGGATAAATCGAAAGCGCGTATGGAATGTGAAACTAGTTCTGAGGTATGTGCAGATGTATACGTGGGTTGGTATACATGAAAGCGCGTATATACGCCGAATCAGTGATAGGAAAGCGCGTATGCAAACTAGGGCTTGCTGAAGTATGGGGTATGAAATGTCTGATCTGTTCTGTTGTGTTACTGCTATCTGTATTCTACAGTTCTGAGTTGTCTGAATTGATAAGTATCAGTTTTGATGTATGATTGAGCTTAAATGTGTGGAGTGGGTCCAGTCTGAAAATATGATGAAACGTGGCCTGCAAGTTGTGTTCTAAAGGAAGCTTTGGACCCAGTGTGAAAATTGATGAAACGTGGTCCATAGAGGTACTGAGGGTTGTAGCCTTCAGTCAGGGGGCTATAGCTCCCTTCCAAGTGAGGCTGGTAAACGAGAGCAGGGGGTCGTAGCTCCCTTCCAGGAGAGGCTAGTAAACGAGAGCAGGGGGTCGGTGCTCCCTTCCAGGAGAGGCTGGTAAACGAGCGCAGGTGGGTGCCTGCGTACTGGTATGAGTCTGTGCTAGTACATTGTTGTAAGAGGTTTTCTTTATAATAAAATATTGAAGGCTGAGACAACGACAGCAGTGGTTTTCTCCTGACTTGGGTTTCCACCTAAAATCCCGGTGTTCATGTGTGTTGCTTCTATGTGATGATTTGTTCTATTCTTACTGCACATGTTTACTGTTTACTGAACATCTAATGCATAAATGATGGTATGATATAAGTGAAGAATTAATGGCTTAATAATATCTTTGTGTATACGCGAGTTTTATGAAGAATATCCACGTGTATACGCTAGTTGCCTTCATCAAAGTAGCGTATGGGTTTTAGAGCATTAAAAAGCAAAAGTTTGAGTATGCCCTAAATACGTATTCACCCCCCCCCCCCCTCTCAGTATTTTTCCCAACACTCTCCTACAGCAATGAAGCATGAAGACAAAGGAAAGGGAAAGGTGGAAAAAGGGGAGCAGAAGGTACATGTAAGAAGGAGCAAAAGGATCAAGAATACTTCTCAAGGATCTCAATTCATTGATCTAGACAGTGACAATGAGGACCAAGAGATGAAAACTAGGTTGCTCCTCTTGGAAAAAGATCCACAGCTTCAGGAGTGGGAAAGGGACTTTGATATGACTCAAAGGGTCATCCATTATTACAAAGAGGAACATAATAATTTCAAGGAGGTTAAGAGGGGCCTTTCCCTACAAAATAAAATGGCCAAACGTTATGCAAGGAAAAGCATGCTTGCTAGCGCCAAGCTAAACTAGGCCCTCATTGAACTAGAAGACCTAAAAAGAGCCAAATTGAATGACATCCTTGGATTCTTGGATGAGGCTTCTCAGCATGTGTCCAAAACCTCTTGAGGGGTCTCTCCACAAATTTTGATGCAAATTGGACAACTTTTTGTTTTTTCCAAATTTTAACCCCTAGGAGCGCAACACCCTAGGCGCTGCGCACAACATTGGTGCATATTAAACTCTCTAATTTTACATTTTTGGATTTTTCACATCACCAACAGTCTACTCACCAATTTTTAGATCATTTGGAGCATTTTTACCCCCTCAAAAGGTCAAAAAACATCAAACTTTGACCTTTCTGCCTCCTTTTCAGACTAGGTGCTACGCACAGAGCAGTGTTGAGAGATTTGATTTTTGAGTAGGTAAATAGAATACACTCATCACAACTAAAACATTTTTGGAAATCAGACTCTTCATTATTTCCAACTAGCCATCACGGAGCCAAATCCGATGTCAGGAAGACCTCTGAAAGACTGCTGCAAGAAGGCCAATTTCTGCGCTACGCACCTGACAAATTTTCACTGTTTGACATAGTGTGCTACACAGTTGTGGATGAGTGGGAAAATTTTGCATTTGGAAAGTTTTCTCATCCTTTTTAGAGCTTAAAATTCAATGTAATTGCTATTTTGGATTGAAAAAGATATTTGTAGGATATTTTTGTGCCTTGGGCCTTGCAAGGCCTCAAGGACAAGTTAGGATGTTTCTCTTTGGCCAATAGGCTTCTAGATGCTCTAGGCTCTCCTCTCCTCTTTTTTTATATAAGGCATGAGGATTCTTTGTAAAAATTTGGGACTTGATGTGTTTAAGAGCAATACATGGTTTATGAGCTTGGAGAACAAATTGGTTTTATGAGTTGAATGAATGGCTTGTTTGACTTGATGATGGAGAAGCATATTTGCAGGATTCCATAGCTTGGTGAATGGTGATGATTTCTTAACTTGTTAATGTTTTCCTGTCCCCATTTCTGTTTCATTATTCTTGGTTTCTATAGATTAGAAAAGTATAGGTTGAGATATTCTCATGGAAGCACCTCAAACCTCCTGGTTGTTATGGATTTGATGTTTTCCTCTTTTAGTCATCTTAAGGAATTCTTGACTGCTCCTTAGGCCCACTAAAACTTGTTTTTGTTTCATGAATGGTTAGTATGTTATCTTATAAGTATGATTCATGGTATGACCTGCTTATGTAAAGTTTTCAAAACCCTATCTTGAAGCTTTTCTATGGAATATTGATTGATTAGGTTAAGACAAAGAGGTCTCGTTTGATCTTGCCCTTTGCCCATGCTTACCAACTTATTTCAGAGTTCCCAATAACTTGATATATGATTTTTAGGATTTCTCTCTCCATAAATTGAGCTGTTTGTTTATCTTATGTGTTTTCCCAAAAGTTGAAGGTGAATTTCTAAAGTTAGGAGTTCTAATGCTTCTATGTTTCACTGGAATGTTCATCTTACATGTTTATCAGTTTGAGTATTGTTCATAGAGATTAATGGTTTGACCTAACTCATGATTTATTTCTTCAGACTATATATGTTTAATACCTCTTAATTTTTTCCAAAAATTAATGTTCATTACACCTCATACATCACCTAAAAGATCCATTTAACCTTGCTAAATCGGTCCTGCAATACACTCTGTTTCATCATTTAGAAACCCTTGAATTCATCTAACCCCATAGACCTATTGATTTGATAATATCTCATTTCCCCTATCCTACTTGATCATCTTACCCCAACCCAAAACAAACAACAAACCTAAACTTAACAACTAGCCTAAAATCAATCATCCAAAGCGAACAAGTTCACATCCTTCGCATAATAGAGAGAGACCTCTCTGAGTCCAGGAAGGCTAGGTCCTAGGACTCCAAAGACTGGTCTCATGTTTCCCTGTCATTTGGTTCACCAATCTGCCAAATCACATGACTCCAACACCTCCCAACCTTCAAATCTGCTTCATATCAGCTCTGGATCTACATGGAATCTCTATCTTCTATTTCTCATTCTTCCACTCTCTAACCTCTCTATGCATATTAAAATAACATCATTTATAGAGATCACTTCATGGCTATTTGCATTCTATATGGGAATATGAAGTGAACAAGCATGACTCTTTCCTTCCACCCACTCATTTCCTCACTCAGCATATTCGGGATGTTACAACAATATATACACTCATTTTAGTATTAATTGGAGTTTTTCTTTGCCTTGGAGACTTGCATTTGCATCACAAAAAATATAAAATAATTAATACATTTACAGTTACAATCAAATATCTCAGTTAGTCCTTTCAGCTTCTTAGATTTGTTAAGTGTTTGTCCTCTTCTACTTGTTGTCCCTTTGTCTTTTATATTTCTGCAGTTATATTTCCAATTGTGCTGCAACATTAATGTCTTAGCCTAACTTGAACCATGCCTTTATGTTTTACACTGCCTATGCCTATTTCATATCCTACCTACAACGTTTTATGCTCTTCTATGCTCCTTTTCTATGTGTCAGGTTACTTACCCGAGTCTCCTTCTACCCATGTTCAATCTTTGTTATCAAACTTTCGCAACCACATAACACCTCTGCATGAGTGTCAGGTCAATTTCCCAGATTCTTGTCTCTTGCGTTTAGCCTTTCCTTTTTAACTCACAACCACATCGACATGAAATTGTTCTGCACTTAGAGTCGGGTCTTACCAGTCTCTACTCCCATTCAGTATTTCATTTTAACTTTGTGCCACAACACTGTTTTTCACGGGCTTCGGGTCCTTTTTCATGCGTTCAGGCCTTTCCTTTTTAAGCTGAGTCGACCTCCGGTTCCATGGTTTTCTTCATAAAACCAATGCAAACACATTAAACCTTGGACCTGAAATATATTAGAATTCACCTTTGAACCGCATCGTGTCTGCTTCACAAATCGCACTTCGAACTTTGCGTTCCTTATATTTTACATTGTACTATCCTTTTGCTCCTCTGATGCGATTTAACAAAGAAAAGGCTCTTCATACACACTTAAATTTGGTTGTAGAGTCCCACAACACAGTGACCAATCACAGGCGATCGCACTTCACAACCTATATGATTTAACTTAGTGGTTAAACCTTATTCCTTGCGATCTGTGATATTGCGCAGTGCTAACACGTGCCTTCTCCAATTCACATCGCAAACAACTTAACTTACCATGTGATGCCTTAGCACTAAACTCTAAAAGTTGGGATTTATGAAATCACTCCCAGTGTTATTTGATCTCTGTCATTGGTCTTTGAAGGATTGGACGGTCCACACTTGTTTCGCTGATAAACTTTGCATCGCAGGTTAAATAACTTCACGTGCAAAATATTAACACTATCCGTTAAACCCTATGATGTGCGAAGTCTTCCTGGGTTTGTGAGATGATCCCCACCGCTGATTTGTGTCTGATCTAACGAACATCGCTGTTGCTTGCGAATATGATTCTTTTTCAATCCTTAACACATAAACACTATAATTTCCGATTTGCGATGTGAGATTTAATTCTCTACCTAACATGCATCTACATCTCTGTCGTTTAAAATTAAAACTTCAATTCTGCAATTCGATCCTCATCGTCCGATTCCTCCTTTGGAATTATTATAAGTCTTTTCTTCCATAGTCGATTTCCCTACTTTCTATGACCATTTCTACTATGCATCTCCGCTATCCTTCCCGAGCTTTATTCAGATTTTTTTAAAAGCATTGATCTCTCCTGAGCTTGTTCTTATGTTTGTTATTCACTTCAACTTGGGATTATCATGATTTTTACACGCCTTAATCACTATTTCAATCTATAATATAGCCCACCATTCTGTATTACTTCTTTGAATCTAGAATTTGTGATTTGTTTCTTACTCCTTTGCCATTGCTGATGGTCTACTACTGCTCCTTGCCTCTTTTTTATGCTTTCTTACTGCATTATTCCTTGATCTTCTTCTTTGTTTTATTGCTACTTCTTCTTCGCTCCTTTGAATTAATGATAGTTCTTGTGCTGCTCCTTTGTGCTCCTTTGCCCAAAATGACAATATTTCCAACAATATTCCCCTTTGGAATTAATGGCACCACCTCCTCCAACACTCCAATACTTCCTCCAAGACTTCCTCCCCCTCTCATTCTGAGAGGTTTCTGTTGGGTATACGACCAAAGTCCCACATTGACTAGAAGTGGGGAGGATCATGGGTATATAAGGATGGAAAATTATCTCCATTGGTATGAGGCCTTTTGGGGTAAAGCCCATAAGCAAAGCCATGAGGGCTTAGGCCCAAAGTGGACAATATCATACCATTGTGGAGATATGTGGTGTTCAGAATCCTTACAAGTGGTATCAGAGCCATGCCCCGAAGTTAGCGAAGTGGATGAATCCTCGAATGCCGAACGAAGGTGGTGGGCCCCGGTAATATCATGATGGGATCCGTGGATGAGCTCGGTTAGACAGGCGGTATGCTCCGGATTCTTCATGGACGTGTCCTGGTCCCAACACGGTGAAGAGGAGTTGACCTGGGATAGAGCAAGCTCTCGAGGTAGGTGGTGCTCCATGTAAGGCGTGTGCTTCCAACGCATTGGAGCGGAGAATCCTGGTTGGTAGAGAGTGGACGGATGGATAATCGTTTGAGGGGACGCTCGATGGTCCTTTGTTCGAGGGGAGGGTTGTTGGGTATACGACCAAAGTCCCACATTGACTAGAAGTGGGGAGGATCGTGGGTATATAAGTATGGACAATTATCTCCATTGGTATGAGGCCTTTTGGGGTAAAGCCCATAAGCAAAGCCATGAGGGCTTAGGCCCAAAGTGGACAATATCATACCATTGTGGAGATATGTGGTGTCTAGAATCCTTACAGTTTCTTTCTTCCTATGCTTGCTTTTCAGAAGAGACTTTCTTCTTCTTCTTGATTTTCCTCCCCCTTTGAAATAAATGGAAAAGGGTTGCACATTTCCCAGTGTAGTTTCTATCCTTGCATTACTTCTCTCTGAGTTTTGTATAGGCCTTCTTCTTATGACTTTATACTTTGCTGCTCCAGGATGGTGTATGATAGTTGTTGGGAGAACACTTTGAAAATTATTGAGATTGCATGAATGGAGGACATGTCACCATAGAATGTTTTATACTTATACCCCTTACTTCTTAGTAGAGGTGATATGCACAAGACTTTTGATGTACTTCTATCATAATACTCCAACCTCGAGGACATGTACCATACTATTGCTCTACTAATAACACTTTTTGTTCTACTGAAACGTGGGTACTTTCTCCAAATAGCAATTGATAAATGATGTAATGATATAATCATGATAACCATTTCTCTTATTCATCCTTCTTAAGAAAATTTTGTTTCATTATTAACACTTTGTAGAAATACATACATTCTAATGATCCTCTGTAGATCTTTACCAACTCCATAGCTCTATATTTTCTGTGACAACTTGCATAGGCTGCTCTCCTCTTGGAATGATGCTTTCTTGTCTAATACTACCTACCAATTTTATACTGCATTGTTTCTATTCCTTACATTGCAACCTTTACTGGTGTATTACCATCATCATTATTTTTTTTTGTGATCATATCAGAGAGTATCATCTACAGACACTACCCCTAGTTTGTCTCTTAGGTATTCAAATGTTTCTCTAGCAATAGGTTTTGTGAATATGTCTGTTGTTTGTTCCTTTTTTGGTACATACTCCATCTTTACTATTTTCTTTGCTACTTGTGCTCTGAGGAAGTGGAACTTTATTGAGATGTTCTTGGTTTTTGAATGAAGTACTAGATTTTTTGATATACTTATTGCACTTGTATTGTCACATTTGATAGAAATAGGATCAGTGATGCTTACCTTCATGTCTTGGAGAGTTTGTTTTATCCACATTACTTGTGAGCAACACTATGTCGTTGTTATGTATTCCGCTTCTATTGTAGATAAAGAGACAAATTTTTGCTTCTTGCTTAACCATGCCACTAGAATTTATCCCAAATAAAATGCACCTCCACTTGTGCTTTTCCTATCATTCACACAGCTGGCCCAATATAAATATGTATATGTTGTCAATGTGAAGTCTTTGCCTTTTGGATACCATAGGCCATAATGTGCAATTCCTTGCAGGTATCTAAAAATCCTCTTGATAGCTAGCAATTGATTTTTTTTTGGTGTTGCATGATATATTGCCACGAGTCCTACTGCCAACATAATGTCTGGTCTAGAGGAAGTTAGGTATAGTAGACTTCCTATCATAGATATGTAAATTCTTTGATCTACATCTTTGGATCCATCATCAACACATAACTTGCATCCAGTGGTCATGGGAGTTGACACAGGTTTGCAGTCTTCCATTTGGAATTTTTTTAACATGTCTCTTAATTGTTTTTCTTGAAATATGAATATGACTTTGTTCTTTTGTATAATTTGAAGTCTTAGGTAGAAGGTAAGCTCTCCAATCATAGAAATATCAAATTATGACTTCATCTCTTCCACAAATCCTTTTACTAACTCATCATTTTTGCTACCAAACATGATGTCATCTACATATACTACTACAATTAAGAGTTCATTTTCATCAACCTTTATATACAGATTGTTGTCTACTCCTCCCTTCTTGAAACCTTGTTTTTGAAAGTACTTTCCCAGCCTAGAATACCATGCAGGTGGTGCTTGTTTGAGACCATATAGGGCTTTCTTTAATATGAACACATATTCATGTTTATCTGCTAAGGAAAATCCTTCAGGTTATTCCATGTAGACTTCCTCCTCTAGATATCCATTTAAGAGGGAAGACTTCACATCCATTTGATATACCTTGAAATCATGATAGCATGAAAAATCCAAAAAAATTATAATTTCTTCCATTCTTGCTACAGGGGAAAAAGTTTCATCATAGTCAAGTCCTTCAATTTTAGGGTAAGTCCTTCGATTTGAGAGTATCCTTTTCATACAATTATGGCTTTATTTATGATTACCTGACCTTGTTCATTCATCTTATTCTTGAATATCCACTTTGTGCCAATGAAATTTTCCCAGTAGGTCATGGCATTAACTCCCAGGTCTTGTTCTTCTCAATTTGGTCTAATTTTTCATTCATAGCATTTACCCAATTTTTGTCTTTGTTGGCTTCATCGAAATTATTCGGTTCTTTCTGTGACAGCATGGCTAGGTACACTTCCTCGGTTTGTGCAAGTAGTTGTATTCTAGTTTGGACTCTTACACTGTTGTCTCCAATGATTTGATCTTCATGATGGTTCTTCTGAGTGTGTCTCGAGGTTTCTTTTGAGTTTATTATGTATCTTCTGTTGTCTTACTCTGTTCTTCATTTTCTTGATTCTCATCTTCATGATCATCTGGAGGATTAGTGTAGTTTTTTCTTCTGGATCTGTCTAGTATATCTTCTTCGAAACTCACATCAATTCTTTCCACAATTTTATGCAGTCTTTTATTGTAGCACCTTTATCCCTTACTCTTGGATGCATATCCCAAAAATATTCCTTCATCAGCTCTTGCATCATACTTCCCTAATTTTTCATCATTATTCTTTATGAAACATTTGTTACCAAAGACTCTAAAGTTCTTGATTGATTTTGGTTTCCCATGCCATAATTCTTATGGAATCTTGTCACAATTTGGTTTGAGATGAGATTTGTTGAGGATATGAACAACTGTGTGTACTGCTTCTGCCCAGTAGGTTTCGGGAATGTTTCTTTCTTACATCATTTCTATGGAAAATATGTTGTACTGACCTATTTTGCCTCTCTACCACTCCATTATGTTAAGGTGTACCTGAAACTGCAAAATGTTGCGTTATCCCACATTCATTGCATAGGTCTGCAAAATCATCGTCTGTGAATTCACCTCCTCTATCTGATCTGTTGCATTTTAGTTTACATCCAGTTTGATTTTCTGTCAGTGCCTTGAATATCTTAAATTATCAAATGCTTTGGATTTGTATATGAGAAATTCCACCCATGTTAATATGGAAAAATAATCAATTATCAGCATGAAATAGGATTCTCCACCTGGTGCATTTGTTCTTGCAGGTCCGCATAGGTCCATGTGTACAAACTGAAGAAGCTTACTTGTAGATAGTTGGTCTTTAGCTTTGAATTGTGAGAGTTTTTTTTCCCAGTTGGCAAGACTTACATATGGTATTTGGTGGCTTCTTTATTGTAGGAAAATCTTTGGCAACTTTCTTTTTGCTAAGTTTGATGATGTGGTCAAAATTTAGACGCCCAATGTTCTATGCCATAGCCAAGATTCGTCAAGTTTGCTGATGTGGCATGCTTCATTCTCTTCTTATACTATATAAAAATTACTCTTTGTTGAAACAACTTTGACCAAGGTATTTCTTGTGGTGATTGAACTTACTTCACAATCTTGGCCTCTGAAAAGAACCTCACAGCCTTTATTACACATTTGACTAACACTTAGCATATTGACTTTTAGACCGTCTACACACAATACATTCTGAGCCTCTCCTCTTCCACTATTAAGGCTAACTGTTCCTTTTCCCTTGATTTTCCCTGCTTTATCATTACTGAATTTTACATTCCGATATTTCTTTTCATCAAATGTTACAAACTTGCTTCGGTCTCCAGTCATATGCATTGAGCACCCACTATCCACATACCATTGATTGTTCTGATCTTGAGCTATTAGAACCAGATAAAATTTAATTATCTTCCTTTTCCATTGCATGCAACTATTTTCTCTATAACCTTTCCGAGGAGATGGATCACAGTCTTTGAGAGGACATTCGTTAGACTTGTGCCCATTTTTATGGCAGCTAAAACATTTGATTGTATTTATGAATAGATTGTGTACATGAGTGAATCCATCATTGTTCTTTATTACCCTTTAGTTTCCATACTCTAGTCTCTGTATATACACTCTGCACTCCATGGATTTATGACCAAACCCTTTACAGCAAAAACAATACCCATGGAAGTAGTATCTGTCTCTCGCAGAGATACTTTTTTGAGGTAGTCTTTTCGTTTATTGCATCATTTGTTGGTTGGATAGGATTTTCTTTGTCTTATATTATGCCACCATATGTCAAGGTTTGTGGCAGGAAAATCAAGTGATACTTCTCACAAGGGGAAGGAACCTCCTTTGACATCTTTCGAATTTTTTCAATTGATCCTTAGGAGCGTATGAGCCTTTTGCAGTTGACTGTTTCTTCATTTCTTTCTTTGTCACATGAAGTGGTTGCTTGTTTCTGTTTGTTTCATTATATATCATGGTCTTGATGCATTAATCTAATTCTCTGAATTCAATTTTTTCTCCTTCATTATCATTTACAACTTTAAAAAAAATGATATTCTTTTTATCTTTTGCCTTGGATTTCCTAGTTTGTCCTTCATAGCCTACCCTAGCCTTTATATGAGGAGGTCTTTGAGAATTTAGAATTTTGTCCAAATGTCCAAATATTTTCATTTGAGAAATATTCATAGTTAATTCAATTTGGGACTTTTCTAATTTCTTCCTTAGGCTTACCACTTCTTCCAGTTTTTCTCACTCCTGATTTTTATTATTTATTTCTATTTTCAGAATATCCTCTATTTTCCTTGATTCTTCTAGTTCAATCTTCAATTCAATAAGATCTTCTGAATCTGGTTTTTTCTTTGCATATTTCATAAGATTATATTTTTGTTTCTTACTCTTAAGTTTAAGTCTATCTATTTCCTCCAAGGCACTAATTAGCTCCCCCTCAAGATCTACCTCACCTTCTTCTTCAAATTCCCGGAGATCTTCCTCAAGCTCTTCCTTGGTCATCAAAATGAATTATGGTGTTCCTTATTCATTGGGGGATTCATCTAAGCTCTCAAATTCACTACTGTCTTGTTGGGCATAGAATTCTCTTCTATTAAATCTACTCCCTTTCGGCCTATTGTTGAAATTGATATTTTATTTCCCTCTTGTTGGAATGGGGTCTCCTAACAAGCTGTGAAACTGGTCCATTTTGAATATTTTTGATTATATTTAGTCTAGCGCAGGGGTTTTGGGGTGGTTAAAAGCCCCAAATGCATTATAATGGGTAAAAGGGTAAACCAAGGGTCTAAAAACCACGGTTTGCAGACCATAGGAAAGTCTAGGCTATATTGTTATAAATAGAGAAACATTTTGTATTGTAAAGGACAAGAAATTATGAGTTATTAATGTGATTTATGGTTTAATCGATATGTTTGGGTTTTGGGGAAAGGACTCCTGCTGGCTGTGTGCGCAGAGATCCAAGTCCAACTGTGTGCGGACCTTACTGCTATGTGCATAGGTTGGGAAGGGAATTGTAAGGAAGAATTGATGAATGAATGAATAAATAGGATTGATAAAGGATTGAATTCATGAGTAATCTTGTGTGAATTGTTGGTAATTTCTATATTGTGAATTTTCTATCTTTAAGATGCGAAGATCTATGTAATTTTGTTTCTGGATCTGGATCTATTCTGTTTTGTTTATGTATTGTTGTGTCACTGTCATAAAAAACATATAATTATAGATCTAGCGCACGTGGATGTGAATAGAGACCTAATTAATCCTATGTAGAACAATGTAATATGGGAATTACAAAACCTAGCGCAAACCTACTTGCCTTACCCATCCTTTCTCAAGGTGTGGAAGCCTGGTTCCACCACCCACCCATAATACTTCAGGTGAGACTTTGACCTACGCAAGCAGATCACTGCCGAAAGGGCCAGTAGTATAGGGGTTTGTTGGCAAACCTTGCACATCGAACCTGGGTCAGGACCCCTCAAGCCAAAAAATGGTTCCATTGTTGGGACCGGAAGAATTCTGAGAGAGGGATTGGGTAATGACAAGAGAATACTAGAAGCCACAAAGAAAGGAGATCGAAGACTAGTCCAAAAGGAAGGTCCAGGAGTTCGCAGTAAAAGAAAATTGCAGTGAGAAGTTAATGGCAGAAAGGTGGAAAAATAGGTACATCCTTACAGAAAGCTACGAAATATTCTTTGTGACATTTATGATTGAGCTCTAGGAGTGGTTGGCCAGACTTGTGGAATTCTAGAAGTGCTGGAAGGACGAGCGAGTCACTTAGTGGACCCTAGAGCTACTCAAGCAGCTGGAAAAAACTGATAATACTATCATGCACATGGTGGATCACTGGGTGGATAGTGTGCTAGGAGGATTTGTGACAGAAATTTTCCATTGATCAGTTTGTCTCATACTCAGAGGCTGAACGACGATTCTTCAAAGGGTTCCGAGGAAAATTTTTGAGGACGTTACCATTGTTGATTAAGATATTACTTTGCGAAAAGAGCATTCTGTGTAGTCATACTAAATGAATGATCTCAGATCTAGACAGGAGCATGACGCGCAGTGGAAAATACTATCGGACCAACTTGATGGAGGGAGATCCACCTATAATCTGTTGCAAGAGCCAGCTACACAAGATCCCCCAACTACACCACCACCTAGGCCGCACAAAGGTAAGAATTCACCCATACCACCAACCCCCCTAGACAGTGATATGGTTGCGCACCTAAAACTGCCTACCTTCAAGGGGATAGGAGATGAGGATATGGACCATTTTTGGTTCATGGAAAAATGCATATGGACTGCACAGAATGTGGCGAGTGACATGATAAAAAGGGTGCAACTATCGCTAGCATTCGAAGACAGGGCCCTGGACTAGTATATGTGATACATTGCCCATAACGGGAGTGCATCCATTCAAGATATCAAAGACACTCTGAAGCAACAGTTTCGAAATCCGAAATCTTATTCCCAACTGGTAGCAGAAGTAAAGGACTTCAAACAAGGTGTGTCTGAGTCAGTATGGGAGGCTGATTAACGGTTGAAGAAGGCAATCAGGGAAGGAGGGTTCGAGTATGATGATAGAAAGCATACAAAATGGTTCATCGCTATGTTGTTACCTCACCTACACACACCAATGATTCATCAGACCTTTTAATTGCAGGAGAAAGTTTTGGCAGTCACTATGAAACTAGAAGCTACACCCCAAGAGGATACGTCAGTAGGGATACAAAAAATCCAGGAACAACTTGGGGCTATGTTGGGTATGTGTTATATTCTTTCCACGATTAGCCCCATGCGCTGTATGTTGTGTCGAGCGTAGCTGGGGGGTCACGAGGGGCGAAGCAGTCCCCACCATTGGGGTCCGGGGCAGCGCCCCGGCCAAAATTTGTTTTTTGTGTGGACCCACTCATAGGCGGATCCGCCCATGGTTTTGTGCATGGTTTTGCACATGGTTTTGGGGTTCGATGGTTTTCGGCCCCTGGTATTTTGTAGATCCGGTCAAGGGAACTACGGTTATGTTCTAATCCAGGGTTAATGGATCGGGGTTTATGTATGCTTCGGCATGTATATATATGTGTTGTAACACTAAAAGGAATATAATGAAAAATCAAGCTGGTCGTCCCAATTTGGGATCCAGGGGAAAATCTCTGTGTTTATCTGTTTTATGTTTTATGCTCTTGCTATTGTTTATTTTTTGTTATAAGAATCGTGTGTAGATATTTCTGTTCAGGGTTAAAACCTACATTTGGTATCGGAGCTGTTTCGGCTTCAAGGGGACGCCTTTGTTGTTGAGGGTTTTTTTGCTCGGGCCTGTGGTAGACCCTGTTCAGTGGGAGATCTGCGGGATCGATTCTTGCGGTGAAAGAAGATGGCGAGCGGCGGAAAGATAGAGATCAAGAAATTTAATGGTCAGAGTTTTGAGTTGTGGAAGCTCAAGATGGAGGATCTGCTGGTGGATAAAGATCAGTGGATCGCAGTAGATCCAAGTACTAAACCAACGGCAATGTCAGATGAAGACTGGAAGAAACTGGATCGGAAGGCTAAGAGCACAATACGGTTGTGTGTGTCAGATTCAGTATTGTTGAATGTATCTGGGGAAGCTACGGCGAAGAATTTGTGGGAAAAACTTGGGATTTTGTACCAATCTAAGTCTCTGGTGAATAAGTTGTTCCTGCGGAAAAAGTTGTATAACCTGAGGATGAAGGATGGAGACTCGGTGACAGAGCATCTGAACGCCTTCAATACTGTGGTAAGTCAACTGTCATCTGTTGATATTAAAATCTCAAATGAAGATAAGTGCATCAGTTTGTTATGTTCTCTACCAGACTCGTGGGACAGTCTGGTTATTGCAATAGGTAGCAACACAACTACCTTGAATTTTGATGACATTGTCTCAGCCTTGCTGTCGGAGGAAATGAGACGGAGAAATATGGAGGGTCAAAATGGAGATTCCTTATCTGTACGAGGAAGGTCCCAGAACAGAAACAAGAATAAGGTTTCGAGTGGGAGATCTAAATCTAGAGGGAGATCTAAATCTCCTGGAAAGTTTGTAAAGGTGTGCTGGAAATGCGGAAAGGAAGGACACTACAAAAAGGAATGCAGATCTAAAGCTCCCGAGAAAGGAAAGGGATCTGATGAAGGTCCTTCTGCAGAGGCAAAAACCACCTCGGATGAAGGTGGGGATGTGTATTTGGCTTCTTCTTCAAATACACATGTAGATCATGAGTCATGGTTGATCGACTCAGGTGCATCCTTTCACTTCACTCCCCATAGGGAGTGGTTCTGCGAGTATGAGAAATATGATGGTGGTGATGTCTTCCTAGGGGATGATAGGAAGGCCAGAATCGTCGGACGTGGAAAGGTCAAGCTGAAGCTGCAAGGTGGAAGGATTAGAACACTTCCTGGTGTTTTGCATATTCCTACATTGGCCAGAAATCTGATTTCTGTAAGCAAGATGGATGATGCAGGTGTAAAAACAGTGTTTGAGAAAGATTCCTGCAAGATGGTTCGGGGAGCACTGGTATTAATGCGGGGAGTTCGGACTGGAACTCTGTACAAGCTACAAGGTAGTACTGTTACTGATGGGTGTAACAGTTCTGTGCTTCCTGAAAGTGGGACGGAAAGCCTAGCTATCTCTGGAGAAAAGACCATGCTATGGCATCAAAGGCTTGGACATATTGGAGAGAAGGACCTTCGGATACTGCATAGAGATGGTATGGTAGAAGGTATGTCTAATTGTTCTCTGGATTTCGATTTCTGTGAACATTGTGTATATGGGAAGCAGAATCGGGTGAGTTTTCCTTATGGTGCTAAGAGGGCAAACAAGATAGTAGAACTTGTGCACAGTGATGTGTTTGGGCCTGTGTCAGTTCCATCACTGGGAAAGTCTGTGTACTATGTTTCATTCATAGATGACTTCTCAAGGAATACATGGATATATTTCTTGAGGAAGAAATCTAAAGTCTTTGACAAATTTAAAGAATTTAAGGCTCTGGTGGAAAACCAGACATAGAAGAAGATAAAGGCACTGAGGACAGATAATGGTGGGGAGTTCTGCAAGAAGGAATTTGAAGAGTTCTGTAAGAAGTGTGGTATAGCACGGTAGAAGACTACTCCATACACACCTCAGCAAAATGGAGTTGCAGAAAGAATGAATAGAACGTTGATGGAAAAGGCAAGAAGCATGCTCAGTGGTACCGGGTTAGGACAAGAATTCTGGGCAGAGGCAGTGGAGACTGCATGTTACTTAGTTAACAGATCACCTTCATCAGCGTTGGAGGATAAGACTCCACATGAGGTATGGACCGGTAAGAAACCCTCTCTTTCACATCTAAGGGTATTTGGATGTGATGCATATGTACATGTTCCAAAGGAGAAAAGGACCAAGTTGGATAATAACTATGAAAGGTGCATCTTTATTGGGTATAAGGATGGTTTAAAGGGTTACAAGCTTTGGAACCCAGAAACAAGGAAGGTTGTGTACAGCCGAGATGTGGTGTTTAGAGAAGTGAAAGATGTTGTTAAACATGAAGTCCTACCAAAGGAACCCGAGAAGATAGAGTTTGAGCTAAAGGAGGATGAATCAGACTCTACAACAGAAGAAGACTCAGAAGATGAAGAGCCACAAACTCCAGCTTTAAGAAGATCAGTTCGGGAAAGAAGGCAACCAGAAAGGTATAGTCCATCTGCTTTTTGTTCAGGTTTTGCCTTAACTATAACTGATGATGAACCCAGAACTGTCAGGGAGGCAGTAGATTCAGAGGATGGAAAACTCTGGAAGGAGGCCATGGCTGATGAAATGGCATCCTTGCACAAAAACGATGCATGGAATCTGGTGGAGTTGCCGGCTGGAAGGAAGCCCATTGGGAGCAAATGGGTGTTTAAGCACCGGTATGCAGGTTGAAGAAGTCTCTGTATGGGTTAAAACAGTCACCAAGGATGTGGTATCAGAAATTTGATACCTATATACGGGGACTTGGCTTCACTAGAAGCAAGGAGGATCACCGTGTTTATTTTAAATTAATTGGTGACCGTGTTATTTATTTGGTCTTGTATGTGGATGATATGTTGTTGATTGGAAATGACAAAGAAATTATCCAAGATTTGAAGACCCAACTATTCTCCAAATTCGACATGAAGGATCTGGGTGCTACAAATTATATTTTGGGCATGGAAATTAAGAGAGATCGGGAAAAGAGGAAGCTCTGGTTAAACCAGAGGAAGTATGTTGAGACTATATTACAGAGGTTCAATATGCAGGATAGTAAACCAGTGAAGGTTCCTATTCCTGTAGGTGTAAAGCTGTCTGCTGAACAGTGTCCCAAGACACAAGAAGAAGAGGAGTATATGTCCTATGTTCCATATGCAAGTGCAGTGGGTAGCTTGATGTATGCAATGGTCTGTACTATACCAGACATTGCACATGCAGTGGGAGTATTGAGCAGGTTTATGTCAAACCCAGGGAAGGAGCATTGGACAGCAGTGAAGCGGGTTTTCAGATATTTACATGGCACCAGTGATTATGGCTTGTGCTACCAGGGAAGACCAGGATTGGAAATAATGTTGGACATTCGTGGTTTTGTTGATGCAGACTGGATGGAGATCTGGACCAAAGAAGATCTACAAGTGGGTATGTGTTTAGCCTATTTGGAGGCGCAATCAGTTGGATGAGTAAAAGACAGTCTGTAGTGGCTCTTTCAACTACAGAGGCAGAATACATAGCAGCCACTCATGCAAGCAAGGAAGTAGTTTGGTTGCAAAGATTGTGTTCAAGTATGGGGTTGGTACAACAAGCTATAAGGATAGACTGTGATAGCCAAAGTGAAATTTTCTTGGCTAAGAACCCTGCTTATCATTCAAAGACAAAGCACATTGATGTTCAATATCAGTTTGTTAGAGATATGGTTGAGGCTAAAAGGGTGTTGCTGGTAAAGGTGGACACTTTTAAGAATGTTGCAGATGCATTGAAGAAGTCTGTGAGCACTCAGAAGTTCTCTTGGTGTAGAGAAAAATTGGGTGTTGAAGAATTTGCCAAATGGCTAAGCTCTCCTGTGAGCCCCTATGGAAAGAAAACAACAAGTGGGAGAATGTTGGGTATGTGTTATATTCTTTCCACGATTAGCCCCACGCGCTGTATGTTGCGTCGGGCGTAGATGGGGGGTCACGAGGGGCGAAGCAGTCCCCACCGTTGGGGTCCGGGCCCACTCATAGGCAGATCCGCCCATGGTTTTGCACATGGTTTTGGGGTTCGATGGTTTTCGGCCCCTGGTATTTGTGTAGATCCGGTCAAGGGAACTACGGTTATGTTCTAATCCAGGGTTAATGGATTGGGGTTTATGTATGCTTCGGCATGTATATATATGTGTTGTAACACTAAAAGGAATATAATGAAAAATCAAGCCGGTCGTCCCGATTTGGGATCCAGGGGAAAATATCTTTGTTTATCTGTTTTATGTTTTATGCTCTTGCTATTGTTTATTTTCTGTTATAAGAATCATGTGTAGATATTTCTGTTCAGGGTTAAAACCTACAGGCTATGCATATGGAGATACAGAACCTGCGAAAGGAGCGAGGGAAGGATGGTTGCGCAAATCTCTGGTGCATATGATGCTGGGTGTCTGGCCATACGAAGGGTCAGTGCCCTCTGCTGACGGATTACATGCACGTAGGAGGACCTAGTCCAGTACTCCCAGGGGCAAGTAGGGAACTCGTCCTATTATGACCAAGTTTAAGCGGACCTGCACTATGGTGTGACGATTTTTGGGTAGCAGGACTACATGATACAAACCATTTCCCTCGGCTAGGTTCGTATGTCCCAGAACTAAAGCAACAATGGTGCTGATTCTGTCGATCAATGGGACATGATGAGAAGAACTATCATACTTATGACTTAATGATGGATCGTGGGAACTTATATAGGGTACAATCAAACCCTACGTCACTGAGACTTTTTGCAGACTTTGGAGGATCACCGACTAGAGGCAGAGGAGGTCGGGGAGGAAGCACAGGGCGAGGATGTGGGCAGTTAATCTGTTATAAATATGGAGAAATAGGGTACTTTTCCAGAGAATTCATAAATCCCACCAGGCCATCATGAAAATATTGTAGGCAGTTGGACCATGTGGTGGAAGATTGCCCAATTTTAAGAGCCAAGATGCAGGAAAAGTATCCCACCCCTACGCAGAACGTAAAAAGAGTTAAAACCAAGCTAAGGAAGGCGGATCCAAGTGTAAAATTGATGACATGTAGTGGACTGGTCACCTAGGGAGAAAAAGAGGAGCTTGCCTCTTGGGAAGGAGTGCACTTCAAAGAACAAGCACCACTAGTAGCCCCCACGTAGCTGCCGACGCAACCTCAGATAGAGGAAGGAGTTGAACCCTTTTTAAAGGCATGTCTCAAGCTGCTATGAAACTCGCAGGCCGTAGGAAATATCCAAACACTACTGAATACCTATGCAGCTCAGCCCAATTTTATCCCTGGAACCAAGGATGTACACAAACTATACAGCTATAAGAAACGCACCAGAAGAGAGATGCGATTGACTGTGCAGATTGGTGACTACGAGATGGATCAGGTTATCTTAGATCTTGGGTCGAATGTGAATGTATTACCAAAGAAAACATGGAAACAAATGGGAGATCCTAAATTTAAATCGTCCACCATCTAACTGCGAATTGAAAATCAACAAAAGATCATCCCTCTAAGTAGGTTACCAAAAGTCATGGTTGACATCACAAGGGTAAGGGTCCTAGCTGACTTTGAAGTAATAGAAATTGTGGAAGATGCGGATCCCTACCTTACGCTCCTCGGACTGGACTGGGCAATAGACATGGGGGGTGTCATCAATCTCAAAAAACATAGCATGGTGTTTGAAAATAAAAGTATGCACGTCATAGTACCACTAGATCCAAAAGAAGGTGCGTGCTATACAGAGCCAGCCTATGAGGAGGAAGAAATAGATCACATTTATAAATTGACTGTGTAGGATGAAGATCAGGTTAACCCCACAGATGAATGAATGCTCTGCTGGGAAAAGGACAGTGAATGTTTTTCCGATTCTGATAAGGAGCTGGAAAATTGGCAAGGTCAGTTGCACAAGGTTTCAATGCTACGATGTCTTCGGACCATCGGGAATTTTCGTCGCATCTCTACCAAGGAAAGAGACCTGACCTGCCATGAGGATGCAAGTGATAATAAGATGACTATTTAACCTAAAATTCCCACGGAACGCAGGCTAGGAGCACTGCCACTAGCACCGTGTGGAGCACCTACGCAAGTGCCTATATTCCTCACTCAAGAGAAGTATTGGAGTAGGGTGATCCTACGCTTAGGGACCCCAGTTTCCAGATGGGCTCCGAGTTCAGTCAACCTATGCAGATAATTTATAACATACAACACTCAAGGGTGTGATCGAACCTTGCCTGGACAGGCTCACTGAGGTACCGCTGACCTAGGCATGCGTTGGATTACGGACCTGCCTGAACCCACGTGTAATTGGGAGAATTTGTGAACGCCTCAAGTAACAGATGGCACGAGGATGCATGTCTCAGCCCCATTGTACAGGGACGTCCTGACCAAGGGCGAAGAGCATTTCTTGAAATAATTGGTGGCCAACTTGCACCTGAAGCATGTCAGGAAACACCTCACATCGACCTTAATTCAGGGTACGCGAACAGCACGCAGGCGTCATCCGCGGTCTGACATTCCATGGAAGCAACCTTAGGCACAAATGATGACCGTTAGCACATCCCAATTTGATAAGAAAGGAACCTTACAAGTACAGAAAATAGGCAGTAGATCATCAATGCAGCCATTTGTGGTAAGATTGATCCACCTGATCGATGGTCAGTCTCAAAAATGGGCTACTCCACCATTAAATAGCTCCGGATAGTGTGTGGTTGGCTGGATGACTTTGTGCCAGGGTATTTATTCACTCTACAACATGCTCCTGCTATCTGCGTACTGGTTTTCTGTGCTGATTAACATTCTCTGGGATGCCTGTTTTCTTGTTGCTAAGATGGACCCTAACCCATCGAATGATCCAGTCCCAGGCTACTCAGTACCCACAGATATCATCTTGAGAGGGCCTACGAATGCTGAGTGCAGTCAAAGGAGTGACCACTGGCTTCCTGCAGAAATAATTGTCTGCAAGCCATGAACAAAGAGGCACTGGTACTGCGCAATAGGAATAACCGACGTTCGCACTCCAGGGATAACCACGGGACCCAGCTGGATGGTCTTAGAAGATATAGTGGAAGAAGGTATGCTAGTACCACAATCCCCCACCCGCAGCATCATAGTCAGATCACAACTGGTTCTGTGCCAAGAAGGAATGTTGAGATACAAGGACATGCTGTGACTTCTCCGCAACTCCAGAGTACTGCCCAGCAGAAGCAATGTGTGTTCACTCCCTCGCACTTCCCTAGTTACCACTCATGATCCAAATACTGAGGACATCCAAATAGATTTAGCACAACTATCTTGCATAGAGCTACAAGGACTATACACTAGAGTGTTGCAAGAGGTTCGCTACTGTGACTGAACCTCGCAACAGTAGTATGACATACCTCCAGAAGTACGGGCCCAGTGGATTGCATTGGTCACAGACACAATGCATATTATTTAGGAGCAGCTGACGCAGGGAACACAATTGGTCGAAACAGCTACACAACTATGGACAGTAGTCTGGCACCATTTTATGCTTTAGCTTATCTAGAAGGAATTACAGTAGGTGGAAGCTACTCTAGATCAAGTCATAGCCTCCTCACCCTCCAACATCTCTATGTAGTGTCTAGCCATCTTGGACAAGATTGAGAACCTTCACCACAACAAGCATGTCATCCAAAAATGGTTGAAACCATGGGCCAACACCACACTCCAGCTCGCCGAAGACGCTTAAGCTGCCATTGCACGCCTCCACTAGTTTTTAGAATGGGTTACTACAGCTCCAGACAGCCCTTCCTCCCTGACACTTGTCAACATTGCGCAACAAGCTGCGGCCCAAAGTTAGGAAGTGCTCCCTCCACTCGTTTGTGCTCTGGCTACCTTGCATGTGCAAATAGAAGCCGCACCACTGTAGTGACTTGGGACGAGTCAAAAGATTGTGTTGGGGGACTGTTAGAATGGGGTCTCCTAACAAGCTGTGAAACTGGTCCATTTTGAATATTTTTTATTAGATTTAGTATAGCGTAGGGGTTTTGGGGTGGGTCAAAGTCCCAAATGCATTATAATGGGTAAAACGGTAAACTAGGGGTCTGAAAACCAGGGTTTGCAGACCATAGGAAATTCTAGGCTAGATTTTTATAAATAGAGAAGAATTTTGTATTATTAAGGACAAGAAATGATGAGCTATTGATGCGATTTGTGGTTTAAGCTATCTGTTTGGGTTTTGGGGAAAGGACTCCTGCTGGCTATGTGCACAGAGATCCAAGTCCAGCTATGTGCAGACCCTGCTGCTGTGTGCACAGGTTGGGAAGGGAATTATAAGGAAGAATTTATGAATGAATGAATAAAGAGGATTGGTAAAGGACTGAATCCGTGAGTAATCTTGTGTGAATTGTTGGTAATTGCTGTATTGTGCACTTTTTGTATTTAAGATACGAAGATATGTGTAAGTGTGTTTCTGGATCTGGATCTATTTTGTTTTGTTTATGTATTGTTTTGTTACTATCATAAAAAGCATATAATTATATGTCTATCACACGTGGATGTGAACAGAGACCTAATTAATCCTGTGTAGAACAAGGTAATCTGGGAATTACAAGACCTAGTGCAGCTCTGATTGCCTTACCCATCCTTTCTCAGGGTGCGAAAACTTGGTTCCAGCACCCACCCATACTACTTCGGGTGAGACTTTGACCTGCGCAAGCAGGTCACTGCCAAAAGGGCCAGTAGTATAGGGGTTTGTTGGCAAACCTTGCACACCGAACCTAGGTCAGGACACCTCAAGCCAACACCTCTTGACTGATTCTCTTTTCTTATGAGGACATTTAGATTCATAGCGCCCCACTCTTCCATAGTTAAAGCACTTAAATGGAAGTTTACCTTTATACGTACCTATGCCTTTCTCCAATATTCTGAAAAAATTGGCCTCTTCTTCATCAGAGAAGGAGCATGTACCTTCCTTCTCCTCTATGCACGTATCTACCTTAAAGGTTGCCTCTGTCACATTTGACTTCCCCTTTGGAAGTTCCATCTCATAAGCCATCAAGTTTCCAAGCAATTGGTTCATGGTCAATGTTTCCCAGTTTGTTGTTTCTTCTATGGAAGAAACCTTAGGGTTAAACCTCGATGGTAAAGATCTCAATATATTTTGTACAATTACACATTCCTTAATGGTTTCTCCTAGAGCTTTCATGTTATTCACAACTTCCGCAACCTTTAAGAAGAAACTAGCTACATCTTCATCTTCATTCATTTTTACATTTTCAAACAGAGCTCTATAGGCTTACAGTTTGGCCATATTCACCCTTTTATCTCCCTCATGGATATTTTCTAATGTATCCCAGATATCTTTGGTAGTCTCACTGTGTATTTCTTTAATAAATTCTGACTCACATAGCCTGCTCAAGAGTGCATTCATGGCTTTTGCATTAGCTATGAAATTTTGTTTGGCATCTTTCTCTATTTTAGTATCCTTTTGAGCATATCTTTCTTCTACAATAGCCCAAACTTCTATTCCTAGAGACATTAAGTATGTCCTCATTATTATTTTGGGGACCTAGAATCTCCTTCTAGTTGTTAAACTGATACAAAAGAAACTGGCTCTGATACCAACTGATGAAATCTTAGTTAAAATGAGAGGGGGGGGGGGTGAATTGGTTTAATACATTCATGGACATTTAAAAATATTTCATTCATCTCATTTACACCTTCATTTCATCAGAAAATTAATACGTAATGGATCAACAAACATAATGTGTGGACAACAAGTAATTAAATAGATTAAAACATCACATCAACACTTAATCATAAAGAACATAGACAACAGACATAAGTGGAAACCCATAAAGGGATAAAACCACATATTATTATTGTTGTGATGCAAAGGCAAGCTCCAACTCCCTCTTACAACTTATTTTCTGTAGGCTCCAACCAACAAGAGGCTTTTACCCCAAATTCTGCAAGCCAAAACTTGCAAGGAATCTCCAACTCCCATCAATTTTCGGCAGGCTACAACCCACAGGAGGCTACCTACATCAACCAACTACAACTGGACATCTATCAAGCTACAACTTGATATGGAAGCACCAACTCCCTCACACTACAATAAAATCATATGCTGATTTACTTGGATATTAGCTCTGTTTTTCTCCTTCTTTAATGTTGCCCTTCCAGCCCTCAAATCTACTTCATATCAGCTCTAGATCTGTACAAAATCTCTATCTGTTCTCTCCCATTCTTCCACTCTTTAACCTCTCTATGAATATTACAATAACATCATTTATAGATATCACTTCATGGCTGTTTGTAATTTTATATGGCAAGATGAAGTGAACAAGCATGACTCTTGCCTTCCACCCACTCATTTCCTCACTCATCTTATTCAGGATGTTACAAAAATATATACACTCATTTCAGTATTAATTCGAATTTTTATTTTCCTTGGAGACTTGTCTTTTCATTCCAAACAATATAAAATAAATAATACATTTATAGTTACAATCAAATATTTCACTCAGCCCTGTCAGCTTCTTAGATTTGTTGTGTGCTTTTCATCTTCTGCTTGTTGTCCCTTTGTCTTTTATGTTTTTGCCATTATATTTCCAACTGTGCTGAAAAATGACTGTCTTAGCCTGAATTGACCCATGCATTTATGTTTTACACGGCCTCTTCTTATTACATATCTTACCTGCAGCGTTCTATGCTCTTCTCTGCTCCTTTGCTCTGTGTCGGTTTACTTACCCGAGTCTCCCTCTACCCATGTTTATTCTTTGTTATCAAACTGTCACAGCTTCATAACACCTCTGCACATGTGTCATGTCACTTGCCCAGAGTCTTCTCTCTTGCATTCAACCTTTCCTTTTTAACTCACAGCTGCATCTACATGGAGTTGTTCTTCCCTTAGAGTCGGGTCTTACCCGAGTCTACTCCCATTCAATATTTTATTTTAACTCACTATTGCAACATTGTTCTGCATGGGCTTCAGGTCCTTTTCATGCATTCAATCCTTTCCTTTGTAACCTGAGTCGACCTCCGCTTCCATGGTTTTCTTCATAAAAACAACACAAACACATTAAACCTTAGACCTTAAATATATTATAATTCACCTTTGAACTACATCACGTCTGCTTCATAAATCGCACTTCGCATTCCTTATATTTTACATTGTACTCTCCTTTTCCTCCTCCAAAGAGATTTAACAAAGAAAAGTCTCTTCATACATGCTTAAATTTGGGTGTAGGGTCCCACAACACGGTGACCAATCACAGGCAATCGCACTTCTCAACCTTTACGATTTAACTTAGTGGTTAAACCTTATTCCTTGCTATATGCGATATTGCGTAGTGCCAACACATGCCTTCTCCACCTCGCATCACAAACAACTTAACTTACCATGCGACGCCTTAATTCTTAACTCTAAAAGTTGTGATTTGTGAAATCGCTCCTGATGTGATTCGATCTCTGCCATTGGTCTTTGAAGGATTAGACGGTCCACACTTTTTTCGCTAATCAACTTCGCATCGCAGGTTAAATAACTTAATGTGCGAAATATTAACCTTATCCGCTAAATTATGTGATGTGTGAAGTCTTCATAGGTTTGCGAGATGATCCCCACTGTTGATCTGTGCTTGATCTAATGAACCTCGCTGCTTCTTGAAAATCAGATTGGTACTCGATCCTTAACACATAAACACTATAATTTTCAATTTGCGATGTGCGCTTTCATTCTCCGCCGGACATGCGTCCACATCTCTGCCATTTAATATTGAAACTTCAATTCTGTGATTCTATCCTCACCATATGAGTCCTCACTTGGAATTATTCTAAGGATTTTCTGCCTTAGTTGATTTCTCTACATTCTACGACCACCGCTACTCTGCATCTCCACTATCCTTCCTGAGCTTTATCTAATTTTTTTTTAAAGCGTTGATCTCTCCTGAACTTTTTCTTCTATTTTTTATTCACTTCGACTTGGGATTATCATGCTTTCTACATGCCTTAATCACTATTTCAATCTAGAATATAGACCACCATAATGTATTACTTCTCTGAATCCATAATTCGTTATTTGTTTCTTACTCCTTTACCTTTGTTGATGGTCTACTGCTGCTCCTTGCCTCTCTTTTATGCTTTCTTACTGCATTATTGCCTGATCTACTTATTTTCCTTATTGCAACTACTTCTCTACTCCTTTGCATTAATGATAGTTCTGGTGCTGCTCCTTTGTGCTCCTTTTCCATCAATGAAAATATTTACAACAACCTCCCCTTTTGCATTGATGGAAAAACTTCCTCCAAGACTTCCTCCCCCTTTCATTCTAAGAGGTGTCTTTCTTCCTCTGCTTGCTTTTCAAAAGAGCCTTTCCTCTTCTACCTGCTTTTCATCCTCATTTGACATCAATGGAAAAGGGCTGAAAATTTCCCATTGTATTTTCTATCCTTGCATTCATTCTCTCTGAGTTCTGTATAGGCCTTCCTCTTCTAAATTTATACTTTGCTGATCCAATCTGGTCTATAATATTTATTGGGAGAACACTTTGAAAATTATTGAGATTGCATGAATGGAGGGCATGTCACCATATAATTTTCTATACTTATGTCAGTTACTGCTTGATAGAGGTGATATGTGCTAGACCTTTGACGTACTTCTCTCATAATACTCCTATCTTGAGGACCTGTACCATACCATTTCTCTACTAATAGCACATTATATTCTACTGAAAGGTGGGTTGCTTTCTCCAAATACCAATTGATGAATGATGTAATGATATAATCATGATAACCATTTCTCTTATTGATCCTTCTTAAGAGAATTTTGTTTCATTATTAACACTTTGCAGAAATACATACATTCTAATGATCCTTTGTAGATCTTTACCAACTCCATAACTCTATATTTTTTGTGACAACTTTTATGGGCTGAACTCCCCCTAGAATGATTCTTTATTGTCTGATACTACTTGTCACTTGTCTACTGCACTATTTCTATTCCTTATATTGTAGCCTTTGCTGGTGTATTTATGTTGGAACAGGGCCCCCTAAAAGTTGTGAATTTTGTATAATTTTGTATATTTTTGGTATTAATTAGTCAAGCATAGGGGTTTTGGGGTGGGTCAAAGCTCGGAATGCATTGTAATGAGCCAAAGGTAGACCAAGAGTCCGCAAACCATGGTTTTTGGACCATTGGAAGCGTAGGCTAAGTCGATATAAATAGATGAACATTTTGAGTCTTAAGGTAGGCGAGAATTAAGTCTGATGCTAAGTGCGAATTATTAGATCAGTTTTTGGGTCCTTTGGGTAAGGAATCCTATTGGATGTGTGCGCAGAGATCCTCAATCCTTTTGTGTGTGGACCCTGCTGGCTGTGTGCACAGGCTGTGTTTGGATTGTACTAGGTTTTGGATGCTAATATATGTGGATATAGTTAAAGTATCTTTGTGTTATCTGATCTGATGTGTTACTATTGGAAACTTTGGGATCTGTGGGAGCTATGAATACAGTTGTGTTATCTGTTTATGTTGTGAATATGTATGTGTATGGTATGAATTGTATCCATTATATTTCATTAATGATGTTTTATGATATTGTGTGTTGTTAACTACTGATATGCACGTGGATGCGAAGGTATTGACTAGATATGTGCATGATAGTAGCTCTGTTATACTGCGGATTATATTGTTAACAAACCTGCAAATAGAACAGTCTTGTGTGAACCTGATAAGTTTTGAACACATATCTTCTATACTTACTTACTCTCTCTCTCGGTGCAGAAACATGGTTCCAGCACCCTCCCATACTACTTCGGGTGAGACTTTGGCCTGCGCAAGTAGGTCACTGCTGAAAGGGCTAGTAGTATAGGGGTTAGTTGGAAAACCTTAACCTCCGAACCTGGGTCAGGACCCCTCGAGCCAACAAATGGTTCTATTGCCAGGACCGTGAGAATTTTGAGAGAGAGATCAGGTAATTCCAAGAGAACATTGGAAACCTGAGAAGAAATAAATTGAAGAGTGGTTTGAAAAATAGGTTCAGGAATTTGCAGTAAAAGAAAATCGTAGCACGAAGCTGACAATAGAGAAGTGGAAGAATAATTACATTTTCACTGAAGTCTACGAAATATTCTTCATAAAATTTGAGAACAAACTTCATGAGTGGCTGGAAAGTCTCGTAGATTTCTAGACGTGTTGGAAGGACGAGCAGGTCACGCAGTGGACTCCAGAATTGATCTAGCAGTTAGAAAGAACTGATAATACCATCTTTTGTATGGTAGATCACTAGGTGGATAGTGTGTTGGGAGGATTTGTGACGAAATTCGTAGTCGATCAGTTCATGTCCTATTCAAAAGAAGAGCGGAGGTTATTCAAAGGGGTTCCGAGGTAATTTCTTGAAAAAACTCCCCTTGTTAATCAAAATTTTTATGTGCGAAAAAGGTATTTTTTGTAGCCACACCAAGTGAATGACCTATGTTCTAGGTGAAATCACAACACAAAGTGGTAAATACTACATAACTAATCAAGAAGGAGATAGATCTATCTATAGCCCAATAAGATATTCGGCTGCGCATAGCCCCCCAGCTACACCAACTTCAAGCCAGCATAGGGGTAAAAACTCAATCATACCTCCACCTCTATCAGAAGACGAAATGGCCTCGCACATGAAGCTACCTACCTTCAAGGGCATAGGGGACGAAGATATGGATTAGTTCTGGTTTGTCACAGAGTCGATATGGACTACGCAAAATGTGGCCAGTGATGTTGTGAAGAGGGCGCAATTATCCCTTGCCTTTGAAGGAAGAGCCCTAGACTAGTATATGGGATACGTAGCTCATCATGCAAAAGTGACCATTCAAGAGGTTAAGAATTCCCTAAAATATTAGTTTCAGAAGCCTAAGTCCTACTATGAGATAGGAAATGATCTAAAAGATTTCAAACAAGGACCCTCTGAGGTTGTATGGGAAGGTGACTAGCAGCTAACGAAGGTGATTAGAGAAGGGGAATTTTTGTACGATGACAGATAGCACAAGAAATGGTTCATCGCTATGTTACTGCCTGACCTATGATTACCTATGGGTCAGCAAGCCATTGAAGCATAGGAAAAATCCTTGGATATTGCTATGAAATTAGAAGTTGCACCAAGAGATGACACCCAACTGGGAGTACAACAAATCCAAGGCCAGCTGGAGGCGATGAACATGGAGATCCAGAACTTGCGAAAGGACCGAGGGAAGGAAGCTAGCCCAGATGTATGATGCATACGATGCAGGGTATTAGGCCATACCAAGGATCAGTGCCTGTTGCTGAAAAACTACCTACAGGCTGGGGGAAACAATCTGTTGCGCCTGGGACCAAGCAGACCAACGTCGTGGTGTGATGATTGTCGCATAGCTGGCATGCATGATACTAATCACTGCCCCCGTTTGGGTGTGTATTTCCCAGAGCTGAAGCAACAATGGTGCTAGTTTTTCCAATCAGTAGGACACGATGAACATAACTCCTGAACTTATGATCTAATGATCGACTGGGGAAACCTATATAGGGTATAATCGGACCCTTCTTCACCAAGATCCCCCTCAGGCATAGGTGGTTCCCCAGCTAGGGGTAAGGGAGGGGGCTGAGGTGGAAGTGCAGGTAGGGGAAGAGGACAATTTATATGCTATAACTGCGGAGAGGTAGGGCACTTGCGAGGGACTACCTGAACCCTGCGAGGAAATATTGCAGATACTTTAGACAGTTGGACCATGTGATTTAAGATTATCCAATTCTGATAGAAAAAATGTAGGAAAAGAAGTAGACAAATATGCATAATGTGCAAAGGGTTAAGGCAGAACCTCAGGACGAAGGACCAAGCATTAATGCCATCACACACAGCAGCATGGCCACTGGGGGAGCTGAGGAGAAAGCTGCGGATGAGCCTCTTATTCGAAAAGCAGCCGTCAAACAAGAAGGTTTGGACCTACAGAAGGAAAAGGAAACCTTTGTCGCAGCTCACCAAGACTTTTCTAAGGCTGAGGCATCTACTTCTCAGGCCCCTGCAAAACTCAAAGCATATGACGAGGTCAAACCATTTTTGTAGGAATGTATGAAATGACTGTGCAACCAAAGGGCCATAGAAAATCTTCAAGCACTAATAGACAGTTGCGCAGAAAGAACTAATCCACCCTTGGAAGTTAAGTATGTGCACAAAATATACAAGCATAAGAAACACACTAGTAGGGAAATGCGGCTAACAGCATAAATTGGTGATTATGAGATGGATCAGGTTATTTTGGACCTGGGATCGGGTGTGAATGTACTACCCAAGAAAACTTGGCAGTGAATGGGAGAACCTAATTTGGAATGGTCCACTATCCCGCTGTGCATGACCAACCAGTAGAAGATCATACCATTGGGGAGACTGTCAAAGATCGTGGTAGATATCACAAGAGTTAAGGTTTGGACTGACTTTCAGATTGACCCCTATCCTGCGCTCCTAGGATTAGATTGGACCATACATATGAGAGGTAACATCAACCTAAAGAAAAGAAGCATTGTGTTTGAAAATGAAGGTACGCGGGAGATAGTACCATTAGACCCTGTGGAAGGAGAATGGTATACGGAGCTGGTGAGCGAAAAAGAGGATATGGACCATATCTATAAGTTAACCACACAGGATGAAGATTGGATCAATCACATGGATGATGGTGTAATTTTCTGGGAAAAATATAGCGAATGTTTCTCTGACTCCGATGGAGAGATGGAAAATTAGAAGAATCAGTTACATGACGTATCTGCGCTACGATGTCTTAGAATCAACAAGGACTTCTGATGCATATCCTCTAAGGTATGATAACTACCCTACTTTGATGGTTCTGGTAGTATTAAGGAGTTTTTGCAAGCATTTGAAGCTGAGGTTCCGAGAGAGTGAAGGCTATGGGCCCTTAATCTATCCATGCACGCAACACCTACGAGATGGTGGGATACACATAAGGGGGTGTTCCAGGATTGGGAAGAGTGTCAGGATATGATGATCCTATGATTTTAACCTTTGTTCTAGGTGAGCATAAAGATATTCCTTGGCCCAGGAGACCCACACAAGCATTTATTCGCTTGGATGGAAAAATAGTGTAACCAGACTACAGAAGAATGGGTTCACATGTTCATTCATGCCTTGGGACCAATTCCCACTGCATGGTACTTAGATGCAGATCTACATCAGTGCATCCGCCACTGGGAAACATTAAAGGAGGAATTTGTAGGAAAATTTGGGTTAGCAAGGGGAATGGAGGCGCTTGGCGAAGCTCTTCAGGATATAGATACCTTTGTATTTGATGAATCGCACCCTTACGGAGCACTTGGGGCACCAACATAGGAAACGCAGATGTAGGATATTGTCAATTGCCACAATATAGCAATAGAAGAGTGTGATGAAGATCTTTGAAATGTCTCTATCCCAGAATAGGAGGGAGAGTGCGCAGTTTCTGAACCCCCACTACAAACTATCAATGTTACTAAGCCTCTGAAGCTGCGAGAAGTCATCATTGGCACAGAAGAGCATCCCAAGTTGGCTAAAATTGGGGATTACTGGGATGATGATACAGTCGGCAAAGTTGCAGAACTACTTACTGAGTATCAGGACTTATTCCCGACGAAGTTCTCGAAGCTTAAGGGGATCACAGGGGACCTAGGGGTCATGCACATCACGTTAAAACCAAATGCGTGCCTTGTGAAGCAACGACCTTATCGGTTGAAACCTAATTATAAATAAAATGTCAAGGAAGAAATTGACAAGATGATTACCACAGGTATCATCGAGCTGGTTGAACAGTCAGAATAGGTAATTCTAATGGTGTTTCAGGAGAAAGAGAGGAAGGGAGAGATATAAATCTGTGTGGACTTATGAAAATTGAATGATTCCTGCATACATGATCCCTTTCCCACGTTGTTTTCAGATGAAATCCTTGATAGCCTGGGAGGGAAGGAAGCATACTCATTCACAGATGGGTTCTCAGGCTACCATAAAATCAGAATCGCACCTAAAGATTTCAGCAAAACTACGTTTGCTATTGAATGGGGATCCTTTCAATATATTGTCATGCCATTTGGGCTCAAGAACGCCCCTGCCATATTTTCGTGGGTGGTGGTCGCAGTGTTCAAAGAGTTCATCCACAAGTTCTTAGAGGTGTATTTTTATGATTGGACTATCTTTGGCTTGGTGAAGAAGCACGTCTCAAAACTGCGCATGATGTTGGATGCCTGTAGGAAGCACCAGATTTCCCTGAATATCAAGAAGTGAATATTCTACGTACCCTTTAGAATCTTTCTCGGGCACATAGTTTGTCAGAAAGGATTGATGGTTGATCGTGCCACAGTTGCAGTTATCACAAATCTGGCAGTCCCTACAACTAAGAAACAACTTTGTTCGATCCTTAGACATACAGGCTACTACAGGAAGTTTATTCAAGGGTACACGTGTTACACTGAAAATTTTCATCCTGACATTCTGCCATGTGTAGGAGCTCATTATTACTCATACTTCTCCCTTTTTCAAGTCTAACATATCAGTTCCTCATGTCAAGCCTTGAAAATCAGAGAAAATTCCTAAAAGTCTCCTAAACTTTGGTGTCGCACTTTCTGGCTATCTTGCCTATGGTCCCACACCCAATGTTCATCTTTCCTACGTTCCTGAACGCACTTTATCTTTTTTATAGGTGCGGACCCCTGTAAGATTAAAAAGGCACAAGTAATGTTAGTATGAATTCTTCGTCGAAGCGTACGAAAAAGAACCACTTTAGCTACGCATAACTAATAGCCCTAACAACAATAGAGGCTGCCAAACATCTTCAGATCTGCAATTAGTAGTTAAAATGCTGCAACAAACAGATCTATAAATGGAAAGACATTAAGCAGTAAAGTAAAGAGTTTGCTCCATGCATCCAACAGACAAGACAAGAACACGATTTTTGAATGAATTTTTATATTATAGGGCACCTGGGAGGAAACAAGAAGGTGTATCCGGATCTCCTCAATGGGATGGGTTCTTTGTAGTCCTCAGCACTTCAGATCTAAGCTTTCTCTCTCTTGTAGATGTAGAAAACCCAATGTAGAAGATAGAGCTCAATGGGAGCAAATGGTAGGAATGAGACCAAGTGTATAGATCCAGAGTGATCTAATAGGCAACAAAAGGTGAAGAATGATGGGGAAAACCCTCCTATTTATAACAAAATATTGGGCCATTCTAGATCTTGGTGCATGATTAAAATAATGTTAATCAAATCTAGATCCACCTCTATGGAATATTTTATTATTATTTGTTGGAGGGAAAGGGTGTTTGACTTGGGTCAAATCCCTTGATTAGTGAAGAATAAATAAATAAATGATTTATTTATCTTTTTAAGGAAGTGGTTGGGATATAATCAAATAAATAATGATTTATTTAATTAATGGTGGTTGATTTGATCATATTTAACAAGGAATATTATCTAAATAAGATTTAAATAATTATTCCTAGAAAATAATAAGATAACTATGGGTTTATCTCATTAATTTCTTTGTTTTTGGGTTAAACATGACTGGGAATTATGGTTTAATAAATTATTCCTTTTGGGGTCTCCTAATTATGTTGAAAGCGATTTTTAAGGTGGCTTGGTACACATGTTGATACTTGGATTGTCAACGAAAAGGGTCCAGATGACCAAAAAATGGTGTACAGATTGCCCCCCAGCGTGCGAGTGTCAGGAGCAAATCGTATGACCGAAGTACGTTGTAAGAAGACAATCACTAGACAACAAAAGGGTATGTCAGAGAGAGAAATATGAGGTAGATAGTGTGCGGAAGGACTAGACCCTGAGGAGACGAGACTCGCAGGTGCAACAAGTCTCTGTTATGAGAGGGTACCTGTGCTGAAGGCGGCGGGGGAGGCATACCTATGCCCGCCGTGACAAAGTACAAAAGAATAGTGTGTCCAGTAAACAAGGGACCGAACCATAGAGTACAGCTGGCATAATCAAGGGCCAGGTAGAAATACAATGAAGAGTCTCACATACATGCTGTGCCTGGGATAACAGCCAGGACTAGTACAATAATATCTGAGTACATGAGATAAATACAACCCAAATGCCCCCTGTAAATGGGGAAGGGCTCACAAAATCTGACTAATACATGCAAATCATAGAGGTGCTGCAAGTGGCTAAGGCCAACATCATCAAAATCTGGAGCGGCATCAAAGGCTGCAATGAAGAGGTCATCCGGGCATGTGGGGGGCTACCTGCGGGGCCACCCCCTCATGAGGGCTGAGACATCTCACACACGCCCGGGAATCATCAAGAGCTGCTGCTGGGTCACTGGACTGTCCAGTATACTCATCTCGATCATGCTGAAAGGAGCTGGAGAAGTAATCAAGTCAAAGGGAAGTGAGAGATCCCCCTGCCTGATCCGAGGCACCGAAAAAGAGTGGAAGCTGGAACCAAGGTACACCGCCCTCTAGACCTTGCTTCTGGAATAAATGTGCTGATGTCGACAGAAGGAGGTCCGCCGTAGGTGAGGCAATGAGAGATCCTCAACTAAGGCACGAGAGAAGAACAATAGAGCGACGGACAGACTGACACTAATGATGATAGTGGAAATGGGAAGGATGGAGTGGCGAATGGACGACTTCCCTTGTTAGAGCATAAAGGGAATGAATGACATGGCAGCGACTGACACAATATCGAAAGGGACAGGGGACAGTGGGGCTGAAGGTCATGATATGCGACACAAGAGAGGAACCAAGCAAAGAAGAATGGAGGGCTATAGTGGGGTGGAAAAGGACGCAGGATAGACTCCATGAATGCAATGATGACTCAACTTGGATGCTCTAAACAAGGGCGACTTGATAGTGCTGCCACACAGTAAAGGCCCCAATGGGGGGCCATGGAAGCATGAGTACAAGGTGGGCACTCATGACGAAAATCGACATGAACATGGACAAGTAAGGGAGCGATATGGTGCCCCAAGTACAAGTGTCGTAAGTGAGGAAATTCGATTTTAAGGAGCGGTGAAGTGACCCTTCGTGGAAAAAATGTGTCCGGGTGAAGTATCAAATCACCAAAAACTAATTAAAACCCATTTGAGAGCTCAGTGAGATCTAACCAGCGGTGCTGACGGTTCGTCGAACGGGGCTACGGTGTGGTCGCAGCAGTCGAAAGAAGAAACAGGGGTTCTCTTTTAATGAGGCAGTTTTCCCTCCAAAATCATTCATTTGCTCTTGTTGCTGTGGTGAATGTGGAGAGGAGAGAAGGCCCTAAATCTTGCGGCGAACGTAGCGGACAAACCGACCGTTGGATTCGAGATCTGTCAGTTGGAGGTAAGAGGCCTAACCTTGCTCTTGCATTTTGGTGGATTAGATTTGCAGTTGAGGGCCCAACACCCCAGAAACAGTCCCTCCCTCATCTCTACGGCCGGGTCGCACTTTTTGGGGCAAAAAGTGCGACCCAGGACGCAGGTTCTAGGGCAAAAAGTGCGACCTGGTCCAGAAAATGGCAGAAAACTGCGACCTAGGAGATGAGGGGGGTTTGGTGCTGTTTTATGGCTGGGAGTTGGGTTTTGGTGTGTGGTTATGGTTTTCCCGATCTGTACCCTGACAAAAATAATGTGTTTGTGCAGGTATGGCAGAGTTGCGGGTCAACTGGAGAGAGAGGGATCTAGGAACACTTCGGACAGAGATCCAGGCGGATCAGGGCGTTCGTCGTGTATTGGCCAGATTTGGGGTTCTCAAGTTTGTGGAGAACCCGTTGATGAGAGCAGGGGAACCATTACTGGCCCGGATTATCAGTTATTGGGATCCAGATCAGGAGATCTTTGTGGTGCAAGGGCACAGGATCGAACTGACGGTCCAGGATGTGTACTTCCTGACCGGCCTCCCACCACTGGGGATAGTGGGAGACACGCAGCCAGTGCTGCCGCGGGGGCGGCATATCATGGAGTTCGTGGGCATCGTATCGTCCAGGTCTCAAGTCAAGGGGACTTCGAATACCGATCGGGGGATCTAGAGAGGCTAGGAAACCGTCTTCGTGCTTCGCCGAGCATGCTTTGCGAATCTGAGCAGCAGGCGTTCCATCACATCAGGTGTGAGATGATGATAGTGGAAATTTGTGTTGAGTGGGACCTACTTTGGGTGGGCTCAAATGATGTTGGTGTCGCTAAAGCGACAGTTGTCGCTATGCAAGCGGCCGGTGAATCATGATTGCTCATATGGGACTTTGTTGTGCGCCTTCTTCTTTGAGAAGATCCCGACCTTGAGGCCTCGCGTGCAGCTTCCAGATGGGGGCCCGAGAGAGCCCGGGATGCGTCGTTGGGGACGACTACTCTGCAAAGGAGGAGGAGGGGCGGTCGGGCGAACATTTCGACCGGAGTTTTTTGCCCATTGGGATCAGATGCCGTTGTACATAGACGACTACCCGTATAGTGGGATGAGCTACTGTGGGGATCCGGATCTGCCACTTCCGTCTGGTCGAGTCTGGGGGCCCGATGGTAAGTGACAAATTGCTATTCTTATGTGGGCATGTTAAAGTTTTTGAATAGTAAATAATGATACGGATTCAGGGACTTTTGGTATGCAGATATAGCACCGGTAAAACCGGCCGGATATATGGGACGACCGGCAGCGTCTGGAGCTACGGGTCCGAGTGGGTCGAGAGCAGCGCAAAATGAGGATGCAGCCGCCCTACTGGAGGACATCCGCCGTAGATGTGAGCAGCTGTTGACCGGAGTATCGGAGCGCGGGTGGCAGGATTTAGACGACCAGTACATAGAGCCATGTGTTGGTCTCCCCTCGGAGTGGCGAGGTATCATGCGGTGCATGGCGATGGCCGGTCAAGCTATGCGTGATCTACAGGCTGCAGGGGCAGAGCCATTGGCCCGGGAGCCTCCAGATAGTGATTAGGGGCATATGGTGCCCCTTCTGATGTATGTAGGGGCAGGTGGTGCCCCCTATAATGTATGGAGGGGCATATGGTGCCCCCAGTTTTTGAATTTTGTTTGTAACATGCTATGGGCATGTCGTATGTATATGTATGGAGGGGCATATGGTGCCCCCCGTTTTTGGATTTTGTTTGTAACATGCTATGGGCATGTCGTATGTATTAGAGTAGATGGACTCATCAATATATGGTTTGCGACACATATTATGGATATGTATCGTCTTTTGATGGTTGATTTAATGTTATTGTCTTGTATGAATTGTGTGTGATAAATGCCAATCTAGAACATGGTTTGCAATACTATCTACATAGTGATTCTGGTCTCGGGGTACATGGTTGAAAGTTATGGTTTCAAACGCACGTATTAAGACTTTCACTCGTAAATAGCATCTAAACAGCACAGGGTTATGCACACGATAAACACCATTTAGTTGCATTACAAGAAGCAGGGAATCCAAACGAACGTGCAGATGGCGGATGCGATGCAAAAGGGCATCGGCTAATAGGCCACGCACTGCATCATATTCGGCCTGATTGTTGGTGGCAGAACCAATGCATACCCCGTTAGACAGAACGAGGTCATGCAAGGGGGTGAAGATGGCCCACCCTGCCGAGGCAAGATTCCTGGAGTAGCGACTTGCACTATCGGCGTAACCGATAAAGGGTGTGGACGAGGGGTCCTGCAAAATGGTGTGACAAGACAATAAATGAGGGGATGAAAGGAAATGACGGCAGCGTGAGGGTACAGAAGTCATCGAGCGGTAATGGCAGGAGGAAGGGGCAGGATGATCAAGACTCAGACAAGGTGGTGTATGAGAGCGATCGGAAACATGGCGAGGACTCGGGCTGCGGAGGTCAACAGAGACACAAGTGGAGTGATCTCGAGTATCAAGGGACACAACAGGGGAGGATGCAGACGGGCTAGGCTCCGAGTGTCGTGCAGAGGAGGAGAGGTAAAGAATGGTGACTATAGACTCCGTCATCTGAACATCAGGGGGGGGGATGTGGATGGGAGCGGGGGGATCCTCAGGTTGGCCTGCAGCATACTGCGCGAGAATGGGAGAGGCGGATTGATTTTGTTCAACCTCATACTCGCGGATCACCTCAAGGGAGGCACGGTAATGCGTCAGGTGAGGACAATAATGGGAGTAGTGGCCATGGACACCGCACAAAGCACAAGGCTTGTTGGTGCAGAGAGTCTTGGGGTTCTTGGGGACGGTCGAAGAAGGAGTGGGAGTTTCAGGGACCGTAGTGTCGGGGAACGCGACTTTTACCATGGGTCGGATACGAGGTAACTCGGGACAAGCATGGGTGGCATGACCAATGACATCACATAAGGCACAAGGCTTCGCGGGCGGAGAAGGAGCCGAGTTGGTCCTGGTGGGTTGGTCTTTGGTTGCCCCCTTGCGGGCTTTGCCTTTCTTCCCGGGAGTCGTCACAACAGGAGAAGGGTCCTGTGGAGGTGCTGGGGGCACAGTGGCTATGGAGGAAGCGAGGGGGACCGGTTGAACCGGTGTCAAAGCCATGTAAGGTTTGGGGTGACCAGGGGGGGTGGCGGCTGGGGGGTCAAGGTACCAAACCGAAATACCCAAGGTCAAGTTAGGGAGAGAGAGGGTGGCCATGACGGGGACAGAATATACTCCAGGAGGGGGAGCCAAGAAGGGGATCTGTCCAGCAGGGTAGTGACCAGGAGGTACGGCTCCAAGATGGTTAAGGCCGGGGGGAACCGAGCCTGGAGGATAAAGAGGTTCGGGGATACCGGCTGTAGGGGGAGGGCCGGAAGGAGGAGGTCCGGCTGGCGGAGATGAATGGCGAGGAGCGGGTTGCGGAGGGCGGGGGGGAGGTTGCGGACTAGCCGAGGCAGGCCGTTTATGGGCAGCCTGAGACGATTGCATCATGCAAACATTCGACAAGCTGGGATCAGTAACAAGAGGGGGGGGAAGGTGAGGAAAAGTACCAAGCAGGGTGGAATCTTTATAAACGCCGGGGGAGACACTGGTCAAAGAATCGACGGTTTTCTTGTTGGCTACGGAAGAGATGGTCGTCTCGGAGGAGGTCTGAGACGGCGGCTCATGATAAGATAGCTGGTCGATGGTGACTATCTTCCCATTATGAGGAAAAGACATCTTGCGGAAAACCGCGGATGGGACAGCAGACATGGCATAGGTGTAGCTTCGCCCCAATATAATGTTGTAGTCTAGAGGGGCGTCAATGACTTCGACGTCAACGCAAACAGTCTTACCGGCGAGGGTGATGGGACAGTTACGAAACAGGCCAATAGGCTGGGAGGCATGACCGGCCCACGCTCGAAGGGTGATCGTGGAAGGGGCCAGCTCAGGGGATCCGAGTTGCTTCCAAACCGAAGCGGACATCACACAGGTGGATGCCCCCTCATCAATTATACACCGGGATACGGTGGCGTTCCGGATTTTGACTGGGATTTGGAAAGCAACGGAAGGAGGAAGAGGAGGGTGGTCCGATTGAGTGGCATCGAAAACAATCATTTGGTCATCAGCAGGATCAACAGCGCCCACGGCAGATAGTAGAGCCTTCTTTTGAGAAGGGCACGACTGGAGGAGTTCCAGTGTGGAAATGGCAGCAGGGGATTGCGCCAAATCATCTACTATACTATACGATTGAGCGGCTCGGCCGGAAGCAGCATTTCGGCGTAATGGGCCCTTTGGAATCTTTGGATGAACCTCAACTTTGGGTTGAGGGATATGTAAGGGGCCACTGGATGTCGAAAGAGGCTCTGTAGAACCTGAAGATGGAGGCTCGGGAGCAGACTGAGCAGGAGGCTTGGGGTACTGGCGAGACCGAGTTTGAAGGTGAAGGTCGACGGAAGGGGAAGGATCGGAGCGCATCATAAGGATCTGGTAGTCAGAGGAACCAGAAATGGACGAGGGGGGGGCTACATGGCTGTCGGGGGATTGGGTAGCCACGAATCCCTGTTGAGGGAAAGGATCGGTGAACACAGCTGGCTGGGTAGTGGCCACATTAGGAGGAGCGTGAGGGGAGGCGTGTTGTCCGCGCAATGTGGCTTGAGACTCCCACATCTGTCGCATCTGGGGTAAGAGAGGACAATCGTGAGTGTAGTGACCGTAAACACCGCAACACGAACAGGGCTTGTTTGTGCGAAGCGGCCTGTCCGGCCTGGGCGGCATGCCCTGTGGCTAGTTGCTAGTGTTAGGGTCCACACCAGAATTGGGTCCTCGGTTACCGGGGGCAGACTGGTTCTGGTTGCCTCTCCGCCTTCTTTGAGAAGAAGGGGGATTAATCGCACCCTGCTGTGCAAATACTTGCCCTGGAGGGGGTTGTAAGTGTTGTTGCAGGTTGTGAGGAGGCAAGGGAGGCGGAAGCGCATATGCTGGAGGAGCTGGCGCACCAGGCTGTGGATAAAAGTAAGGGTTGGGTTGGGCGACATTAGGGTAAGCAGGAGGTTGGGCAAAAGGAGGAGGCATGCCGTATCCTAGATACATGTTGCCGGGAGGGGGAAGAGTGCTTGAGGTGCTGGCCCCTCCCTGAGGGAGACCATAGCCCATAGGAGGGTGAGCAGATGGGTGGGAAAGAGATCCAACAATACCGTCGGCGGAATGAGATGCCCCCGGGGCGTTAGCGCCACCGGGCCTGGGGATGTCAGGAAGAACGGTATAAACATAACCAGATTGAGCGTAGATCGGGTCATATTTTAAAGCTATTTGGAGGGCGGCTTCTTCAGATTGAGGAAAGTGAGAGGCGACATCTTTGCCGATGGGAGATGGGAGGGTGCGAAGGAACCAGTCCATGTAAACGCGATCTTCAAAGGGAGGGGCTCGACATAAGCTCCGTCTTCGTCGCCATTCCTGAACATGGGCAGAAAGGCGTGTGGAAGAGGATTGCTTAAATGAAGTCAAGAGCTCCGTGCCAGTGTCGTATCGGAGAGGGAGCTGGAAGTATGACAAAAAGGCTTGGGCAAGAGTCTCGAACGTGGTATGGGAAGAAGTGGCCTGTTCGACATACCATTTAGAAGCTTCGCCGGTAAGCGTGCGTTGGAACAAACGAAGACGGATGGAGTCATCGGTAATGGAATTGGAGGAACACCACATGTGGAAAGACCGGACGTGATTGGTTGGGTCTTCTCCATTAAGGCCCTCGAACTTAGGGATATCGGAGGGCAGCTTGGTGGGCATAGCGGGCCAGGTAGCATTGTGGTGAATGGGGTCATTAATCAACTGATGGAAATCGGGGAGGCTGAGGCCTGCAATGTACGGCAGCACAGGGGTGGCCGGGGTAATGGTTGTGACGGTTCCGCTAGAAGTAGGGCCGGCATTGGGGCCGGGAGAACCGCTAGCGTTAGGCCCTGATCCAGACATGGTGAAGGTAACAGGGGGAGAACCGGAAGGAGAAGGGGGACCCGATGAATCAGGAGAGGAGTCGGAGTGCGGACTTGAAGGTGGACTGGCTCGACGACGGCGGTGCGGAGCAGGTCGATCAACCGGAAACTGAGGGTGAAGGCCAAGAAGTCTCCGGGAAAGGCGCCTTGGGGGCGCAATGATGACAGGAAGAAGGAAACCGACAAGGGCAGAAAGGGACAAAATCAAGAAGGTCAAGGGCAGAAAAGGTGCAGTGAAAATTGATTTTAGAGTCTTTGCCAGGCGGTGTAAACCAGGCGCTTCTTCACTTAGGGTCAGTGTGTGGTGTGCGTTGATTTTAATTTTTAAACCCTTTCCGTTGTTTGAGAGCAAGAAAAAAGTGTGCTACGTAGCTGAAAATAAACCTACAGAGAACAGAAATAAAATGCTGAAATAACAGAAAAATAACGACTACGTATGCATCTATCTAACCCAAGAAGGTGGGTCTCTCACAACTATCTTTAGAAAAGAGGAAAAACATGTGGCACACACAAAGCTCACGCAGATATAGGGTCAAAAAAGGGACGGGGAGATGCGGGAGGATAAAGGAAGTGCGAAAAGGGGTGCGAGATCACGACCCCGAGACGAGCAAGGTTATGGAAAAGGAAATCGGCAAAGGGCGGGGGCAAGGTGGAGGCCTTCAAAGGAGGTCCAAACAAAACGACAGGAGGTGATTTGAAAGGAAGAAAGGCTGATTTCAAAGGATCTGAAAGAGAGGTAACAGATCTGGAAAAAGGAGGCTGAAGCTCTGAAAAACAGACGGCTGAAACAGCTTAAAACTCTTCCACAAAAGTGGAGGGTACTAAAGCCCTAAGGGGCTAGGTTCCCACTTAGATGAGTAAAAACAGATCAGAACTTGGTCAAAACAGGCTGAGACAGAGGCTAGAGAACCCTGACAGAAGCTGCAGCAAAACCCAGAAAAATTGCAGAAAAGTTGCTGAAAAAATGGCAGGTCGCAGTTTCTGACCTGATTGCGGTGCAGGTCGCAGGAAACAGGCTGAAAAGTGCGACCTGGAGGTCCAGGTCGCAGGTTTAGGGCCAAAAAGTGTGACCCCCAGTTCTGGTTGTCTCGGCGAATTTTCGAGAAAAGTTGCGGAATCTCGGTTAAATTTGGTCATCATTCCCTGTATGATGGGGCCGAGAAACACACAGAAGTTAGAAATTTTAATGTTTGAGGGTTTTATGTGAGAAAAAAAACATAAAAAGAGGGAAAAAAAAAAGCTAAAGAGAAACCCTAGTGCTTGAAGTAGCTGGATATGCAGGAATATAAAAAATGACAGCGGTCGTAGTTGAAAACCCGTGTGGAGTCGTCAGTTGTTAGTATGAATCTTAATTCGACATGTACGAAAAAAGACCACTTTAGCTGCGCATAACAAACATCCCTAACAACAAAAGATGGCTGCTAATATCTTCAAATTTGCAGTTAGTTAATCAAGACAAATGCTGCAAAAACCCAGATCTATGCATAAAAAGACATTAAACGACAAAGTAAAGAGTTTGCTCCATGCATCAATGAGGCCAAAGACAAAGAACACGATTTTTTGAATGAATTTTTATATTACGGGGCACACGGGAGGGGAAAAAGAAGGTGTATCGAGATCTCCTCAATGGGATGGGTTCTTTGTAGTCCTCGGCACTTGGATCTAAGCTTTCTCTCTCTTGTAGATGTAGAAAACCCAATATAGAGATAGAGCTCATTGGGAATGAATGGTAGGAATGAGACGAGTGTATAGATCGGTGATCTAGTAGGCCTTAATTGAAGAATGATGGAGAACCCTCTATTTATAACAAAATATTGGGTCATTCTAGATCTTGGTGCATGGGTTAACCAGATCTAGATCCACTTTTTATGGAATATTTTATTATATTTGTTGGAGGGAAAAGGTATTTGACTTGGGTCAAATCCCTTAATTTGTCAAAAATAAATAAATAAATGATTTATTTATCTTTTGAAGGAAGCGGTTAGAAGATAATCAAATAAATAATGATTAATTTAATTAATTGGTTAGGATTTGGTCATATTTAACAAGGAATATTATCTAATAAGATTTAGAAATAATTATTCCTAGAAAATAATAAGATAACTATGGGTTTATCTCATTAATTTCTTTGTTTTTGGGTTAAACATATTTAGAGATAATAATTAAATTATGGTTTAATTAATTATTCCTTTTGGGACTCTAATTAACAAGATGAAAGAAGTTTTACTTGGGGTAAAGCTGGTCTTATGTTGTACTTGGGTCCATCTAATGATGAAAGGTTAGATGACCAAAAAATGGTATGTAAAGTAAATCCCAAAAAGTTCATTTAAAGTAAATTCTGGAAGCTTCTAGAATGGATTTTGCAGTGGCAGAACTGCTCTTGTGAGGTGCATGAATCCCTTACCTTATGGAGCTAACCCCTTGATGTGAGGAGCTTATCCCTTTGAAGGAGGATTCTATCCATTCATACTTGGAACATAAAACCTCCTCTTTTCCACTGTAAAAAGAGGCATTGGGTAGCCTCAAGGGAAGTTCAAGCTTAAGAATATTTGAGGTTAAGTGTTGTTGAGATTTAGACTCAGTTAACTAAGACTTTTGTGAGGAGAGATTACATACCTCTACTTGTCTTGGTTGGAGGAGTGCAGAGCTTATCAAAGTAAAGGAGACCTACTTCGGACCCCGGAAAGCCCTGTGCAACATCAAGGCTCAGGTTGTAAGGATTGTCTTCTTTTGAAATTAATACAAATATACTCATTTTTCTCAATAAGCTTTCAATCAATGGTTTATTTCATAGATTCCTTGATCACTATGATAAGCATGGTTTATGATGATTTCTATACAGGTGCTATGTAATATTTTTCTTGTTTGTGACTGCAGGTTTACGAGGAAAACTCCTTCAAGCGCGCGAGGGATAACAACAACTTCAAACAAGCATTGGACAAACGGTAAGTCTTTTACACCTATATAGAGCTTTTCATGGATCATATATGCTTAGAGAAAGATTATTTTATTTGGATGTTTGTTGCTAGATACTTTTAGTACTAGGGAGATCGGTCTTGTCTGCAAGACGGATTAATCCATACAACAAATTGGCGACTCCACTGGGGAAAGAACTTGTTGTTTTTTGTTCTCTTTTATTTTGATTTGAGGAAACATTTTCTTGGTTTTTGATTGATTGAAATATTCCTGGGTAGCTTAGGTTTTCTCTGTTTTTGAAAATTTTGAAATCCTTTGGGTTTTTCTATAGTTTTTCCTGGGACCGCACTTTGCCTTGTTTTCACAGTGCGGGCAGTTTCGCACTTTTCCTGTGTAAACAGTGCGGGACCGCACCTGTGACATCTTGGAGCCTGCGGACCCTGTTAAAGTTTTGAAAAACTTCAGATGTCTTTCTTTAGTTTATTTTGATTTTGATTTTCAGTTTTTGTTTTCTGCCCAGATTGATGATTTTTTCTGTCAAAAGCTTTCTGTTAATAAATCTCAGCAGTATTGGTGTTTTGATGATTTTCTAGAAGTTTTGCGTTTTGGATTGCATTTCACTTGGTCTTTGTAGCGATTTGAAGCATTTGAAATTTTGAAGTACCTCAGATTACCTTGGTATTTTTGGTCGTTTTGTTGGATCTGACCCGATTGTGAAATCATCCTTTATTGAGAAATAGAGTTACCTGTTTCTTTGCAAATCTTCGAAAAGAAACTTTGTTATTGGTTTTTGAATTTCATTTTTTATAAAAACATAATTGAGTATTCTCGATCTGTTTGTTATTCTGGACGAATAGATCCTTAGTTTGCTGAATAACTAAGTAAAACATTCTTCAAAAAAAATCTTAAAGCTTTTATTCATTTAGATTATTAAAGTTTGTAGTTTTGAGTGCTATTAAACTTTGTAGATCTCGAAATTAGTTTGTAGTTTTGAGTGCTTTTAAAATTTCTAGATTTCTTTTGAAGGAAAATTGTTTTGTAGCTTCAAGTTTTTGGAAAGTATATGGATTTTTATTGTGAGCTTTGATCATTTGTTGGAAAAGACAAAAATATTTTCTTTCAAATATTCTTTATGTTTGAAGAAGGAATTGTTTATCAAAAGAGTTGCATTCTCTAACTTTTCCTTAATTAGAATTTCATTGAAAGAAAACAATCTGATCATCATTTTTAGGTGCATTTTTAGTGTCTTTTGGAAATCGAGTCTTCACACCATCAGAGTTTCATTTCCGCACCCATTGACTTAAGGAACAACTCTTAAAAGTAACGCTTAATTAAAATTCATCTAGCAATCTTTTTATTTTCTAGGGCTCTTATCACCAACATAGCTTAGGCTATTATCTTGGAGTAGGGAGTAGTTAACTCTCCAAGGTAGTAAAAACAAACAAGTAGACAAATCTTGCGGTAGGAGATAAATCCAATTGTAATTTGTATAATATGGGAAGCTTCTCTTAAAGAATTCAATCACGAGATCATGTCCGAACCTTTGAGACAATCAATTATGTTTCATTGGGGAAGATAGAATATTTTGCGCGTATTACAAACGGTAAACCTCGGATTAACCATTGTCGAGGAGCCTGGGGTCACTTGTCGGTAAACCTCGGATTAACCATGTCGAGGAGCCTTCAAGGGGATTGAGCTTGCTACTCTGCCCTTGCGCGTGAAATCGGATCGTAGACTATTCTCCCAGTTATATTTGTTACTGTTAGTAACCTTAGTGTCCATTATCTTAAGATTATTTCCTAAGGTGACGGTGAAGGAAAGATCTCACTGTACCTGGAGTAGACGTCGACTAGACTCACTTGGACTCTCTGGGGGGTTCTCTTCACACGAGATGGTTTTGTGAGGAAACTTGTGCCAGTCTGTTTCATTAAGCAGGTTGTCGGGGTAACTGTTCCAACCGCCCTTTCTATGTTAAATTTCTACTAAGTTGGATTTCATCACCAACTAGTGTTTTTAGTACGGAAAGTTACTGTTTGTGTGTGGTTTGAACTCTTAGATTTTTAAGCGTGTGATTCAGCTGTTTGTTTCTTTAGAGACTTTAGGTGTTTTCATTGAAATTTTCTTTGTTTGTGTGTGATTAGTTAATATTTAATCGTGGCGGAAGTGCCGAGACAATCCCGGAGACTACAAGGGAAACCCCCTGAATATTCACCAAGTCAGCTTGAAGGGCTTCTTGCTCTGGTATCATCCAGTAGTGGTAGGATTAGATCAACAGAAATTGGAAGTTCATCCCTAGTTGTCCATCCTGATCATCAAATACCCTACAACAGAATACATTCAAGAACCGATTTCATTTTCTGAAGTTACTGGTAGTATTCCTTCTTCCAGTGAACTGGCTGACGAACCTGAAATCTCTGAACCTAAAACTGAACCTTCTGTTTTAGAAACATCCTCAGGATTTATTTCACCAACTTCTAGTGATCTTGGTTCACCTAGGGTAAGAAATATTGTCACTGACGATCTTCCAGCTGGTCTTATTTCCATTGAAGAACTTACTAATCCAGACGAAGATATATCTCTTCCCGACTCCCCTCAATCCTTAAATCTTAGGGAGCGTGAATCTATTTTCTACAGCCCTATTCGAACTAGTGCTTGGTATCTATCTTTAACAAATTTTTTAGAGAATCCGGGTCTTGCTTTTTCTCCACCTCGAGTTCCATTTCATCCTACACCCAGAGGTTACTATCTGCCATCCATTATGGCCGGAGAGTCATCCATGTTTTCCCAGACACCGGAATCATTTTTACACGGTGGTACTTCTATTCCTTCGGGATATCAGGCTTTGTCTGGTACTTTCTCGGGAGCAACTCCTCAACCCATCGAACAAATGTTGTCATCTGGTAATAGTGGTGTTAAAACTTAAACATCGAATGCAGCGCAAATCTATATGATGTTTGGTAATATTCTGAATCCTCAACCTCAAGGCAGTCAGTTACCACCTGGAGGGCCAATACAGGGAAATCCGTTACCGCCTGGGGGGCAGGGGAAATCCTCAAGGTAGTCGCTACCTCTGGGGGCAAACTTCGTAGTCATTTACCGCCCGGGGGGCACCTCAAGGTAGTCTTTCCTCGTGAAAAACTCTGTGGAATCATATTATTTTGGGGAAACCCAAGAGCAAGACACACCTCAAGGGTATCAACCTTCGTGAACATATATGCTCCCAAGGTCAAGGCTAAAATCAATATGCTCCTTGCTGAGGCTCGACCGCCTTAGCCGAAGGCGAGGCTCGAGGCAACATCAAACCAACCTTAGCCTCGTAGCTAGCCCTACGAGGACAGGAGAGGGCTCTCTCCAGTCAAACTCAGTGAAAGATGTCCAATAGGATCTGAGATGACTTAAATGAAACACTGATATTGATTTTAGGCTAGTAAATTGATATAAAAAGGGTTTTTAATAAATGTCGGGGTTTTCTGGGCTGTGTAGGGCAAAGACAGCAAGAGCAGAGATTAAATGAAGAACACAGATTATCTCCTGAGGCAAGATAAGCATGAAATTTAACAATCAAATTGGAATTTAAACGCAATGGCAAGACTGCTGAGAAGTTGACAAGGGCATGTGTGATGAATCCTTATCAAACTGAAGAAAACATAGAAAATGAATACCTCCCCAGGCAGAGCAGTAAACTGTATTCTGCCTTTCTCACTTAAAGGTATTCAACAGAGAATGATTATGAAATGACATGTAAAACATTACAAGCTACATATGAAACATAAGAAAAGACAAACTGCTAAATCCACACCACAAGAATCTCAGAGGTCAGAGCTGTATTTCTCCATTAAAATCTCTGTCTAAGACTGTACAATAAAACTCTAATTTTCTCCTACATCAGCTCTCAGAACTCTCTCTCCAAATGATTATTTTGATACATTAAATAAACTATTCTAGAAAAAACAAGTCGACCCCAAAACAGGGGCGTTGTTTCACCTGCAGTTACAACAATAGAAAAGAGCATTTCATCTATTCTAAAATAAAATAGCGTTCCTCTAAAAATCCTCTGATGACCGACACATGGAGCGTTGCATTCGAAGTCTTTAATGGGAGATCGAATCCTATGCAGTGATAAATATCTTCATTTCAATTTAGCCTTTCGATTTCTGACTGCCACGTTACATTTGTCATTTGAATAAAACGGAATTTAATAAAAATAGCCTCCAAAATTCTGCTAATTCCAGCGCGTGATGACAACTGTGCCCAGAAAAGGTTGCATGGTTGCAAGATAATGTTGCAATTATCAATAGAGGAAGAAAATCTTGCAGTAATCCGTTATCGAGGAACAAATGGAAGTGCACTTTTTCCTAAGGGATTGCCACGTTCAATCATAATCCTGAAGCAACTTCAAATCAGCACCATTAACCTCATTCGACTTTCCATATGCTAGCCTTAACATTTTAACAAGCTTTAGGTGAATGCACAATTTTCTCCGTGATAGCAAGGAAGTCACCATTTGTTAAGTAACTGAATCAAGGAATTTCAGCCTTTGTATGTGCAAACTATAGCGCATCCTCCGTTCTTGCATCCTAGCGAATCACAAACAGTATCTGAAGAATCAAGCTGTATCGAAATGATGATAGCTTTGGCCAAAAGTTAATCCAAAGAATCTTGTTTATCAATAAGATGCTCTGAATCTCGTTTCCAGATGAAGATAACAATGAAAGCGCTGTAACAACAGCGAATTATCTGCTATGGATGCTCCTATTCGATGCCTCCTTTTACATTTTCCGTTTGAAACTGTCTTTTAATAGGAATTGGAATTTACCCATTCAAAACATTATTTAATTGTCATTTACAAAAGAAATAATCCATAGCCATCGTGCGCCCTCATGAAAATGCCACCTGTCACTAAATTTAAATAAAAATATCTTTTGAACTTTGTCTTTGACAACGTTCTGCCATTTCCAACTGCGTTTCTCCCTTTCGTTGCTAACTTCTTCAATGCAGCTGAATCCTCTGACACGACGTTCTCAAGATCAGATTGAAACAATTTCAAATCGGATCTACTAGTTTGCTGAACGTTGCCACTATTCTTTCCACATCAAAATCACCACAAGCATAATAAGAATCTACTGCAAAATGATCAAAACTTGTTTGCAATTCATTGAAGTCGTTTTGGATGAAGACTGGGCGCACAAATGAAATTCTGGGTGCTGTTGCTCTGTGGGTCGCATGCGTCCAAGTGGGTCGCTCGACCTCCAAGTGGGTCGCTCTGGTTATAACTTTACACTGCGGAAATAACCCAAGTGGGTCGCTCTGCCCATATGGGTCGCTCGAGCTCCAAGACCCTGTCCATTCTTTCGCTGCTTCCACAGCCTTAATTTCATTTGTCTTCCAGTGTTTTGCAATGTTTTTCAGAGAGAGGGTGCTCTTAACAGTGCTTGTATACTCAATAAAACTGTTTCGAATTTGCAATGCTGGACTCCACTTGTCCTCGAGAATACCAAGGCATATGCGTCCAGGCTTATCAATATTTGGGTGGTAAATATTTGTCAAAAAACAAACCTTTGGTGCTGCCATTGGATACTCCTCAGGCAGAAATAACTCCAACTTGAAAACACCCCCTGTAGCTCAAATGTTCCTCATAAGGTTTGGCTTGACTCTGCCTCAAAGACACATTACTCACAGTGTCACTACTAACACGCACAAAATCACCTCGGACCACATTCCTTTGATCAATAAGACGCAGGGCATTCCCAGCGCTAACACAATCATTAAATTCAATAGCTGTGACAATGAAGTTTGTTTGGGCTTTCCAGTGAGACCTCTCCAAATAGCTTGTAACTTACTTTGCCTCTGATTGCTGATGATGTTTTGTTTTCTTCTGCTTGTGTTTTTTGCAGAGAAGAGCTAAAGAAGCTGCTGCCTTTTGAAGAGCTGGAGAATTTGATACATATTCTAAAAAACCACATTTAATGATTTCTTCTTCAAAAACAGGGTTTTGAAGAAGAATCAATCCTGCATTATTTACAATGACATTCCTGAAATGAAGACTTTCTGAACCTTCCTCTGGCCTGCACATGTTACTGAAATATTTCTGAAGACTGACCTAACTTTTAATGACTCTAAATTAGGAAGAGAAATGGAACTTGGTGAATTTGATTTAAAGAATTATTGCTGATTGAGTCTAACATTGGCTCCAAGGGGGATGGCAGCTGCCGCTTCTTGGAGGTGCCAAGAACCGGGCAGAGCTTTAGGAGAGCAGACAGTGCCTCCATCCATTGGGCTATGGAATCATGATCAACTTATTAACTGAAAACTGACTGAAATGATTTGAAAAACTGACTTGGCAAACCTCAAACTAGAACTGCAATAAACTGGAACAAAATGCTGCCTTTTGGCTGCTTATTTATTTACAAAATCTACCCTACTTTGCTGTAAAAATAATAGATCAGGTAATACTGAAATGCCAGGTCAACCATTCAAGTAAACCTGAAAATGATGCCGCTTGAGAATGCTTCCGCCAGATCACAGATGTAATTGCTGGCAGCCTTTCATGCACGTAATGAATCTAGCTATGTATAAGACAGCTTGATATTTATTTACAAAATCTACCCTACTCTGCTGTACAAACAATAGATCAGGTAATACTGAAATGCCAGGTCAACCATTCAAGTAAACCTGAGAATGATGCCGCTTGAGAATGCTCCAACCAGATCACAGATGTAATTGCTGGCAGCCTTTCATGCACGTACTGAATCTGGCCACGGAAAATACAGCCTGATCTATCAATCAAACTGAAAAATGTGTCCATGTATGCCGCAATAGGATCACGGAAGCTGGACTCTGTTGGCTGCCCCAACTCTGCAATACATACCTCTAGCTGCACACTGTCAATGTAAACAACTGTAGGCCATTCTATGATATCTTGTTTCGATTGAGGAAGGATTTCCAAGAACTTTTTAGGGTCTTGGAAATCATATGACTGAATCTGCTCATCTAAACATTGAATCTCCTTCTCAAAATTTTCAACAATTAACTCACAGAACCTAGTTTTAGTTTCGAGAGGAAACTTTGGAGATTTCAAACATCGAAGCAAGACTCTGACAAATTCTTCATTAATTTCATAATCCGCTAACAAATTTCTAACATCTTCTACAGCTTCAGAAAGTGCAGGGTTTTCCACATACCCTACCATTGCATGAGTGGATCAGCGAGCATTGGAATCTCTGGATCGAGCTGGAGTCGCCGGGTGAAAGTTTCAGCCTTCATATGTGTGGCTGCGTACATGAGCATCGAGATACACCAGCACATTTCATCACTGGAAAGATCTTCACAGTGGGTAAAACACTATGTTTATAGCTAAAGTCCTGCCTGGTGAAGTTACGAATGTAGTGGCGCATCAGTCGCCTTAGCTGCCGTAGCCACAGCTACGAGACGAGAGGGCTCTCTCGGGTTCGCTTGTTAGCCGCTACTAAAGGAGAGCAGATAACGATAGTGAATGGTCTTGATAGTAAGCTGATGAAGGTTTTAGCAGTGTTGAGAGTTCTTGGGATGGGAAAGCAAGAAACCAGGCAATAGGCAGAGAAATAAACCAATAAAAAACACAGATTGTCTCCTGAGGCAAGGTAGGCAGGAAAATTTAACATCAAATTGAGATTAAATGGAATGGCAAGACAGCTGAGGAGCCGACAAGGGCATAGAGGATGAATCCTTGTCGAACAGAAGAAAACATTAAATATGAACAAACTTAAAGGCAGAGCATACCAAATATGAATTCTACCTTAACACTTCATTTTTTCAATTGGAAATGATCATGAAATGACATGAACACATAACAGGCTACATATGAAACAAAAGAGGACACAAATGTTAAATTTCAAGCCACAGGAATCTCAGAAGCCAGCGCTGGGTATTTTCATTAAAATCTCTGTCAAAGACAGTACAATGGAGCTCTGTTCTCTCTCCTACCCTAAAACTCTCCCCACTCTCTCTTTTACAAATTATTTTTATACATTAAATCAACTAAAAAAAAACAACAACAGATCGGCCCCCAAAACAGGGGCGCTGTTTCAACTAAAGCCACAAAAATAGAATAGAATCCTCCATCTGCTCCAAGAGGCGCCTTGTTCAATCAAGCGTTTTCACTGTACAGGATAGGAGGCTGTTGACAGTTGCAACCGACCCTATAGATAGCTTTGTTGTTGGCACAGAGTCGACTAAAATCTGGGAAAGCCACAGTCGACAACGAGCCACTGGAGATTTTGTCATTAATGACATTGCTACCCAAACTCGACTGTGTATCATCAGGCAAAATAGCAAAACCCGATGATAAAAGATCCACGTAGTTGGGATCACTACCGTTGAGAACGACATTCATGGGAGCGTAAATAACATAGAGCCACATACAGAATAAGCATGTTACCTAATTCAAATTCAGATTTTGACATAAGCAGACCTATATGAATGCCACTTTGCAAACTGCGCCCCAAATCTGGAAATGCGTTGGCCATTTACCGAAATTAGGAGAAGATTTTGATAATCTGTAATAAATCCGCCGCATATATCGGATGGAAATAGACCCCCCTACAATATTTCTTATCCGATAATAATGGGCATATCTGTTGAGCATGGTATAACACATGAATCCACGCGTCCAGGCATTTGCAGCTGTTGTTGAATGAGATGTGTTTGTCTCGAGCTGTATCGCCTGGACGTTTTCTGCACCAAAACTTTGTTGTATAATCACTACTCCCATTGCAGAGGACGTGACCCATAGGATGCCATGCAAGGTCTCATACTCCACGTACATTGGGTACTTCAACTTGAGGAACAAATCTCTGCGTGGGTCGCTCGGCTTCCAAATGGGTCGCTCTACGCCCAGGTGGGTCGCTCGACGCCCAGGTGGGTCGCTCGAGCCCCAAGACCATACAGCCTTGTCCATTCTTTCGCTGTTTCCACAGCCTTAATTTCATTTGTCTTCCAGTGTTTTGCAATGTTTTTCAGAGAGAGGGTGCTCTTAACAGTGCTTGTATACTCAATAAAACTGTTTCGAATTTGCAATGTTGGACTCCACTTGTCCTCGAGAATACCAAGGCATATGCGTCCAAGTTTATCAATATTTGGGTGGTAAATCTTTGTCAAAAACGAACCTTTGGTGCTGCCATTGGATACTCCTCAGGCAGAAATAACCCCAACTTGAAAACGCCCCCTGTAGCTTATATTGATTTTGCCTCAAATGTTCCTCATAAGATTTGGTTTGACTCTGCCTCAAAGACACATTACTCACAGTGTCACTACTAACACGCACAAAATCACCTCGGACCACATTCCTTTGATCAATAAGACGCAGGGCATTCCCAGCGCTAACACAATCATTTAATTCAATAGCTGTGACAATGAAGTTTGTTTGGGCTTTCCAGTGAGACCTCTCCAAATAGCTTGTAACTTACTTTGCCTCTGATTGCTGATGATGTTTTGTTTTCTTCTGCTTGTGTTTTTTGCAGAGAAGAGCTGAAGAAGCTGCTGCCTTTTGAAGAGCTGGAGAATTTGATACATATTCTAAAAAACCACATTTAATGATTTCTTCTTCAAAACAGTGTTTTGAAGAAGAATCAATCCTGCATTATTTACAATGACATTCCTGAAATGAAGACTTTCTGAACCTTCCTCTAGCCTGCAAGTGTTATTGAAACATTCTGAAAACAAGCTTTGCAAACATCTAAGTAGCAAGGTGAAAGTCAAGTGAAGAAGTACTGATATTAACCTGAGACGGGACAAATGCATCATCGGATTTGGACTCGGCGTAGGACTTGAGAAGACTCGAGTTCAACATTGGCTCCTGGGGATGGCGGGGCCAAGCCGTCTTGAGCCGCCAAGAACCGCAACTTTGGGAGAGCAAGATGTTGCCTCCATCCGTTGGGCTATGGAATCATGACTATAACTTATTAAACAAAAACTCGATCGAAATGATTTGAAACCAACTTGGCAAACTTCAAACTAAACTGTAAATGAAACTCAGAATGAAATGCTGCCCTTTGGCTGCTTATTTATTTACAAAATCTACCCTACTTCGCTGCAAAAACAATAGATCAGGTAATACTGAAATGCCAGATCAACCATTCAAGTAAATCTGAGAAGAACGCTGCTTGAGAGTGCTCCAACCAGATCACAGATGTAATTGCTGGCAGCCCTTCATGCACGTAATGAATCTGGCTATGTATAAGACAGCTTGATCTATCAGTCAAACTGAAAAACATTTCCATGTATGCTGCAATAGGATCAGAAAAGCCAGACTCTGTTTGCTGCCCCAAATCTACAATACATACCTCCAGCTGCACACTGTCAATGCAAACATATGTAGGCAATTCTATGATTTCTTGTTTTGAAGGAGGAAGAGTTTCCAAGAACTTTTTAGGGTCTTGGAAATCATATGACTGAATCTGCTCATTCAAACACTGAATCTCCTCCTCAAGTTTTTCAACAACTAACTCACAGAAACCTGTTTTAGTTTCAAGAGGGAACTTTGGAGATTTCAAACATTGAAACAAGACACTGAAAAATTCTTCATTAATTTCAATATCTGCTAACCAATTTCTTACTTCTTTTACAGCTTCACAATGTGCAGGGTTTGCCACATACCCTACCATTGCATGAGTGGATCAGCGAGCATTGGAATCTCTGGATCGAGCTGGAGTCGCCAGGTGAAAGTTTCACCCCTTCTTATGTCTCATCGCTGTCCACCATCAAAGATTTCATCAAAGATCGCATCGCAACTTTGTTATCTCACGTGTGGGAAAGATCTCCCCCGCATGGTCGCCACTATGTTAGCGCCGATTTCGCTTGCAGGCTCAAAGAGGCGAGGCTCGAGGCAACATCAAACCAACCTTAGCCTCGTAGCTAGCCCTACGAGGACAGGAGAGGGCTCTCTCCGGGTCTATCTCGGCAAAAGGATCTTCAAGGGGCTGAGATGACCGATAAGGAATGCTAATCTTAGGCTAGTAAAGAGATATGAATGAGGTTTTTAATAAAATGATGGGGTTTTTCTGGGCTGCATGGGGCAAAGAACAGCTTGAACAGAGAAATGTAATCAAAAACACAGATTGTCTCCTGAGGCAAGGTAGGCAGGAAAATTTAACATCAAATTGAGATTAAATGGAATGGCAAGACTGCTGAGGAGCCGACAAGGGCATAGAGGATGAATCCTTGTCGAACAGAAGAAAACATTAAATATGAACAAACTTAAAGGCAGAGCATACCAAATATGAATTCTACCTTAACACTTCATTTGTTCAATTGGAAATGATCATGAAATGACATGAACACATAACAGGCTACATATGAAACAAAAGAGGACACAAATGTTAAATTTCAAGCCACAAGAATCTCAGAAGCCAACGCTGGGTATTTTCATTAAAATATCTGTCTAAGACTGTACAAATAAACTCTAATTTTCTCCTACACTAGCTCTCAGAACTCTCCTCTGACTGCCTCTCATCTCACAAATGATTATTTTAATACATAAACTATTCTAAAAAAAACAACAGATCGACCCCCAAAACAGGGGCACTGTTTCAACTAAAGCCATGAAGATAGAACGAATCCTCCATTTGCTCTTAAAGATAGAAAGCCTTCCATTATTCCAGCGTGAAGACAGAAATAGACAAACGAACCTATGAATGCCACTTTGCAACCGCTCTCAAATTTCTGGAGATACGCTTTGCCACTCTACGAAAATTGCTAAAATATGGGTCAAACTGCCACATATGCTCAACGAAAGTTTCTCCAAATTCTGAAAGAGTTTATCCTGCTCTTGAAGTGGGGGCACATTCAACCTCTCCAAGCGAATAGTCTTAAGCTGTGGGAGAGAAGATGGCCACGGTAGACCGTTTACTGTGGCTCTCTTTGATCCATAATTGAGTACTACGAGGACTTTAAGTTTTGTCATGGAACTAAAAAACGAAGGAAGAAAGTAGCTGCTCGCAGAAAAATTTAAAACCAAGGCTTCTGCTTGTCAAAAATTCATCTCACACCACTGATCCTTTTCTATTGCACCTGTGTGAATGGAAACAACTTGCGCATCAAACGCATGGTCTTGGAGTAGCTCCCATTTTCCTGGCAAACCATAATCTGAACGTTTATGTTGGCAATTAGGATCCAAGACATCTCGATTTTTCTGCTTATAATCATTAACAAAATAACAATGTGGCATATGAACAATCTTTTCCGAATATATATGTGCAAACCGCATTGGAGAGACAAACTCATCTGTTTGTAGACAGTTGGAGAAGATTTAAATCGAAACTGGGCGCTCAGCACGATTTTTCTGAACTCTGTTGACGTGTGGGTCGCTCACCTCTGCGTGGGTCGCTCGGCCCAGGTGGGTCACTCTCGCCCAGATGGGTCGCTCGCGCCCAGGTGGGTCGCTCGAGCTCCAAAACCATACAGCCTTGTCCATTCTTTTGCTGTTTCCACAGCCTTAATTTCATTTGTCTTCCAGTGTTTTGCAATGTTTTTTAGAGAGAGGGTGCTCTTAACAGTGCTTGTATACTCAATAAAACTGTTTCGAATTTGCAATGCTGGACTCCACTTGTCCTCGAGAATACCAAGGCATATGCGTCCTCCAAGCTTATCAATATTTGGGTGGTAAATTTTGTCAAAAATTGAACTCGTGCCGCTACTGGATACCCTCGGTGCAGAAATAACTCCAACTGAAAACACCCCGTAGCTCAAATGTTCCTCATAAGGTTTGGTTTGACTCTACCTCAAAGACATATTACTCACAGTGTCACTACTAACACGCACAAAATCACCTCGGATCACATTCCTTTGATCAATAAGACGCAGGGCATTCCCAGCGCTAACACAATCATTTGATTCAATAGCTGTGACAATGAAGTTTGTTTGGGCTTTCCAGTGAGACTTCTCCAAATAGCTTGTAACTTACTTTGCCTCTGATTGCTGATGATGTTTTGTTTTCTTCTGCTTGTGCTTTTGCAGAGATAGGAGCTGAGCTGCTGCCTTTTGAAGAGCTGGAGAATTTGATACATATTAAAAAACACATTTAATGATTTCTTCTTCAAAACAGGGTTTTGAAGAAGAATCAATCCTGCATTATTTACAATGACATTCCTGAAATGAAGACTTTCTGAACCTTCCTCTGGCCTGCACATGTTACTGAAACATTCTGAAAACAAGCTTTGCAAACATCTAAGTAGCAGTGGGTGAAAGCTGTTTAGCATGGCCTGTATATTGAACTGAGATTTTGACAGCTACCTATCGGATTTGGACTCTGACAGAGGACTTGAGAAGACGGAGTCTAACATTGGCTCCAATGGGGATGGCAGCTGCCGCTTCTTGGAGCTGCCAAGAACCGCAGAACTTTGGGAGAGCAGACAGTGCCTCCATCCGTTGGGCTATGGAATCATGATCAACTTATTAACTGAAAACTGACTGAAATGATTTGAAAAATTGACTCAACAAACTTCCAACCAAAACTGTAATGAAACTAGAACGAAATGCTGCCCTTTAGCCTGCTTATTTATTTACAAAATCTACCCTACTTCACTGCAAAAACAATAGATCAGGTAATACTGAAATGCCAGATCAACCATTCAAGTAAACCTGAGAATGATGCCGCTTGAGAATTCTTCCACCAGGACACAGATGTAATTGCTGGCAGCCCTTCATGCACGTAATGAATCTGGCTATGTATAAGACAGCTTGATCTATCAGTCAAACTGAAAAACATTTCCATGTACATCGCAACAGGATCGCGAAAGCCAAACTCTGTTTGCTGCCCCAACTCCGCAATACATACCTCCAGCTGCACACTGTCAATGCAATCATCCACAGGTAACTCTATTGTTTCCTGTTTTGGAGGAGGAAGAGCTTCTAAGAACTTTTTGGGATCTTGGAAGTCATATGACTGGATCTGCTCATTTAAATATTGAATCTCCTTCTCAAAATTTTCAACAATTAGCTCACAAAACGTAGTTTTAGTTTCAAGAGGAAACTTTGGAGATTTCAAACATTGAAGCAAGACACGGACAAATTGCTCATTAATTTCAAAATCCGCTAACGAATTTCTCACATCTTCTACAGCTTCAGAAAGTGCAGGGTTTGCCACATACCCTACCATTGCATGAGTGGATCAGCGAGCATTGGAATCTCTGGATCGAGATGGAGTCGCCGGGTGAAAGTTTCAGCCTTCATATGTGTCTGACTGCTGTCCACCATCAGCATCAGATCTGCAACTTTGTTATCCTTTACCGGGGAAAGATCTTCCCCAGTATGGTCGCCACTATGTTAGCGCTCGAATCTGCCACAGGCTGAAAGAGGCAAAACTCGAGGCAACATCAAACCAAGCTCAGCCTCGTAGCTAGCCCTACGAGGACAGGAGAGGGCTCTCTCCGGGTCTATCTCGGCAAAAGGATCTTCAAGGGGCTGAGATGACCGATAAGGAATGCTAATTTTAGGCTAGTAAAGAGATATGAATGAGGTTTTTAATAAAATGATGGGGTTTTTCTGGGCTGCATGGGGCAAAGAACAGCTTGAACAGAAAAATGTAATAAAAAACACAGATTGTCTCCTGAGGCAAGGTAGGCAAGGAAATTTAACATCAATTTGAGATTAAATGGAATGGCAAGACTGTTGAGGAGCCGACAAGGGCATAGAGGATGAATCCTTGTCGAACAGAAGAAAACATTCAATATGAACAAACTTAAAGGCAGAGCATACCAAATATGAATTCTATCTTAACACTTCATTTGTTCAATTGGAAATGATTATGAAATGACATGAACACATAACAGGCTACATATGAAACAAAAGAGGACACAAATGTTAAATCTCATACCACAGAACTTGCCGTAGCCGGGTATTTTCATTAAAATCTCTGGCCAAAGACCGCATAATGAAATCTCTGCTTTCTTTTACACCGCCTCTTAACTCTCTCTTCATGATTATTTTAATACATTAAATAAACTATTCTAGAAAAAAAAAACAACAGATCGACCCCCAAAACAGGGGCGCTGTTTCAACTAAAGCCATGAAGATAGAACGAATCCTCCATTTGCTCTTAAAGATAGAAAGCCTTCCATTATTCCAGCGTGAAGACAGAAATAGGCAAACGAACCTATGAATGCCACTTTGCAGCTGCTCTCAAATTTATGGCGATACGCTTTGCCACTCTACGAAAATTGCTAAAATATGGGTCAAACTGCCACATATGCTCAACGAAGCCCAAATTCTCAAAGAGTTTATCCGCCTTGAAGTGGGGGGAAGACCAACTTCCAAGCCAATAGTCTTAAGTCATGGGAGAGAAGATTGCCACTTCGTAGACCGCGTTTCATCGGGCCTCTTTGATCCATAATTGAGTACTACGAGGACTTTAAGTTTTGTCATGGAACTAAAAACGAAGGAAGAAAGTAGCTGCTCGCAGAAAAATTTAAAACCAAGGCTTCTTCTTGTAAAAAATTCATCTCACACCACTGATCCTTTTCTATTGCACCTGTGTGAATGGAAACAACTTGCGCATCAAACGCATAGTCTTTGAGTAGCTCCCATTTTCCTAGCAAACCATAATCTGAACGTTTATGTTGGCAATTAGGATCCAAGACATCTCGATTTTTCTACTTATAATCATAAACAAAATAACAATGTGGCATATGAACAATCTTTTCCGAATATATATGTGCAAACCGCATTGGAGAGACAAACTCATCTGTTTGTAGACAGTTGGAGAAGATTTAAATCGAAACTGGGCGCTCAGCACGATTTTTCTGAACTCTGTTGACGTGTGGGTCGCTCACCTCTGCGTGGGTCGCTCGGCCCAGGTGGGTCGCTCTCGCCCAGATGGGTCGCTCGCGCCCAGGTGGGTCGCTCGAGCTCCAAAACCATACAGCCTTGTCCATTCTTTCGCTGTTTCCACAGCCTTAATTTCATTTGTCTTCCAGTGTTTTGAAATGTTTTTCAGAGAGAGGGTGCTCTTAACAGTGCTTGTATACTCAATAAAACTGTTTCGAATTTGCAATGCTGGACTCCACTTGTCCTCGAGAATACCAAGGCATATGCGTCCAAGCTTATCAATATTTGGGTGGTAAATCTTTGTCAAAAAATGAACCTTTGGTGCTGCCATTGGATACTCCTCAGGCAGAAATAACTCCAACTTGAAAACACCCTCCGTAGTTTCAAATGTTCTCATAAGGTCGGCTCCATCGCTCAAAGACACATTACTCACAAAAGTCACTACTAACACGCACAAAATCACCTCATCATCTTGATCAATAAGACACAGGTACTCTGGCTTAACACAATCATTTAATTGAATAGTCATGGACAATGAAGGTTGTTTGGGCTTTCCATGTTGAGACCTCTCCAAATAGCTTGTAACTTACTTTGCCTCTATAACCGTATGATGTTTTGTTTTCTCCTCGCTTTGTGTTTTTTGGCAGAAAAGTCAAGAAGTCAGTCAGCTTTTGAAGAGTCGATAATTTGATACATATATTCTAAAAAACTAATATTTGATGATTTCTCTTTCAAAACAGTGGTTTTGAAGAAGAACTTAATCCCGCATTATTTACAATATCTCGAAATGAAGACTTTCCTCGAACCTCTCCGTCCGCACATGTTAACAAAACATTCTGAAAACAAGCTTTGCAAACATCTAAGTAGCAGTGGGTGAAAGCTGTTTAGCATGGCCTGTATATTGAACTGAGATTTTGACAGCTACCTATCGGATTTGGACTCTGACAGAGGACTTGAGAAGACGGAGTCTAACATGTTGGACTTGGATTCCTTGCTTGGTGCATGAAGGATGTTGGTGTGTCTAAAGTATCCTCTGGTATGAACAGAGATATTAGTTATTTTATTTTTCATATCAAAACCAGATGTTTTGTTTTGTAACTGAAGGATGTCTTTTATATGTTCATCATACGCATATACTGATATTTTTGGATGACAATCAAACTAGGCAGGACTAATGGATAATGGAGCAACTATCCCACCAATAAGTGAATCCATATATTTATTGTGACAAAGGTCTTTGATGGTTGCTAAACAATATGTGTCCAACCCTCTGTGGGTCAAAGCATTTATCCCCACCCTTAGACAACCAAGATGAAAATAAGATGTGTTATGTCTTTTGGCTTCTTCTTGTAGCTTTTTTGGATCTAAAAGAGAAATGGTCTGAATAGACTCAACATTTTCTTGGATTTGGCTGACACATTCCTTTATTGTGACTCTAGTTATAGCTTTTAAATGAAAAATAGATAAATCAGAATAGACACTAGTTGAACTTATGGAAGGCAAAGCCCAACGGGCTGTAAGCTAACTTTCAACTATTTCTAAATATGCAAAATTTATTTCAGAAGTAGAAGTTGAATGATATAAATTTTCCAGATTAGAATTTTCTTTTGTGTGTTCTTCTTGATGCAATTCCTTGAAAGATATAGTTCTTCTTCCTGGTTCCATTTCTATATTTAGAATTTTGTAGAAGATACCTGGTTGATCTAGACGTTACTGGCTCTGATACCAATTTGTTGTGGTAAGGGCTTCCTTCAGCGGAGAAATGAAGCTTGATGTGTTTCTTTAAGCTTCATTTTTTTTATTCTTCTGCCGTGATACACGAACCCGTACATGAACCTCTGATTCTTCTCGCAAAATGCTCTTATGTGGCCTCTTGCCTTAATGAGTTGACATCCCTAGACTCTCGGTGAACTCTCCTCTCATAGAATATTTAAAAACTCATAATAGACATTGAAGATTGAATATTTTTGCTGCTCATGCGGAAATATGTGAAAAAAAACTTCTCTTCTTTATTATTTTTTAGAAATGGATACTACAATGATGAAATTATATCTAGATATGTTCGAGAGATCAACTGTATGGGAATTTTTTGTATTTGTCACCTTTGAGAAAAGGATGAGATCCATAGGCTACCTGGCCCTTTACAGACTCTGTCTTTAGATATTTGAAGAAGTTAACATTCAACAAATAGACTCAAATCATATGGAAGTTCAACCACTTTAGGTTCTCATCAAGTTTTTTAGGCTTTGATGTGCAAGCTTCCAAACTTCTGACTTAGACTTGAGAAATTATTCATGATGCAATCAGATCAAACTGATGTTCGCAGATGTAGAGCAGGAAGATAATCTCAGACTCTAAATACTCTAAACTCTCTCCAAATTCCGATGTCCCAAATGAGCTCTAATACTCTTCTTATATAGGAATGAAAGGATATCGACCCTAGACAATCTGGCCGACAATTCTAGCCGACAAACTTTATCGTACTAAGATTCGACATGATCTTGAGATGTGGATCAAATCACACCAAAAGTTGGAGAAGTGCTTCGAGTCTCAATATTCATCCGAAAAGTAAAACTTACAGAAAAGCTAAACAGTGGATATTTTGTCGGAAATCCCACGGAAAACGATTTTACAAAAGGATTTATTAGAATTCATATTTACACAGTGGATATTTTGTCAAAAATCCCACAGAAAATGGTCACACTCATTGTCAGGTGACTAGATGTAAAATTGATCTCTAAGGTGCAGCTGCCTTGTTGATAGACTATTTTGGGTTGTTCCCAAAAATCTTGTTCCCGGAAACCGAAGAGTGAATATGCCCGTTGTATCCCATGCTTTCGTATAGATTCTTCTTACGATCATGGACTTTCCTAATGCAATCTGATGTTTTATTTTTGTCATAATAGCCCATTGATGATGGTGCTTCATGTAATGACCAAGGATTTTATCTTCAGGATATTGCTCAAGATATTTAATAACCAAACATGGAGTTTCAAAAAAATCTGGGTGTGTTATACATTCTGTTTGAAAATCAAATGTGAATTGTCCTGGGTCCATAGCAGTTTTATTCAATCTGAACCATGACCACCATTCTTGGAGCCACTGGGGTTGATGAAGAAGTTGGGAGATGAAAGTTGGTCCAAATTTGATTAATGTATAGTGGGTTTCATCATTTATCTCTCTGCATAATACATCCCACCATAATTTCTTGTAACCTGCAAAATTATATACATCGTCAGGAAAGATAAGGTTAGGATTATGGTGTGGCCATATTAATCTTTCATTGAAATGAGGATCTCTTGTCTTTTTGATGACATAATACTTATGAAAAGTATTAGTTCTTGAGCTTCCTTCATTCCAGACCATATGTAGATCATGAAAACTTTCCACTAATGCTTCTTCAGCTTGGTGGGCAGCCAGTATGGAATTTGTATAGACCATATCATGTATCCATCGGCTGGACTTAGGATATACTTTTATTTCTGGTACCAAATGCAGGATATTTGTATGTGGTTGCAAATTTGCATCAAGGAATTTGGTGTTCCTTAATTTCCAAGTGGGCTTCCACTGTCTGATATAATCAAACCAACCAATATTATCAGGGATATTTCTATATGCTTCACTTTGTGCATTAGGATCCCATTCTGTAATAATGACCATCAGGTTTTCTATTTGCACTAGGTTTTCTCTACTTAAGAAATCAGGTAGGTAGTTCTTCGATCCTTTGATGTGTTCTACCTGGAAGTCAAAGTTTGAAAAGAGTGCTTGCCATCTGGAAAAATTAGATTCCCCAGGCTTCTTGATAACTTTTTTCAAGACCTTCTTGAGTGCAGAAGCGTCTGTTCTCAACAATAATTTTTTATGTACATGACGTATATCAAACTTATCTATACAGTTCCATGCAGCCTTCATATATTCTTTGAGTCTGGTATCTGTGGAAATCCTCATATTGAGACATATTTTTACATTTAAGGTTCATAAGAACCATTTCATTTTTATTTTCCATTTCTATTGTTGGCCCACACCAATGTTCAAGAATGAAATATGTTAGTGCTCCAATCATATTGTTTTTGGGTGTGCCATCTTCATTATGGAATACATCTCCTGCTTCATCTTAAACCACTTCAACTTCCATTTTTTGTATAAGAGCTGGAGAGGATTATACCTCCCACCATCTTTGTAATTTTCCCGTAAAACACTGAATGAGTGTTTTGCAAGATTCAATTTCTAACTTTCACCTCATGCACATGAGTTTGTACTCTATGTACATTTGGTCTATCATCTGTCTCATTTGTCCTGCACTCAACCCGTCAATATTCCATTCCTTATATGCTCCTGAATGGAAAGTATGAGTTTCTGGCATCTCACCTTTGCCACTGAGATCTGGTGTTGGGTATCTACTGAACTGACTAGACAAGGTTTCATAAATAGTAAATAGATGATGTCTTGAGGTTTCAAGGATTTCTTCAGATGTTTCTTCTGGGAAAAGTAGAGGAATTTCTCCAATAGTCTTAGGCTTTTTTATAGCCTTCTGTTCTTTTGGGAATAAGAACGCAAATTTTTCTATTGATGCGTTTGGATATTGGATGGGTATTTGGTGGGTAAACAACATTGATTTTGAATTTTCTTTTTCTTTGGGAGAAATAGATAATTTTTCAATTTTTTCTGAAAGGTCTTGTATGAGATTCTGTGAGGTTAGTGATTCAAACCTTACTCTGTCTATTATTCCTTCAGCAGACTCTCTCACAAATCCTTTTAAGATAGTGACAGAAAAATTGACATCATTCACACTTTGATTCACACTTTTTACAGCTACTTCCAAAGAGTTTAAACATTCCTTTTCTTCTTGGGTTTTTGTAGCATTCATTTCTAACCCTTTTAAAGCAATGTTTGTCCAATTTATTTGTTCACTTAATTTTTGTATTCTGCCATCATTTTCAAGAGCAGAATAATCCTTGAGAACAAGGGGAATAGCTTTTGTTGAGCTTCCTGCTTCTCCTAGCAGGATCCCTTTATAAGAAGGAAAAGTAGAAGTGGTTTCAAGCTTGCTACCATCACAAGTTGCCCACATATGTCTTTGTGCATATGATCCTTCTGCATCTTCCATATATACAGTAGGTGGATCTTTTAGATTTCTCCAAGCATAAAATGAGATCCAAGAATTGTTATCTCCATGTAGTCTTTCCATTCCAAGGAAAGTGCAGTTTTATATTCTATAGTGGTGCTAGAATTGAATTCTCTAGCCTCGGGATGAGTATACAAATCCCATTTAAGCATATTTTTCGTCCATTGAGTGTCAATTCTGTGCTTAGGACACCCTTCCATTATATCAAAAAATTTATGCATCTCTAGTTTTGAAGGATTTTTACAATCTAGAGGAGTAGGATTTTCAAATCTGGAATTTGGAATCAGACTGTCAAGCTGCTCTAGATATCCCAACCCATATCTAGGCATACCAAGTGGACGCATTTTATTGAACATTTCAGTAAGACGAGGATATTCATTTTCCAAAGAGGGTAGCTCATGGATAACCATCATTTTTTCATGAGGAAATGGTATATCTACACACTTGGGATTTGGACAAGTATTTACTGCAGTGGATGGGGGAGCTCCTCCTATTTGGACATTGTGATTTTGGTGGGTAACCACATTTTCCAGAGCTTCCAAATGGACCAGGTGTTTACAAGTTGGACATTTGACTTCTAGAGAAGGAAAATGAAGTAACTGAGCTAATTTAAATAAATATACATGAATACATGATGGAGGAATATTTACAGATGATGATGATGATGATGATGAAGGTAAACTATCAGCAAGGTCGAAGCGGAACTCTGAAGACTTATGGCCAAAGTATTTCTATAAAGAATCAACATCACGGAGCCTTCTATGATCAATGGTAGATCTTCCTAGAAAATTTGTCACAGCTGAAGAGGGATTTTCTTGAATCAGGCTGTGGTTATACTCTGGATTTTGGGTGTGTTAGGGAGATCTACCACCTGAGTCTCAGGAAAACTAAGATCTTCCCATTTTATAGTTTGATGCTCAATTTTTTTATTATGAGTATCTGTTATGACCAATGTTCTGGAGTTGGATTCTTTGCTTGGTGCATGAAGGACAGTAGGATAGAGGGTGTTGGTGTGTCTAAAGCATCCTCTGGTATGAATAGAGATATTAGTTCTTTTATTTTTCATATCAAAACCACATGTTTTGATTTGTAACTGAAGTATGTCTTTTATATGTTCATCATACACATATACTGAGAAGTTTGGATGACAATCAAACCAGACAGGACCATTGGATAATGGAGCAACTATCCCACCAATAAGAGAATATGTATATTTATTGTGGGAAAGGTCTTTGATGGTTGCTAAACAATATGCGTCCAACCCTCTGTGGGTCAAATAATTTATCCCCACCCTTATACAACCAAGATGCAAATAAGATGTGTTATGTCTTTTGGATTCTTCTTGTAGCTTTTTGGGATCTAAAATAGATATGGTTTGAATGGAATCAACATTTTCTTGGATTTGGCTGACACATTCCTTTACTGTGACTCTGGTTATAGCTTTAAAATGAAAAACAGATAAATCAGAATATACACTAGTCGGACTTATGGAAGGCAGAGCCCAACGGGCTGTAGGCTGACTTTCAACTATTTCTAGATCTGTAGAATTTATTACAAAAGTAGAAGCTGAATGAAATAAATTTTCTAAATTAGAATTTTCTTTTTTGTGTTCTTCTTGATGAAATTCTTCGAAAGATACAGATCTTATTTCTGGTTCCATTTCTATATTTAGAAGTTTTATAGAAAATACCCAGTTAAACTAGACGTTACTAGCTCTGATACCAATTTGTTGTGGCAGGGGCTTCCTCCGACGGAGAAATGAAGCTTGATGTGCTACTTTGAGCTTGAGTTTTTTTATTCTTCTGTCATGATACACGAACCCATACATGAACCTCTGATTCTTCTCACAAAACGCTCTTCTGCGGCCTCCTGCCTTAATGAGCTGACGTCCCTCGACTCTCGAAAAACCTCTGGCGACCTTTAATATAAAGGAAATTTTATTACTCGTGTTTGGTATTAATGTTTTAATATCTCAGACATGATACGGTTATAGTACATCACATATGTTTCTTTACCAACCCTGTTCTCTTGCATATGTATCCACTTTCCCCTCACACTTGAAATCGAAACATATGCATGCTTCTCCACTTAAAATAATTGATAATTTTCAAACTTTTCTCCTGATACTTAATGAAAAAATGCAATACAACATGTGACAACAACTTTATAACACTTGACAAACTTGTTTCTCTTTTAGGTAGGGACTCACTTACTAACATTTTGTTCTAATATTCTTGTTCTTATTTGAAATTTAATCTAATTTTGTTTATTAGGGAGGAAATTTTAGTTAGGGGACATTATAATTATTTGTGAAATTGTTAAATGACCTGTGTCAAAAAATGAGTTATCCATGTTTCTTTGTCTATGACAAAGAGTGGTCTTCATATAACCAATATTCAGAGTATTTACAAAATTTCCCCTATGACCAATATTCAGAGTATTTACAAAATTTCCCCCTATGGTATAATAACTTAATTAGGGGGTGTCTAACTATAGAAAAAAGTATCTGCAACTAAGTTTATGTTTGGGTGTAAAATTTCTCCTTCACACTTAGTTGGTAGCATTATTTTAGCTAAATATCTCTTTTGTTTCATGGAATTCCTAAATATATTTACAAGTAGTTTTTATTACTCACTTGGTTAAATTTCAAAAGGAGGTTTATGCTATGTTATATCCCATACATGAGTAATTTATCAATAAATTTATATGTAAATTAATGTCGAGTTAATTTGGGAAGTTAAAATGAATCTCTAATATCATTTGTGTGAATTGACATTCTAAGTTGATTGCTCCCCAAAGGGGATGAATTCCAGAGTATGTTAATAGATAGATGGTTGGAATGCACTTTTACAATGTTATTTTTCTTTTATTTGGATTTTTTTCGAAGTAAATATGAAATCATTATGTACCATAATTTCTTGGAATAAATCCCCGATTCTTTGGGAATGGTGGTCTATAGAGTCCATATAGGAGATAGTAGTGACTCTATGAGTTTTTGAATGAGGATATCATTAGAGGAAAGATCCACATTCCTACAATAGGTTTCAATGGATGACATTCATTTTTTATTGAGCTTATATTGAAAAAAAAAAATTAATGTATGAGCCTATATGAATGAATCTATATGTGTGAGTGTATAAGTATTGGTGCTTAGCTAAATTAGAATGGTATGCCTTGAAATTGTATCCTTGTATATGTATCTTGAAGGTTAGTTATATATATTGTTGATAGAATTTGGTGTATGTACCTTGAAAATATGACAAGTGTGAGTAACCTCTTACTCTTATCTCACACTAGTTGAGACTTGTTGTCATAACTAACTGACACTTACATTGATAGCCTTCATCTTTCTATGAGTTCTTTAGAATTCAGTTGAAGATGTAAGCATGTAGTGTTAATAATACGTGAGATTGTGTTTGGTTTTAGTACTTAGATTGTTGAAGGTAATCCATCCTATGGTAATGGAGTCCCTTGAAGTCCCAATAAAATGTTTGAGAACATTTATGAATGATTTATTTCCTAAATATTTGATGCATAAAAATCCACTCTAAATGTCAAGGGAAGAATTTTGACACCCTTACCTTTTACCAGAATAGTTAGAGCCTTGAAGGCTCTATAGATCAACATTTCTAACATTTCAAATGAGTCATTGAATACCTATAATAGGTTATAAGGCCTTGGTTAACCCTTTATATAAATTATGAAAAGTTTTGGATTGAATTTATAGCTTTAGAAAAAATTAGGGGAAATTTGAGGTCTAAAATGGGTCTCCTAAGGAAACTAATAAAATAATAGTAAAAATAATAAACCAAGAGTTATGATTTTTTAAAGGAAAAAAAAAAATTCTTAATTATATCTTTTACTTATATCCTTGTACGTTTAATTAGATTCTGCATCAACAAGTGCCCACTCTACATACTTTTGAGTAGACCCACATCGAGAGAAAATGAAAATACATGAAAATAACTTGTTTCTTGCAAGAAACTCAAATTTTTCATGTATTTTAAATTTTTCTTGATGTTGGTTTATAAAAGTATGCAAAGCGAGAAATTTTTGGAAGAAAAATCTAATTTAGCATCCAACGAGTGCCCACACTTGAAATTTGAGTAAACTTATAAGGAAATAAGTTGAAAATATGTTGAAAAAAAACAATTTTTCCTTTTTCTTCAAAAAAATGTTTACACTTGGGGATGACATAATCATCTTGAATCCTATTGGTTCTTATAAAATTGATTTTGATAGTTCATTTTTCATCTGATGGCACATTTTTTACCTCAAAATTCCCATAATGCAAAAGAAGGTTTCTCATTTTTCTAAAAATGAAGATAATTCTCAGTGATGCATTAACTGTGAGAAATATGTATTTAATCAATAAATCACATCGATGCATTGGCTAGAGAAAACGATCATTTTGGTGACAAGGAAAAAGCTTAGAAATGAGATGAAAGGAATTTTTTTTAAAGGAAAATAAGTTGGATCAAATTGTTCATAAGAATAAAATAAATAAATGTTGATAGGTTGGTGAAAAGAAGGATAAACCTCATCGATAAAGAAGAAGTGTCTTGATGGAAGGAACAAAGTGTATCAATGAAGGAAATATTATATCTCGGTGACAAAGAGATATGTATCATTGATGAAATAAATAATTCACAACAACATAGTAATTGCATCAGTGATATAAAAGATGATCTCAACAATAAAGGAAGATGTTTCAACGTAGGGAAAAACAACTTGGATTTCGATGAGTTAACCATGCAAATGATCATATGGTAAATATACAAGATGATTTGGATAGGGTCTATGTGGTGGAATATGTGAAGTATCAATGGATTATATTTGATTGCGATCATGAGATGGATGTTTAAGACCTCATCAATGTTTTGGAAGATGTGTTCTAGTGAAACTTAGTAAAAACTCTCTCCTATGAATTTTTAGAAAATTGTTGCAGATGCTCAATTCGAATTCAATAGGGAAAATCCTAAGGATGGAAAGTTATCTTAAAGTGTAGAAAGTTTTACAAATCCTATTGTTCCTCAATATGAAAACTATAAAATATTTGATGATATTTTCTAAAAATATTAAAATTTCTTATGATTTTATATAGTCCCTATAAAATTTTGGTATTTTTTAAGGAAAAATAATTTTAACCTATGAAATTTGTGTGAATCATTTTTAGAAAAATAAGGGAAATTTATGAATCATTTTTTTTGTAAAAGGCATAGAAAATTAGCCCATATACAAAATTTAGCTCCTAAAATTTTCCCTAGAATTTGGGGGAAGCCAGTGGAATTGGAAAATTTTAGTGGACCTCCAAGATTTATTTGGATTCATGCAGTCACCACATTTTGGTCGACCATCAATAACTATCAACAATCAAAGGAAAAATACCTTATACCACCTTTTGGTGGAACTTCAAGGCTTATCAACAACTCGTAAAAATGGTATCTTATTTGTGAATCTCAAAAAGGTATCTGTTATTGAATCTAAAAAAAAATATCTATAGGAAAATCTAAAAAATGGTATGCATCGACAATTCTAAAAAATTTATTCATTAATGCTTTTAAAAATTTTCTACTTATCAATTATTTCCAAAAATCTACTTATTTGACTAGGTTTCATGGAAATTGTAGTAGTTCTACCTTGATAATTATATTAGGGATAAAGTGGCACTGTACAAGTGCCACATAATCCATGCTAACATGTCTATATTATAAGCATTGATCTAGTAGGGAAAAAAGTTAAGTAAACCTTCATAGCACCATGACTTTGTGCCCTAGACATGGAATTTAGAAAAATTATAGTCATTGGAAATCCCTTAATAAATAGAATATGATTGTAATATTAGAAGTGGCTTTGAAACTATGGTAAATAGGAAACATTTTCAATACCTCATCTCCTTAAGGACACCTACGGGGTTTGGTATTTTAGATTAAATAAGAATATGATTCATCATTTTGGTCATGGAACCCAACATGTGAATAATTTTCCCATATGGGATACACAAAAAGTATTATTAATGGGTATTTAAAATAATGTTTTTTTGTCGAAGCCATTGTGGAATTTGAAAGATCCATTAAAATCAAAAAATTTCTTTATTTATCTCTAAGTAATTGAGTTTTAACTTGGTATAATTTTCAAAAGAGATCCTAGCAAGGACCATGATTCTATTAACTATGTAGAATGGATGTGGAGACCGCTCAAAATATTTTATTGGATTATCCATTGCAAAAGAAGTTTGGAAGTTTGGAAGGAGGAATTATTGCTTACCTGGAGGAACTAAGCATGGAATGGAAATTATTTAACCAAATTATTAAAGAATGATATGAGTGGTCAAAATGTGGCAGATCATAACTGCATGTGTTGTTTCTTGGTAAATTTAGATAAACAAAAATGCCACGATGCTTTAGGTTAACTCTTTCTCTCCTCCAAAAGACTTCCACAATATTGAATATTGAAATATCATGATCTAAATAGACTACTATTTAAAAGACCCATAGAATATGCAATCCACTGGTGGTAGAGAAGTCATATGCATGGGGTTATTTTGATGGTCTAAGGTCCATGTGATGTTGGAAGTGACTTAGATCATATTTTACTTTCAAGTTTTCCTTAGGTCATGGAACCAATAATTGGGATGAAATTAATGTAGTTTTAAACCTTTTGAAATTGGCATTGAAAAAAATATGAACAAGTTACAAATCATGGGAAATTCTAGGTTGGTTATTGAATGGGTTCAAGGTACCATTTAGAATTAAAATATCACTATTAGGCCCTTGCTAGACCAAATCCTCAATGATATTGGGTTCAACATTAAGCTTCAAATAATTATATCAACAACTCAATATGAAGCTAATGGCCTATATAAGGTTGTAGCCTCAAGTAAAATGGGTTTCTATTAGTGCAAGAGAATGAATAGGGGCAACCCCCTAAAATCCTTGATTTTTTATGGCACCCTAGAAGTATAAATCATACTTAATTCATTTCCTTTCTTAATGATTAGATTATCTCTAAAAGAGGGTGGCTTTATTTTGAGATATGATGTTTTATTTGAGAATGAAATCTTCTCTCATGTTTGTGTGAAATTATGTAAGGCTTAAGTAAATTTTAATATGGGCCTTTAAATATAGACAAGTCATGATAAGAAGACCATGTGATTTTTATACTAGAAAGCATTATTGTTTTAGATACCTTTACACATGTTGAATGTAAATTTGTTTTTTCATCTCAATGAAAGAACAAAATAAATATATAGTCCTTTATTAAGGTTATGATTCATACATATCTCAAGCAGGAATGACCTATGTTCCATCAAATTTAGTGCACATATGACTAAATTATTATAAACTATAACTATTCCAAGTCAAAGAGATATGATAGTTTTATATGCAATAACATATACATGTACTACATTTTTCTATATTATATTAATCATGACCAAAAAAGTTTCTGCAAACCTATACAAAATTTTCTCATTTTTGCAAACCATATAATTTTGTTGTAAAACCTACGCCAATGTTACTCATTTTGAAAATCTATAAATTTGGTTGTAATTCAATGCTATATAATAGTTATTAGGTTATTTCCATTAAATGAAA